>OX465276.1:159554904-160889904 GCA_949987645.1 Tachina grossa
TTGTTAAGAAGATACACATACAAACACATACATAAAAATATATAAAAAGATACACCAGTAAACAACCACCATAAATTGCTTCTATAATTGTGTACATATATACGCGCATACAAATTATAAAGGCATGAACTTATTGTGCGATCGAAAGCGAGCACTGGAGACGCTGCTGAGATTGTCTAGACGCTGCTGTCATATTCTGGAAGCCTTGTGGGAAGTATAAAAAGCACGACGCATCTGCTGGCAAGCAGTTCAGTCTATCTTGAAGTCACTCTGAAGTCTAGATGTCTATCGAGTTGTCTTTTGTGAAGATTAAAATTAACAACGCAATTGATGGTCGTGCAAAAGTGTGCAAAAGTAAACTCAGTGAGTCATTATTGTTGTACAAACAGTGAACGTCGGCAGAGTGAGTGTTGTGTGAAGACCAGCAGAGAGGGAGTATTGCTTCAAGACCAGCACAGTCAGTTTTGTGAAATAAAGTATCATTCTTAACCCTAATTAGTACACTGGGGTCTTTTATTCATTTGCAACTCTTCGAGTCTACAGGTTGAAAAACTAACAATATGCATGTAGTTTTTTACAGCAAGAGAGACTGAAGAAGAGGGAGACTGAAAAAGAGTATGGCGCATGGCAAGAGCAGGGCTGTCAGATATGGCGATTTCTCGCCAAACGTGGCGATTTTTCAACTTGTTTGGCGTCCAAATTTTTGGTTTGGCGACGTGGCGATTTTTCTGGCGATAAATAAATTTGTTGGCGATTATTATGGCTATTTTTTTTTTTGAAACAAAATTGAACTTCAAAATTATTCTAATTCAAGAAAATAAGTTTGTTGAAGGAGCAGTTTAGTTTCAAAAATAAATCCTACCAAAGCTCGTGTGCAATAAGTTAACACTATTTGATTTTGATGATTTTTCTTAAATTAATTATAGTCATTGCATTTGGATGAGAAAAATTTACAAGAAATAGTTTTTGGCGATTTTATTTCTAATTTTGGCGATTTTCTGATAAATTTTGATACGATCATTTTATAAAAATTTATATTAAAAATGTGTTATATAAAAACAAATTTATTATCAAATATTTACTGAGAAAAACTACATAAAACTGATTTTTTGGCGACTTTTGGCGATTTTTGAAATCAATTTGGCGAAATAGGCCGGAAAAAATCTGAAAATCTCTGAAAGAGAAAGTTAGAGAGAGAGAGAGAGCGAGAGCGTCATGTCCCTTAAGTTTCTGTAGCCTGGTAGTGAACTTTTACTATGCACTGCACGCTATCTTCTTCTCGGTGGTAAATTAATATAAAGTACAAAAAACAAAGTTTTTTTTTAGTCAATGAGTTGCCATTTTTATAGCAGCTCATCCAGTAATTAACTTTCATCAACTGATTATTAAACCAGTACAGAGTTTTTATTTCATTCAGTTTAACTACCAGACAGACACCCCATAACACACTCCCACCCACCTTTAGCATTTATTTTTATTTTTTTTTTAATTTATACGTGCAATCATTGAAATGATTTAGTAGCAGCTTGTGTTAAATATCATTTAATGCTTTTTATTCTACTCTCTTAGCATGTACATACGTGTATTGCAACTATTATTTTTACAAAACTTTTATTAATTTAATTTTTTTTCTAGCTTACTGTTTTTTATTTTATAAACTTGCTTCCCATTATTTGGTCACAGACCCCTTGTGCAATTAACTCTATACTGCATTTCATGTTGAAGTGTGCTGTACAAAAAAAAAAAAAAAAAAAAAAAAAAAAAAAAAAAACATTGGTTTAGTTTGCATGAGATTAAAATTGAATGTTTTAGAAAAAGAGATTAACTTCAAGCCAACTTTTAAATTTAATTAAATAATAAAAAAAAGGAAATGTCAACGTTAATTAAATTATACAAAAAAAAGTTTTGTTAAAATTTTTGTTAAAAATTTAAAAATAACAAAATTTTTTAATGCAGTTAGTTTAGTACAAATACCTCTTTTGTTGAAATATAGACATATCTCAAAAAATGCGTTTTTGTAGATAATTCATTACTGATGAGTTCATTAAGCAGAAAGAAATGCTTGTAGACGTGATTAATCAACAATAAACTAAAATTTTTGATGTTAAGACATTACAGACTTAATGTCAAATATACTTATCATTGGCTTAGGGCCATTATTACAACTTAAAGTTAGTTAAAAGTCGGCTTTAATATGTCATATGTTATAAAAAGTAGATTTAACAGGTTTTCACTTTAAGCCGACGTTATATACTTTTTAGTGTCTATTTTTTTAAGTCAGTTCAATTTCATTTTACTAAAGTTTTATAGTAACATATAATTAACTAAAGCTTGCAAACGCTGCACAGTGGGGCCAAAGTCCTTTTTTTCGCGGATTAGTTCATATTTTCACAACTACAAATAATGAGTGTCACTAAATTTTATATGGGCAGCTTTTAGAACAAACTGCATGTTCCAACAAAATCTTGTTGGTACTGGGGGGAGTAGGAGATGGGTAACCCCTTCCAAAGTAATTATTATTTTTCCTATATCTTGAGAACTACAATAGTGAGGCATACTAAATTTGATGTGAATAACTCTTAAGACAAGCTGAATGTTCCAAGAAAATGAGGGTGGCATTAGCTGAAGTAGTTAGCACGTTGACTAATAAGCCGAAGGTCCTGGGTTCGAGCAACACCATGCATTTTTCTGATGTGTATTAGTGTTCCTTTGTATAAGTTGTTGTAGGAAAGTTCAAGTGATGAAATCTAGTCACTGGTCACTGAACTATGCCGACTTAACCAGATACTAATCCTAATGTAGCAGAATCATCGGCGAAGTAAAATAACCCATAAAAAATGGCTGCTACAAAACAGCTTCAAAAATTTAATATGCCTTATCGACCAGAGGCGCTGCAACTCTGCATTATAACGTACAAAACGCAGAGTTGTAAAAGAATGAAGCGTTCCTATGTCTCTTCCTTCACCACCTGCCTTTTCTATCACTATCCCCCCATACAAAATAATTATTCACCTTTATCGGTAATCAAAGGCGAACATTTTGTTCACGTAAAATATTTCCCGTGAGCAAAGAAAGGTGAACAAAATTAGACGATAGTATACCCGCACAACAACAACGCAAACATTGGCGTTCACAATTTTAGGGAAAGGGAAAACATTTCACGTGAACTTTTATTCCCGATAAGGGGATTATGAATTAATAAACATGTTTTTTTAAGAAAATACCGAAGCAGGAACAAAATGCATATAAAGGGTGCGTAACCAACAAAACAAGGAAAAATTCATGATTTTTTAATGTGTAAACATCTATACGCTATGGGGTAAAAATCTTTTTCACAATACAATCACAAGTTTTGAGCGAGATGCACACCGCCTTGTCAAATCGGTGTGAGCTATATATAAGTGTATTAGTGTTTGAAAGAAGCAATACAAACTTATTTTAAATATTGTAAATACATAGGAATTTGCTGGTTTTTCTTTGTTTTATTTAACTTGATAATTGCTTTATTAGGGTTCCGTACACCAAAGGTTTAAATGAACCCTATTGTTTTCGCTACGCTGTCCGTCTGTCACAGGGTATTTTCTCGAGAACAGTAAGAGCTACGGACCTGAAATTCGGACACAGTGTGTAGACATTTGGCCGCTACAACAACAAATACATGAGAGTTAAAAATTAAAGGGTGTTGCAAAACGAGCAACGAACAATTTTAAAATCCTATGTAATATACATACAATTGTATGAACATATATACACTTGAAATTTGTAAAGTTAGTGTATTTTCATACAGACTACAACAATTAACACTAAATTTAAAAAAATTAAATTACAGGGTGTTCCATCAGTTAATGCAATTTTGACTTTGTAATTTTGAAAACTTGCTGTATCTTGAAAACCTTAAGAGCAAAACTCTTGAAATTTTCAAAAACGGTAAAACTAAGAAATCAAAAAATTATAAAATCTCAAAATCTAAAAAAATCGCCAAAAACAAAACCCAAAACCCGAAACGAAAAAAACACCAAATAAAAAAAAAATCTAGGAATAAAATAAATGGCGAAAAAACCGGAAAAATTGTCAAAATAAAAAAAAATCGTCAAAATGAAAAAATCGCCAAACTAAAAAAAATCGCCAAAATAAAAAAACCCAAAAACAGAAAAAATCGCCAAAATGAAAAAACCCAAAAACAGAAAAAATCGCCAAAATGAAAAAACCCCAAAAACAGAAAAAAATCGCCAAAATGAACAAAATTGCGAAAATGGAAAAAACCCAAAAAGAGAAAAAACGCCAAAACGAGAAAAAGCGACAAAACTGAAAAAATCGTTTAAACTGAAAAAAAAACTTAAAAAAAGGAAAAAACCACATCAAAAAAATGCTCCAAACCGAATATACGGAACCCTTCGTGCGCGAGTCAAACTCGCACTTTACTGAATTTATTTTAATTGCAATGCGTACACAACAACAAGAACAGCAACATCTAAACGCTGAACAGCAGGAATTAAAAATTAAAAAGTAAAAGTAAAGGCATTTACCATAGATGAGCAGTACCACTAAAAATAAAAAAATTTTAACCAGTAAATTTATACTGATTACTAAATTTTTTTTATACAATTTTTATAAAGTGACTAAATGATTTATTATATGATGAGGTGCATTGAATTTTCAGTAATCAGTAATGCCCGTATTCATAATGAAATTCTACCAAATGGCTAAATGTTTTTCATACAAAAGTTTCAAAATTTGAATGAAAAAACTTTGCCACTTGCTAAAATTTTATTATAAATACGCCCCTGCGATTTTTTTTGGTAATGCAAATTAAATTTCATTAGCAGTAAAAATTTACTGAATTTTTTCAGTAATCAGTAAATTTACTGCTTACTGCAATTTTTAAAGCAGTACGTATATACTGCAGTGTGCCCATTTACTAACCAAATAAGTTTAATAACACAAATAAAAACCAAGAAATTCTTATATATTTACAATATTGAAAGTTTTGATACTTTTAATTAATTTTAAAAAATATACTAAAAGCATAAGTACTTCCAACTTAAAAAAAATTTTTTCATTACTAGATGTTTACACATCTCCGCTGTTTTCGGACTCGCATTGCTTTTTTTATAAAAGCACGCTCCTGATGAGTTGCCAGCCATTGAATGACTTCGGATACGAATTACTCCAAAAAATTGATTTCTTAATAAGCCTAAAAAAGTTAGTTATTATTGGTGAACAAAAAACGCTTGAGCCTATTACTAATTCGTGCATAAATTCTAAATGCCAAGTTTTCTCCCACAATTTTCAACTTTAAGGCGTCATTACAAAAACACCGATTCCTATTTGATATTTATATTTTGCATAGTGATGTAGAACTTTGTGTTTACACGGTACTTTTTATTTTTAAATTAATCCGTAAAATTACCACCATTGACCCCACCATTGGTGCTATAGAATGTTTTATCTATTTTTTTTTTTTTTGTTTAATAAAAAAGTATTCGTATTCAGTTACCAGAGTGTTTTTGTTGTACTTTTTTTAAAACTTAATTTAATATAATGTAATTTTAGTTTTTCATATCAACATGTAAATATTTTTGTGCATTTAATTTAATTACTTAAAACATTCAACACATTTAAATGTTGTAACCGAAACCTTTGACGTTTCGTTAGAAAAAAAGCAAAGCATTTATTCTTTCAACCAAAAAAGTACAACACGTGTAAACATTGTTGTAAAAATACAACATTTTTTTTTTTTTTTTTGTTTTCCTTGATGTGCTTTGTATGGTTTTCATTATTGTTTTTGTTAGCCACAGAGAAAACATAATGTAATTTACAATTTATTTATTAAAGCTTCTTTGTTTGCTATAAAATTCTGTTAAAAAAAACTTTTGACTAATAGAAAAACTAAAGTATTTGTGCAAATATTTTGCATACATTTTCACAAAAAAATTTTTTTTTTAATATTCAGTTTTTATTATTAATGACATTTTTTTATATTTTTTAGTGTGTTTTTAATGGTATTTATTTTTTGTTACATTTGTAAAAAAACAACACCCTTCGCCATTGATTAAAAATAATTACATACTTGCATGAGAATAAAAAAAAATAAAATAAAAATTACTCATTAATGAGACTGAGTTGTTAAAACTTACGGTTCATTTAATAAATTAATGATTTTGTTTTATTTTGTTTTGCTTTTGCAAATTTTAATAGCAACTAGCAAAAAAAAAAAAATAAATCTGCATTAAATAACAACCCTCCTATGCTTGAATAATCACAAATTTAGTAAAACGATAATTATAGTATAACAATGAAGCCGGTGAAAAACAAAAGAAATAACTTTAAATAATTTAGCCACAGGGTATGCAACAAAAGACATTAGCCCAATTCACAATCTTGTGCAAATGGTCTTGCATCGCGTTGCATGTGCAAAATTGTGTAGTATATGCTACTCACCACTTAACAATTCTTAGTGGTGAGTATCAATATACTATACCATTTTGCACATGCAACGATGCAAGACCATTTGCACAAGATTGTGAATTGGGCTATTAAAAAAAAAAACAAACATTTCATCAACCCACCACCCCACCATCTTTTAGATAAGTTTTACGATATGGTCACCCTAAATTGACCGTTAAATGGAAAAAGAGCCAGAGAGGGAAAAACCTACACAGAAACTCAGACGTAACTAATTGTATACATGCATACATACATACATACACACATGCTTAAGTATGCGTTTTTTTAGTTTTGTAAGAAGCATTTCCTGCGAATTTATGGGTTTAAAAATCATAAAAAAATTATGGGTGAAAATTAATGGCTCAGTAGCAATTAATAAATTTTACTCAAATTGGTTTAGATTTTTCGTTTCTGAAATATTTGCTTAACCTGTCTTCAAATGTTTACTGGGAAAATGCCTGCATACACACACACAGAAAGTGCACGTATGTAAGTGCGTTTGTATTAGTTTGATTTAAAACTTTATTTTTATATTTTATTTTATTGTATGCTTTTCAAAATACAATTGAACACTTTCTGTGTAGAAAGTGGGATTTTATTTATTTTTTTTATTGAATTGTTCATTTGTTCGCCGTCTCTTTATTGTCTATTTCAAACAATTGAAAAGTTGTTGTGCTACTTTTTGTGCATTTTTTATGGAGAGTTCAGCTTGTTGCACTTTTGTTGGCTAGATTTTTTTTAAATGCAACAATTTAAAAAAAATGTATTTGTGCCCTAAAGTGTTTATGCAAAAATTTAAATAAAACGATTTAAAAATTTACTAAATAAAATACTAGAGATGTAGTTAAAAATAATAAAAAATAATAATTCGTTTGAAAAGAAAATTTTGTTGAAATAGAAAAAAGAAAAAAACTAATGCTGCATTTACATTGTCATGAATTCTAGTTAATTTTGATTTGAAACCTTTATCGAAATCTTTATCGTTTACACTAAGTTTTTTTTTGACATTTTTCAAGATTTTGTATCTAAGACAAAATCCTTTGTCTTAAACTGTAACCCACAAAGTGCTGACTTAGCTCATTCACACACTTTCAATATAAAATTTTGTAGAGCGTAGCTAATTTGCTCACCTTTTATATAAACTATGTTGTACAGGGTACTAAAATATAAATAAAAAGATTAGATTTTGAGTAGATTCCGTATGTTAAATCTAAAATCTCATTGATAGGTCATTTACACCTGCTCAAAATGTAGGATATTTTAATTAAAATTTTTATGAAAATCTCTGCCGTTTACATCAAGTTTTTTTAAATTTATCAAGATTTTTTTTTATCCGAAACAAAACCCATTAAATGAAAATTTTCCAAAACTACAACCAAACAACTGCGATGTAGCTAATTCATACACCTGCTTGGGCAAGCCATAGCTAATACGGGATTTACACTATGACTTTCTACCGTGACTTTTCTAGAGTTTATTGACAAAAGGGGTACAAAGATGATCAAAAAGAGAATTCAAGAAAAACGCAGGGAAAAAAGTCATCGTGTCAATCCCGTATAAGTCACTCATCTTTTTTATAAATATTTTGTACAGGGCAATAAAAAATAAATAAAAATATGCAATTTTGGGTACATTTCCTACAAATCTAGTTACAAAATTCATTTCCTTTTGTATGGGAAATCTAGTAAAAAGCAGCTGGATTTAGCTCAAAATGTCGTAAGTACTAGATTTCGAGACAATGTAAATAGCCTATAAATATAAAAAACCTTTACAGAGAAGAGTTAAAGTGCTAAAATATTCAACAAAAATATTGCTTGCAAGATTTTACATAAAAGTGCTGAGCAATTCTCATACCTGCCAGCTTAAATCTTGAACACATTTCCAGCCCTGTCTAATACTTATTTGGTGTTTAGCATTAATTTGTATTTAGGCTTTATTCGGAATCTTATAATAGAATGTCATAGTGAACATTTTTGCAGAGTATTTTAATCTGTGATATCCCCACAAAGAAAAAAAATGTTCCTGCAAAAAAACAAAAATCAATTAAAACTGTTATTGAGCGAATTAAACTTAAGTTTAAAAACTTAATTTAATTGACTCAATCAAATTTTTAATTGATGGTTTGGTTTTTTTTCAATTAAACGTGTTTGTTGCAGGAAAATTTTGTTTCTTTGCATTTAAGGTTAAATTTTTTTGCCTTATTTTTCGAAAGAGAAGAAGAAGACCCGACCCATACGGAACAGAATTGGAGAAACTATAAAAATGTTTCTCCTAAGCCTGAAAGCTAGCTTTATATAAAATGCAGGGGCTGGATGATTTTTCATACGGTTTTTCACCAGAACAGAGTCCACAAAACAGCTGGAACTTCTATGCCAGTTTTTTTTATTGTTTCTTCTGCTTTATTGCTAGTAACCTGCAATTTTTTTTTTTGTTCTATATTATGCAGAAATTTAATAAATATAGTGAGTGAAAATTTAAGTTTTTCTTAGAAAATTAGAAAATTACTTGGTTCGTTGCATTTTTAGTCTCTAACTTTGTTTTTCCTTTAGCTATTGCACTTGTTTAACTGGACACGAATGTCAATGCCCCAGTATATATGCAATAAACATTTTTGTTGTTGTTGTTGCTGTTGTGCTGTATTTTTAGTTTTCATTTCACATTGCTTAAGTATTTGTTTCCAATATGAAAAGACATCATGGACTTTGGCTCGTGCCATAAATACTTGCGGACTCACTATTGGCTTCATGGATGGTATTTTCAAAGTATACATACACACAGTTAAACAAAACACTCATACTCTTATACATACATACATAAATAAATATGTATGTATGTATGTATAGTATATTTATGCATATTAAGGAGGATATTGGTACTCGACTTCATAAATTTACAGTGGAAAAGGATAAGGGAGAGTATATTTAGGGGTGGCTTTTGTTGTGCATTCTATTTTTATATTTATTTCATTAGATTTACTGCCTGGTTGGATATTGGAGTTTATGGCGTTCAGTTCTTTCTTTTTTTTTGGACACACACATGCTATAGAAAAATATGTGTATATATGTATGTATGTATGTTTGTATATTTTTTTTATTTAAAAAAAAAGAATTTTGTAAAATTTTTTTATGAATTTTTTCTCTTATTTGTACCTGTATTGTTTTGGAAATATGATTTTTGTAAAGCAGTTTTTTCAACCGTTTTTTATTTTTACTAAATTTTATTTATTTTTATTTTCACTAAATCCTGTGATAAAAACTGTATTTTGAAAGGATTATTAGCAACTGAGAGCAGATAATGGAATAAATTATTGACACGTTTGCGAATATTCCACCATCAAGAATTTATTTTCATGCAGGGATTAGACAAATGAAAAATGTTTGTTATTTATTGATTTTGAAATTTATTAACTTGAATTTTTAAGCCAGTTATAATAGTTTTGTGAAACTATTTGCATATCATTTAAATTAAAAATATTTAATTGCTAAATAACAAGCAATTGCTGTTGAATAAAGAGGTGAGTAAAATGTTTCATATGAATTGTTTCCCTTAAAATCACATTTACATTGAAGGATTTATTATTGCTAATGTTTTGCGTAAAGCCTTTCTTAATTGGTTATTCGTTTTGACAGTTCTTGGTTGTTTATTGCTAAGTTTTGTGTGATTGTTCATCATTAAGTCTACCCAAGCTAGAGATTAAGGAAACGTTGTAATTGGCTCCATAATGAATTTTATGCTTTATAACAGTTTTTTTTAAACAATTGTGTTTTTTAAACAGTTGAATTTGTTGCATAACAGCTAGAAAATACACGCAATAGCAATGGATTATTTTTGAATAATTGCAGCATGATATTATAACAGTGGTATACAGGGTTTTCTTGTGTCATCCGATGTGACAGCTCTGGGCTGCTTATTTCTAAGTTTTATTGGACTAAAATTTAAATTTTTGTATAAAAGCTATGTATAAAAATTGTATTATTATTATAAGTATATTAAAGTGCACTCAATAATTTAATTAATAAATTTTATAATAACTGTATAACAGTTTTTAATATATATTTCCTTAGAAGAAATACTGCTTCCTATTTTATCTGATTTCATAGTTAAAGTTTCTTGTGAATTTCAGTTTTATTGGAATATTCGCCATTTATTTCCAAGTAAATGTTTAAAATTTGGTGGGGCGAATGGGTTTCCATTGATATTAAACCCATATTTGTACTGAAAATTTTAGAGGTGACATACATTTTCAATCCTTAATCACTGCCTTGGTTAAGTAGCATTTCATGTAGTATAACAGTTTTATAACAGTTAATTGTATAGTATAACACTTAGGAAGCTCACTTAACACATGATTACGATTTTAAATACTTGTAATATGATTGTTTAACAGTTTTTTACGTTTTAAAACAGTTGAAAGTATTTTCTTTATATAAACTGCTGTTATACACATTGCAGGTATGAGAAGATTGCAACCTATCAAAATTTTTTTAATTAAAGATATATTTTTAATGGTTAGGTACGTTTTCAATCTTAATATTTGGATAACACCTAACCTAAGAATTGGATGAATTAGCGTTTGTTTTTAATTGTATAACAGTTTTAGAACAGTTGTGTAACGGTTTCATTTTCTAGTATAGCAGTTGAGAAGTTCACTTGGGAACAGCTAACTACATTTTTTTTAACACTTGTAGCATGATTACATAACAGTTTTCCATATTTTATAATAGTCGAAAAGTTGTTTATAATACATAAATTGCTGTTACAGGTATGGAAGGGTTGCAACTTATTAAAAAATGTTTTTTTTTTAATAAAAGTTCTATTGTTTGTAATGGTTAGCTACATTTTCAATCTTAATTATTTGCTACCACCTAAAGATTGGCTAAATAGCATTTATTTTATGTAGTATAACAGTTTTATAACAGTTTAATTTTCTAGTATAACAGGTAGGAAGATAACTTAGAAACACCTGGCCAAGGTTCTTAATACTTGCAGCATGATTGTATGACAGTTTTTCAAAATTTTATAACAGTTAAAAAGTGGTTTTAAGTGGTTTTTTAGGCTTCCCTAAAATGAGAATTAAGAAATTCTGTTGCGGACCTGAAATTTGGACAGAGTATGTAGAACCTTGGCCGTTACAACAACAAATACATGAGAATTAAAAATTAAAGGGTGTTCCAAAACGAGCAACGAAAAATGTTAAAATCCCATGTAATATACATACAATTGTATGAACATATGTATATTGAAACTTGAAATTTGTAAAATTAGTGTATTTTTATACAGGCTACAACAATTAACAATAAAATTTAAAAAAAATTAAATTAAAGGGTGGTCCATCAGTTAATGCAATTTTGACTATGTAATTTTGACAATTTGCTATATCTTGGAAACCGTAAGAGGCAAACACTTGAAATTTTCAAAAACGGTAAAACTAAAAAAACCAAAAATTATAAAATCGCCAAAAATTAAAAAAAAATCACCAAAACGAAAAAAAAATCGCCAAAATTAAAAAAAATTTCTAACACTAAAATAAATCGCCAAATTCGAAAAAATCGCAAAAATGAAAAAAATCGCGAAAATGAAAAAAAAACGCCAAAAATCGAAAAAATCGCTAAAACGCGAAAATGTCGCCATAACTAAAAAAATTTTATATAAAAAAAAATCGCAAAAATTAAAAAAATCGCCAAAAATAAAAAAATCGCCAAAATGAAAAAACGCCAAAAACCGAAAAAAATCGCCAAAACGAGAAAATAAAGTGTCAAAACTAAAAAAATAGCCAAAACTTAAAAACGCAAAAAACGCCAAAACAAAAAAAAACGAAAAAAAGCCAAAACTATATATTATATAGGATGAAGTTTGTATTAAATTACATATCTAGTGTTCGTACGCGAGTCAGAGTCGCACTTTAATGAATTTATTTAAAACAGTTTTGCAGGGTTTATATTATGTTAAATTTATTTTAAACGTTTTAAGAGATTTTGTAAAGCTTTTAGTGATATTATATCAGTTGCAATATTGCGTTATTTGTTTAGAGAAAGTCTAATTTAAAAGTATTTAAGTGTTTGGCAAGTGATTTTCTTTGCTCTAATTGCCAGCTCTCAGCTGGATGTGATTGAAATTCTCAATATATGTATATATCAATCAATTTCAAATTGAAAAATGCTACATTTAGAAACCCACTTACACAGACATGATTAGCAGTGTTGGTTGGCATTTAAGTAGCTGAACATTCTTAGCACATCCTTAAATGTAGTTTTATGTAGATATTTATTTATTTATTTTTTTTTTTTTTTTGATAAAAAAAATCCATTTTATTTTTGCTTATTCAATCACTGTCGTTGTATCGACAGCAAAATACACATGTAGTTGTATTTAACTTGGTTGTAAATTGAGATTTTTGTTAAGCACAACTCCACACATGAGCACACACACACACACACACACACATACATATATATGTACACACAACATCAATTGTGTTTGTGTCTGTATTACATTTGATGTATGAGAAATTTTAAAAATTTCTTTTTTTGCTGAAATTGTATTTGTTTGTTGCCAGGATGTTGTCTCAGAGCATGATGTTTACTAAAATATGCGGATACAACAGCTGAGGTTACAATAGTAAATATTGTTAAATATACGATATATGTATGTATCTCTACACTCATTGATACACAAACACATACAAATGCATTTAAATTTAAATACTTGTAGCACAAAAATGTAGAAATGATGTTGCTACAGTTCCTACATTTCGATTGTAGTTGTAATACAACTCCGAAGTGTGCACGTGGGCGTTATGTGTATGTGTGTGTGTGTGTGTGTGTTAGTGTTTGTGTTAAAATATCCCCCGAGGGTTAAATGTCTTCTTGTCTAACAGTTAAAATGTTTGGTAGCAAAAAAGAATCCACATTGCAAAAAAGGAAATAAGTGCATTATAATGCAAGGATATTTTCGGTATTTGTTTGTATGTCTGTCCGACCATACGTCTGCGTGTATGTATGTATGTAATTCTCAGCTTGAATTTACAAATGAATGGCTGAATTGCTTATACAGATAGATGAAAAGATAAATAAATGTATAGACGGATGTGTGTAGATCATCAAATGGATGTATGTAGTATTTACATACATACATATGTACATACATTGTGTTGGTCAATGCATTAATCTTTTTTTTTTCTTTGCTATTTTTTTGTTTTGTTATTCTTTAACTACTTAGACATGCTGCATCAATAAAGTCAGAGGGTATTGTGCCAGGGTGCAAGTGATTAACCTTAATGTGCTTTTCCTCTGATTTAAGGTAAAATTCTACCAAGTTTCCAAATTGTTTTGTGTTTTTTTTGGTGGGGGGTGGGAGGGGTGGGGTGAAGTTAGAGCAAGTAACAAACAGTGTAATTATGGGAAACTGCTGAGGTTAAATGATTAGTAAATTTCTGTACGAATAGTTTGAAAATTTAATTGTTTCAAAAAGGGCATTTATGGTCATTAATAAAAAAAAGGAAGGAGTATACTGCATAAGGTTATAATTGTACAAAGAAATTAGTAACAATTTAAAATAACTGCTGAAATAGATAAATCTCATTAAATTTTATTGTTTTACGAGTACAATGTAAAGGAGCTTGAGAAATGAATTTAATGAATTAACTCTAATTTTATACATACAATCCAGGCAGGGAATTTAATATTTTTCGTTTTTTTATTGTCCCATCCTACAAGAGAATTTATAAGAATAAAAATAGGCCATCCTAAAGGTTCTATTAAACGTGCCATAATCATAATCATACATAATTCTGCCAAAAAAAAAACCGTCTTCAGTGCAAAGATCTGATAGAACATTTTCGAGAAAAAAAAATTATTTCACTAGACTGGAAGTAAACTTTTTCAAAAAATTTAAAATCTGTTGGTTAAGAAAAATTAAATTTTAATGGGCGTGTCTCCGCATATTTTTTAAATGCAAGATTGTGTGTTTTTCAGAGCTCAGGTTGTGTGTTAAGCTTTGTAAAAATCGGTGAAGTAGAACCACTTAAAATAATATATTAACTTTTAATGGGCGTAACTCCGCCCATTTTTTTAAATGAAAGATTGTGTTTAGCTTAGAGCTCAAGGTGTGTGGTAAGTTTTGTAAAAATCGGTTAGGTATAACCACGTTAAATAGAATAATAAACTTTAATGCACGTAGCCCCGCCCATTTTTTCAAACTCTAAAATTGTGTAATTACAAGAACCAAAGGTGTTTGCTAAGTTTCGCAGCAATCAAATAAGCATAATATCATAAAATCAAATTAAATAAATTCAGTAAAGTGCGACTCTGACTCGCGTACGAAGGGTTCCGTACGAACACTAGATATGTAATTTAATACAAACTTCATCCTATATAATATATAGTTTTGGCATTTTTTTCGTTTTTGGGGTCTTTTCGGTTTATTTGTTTTGGCGGTTTTTGCGTTTTTTCGGTTTTGGCAATTTTTTTAAGTTTTGGCTCTTTTTTTAGTTTTGACACTTTATTTTCTTGTTTTGACGATTTTTTTCGATTTTTGGCGTTTTTTCATTTTGGCGATTTTTTTTATTTTTGGCGATTTTTTTTACTTAAATTTTTTTTTAGTTTTGGCGACATTTTCGCGTTTTGGTGATTTTTTCGATTTTTGGCGTTTTTTTTTCATTTTGGCGTTTTTTTTTTTCATTTTGGCGATTTTTTTTAATTTTTGGCGATTTTTTTTTTTTTGGTTTGGCGATTTTATAATTTTCGGTTTTTTTAGTTTTACCGTTTTTGAAAATTTCAAGTGTTTGCCTCTTACGGTTTCCAAGATATAGCAAATTGCCAAAATTACATAGTCAAAATTGCAGTAACTGATGGAACCACCCTTTAATTAAATTTTTTTAAATTTAGTGTTAATTGTTGTAGTCTGTATGAAAATACACTAACTTTTAAAATTTCAAGTGTATATATGTACATACAATTGTATGTATATTACATGGGATTTTAACATTTTTCGTTGCTCGTTTTGGAACACCCTTTAATTTTTAATTCTCATGTATTTGTTGTTGTAGCGGCCAAGGTTCTACATACTGTGTCCAAATTTCAGGTCCGTAGCTCTTACGGTTCCTGAGAAAATACCGTGTGACGGACAGACGGACACCGTAGCGAAAACAATAGGGTTCCTTTTCACCGTTGGTGTACGGAACCCTAAAAATGTGTGGCGTATACTCACACACTTTTTTACAATTGGACCAATTGGAAGCTATACTCTCTCAGACAAAAATAGAATTTGTACAATCGGTGTAAAATGTACCGAGTTATGAAGTAAAAATGTCAAAACAATAAAAATACAGACAAATTGATAACCTCCTCTTTTTTTGAAGTCGGTTTGAAACAGCTGTTCGAACCATACTTATGGGCAACACTGTATTTGATGATAGGTGACTCGCTGTCAGGTGACTGTAATGTCCAATAACCAAAGAAACCAATTGAATTTTGTTTTTCACCGTAACCATAAACAGCTGTTTGCTGGTTAGACATATTTGTTGTTGCACTTTTAAAATTAATGGAAACATAAACTGCTGTTTATGGTTAAGGTAGAAATAAAAGGCGAATAAAATATATTTACGGCTATCACAGACTTTATTTCAGTGAGTCGACGAAAATCGACAAATTGTTTCAATATTGTGATCCAGTCTTAAGTCCCAGTTAAATAAAAAAATTATTTTATATACATATCAGCTACAGTGTCTTTCGAATATGTAATATCTTCAAGAGTCCAAATATAACAGCCTTATTTATAAAACTTATTAAAGCCTTATAAAAGTTTTTTAAAACAAATTTTCATACAAAATTTTTCGTAAAAAGCCTTAATAATTTTTATAAATAAGGCTGTAATAATTTTAAACAAACAAAAAAAAAACTTCTTCCATATTTTTTATATGTACATATATATCCTTTTGGCTTCTTCTCTAATTGCACAAGAACTTTGCTGACCTTAATTTGTTTGCCTTCATTACATGAACAGCATAAAGCAAAAAATGTAATTGATAAATAAATTCCCATTTGTAGATTTGAATTTCAAATGCTGGCATTGAACCAAACTAAAAATATAAAATAAAAATACCAAAGCTGCCAAACAAAGTTCAATTTAATGTGTTTCCTGTCAATGTTTGTCGTTTGCGAAGTGCAAAAAGTCCTTTGGACAAATAATTAAATGAAATAAAAAGAAACACCAAAAAACTAGAAAGGAAAGAAAAGAGAATACAAAAGGAAAGCTGACAAGTATTTTGAATATGGAAATTAAATTTATACATCTTAAAAAAAAAAAAGAATCAATGCTAAGCTCGTTAAAAAAACTCATTAAAAACTCTTAATAGTTCTAAAAAAAGCTAATAAAATTACATAATTGATGATTTAATGTAACTGACTACAAACATGTTTCAATATTATTGTTTTGTTAAAAATTTAACCACCCTTATTAGCGTGTCCCTGCAGCAATTTAAAAATTTATGAGTCCTTTTTTCACTTTTTCTAAAATGGTGACCTTTAAAAATATTTGAGCAAACATAATTCATTCAATGAAATATCCTAAATATGTTGATATATTTATTTCGCAAGTTTTTCTTAAAGGTAGTTGATTCAGTTAGAAAATACGTTTTCTTAATAATTGCAGCAAACAGTAGTTGTGTTCAAGTCTAATTCAGTCTTAATTTCAAATATAAATTTCTTATCCACTATCGAGAAATGCTTGAGAAATATTTTTTTCAAGTGTTCTTCTAAGTATAATTAACAATAATTGGAGAAAATATACTTATTCTCAAATCTACATCAATATTAATTTAAAATACAAATATTTTTCCCTCATCGAGAAATGTTTGAAAATTTTTCGAAAATATGCCAAATCTGCATTATTTTTAGTGAAAAAATTATTTTTTTCCAAGCCCGAAAAATATTGCAAAATAAAAAATTGTTCTTCAAAAGTTAAGTCTGATGCTGTCCTAATCAATGATAAATTCAAAATCGGTTAAAATTGAGAAACATATTTTTTTTAAGGTTTTTCTGAAAGGTAGAGGAATAACTTTTGACAGTGAGCTTAGGAATGAAAGTCAAAATATTCGTATGCAAATCTTTATAAATTTTATTGTGAAATAAGTGTTTTTTTTCAAGAAAAAGTTTATTCTAGTGTTTATAAGGGAAATGTAGTCTTAATCTCTTAAAATTCAGAAATTTTGTTTATGTTGCGAAACATATATTTTCTCAACAATTTCTCAAAGGTAGTTTCTTATATTTAAATTTGTTTGAAAAAGTTTTGGACATAATCTGACTATTTTCAGGTAAAAACATAAATACTTTTTCCAAGTTCGAGAAATACTCGTATTGAAAAACAAAAAAATTTGTCCTCAAAAGATTAGTCTGATGTTGTTTTAATCAATTATAAATTCAAAATCTGTTAAGATTGAGAAACATATTTTTTTCAAGTGATTCTCAAAGGTAGTTTATTTATATAGAGGAATAATTTTTGGTAGTTGGTGTAGGAATGCAGACTCAAGTAGTGGTATGCAAATCTTTATAATTTTTAGTGTGAAATAAGTTCGAGAAATACATTAAAAAGTTTATTCTAGTATTTATAGGGCCAATGTAGTATTAATCTCTTAAAATTCGCAAGTATTGTTTATGTTGAGAAATATATTTTTTCTCAACTATGTATATCTCCAAGGTTGTTTATTAAATTTTAGTGACAGAAATTTTAGCAATGATTGGAGAAAATATTAGCAATAGCTTAAATTCACATTGATTTTAAATTAAAACACACAACCTTTTCAATTTCAAATTAATATACAAAATATTTCAAAAGGTTTCAAAATTACCTTTCATGCTGAACAATATAATTAATTGCCTTTAAAACTTTAATATTATTTTTGTTGTGTTAATTAATCTTGTCTTAATTGCATGAGTTTTACTAAAAGAAATGTTAAATATATTTCTTTTTAAACATTGAACATTTCAGGCATGAAAAGGTATTCTTAAGCGATAAATTGTGAAAATTGTTTTGTGGTTATTGAACATGATTAAGACATTTTTCTTTCTGTGGCTTGTAGTAAAATTTAATAATATTCATCACGTCATTGCGTGTAGTAAATACATCATCATCATCATCACTTGTGTAAGTTTTAAGTGAAATGAAAAAGAAAATTTACAAGTTAAATTTGGGCATGTGTTACATTATAATGAAAATTCATTACACACAAATTAAACAGAAAAAGGTATAGTATTAAAAATCCATTAAAACCATAATTAAAATTCTCACAAAAGAAAGTGTAAATAACATAATAAGACACATGCACATACATAATTGGGGTATTCAAAGGGTAGTGTTAAAGTCATAACGTCATAATGTTCTAAACTTTCAAACTAGTTTAAAATACGACTGCTGTGAGCAACCCCTCATATTTTAGTGTGTTAGTTGAAACATAAACAATATGATACAAAACAAATGAGAAAAAATATTACGAAAATTAAATAATATTTGGTACGAATATGCAAAACTATGAGAAAATTATTTAACGGATTCTAGTTATCTGTTTCCGAAAATTATTTGCGAATTTTTGCAATATGTAAAACAAAATTTTTTCGAGCTTTTGACCTTTAAAAATTTTAAGGCTTTGGAATTTATTTGCAAATTTTCTTAAGTTTTGCGATCAGGTAATTTTTGATAAAACTTATTGCTCTTGTGTGTAATTTTAACAAATTAGGATTGAATCAAGCCACATCATTGTCTGATTGAAGTATTTTTGTTGTTGCAGTTTTTGCCTTTTTTTACACATTTGGCGACTTTTATTTTATATCACACTTTGCTATCATTTTGGTATTAGCAAGTTTATGCAAATTTTAATTTTCGCGAATTTTTCCGATTTTTTTTGAATTTCTTATATCTTTAGGTATTTATGTGTTATTTTAGGGCTTGTTTATAATTTTGCAATTTTTCGCCAATTTTCGCTATTTTTGCGATTAAAGTGATTTTTACCCATTTTACCGATTTTCAATACATCTATCTATTTGTGCGAATTTTCATCATTTTGTCAATTTTCTGCGATTTTTGGAATTTCTTAGATATTTAGGTATTTGTAAGTAATTTTGGAGCTTGTTTGCAATTTTGCAATTTGTTGCGAATTGTTGCAATAAAAGTGATTGCTCCCAATTCTTTGTTTTTTAACAGTTTTAAACTTTTTTTTAATAAGTATCAGACTTTAATATATTTTTGATGTTACCAAGTTTTTGCGAATTTTCGTAATTTTTGCGAAATTTTAAAAGTTTTTTGCATTCCTTACAATTTAAGAATTTTTTAAAATAAATTTTAGGTTTTTTTTTCAATTAAAAAATATTCGCGAATTTTCGCAAATTTTTTGCACGTGAGATAATTTTTGATTTTTAAAAATATTCTGAGTTTGCTCGTTTATAGTTTTTGATGCTTTGGAAATTTTTGAAGATATTCGCAGTTTTGCAAGTTTTCGCGTTTTATACAGGGTTGTCAGATAAGGCGATTTCTCGCCAAAGGTGGCGATTTTTCAACTTGTTTGGCGTCCAAATTTTTGGCTTGGCGACATGGCGATTTTTCTGGCGATAAATAAATTTGTTGGTGATTTTACTGGCGATAAATAAGTTTGTTGGCGATTATTATGGCTATTTTTTTTAACAAAATTGAGCATCAACATTTTTCTAATTCAGGAAAATTAGTTTGTTGAAGGAGTAGTTTAAAAAATAAATCCTACCAAAACTCGCCTGCAAGAAGTTAAAACAATTTAATTTTGATGATATAAGAAAATATTAATTATAGTAATTAATGCGCTTTGAATTTGTATGAGAAAAATTTACAAGAAATCATTTTTGGCGATTTTATTTCCAATTTTGGCGATTTTCTGATAAATTTTGATACGATCATTTTATAAAAATTTATATTAAAAAGGTGTTATATAAAAACAAATTTAATAGCAAATATTTACTAAGAAAAACTATATAAAACTGATTTTTGGCGACTTTTGGCGATTTCTAAAATCAATTTGGCGAAATAGGTTGGGAAAAATCTGACAACACTGGTTTTATATGCTGTAAGTCTATACTCGAGTTATTACTTTTTTTTTGCGGTCTATATAATCAGCTTTGGGAGATTGTTTCCATTATTTTATTCCCTTTCGAATTTTTATATTTTTTGCAATATATAATGATTTGAGTAAAAATTTGCTGAAGAAAAATGCCACGTATTTAAACGTAAATTGACATTTTGTCGAAAAAGAAAAGTAAAAAGCAAAATAATTAGTTATGACAGTAACAAATACATAGAGTGAAGAATTGTATTAGTATAGTACTCCTTTTATATGAAAGAAAATAAAAATAATTTTAAACTGGTTTAAAATGTTAGATCTTTATGACTTTATGACACTTAGGACACCCTTGTGAATACCCCAAATATGTACATGCAAATAAATGTATCCATGAATTTACAAACATGACTGCTGACAGATGTCGACACCAGCAAGAATTTTAATAAAATTAAGGAGTAAACCTGAGTCAGACCACATGAAAATAAGAGATTAAAATTAAATTATTAATACATTTTTTTTTATTATTTTTTAATCTGTTGAATATTTTCTGATTTTTCGCTATAAAAGCCTTAAACAGATTTTAGAAAACCTCTGGGATTTTGGAAATTTTTTTCTGTGAAACTGACTTAGTAATAGAGTTTAGTAATTTTGGGGATTTCTTGAAAAATGTAGGTATGTATTATATTGGAAAAATTACTTGATAGCGTAGTGTAAAAAATGAAGACTCCTTCCATTGCTTAAACTGACAAAATTAGCTTTTAATTTTTTTTTTTGGGGATGCTGGGAACTTTTTTTTTAAAGAATTACTGTGGATGTTAATTCTACTCATATGTTTTTAATACTGTTGAGAACTTTTTTTTTGGATAAAAAAAGAATTTTGTAAATTGTGATAGAAATAATTAGGGGTAAAATCCCCTTGAGAAATAAATAATATCTATCTATATATTTAGTTAATATGCAAACATGTTTTTTGTAATCCCTTTTACGCTGGTACTACTGCACCGATTTTAAAAAGATTTACATGGTTTCAAAGGTTTTTCTGTACAGATGTGCAGAATCTATATTATATTTAAAACGGTTTATTTTTTTGGGAGCTATAAGCGTTTAAAGTTGCTACTAATACATGCACACATATTACCCTTGCATTTATTAGCTTACAAGTAAAAAAGAAACACAAAATGAGAGTGTGTGTGTGTTTGTAGTATTTCTCTGTAACAATTTTTTCTTCTCTTATTTGTGATTGTATGAAAGCCATAATACTTAATACATAAAATTGAATTAGCTTAGTTAAAGGGATTTTGTTTATGTTTTTTTTAATTTCATGTATTATTGAATTATGGTTGCATGTTAATGTGTGTGGCTGTGCTTTAATGATTTATGACGTTTAAATAAATTTTCTTTGAATCTTAACAAAATTATTTAAATTTAGATTCTAGAATACGATTGTGTCGTCCGTTAGGTATATCTAGTAATACTATAATATAAAAGATAATTTTGAAACTAAAACTTCTAGCTTTCGGAAATTTGTAAACTTTCGTTGGGATTCTTTAAAACTAATTAGTTTATGCATGTATGCTTATACTGTACGGTAGTGTTAAAAATATGATATAATTCGATACTTTAAGGCACAGTGAGGTCTTTGGGAATTTTGGAGATTTTTCAAAATTTTTTTCGGAATTGCTATAGTTAAAGTTTTATGCGCATATTACTTTGTTTTATACATATTTTAGGATAAAATATCCTACGTATCATATTCTGAGATTTTGTTAATTTCCTTAGCAATATTTGAGATTTTCTTACATTGCACTAACCGCTAAAATAGCTGAAGCGACACATGTGGACATTTGGACTTGGTTTTTTTTTTTTTTTTTGACGAAAACCGACTATTTACGATTGCAAATAATCGATTTTGGTCAAAAATTGAGGATCGAAAATTATGTCGCTTGAGCTATTTCGGTGGTTATGGCACCATATGTCTATAATTAGGTACATAGTATTAGAATATAATTTTACCTTATTTTATTTATTTCCCGATACCTCAACCTAAGTCTTTGGGAATTTTGGAGATGTGTCAAATTTTTTTAGGAATTGCAATAGCTAAAGTTTTATGCGCGTATTGCTTTACTTTTGTTAAATATTTCTTATATTCCATTAAAAATCACTTAATACCGTGGTATTGCAAAAAAAAAAACAAACAAAAAAAAATTACCAATTAATGCTTTATTGGTTTCAAAATTTTTTTTTGGAAATTTTGGAGATTTGTGATATTTTTATTAATCGCTACAAAAAGTTTAATTTAAATTTAATATACAATATTTCTTTTTTTTAGTACATAGTTTCTTCAACAATATAGAACAAAAGCGGAATTCACGGTTGGCCTTGTAGATCTTTTACATCTTGTAGCTTTGGTTAATTGTCGTTGCTTTGCTTTAAATTCAACAAAAGTTACCAAAGCTACAATATGTAAAAGATCTACAAGTCCAGCCGTGAATTCCGCTATTATTAATACATTAAACACGCAAAGTTCCTCTAACTCCAAATTACACTTAATTTACAAATGGGTTTTTTTTTGGTGATAATCACACTGAGAAATATTGTATGCTTAAAATAAATAATGTACTCTTTGTTCCAAAACTTTCAACTTTATATTATTATATTATACAGATATTTTGATATCTTTTGTTTGCAAATGTAATAAATATACACGTCACTATATACACATTGTGAGCACAAAAATTGTATTTAAATGCTTATGAAAATTAATACATATATGACAGACAGACACGCACAATAGATTTATCATTAAATACATACAAATAAACAAACACCCAACTCTATAAACATAAATCATTTCCGCCTTTATAAGGAAAACAATTTCTTGTTGAAGCCTTTATTGTAATAAAATTCTCTTTTGTTGTTGATTTCCTTTTTGAGAAAAATTACTTTCATTTTATTGAAAGATTATGGACATGCACAATATGGCAGTTATATGGCCCTGATGATAATGTGTGTATTATCAAATTTAAAAGGATATACAAAATACACATACTACAGGGTTTCTATTTGATGTTTCAATTTAACATTTAAGTTAATACTTTTATAAAAAGGTTAAATAATAAATAGAAAAATGTTCTTATCGATGAAATAAAACTTATTTATGTGTATGTGTGTGTGTGTGTGTGTGTGTGTGTGTTTATAAGGGTTTTTTGAGTGGGAAAATTAAGGATTACTTGGTTGATTTGAAAGTAATTTTATTTATATTAGCTCCAATATACTCAATATTCAGCTACAGTACTTTTATAACATTACTAAGTTATATTTGAGTTTATTTCTTTATCTTTTAAAGTGGAATGTTTAAAATTTAAGTTGCTTTTCATGGTAATGGCAAATGTTTTTTTAACTGGTATTTTGGAAATTTTTAAAAATATTTTTGGGAATTTATTTAAATGTTCTAAAAGGTATTTTATAAAAATTCCATAATTTATTAGTAAAACTTTAATTATATTTCATTGCAAAAAATATGTCTTCAAAGGTGTGAGAAATATTTGAAAATTCGTAGAAAAAAAAGCTTTTTTCCACTAGAAAAATAAAATTGTACCGACAAATATGTATTTCAAGTATTTCGAAGCTTTACATGATATTTGCAAAATTTTATATACTAGTATATACATATGTATATACTCGTATATCGAACCATAGCCGCCAAAAAAGCTTAACCCACACATTTTTACGACCTCGTTTTTTATCTGACTAATTGCTGGCTTTTTGGTCTCTTTTTAATCGAATTCAAAAATAAAAAGAGGCTATCAATTCGTTTGTGTATTTTTTTATGTGTTTTACTTCATAACTCAGTAATTTTAAAACCTATTTTAAGAATTCTTTTTTTCTCTCAAAGTGTATAGCTTCCATTTGGTCTCATTGCAAAACAAAAGTGGGTGAAAACACGCCCATTAAATTTATTATTATTGTTTTTGTGCATTTTTAATTCTACGGTCGCTACTTATCACACACTTAACACATACCTTGTTCATTTGTAATGACACAATCTCAGACTTAAAAATTTGGACTGTGCCACGCCCCTTTAAATTTAATATTATATTTCACGTTCTTTGACTTAAGCGATTCTTGCGAAACTAAACTTGGCACACATCCTAAGCTCCAAAAATGTTACGATGTTGCATTTAAAAAAAGTGGGTGGTGTCACGCCCATTAAAATTCAATATTATATTTAACGTTCTTCTACGCCAGAGATTCTTATGAAACTTAACATACAGCATAAGCTCTAAAAATTACACGATTTTGGATTTAAATAGTGGGTGCAGCCACGCCAATTGAATCGTAGTAAGTTCTATGTACTTTTATTTAACCAATCCCCACTTTAAAGTTTAGTATTAAATTATATGAACTTGTACTTTTCCGATCCCCAAGAAACTTGGCAAGCAGTTTGGGCCCTTGAAATGCCACGTTCTTGCTTTTAAAATAGTAAGCGAAACCACGCCCATTAAAATTTAGTATTAAATTATATGTGCTTGTACTTATCCGATTCCCACAAAACTTGGCAAACAGTTTAAGCTCTTAAAAGGGCTTAATCTTGTTCTTAAAAAGGTGGGCAGTCCACGTCCTTTAAAATTCAATATTATATATCACGTGCTTCTAGTTGACCAATTTTTACGAAATTTGACACACACCCTTGAATTCTGAAAGTGGCGATTATTGCATTTAGAAAAGCGAGCACTGAAAATTTAAAATTACAACTAATAACTTTTTTTTATATAAGAGAAGTAACACTCAGGCAATTAATGCCTACTACTATTATTACTAGGTGTTACCTTCTTTAGGAAAGGGATAGTGATAGAAGACAGGTGATGAAGGAAGAGATAGAAGAAAGCTTCATTCTTTTAGAACTCTGCTTTTTTTTCTGCACGCTTTTTTTTAATAATGCAGTGTTGCAGCGCCTTCTGGTGTCAAATGAGGCGTATTAAATTTTTGTAGCTGTACCCATTTTATTAGTTATTTTACTTCGCCGATGATTCTGCTACACAATACCGACGAAGGAGGGCGCTCTGATGTTACATTAGGATTAGCATCTGCTGAAGTCGGTATAGTTCAGTGACCAGTGACTATGCCTTCATTACATGAACTTTCCTACAACAACTGATACAAAGGGACACTAATGCACATCAGAAAAATGCGTGGTGTTGTTATTTAATGACTGTCGGATACAGGGATTGAACCGACTTTAAAAATAAGCACAAAAAAGTTCAAGATAATTTAGATTCAGTTAAATAAAGCATTTTTAAAATGCGTTGCCTATAATGCTATTCAAAGTCAAGATGATTCCATTATATCTGTTGTGTACCATACTACACTATCTAAAAGTTTTTACTTTCCCCCCCCAATTCTCACATTTCCTTTTTTTTTGTCCTTACAGCTTGTTAGACAAACCACTAAAATAAATACATAAATTACACCTTAAGTCTGGATATAATTTTACAGATTATTTTTTGATGTGTAAACATCTATACGCTAGGGGGTAAAAATCTTTTGACTTTGATTTCTTTGCTGAGATTTCTTTGCTGAGATTTCTTTGCATTGTCAAATCGGTGTGAGCTATGTATGAGTGTATCAGTGTTTGAAAGAAGCAATACCAAGCATAGAAACAAGTCGACCGGCTCGAAGCCGACGGTGCGCCGCCGCCGGTTATTTTTCTGTATATTTCCGTACACCAAAGGTGAAAATGAACCGTAAGAGCTACGGACTTGAAATTTGGACACAATATGTAGACATTTGGCCACTACAACAACAAATACATGAGAGTTAAAAACTAAAGGGTGTTCCAAAACAAGCAACGAAAAATGTTAAAATCCCATGTAATATACATACAATTGTATGTACATATATACACTTGAAATTTTAAAAGTTAGTGTATTTTCATACAGACTACAACAATTAACACTAAATTTAAAAAAATTTAATTAAAGGGTGTTCCATCAGTTAATGCAATTTTGACTTTGTAATTTTGACAACTTGCTGTATCTTGGAAACCGTAAGAGCAAAACTCTTGAAATTTTCAAAAACGGTAAAACTAAAAAATCAAAAAAAATATAAAATCGCCAAATATAAAAAACCGCCAAAAACAAAAAAAAATCGCCAAAACGAAAAAAAACCAAATTAAAAAAAATCTCTAGGACTAAAATAAGTCGCGAAAAACCGGAAAAATCGCCAAAATGAAAAAAATCCTTAAACAAAAAAATCGCCAAAATGAAAAAATCGCCAAAATGAAAAAATCGCCTAAATAAAAAACCCCAAAAACAGAAAAAATCGCCAAAATGAAAAAACCCCCAAAAAACAGAAAAAAATCGCCAAAATGAAAAAATCGCCATAATGAAAAAATCGCCAAAATGAAAAAAATTGCGAAAATTAAAAAAACCAAAAAGAGAAAAAAACGCCAAAACGAGAAAAAAGCGATAAAACTGAAAATAATCGTTTAAACTGAAAAAACTTAAAAAAGGAAGAAAGCTAAATCAAAAAAAAAAAAAAAAAAAAAAAATTACCAAAACCAAATGTGCGCGAGTCAAAGTCGCACTTTACTGAATTTATTTTAATTGCAATGCGTACACAACAACAAGAACAGCAACAACTAAACGATGAACAACAGGAATTAAAAATTAAAAAGTAAAAGTAAAGGCATTTACCATAGACGAGCATTTCAGTACCACTAAAGTTTCAGTAAAAACAATAAAAAATGTTTAACAAGTAAACTTTTACTGATTAGTAAAATTTTTTTCTACAATTTTTATAAATTGCCTAAATGATTTGTTATATGATGAGGTGCATTGAATTTTCAGTAATCAGTAATGCCCGTATTCATAATGAAATTCTACCAAGTGGCTAAATGTTTTTCATACAAAAGTTTCAAAATTTGAATGAAAAAACTTTGCCACTTGCTACAATTTTATTGTGATTACGGCCCTACGATTTTACTGGTAATGCAAATTAAATTTCATTAGCAGTAAAAATTTACTGAATTTTTTATAGTAATCAGTAAATTTACTGTTTACTGCAATTTTGAATGCAGTACATGTACTGCAGTGTGCCCATTTACTAACCAAATAAGTTTAATAAAACAAACAAAACCCAACAAATTCCTATGTATTTACAATATTGAAAGTTTTGATACTTTTAATTAATTAATTTAAAAAAAGATACTAAAAGCATAAGCACTTCCAACTTAAAAAAAAATTTTCATTACTAGATGTTTACACAAATCCTCTGTGATCGGACTCACATTGCTTTTTCTTTACTTTTGTGCCAAAACCAACATACATACAATGCTTGTGAACGTACATATATGTATGTTTTGTATGTGCGTTAGAGCAAGACAGACTAGACTGTGCGTGTGCTTTTAAAGTTTTAATTGCAGTATGTTTTCTACCCTGTAACCAAAATACAATTATTTAACACTTGTTTGTTTTTTTCTCTTTTTGGTTAAACCACAGACAGTGTTGTTTACATTGCATAACAACAAAGACGACCACATCAATAAATTATAAACATATTAGTAAGTAATAGGGTGGCAACACTATATTGCAACAGTTAACCGGTTAAACGTTTAGTTTAAAAATAAAGTTAAGTCTTTGATATGTCTACGTGAATAGCTAATAAATATACATATGTATTTACGTTCAAAGAGCGAAGTTGACAGGTTAATTTTGCCTTATTGGCTCTGCCTGCATATTGAATTTGTGGTTTTAGTGCAACAAAATTGGCAAATAACTAATTATATTTTTATTTTAAAAATCGATGTTGGTTATGTTTGTAATAAATTGTGAAAGTAAGTAGATTGGGGGAAAAAGTTATTACATTTTGTGAAATTAGTTTAATTTTATATTAAAATTAGTATAGAGTTATTTTGGAATTTTGGTGTAATACATTTTAGTATGCACAAATTGTTTCCGTAATTTGCTGGATTATTATTATACTCGTATGTTTACTTTCAGAAAATATTTATTATATTAATTTACTCTGATAAACTCCCAAAAAAGCAATGTGATTCCGATCACAGAGGAGATGTGTAAACATCTAGTAATGAACATTTTTTTTAAGTTGGAAGTGCTTATGCTTTTAGTATCTTTTTTTAAATTAATTAATTAAAAGTATCAAAACTTTCAATATTGTAAATACATAGGAATTTATTGGTTTTTGTTTGTTTTATTAAACTTATTTGATTAGTAAATGGGCACACTGCAGTATATGTATATGTACTGCATTCAAAATTGCAGTAAGTTGTAAATTTACTGATTACTAAAAAAAATTCAGTAAATTTTTACTGCTAATGAAATTTAATTTGCATTACCAGTAAAATCGTAGGGCCGTAATCATAATAAAATTGTAGCAAGTGGCAAAGTTTTTTCATTCAAATTTTGAAACTTTTGTATGAAAATTGGTAGAATTTCATTATGAATACGGGCATTACTGATTACTGAAAATTCAGTGCACCTCATCATATAACAAATCATTTAGGCAATTTATAAAAATTGTAGAAAAAAATGTTAGTAATCAGTAAAAATTTACTTGTTAAACATTTTTTATTGTTTTAACTGAAACTTTAGTGGTACTGCAGTGCTCATCTATGGTAAATGCCTTTACTTTTACTTTTTAATTTTTAATTCCTGTTGTTCATCGTTTAGTTGTTGCTGTTCTTGTTGTTGTGTACGCATTGCAATTAAAATAAATTCAGTAAAGTGCGACTTTGACTCGCGCACATTTGGTTTTGGTAATTTTTTTTTTTTTTTTTTGATTTAGCTTTCTTCCTTTTTTAAGTTTTTTCAGTTTAAACGATTATTTTCAGTTTTATCGCTTTTTTCTCGTTTTGGCGTTTTTTTTCTCTTTTTGGTTTTTTTTAATTTTCGCAATTTTTTTCATTTTGGCGATTTTTTCATTTTGGCGATTTTTTTCTGTTTTTTGGGGTTTTTTCATTTTGGCGATTTTTTCTGTTTTTGGGGTTTTTTATTTAGGCGATTTTTTCATTTTGGCGATTTTTTCATATTGGCGTTTTTTTGTTTAAGGATTTTTTTCCATTTTGGCGATTTTTCTGGTTTTTCGCGATTTATTTTAGTCCTAGAGATTTTTTTTAATTTGGTTTTTATTTTCGTTTTGGCGATTTTTTTTTGTTTTTGGCGGTTTTTTATATTTGGCGATTTTATATTTTTTTTTGATTTTTTAGTTTTACCGTTTTTGAAAATTTCAAGAGTTTTGCTGTTACGGTTTCCAAGATACAGCAAGTTGTCAAAATTACAAAGTCAAAATTGCATTAACTGATGGAACACCCTTTAATTAAATTTTTTTAAATTTAGTGTTAATTGTTGTAGTCTGTATGAAAATACACTAACTTTTAAAATTTCAAGTGTATATATGTACATACAATTGTATGTATATTACATGGGATTTTAACATTTTTCGTTGCTTGTTTTGGAACACCCTTTAGTTTTTAACTCTCATGTATTTGTTGTTGTAGTGGCCAAATGTCTACACATTGTGTCTAAATTTCAAGTCCGTAGCTCTTAGGGTTCATTTTCACATTTGGTGTACGGAAATATACAGAAAAATAACCGGCGGCGGCGCACCGTCGGCTTCGAGCCGGTCGACTTGTTTCTCTGCTTGGTATTGCTTCTTTCAAACACTAATACACTCATACATAGCTCACACCGATTTGACAATGCTGTGAAAGAAAAGCAAAGAAATCTCAGCAAAGAAATCTCAGCAAAGAAATCTCAGCAAAGAAATCAAAGTCAAAAGATTTTTACCCCCTAGCGTATAGATGTTTACACATCAAAAAACATTTATATTATTGCCTACACAAGAAAAAGTATTTACCAATTAAAGTTTTCAATTAAGAATTTAATTTATTCAATTAAATTTTTAATTGTATTAATTTGAGTGGAAAAACTTAATTGGTTATTATCAAATTGTTTATAGGCAAAAAATTAATTAATATTTTAATTGATAGTACAAATATTTTAATTATTATTACAAAAATATTCATATTATTTTTTTGTTTCTATAAGAAGTAATCTTTCCTGTCTCCAATACATTCAAAATAATTCAAGTTTAGTGACTTCAATATTTTACTAAACCCAATTATTTTAATTCCTAAAATTCAGAAAAAGTATGTTATATTTAATAATTTAACAAAGATTGCAAAATATGTATGTGCAAATTAATTGCTTGAAATTAAAGCGATCTAACAACAATTCTTTTAAAAAAATTGATGTTGCATATTTTTTTGAATCGAAAGTGCTCCTAAAAATATTTGAAAAAGTTTCCAAAATTCCAAATGAACAGTATTTTTTGTGATATAATAATGAGAGGAATAGGTTTTTAAATATATTTTGATATTCCCAAAAATACTTAAAAAATTTTCAAAATTCCCAAATGAGAAATTTTTTAAAATTTCCTTAATTCCAAATGAACGGCATTTGTGTGTTGTAATGTTGAGAGGAATAGTTTTTTTGTATGTATATTTTGATATTCCCAAATCCAGATGAACGAGTTTTGTGCTGTTCGGACTAGTTTTTCTTAAATATAATTTTTTTATTCCCAAAAAGACTTCAAACAATTTTAAAAAGCACTGTTAATAAACTCCCAAAAAATTATTAAAATTTCCCAAATCCCATAAAAGAGTTTATAATAATAATTCTTTTAAAATCATATATCTTTACGAGCGCTCCTAATATTATTTTAAAAATAAGATGAACAAATTATGTATTGCAATAATTCAAGGTAGATCTGTTATAAACATCTAAATCTATATTCCCAAAAACACTTTCAAAAATATCCAAAATTCCATATAAAAAATGTTTGGGATGCATGTAAAATTTTTAAAAAATATATTAAAAATTTTAAGGGAAATTTAGTGTTATGGTGTTTATTTTGAAATAAACTTCCCCGTAAAGTTGAAAGTTTTTCAAAATCCCAAAAAAATTTACTAATAATAAATATTATGCATTTGCAGGTTGCTCCTAATTTTTTTTAAATTTCCAATATTCCAAGTAAAAAAATTTTAATAATTTAAGAAAGGAAGTTTATTTTATATATTTTTATATTCTCAAAAACAGTTTCAAAAATATCCAAAATTCCAAATGGAAAATTTTTGGTTTGCATATAATAACTTTCAAAAATATATTTAAAATTTTACAAGAAAAAGAAGAACTTAACGTTGTGATAATATCAATAAATTCCCAAAAAAGAGTTAAAAATTTTCCCAAATCCCACAAAAATTTACCAAGAACAATCCTTGACCTCCAAATTTTCTTTTAGAGTTTCGATGACATCAGTCGTGTGTTGTAATAGTGCAAGGACGAGTTTTTTTTTTTGGATATAAATATGTTGCTTATTCCCAAAAACACTTTCAAAATTATCCAAAATCCCAGAAGAAAAGTTTTTATGCTGAAATAATGCAAACAATTTATTTTTTATGTGCAGTCTACACAAAAATTTTTCTTTTTTAAATTTAAAACTCAAACTCTTATTAAACATCTATCTATCGCTCTTATTAGGAAATAGGAAATTTCCGTTTAACAAATTTCATGGTGTAAATTGGGCTTAAAATAAATAAATAAAAAAGGTTTCTAATTGAAAACAAAATAAAGTTACAAAAAGTAAGAAAATGTTTATATTTTATTTGTTTTGGAAGTAAATACCTTTCGCCTTAATCCCCAGACATTTTCACAGGATAAAGCTGGTTTTAAATTTTTTGTGATCCTTTATGTGTTTAATGTATTGTATATTGTATATATTTTTGTTTGTATAAAAATGTTGCTTTCATATCCAAAAAACTCTGAAGTTCTTTGTGTATCAAAAGAATTTTAACTTATACTTTTTGTGTTGCTTTTGCTGGCATTCCTACAATTTTCCTAGAAATTTGTAGATTGATTGATGGTTATATTTCTCCCAATTAATTAAAATGTTAGTGTGTCAGTAGCAAGCAAACAATGTGAACTTTGCTGAAAGACAGTGTAGCAAAAGGAAAACAATGCAGATGACACGTCTCAAAAATCGTATTGTTTTCAAAGCGAAAGGCACACAAAACCATTCATGCTTTACAATAATAACGTGATTTTTTACAGCATTAATGAATTGTCATCATCAGAGAGAGAGAGAGAGAGAGAGAGAGATAGAGATACATATGTTGTTATTTATTTACAAGAAAATAAAGTTTGTGGTAGAATGAGGATAATGAATTTGCGTAAAGAAAAATCGGGGCACAAGTTTTGTTGTGGGAGCTGCTGAAGACTGAGTTATAAGACTTTTAAAAAAATTAATGACTTTCTTTTATATTTCATTAAAAACAAGCATCACTCTTTGGTCATTTATTGTAATATGTAAACTTCATCACAGGTGGTGGGAAAATTAAAAATATACATATTTTGCCATATTGTGTGCAAATTCCACAATCTTGATACCCTACAGTCTTTAAAACTTTCACTTTTATTCCGGATGCTTACAGAAATATAAATAAATAATAGAAATAGAAATATAAATACCTTTAAGGGCCATTATTACAACTTAAAGATAGTTAAAAGTAGGATTTTATTGAACGTATCATTTGCAAAATTTTACTTTAACCTAAGGTGGGCGATAAATTACAGGCAAGTTTATACTATAGAATAAGTTAAGTCAAATTTGCAATAATGGAAGGCTTTTTATACGTCCGATAAAATCCTACTTTTAACTATCCTTAAGTTGTAATAATGACCCTAAAAGTGATATTAAAAAGTGTGTGATGTATTTAGTGCCGCAGTGCACAAACTACCTAACGTAGCAATTTATAGTATTTTTACGTTTTAATAAGAAATATTATATTGTTAGAAATTTTTTTGTGCAGTTTTTTTCTGAAAACCAATTTTTTCGTTCGATATGGGCAGTTTTTCTTCAACCGTATATGGCAACACTGGTTGTAGAAAAACATGGTGCAAATTTTTCTGTTCAATAGAAAATAAAGTTGTCAAAGACTTTGACTTTTAATTATCTTTTTTTATGGTGAAAGGAACTAGACCCCTGCATAAGACCACGTACAAGAACTTTTAAGACTTTTAAATATTTTTTAAATGTTTTACCACAGCGAAATCTTCTAAAACAAATGCTAAACAACACTGCAAGACATTTGTTTCAGTTCTTGCAGGTATATTAGTAAAGAATAAAATACTTCGTTAAGGAAAAATACTTGCTTCTTCTTACGCATGGATGCGTATACAAACGTCATGCATGTACATACGCACACAAGTTGTGTGTATGATCTTTTATTTTTCTGAGCACATACAAACGAACACATGCATTGACATTAGCAATAGCTTACCATCTACATCTTATATATGCAAAATAACAAGCATACACGCATCAACACTACTTCATTTGAGAGTTTTGTGACGAACATGAAGTCTTCGCGACATCGCTCCTAAACACTCATATACACGTACATCAATATATCCATCGTGCTTCGCTTATTAAACGACCTCATTTATTATTGTTTTAGTATAATATATGCTACGACAATACATCTGAAAAAACAAGATGTATTTACATTTCAAGACTGTTTACGCAGCCCTCTAAAAGATACATATGTACATACATACATATATAAGGATCAACACAGCCGGATATATATAACTCTCTTATATGTTCTGTTTGCTGTTAACGAAAATTAATGGTTTCCAAATAATAAATATAAAAAAGACTTACAAAAGTAAAGAGAGGAGCACAAAAACGTACACACAAAAAAGCCACCGCAAACGATGCAAAAATGATGATGTTGGAAAAAAATGTTTGTGTGCTATAAAACAAAAGCTCTGGCCCAAAAAGTAAATGAAATTAAACAAGTAAAAAAAAACAACAATCAAAAGAATATAGTCATGTTAACAAAGCAATCATTTTTCGTTTAAAAAAGGAAAACAATAACATATTAATACTCGTACATGCAGCAAAAACTTACCAAAAACAAGATCACAATCTTTGCCACAATTATCGGCCACAACAACATGAAACAGCATAACGAAGCAGCATAACAGAACACAAAGAAATGTTACAGAGAAATGCCAACAAAAAAACAAAAAAAAAAACGCTGATTAAAAAACCTGCAGTGTTAAAGGAAACAAAATGGCCATGTGAAAAAATTTACCAACAAAAATTATACGAAAATGCAAAAATGGTGGAATAGTGTTCAAACAAAGAGCAGCTCTGCGCTCTACTCACTCACTCACACACACACACACACACACACACACACACACACACACACACACACACACACACACACACACACACACACACACACACACACACACACACACAAAATCATGATTTCAAAAGCATGTCCGGCAGGGGGGGGGGGAGGCAGGGCAAATAAAAATCATAAATCGCGCGCAGTTTTTCTTGTTGTTTTTTGTAATAAATTGCAATCATTCTTTAATTTTCTTTTGGTTTTTTGGGGGCGTAAAAAATATTGTCAACAAGGTACACAACGAACGGTTTTGATTACATTCATACAAATACAAATGGAGGGAGGAAATAATATTTAGTAAATTTGTTTTCACAAGCCAGAGGAAGAGGAGAGCAGCAGTACATACATACATTACATTTGTATGTAATGGCTACAATAGTTTAACATGGTGACAAACAATATAAATATTAAATATGCAATTCTGTGTTTAGGAGGAGAATACTAATAAATATTTTATGTTGCCCATTCATTGTTGTCTTCTTAACAAGGCAATTGTGTAAGTAGATACATACATATATTATTTATTCACAAGAGCGAATCAATATATAATTTGCATTTTCATTAAGAAGTAAGCATTCTTAAGGAGGCAGTAGTTTAGAATTTAAACCCTCCCATATAGTTTCTTAAATGGCATTGCTAGATTAGTTTGCAACAAAAATTTAAACATGTTGAATTTTTCTCAGACAAGAAAACTTCTTATTATATAAATTTTAAAATAGTGCATTCACTGCAGCAACTCCAAAACTATATTAGAAAGTTTGAACTAACTACACAAAAAAAAAATTATGGAAAAATCTTAACAATTTCTACGATTAAAATTGTGCTGACCAACAAAATTGGTTAAACTAACTAATGTAAAGCAGTTAAAAATTTAATTCAAGAATTTGTTTTAATACAATTTCGCTGTAACTTTACCGTGAATAAGTCTTTGATAGTGCGTGCAACATACTTTTAGGTGTACTATCTGTTAACAGTATAAATAAACTCATACAATCGCCATACAATCCATCGAAATCCGAACAAAGCCCATACAAATTAAAGGGTTGCATTTGTATACTCGTTTGTATAGCCAAAACAAATATACCATGGTATGTACCATATAATTGTAGTGTGAGCGACAGAACTAGTATAAGAGTTATTGTGTGTGCGTGCTTTTCCAAATTAAAATAAAATTGAAAACAAATAACAATTGCTTATTGTATTGCTGCTGAGCAACTGTTTGATCTGTTTTTGCTCACAAAATACATATTGTAATACAAATATATGAAAAAACCACTATTGAAACAAATACATGATGTGCAGATGTATGTGCGGACGTTCGTTATGTTATTTTGTGGCGCAGCCAAAGTATAGAGAGAGAAAGAGACAATTTTGCTCTGAGAGTAATTACAAATGCATGTGTTTCATGTACATGTATCAATTTGTGACGACCAAAGTCACCAGCTCGTTTTGGCCCACAACTCCTAAAGAATTGGTTGGTTTACCTTATTATTTTATCATATATTATTCACTTCCTAAAAATTACTAATCTTAATTTTATTGAATTACCCAGTTACATGTTTTTTCTACGATTATATTATCACTATAATCATCATATGTATACTATTGTACACAGGTGTATGAAACTAAAATTTTAAATTGTTGTTTAAAATTAACGGAAATGTTAGAACAACATACGAGTATATTACACAACTATACAACGCTGAATGAACAACCATGCATAATGAACGTGCGATCGTATGGCATGGTAAAACATATGGCGTATTTAATACAATCGTTTGTGTGATTGTGTACTTATGTGTGTTGTCTGGCACAACTATAAAAAGGCGAGCCATCGTTGTATCGATGATTAGTTGGTTGGCAGCAAGCGCTGGCGAAAGAGGTAATAGTAGAGATAGGACACTGCTCTACTATTAAAGCTTTCTGTTAGCAAATTTGAGGCAAACCACTAAGATATTAAGTTCTCTTTTTTTTAATAATTTTATTTATAAGTGGGAGAGGCTGCCTTTGGGAATTAGGACACTTTTTCCCAAGAGGTGAATCAATACTCTTATAAATAAAAATTTAGCAAGATCAGGTAATAATAGAGATAGGACACTGCTCTATTATTACATCTTTGTTTTTCTCTTGGTTGCAAACTTGAAGCAAACCATTCCAATATTAAGATTCTCTTTTTTTTTGTTGTTTTGAATATTTCTTTTATTTATAAGTGGGAGAGGCTGCCTTTGGGAATTAGGACACTTTTTCCCAAAAGGTGAATCAATACTCTTATAAATAAAAGGTGAGTTATTCTAATATAACCGCGTTTTTTTTCTCTTAAAAGAAATTTTAGTTTTTTTTTTATATTATTTTATTGTAAAGGGTGTTTTTTATTGAGGTATAGAACTTTAAGTTGGCATCACTTTTTTAACTGGCGGCCATTTTGTCAGCTGTCAAGTGGTTAATATTTAGTTTGGTTTGCCATTTCATCATGAACAGGTTGACAAAAGAACAACGCTTGCAAATCGTGCAAATTTATTTCGAAAATAATGGTTCAGTTCGCGAAATTCATCGCAAAATTTTGTTCAGTGATGAGGCTCATTTTTGGTTGAATGGCTACGTCAACAAGCAAAATTGCCGCATTTGGAGTGAAGAGAATCCACATGAGACCCTTGAGACGCCATTACATCCACAAAAACTGACTGTTTGGTGTGCTCTATGGGCTGGTGGAGTCATTGGGCCATACTTCTTCCGAAATAATGCTGGAGAGTCAGTTACCGTTAATGGAGACCGGTATAGAGCCATGATAACCGACTATTTTGTTCCCGAATTGGATGGCATGAATGTGGATGAGTTGTGGTTCCAACAAGACGGCGCTACATGCCACACAGCGCACGTCACAATCGATTTATTGAAGGAAACATTCGATGAGCGCATAATTTCGCGGAATGGACCTGTCAATTGGCCACCAAGATCGTGTGATTTGACACCATTGGATTATTTTCTTTGGGGATATGTGAAGTCGCTCGTCTACGCCAACAAACCAGAAACGTTAGGGGATTTGGAAGCCAACATTCGTGGCGTTATTGCCAACATACGGCCCCATATGCTCGAAAAAGTGGTTGAAAATTGGACCTGTAGAATTGGCTTTATTCGAGCCAGCCGCGGCGGCCACATGCCCGAAATCATATTTAAACATTAATGGCATAAAATTATCCTTCCAATAAAGCCAAATTGATGGACATTAAAACGATTTTCTTGTGTTTTATTTCAACTCGAAGTTCTATACCTCTAAAAAAAAAAAACACCCCTTATAATTGTTCCGCAATTAAATAGCTATAATTTATTTTTCTTATTTTTGAGTAAATAAAGAAATTTGGTTAATATTAAACGGACTTGGTGTACTTGTTTTACTTACATCCAAGTCACCAAGAGAAGGTACGTTGAATATTCCATCTAATATACATGACTCTGGACTCCGCTGAGCCTACCCTAGCCACCAGCGAATCCGTGTCGTTACAAATTAGTTACATATGTATGTGCAATTTTGCTTTCATTCATTCATTCATCAGCCAATCACATTTTTGCTCAACACATCATAAGGCACTTATGGTAAAAGCAGTTTTATGTATCTTATTTGCCTTAGAAAAACAAAACAAAAAAAAAATAAATGTGTTGTTTTCATTTGCTCATTGCCATACCATACAATAATTGCTTAAAAAAATCAACATTTACAACTAGTAACAGAAAACGATAAATAACATATTTGTTCATACCAGAACCAAAAAACACACAAAACTAGTGCAAACAGATGTATCTGTGCAATGCTATAATACAAATTCTATCGATGACTTTACTATGGGGCTACGAGTTGCTCCCGCTTCTGCTGTATTCTTCGTCCCCGAGTGAATATTTCTTGTAATTAAACCTAAAGAAATGGCTCAGCGGAAAGAGATTTGAACTCGACAATCTTATTATTTTTTTTTGGAAGGGATAAAAAAGTTGGGCCGTTGGACAAAGTCTTTAGAGCTTAAAGAAGACTACGTTGGAAAATAAAATAATTTTTTTTATCCAAAAACCTGTGTTTAATTCAACAACATACGGACTTACTGACCCGCCCTCGTACATTAACCAACAAAAATATTTTGTTCAACCGAATCCCAACAACTCTTATTTAAAATAAAAAATTAAATTATTGAGTTACTGATGCAGAATAATCCTCATGTTTTGCGCTAAAATTTCATACAAATATCTTGTTTACTCAACTCTTGAGATAAAAATAAAATTTTATTTTTCCATTAAGTTGTGTGTAAATTGAAAACCTAAAACTTGTTTTCTGGCAAACTAATTTTTTGAGTTATGGCGTTGTTTTAGTAAATGAGCGATATGATTTTAGTGACTCCGCCCATTTTTGTGCAGCCACATTTTAGAAATTTAATAAGTAAGATGTATTTTAAACAATAAATAGAATTAACATATTATATCAGCTTTATTTATTTTTTACTGTGCACATCTGTTAAATTAACCTGAAAAATGGTAAATTGTTAAAAAAAGTAGAATTTTGACAACTGAAATTGGTTAGATTCACCTACGAAATTGTTTTCTGTAAAGCATTCTTTATTTCTCAGAAATTACTTATTTTCAAATTTATAAGAGTTGGTTGTGTTAGTTTTAGTTGATTTTTATTTATTTATTAGATCCTAGTGCCTCTGGCTAGAGAGTTAAAAATTACACATTACACGAAGGGTTCCGTACGAACACTAGATATGTAATTTAATACAAACTTCATCCTATATAATATATAGTTTTGGCATTTCTTTTTTGTTTTTGGGGTCTTTTCGGTTTTTTTGTTTTGGAGATTTTTGCGTTTTTTCGGTTTTGGCGATTTTTTTAAGTTTTGGCTCTTTTTTTAGTTTTGACACTTTATTTTCTTGTTTTGGCGATTTTTTCGGTTTTTGGCGTTTTTTCATTTTGGCGATTTTTTTTATTTTTGTCGATTTTTTTCATTTTTGCGATTTTTTTTATATAAATTTTTTTTTCAATTAAAAAATCTAAAAATATAAAATTTTTTTTTAGTTTTGGCGACATTTTCGCGTTTTGGCGTTTTTTTAATTTTTTGGCGTTTTTTTCCATTTTGGCGTTTTTTTTTTATTTTTACGATTTTTTCGAATTTGGCGATTTATTTTAGTGTTAGATTTTTTTTTTTTAATTTTGGCGATTTTTTTCGTTTTGGCGATTTATTTTTTAATTTTTGGCGATTTTTTTTTGGTTTGGCGATTTTATAATTTTTGGTTTTTTTTTAGTTTTACCGACCCTAAAAAGGGCATAAAATCTTCCTAGCGCCTCTTTTAAAATTTTTATGATAAATCGTAATCGGAAATCGTACAAACTTTACATTTTAGGTGTAGAATGTGTCAGGCAGGTCTATATAAAATCTTACGAGCAACATTATTGTGGAACAGTTGAAACCTCTAACTCCTCTCTGCGTGAATCTTTTTTTTTGAACACAAAAATATAAAATATTCGCCATACAATTTTATTACGTGTCTCTGAGAAGCTTGAAATTCAACAAAAAAAGATATAAGAGGCCATTACGTAACGTTATTTTCGGAGTTTTTATTCCCCACCCACCTCGACCTAGAACCGCTTTTTACAAAATTTTCAATATAAACTTTCTAAATCATAACAAATGCTTAATCCCTCCCCGCTCCCCTGGAGCGTTACGTAGTATGTGAACAGCCCCTAAATCAAAATTTAAACTGCCTACCAGGGTTAATTTCATACTCATACTTGTAAAGTTATATTTTGCTGTGGTGCAGTGTTATTTACATATTTCCCTTCGTAAATACACTTCCCCATTTAATTAACAACATTAAGTGCTTACAGACTTAGAACTTAAGCCCCAGTCACATAAAACTTGGCTAGCATAGCTTCTAGCCTTTAATGTTTACAGTCAATTCCCTTCTTTGTAGCTGTAGCTTATTTCCATCAACTCACTCTTTACGCACCTTGGTTTATGTTTAATTCCTTCTTTTTTTTCGGCGGAGAATCAAACTTAAGCAAGGAATGTAGCAGCAAATCTTGTAGGATTTCTTTAAATATTCATTCAAACTTAATTGAATTTCAAATTAATTACTTAATGTAACTGAAACTTTTTGCATACGGTGGCAACAACAACAACAGAAAAATGTTGCCAGCAAAATCCCAAAAATAATGAACAAATATGTACAGGGATTGAGTAACAATATTTTGACAGAAATTTAATACATTTTTGCACAGCAACAAAATGAGGAGAAGATTAAGCAAAAGAAAAGAAAAAAAAAATACACATTAAAAATGATACTTAACCTAAACTCAAACATGCAAACCAGCCTGTCGAATATTTTTTGGTTCGTTTGAATTTCTATTTGCTGCAGTTTGTGTGTGTCGAAAGACAGCAAGCATTATAAATAAATAAGTGAATATTTCTTGTGTTTGTTTCTTTTGCTTTTTTAATTTTCGCCACTTGAAAATGTGAAACAAAAATTAATGCCAAAGTCAAGTACGACGTCCTAACACTTATAAGAATTCTAAAGTCTGTAAAGGGAATGGGAAGTATTAAATGCCAAAAGCGACTGGGGAGCACCAGCAGTAGCAGCTGAAGCAAAAGAATCAGCACATGAAGACGACGGCTTGCTTAAATGAAATTGTTTTTTTTTATATTTTTGCTAGAGCACGAAGCTTTTGCTGCTAATGAAAAAATATACAGTGAGCGAAAAAGTGATACTTAAATGCTTATAAATAAAAATTAATAAAAGGTGAAACGGAATTACTAATTAAAATTAGTAAGCTGCCTTCTAATTAATTTGCAGACCATTGATCGAAAGTGCGACGGAAAACGGGAACTTTAAACTTAAACATATTGGATTCAATTACGATTAAATTTTATTTTTCTCTGTGTATATGAAAATTACGTAAATAGGAAAACGGATATTAAATTCATAATAATCAGCCAAAGTGTTATGATAAAATGATAGTTATGTACAAAAATATGTATATAAGCACACACAGGAGAGTTTACATACATATGAAAACACATACATACATATGTATACGTATGGACATTTCCATCGAAAGGTCCACCGACAGCAAAAAAATTTAAATTTCTTAAAAAAGCACTTTGTTTTATAATATTTTCATAGAGCAACAATCAAATTTAAATAATGTTCAAAAAATTTACATATCGAAATATTCGAATGAAAAGTCACATGAGCGCAACTTATTTCACTTGAACATTTCATTTCCACGTTTTGTTTTGATAAACGTACTCTAAGATAGGCATTAGCCATTGACTTTTCCTCTCTAAAATTATTCTGAGGGAACAAAAATTAAAAAAAAAATATGCGATTGCATGTAACTGCAAATATTTTCTTTGCAAAATGTCATATTGAGATGTCACGTGCGATATTGAAAAACAACATTACATTCAGTACAAATAGAGATATTGAATACATACAATTAAAAGAAAACATTGCTGGAAAATATAAAGATTTATAATAGCAGTACTTTTATAAAGTTGGTCACGTGCGTAAGTGTAAATAATAAAAATACATAAAATTATTTTGCATAGTTTTAAATTGTTTAAATTCATATGACCAAAAACGGCGAAAAAGATAAAGAGATTTGCAAATGATGAGAAATTGTGGGAAAATGATATATTAATACAAAACCATAAATTAAAAACATATTTTTGTGAAATTTGTTGTTATTGTGCTAATTTTAAAACGTTTTTACTAAAATTTTTTATTTATAATTTCGAAAATAGAGCAACAGAAAATATATAAATATCATGATTTAAAAAATGTCACGTGCGACTGCGACTAAAATTTAATTTAAAAAATATATATGTATAAATCTTTCTTAAGTAAAATAAAAACCATTTTAAAGAGAGTTTAGATATATAAAGATTAGTGGTCGTGGTGCCCATATAAAGTTGGTCACGTGCGACATCGTGAGTATAAAATTAATTTTTTGCGTACCTTTATATTATTTACAAAAATGGCGAAAAAATAAAGTTGCAAACGATGGACAGAAGAATTGAGGGAAGATGAAATGTTATTACAAAACCATAAATTAAAAAAATATTTTTGTGAAATTTGTTGTTGTTGTTATTGTGTTAATTTGAAAACATTTTTACTGAACTTGTTTATATATAATTTCGTAAAAAGAGCAACAAAAACGATATAAATATCATGATGAAGAAAAAATGTCACGTTTGACTGTGATTTTATTTTATTTAAAAAATATATAAATCATTTTTAGGTGAGACATTTTAAATTAAATTGAATTGAATTTTAAGTAGATAGACATGGGTGCTGATGAAGTGCGTGGCTGCACAGAAAAATATCTGTATTTCTCCCAGCTATAAAGTCTAGTTTAATTTGTCTTCTCTTCTTTAGAAAATCACATTAATTAATAAAAATATTTCATTAAATAAGAATTGAAATTGCTGAACTTAAGCCCCATAAGAAATCACTTTTCTGTAAAATTGAAACCATTTTAAAGAGACACCAGTGCTTAACATTCTAAAATTGTTTACATTAAGATATTGCTTCAGGCTTCGCTGAAATCAAAGTTTTAAGCGTTGGCGAATTTCTAACCTTTTTTCAATTGTTATGAAAACGAAAAATTGCTCGAAGTGATAATTAGCACTTATTATAGGGATAATTAAAAGCTATAAGTAAGTTAAGCTTATTGTAAAAAAAATCCCATTTATATGGTGTTTTTTTACTTTAAATTTATACGGAGGTCACGTGCGATATCATGGAAATGCTTACATATATGTATGTATGTATGGTAATACTGTTGTATAAAGTCAGCGAAGTAAGCTCCTACAAGCAAATAAATGCGATACAAATTAAAGAAACATGCATATTTGACATGTGCAACATTTGGTGGCAAAATCCAATAAAACCGTAAAAATTTCAACAAAGTGGCTGACTACACTTAAAAAATGCAAGCAATATTAATTTAAGACATACATTTCATTTATTCAATTTGTTTCATTTTACTTTTTTTCTATATCTTTACAGATGCCACACGGTAACAAAAAAAAAATCACTCTACTGACAGATAGACAGCTAAACAGACAAACTGTTGTATGCATAGAAAGAAAGAAAGAAGAGCCATTGCATTTGCTGAATTGAAAATATCATTTATAAAACTACGTTTTTATTAAAGGAAACAAGAACAAGCAAATACAATAACCAATTGAAGAAAAAAAGAGAAAAGGAAAAACTTAATTCATTCCAAATATATGTATGTATATTTTACTGCAACAAAGTCTAGCAAAAAAAGCTAACAAAGAAATTTTACGCTTAAAAGAAAAACAAAAATTAACAATGGCGAAAATAACGGAACTCTTAACAAAAACCCAATGCACTCTCCCACTTCCATCTCTGTTTCATAATGATATTATTGTGTTGTTGTTCTACTTCACATGTTAACTGTTAAGTGCTGGGATTTTATATTGTATAAACACACCTACACATACAGACAAATAAAATAAGGCGTAGAGTGCAGTGTAACAGCAAAGAGTGGGGCATACACATAAAATGTGCTAAAATAATCATCATTATCCCATATAAGAAAAAAAAAAGAAACAACAACAACAATACAGCATTAATGAAAGCAAAGATTTGGCACAAACAAAACAAACGCTCTCATACATACATAAATGCATACATATAATCAGTGCAAGTGCATGCACAAATAAATACGCACGTACATACATGTGTACATGTATATGTAAGTGTTAGTGTAGGTAAGCTACATATGTACATACATAAATGCATCTTTTTGATATCGGGGAATCATAAGAAGAGTAACCGCGTATTTATTACATACAATGCGGATGGAGAAGGTATCAAATAAACCCATTACAAATTGAGAAAGTGAACTGAAGTTCGAGTATATATATTTTATATATGCTCTTGTATATTTGCAATGTGCGGCTATATGCTTAACAATAGCAGCATTAACCGCAATATAAAAAGTTTCTTGCTATTACCCACAACACCGGCGACAACAACGACCTCATTATTATCAATAACATCAATAGCCAGAGACTTCTCTCAATCTGCCACAGCCGCATCAAAAGAAGACTCCACATTTTGCTATTGTTCCACTAAGAAATTATCTCCCCATTTTCTACAGCATCAAATTGCCAACATATTTCTACGACATAAAACAATTTGGGCAAAATCTCTTAACAACTGGCAAATTGTCTTCTTATCAATATTTATTTTATTACAATGCTGTACAAGTGAGTATTACTGAATGTGAAGTATTGTTATTTTCTTTTTTATAATATTAATTTACTCGTATTATGCTTAAGGTTTTATTTAAGTCCCATAGAATATGAAATTCATTTTATTGATTTATTTTAAAACTACTATCTATCTCAGCTTATTTCGTTTGTTCGCCAAATTTATACATATACAAGGTGATGAAAAAGTAATGTCACATGCAGATGACGCTAAATGTCACTATCAGCGATAGCGTGATTTTTTAATAATGTTGCTCCTTGTGAACGTGATTTCTAAATCGCTGTTCTTTTAAACTGTGACTGTGATCACAGTTTAGCAGTATTTTGTTTGTAGCAGTTCTGTTATTTTGAGAAAATCTGATAAGAAGAGCAGCAGTGAAATTAAACAGTGACTGTGATCACGATTTAACACATTTCAGCTCTTCTTCTTTAAAAGTATTTATTAGTATTGGTGTTTTGATAAATACTAATAAGAAGAGCAGGAAGAACAAGCAATTAGCAATCAACCCCGTTCAAATATTGAGAATAAATAAAAAAAAATATAAGAGGCAAAGAGACAATAAAATTGCAAATATAAAAATGTGAGTTGTACATAGTTAGCAGAAAAGATGATTTGACACGATTTGACACGATTTGACGATTTTTTTCTTGACAAAAGCTGAAGGTATAAAAAAATTTATGTGGTAGCTTTTTTTTTTTTTTTTTTTTTTTTTTTTTTAGAAAAGAGAAGTAACACACTCAGGCACTGCCTACTACTATTACTAGGTGTTACCTTCTTTTAAGAAAGGAATAGTGATAGAAGACAGGTGGTGAAAGAAGAGATAGAAGAAAGCTTCATTCTTTTTACAACTCTGCTTTTGCACGCTTTTTAATAATGCAGTGTTGCAGCGCCTACTGGTGTTAAATGAGGCGTATTAAATTTTGAAGCTGTGTTTAGTAGCAATTTTATTGGTTATTTTACTTCGCCGATGATTTTGCTACACAACACCGACGAAGGAGGGCGCTCTGATGTTACATTAGGATTAGCATCTGCTGAAGTCGGTATAGTTCAGTGACCAGTGACTATGCCTTCATCACTTGAACTTTCCTACAACAACTGATGCAAAGGGACTCTAATGCACATCAGAAAAAGTAACAGGTTTTTAAATATCGCTCAACTCAAACACTATGCACTAGCATTTATGATGTAGATATATCGTCGGTTGGTTATTGGTTTGCGGCACAGTATATTCAAAATACATTATGTCTGCAGCAAACCAATAACCAACCGACGATATAGAGAATTAATTATCAACAACACCTCAAATAAATCTTTTATGAAAACACAGCTCTTTTCTAATCATTTATAACAAAATGGCAGCAAGTTCAAAAATTATATTACTTTTGCACTACCTTGTACAACTGATGTATAAAGGATCTCCCTTCTGTGGTTGACAGATGCCACATGAAGGATTATTAAATCAGAATTGATTGTTAAGGGCTCCGAAATATTATAGTTACACAACTAAACAAGTGCTTAATTCAAGGAAATCTTAATTCAAATAAACAAACTAAGAAATATTATTTATGTCCTTCAGACGGAGGGAAAAACGTTTTATAGAAAACTTGTTTGTGTCACAGCACACTTTTCTTATAGAAAAGTTGTCAGTGTCACAGCACACTTTTCTTACAGAAAAGTTGTCTGTGTCACAGCACACTTTTCTTACAGAAAAGTTGTCTGTGTCACAGCACACTTTTCTTACAGAAAAGTTGTCTGTGTCACAGCACACTTTTCTTACAGAAAAGTTGTCTGTGTCACAGCACACTTTTCTTACAGAAAAGTTGTCTGTGTCACAGCACACTTTTCTTACAGAAAAGTTGTCTGTGTCACAGCACACTTTTCTTATAGAAAAGTTGTCTGTGTCACAGCACACTTTTCTTATAGAAAAGTTGTCTGTGTCACAGCACACTTTTCTTATAGAAAAGTTGTCTGTGTCACAGCACACTTTTCTTATAGAAAAGTTGTCTGTGTCACAGCACACTTTTCTTATAGAAAAGTTGTCTGTGTCACAGCACACTTTTCTTATAGAAAAGTTGTCTGTGTCACAGCACACTTTTCTTATAGAAAAGTTGTCTGTGTCACAGCACACTTTTCTTATAGAAAAGTTATCTGTGTCACAGCACACTTTTCTTATAGAAATGTTGTCTGTGTCACAGCACACTTTTCTTATAGAAAAGTTGTCTGTGTCACAGCACACTTTTCTTATAGAAAAGTTGTCTGTGTCACAGCACACTTTTCTTATAGAAAAGTTGTCTGAGTCACAGCACACTTTTCTTATAGAAAAGTTGTCTGTGTCACAGCACACTTTTCTTATAGAAAAGTTGTCTGTGTCACAGCACACTTTTCTTATAGAAAAGTTGTCTGTGTCACAGCACACTTTTCTTATAGAAAAGTTGTCTGTGTCACAGCACACTTTTCTTATAGAAAAGTTGTCTGTGTCACAGCACACTTTTCTTATAGAAAAGTTGTCTGTGTCACAGCACACTTTTCTTATAGAAAAGTTGTCTGTGTCACAGCACACTTTTCTTATAGAAAAGTTGTCTGTGTCACAGCACACTTTTTTTTTAGAAAAGTTGTCTGTGTCACAGCACACTTTTCTTATAGAAAAGTTGTCTGTGTCAGAGCACACTTTTCTTATAGAAAAGTTGTCTGTGTCACAGCACACTTTTCTTATAGAAAAGTTGTCTGTGTCACAGCACACTTTTCTTATAGAAAAGTTTTCTGTGTCACAGCACACCTGAAAAACCAAACTTCAGGGACTAATCTTCTTTTAATAATCAAACCGAGTGTTGCCTAAGCAAAATGAGACGTTATGCTTTGCTCAAAATTTTTACTTCTTTTGACAGTCATTTGAAAAAGTACTTTTAAGCTTTTAGCAATTATGGCTAACTTGCCATAAATAAAAGTTATTAGTAATTGCAACGTGTGCCATTAACCCACCACTTATATTCTTATAACAATTTTTTTTAAATCACATCCCTATTTCATTATTAACTATCCAGTTACACAATTTGCTTGAATTTTTTCCCCTACACAAAGAATGTTATCGACCTCTTGTATACATAAAAAAAATGTCTTATCTCCTCAAGCCGTAATGCACAAACTTTTGCTTTCAGCTCTTTGTGTAGAAAATTATCTGTTTTTTTTTTGAAATAAATGTCCTTTAAACTTCAACCACCATAAATTGTATTTTATCCGATTGTTTTGTTATTATATTTATTACAGATTTTTTTAAGATATTTCTTTTAAAGGTATAATTAAGGTATTAAATTATATATTGTGCTAGCAGTTGTCTTCAAAAGAACGATATCTAAATTAACTTAAAATAAGCTAAAAACCCTCTTGTTTATTAAGAAAAAAAAAATGATATGATTTTTATTACTTTAATCCTGGGCACGTTTGAGCAAAAAGATTTTAAACAACTTTTATATTTCCCTTAGAAAAAAAACGTAATAACAAAACAATTCTACAATTTTTAACTACCCTATCTTTCTATCTGTATCTCTTTCTTTCGCTTTCTTGCTCCAACATCAAACCACCATCATAATTATTTATATTTTCTTTTAATAAATTGAAATTATGAATGGAATGAAATTAAATGAATGACTGACTGACTGTCTGCATGGTTGGAATCGTTAACAATGGTAACAACAACAACAACAACAAAAAGGTCACGTGTTGGCAATACGAAAGGGTCGTCTTATGACTCCATCAACATTTACCGCTTTAAGCGGAGATCTACATGTACAGATACAGTTTTCACCAGAAGATATAGAAAACGACATAATAAAAGCCACCACAGCAGCCACGACGACGACGACAACAACAACAACAATAGCGCACGAAAACACAAATGCCCTGCCAGGAATGAGAGCAGCACAGAAACCTGCAATAACATCACGCACGCTAAGCAGCAACGCATCAAGTGCAAATGTCACACAGCATGTCCTACAAGTGGAGAATATTATAACAAGTACCTTGGTCATTAGTAAATACATTGATGAGGCAGCAACAACAACACCTCAAACTGCAGACGCTGCAGGAAAAGAGTTTAACAAGCCTCCAGCTATCGCTAATAACTCCTTTAACGATTCGTTTGTTTTACAACGGCAACGAAAGGAAATCATAGAAAACATTTTACTTTATCCCGATCCTCGTCACAATGTCACTCAAGTTGCAGTGCCCTGCCAGACTTTTATGCAGGGCGGCCTGTACGAAATGCAGGTGGTAACAAATCTAAAAACTACCAACAAACTGTCCGTGAACAGCAATAGCAGTACAACGACCAAGAAACGTGGCAATGAACCCCCACCCACCATGACTACCACCACCACCACCTTAATACCTGTATTCGATGAACGTCTCAGACAAACGTTGGATGTGCGATGGCCTAGTGCTGAAATGATTGTCAGTCCCGTACGTCTGCGCACATATCCCGAACATCCGGTAGAGGTGACCTTGCGTTTTCCTGACGTTAATTGCGAGAATGCATGGAAACGTGAAGATTTGCCTGAATTCTGGCTGGAACTTATCTATTGTGGCAAAGAACGTTCCTGCAGTCAAGTGCGTCCGCAAAATGTTACAAAATCCAGCATTTTATTTGCCGAGCAAGTGAGAGGCTATCCAAAGCAAAAATCCTTCCGGCTATCCTGTGATCTGTTTGGTTTGGCTGGCAATTATGCGGTGCAGTTGAGGCCCATGTTACCTTTGCCAAATGTACCCATAACCCGGCGTTTTCTTTCCGTGGATTGGAGTGAGAAATATGTCTTTAATGTGTATGCGCGCAGTGTATTTCCCTGTGATCCTCATACGGGTATTGGAGTGCTGTATGAGTATCCAACATGCATTTTGGAGCAGGGCGATCGTGTCAGAGTCTATGCTAAATTGAGGGCAGATGTGGCCTCTTTGAAGCCACCCACTACGTTGCATTATATAGCGGAGCAGAGGGTGGTGAAAAATCAATATTCCTTGTACTTCAGTTGTGACTTGTTCACGGAGAAATATGTTGAATATTGTTTTGTGTATGTGAGTCAAGCGATCTCGGGTGCGGTGGCCGATGTGAGAATGGACTGTGTGCCCACTTTGCCGGTGATGGGTAAGTGTTAAATATATTATATTTTATAAATACTTGAATATCAGTTGTCTTGTGTATATTATTACAACTTGGCGATAAAGTTTCGGGTAATCAAATAGATAGTTTCAAAGAGGAAGAGATTTCCCCCTACCTCCATTCTTGATCCTATTATTGAATAACTGTACAGCCTTAGTCTTCTTTTAGACTCATATCTTTCCAATTTTCCAATTTTTCAAAATCGGCTAGATAGTTTCAAAGTATCGGATAGATAGTTTCAAAGAGAATGAAATTTCCCCCTACCTCCTCCTCCTCTTTTAGACTCAGATCGATCTATGTCTTTAATTTCATCAAAATCAGATAGATAGTTTCAAAAAGGAAGACATTTTCCCCTACCATCCCTCATCGTCTTATTTTTGAAAAACTCTACAGCCTATTTCTTCTTTTAGACTCAGATCGATCTATGTCTTTAATTTCATAAAAATCAGATAGATAGTTTCAAAGAGGAAGACATTTTCCCTTACCTCCCCTCTCAGAACTATGTTTTGAATTCCATCAAAATTAGATAAATAGTTTCAAAGAGGAAGACATTTCCCCCTACCTCCACTTGTAGTCCCAATTTTGAAAAAAAATTATAGTCTCTGTCTTCTTTTGAATTCCAATCTATCTATGTTTTGAATTTAATCAAAATCGGTTGGATAGTTTCTGAGAGGCAGAAATATCCCCCTACCTATCCTCTTGCTTCCAGTTTTTAAAGAACATATGACCTATGTGTCCATCTAGACTTAGATCTATCCATGTTATAAATTTCATCAAAATCGGTTGCGTGGTTTAGCCGTTAAAGCACAACAAACAAACAATAAACAGCTGTGAATGTTTAAATGTTTATAAATTATCATCTTTTGTAGAAATCCTATTTGTGAAAAGTGCCATGAGAATAAAAATTCAATCCTTTTTAGAAAATTTTGGGCGAAAGAGTTTAAGTGGTGGAGTGCGGTCAGTGTGAAGAAGGGGGTGGGGAGATATTGCCAACTTTTTCAAAATGGTTATTTTTAGCAAAAGGGACTCTTCACCAAGTTTTATAATGCTTCATCGTTTGGAAATATTTTATGCCGCAATTTCTACCTTTGGACACATAGTGCAAAAGTGTAAACTGGCAATCTGCCTTGTGCTCGCAGTTTTTGATTGTCAGCACATTGCCAGATCTGACAATATTTTAAGATCTGACAATCGTCGGTAAATAGCTTAACTGCAATTATGCGATTTCGGAAAGAAAATTTTAATTTTCAGTGAGTTTTAACATAAATTACTTCTTTATATGGCAATAAAAAAAATCAGTTAATTTAAAAAAATTGAGGCAAGGTTTAATACATTTGAGATATTTGCTTTTTATAATTGATGCTTTCAATGCGATTTCAGTTATTAAAATTAGCGATGAAATTAAAATTTTTAAATCATTAGAAACTCCCAATTTCTGAAAATGTATGAATTTTTATTGTAATATAAAGTATTTCAATGGACACCAAAAAACCTTCATCCATGTACGCATGCATGTACAAAATCTGTGAAAACATAAAATCTTATAATAATGAAAATTCTTTAAAAAACGAGAAAAAAAATTAATTTTTTACTCTCTTTAAAAAAAATCTTTGAAGACTTCATAAAGAAACTGTCAATTTGTGACTTTTCACTTAACTTGCAATTGAGCTTTAAAAGCTTTTCTACAGATCATTGTGATTTAAGTGTGCGTGTGTACGTGCTTATGTCCTGAAAAAAAAAATCTAAAATAGGTTATCGTCACATCATCATTATTGACATCGTCATCGTTTTACTATGTCATTTCCTAAAACAAGATTGTTTTTGTCGTTTCAATCCTTTGGAAATTTTTTTCCTTACTGTCTATCTCTATTTATTGATACTTGCATCTCCTAAGTACTAAATATCAATGCAGCATTTTACAACGTACTGTTTATTCTGCTTGCTCTATTACGTTTTATTGCGAATTCGGAAAATTCACAAGTTGCTGCTCCTTGCTGCACTTATTCTCTTGTCACGACTCGTTGCACGTTTTAATGCGTTTAAACAATACCGGATATGTTTGTTGTACGTGTGTGTGTGTGTGTGTGCTGATGGCATAAATGTATTGTTTTGTTTCGCACATTGAAAATGAGAATGAATGACGAAATCGACAGCATGTAAAGTCAACATCCCATACGTTGTGTCTATATTAGTGTCACATTTGGCATTGTTTTATTTTATTTATTATTATTTTTTATTTCCCGCTGTTTGTGCATGAAATGCAGAGTTTCTAAAAAAAATCAAGGTGCGATTTGGATACCAATTTAAGCTTAAAGCCGCTTTAAGTTTATTGTTAGAGAATTTACAAACGGAATTTTTTCTAAAAAATATTTTTATAAGAGGTACTTTTTATCAAAGGTTATTTTTATAACAGGTATTTTTTTTTATAAAAAGTATTTTTTTATAAAAGGTATGGTTTTTATAAAAAGTACTTTCTCTTAAAAGGTACTTTTTTATAAAAGTCACTTTTTTATAAGATACTTTTTTATAAAAGGTATCCTTTTTGCAAAAGGTACTTTATTATAAAAGGTACCATTTTTTGTAAAAGGTACTTTTTCTTATAAAAAGTAGTTTTTCATAAAAAGGTACCTTTCTATAAAAGGTACTTTTTTGCACTTTTCATAAAAGGTACTTTTTTACAAAAGGAACTTTTTATAAAAGGTACTTTTTTATTAATGGTATTTTTTATAAGTTATTTTTTTTATAAAAAGTACTTTTATAAAAGCATCTTTTTTATGAGAGCTTTTTTATGAAATGTACCTTTTTATAAGAGGTACTTTTTTGTAAAAGGTACTTTTTTCATAAAAGTATTTTTTATAAAAGGTACTTTTTTATAAAAGATACTTTTTTATAAAAGGTACTTTTATCGCAAAAGGTGATTTTTAAAAAAAAAGTACTTTTTTCGCAAAAGGTGCTTTTTATGGAAAGTACTCTTTTATAAAAAATACTTTTTTACAAAAGGTATTTTTTTTTTTACAAAAGTTGCTTTTTTATAAAATGAACTTTGTTATAGAAAGTATTTAATACCAATATACTATTTTATTTTTAAAGTTTCTTATAGAATATGTTTTTTTAATTATTTTTATAAAAGGTACTTTTTGTAGATAGTTTATATAAAATATATTTTTATTAATAAAGTGTCCGTTCTTTATTATAAACCTTTTGGGAAACCATTTCTGCAATAGTAAACTTTGCTGCCACGTATGAGTGTATCGTCAACTAAACTCCAAAGACCGTTACAACCAAAAAATTCAAAAAAGACTTTTTGATTGATTATGTTGTGATTAATCGAAATATGTACATCTTTCCGATTTTATTCATTGTTCAACTCGGCACCTAACAAATAAATAGTCTTAAATTTATATGTATGTACGTATAGTCCTTTAGATTTTAGGTGACGATATGTACATACGTATACAGCAAGTATATAATATTTATTTATTTATTCAATTGCAAACACGTACTTTTTTATGGTTGGCAAAATACAGTTTAAAAACGAATTCTATAGACATTTTTTAAAACAAAAAGAAAAATATTTTTCAGTTGGTATTAAAATATCCATTGTGTGTTAAACTAGATTTTTGATTTGCATATTTATTTTTAGATTTTCCATATTTATTTTTAGAAATTTGAAATTCTTCCAGTTTTATTCAGCAATTTTGCTTTTAGAATTGCCAAAATAAACAGACTATAAATTTCTATTGTTTATTTTTTTATTTATTTAATTTTAATATTTCTTATTTTGTTGCAGAATCCGACACTGGTGGTTGGGGTCCTTGGAGTGAATGGACGCCCTGTTCCACAAATTGTCTTGGTGGCACTCGCAATCGTTATCGTTTTTGTGATTCACCGCCACCACGTTATGGCGCGAAATTTTGCGAGGTATGTATGTATGTATGTATATATGTATGCGTATGCGCCTTTAAGTATGTGTTAGTTGATATTTTGGCCTTTCACATTTTCAAAATTTTCCTGCAATCTTGCTCAACCAAACAACAATTCAATTTATTTATTCAAGAAAAGAAAAAAAATCTAGAGAAAATGTGTTTTGTTTGCAGTATTCTTCGCATGCCACGTATTCACAAAACTTAATGGCAATTTTGTAAATGGGAAAACTTTTAAGCAACTGGCAAATTTTTTTTGCAATCCCACATTCCAGACAATGGAGTGAGTGTCTGTATCTGTTTACATTCACTCATCCATTTATCCGTACACTCAACTATTACTTTAAGGAATATGTAGTTTAGCAGAGATAGGAAGGATATACGTAAAATGTGTAAGGCTATAAAGATTAAAAAGTATGTCGAGTGAACAAACTAAATGGCAGAGGAGGAGTGGAAATAAAAAAAGGGGACGGGACGGGGTAAAATTGTTTTGTAGTTTTGAAACCATTGCCAAATAGTTTAAGTGATATCACGATTCGAAAGATGAAGAAACTCTCTTTTAACTTCTTTTGGCCTTCTAATATTCTCAAAGAATTATATTTTCTCAAACAAAGCTCATAAGATAAAAGCCGTTTACATGTTAGCTCAATAGTCCGGTTGAATATTTTCGCCGCTTGTATTTTGAATATCCATTAGTCAGCTCAATTTGCTTTGAGAATTTAACTTTCAATGTCAAAAAAATGTGCTGAAAAATGTGTTTTGACATCCAACGTAATTCAAACTACAAGCGGCGAAAGTAGTCACCTGATCCCTTTCGACCACCTAGTATCAATTCGCCTTGAATGCCAACATACATAAATTTGGCTGATCTAATTTATATGAATATGCCTTAGTTCAATATATCAAAAATAAGAACAAGGCGAGTTTGTAATAAAAAATATTATCTACATTTTATCTATTAAAATCAAGGCGTATGCATACTAGGTGGCCGCAAAGGATCAGTTGACTATTTTCGCCGCTTGTAGTTTGAATTACGTTGGATGTCAAAACACATTTTTCAGTACTTTTTTCTGACATTTCAAGTATAAATTTCTCAAAGCAAATTGAGCTGAGTATACCTTATATGAATTTGCCTTGTATTAAAATAAAGACGGATGTATTCATATGAGGTAGACTCGTCCCAATTCGCTTTGAAAAATGTATTCCAGGGTTGCCAAAAAATTTACTGAAAAATGTGTGTTGACATCGCTGGGAGATTCAAATTATTAACGGCGAAAACTATCACCTGTGCTATCAAGGCCACTTGTGTAGGATGAAATCGCCTTGAAAAGTTGCCCAGTTTTCAATACGGCAGTTCTCACTAGCAAAATTTTAGTATTATTAAATTTTTTTATTTATTACTTTATCTTTTTAAATTGCTTTACAATTCTTTGTTTTTGAGCTGACTTCAAACAAAGGAGGAGGTTATCAATTCGTCTGTATGTTTTCTTTTTGACATTCGGCCCTGTTCTGTAAACTGAATCCGAATAAATTTCTCGTTTTAAAAAAATTAATAATGGTCCTGCAGACGTGCTAAAATCATATACGATAATTTTCTTTCAGATATGATATTTATATATGATTGATATAATAAAAAATTTCAAAAAACCAAAAAAAAAAATATTTCTATTGTCGGAGTTATTTTTCTTAAATCGTGCGATGTCAAATCGATCGGTTTACAGAACAGGGTCGATTGTTAATTCATAAATCGGTACATTTTAGATCGATTCAAAAAAATCTTTTGTCTGGGGTATAGGTTCAAATCGGTCCCATTGTAAAAAAAGCGGGCGGGTACGCGCCCAGAAAATTTTTTATTTGATTTTCTGATATTCTACTTGTGTGGATTCACCTTATATATTCAAATTACATATGTGCGGCGAAAACAGTCATCTGGGCTATTGAGACTAGATGATATGAATTCGCCTTGCTTTAAGGTAAATAAATTTTGAAGTTTCCGGCCATCTTGAATTTGAAAACTTTTCCCCATAACTTTTAAAAAGATAGTTTAAAGCAAGTTAAAATTCATATAAAGTATATTGAGCTCAATTCATCCTAAATAATTTGTACAGTAAATTACAAGCGGCGAAAATAGTCACCTGAGCAGTTGAGACCCCATACTATGAAATATTCTTGGTTTGAAGGTAATTCTATTTAATAAGGTGCATGACAGTACTCAGCCGATTGACTTTTTTTTCGTTTACGTCTTGTCAAATTTTCCATAACTCTTTCTTTTCCGCTTAATTTTCTTCTTGTTTTGTTTGTGACAAGTTCAATAAAGTATTTGCCACAAAAAAAATGTCTGCCTTGCTTTCATTGTTGCAAAAGTTGCATGTACTTGTTATAAATATACTTTAGTTCGAACTAACTTTTCATTTACGCTTTTTCTAAAAGCTTTTAGGGTAGCTTCTCTGCAAAAAAAAACTTGAACTTTACGGTTGTAGCGGAAATTGTCATTATATCTGTAATTGAAAGCTTTGAAGTTCTTGCTAAAATTGGAAGGTTTGTTGTTTAATTGTAAACCATCCCATTTCTATCTGGTCTCTGCCACTACTCTGCTTAATAAAAATGCATTTCCTCATAAAAGATCTAGCTGGAAAGTGTGGTTAAAACAATACACTTAGATTTGACTTCATGCGAAAGTAAACGAGGGAAAAAAACTAAAACTTTTTAATTTCATATATTGTTTTCTCTCCTTACGATGAAATTCAACGAAAACTATTTACGCTTTCGACAATGGATGAAATAATGAATTTATGTATGCCGGCAGGGGGAATGTTACTTAAAAGAAAACAAAAAAAAAAAACAAAAACTGAGGCGGCTAAGAGCCATTTCACACTATGTCTTTTTAGCCTGCCTTGTATTGACAATTTTCTTTTGAACCCCCTACCAAAAGTCACACACATTTACATTAAGCCTTTTTTATTCATGCCTTTTTGGCATTTATATACTCGTTTAATGCTGAGAGTACGAAAAAGGCAAAGAGAAATGTCATAAATCCTCTCGAATTTTCATTTTGTCCCTTTTGTTCTACCCCGCAAGCTTCTCACCCCCTCTCACCATTAAACTAAAAAAGCCTGCCTGCACAGGCAAGAAGAAAAGGCACAGTGTAAATTGCGTCTAAGAAACTAAAAACTTTGGTTAACTGGTTAAAGTGTTGAAATAACGTTAGACAAAATGTCAACAAAATTAAATAAAAAGGTTGGCAACAAAGTGTGTGGATGGATATTAAAACAAAAAGCTGTTGTTAATGACAACCTAAAAAAAAATGAAATTGTTTAGTCAATAAATTTATAAAATAAAATATTTTTGATAATAAAGTTAGAGATTTTTTTTAATATCTGAAGGAATATGAGCTCAGGAGATAAAGCGGCCAAGGGAAAGAAAGCTGGCAAGGGGAAGAAGAGCAAGAAAGGCGATCCCAATAAGTTGAGTCAAGTGGATAAAACTTTTTACGAGCTGACCATTAGTGATTTAAATCAGAAATTGTCACGCTTAAGAAGCCACTTGGCCAATTTGGATGACACGAATCATGATTTAAAAGAGAAATTGAGAAGCCTGGAGGAGGATCGCTTAGATGTGGCTGCCCATTTGGAGAAGACTTTAAATGAACGAAACGATACTATTAAAGAGTTGGAAGAGCGTTTGGAGGAAATCACCAAGGTGCGTAATCAAGAAAAAATACAAGCTGCAGAGCACATTAAAGATCTCGAGGCCAAATACAAAGCCATGCACGATCAACTGACCTCTGAGATAAAGCTGCTCAATGGCAAACTAAATTCGCTGGATGAATTTCGCATACAAAGAGATATTTTGCTGGCCAAATTTGATGATCAAGAAGCAGAGCTTAAAGAAAAAGAACGCGCCCATCAAGAGGCCATTTACAACATGGAGCAGAAAGCCGTAGTGGAAAAGGATGCCTTGAAAAAAGAAGTGGAGGCCAAACTTTTGCAAGTTTCCGAGGACTTCGCCCGTTCGAGCGAGATACGTAATGCTGGCTACACACGGCGCTTGATTAGGGAAAATATTGCTTTACAAAAAGAAATAGATGCATTGATATCGTCTCAAATGAAAATGCAACAGCAGTTCAGTGATTTTATGCAGAAAAACAAAGAGTTGGCCGAACAGTATAATAGTTTGGACCAGCTTAAGAATCAATTAATAAAAAGTTCTGAGAATAAAATACGAATCATAGAGAAACTGACCGTTAACTATGAACGTTTGAAGACCAAATACGTTGAGTTGGCCAAGTATCGCAACCAGTGTGAAAACATTATGAAAAGGGAGGTGTGTGATCAGTTCAATTTCAATGAAATGTCCAAGAAATTGAGAATGTTGGGTCAGCGCATTGAAAGTTTGAAATTGGAAAAGAGTCGTTTAATTGCATTGCATGAACAACAAGAAGATGAAATTATGCAAATGAGGCAAATGATACAAAAACTTAAGCTAACCATTGAAATGGCCATCAATGCAGTTGAAGACCCGCAATCGCCACAATCTCAAGAAGCTACTGGAACAGATGAATCCGCTTTGAGGCAGTTAAAGCGTAAAAATTTGCTTAGAGAGCTAGTGCAACTGATAAGCAGTCATGTCGAGCATTTAGCCGATACACCCTCAACACAAACACAAACCTATTCCAATTCTTCTCTTTATCGTCCTGGCAAAATGGGTTTATTACCGCGTGCTGGTTCTACGCTCATGGAAATCTTTAAACGTCAAGCTTTAACACTCACCTCTCCAGAAGATATAAAGACCGATGTGCAGCCCGAAGAGAAAGACAATCGCATTATACCCAAGGAACGTGCTAATGAAGCCGGCACCATAATTGACATAGAAATGGGTTCAACTCTTATAGTGTCTTCTTCCATGGAAAACTTAGAAATGGTACAAATAGACGATGAGCCAACGGATTTGGGAGAAGAAACTTCAAGTGGCGATTTATCCTCAACTCCGGCCAATGCCAACGATCCCAAGTTGGATTCAGTTTTAGATGAAATTCGAAAAAGTGTTTCTGTTAAGCATACAGCAACAGGCGATACCACCAACTTGTCGCAAGAGACGGAGAGGAGATCCCAAGAATTGGATACAACGTCGAGAGCTTCCCGAGTATCGCGCATGTCGGGAATGCCAAGTTTGCCGGATATTGAAAGCGAAGAATATTCCATAAATGTTTTGTATTGAAAAAGTATAATTTGTTGCAACATAGTCATATCTTCAAAATGCATTTTTTGGTAGTAATAATGCCCCATAATTTTCTCATACAAATACTGGCTGCTACACATAGTTTGAACATTTTAAATTCATTTTCTACAAAACCGGGGGGTCTACTCTATAATTCGAAACGAAAGAAAATACTTTCGTATTTGCGTATTATTAGCATACAAATCCGAAAAAAGTTTCTTCGTATCGAATTACCGAGTAGACCCTCAGGGATCTACTCTGTAATTCGAAACGAAAGAATTTTCGAATTTCGAATTTGTATGTTAATTTAATGCAAATTCGAAAGGATTTTCTTTCGTTTCGAAGTACAGAGTGGGGGTTTACTCTTTCGGTTTTTCGAGTAATGACTATGTTACAATAAAAGAGTGATATTTACATATATAATTAGAATAGACTAATCTTACTTAAACCTGAAATTTCCCGTGTGCTGGTGATTTGTATTGAAATAAATTTCGGTATTCAAAAGATAAACTTTTTGTGGAAATATTTTGAATTTTTTTTAAACACCTCTGGATTTCTAGAGGAAGTCATGCACTATGGATCAAAAGAGAACTAACTCTTAACAATTAGGTTTTCCAATTTTATTATTTATGGGAAAAAGTTTTGAATAATTCATTTAACTGAATCTAAATTATTTTTAAATTTTTAGTGCTTATTTTTGAAGTCAGTTAAATTTTTATGTAAAATTTTATTTTAAAAATTTTAGTGACAATTTTAAATTTTCAGGCTTTTGTCACGCCCACTTTTGAAATATCAGTACTTGCACTCACTTTTCTAAATGCAAAATGTGTCAAGCCTCGTAAGAATCGGTCAGGTAGAAGCAGGTGAAATACAAATTAAATCATTAATGCCATAACCCCGCCCACTTCTTTAAGCGCAAAATTGTGCCGTTCTAAGAGAAACATCGAAAAGACTCTTTCAGAGCTGGAAAATTTAAACTTTTTTTTGGTATAGACAAGTAACTAGCTAAACTAATTGTTTATTTTTTACTTTTAATACCAGTAAATAAATAAGTTTCATGTATCAGTAAGAATTAAATTGGCATAAAAAATCAAAAAATAAAATAAAAAGACAATTCCAGGGTTGGAAAATTTTAACTTTCTTTTGTTATATAAAAGCAACCAACTAAAACAAATTTTTTTTTTTCTATAAATTAAACATATTTTATACTTTTAAAAGAAATGAATTGGTCATGATGTAATTATACAGGTGACTGCGTAAGGATTTGTTATACAAAAATACGGCAACCACAGCTGTGTAAAGAACCGAAGAACGTCAAAAGCACAAAAATAATTGTACCAAAACCAAAACAAAACTAATACCCCTTTTCCACACGCAAAGTTTACTTTGCAAAGTCTTAATTCAGCTGGGAGAAAGACAGAAAGAGACTGTACTACTACCTCTGTCTTTCACACAGCTGAATTAAGACTTTGCAAAGTAAACTTTGCGTGTGGAAAAGGGGTATAAGTTTTTGACATTCTTCAGCTACAAAGCACATAGAGCAAAAAATTATCAGCTGAAGTAGCGCTGCCACCTGGTTATATACCCCTTGGAATTGGTATTACAAAATAGAAAAATTTAAGAGGATGACTCCAGGGTTGGAAAGTGAGCACTTTTTGATACATAAAAGTAAATAGGTCATAAATTAAATATACATATGTATTTATATATATTTTGTTGAGAAAAAAATAGTTTTTGATAAAAAATTAGAAAGACACATATCCAGAGCTGGAAAATATAAACTCTTTTTAATTTAATATATAAAATAAATAAATAAAATTATTTATTTCCTTGTTAATTAAACATATTCTATATTCTAAAAAGAAAGAAATTCATATTAAAGAGCAAATATGGTTACAGGGATGGAAAACTTAAACTTTGTTTGGTATATAAAAGTAACTAAATAAAAATATTTTTTTTTAGTTAAACATATTTTATATTTTAGGAAGATCTTTACTCAGTTTTCTGTGTCGGTATCAACATGGTAAAGGCTGACAAAAGTACATATTCACTTACATATATATCGTTACCTTAATATAGAAAGGCTTTAACTCGAAATATAGAAAAAAAAACTCGATTAAAAAAATAATGAGTTAGGGTAACGTTACGCAAATTCATGTTGCTTTTGACGTGGGTGAATAAATTGCCATTAAAAAACTCTGATATTTGTTAAAGCCCTCGTTAATTAATCTCTCCTCATTCACTTTAAAATGAGGGAAAATATTAATAATGTAAAAAAATCTGAAATATGGTGAAGGGTATATTAGATTCGTCATTGCAGAATACATATAAAACTCGTACTTGTTTTAAATGATATGTTAAATTTAATTGAACTAGAATAAATTTTAATCAGGAATAATTTCTTAAATATTTGAAATTATTTTTTTAAGATCAGACGATTTTCTATAAAAAAACACTTTATTATTATTAAAACAAAAATAAAAAACTGCAACATTTTAGCACCCTACAACTCGAAAAATAAACATAATACAAGCAAACTATTTGGCATACACATTCATATCTAATTATACCAAAAATCGAAGGAATTTCTGGAAAATTATTTTTTGCGTGTGAGTATTATATTAAATAGTTAACGAGCATACGCCACACTTTGGTTGACATATGTATGTATTAGACCCCTGCACAAGATCACTTACAAGAACTTTTAAGACATGAGGGATTTTTCAAATGCTTTACTACAGCGAAATCTTCTAAAACAAACGCTAAACAACAATGTTTGTAAGAAATTTGGTTCAGTTCTTGCAGGTATAGGAGTAAAGGAGAAAATAATTAGTGACGGAAGAATTTGTGATGATTGCTTCTTCATATGCATAGGCGCGTATACAAACGTCATGCATGTACATACGCACACACTTTGTGTGTATGATCTATTATTTTTCTGCGCACATACGATCGCACACACCTTCAACACATAATAGCTTACCATCTACATCTTACACACACACACTCAAACGTACAATATGATAAATAGCAAGGATACATGCATCAACACTACTTCTTTTGAGTATTTGTTACGAACAAGAAGTCTTCGAGACATCGCTTGTAAACACTCATATACACGTACATCAATACATCCATCGTGCTTCGCTTATTAAACGACATCATTTATTATTGGTTTGGTATAATACATGCTACGACAATACATTTAAAAAACAAGACGTATTTACATTTCAAGACTGTTTGCGCAGCCCTCTAGTATGTGTGTGTGTAATATTAGTACTTCAAATCGAAACACCCTTTGCATTTTTAACTAAAATCATAATATTTTTTCTCTTTCAGGGTCCCTCCGTTCAAACTGAAAAATGCGGCAAAACTATTAGCGACACCTGGGACTGTATCTATGAGACAAGTGGATCCTTATTTAGTAAGCTTAATCGCACCGATGTGAGCCAGGAAATAGGACCTGGTTGTCGTTGTGGCTGCATTGTACATTTGGGTGCTTCGAAGCCGAAACGTATAATAGCAGGAGCTACGCAAAGCTGTCCGGGTAGATCGTTTTGGTTGATTCAGGTAAGTGCAGGTATCCTTAATCCTTCCTTTATTCCTTTTTTAGCTACTTCTAATGAATAAAAACAAACCATTAAAAATAATCATTCTTGCAAATAAATTATTACACCCTTGAGTGTAACTACCTTGGTGGTTTGTGTTGATGGTATTTGGTCATTTACGGCATGACTTAACAAATGAATTGCAAACCAAACTATTCCATAAAAAAACTATAATAAATTAAAACAATAGAAACTACAACAACAGCCAGTAGTAGTGGCTTAGGAAAAGGCTACTGGCAGCACTCATAAAAATAAAATCTATAAATATTAGAAAATCCAATCCAGCATAAAAAAACGTAAAAACTACAACAAAAGAATATTTTTGAAAATATTGAATATAATTTACGAGTATGCCAAAGGAAAAAAAATGCATGTATATTTCATGTTGTACTTATATACAATATGACAAGAACAAAGTCAGGATAACACAGCAACACAACACAACAGGATACACGTTGAAACCAAAAATATACAAGAAAAGAAAGCAAATTATACGTACGTCCTAATAGACTAAAAGTAGAAAATGTTCAAGCATACTTTATTAAATTTAAGTAAAAAAAATTTTATTCATACTCAAGTCTGCTTTTGTATGATTTCCAAAGGACAATAGGCAGTAGAACTAGAACGAGGACGAGGACGAAGTAAAGAAAATATATTTTATAAAATAAACTTCTTTTAGTCTTAAGACCAAGTTTATCAATAGAGTTTTGCTGCTAAATATATTGGCTTCTAAGAACAACTAACGAAGGTGGTGTGATAAGTTATTAGAAAAAAAATTTACATCAAAATTTTTTAAATTTTTAACTAGGTTTTCCTCATTTTTAGCGTTCCGTATACCAAAGGCGAAAGAAAGTTAGTGTATTTTTATGCAGACTAAACCAATTAACACTGAAATTTAAAAAAAAAATTAAAGTGAATTCTATCAGTTAATGTAATTTTCACTACGTAATTTTGACTACTTGCTGTATCTTGGAAGAATCCGTAGGAGGCAAACTCTTGAAATTTTCAAAAGCGCGAAAACTAAAAAATTACAAAATTTAAAAAAATGCCGAAACGAAAAATCGCCAAAACGAAAGAAACGCCAAAATAAAAAAATAATAAAAAATAAAATAAATCGCTAAAATGCAAAAAATCACAAAAAATAAAAAAGTTTTCCAAAAAATTAAAAAGAATCCCTGAAAACCGAAAAAATCGCCAAAAACAAAAAAAAAAAAATCGAGAAAACTAAAAAATCGCTTAAATAAAAAATATGTATTCGAAAAAACAAAAAAAAAAAATTGGCGAAAACCGAAAAAATTGCAAAAACGAAAAAACCCAAAAATTAAAAAAAAAATAATACTAAATAAAATAAATCGCTAAAATGTAAAAATCTCCAAAAGTAAAAAGGTTGCCAAGAAATCGCTTAGTTTAAATATTCATGGTAAAAACACAAAAACAAAATCGTCGAAACCGGAAAAAATCGCCAAAACGAAAAAAAACGCTAAAATAAAAAATATAAAAAATAAAATAAATCATTAAAATGTAAATAAATCACGAAAAGTAAAAAGGTCGCCAAAAGATTTAAAAAATTGCTGAAAACTGAAAAAATCGCCAAAACAAAAAAAAAAACGTCAAAACTAAAAAATCGCTTGAAGTATTAAATAATCATGGTAAAAACACAAAAAAAAATCGCCGAAAACTAAAAAATTTCCAACGAAAAAAATGCCAAAATTAAAAAACAATACATACTAAATAAAATAAATCGCTGAAATGCAAAAAAAAAATCACTTAGAGGAAAAAATTCTCAAAAAAACTAAAAAAATCTCAAAAAAGCGAAAAAATCACCAAAACCAAAAAATCGACAGAAGTAAAAAATCGCTAAAAAAAATGTGTTGGAAAAAACAGCCGAAAACCAAAAAAATCGCCAAAACAAAAAAAAAACGCCAAAACTAAAAAATAAATAAAATACTAAATAAAATAAATCCCTAAATAAATAAATAATCGCCAAAAAGACTCAAACAATCGCCAAAGAGCAAAAACATCGTAAAAAAATCTTCAAAATTAAAAAAAATCGCTAAAACTAAAAAATATGCATATAAAAAAACTAAAAAATCGCCAAAAATAAAAAAAACGCAAAAACTAAAAAAGCCTCATATCAAAAAATCGAATTTCCTTATATTTTTAGCTTTTAACAGACTTCAAAGGAGGAAGTTAACAATTTGTCTCTATTATTTTTTTGGGTGGTGTTACTTCATAACGGTACATTTTAGACCGATTGTAAAAATTATTTTTTTGTCTGAGAGGTTATAGAGAGGTTACGCTCATTAAAATTTATTAAAATATGTCTTGCGGTTCTACTTAACCGATTTTTACGAAACTTACCACACACCTTGAGCTCTAAAATAGACACAATCGTCCATTTAGAAAAATAGGCGGAGTCACGCCCATTAAAATTTAATATTTTATTTTAAGTGGTTTTACTTTACCGATTTTTATAAGACTGAGCTCTGAATAACGCACAATCTTGCATTTAAAAAATGGGCGGGGGTGCCCCCATTAAAATTTAATTTTATATTTCACTTACTTTTTCTTATCTTCTCCTATCAAATCTTTGCATTGAAGTCGGCTTTTGTTTGGCAGAAAGTGATCTTTTCCCGATATTGATTTTACCCTAAAGAAATTTGAAATACATATTAGTCGAATTTTCAAAATTTTCGCGCCCAAACAATTCTCGTAGCTAAAATTGTTTGAAAAACTTTAAAGCTTTATTAAGTATTTTTTTATATATACGAGTAACAATCAATTAAATTTTACATATGAATGTATATTGAGTATCCATCTCTGGTATATTAATACAGGAAATTACGCACAGTGGCGCCTAAGCCAAAAAATTATTAATACATTTTATTTTATTTAAATTTTTATTTTAGAGGATCAAGTTTTGAGAAACAGTGTTTTCTGGACACCTTGTTGCAATACAAGCCGAGTATTGCGAGAAATCGATCGGTTTTTATTCGGTTGTTCGAATCGAATAAACCGGTTATTTTTATACGAATAACCCGTTATTTTTAGCCTATTATTTTTACACGTTTTCTTATTTCTGTTATAAATATCGAGCCCTATTTTCGATTTAATCGTAAGCGTCAACAATTAAAGATTTCGGGAGAAGAATTTTTTTTTATAATCTTCAAATTTGTTTTACCTGCATACATAAATTGTCGCTTATGATAAAATTGTAAAGCCTGTTTTGATGATTCTAAACTACTTCAATAAAAAAGCTTATTAAATCGAAACAGGGCTCGTAGTTTAAGAATTTCACTAAGACTAATGTAGGCGAGTGTCATAAGAGGTCTAAAGGGCAAGGTTGTCTTCAACGTGAAATTTTATAGAAAACTATTTTTACTGCGTGAATTTTGAGGCACTCTTTACATTTTTCTTTTTACTGTAGTTCAACCTTTGTTCAGTTTAAGTTCAGTTCAGCTGAAACTACTGGACTATAAAATAATAATAGTAAGCATTATTTATTAAGCAAAAAAAAAAAACAGCTCTTAGGTACTCGTAGCATTAGGAAGTAGGAAGCAAATTATCTTAATTTTCTCTTTTTTTAACCAAAAATCTTTTCCTATTATTCCCATTTTGATGACTTTCTTTAACAAAAGAGAATTTGACTTAAAACTGCTAGTCAATAGTCATTTATCCTTATGCTATAAAACTCTTAATATTATACAACCTTGAATGAATATGCAAGTGCATGAGGAGGCATGCAGTAGCAAAAGTAATATTTGTATGTATGTATATAATTCTATTAAAATGGATTTACATTGTGTAAACGACAAAAATTTAGTACAAATTGCATTATTTTCGTAGCAATCATTTTCATTGAAATTTTCTCCGCTCCTCTTCTCCGCCTCAAGCTCATTCATTTTACTTAACGAGCAACTGAAATGCTATTCAAACATACATAATCTTGTTCAATACTCTTATAGAACTTATATAGGAGGCACTTAAAACTATTTCATATTGAACTTGTGTGGATGATGTTCTTTAAAGTACGAAGATGTCATTTATTTTGTAGTTTTAGAAAGAAAAAGTAAAAGAAAAAACAAAACAAAAAACCTTAACAACTTTATCTATACATAGTTAAACACTCGTATTTGCACACCTACTCTTACACACCTTATTTTTATCATTATTTATTGCCATTTTTGTACCTGTGGCAAAGTTAAAATGTTGCTTAATGGTCTTCATGGGAAGTCAATGCACTAAAAAAAAAAAAAAAAAAAAAAAAAAAAAAAAAATAGAACTAACTAATCAAATATTGCTTTAATATTAGAGGAATTATAGGCATTGTTGCCATTTTAGCATTTTTACTGCTAAGATGTAGCATATGCTCTCTCTCTCTCTCTCTCTCTCTCTCTCTCTCTCTTAAAAGCTGGGATTCACTATCCTATACAGTCGTGCGACTTTTGAGAAAATACAACCCTGCTATGAGGAGTTTATGAAAATTACATATGGCTGAGCTTACATCTGGCATTTCTTGTGTGTCATGTGCCCAAAAAAGCGTAACCAACTAATTACTAATGAAAAACTGTTTGATTCAGATATGTATTTATTGATTTAAACAGTTTGCAATCATGCTGAATTCTATAAAATTGTCTATTAGTTCTGTATGAAACTATTTAACTTAATAAATACATGTCTGAATCTAAAAGTTTTTCATTAGTAATTAGTGGTTACCCTTTTTTACGCTTGTGTGGCACATGGCACACAGATGGAAACCCGGCCTATGAAATGCGCATTTCCCCGGCTAAAAAGTCTAGTTTTTTCTAATAATTAATACAAATATTTCATTCGATAAGAATTGAAAATACTAGGGTCTAATTATCCCTTTCGATAACTAGCTGATTCGATTTCAGTTTGAGATTATATCATTCGCTAACGAACAATATAATAATATGATTCGATATCGATTGCCATAATCTTAAACTGAAAAAACGTGATCAAATCAGCTTGTTATTGAAGGCGACGACTAGACCCCTGAACTTGAAGCCCGAAAAAGAAATTATTCCTAATTAAAGTTTATGAAATTTTTCAAAATACAACAAGAATTCATTAGATCAGGATTGTATTTTTTGTGAGTATCAGCCTTAAAAAAGAATTGAAGTTTTTCGAAAAACTATTAAAAGAATATATCACACACTAAATCAAGACCTAGAGCTGCAAAACTATCGATAGTCGCTCCACTCGATAGTTTCGATAGTTTTATGTAAAACTATCGATACTATCGATAGTATCGAATAGTTTTATAAAAGTTGCCACATAAACTACATTTGACTCGAAAAAAATGCAGAGTCCTCAACATTTTCATTAGTATATAAAAATATATCAAGCCTTTTTTTCGATTTTATCGTAAGCGGGACATATTATCGAAAATATACTTTTTTATTGAACTTAAAATTTTATGGGCCTACCCTACCCATGGTTTAGAATTATCAAAATGCGAAAATTGTTGATAACTTTTAAGACACTAACTGTAAAGTTTTATCGTAAAAGACGATTGGCGGCCGTCGCGATATCAGTACCACCAAAATTTATCTTTGTGTCGACGATGTTGAATTTATTAAGATACTTGTGACTACTATTTGTTGAATAACACTTGGATTTATAAATAAATTCATATACATACATATGTATTTAAGTACTTGTGTATACAGAAGCAGGGATGCGATGTCATATTTACAAATTGTACTAACTTTCAAAAAAAAATTTAATTTTTTTCGGTACGATTGTGCCTAATTCTTTATTTATATTTTTTTAATACTTGTACTTTTTAATTAACTAAAAATCAATTAACAAAACGCCAGAAGGTGCACAAAGAATATTAGTTGCTGGGATCTGAATATAAAAGTAACATTTACGATATACTACATTTATAACCTTTTTTTTATTCGATTGTTCACAGTCGATGCAAATAGTCGGCTTCTCTTCTTGGTAGGAAAATAAAATTTCCACATTTGCAGATGAATTTGGAATAAATAACATTCCTCCAGCAATTCTTTAAGTACCGGAAAACATCGTTTGATTTACTTAAGTTTCTAATACCTTCGAGCTAAAGATTAACAGCCTTGTGCAAAAAAATAAGTGAACGTTAAAACCGGTTTTTCTATGGAATTTTTTTTTAATGTATACTTCAAGCACGCATTATTTTTTGCATAAGGGGGTTAATATATTTTAATGCAATTTTGGCATGTAATATAATATAGAGATTCCAGTAGTGCTAAATGGGTCATTGCGGTGCAACGGTACTTTTGGCATTCAAATAGCGCTAAAATTATACAATTGTACCAACTTTTCCATCGCTGTAAAAAAGCTTAAATCAACTACGGATAATTTGCTTCAAAGCTGCCGGCTACTGCTTACTGACTTCGATTATTTTTACTCTTTTAATTACTTGTTTTTTTGCCGATAGTATCGATAGTGGAAAAAACTATCGATATTTCATTTACAACAAAACTATCGATACTATAGATAGTACTATCGATACTATCGATAGTACTATCGATAGTTTTGCAGCTCTATCAAGACCAGTCACAATTCAAAATTATCAAATAAACCAGGGGTCTAATCGTCGCTTTCGCCAAAGAGCGGATTCGATCACATTTTTCAATTCTGCAATTCGATTTACCAATTCTGCCATCAAAATTTTCTGGCAACACTGATTAAGTGTGTTTTTATCTACAGGAATATTTTCACATATAAATACATACATACATCTACATAATTATATGTACGTTGTATGTAAGTCAAGGTATTTTGGTCTAATGTTCAGCCATGCATACCCCCAGGAAGACAGACAGAGAGACAAACAGATAGACAGACAGTTTGGGCGACCATAAAACTAAATAAAATTTAAGTTTTACACGAGTGTTTATATGTGTGTGTAAAGGTGTGTGCCTGTTTGCCTTTTTAACTTTGTGTAATTGGTAAAGTGTGCGTATGTGTTTCATATGATTGGATTTGCTGCCTCGATGACATGTATGGTATTGCTAAAAATCATGCTAACAATTTATTTTTATTGCCACTGTAAACCTTTAATCTATATATAGATGAGTAAAACTTAACACGTCCATACCTGCCAACTTCTTCTCTAATTGTCTTCTCACACTGCAATAGAAATAAGAAATAGGATGTAGAAAAAAAATTTAATATGACACACTTTTCTGTTACAAAATAAAGTGGAAAATAAGTTCTTCACATTTATACCCTTTTTTTGGTAAATGGATGAAATTAAAATTTTCTTTTTATTTTCTGTAATATTTATTTACTATTTCGTAAGCCATAAATAGTTTCTTGGGTCTTGATTGGTTGAAAAGGTACCCTCAATAATTTACATACGTATGCTTGGAGTTAAAATAAATTTTTCTTTTGCAAATTCATCGTAAAATTCGAAATCGCCATAAAAAGCGTCCTTACCTTCGTTTCTTTAGTTCGCACTTGACATCAGTATTACGGCCCCAACTCAGCGTGAGTGAACTGAGGAGGTAGCTGATCTGCAGCTACCAGCTTGCATGCCATTGCGTATGAGTAATATACAATTTTGGTATTATACATATTCCACATACCTGCACGAGCGCACCGCAACCATAAAGGTGGAAGTACATAACTCGCGTTCAATGCGCTAATGCGATACACGCGTCTGTCAAAAAAGTTGAAATGGTGTGTTTTCATAAGGTAAGTTACACAGTGAAGTTCGCGACGCGCGTACCTCGCAAAAAGTTGAAAATTCTTCAACTTTCACGCGTTGTATACAAAATTACTTTCCATTAACTTTCCATTTGTATAGCGTTAAACGTTTAAAAAGCCAGAAAAGCGTTGCCGCGTAACGCGTGGTATGTACTTCCACCTTAAGTGCATCGCAATACCCTCATTCACTGAAACAAAGTCATAACACAAAAAATTTAATATATGGCGTTAATCATTATCACCGCATGCCAATTGTTTCCACAAGGCACTAATTTTTTACATGACTGGCATGGATTCTGACTAGCTCCAATAATCGAACTTCCTATTACACAACGCACATATCGCTTATTTGCTTGAAAAACGTCACAACTCAAAGAAAAAACTATTTTTGAGTTAATAATGGAGAATTAATACTCATATCGTTATTCACATTGCTTAGAAATCTCTTACAAATATCTCAAAGAAAATTTTATTTTTCCATTAAGTGGTTTATAAATTAAAAACTTTAAATTTTTTTTCTGCAAGACTAATTTTTTTGAGTTATGAAATTATTCAAGTAAACTGATCTGAACTAGTGAACGAGTTCGACCCAAGTCTAACTGCAACAACAAAAGGTCCGTTTCTCAAAACTACAAATTACAAATCTACAAATAAAATACAAAACAACAATAAAATTTGTAGAATTGTTATTGTTTTATGTGTATTTTAGGGCCGGTTCGTAAATGCATCACTGCGCTGCACATGGAAATTGAAATGTCCTAAATTGGTTCACTAAAGTAGATAAAACACAAATAAATGTCAAATATGGGTTGCAAACATGGCTACTACTGAAAACTATTATCACCGAACTTGAATTGCGTTTTAAATAAAAGTTTGCTTGTATGATCAAAGAATATAAATTGTATAGAATACGCATCTGAGCTAAAAAATTAAACATTTTTTGCTTACGCTTTAGATGCGGGGGGAAAGTATAAAGCGCAAGCAAACACACACTGAGAGCATTATATTCTTTGCTCTTAACACCAGCGTTGCCGTTGTGCGACTTAAGTCGCATTTTGCTACTTTTTCAACAGCAAAACATGCGGCCAATTGCAAAAAAAAACTATGTAAAAATATCCGAGTTTTACCAACAAAAAATACCGATTTTCGGAGGAAAGTTTCTGTTGCTGAAATAAAGCTTATTTTAAGGATGATATGTTTCCAAATTCTGCAGTTGTAAAGTCAGTGAATTACACCTTATTTCTTCATCTTTATAAAAGATAATTTACAAAAAAAAAAAACATAAAGTATAAACACAAATTAGCGTTACTAAACAATTATCAAATAGACTTAAAGTAGACACTTGTCAAAGATTAGATTCCAACTCAAGAACTTATTAAGAAATAAGAAAAATGTTCGTAGTTAATTAATTAATTATTTGAATTATTTTTACTTTTTTCATTTATAAATGAAAAATTATAATAATAACAAAAATTAAAAATTTTAAAAACCCCCGTATATTTCTAGAAAAGACGTGATATCTTCTAAGCGGCTGGACCGATTTTATTAAAACATAGCTAAGAACCTTCTCGATCAAGTCACTTTTCAAACAGAAAAAAACTAAATCAAAATCGGTCCAGCCGTTTGGTCTGTACGATTACTTGATCATTTATATACATACATGTATACTTTAACGCCCCAATTTTTGGCTTCCAAATTTACTTCATTTGAACCTATTTTAACTTATAAACATTTTATAAAAACTTACTTACTAACTTACTAACTTAAAAAGTTTTATTAAGATTAAAGATAAAAGTAAGTTAAAATACACATTTTTTTAATTGTGATACTCCGAGAAATAATTTGCATTTGGAATCAAGGATTCGGGTGTCAGATTTTTTGTAATATTTTCACCATTTATTGGCTTTTCTATCGACCAAAACAATAAAATGATCGACATCATCGAGCACAATATCGCCAACTGGACGAACAGCTCTTTTTCTAATACCTGATATGCTAAACTGTGTATATGATTGCCCTACGGCATACATTCTATTAAAATGATACAAAGGGATAAATTGAAAAAAGGGTCATAAAAAGTTTCATTTGCACGAAAAGGGGTCAAAAGTGATACTTTAATGTCACAACGGCAACGCTGCTCTCAGAAATACCCGTCATAGAAAATTTTAGCTTGTATGAGATGCGCATTCTATATGATTTATATTATTTGGTATGATGCAGCGCAGTGATGAATTTACGAACATGCTCTTACTTGTAGATTTGTAATTTGTAGCTTTGAGAAATAGTCCCCAGTTTGCATAGCATGGCGTATGAGTAATATATTCACTAGGGATGCCAAACGGGAAATGCTGAACCCGGAAATCCCGGGATTTTCGGAATTTGTAAAATTCAATCCCGGGATTTCATTTTCGGGATTTCTTAGTAATTTTTGTATAAAAACTTTATAAATTCAAATTTTCGTTGATTTTAAGGTATTTTTTATAATATTTAAAAGTCCCATACAATTTTATACGTACAGTTTTAACAATTTAATGACTATTCGTGACACATTTCTTATAAATTAACAACAAGAGCAAAATAAATAAACTACTTTCTTACGGTTATTTTCATCAAAGGTGCTACAATATAAGTATGTACATTTTAGAATTATTTTGAAAACAAAAGAAACATATTACCTTTGGAAGGGAAATAACATTTGAAAAATTCATAAGTTTGACAAATTTATTCCGTCTCATTCCATATTATGAGGGCAATTATAATTTAAATGCCACGAGAAATTTTTCCCGGGGAATAATTTCAAACAGTAGCAAATAATAGGGAAAACAAAAAAATCTAATTGGAAAAGGGAGAAATTTCTTGCGGAAATTTATTCATAATTGCAGTTTATAACTATCTGTATGTCGACGCTAAAAAATTATCACTTTACTTGTCGGTAATAATTGAGTATTATTGACACCTTACAATTGGAGTAGAATACAATACAAGGCAAGTGAAAACTTTTTGTTGTCGGGTTGACGTAAAAGCGAGAAATATTTACAGAATAATGCGGAGTATTTTATCTAGTGTGTATGTATGTTTTTTACATTGCAGTTCAAAATAATTTTGTTTTTTATTTAGACCGTTTAGGTCGTTTTTGATACAAACCTAAGATCAAACCCATTTAAATTACACGGATTTGATTAATAGTTTTAGTCAAAAACGACCGACTGAATGAGTTCGACTCAATTATAGTTGTATTCGAGTTGCAGAGTAGAAGGCCAGGACACTAATAAACCATACTCCTCTTAGCGAACGTATGAATACATACATATGTATGTATCTGTTGAACTTGTAGTAAAAAGCTTATGTATGAATTTAAAATTTTTCAGTAGAGCAAAAATACTGTTCAAGTGCTCAGGCAAACTTTTAATGTATGTGCCTATAAAAATGTGATCTTTAGACGTAATTAATCCAATTTGATTAGAATAGTGTATACATTTCTTTAAATTTTTCGACATGTTCAGCCTTATTAGTCGTAACGAAATCGATAAAAAATTAGATAATGCTTGGTATACATACATATGTAACAACCGTTATAGTTACTTGTTGTTGATCAATCGCAATTAAAAAAACGTTAGTAGACATATTTTTAACAAAACAATATTGTTTTTGCAACTTATTTGTATGAAAGTGAATCTAAAAATTTTCGTAAGTCAACTTAAGCGGTAGTGCTAAAAGTCCAACGATATGTACATATATTCGTTTTGGTTTAGATAATAGAAAAACATTTATATTGAAAACAAAAACAAGTTTTCATATTTAGTTATTGTTTTCACTATAAATTCTCTAACATCAAATGTGATTAATCAACTTAAAAATAGATGAGAAAAATTCTTTTGATTTTTATTTCATACTCGTATTAATTGTTCACTTTAAAGACAATTGTGCAATGATAAATTATGAAATAAAACCTTTTAAAATGCATTAAATTGTTATTAAAGTAATATTTAGTTAAAACAATAATTTAGTTTACGAAAAGTATTTAGATCCCGAAATCTCGAAAATCCCGTGATCCCGATCGGGATTACAAAATCTCGAATCCCGGGATTTCCAAAAATCGATCCCGATTGGCATCCCTATTATTCACCCTTATCGCGAATCTCAACGGAATAAATTCTTGGGAATAATTTTTATGCCCATGAACAACAAATTGGCATCACCAATTGTTAGGGAATAAAATAAACATCTGCATACATATCGATCATTTACACCAGCTACGTCCAAGCCATGGTACAATTATACTAGGTACATGCACGACTACAAAAAAATTACAACACCAAAAAACACATTCATTTTGTTGGTATAAACAAACGTATGATTGTCAGAAACAGATGCCTTTTGTTTTTAAAAATAACAATTACAGGGTAACTAAAGTACAATTGCAGACGCGGCATTCCTGCATGATTATAGTTATTCAGTGTTGCCAATCTGTGTGTAGTTAGACAGTGTGTAATTTCTACTCACATGTCGTCGGTTTGTTTCTGCTTTGATGTATGGGACATTTTTAAAAAAATTGAGATATTGATTGATTATATATTAATAATGAGTCCTCTTTCCAAATTCGTTATCAGTTTCCGATATCTTGAACATATCTGGAGATATAGATGTGGAAATTGGCGTCATTTCCTAAATTGTTGAATATTGTAAAGTCTGTTTTACAGCAATGGACCATTTTTGTGATATGTGGCACATTTCCCACGTAAAAGTATTAATATTGTTTAAAATTTTTAAACGCACTAATAATCCCAAATTAATATTTTACTTATTAAGTAAAATATTTTTTTATTAAAAATACATTGAAATTGATTATTGAGGGGTTTATCTGGATCATTTTCAATAATCAATTTCAATTTTAATAAAAAAATATTTTACTTAATAAAATAAATAATAATAAATTTGGGATTATTAATGCGTTTAAAAATTTTAAACTTAAATTGTAACAATTCCCATAAAAAACATTAATTATTAATATTGTTACTTGCAGCTGTTATAATGCATCTCAATACATATTCTACTCAAAGAACGTGAATCAAAGCAAAGTACAAAAATTTAATTATTGTCAATGAAATGAATTGATATTTATTTTTTATTAATACAATTTCTTTTATTAAATATATTCGCCGTCTTTTTTTCTTTCTTTGTTTTTCCTCTAAAAGTCATGTTATATGAATAAAACTGATATTTTCAGTTTTTTATCTACTTAAATATATACAATAATGTAACCTACTTGAACAAGACTTGTTAGAAGTGAACAATATTGTTGTTATGATTGTGAGATGCGTTGACAAAGATTTTTGTAATTTTTTCTTTAAGTCCTAATAACTTTTCAAGTTGGATGTAAAAAGTTTATCAACTTTAAGTTTGAATAAAAAACATATGTATCTATTGCTTTTATTATTAAACAAAAAATTCTATTGTGTATTTTTATAAAACTAATGAACTAAACATTCTTCATCGATTTTCTCGAAAACACATTTTTGTCCCATACATCAAAGCAGAAACAAACCTACACATAGGCCATGTAATTAAATTCTTGTATAATCTGTGTGTAATTCTACTTTGGGTTCTTTTTATTTATTTTTGTTTTAATTTTAACCTACACAAAAGATGTGTAGTGTAATTTTCTTCGATGTGTAATTGGAGACACAGCGATGTGTAAATTCATTGGCAACACTGTAATCATTTTATTCACACACATACACTAACATTTTCGCAGCTTGTAAACAAAGTTTGACAACTAATTGTATTGTATACATTAACAGGCTGGGCTTGTGCATGTACCTGTTATAATTGTATCATGGTCCAAGCCATATGCACAATGTGCACTTTTATAAAGAGCTTTTTGTGCTTTCATACCGACGAGAGTACAACAACAAGCAAACAGACAGCAATGCTTGCTCTTACATAGCGTCTACAACTGCGATTAACTCTGACATAATATTTGAGAGAACGTCGGCAGAATAACAAAAATAAAATGCCGATATTTCTCTTCATCTCATACAACAGGAACACGTAATTTCAGTTTTCTTATAACATTTCATTTAATGCAAATTCTCATCGAGTTAACATGTTTTATTTTTGTATAATTAGTTATTTTATTTTCGCATTTTCACACAAAATTTAATTTATGAATCAATTAAGCACATTTAAACATACAAAATCCCAGAAATGTTGTCCAAATCATTGTTTTTCATTTATTTTAATAAACACTCACACATGCATACTAATTTACTTTCAAATACGTGTGTTTTTTGACACTTCATCTCATAGGATTGTTGTTATAGGATTTCTTATAACAACGCTGTTATAAAAAATCTTATAAGATTGAGATAACACTAATTTGAAGTCTACACGTAACATGATTCGCTCTGCGATTGAATTTGACGCTCTTATCTTACATATTATGTTAGGTGTAGACCCTATGTTACTTTGCAAAGAATCAAGAACAAATTTAAGAGCTTTCAAAGCTGTTTACCTCAAATGCAAATATCAGTGTATGCGTGTTTGGACGTAGCTGATGTACACCATAGCTGCCCACAAAGAGAAAACCGAGAGAAATGTATATGCGTATTTGTATTCATTTGCATAAAAAGCCGATTGATGTTCGGCACTCTGGCGCTTCTCTGGGCAGCCTGGATTTACACACAACTTAATGGGAAAAGAAAATTTAATTTTTCTCTCTCAAGTTGAGTAAACAAGATATTTAAATGTAATTTTTACACAATATGAAGCACGATATGAGGATTAATTCTGCATCAATAACTCAAAAACTCCATTTTTTTTAGTTATAATGTTCTTTAAGTAAATGTAAGCGGCATGAAAGTGAAAAACATGAAGAATTGTTAGCAGTATATGCTATAATAATAGCATATACTGCCTCCCTTATCGTGGTTAGCGTATTTCAAATACGACTACGACAGTTTGGTAATAGATTAAAGAAGAACTGTTGAAGTCTTCTTTAATGTATTACCAAACTGTCGTAGTCGTATTTGAAATACGCCAAACACGATTAGGCAGCATATACATACATATTAGAGACCTACGTAAAAGGTCTTTAAATGTAAATACGTCATGATTTTTAAATGTATTCACGTCGCATGTATTATACTAAACCAATAATAAATGCTGTCGTACTATAAGCGAAGCACGATGGATGTATTGGTGTACGTGTATATCAGTGTTAGCAAGCGATGTCGCCAAGACAGCTTACAAACAAGCTTACAAACACTCGAAAGAAGTACTGTTGATTAGTGTATGCTTGTTATTTTTCATATTGTACGTTTGAGTGTGTGTGTAATATGTAGATGGTAAGCTACCCTGCAGTCAGACTGGGGCCAAGTGTCTCTATATCAACACTAAAATTCTAGTAGTAGTTACATTGTCTACAATTTCTCTTCTATTCGTCAGTATAAAAGAAACAGAGAAAACATATGTGGTGTATTTCTGGTGGATTTTGCAAAAACTTGTCAATATACATAAATTTGTATGTACGTAAGGTATAGAAATGTACCAGTATATGTCTGGTTGGTATGCCTCCATGTTCGCATAAGAACTATGAATTCACTACCTAGTCAATTGTTTTAGTGTTACCAGTAGATTTTCAATGACAAGCACATGCTAAATGTCTATAGCATAAGGTATTGTATGGGGAATAATTGTAGAGTAGTACTGGTGACAAAGTCAAAAGCGACTCAGTACATTTTCACTATTCGCACTTCTGCAGGGTATTATGTGATTAACCGCATACAACTAATGTTAATGCATGTGCGCAGAAAAATAATACACACATACATGCATGACGTTTGTACACGCGCTCAAGCGTGGAAAGAAGCAAGTATCACAAATTCTTCCGTCACAAAGTGTTTTCTTCTTTACTCTTATACCTACAATACTCAAACAAATTTCTTGCAAACAGTGTTGTTAACGTTTGTTTTATAAGATTTCGCTGTAGTAAAGCATTTGAAAAATCCCTCATGTCTTGAAAGTTCTTATAAGATGTCTTATGCAGGACACTAATACACATATGTATGTATGTATACTGTAATATAAATAAATTCATCAATTTTCACTCCTTTTAAGAATAAAACCAAAACAATTAAAAAACAACAAGAAAACTTCTTACATTGTGCTTCTTTTTTTTATTCCCAAACAAAACGTTTGTGAAAAAAATACACATATTTTTTGGGAGAAAACTCACGGGAATAAAAAATCAGCGATGCCATATTTTTTCACGTGTAAATAATTCACGATTGCAAAGGGAAATATTTTGGAGGGAATAAATACTCACGATAGGGATGATTATTTGAGTATTATACTTAACGTGACCAGATGGTTTTTGCAAAAAGTGGTACATGATCTAAAAGTTGAAATTTGAAGAAAATACCGCCAAAAAGTGTGATTTAAAAATAAATATCTTAGAAAGGGGGATATGTGATATGAACATACGCAGTTTCGTACGTACTTAGGAAATACAAGGTTTGTTCATTTACTAAAAATGTTTACGAATTTGTAACAATTGTTACGGGAAAGTGTAGCAAACTTCAGTTTGTTTCAGTTTTTGAGGTTTCACTAATTTCACGCAGAAAGTTGAAAGTTCAAACTTCATGTACAAAGTTGTTGGTAAAATTTTAAAATTCTCAATGCCGTCCCTGATTTGCATTGTATCTGAATTGAAAAATTTAGCGTAGCGGGGTTCCGGCTAGTTAAGCAATAACTACACTTAAAAAAATATTAGTAATTAAATTTTATTAGATTCGTTTTATAATGAAAATTTTAAAACTCTAAGGGCCATTATTACAACTCAAAGTTAGTTAAAAGTAGGATTTTATCGGTACTATAAAAAGTTGTCCACAAATACCATTTAACTTCGATCTAATGTAAGGGATTACTTAAATTCAAGTTTAATTTACTTGGTAAGTTAAATTTAATTTGCAATAGTGAACAACTTTTTATAAGTCCGACAAAATCCTACTTTTAACTAACTTTAAGTGGTAATAATGGGCATAAAAAGCAGGATAAAGCTGGAAAGAAATTCGTGGCGGGATCGACCTATGAAAAGTAGGATAATCCTACCTAAAGCGGGATGTCTGGTCAGGTTAAATATATTCCAGATACTCAGTATTGCCAGAAAAAGTTTGGCTTCTGTCTCCAATCTAAAAATACAAGTCACAAAAAGTTCCCATATAAAAAAGGCAATCTGCGATTTTGTCCCCAAACTATTTTTATTCTAGTGTACACTTCAATAATAAGTGCGAAAAATAATATATTTATTTTACAATTTCATTATTGCAATGCTGTTTGGCATTTTTATTCACCCTAGATACTATAAAACTCTTGTTTGAATATACACATTGGCGTAGCTAGAAATTTTTACTAGTGGAGGAGGATGGGGGCATTATAACTGGAGATTTCATGGGTAATATTAAAATAAATAATTACATGCAATTTTTAATAATTCTAGGAGGGCAATACAACCTCCCCTAATGGCTTTTCCACGCCTATGAAAAAACATAAGTGAATTAGATGATTCACGCAAACCACACGAATTCCTCATTAAATATTTATTTCATTAGCGGATTTCCGACAATTTCCAATAAAGTTGTCTGTTTAATCAATTTACTGTTAAATATGTATGTCAATATTCTATGATAGAATTTCTATCCTGTTATGAGTCTGCTCCATATTGCTATAATAAACTCCGCTCTACCCTACTTCGTCACCCATACTCCTGCTATAATCGCAGTTTATGTGTCGCATTCAATTGAAATGCAACATTATCCCAATAGCATGAATTGAGAATTAACACTCCACAGTGTATAAATATTTTTCTTATTTTTCCCCTTCGCTCCTCTTTAGCTATCGTTTACTCAATAAAGATTGATAATAACACTCATGATGATAATGATGATGATTATGATGTTACTGTTGGTTATGAAATTCAATTCGACATCCATAATAAACATTTATGAAACTTTTTTTTTTTGCAATTATTGTTTATTTTTGTTGCTATTTTTTAAATTTTTTGTTTTTCTTCCAAATGCCAATCATTCAATTGATCTATATATTTATTCCGTAGCATGTGTGCTAAAAATCCCTATTTTATCTTCTTTTGCAGGTGGATGGCGAAGAGACAATTTCACTGCATTTGAACTTTCTGCATTTACCTTGTGCTACGCAATATATCAAAATACGTGATGGTCCATCGTTATCTTCGACTCTGCTCATTGAAATGCAGGGCGGCGGCAGCAATGACGGCGCTGGCGGAGGTGGTAGTGCTAATGCGTATAATGGGAATTTACCTGTTTTATTGGAATCTAGTGGAGCACAATTATTATTAGAATTCTATGCAGGTGAGGATGGCACCAATATAACAAACAACACTGACACTCATACTGGCTTAATATGTACGGGAGGATTTTTAGCAAATGTCGAACAAATTGGTAAGTTTCTTTTTTTCTTTTCATTTTGCTTTGGGGCATATGGTGCTACTGTTGATGATGAATTTAATTTTTTGTTTTTAGTGAAAAATTCAAGCAAAACATCACAAACTTTAATGGCTGCGACTCGTTTATCAGTTAAGGGCAGATCCTTTTTGCAAAAAACTAAAATGAAATCCAAATTCACTTTGGTACATTTAAGTGCTGTGGTATTTGCCAGTATTATTATATTGATAAGTGCTTTATTGGGTGAGATGGAAACAATACATATTTTTTTGCAAATATTTTATAATATGGCTTTTTAAATATATACTTATAAATATATCTTTAGGGGCCCAATATGTGGTGCGTTATCGTAAATATCATTTAGCTGTGGCTCGTCGCCGGGATGAGGGTTCTCGCTTGCATACGCCTCGTGACAGCATGAATTCCTTGCAAAGTCCACCCTCGAGAGCAGTTAGCACTACCACTCTCATATCCGAGGTTATTTATATGGTTAAAATGCGGCCCAAGCATCAATTGCGTCACTCAATATTAAGAGAAAGCATCGATGCTGAAAATTTGGCTCGTGAAACGGAACTGAATGAAGCGAATGTCAAGGAGCCAATGGTCGAGTGGTGAGTCAGTAGAACTTTTACATAAAATTTTTTAACAAATTTAGATTAATTCAAAGAATTTTCCGTATTGAATGAAAATCGTCAAGAGAAAAACTTGCGGAAATAATTTAATGACTATAGTTTATCAAAAAAAATCTTTTCAGTCTTATAGAAAAAATAATCAAAACCTATTATAGAACCCTTATTTTTGGTGCTTTCATGAAATTAATTATTTTTTTTAGAAAAACTTTATCTTTGTTTTGGCGAATATTATTGAGTTGGATTATTTTTTTTGGCAAAATTTTAATTTGAACTTGCTAAAGCCTCTCAAGACGATCAAACAAGCACGTCAATTATTTTATAAGTGTAGTGTGCTTGTCATTTAAAGGAAGACGTACAAATAAACTTGTTTCATTAAGGTACTGTTCCTTGTATACTTCAAATAAAAACTCACATTGCTTAATTTTTCCTCAGATTACTCTTTATGTTTCCACCTAGTTGTCAATGAGGTAGTTTAGACGAGAACAATTTTTAAGCCGCACAATTTTTGTTCTTTTCCAAATTACACGAGACTAATTCATCTGGCACAAAATGTATTCGTATACACAGCTGTGTGTGTGTTAGTGTTTTTAGTATTCATTTAACATTTGCTGTTTTTTAAGTTGTGTGTGTATTGGTTTTATGCTGCTAATGCGTGGTTGAAGCTGGTTGAAAAGTTATGCCAACCGCAAAACCACTCTCTTTGCCACTCTCACCAACAAACTGGCATGTTATGCCAGCACAATTATGCCCGTGTAAATCAGCGCAATGAAACGTAAAAGAAACTTAAATACATACATACATACATATATGTACATAAATATGTACCAGTGAACTGTATGAGTTGATTCACTTTCGCTCTCCACTCACTTTTACAATGCTTTTGTTTTGTTTTTTAACATCAATATGTACTAATGATATTGCTTGCAGTGTTGCCTCTCTAACAACTGACTGTCTTTAACTCACTCTCTTTTTTTAAGTGTTGTCAGTAAACATAAATAAAAAATCGTACTGTTGTTTGATTGTTTTGTATAGTAATCAAATAACTCACAAAAGCACGTTGACTAGATGAAGTCTTCAGTTCAGCGTGACCGTTTGACCGACTAAAGTGGCAATTTGCCACTTTTTCGACTGCGTTTCCCCTTTTTCAACTGCCTTGCCACTTTTTCACCCCCTTTATTTAGGGTGAGTTATATGAAAGTACATTAAAAATAAAAAGTTTAATGCAGTTTTCTCGCCTTTTTTTTATTTTGCCCCATTTTTTTGCTAAATCCCCTATTTAGTGCCACTTTTTGAAAAATGTCATCGGTCACCCTGCTTCAGTTTATAAAACATTGAGTAAATATTTCCACACATCAATAAATAGCGTTAAGAAACTATTAAAAAGTGTTTTTAGAAAATTTAACAGAATGTATTCAGAAATAATAAAAAATTTCGAAAATGGAGTTTTTCGTGTAATAAAAAAATTAAATAAAATGAAAAAATCTATCTCTTCATATTGTGTTAATTAATAGTTTTTCTCATATTAAAATAATTTATAAATAAGAATGGGCCTAGCTATTTTATTTTATAATATTACATAAAACTATATTTGTCAGAAGTGGTTTAAGAAGTATTCAAAACAATCATACTGATTCATTGCTTTAGTGAGTCATATGAATGAATCTAAATTGCAAGCAATGACAGGCATTTATTAACAACAGTCTCATTGATATGAATCATGCAATGGTATCATTCATTTTGTTAATGTTAAGTGCTAGCTCAATATTCATTTTAGAAAATGCAAAATTATGCCGTTTGAATCGTAATCATGCAGATCACTGATATGTACATAGCGATAGTTTCAAGTAGAAAAGCCCTAACTCCTATTTTTACGAAATTGAGTTTTTCAGTGATTCCAATACATTTCACGCAAATACACCTCGTCACAAAAATTATATTGCAATATAGTAAAAAATAACACTGTTAGAAACAGTTGTACAAAGCAGTTGCAGAAGCAGCTGTATAGTTTCTATTATGTTTTTTCCTTCCCCTGTAAAGTTACAATTATTTGAGTTAGGGCCTTTCTACTTGAGACTAACGATATATCGGTGTTATAATATATCAACTTCAGCCGGCTAATGCTTCCGTCAATAGTGAACCACCGCTGCTTGTTTCCTTACGGCATAGACATTTTTCATAATAAAAACAGCTGATATCAGAATGTTTGTCAGAAGAAAATAGAGCAAGCTCTAACATAGCGTCTATGTATACCTGATATAATATCAAATATATTTCTATCAGCAAACGTCAAATGTCATAGCAGAGAGAATCATATTACGTATGGACTGCCAAATTAGTATTATATTCATATTAAATCAGATATTATAATATTGTTTTCATAATACAATTATATTTAGAAATAAATATTATAATATCAACTGTCAAAAAACGTACACATACATAGATACGAGCAGGGGATTTTGTGTATTAGAATGAAAATGAATATTTTTTTATAAAATGTTTTTATTATACCAGATGTATTAAGAAAATACTAAAATGTCGAGCCGATTTCAATTAATCGAAAACGGCTCCACAGAATCTTGACACGGGCTTCTTTTTTTGTTCACTAAAGTGTTCACTTTAAGAATATATCACATTTTGGCGTGGGGGTCCAACAGTGCTCTTGGAAAAATTCAGGAAAAATTCCCCCCTTTGAATTCCCAAAATCGATACTGCCATGTTGATAAACATATTTTTAAAAATACCCACGAACTCTCCACCATTTTACCCCGTTTTTACATTCCCAAAATTGACGCTATCTTGGAACCCGTACAAATTGAGTAATGTAACTCCGCCCATTTTTCCTAGAGTGCAGTTATGTTATTAAAAGAATTCAATGGAATCCTGTAGGTAGAAGTACATAAAATATCATATTTATTTTTAATGGGTCCAGTTTTATATGGCAATGATAATTTATATAAACTATACAAAAAACTAATTTTTTTTTAAATTCTTTACATTCAAAGCAAGCCAAATTATTTTTGTTATTGTAATTTGGCGATTCTTATTGCCGTAAAGAAGCATCTTGTTGTTGTAAACTGCTATTTTGCACAAAAAGGTATTATTTGCTGTTGCAATTCGTCATTAAAAGTAAAATTCATGAAATTTTTTAACCTTGAATAAATATATGAGATAAGCTGTGGGTTAATTATTCACTTAACTATTGAATAGAAATACTTGACAAACTGTATCCATTAATAGTGTGTAAACAAGAAAGCAAAACGTAACTGTAAAATTGTAATGCGTATAATTTCATCATATTATTTTTACCGCTTGTATAATTCTTTAGTGCAGAGGAATTTGGAAGTAATGGCTCTATAATAACATTGCGCAATGAAATTGTATCACCTACCACCGAATCTTTAACCCGTTCATCATCCACTGAAGACATTATGTCCGGCACAGCCAACGAATCAAATATAGACGACACTAATCCACGCAGTTGTGGAACTTTAACACGCAAAGATAGTGGCAAAGATAACGAAAGCATTATTTCATCGGGCATGTCTTCTATCTGTAATAGTCCACCCATGAATGCAAAATATTCGAGCAGATATTCCGAGCGTTATGATGCTTTAACTCTGAAAATGACAAACTCTTATTTGGAAGAGAAAACAGACTGTGAATCTTTGAGGTCGACAGCGCCGAAAAGTAAGTCTAGATGTGCCAGTGTTAATTTGACAAATGTAAGTAACTATTATAAATGTTAAAAAAAATGTTAATTTATTTGGAACTTTTCGTGTTCTATTTAAAGGGCTGCTACTCACCGGCCTCCAGTATTATCAGCTCGGCTACCATACGCAGCACGAATCCCAAAGAAAGTAAAGAGAAACAAAATCGCAAAAAGCTGTTGGCACGACCAGGCTCGGAATTTTCCTTGGGTACTCAGGAAGACTTTGAATTGGATTACTATGATTATAATGTAACCAATGCTGGTGCAGCACCGGGCTCTTATTTAGGTATGGATCCTGCTTATTTGATATGGATACCACCCTTTGATGAGATACCGGATTCACCCGAACGCGATGAAGATAAAACCCCTGAACCTGCACAGGATGCGGATGAGACACAGCCTTTATACGAAGAAATAAAAATGCCCAAATACGGTCATTATTTGTCAGCACATAGCAATACTAACTCCAGTAATAACACCACCAACACAAGTCCCAATTCAGAGGAGGTGTCACCCCAGAGCAGCAATTTTCAGTCCAAAGCCACCACACCCAGTGAGACAGATTTAAAGAACTGCCTCATTAGAAAAGCCATATCAGCCAATTCTAATCAGTCGTCTAAACAATCAACGCCATATCTAACGCGTAAACAGCGCAGGCAAAAAAAACAACAATCCAAATCTACTTTATCTTTGGGCAACCAAAACGAATCAATACCTCTCAATGATTTTAATGTCACCAGATCAGCCCGTAATTTGGTGCAGACACATGATCAACATGATAACTTGAGAGAAACAACTACAATACTTGAGACCGACTCTATGAATGGCTCTTATATAGAAAAGGAAACATCTGTAGTTAAGTCACCCAGTGATTTGCAAAATTATCTCTCTATCGACGATATACAGTTTGCCGATGAAAGCGAAAGTGATCATGATGCTTCGTTGGCGACTTTAAAACCTCAACAACGTAAAATGTCTGAAAAAGAAGCTCTGTCGGAGGAGTGCAAACTGTTGAGAGATATGAAGCGAGTAAGTACGGTGGTAGCACAATGCAAAGCACAAACTGTTAAAAGAACGCAGGTGTAGAAGTTTTGGGGTAAGTTAATGAATTTAAAATTAAAGTAGACATAGATCAATACATACTTATAGACATATGTATGTATGTATATCGATGGCTTGATATAAAAAAGGTGTGTCTTCCATTTTTTTTTCGAAATCAAGGACTTTAAAGTTTTCTGGTAGTTAACGTATATAAAGTTAAACATAGAAAAAGATTTATGGCTAGTTAAAAAATTATTTTTAAATGTAAATGCTTTAGTTTTTATTCCATATTTTCTTTTTTCCATAAAATTTTTTTCGAAAATTCGTGCTACGTCTTTTTCATATTAAGCCATCGATATGTAGTTGGAATAGAAGCTTAAAAACAGATTGAATGAGAAACTCAAAAAAAGAAAGTAAAATTTTTTTTTAATTTGTATATTTGTTTGTTATTAAATAAACAGCTTTTTACTTCCAATCTTTATTAAGTCCCGGTTCACACACGTCAAAGAAGAAAGATGGAGAAGGAAATACAAATGTCTTTTTTATCACCTGATTTAAAAGTTGATCAACATAATTTGAAGTGTGTTTGAAACCACACAAAGGATTCAGCATAAATTAAGTTTTAATGATTTATTTAGGACTACTTAGTCCCGGTTCACACACGTCAACTTTTGTTTTTTGTTTGTTTTTCAGCTGGGAAAAAAGAGAATTTGTGTTGGCTTTTCCATCTTTCTGACAGCTGAATTAATAGTTGATCAACAAAAGTTGACGTTAATGGCAAAACCTGATAGTTTTGTGATGAAAATCGATTAAAAATTGATTTTAAATAGAAACATTTTGTGACATACTGTACATGCATATATGTAAGTATGTACATATCGTTACCTTAATATAGAAAAGCCCTAACTCACTATTCTTTTGAAATCTAGTCTTTTGTATATTTCGATAGAAGAACATCTAATGTATCGAAAAATGCGTAAATCTCGATTTCGAAAAAATAATGAGTTAGGCGCTTTATACATATATTAAGATAACGATATGTACATATACATATATGAATATTAGTGCGTATAATAACTAAATGTTGTCTTAAAGCTTTTAATGGCGATTGTTATTTCCATGCATCCTTCGAAAAGCCCTTGTGCAGGGTCTACTTTTGAAGCTTTATAATACGAATTTTAATGACTAATTATTAAAAAACTTTTAAAGAAAATTAAAAGCTTTAAAAGCAGAAACCCTAATACTCTACTTATATTATGTTAGAAGCGTTCTTTATACTAATAATAAATCCTAAAACATTTAATAACTGAAAGTTTTGGATTATGCATAGAAATATTTTCTAAAGCTTTTGATGTTTGTTTGTTTTTGAAGTTTCTCTATATCAATCATTTTTATAGCTTTCTATTTATAATATTATACAAAACTTTCTGGGAAAGTTTATTTTAAAGCAAAGCTCGGCTATAAAATAAATTTAGTTTTTAAGCGATGTTATCATATTAAGATCAAAGAGCGATTAGGAAATAATTCTTAAGTATGAAAAACGGAACATTTAATTGTGCATAAAAAGTACTAAATATTTTCTAAAAAAAAAAAACTTAAAGCTTAATCAAAAAAATACTTGTAAAAGCTGTGAGTGTTAATGTAAATTATCTTCTTTTTTTCGTACTGAGTAGTGAAAACCCGAAATAGATTTTCTGTTTATAGAAGAGTTTTTTTTTTGAGTTTATGATTTTAGGATCTTGAAAACAAATAGAAATGGAATATATCGTTAAAGAAAAACTCTGTACCTCCTTTAAAAAAAAAATACTATACAATATTTATGACTAACATAGCACACTCTTACTTATATATTTATCGATTTAATAATGTATACAAAATATTTACTGATATTAACACATTAAGAAAGATCGTATCAAAAATTTGTTTAAGAGAAACATTAAGAGTAATATAACGCTTATTTCCTAAAAGTTATTGAATAACCCTCCAAATGTTTTCAGTTTTTTTTTATAATTTTTCTTTTTTATCATTTTGAATTTTTTTTTTTTTTACTTATTAAACCAAATTTAAGATTAGTTAAAATGAAAGTTTAGCGGCCTTATGATTTTCAAATTTTTTTTTCTTAATTGAAACATTCTAGTCAATTTTACTTTAAGATTTTTTTTTGAAGTTTTAAAGATAAAACAATAATTAAAAACTTGTTTTAATAATTTCGAAGAAAAGTAAATTTAGATATTTAAAAAAATTATTTCATAAAGAAGTTGCAATATTTCAATAATTTTTAAGCTGATTTTTAAATAATTTAAAAACTATTTAAAGAAAAGTAACCATTTCTCTATCTTTAATAGAAAAGAACTGTTACCAAAAAATAATTAAGTTATTTAATATGAATAGATTTCCTTAATTTTGAAGTAAGAACATGACTTCAAAAGTTTTGTTTACTTGAAAAGCCCTTGGAATATTCCATGATGCGGCGATAGATACGTTCATAAATGCAGTAGAACAAGCGACGATTATACCCCCTGGTTACATATACACTATCGAACTGAGTTTTTGCCGATAAGGGTGAAAATTCCGGCATTCGATATGGATCGAATTTTCCATGCAAACAATTAAAATTGTATGAAAATTTTCGACATCGAATGACTTAATTTGCGCCCAGAATTTCGCTTTTTATGTAACTGATAGAATTTATACTATTGTTAGAAAAAAATGCTCTGTTTGATTTCATGCTGAAAAGTAATTTTCATTATCAAATAAAAATAAAAAATCTCTTGCTTTGCACATTACTTGCTTGTTTGCTGGTAATTAGTGAAACAACTACTTCAAAAAGCGCAAGTAACCAAACCAACTAAAATACTTTGTGAAATATTAGAAAATAAAATTAAATAAATCTCTAACTGATTTTCAACATATTTAAGTGTCGATTCAGCTTCACTTTTTCATCAGAGTTCAAGAGAATTTATTTTATAAATTTTATAACACCTCACTCCCGCCATTATACGAATATTCACTGCATTTACAAACTCGCCATTTTTTTTCTTTACAAAATTATCTTTTTAATATAAAAAAATAATACTTAAGAAAAATACGTTTAAATAAAGTAAGTTAAAATTATTGTAACTGTTTGAATATTTATTAGACTCTAGTTGTATATATAACAAAAGATAAAAAAGAAGAATTATACAGAAAAAGAAATATAACATTTCAATAAAATTTAATAAAACTGAACTCTTAAAAATTTTTTTCATTTATTTTGCAGATTAACTGCCTTATTCATAAAAAATATTTCAGGTTTATTAAGCGCTTATTTGACATGTTCCTATGGGAAATTTGTCGAATAAACCTGTAATAAACCTAAAATATTTTTTATGAATTAGACCGTAACAATAATTGTATACACAATATAATCATTTCTCGTATTCCATTTCATTAAAAATGTACGTTAAATAGCTGCTAGACCGATTTTAAGTTTGTTTTTCTGTTTGAATGGTGACTTGATCTAATATCTACCCCCCAAACTTTTCGTAGCGAATTCGTTAAGAAACTTCGGTAGTTTCTCTGAAAAGTTTTATTTAAACATTAAAACTTCGATTTTTCAGTAAAAGTCTGTGAAATTTTTTTTAAATAAATATGTATGTATGTATATGTTGATAAAAAAAAAGAATTGTAACCCTACAAGCAAAGTAATATGAAAATGATTCGAAATCGTATTGCTTGGAAGAAAAATATTATTGCGGCAACAATCAAATTCGTATTGCGGAAGATTCCCCCTTCGGGAGAATTTGTGCGGCCAGGGCGATACTTCGAAGAAATACGAATGCAATACTTCTAGAAGATAAAACTGTAATCTTGCTAGATAATCATCTAATAGAATTATTTATGATATTGCCAGATTATCTTTAGGAAGATAATTTATTTATAACGATAGATTATCTCCTAAAGTACAATTTTACAATTTTGCTAAATTATCTGAAAGAAGAAAAATATATATGTATATTCATACATATGTACGTATATATAAAACTACTATTAAATTAAATTTAAAGCAATTTTTTATGGTCAAATAAATTCAATTTATCATCACGGGAGTCATCAGTATAAAAAGAAATTTCCTGACATAATGTTCTGAAAATTTTCTGATTGTTTTTATTTTAAATTAAATATTTTTTTATCTTCTAGTTGAAAACATATTGATATTCACCCCTATTCTGCGTTTCGATTCGAATCGAAAGTTTCTCCGACGTAATCGAAACGCAGAATAGGGGTGATTATAAATTTATTGCGCATGTGATAAAACGCCAGGCTGAAAAAAATGCAACAATTTAATGACATAATACCTTGTTAAAGGAAAAAATAAATAGTCAATACATTTTGAACTGTTCATTCAAAAAGTTTCACTGAAATGAAAATATTTTAATATAGAAAAAGTATTGCCTTGATGATTTTCTTCTAAATGTTAAAAATAAGACATTGTATTTATATCTTCTGGGTAAGATATCTTCCAAATGTTTGTAGGGAACAAATAAAAAAATGTGAGTATGTGCAAATTATTTCGACAATATCAGCAACATAATGGTGAAGCGGTGACTCTGCTATAAAAGCAAAAAGAAATCGTACCTACATGTCGTTACCAATTCGTACCGACATATCGTATCGATTTCGTACCGACATATCGTTGCAAAGTCGTGTCAACTAGGAATGCCAAAAGGGACTAGGTTTTCTAAAACCCGGGATTCAGGATTTTCAATTTAAAAAAACGGGATCCCGGGACGGATCGGGATTTTTCGGGATTTTATAATATAAAAAATATTAGATAATCTCATTTATTAGCTTTTAGAATTATAATTTATTATTCATGTAGGTATAAGTATTGAAAAAAATTCTTAATTCATGAAGAAAGTTAAATTCATTACAGAACCAAATAAAACATTTTTAATGTATTATTGGTATGAATATCTTAAGAAACTTCTTAAAAAAATTAATGCATCTAGGGTGGCAGCCGACAATCGAGATCTTATTTTAATTCAAATATAAGCTGCTGACAAAAAAAACGTTCGTTTAGTGCTGTAATTGCACTATGAAATAAGGCCCAAGGAAATAACGCCCAAATAAGAAATGAAATAAGTCCCAATAAAATAAAACCCAAAAAATAAATTGAGGCCCAAGAGCAAATTTATGAAATAACACCCAATATAAATGAAATAAAGCCCAATGAAACCAAACTCAAAATGAAATAAAGCCCAATATAAATGAAATATAGCCCAATTAAAAATTCCTTAATTTTATTGGACTTTATTTCATTTTCTTATTTGGCCGTTATTTCCGTGGGCTTTATTTGATAGCGTCAAGCGACACCTCTCTTTGTGGACCAATAAAGTTAGTAATTTTTAGTATTTTTGGTTGAGGTACAACCTTCTAGCTGAATACCTTGGGTCTATAAAAATATTTGAAACATTTTCTTTCATATATTTATCTGACAAAGTATACTTACATTAATATGTGTCAAAAGATCTTTGGTAGAACCTCCGTAAAGTTTTTAATACCTTTTTGCAAAATTTGCTTTTTGCGTGCGCAGTTCCATTATCATCCACTAAGAAAAAAACACCAAACCGAGCTTCCGACTTTGTTTTGTGTGGTACAAAATGCATTACTAATATTTTTTTCGCCTACTTCTTTTTATAACCAGTAAAAAACATTTGATTCATGGCTACTATGATTAAATTTCAACTCATGCTTATTTACAAACGTAAACATAGTTGCATTTAATAAAAAAAAAATTGTCAGATTTTTAGTGTTACCGAAATCCCGGGATTTCTGCTTAAAAATCCAGGGATTCGGGATTTAGTTTTTTAGAATAATCCCGGGTTTTCGGTATTCGGGATTTCGGCACTGGCAAAAAATCTTAAAAAAAATCTTTTGTTGGTTAAGCACGTCTAGATCCATTTCGTTGCTGCGTTAATTAAAAATTTTTGAAATGCATTTTGTCAAATGATACTTTTTTCGAAGCTAAAAAATTTAGAGAATTTTTGAATTCAATGCTAAATTGAATAATTGCAATTTATACAGATACTCGGTTTATTTTACAATAAAAACTAAAACTGGGGTCACACGATTGGCACAATGTACCAATTTTCGTCGGTTCACTGAAATAAATTCATAAGTAACCAAGTAAATTTTCCTTATTTCTCAACTAATTGAAATATAATTACATAACTGCACCACACTGCATTAGTAATAAAGCCATATAGACTTATAGCATAGACAGACGACAGCGTTAATTTGCATTAACTGTCTTAATGCAAATTAACTCGTGAATTATCCTCATTTGTAAATGCACTAAATGACAGTGAATTAATACTGAATTCAGCTATATGATAACACAGTCCTCATATGGTAACACCGTCACAATCAATCAAATGTTGACAAATTGTTTTGGTTTTCAAAATTAAAATGCGATTCGGTCAGAAAATATAAGTTATTTTAATTGTTTTTAGAAAAAGAGCAAAGAAATATTTTAATTTGAAATTTATTTGCTGGTGGTTCAGCGTTGTCTATATGCATTTCATTGTTGCTGTAACAAATCATCAGTAGACTTTAACCACACATTTTGAGTAGTCACAAACCTCTTATCTTATGCACAGACTTTCAAGAACTATTTGAGAATTCACAAATAATAATATTTTTGAAAATCACAAAAGAAAAATAAGCGTAGTAGGCTTTGAAACTAACACAAAAAAGACAGCAAATAATTTATATTCGATTTGAATCTATTTTATTTTTCTACACCTTTATACAATTAGAAATCCATTGGATAACAATAAAAGTAATTATAAGGCAAAATGAAAAATAAAATCTAAATTTAATATTTAAATTTATTTCCATTTTAAAATTATCGAAGTGTGTGGCACGGAAGGTATGTACAGATTTTGTTTACTTAATGCAAATACTCTCGTCTGTCAGGGTAAATTTTTAATTCACATTGGTGATATTTTAATGCAAATTAACTCTGTCGTCTGTCTACGCTATTATTCAAGAATTATTTAAGTAATAATGCCATTTTGGGATATTACAGTGAGCGGACGAAAATTGGTAAATTGTGCCAATCGTGTGACCCCAGCTTAACAATTGTTTATCTTGGTTTAAGTGAGGTTTGGTTCCTAAACGAATCCATATTAGGTGGTCTCAATTTCTCAAGTCAGGTGACTATTTGCGACGCTTGTAATTTGAAAAAATATTTTTGTTACGGTTAAGAAAATTTATACTGAAAATTTTGTAAAAAAGCGCTACGAAGGGTTGAAGGGTATAAAATCTCCGAAAATATCGTTACGTAATAGCCCCATTAAGTTTTCATTATTGTGAATTGACTTTAGTCAGAAATCTATATATTTCATTCACATCTTTTAATTTCATTCATATGGTGAGTAGTTTCGCTAATTGTTTAGCAGTGGTGGTTGTCTTTGCTTTGAACTCTTGGATTTTAAGTGTTTTTATAACATTTTGTGAATAATTTGTAATCTGTTATATAAATCGTATTGCTTGTACTCAGCGTTGTCAACTTTGAAATTTCATAACGCGCCAAAATGGAGAAAAAAATGCGCCATTTACAAAAAAACGCACCAATTTTAGAATTTCTTTTTTTAGTTTAAAATGTTTATTGAATTAATTTTGCATAAAAGTACATTATTTTTTTTGTGTTAAAAATTTAACACTAAAACAGGATTTTACAGTTCAGGGCTAAAAAAAATAAAACCTAAAAAAAAACTTAGCAAATTTGCTTATATTCATTTGTATTAAGCTAAGTCTAGACGATATGTTGAATCAGCAAATATATGCTTACATTAATATGCTTTAAAATAACAACAAATCCTGCTGTCAGCATATACATATGTTAGGCGTCTACACAGTATGCTGAAACTACCAAATTTTTTAAAGTCAACATATGCCAGCAAATGATAATACAACATATGAGTTACCATAAAATTTTTGTGTCTACATGATATGTTGAATTTTGTATTCTGATATATATGTTAAGTCATGTGAGCATTTGCTTATTGCAATTACAATAAATTTATGTATGTATATCAATTATCGCTTTCAGTGCAAAAAATTTTTATTTTTGGTTAATAAAAATTAGTGCAATTATACATGTATATAAATAAAAAAAAATTTGCGGAATGACGGAAATTGGCGAAAAGCTACAACAGCTTCTTCAAAATTATTAAAACTGCTAAAACCCATGCAAAAAGCCGCTTTTATTGCGAACAATGCAAAAAATCGCGAAAATTGGCAAAATTTTGAACAAGCCATAATATGGATTAAAAATCGCTAAAACTGTAAAAAAAATTCGGCAAAAATTACGTAAATTTGCAAAAAATTTATTAACAGCGGGATGATAACAAAGTTTTATACTTTTTTAAAATCGTCAAAACTGCCAAGAAGCTGAATACATGTAAAAAGTCGCTTTTATCGCGAATTTTTGCAAAAAAAAATCGCGAGAAGTTGCATAACTTTAAACAAAATAAATCGTCAAAACTGTAAGGAATGAAAAAAATTCAATAAAAATCGCAAAAATGACGAAAATTCGGAAAAACTTACCAACAGCGGGATGGTGACAAATTCTATTATTTTTTAAAAATCGCCAAAGCTTTTAGGAGGCTGAAAGCATGCAAAAAGTTGCTTTTATTGCGAAGTTTGCAAAAATTCGTGAGAAGTTGCAAAATCGGAAAGAAACTGGAATAAGAGTGATAGTCTTCTTCAGAATCGCCTAAAATTATTTTTTAAGAAATTGTAATTTCCCTTATTTTTTACTCACCACAATTCACATTTCTGCAGTATATTTTTCGCATAATGCAGAATTTTTGTGCTTTTTTTTCTTTTATTAAACTATTTTCGTTATTTTAATGTTTACGTTATTTTTATTTTAAAAATGACAAATCAGGCAGCACTGCTCATACATGAGCAGAGTAAAAATATCAATTCTATATGCTATCAAATTTGCCGTATGCTGAAAAGCTTACATAGGCTTTTCAACAAATAACATATCTGATATGGTGTAAAAATAAGGTGTCTACATGATATGCTAAAATCTTGAACATATGTTTGTTGACAACCTTAACAAATGACCTTCATATGTAGCTAATCATACGAATATTGAAAAAATTTTCTGTCTACACGATATGTTGGCACTGGTAGCAAATTTTTCATCATAAATATGCTGATTCAACATATCGTCTAGACTTAGCTTTACATAGAATATAATTTTTTTTTTAATTTCATAAAATCTGTACAAAATTTATTAAAGAGATCAACGATCAGTAGAAAGGATTCAAAACTAATAAAAGTTCTTTATTTATCATTTTATTCAAATATTTTTAATTTTTTTTTATCAGAAGTTCATTATATCCATATTAAAAATATAACAATAAAAATAAACAGCCTTTTATAATATATGTACATAATTAAAAACAACAAAAAAAAAAAAAAAACTATGGAAATTCGTACATACATAGTGTACATATGAAAGTGGTCTAGGTCATACCATTTTTGATTCGATATAGTACATTTTGATCGGACTAGTAAAACTCTAAATTAAACTTTGCATAACAAAAAATTATTTTTGGATTTGTTCCAATGTAATCTACTAAATATCTCGACCAAAGAAACATAAGAATGGTACAACTTTCATAATTAAGGGCACATACATATCTTTGCATTCATTTGTACAAGATGATACATTTTTGTATATTAATTTTATAAATTCGGTTAAAAACTTTTTAAAAAGAGATCAAAAATTAATTATTCCAAATAAATAAAGCTAATATTTTCATCATTATTGTTATCATTGGGCCATAAAACAGATTTCATTTCAAATTGTGATATTTTGTAACAGTGAGATTACACGAGACATAAGTTTGGAAATTTTTGTGTTGGCAATTGTCAAAATCTGTTGCTAACACAAAAAATGACTGTGTAAACCGTAAATGTTAGTTAGTGTTCGAACACATGTTTGGAAGCTGCCAAATTTACTTTTTCCGAAGAAAATAATGGCGGGAAACTAGAAATAATAAGTTATTATAAATAAAATCAAGCAGAAGCACCAAATATATGCTCTGTGGCAGAAGTATTAAAAAATCAAAACGAAAAACGCTCACTTTGTATGCATACGACAACCTAAATTTTGGGTTTTAACATTATACGTCTAGCCACCCTTAAAAATAAGTTTGAACACAAACTTTTTTGTGACGTCATTCTGCCAACGTTATTTCTTATGTTCAGAAATAAAAATTGCTCGTCTATTCGTAGTGTAAACATCATTAGTATTAATATGGTAACACTATCAGGAAGTTGGTAAGTTTTACAACAAGAATTTTCTGGTTTTTTAACTCATTGTTGTGTTAAATTTGGGTTGGTGCCACCAAAAATTAAAAAAACGCACCGAAATTTAAAAAAAAGCGCACCACGCACCAACTAAAGTACCCCATACACTATTCAATTCAATTTTCAATTGAGTCGGTTGTTGTTCAAATCAAAGCGTGTATGGCTTTGTCAATTGATTAGTTTGACAGTTGTCGAGTTGGTTGTAGAAAAATCAAAAGATTTTGAATTTTCATGTTGACTAGTAAATCGTTCAATTCGATTGTGCTGTGTGTGCTCCAGTTTTGTGATTAGGTGTCAAAATTTATGTTTTTAGCTTTATTTTGTATAGAAAAAGATATGTATTTTTAAAATTGTATTTTATTTCATTGAAATTTAGATAAAAAATTTAGAAAGTGATGAATGAATGCAATAGAAGTTTTAAATTTTTAAATTTGTAATTGTGAAAAAAATATAAATTTGGCAGTTGAATGAAAATCTTTCAATTCAGTTTATGAAGTGTGTGGCCAAGAAACAATTCAATTGAAAGACTCAATTCACAATTGAATTGAAACGTGTATGGGATGCTTAAGGAATTTTTCGCACAGAAAATTTCAAAATGCACCCAAAATGGTGCGAAACGCACCAAGTTGACAACGCTGCTTGTACTGACAAGACTAGCAGAGAAAGGAATTGTGATGGCTTGTGTCTCTGGTAGTGGTAAAATTCTAATACGAGTAACACAACTGGGCAGCATTTTTAGGCTCCTTGTACACCCATATACAGGGTGGCCCAGATTGGGTTTTAAATTCCTTATAACTTTTTAACCCCCGACTAAAAAAAGGGGTGTTATAAGTTTGTAGTGTGTGTCTGTGTGTCTGTCTGTGTCCACGTACAGGCCAAACGGCTGGACCGATTTTCATTTAGTTTTTTCTGTTTGAAAGATGACTTGATCGAGAGGGTTCTTAGCTATGTTTGAAAAAAATCGGTCCAGCCGTTTAGAAGATATAATATCTTTTCTGAAAAAAGTCGGGGGTTTTTAAAATTTTTAATTTTTGTTATTTATTAAATTTTTTTTCCTTTTTTCTTTTCAGTATTTTGTAAAGAAGACTTAGGGAATTTAAAATGGAACAGTACACAATTCAACAACGAATTCTAAAACCATTGATGGAAACGGCTATACCGTGTTCATTTCAAAAAAAAAAAAAAAAAAAAAATAAGGGCCAATTATCCTTTTCGACGAAACAACGCATCAAACGGTACACTTAAGTGGGTGTAATTCTCGCTGTTTAACTATTCTTGGATTTTCCGTAGTCCATACCCTGCAGTTTTGCCTATTAACGAACCCATTTAATTGGAAATGGGCTTCGTCGCTCATTATTAAATTATGAATAAAATCACGATTTTCTTCTTCTTTTTGACGAAAATAAATTGCATAATCAAGTCGTTGCTGTTAATTGCCGGTTTCAATCGTTGGACAAATTCCCCAAGTCTTCTTTACAAAATACTGAAAAGTAAAATAGAAAAAAAATTATAATAAAAAAGTTATAAGGAATTCAAACCCCTTCGGTCATTCTGGGCCAGCCTGTAGTTGAATTCATTAGTATGCAGCATATTATGTGCAGCGCTACTTCGAAAATCGAAACGAAACGAAATACTTTCATTTGTGTGTAGTTCACATAGAAATTCGAAAGTATTTTCTTTCGTTTCGAATTACAGAGTAGACCTCCAGGTTCATAAATGGAACTAGTGACAATAATGAAGCTGTAAGATGGTCGAAATATGCGATGTAATGGTTAAGTAATTTGAAAAAATACTTTTTCATTTTATGCAGCATTGTGATTGTACATAATAAATAAATTGTTATTTTTGAACCACATTTTGCAACAAAGCGCCGAATTTCATCTTTCAGGGCGTCAGTTGTTTCTGGTTTTTTTTTACGTAAACCCGGTCTTTCAAATTAAAATTCACAATTTCACAATTAAAATTTTTTGTTCAAAAGTGTATGGTTGAAAATTTCCAACTTTTTACTAAATAAATGTCAAAGGATGACAGCTCAATTCTTGACATTTTATCATTTGACAGCCAATTTACTTCCTAATACCCCTTTTACACACGGAAAGTTTACTTTGCAAAGTCTTAATTCAGCTGAGAGAAAGACAGAAAGAGATAATATTCTTTCTTCTGTCTTTCACACAGCTGAATTAAGAATTTGCAAAGTAAACTTTCCGTGTCTAAAAGGGGTATAACATCAAATTTGCCCACCCCTGTACATATCGCTCATTTATTGTGCGTTCGTAAATGCATCACCGATCAGCATCACACGTGCAAACTTTTATTTAAAATGCAATAAAAGTTCGCTGATTATCTTTTTTAGTAGTACATAATCATGTTTGTACACCATATATCTATATATATATATATATAATTTATTTGTGCGTTATCTACTTCAGTGAACCAGTTTAGAACATTTAAATTTCCATTTGCAGTGCAGTAATGCATTTATGAACAGGCCCTTGCTTAAATAGTGTCACAACTCAAAAATAAATAGTCTGGCAGAATAAGCATTTAAAGTTTTCAATTTACATACAGCTCAATGAAAATATGGAAAAATCATAATTTTCTCAGGAGGTGGGGTAAAAGCTATTTGTAAATATAAAATTTTTGCACAAGAAAAAATAGGAAATACCGAATTTTTATAAATTTTTGAGTTATAACACTATGGAAGTAAATGAGCGATATGTGTGTATGTACGTTTAAATAAGCTTATTAAATAATTCTTATATTCTTAATGTTATTTTATTTGCTCTACTTTATTTTTAAAGCAAATAAAAGCAAAGTTTTCGCTGCCCATTTATCTTATTTTCAAGCCATTGTTTGCAGGAAACATAATATATAACTTACGTGGTTACCGAATACTAACTAAAATATAAAACAGTTTTATAAAGTTTTTAAGAACAAACATTTATTTAAATTACTTTTATATTTTGTATTATTATGGGATCATTTTTTTTTGTTTAATTTTTTAAAAATCTTTTTTTTAAGAAACAAATTTAATATTTAAAACAGCCATCGAAAAAGACATAAAATAAATTAATTTTTTTTATAGGAATGTACAAATAGTTTAGAAAGTTTTGTGTTATAAAAAGAAAATTAATATGCGTTAGAAAAAGGGTGCAGTTGATATTATTTTTCTCAGTGTATAGAAAATTTTTGTCAAGTTATGAACTGTTTATTATTTTAATTTATATGTATTTATATTAATTTATTATTATTTAAAGCTTTCAAGTTTTAAGTTTTGTTTTTCAAAAAATATGCATATTTTTTTTCAAGAAAATTTGGCAGAAATTTAAGCTATTTTGTATAAATTAAATTATTATTTTTTTATAATAAATAATTATTCACCCTTATTTTAGTTGTCAACATCGACGCCACGCCAATAAAATACCAAAAAAAAATGTGGACTTGTCTAATCGTTGTCGACAACAACTGACTGCTATTGACAGGCTCATGCTATTTTCTAAACCTTAGGGAATAGAAATAGCCTGTCAGTAGCACACAATTTTTCTCAAGGACGAGTAGACAAGTCGCATTATTTTGGCATTGTATTGACGTGATGTCGATGTTGACAACTAGAATAAGGGGCTTGTTTTGTAAATTAATTTTAACTTAAGTTGATCCAGTCTGTGTAAACAACTGTTGCTTATTTATTTTCTTTGTTAAAAGTTTTGTATGTTAAAGTAATTTTTTTTTTAAAGGGGATATAAAAATATTTTTATGTACTTTAATTTAATATTAAGAAAAAAAAATATGTTTCATTTTTTTGAATTTGAAAATTCGCTATTTATTATTTATTAATAGACTTGAATTTAATATACGAGTAAACAAAGGTAGCAACACTTTTGTCAAAGAATTCTCGGAATTTCTTTATTTTTAAAATTAAAAAGCACAAAATAATTAGGAAACAAATTTAGCATTCGATATCGAACAAAATTTAAAAATATGTCCATTTAAAGTCTATTGAAATATTTTGAAATTTCGATCGATATCGAATGCTTTAATTTGCTTTCTAATTATTTTTTGCTTAAATATTTGCAACCAGGTATGTGATGGAGATTAAAACGATAGTTTTCGAAACGAAAGAAAATGCTTTCGAATTTGTATGTTATTATCACTACAATTGGAAAGTATTTTCTTTCTTTTCGAAATAAATAGTAGACCCCCTGTATATTAAACATATCACTCCTCTTCTCGTTTTCAAATAGGTTTTGAGTCTAAATAATTTTTCATCACATACCTGAATATTTATTTATTATTTTTTTTAAGGAAAACATTATCATTTTCATTGCGTTTTTTCTAACTTTAATGTTACTTTAATTTTGGGTGCGAATTGCATGATCGAGATTGCAATCGATCATCATCATTATAGTTTAATGTAATTTAGCCCCTAATTAATTTGATTAATTTATCTGTTTTAAAATGTTTTTTTTTTTTTTGTTTGTTTTATTTTACTTCATCATTAAGGCTCAAATTCACAGTCTCTAGTTAGCTAATGAAGATCGTTTAACTATTGAAATTTGATAAGACAAAGCAATTAAACTATTTTTTAAAGTTTTAGGTCTGTTTATTGGCCATGTTCTGTAAACCGAATCCGAGTAAATTTCTCGTTTTCCAAAATTAAATAATGGCCCCTCTGATGTGGGGCCATACATACATACTAAATTAATTTCAGATATGAAAAAAATTCGCTATTAGTGTATTTAATTTTTCTAAATCGAGCGTTTTTAAATCTATTCAATTTACAGAACAGGCAGGTATATATATTTTTATTTTGAAGTTCGAAATTTCGATATCCTTTGGTTAACTTCTTCAGAATATTTCTTGTTTTTTTTTTTTTTTTTGTTTTTTTAACTTGAGTAGACAATTTATATGAAAAGCACTATTTTTTTTAGCGTTTTTGATACGAATTTTCTAGACGAGTCGCCTACCTGACTTGTGGAAACAGAGTATTAATTTTTTCTTTTGTGATTGAAAGGAAAAAAGACAAAAAAAAAAAATAAATAGCAAAAAAAAAAAACAAAAATATCTTGAGATGTTAAACCAGAGGTTAACGAAATATTGAACTGAAAAATAAAAATATAAACAGACCTGAAGCTTGAAAAAATATTTTAATTGAACATCTAGAAAAAGGTCGAAAAATTACATGAACAAATATTTGATAAAAAAAAATCGTTAGTTAAACCACGGGCGTTAGTTAACTATAGACTGTGAATTTGGACCTTAGTGGGGTTTTCGCTTTTGTTTTAAGCTACTTCCGGGTCTTATTAACTGACTAGAGCTTTGCTAGTTTTTAGAAACATTTATTTAAAAATTTATATGTATGTATGTACTTATGTTTTTCTTCAAAATCTTATTTAATATTGTATATGTATGTATGTATGTATAATTATTCTAAGAGAATTGTTCCCATATTTTGTTTTTTTTTCTTTCATATTTTGAAACTTTGTTTTACTTTAGATTTATTAATTTCATTAATTTTAAGTTATTTTCTATTAAAAATTAACTCGTTAGTTAGACCGTGTCAACATTAGACAAATTTTTTGTGTATCGTAAATCTGGAGAAATTCCGTAACTGTTCCATATCGTACTTGTTCCTCTAAGAGAGGTCGACTCAAAATTCATATCTACACCAACTGTAAAACTCTTACATCATTTTATCTAATCTTTGGCAAAAAAAAAAAAAAAAACATTTGTATACCTGTTTGTGACATAGGAGTAGATTAAAAAAATAGAGGTCTAATCGAGATTATGGCACTCGATATCGTACCATATTATTATATTGTTCGATAGCGAATAGAATGCTATGACCTCAAACTGAAAAACGTGATCGAATCAGCTCTTTATCGAAAGCGACGATTTCTCCTACTGAGAATTTAAAAATTTTGAGTTGACCCACTTTAGAGGATCAAAATTAGCACTTGTATAGTGAAGACTAAGATTGATTACTATTGACAGTCTCTTGCCATTTCCAATCAGCCCAGTCATTAACAAAAATTTCGTGCATGAAAACAAAATGTCAACAAGCTTCGAAACTCCTAAGGAGTTTATGTTTGGAGGATTTTTTCTCGAGAAAATGTTTTTCCCTGAGAAATAAATTCCCAGGGAATATTCATGATTCATGAAACGTAGTAGACAAATTCCAGTTGTTTTTTTTTTTTTTTTTTATTGTTTTGATATGAAATCGACAATAACAAGAGATTTGCAGGCTTGGAACTTGTCTAATGTTAATCCAGTTTTATTTTTTTTAAATAATTTTTCCAATTACTCTTATTAAATATTTCGTTTATTTTTTTTTTTTTTTTTTTTTTAATTGAACTAAAATTTTTGGTTTAAAAGAAATTGTTTAGAAAAAAAATAATTCCATTTTATTGATGAATTACACGTAAAAATCTCCTGTTTTTTAGAGAAAACTTTTTCATAGTTATTTCTAGCGTAAAATAAACGAGAATTTTTTACATACTTATTACGAAACAAATTTTAGGCAAGAGTTTTAAATTTTTTCATAATTTCAAAAGCAACAAAAAAATTAGGGCCTACTAAGACGATTTTGTACTCTAGAAATGTTGCATCCGGCCCTGTTCTGTAAACCGAATTCGAGTAATTTTCTCTTTTTCAAAAAATTAATAATGGTCTTGCAGACGTGTTTAAAATCATACACGAAAATTTTCTTTGAGGTATAATATTTGAGAATCTATGTAATAAAAAAAAAATATATAATATCTAAAAAAAAATATTTCGTGCGATTTCAAGTAGATCGGTTGTTTTACAGAACAGGTAGTATACTCTGCAACTCGATTCGAAAGAGAAAATGCTTTTGAATTTATATGTTATAAACATACAAAATCTAAAGCTTTTTCTTTCATTTCATAGTCGTAGTGAAAGTCGATATACTACACAAGTAATTAGGCCCATTATAAAATGCTGTAATGCTTTCGAATTTGCATATTATAAACGTACAAATTCGAAAGCATTTCTTTCGTTTTGAATTGAACAGTAGACCCTAGCATAGGTTAATTGAACACAACTTATAAATAAGAAAATATATACATGTACATATGTCTATATCGTTAGCTAAAATGCAAAAAGGCGTAACTAACAAAAGTATAAAAAACTAAAAAAAAACCTAGGCAAACTTGCAGTTAAGTTCCATTGTCTTTTTTAAGCGTTTTTGATCGCAAAGGTGTTAGATTTTGTCAACACCTGTAGTTTAATGGTATTCATAATAAGCAATTAAAAACTCGACTTTGAATTTTTGTTAGTTACAATTTTTTGCATTTTAGCTAACGATATATTATATGTATATGTTTATTTTTTTTTTTTTTTTTTTTTGTAGCGAACGTATTTTTTCGACATCTTTGCAAGGACGCAAATATTAATATAAATTTTGTACTGAAACAAGAAGAGTGAATGAAGTGTAAAGATATATTGAATGATTTTAATTACTAATTTTTTTCTTCTACATACAGTAAAGTTAAATAAATGACTAGGAAAAAAAACTTCATTTAAAGAATTAAATATAAATTTAATTACTGGCATAAATTTTTGGCTTTAAATTGCTTAAAAATAAACAAACAAAAAATGGACGGAGCAAAAGGTTTCATTTTAAAATTTCTTTTAAATTCGTTGTCTATTTTCCGAGCTAAACAATATCAATAAATTAGAAAATATTAAAAACTATCAGCCTTATTTATAAAACTTAAAAAGTCTTTATAAAGATTTTTTAAACCAAATTTTCATAAAAAATTTTTCTTAAAAAGACTTTGTAAAGCCTTCTTAAGTTTTATAAATAAGGCCATATAATAACAAATATCGATAAATTAGAAAATAGTTTTAGAATTATAAAAAAAAAAACACAGAGAGACACATTAGCTATTTTAAAGCCGTAATTCGTGAAAATGTTAGAGGTTATGAAAAATATAAAATATGAAAATGTTCGAATTTTGTGTTTTGAATTTTCGAAATAAATTATTTTCAATTTTAAAGATGTTAAAAATTTCGAAAATAATGGACAGGGAAGCTATTTTAAAACTTAAATTTGTGAAAATTTTAGAGGTTATGAAAAATAGAAAATATAAAAATGTTCGAAACTAATTTCGAATTTTCAGATTTTGTTTGAATTTGGCTAATAAATTATTTTCAATTTTAAAGATGTTAAAAATTTCAAACACAATGGACAAGCTATTTTAAAGCCTTAATTTGTGAAAATGTTAGCCATTATGAAAAATAGAAAATATAAAAATATTCTAAAGTAATTTCGAATTTTTTTAGAATTTTCCTAATAAATTATTTTCAATTTTAAAAATTTTTAAAATTTTGAACATACTGAAAAATCGCTATTTGAAAGCCTTATGGCTTGTTTCACAATAACGAAGCGAAATTTTCGACTTACAAATTTTCACATTTTATTGTTGTTTTCAATATAAATTTTCAGTCGAAATTTTCCTTTCAGTTTTCTTTCGTTATTGTGAAACGGGCCATTAATTTGTGAAAATGTTAGAGGTTATGAAAAATATAAAATATAAAAATGTTCGAAAGTAATTTCTTATTTTGGTTTTTTGTTTCAAATTTAAAGATGTTCAAAATTTCGAACATAATGAACGAACTTTTTTAAAGCCGTTATAAAAAAATTTAAATATAAAAATGTTCGAAAGTAATTTCGAATTTTTCGGATTTGGTTTTGAATTTTCATAATAAATGTTTCTCATTTTTTAATATTTGAAACTGAAAAAAAACAATTTCCCGTAAAGATTTTTTGTACTTCTAAAAAACAAAACAACCACCCTTATTCCAGCTGTCGACATCGACGTCACTTTAAGAAAATACCAACAAATTGGGGCTTGTGTACGCGTTTTCGAGAACAACCGACTCCTTTTGACAGGTTTATGCTATTTTCTAGACCTTAGGGAACGGAAATAGATTGTCAGTAGCACAAAATTGTTCTCGAGAGCAAGTAAACAAGCCCCAAATTTTTTTATTTTTTTTTTTTTTGTATTTTGTCAAAGTGACATCGCTATCGGATACCGCAATAAAACTTAAATTAGAAGTGACATAGCCATAATACCATAGCCATAACCAAACCAAAATTCAATTGGTTTCTATGGTGAGAGTTATGGCGTAATGGCGAGCCCATTAGTCTGGTTCGAACGGCTGTTCTCTATGGATATGGTTGTGTCACGTCTGATTGAGCCTTAAGGGTGAACGTTAAATAAAATTTTTTGTTCCTAAACAATTAAATAAATCTAACAACAGAACGAACATGTTTAATGTTTAAGATATATAATAAAATAAACTATAAATTTTAACTTTACAAAAATAAATAAATAAATAACAAACAAATTTTATTAAAATTAACTGAGATTCTGTATAAAAGTATGAGATTCGTAGGAAACCTAAAAAACTAATTTAAACTTTGTTTTTTGATAATTGAATTTTTTAAAGCTTAAAATGTATATTTAAAAATTATATTATCCTAACGTTTAAGTGTATTAGTTTCACTGTCATTTGGATCAATATCATCAGCATCTCCATCTTCATCTACCGCCGGCAGTTGCTGTTTCAATTGAGCGGCTGCCAAAGCCACTGGACTGCTGTATCCTGCTCCCAACCCCAACAAAAAATTTATAAATTAAAAAAACCAAAATTAAATTGAATTAAATTTGGATGCTTACTTCTGCTATTCTTGCTGGTTTTGGCATCGCCTTCAGCAGCTATAGCGCCATCATGACTTGTTCGCTTGCCTGAGCAGGTTTGTTCATTTTTGGCCTGTTCACAAAGACGGAATGCTTCGAGAAATTCATTGAGATCAACTAAACCATCTTTATTTAAGTCCATCATGCGACACATGTCCAGACATTGTTCGCGAGTATTTGTGCCGGGTAAATGCTTTTCAAGCAGTTCGCAAGCATCACTAAACTCGCTGAGGGAAATGTAGCCTATAATGAAAAAAAAGGTATGTACTACATTTTATATTATAATATAATATAAATACATTTATACAATTTATAGATATATTGCTGCCTTATTGCAACATTGACATACATATCTAAATTTATTCCTATTTAATGATGTGTGAATGGTAAAGTTTAATGCACCATTGGTTGTGAATTGAGCAATTATTTTCTGATGATTTTAACAAAGTGTTAAACAAAATATTGAAAATAATAGAAAAAAATCAATTACAATTTTATAACAAAAATTTAAAATTTTAAGAACCCCCGAAGTACATACCAAACGGCTGGGCCGATTTTCTTCAAATATCGGCAAAAAGTTATTAGATTAAGGGCCAAACCCACGATGTCGACAACGTTCGACTTGTCGCACACTTACATTAAAAAAAAAAAAAATAAAAAATTTTTAATATTTTGTTGTTTCAAATGTAAGTGTGCGACAAGTCGAACGTTTTCGATATCGTGGGTCAGGCCTTAAGTCACCTTTCAAACAGAAAAAAAAAACTAAATCAAAATCGGTCCAGTCGTTTGGCCTGTACGTGGACTCGTACACATGATACGCACTAAACTAGAAAGATCAATAAAAATATAATTCTAGTTTACATATTTTATTCTAATTAAAAAATTTCAAATATTTTCATTTTGTTTTTATTTTTCAGTTGATTACAGCTACAGCCGTTTAGTTTCAATACTGCTAAAATGAAATGAACTCTGCACCTACAGGATCTCTACTTCATCTTCCGTACTTGTTTTATTGCAGCATGCATATGAACGTTATAAAAACTCGATACAAAATCAAAAACAAAGTGATATACATTATATAAATACATACATATACAGTCTTATTTATAAAACTTATTAAGGCTTTATAACACAGAACAAAATTGTTCTTATAAAACCTTTATAATTTTTATAAATAAGGCCTAATTTTATATTACACACTATTTAAGTATTTTAAAAATTACCAAAATTTAAAATGATCTCAAAAAAAAAATAATTATTGTTTGTAAAACTTTTAAAATTTTAAATGATCAAAAAAGAATTGTCTTAATAGATTGTATAGGGTGTTTTTTTAAGGGGTATAGAACTTTGAATTGAAATAAAACACAAGAAAATCGTTTTAATGTCCATCAATTTGGCTTTATTGGAAGGATAATTTTATGCCATTAATGTTTAAATATAATTTCGGGCATGTGGCCGCCGCGGCTGGCTCGAATAAAGCCAATTCTACAGGTCCAATTTTCAACCACTTTTTCGAGCATATGGGGCCGTATGTTGGCAATAACGCCACGAATGTTGGCTTCCAAGTCCCCTAACGTTTCTGGTTTGTTGGCGTAGACGAGCGACTTAACATATCCCCAAAGAAAATAATCCAATGGTGTCAAATCACACGATCTTGGTGGCCAATTGACAGGTCCATTACGCGAAATTATGCGCTCATCGAATGTTTCCTTCAATAAATCGATTGTGACGTGCGCTGTGTGGCATGTAGCGCCGTCTTGTTGGAACCACAACTCATCCACATTCATGCCATCCAATTCGGGAACAAAATAGTCGGTTAGTCGGCTCCAATTGCTGTGCACGGTGGCGAATCGATTCATTCGGGTCCTCTTCAACACTTTGCTCTACAGCGGCAATTGTTTCTTCGGTGCGCACTGTTCGACGTCTCTGCGGATGCGTATTATCACATAGAGTAAACGTAGTGCGAAAACGATCCATGGTTAACCGAATTAATTGCTCTGATGGACGATTATGTCGACCATAAAATGGACGGAGCTTGCGGTAAACTTCGCGAACTAAACCATTATTTTCGAAATAAATTTGCACGATTTGCAAGCGTTGTTCTTTTGTCAACCTGTTCATGATGAAATGGCAAACCAAACTAAATATTAATCACTTGACAGCTGACAAAATGGCCGCCAGTTAAAAAAGTGATGCCAACTTAAAGTTCTATACCTCAATAAAAAACACCCTTTATTATATTACTACAATTATTGTTCATAATTTTTAATAAGTATGTATTTAAAAAAAATTTTAAAATTTTAAATAATCTTAAAACAAAAAGATTGTTTGTTCATTCTTGAATAAGTATTGTAAAAATTTTAAATGATCTCAAAAGAAAAAAAATAGATTGGGCCAATCCCACCATGTCCACCTGTCGTACACTCACATTCCAAACAAAAACAAATTTTAATATTTTGTTGTTGTTTCAAATAAAAGTGGTGTGAGAAGTTCAACGTTGCCGACATCGTGGGATGGGCCCACACTGTTTAGACTGCTGTGTTTTTTGCTACAATTATTATTATTATGATGTACTCACATGTACATACATATATGTTAAATTCCTATATTTCTAAAATATATGCAAACATTTTTCTGTTTGAAATCTCGTTTCTAAATTTTCTCTGGCATTTTTTGGTAAGTATTAATTATTAATTAGCATCTCGAAAATCAGAAGAATATGTTAGATGTTTCATGTCATTCATTAAAAAAAAAACTATTTCCATTCTAAATAGCAATAAAATGTATTTCAAAATGCCCAAAATTTTAGGTTTCTTTGATTTATTTCATTATAAAAAACAAACAAAAATTTTGTTCGATTACTTTCTTCATCCAATCCCACTGTATTGATTGATTGTTGTTTGTTTTGTATGCGCCTGCTAGTTGAATTTTAAAAATCGACTTTTATACCAGGTCATGAGAAATCATAGCAAGTAGATTTTTTACATTTTAAATTTTTCATCACATCATCACGCACGCACACATCCCAAAAAAAAAATCCAGCCAAAACACACAATTTGCTTACATTTGGAATAGTGAAATACCAGGAGCCCAGAAAAATCTGCAGGTATACAAAATAAGAAATATTCCAGCGAAAAAATGGAAGGGGAGGAGCCAATTTATAATGGAAATAATTAATATTTCCAATATATATATTACCCCGTAAGCAAGATGGATTGAATGATTGTTAATGATGGACGTATCGCCTAAGTGTCTTCTAGATGATAGATAGGCTGTTTGCTATGGAAATGATTTTTTTTACTTTAATATTTCACCAAGCGATTAGAAAATATGTTTTAAGTACATATAAAAAGCCATATATATTTAGAACTATTGTATTTTTTATTAATTCCTTTCCAAAAAACTCACTCAAAGTACTCACTCATAAGTTTTTTTTTTAGGTGAAATAAATAAATAATACGTAAAAAAATGCTTATTAAATTGTAACTAGTCCCAGTAATTTTTATTATTTATTTGGAAGAATTTGTTGATCATAATAAAACGTCTGTCTGTCTGTATATTTAATATTTTAACTATCGCTTTAGTTTCGTCTGAATGACAAGAGCCATGCGCGTGTTTGCTGTGTGTTTTGTTTGTTTGTTTGTGTATTCTGATTTAAAATTTAAAAATTGCACTTTTTCTCCCAGGAGCACAGACAGAAGTAGCGGAATATAGCAAATGGATTATTTACAAAACACGTTTTTGTTTTCTTATGTAAAAAGTAAACGCCTCCAAAATAAATTTGTTTTATTTATATCGTCACCAGAAACAAAAAAGGAATGCACAACACTACAATATAACAGAAGGCATGAAAATTAAATTCAAAAAAATATGAAAGCAATTGTATTAAGTCCCAATTTACACTATGCAAGTCTTATTGCTAAGCTGATTAGTTTGCTAGGGGAGAGAGACGGGGGGAAAAGAAACGTTGCTGTTCCCCTCGTCCTTCTCTCTCTCTCTCCCTGAAGCGAATCAGCTTAGCAATAAGACTTGCATAGTGTGATTTGGGACTAAACAAAATAATATATATTTATCTTTGCATATGGATAATAAAATATAGAAAACAATATTTATTTTATTTCCGATCTTTGGAAACTCACTTTCTCAATAAGAATAAAATTTTGTTATAACGTGTTGTTCGCTAAACTCATTTTGTTGTTAATAAACTAAATTTTCAATAAAATAATCCTGAGCCTTACTGAGCTCTTTTTAATTTTAAGTGACCATATTTAGAACAACCACAAAGGAAAATATAAAAATAGTTTTTTCCAGTCTGAGAGTGAGCAAGCCAGGCTTTTTATTGTTATTACTTACATTGCATATACATATATGTATATGTATATATCCCTGAAACATTTGTGTGTGCGATCATTGTTTATAGACTTATCGTTAAAGAACCTGCTGGACGATAATTTAAAGTGGTCTTGTCATATATTTTTTTTTTCAACTTTAAAACTATTAGTATTTTTGTGATTTCAGTAATTTTTATGGTTCACAAATATTCTTGGGGCGTCTTAAACGCCTATTGTCGTTCTCAACTCAATAAAGTTTGATCGTATGTATGAGAGTCAACTTAACTCTTAAGCTAAAAATTTTTTTTTATAGTATTGTGAATCAGGACAACTTTTTTACTTGAAATCTGCATGGCGCAAGACAACTAAAAACTTAATGCTTTAAGTTAAGTGAATGACAATCAGCCCAATCATGAATATTCCCTCGGAATTTATTTCTCACGGAAAATAATTTTCTCGAGAAAACATTATTCCTCCAATCATAAATTCTTGGGAACAAAAAAGAGTAATATGTGGCATCACCGCATTACGAAGCTCGTTGTTTTGCTTGTTTGTTGACATTTTTTCTCCCTTTTTTTTGAGTGAGAGAGTAAACAAAATTATTCACCCCTATTCTGCGTTTCGATTCGAATCGAAAGTTTCTCCGTTTGGCAACTTTGGTATTCTGCGTTCCGTTCTTCGATTTCTCTTTCGATTGTATGTATTCTGCATTTCGATCGTAACTACGTTTTTGTAAGTTGTTATTTTAGTGGCGGAGCGTTTTCAATTTTTGTTTGTTTAGCTTCAAAAAGTGATTAATTCAAAAAATGATGCAAGTATTAAATGCAAAAGGTTTAATTAATGAACTACACAGTTTGTTTTGTTTTTTTTTTTTTGTACTGAAATGCGATTTTTATTTAATTTATTACAGGTAGAACAGTATAAAAAGTTTACATACCTATTTAATGGCAACGAAAAACGATATTTTCTACGGATTTAATTAAATTTAAACAAATAAACTTTATTTTTATGTTACAATAATGTGTAAAAAATTAAAATATCACCTCCGGCGCGACAGGATTCTTCACACTGGATGAATTTGGCCACAAATACCTCTTGGTTATCCTGTTTGTTTTAACGCTCTGTACTTTAATTTTCAAGAATTTATTTAATAAAAAATTTCACAATATTTAATTATTTATTATTTACTTTAATGTTAAATCACTGTCTTTTTGCACTAAATTTAACTTTTTGCTAAAAATTTTGCAAAATTGCTTAATTTTTCTGTTCTTATTTCACCGTTTCATAGCAAAGCAGCAGGTTTAAACATACTCTTCTCTTCTTCTTTTTCTTTCGATTCAGTTTTTTGGCAGAATACCTCTTTTCGATCCGTGCGTAACTGAATGCGGGAACGTAATCGAAACGCGGAATAGGGGTGATTAAAATTCACCAACTTGAAAAAATAAGTAAAAATAAGTTTATTAACGATTTGTTTTGGCATTATTTCTGTTATCCCAAATAAAAGAACTATAAAATACAAGTTTATGTATAAACATTTTGTGTTAATTGAGTATTAAATATGTTTTTATGTAAACTCCCTTGTTTTGCCAGGGAAAGATTTTTAGTGAAAAAAGCAAATTCAATTGCGTTCATAATACCTACTTTTTCCCCCAGGAGTTTTTTTTTATTCCGCATTTGGTAAAAACAGGAGAAAAACATATTCATAATAGGAGAAAAGGGAAAAGTGAAAAAACTCGCGCGGAGTTTTTGTTCATGATTGGGCTGAATATCAATGTGAAAGGTTGATCCTCAGGCGACCATACTGATTTGAATTGACTTGATAATCACAATAGGGGCATACAATTATGTTAATTATAAAATTTCATGAACAAAATACATTCATTAAAATATTTTTACTGTTTTATCAACAAAAAACTTAAGTTGGTATTTTTTGTTAAAACTAAAAAAAAAGTTTAAATTTGGTTGATATTTTTTGCCCATAACTATGAAAGTGGTGTTCTCAGTCATATAGAGCCATATTTTTGATTTAAGCGACACATTTTCAGTATGCCCATAAAATTTTAATTTCAATAAAAAAGTCTATTGTTTACTACATGACGCTTACTTACTTACGATTAAATCAAAAATAGGGTTCGATATATTTTATATTATTTATATGTACATTTCATTTAACGCACACAATATTTTACTTGTAAATTATAATATTATAATATAATAATAATATTCTTCTTCCCACAAAAAAAAAAAAAAAAAAAAAAAAAAAACAAAGTGCGTTAATAACATTATGACTTTTGTATGGAAAATGTTGTTGCCATACAGAAATAAGTTTAAAATAACCGCCCAAAAACGTCAAACTGAATTAATGTGAGATTAAGTTAATTCTTAGCATTATCTAATTAGAAAAAAAAATTAAGTCAAGTAAAAGTTAATTTTTTACAGCGACATATAGCTTACGATTAAGTCGAAAATAGGGGTCGACATATTTCTTGTGTCGAGATATTTAGTAGATTACATTTGAACAAATCAAAAAATACTTTTGTACATATGCAACATTTTAATTTATAAATGCACTAGCTAGTCTCGATTAATATAAATTTACTTAATATTTATTAACAGCCTTATTTATAAAAATTATTATGGCATTATAAAGGCTTGATAAGAAAATTTTTTTATGAAAATTTGTTTCAAAAACCCTTTATTAAAGCCTTAATAATTTTTATGAATAAGGCTGCAAATGCTTATTGACGTTTTTTAAAGATTTATTTAATATTACGAATTAAAATTGCATATATATGACCTAGGCCACTTTCATAATTATGTTGCAATATAAAAAGTATTGCAAAAACAATTATAGATAGCTTTTGCGTGAAGGAACTTATTTATTCCTTTAATACGACGATTTCCTTCGGCTATCGTCCAGAAGATACTAAAACGAAAAGTCTGCAACCAGCAAAACTGATTTAAAATGTTAGCTGGGTGTATAAATACTTAAATAGCAGTAAACACATTCTTAAGACTGGCAAAACAAATTGTTTTGATTTTGCATTTCTTACTTCTTCTTTCTTGTTTCTTGTAAATATCGTCACTTAAAATTTTAGAGAAAGTATGTAAGTTGAAAATTTAGAATATTTTATTCAAAATAATTTTATTTACATATTAAAAAAGAGGAAAAATAACAATTAAACTTTATATATTCACTGTTTTTTAAGCTATTGGTTTTCATTTACTGTGAATTTTATAACTTTTGTTGTACTTGACCGAAACAAAAATAAATTCAGTAAAGTGCGACTCTTACTCGCGCACGGAGGGTTCCGTACGTAGATATGTAATTTAATACAAACTTCATCCTATATAATATATAGTTTTGGCATTTTTTTTTTTCGTTTTTGGGGCCTTTTCGGTTTTTTTGTTTTGGCTCTTTTTTTAGTTTTGACACTTTATTTTCTTGTTTTGGCGATTTTTTCGGTTTTTGGCGTTTTTTTCATTTTGGCGATTTTTTTTTATTTTTGGCGATTTTTTTAATTTTTGCGATTTTTTTTTATTTACATTTTTTTTAGTTTTGGCGACATTTTCGCGTTTTGGCGTTTTTTTTTTGATTTTTGGCGTTTTTTTCATTTGGCGTTTTTTTTCATTTTGGCGATTTTTTCAAATTTGGCGATTTATTTTAGTGTTAGAATTTTTTTTTAATTTTGGCGATTTTTTTCGTTTTGGCTATTTTTTTTTAATTTTTGGCGATTTTTTTTTTTTGGTTTGGCGATTTTATAATTTTCGGTTTTTTTAGTTTTACCGTTTTTGAAAATTTCAAGTGTTTGCCTCTAACGGTTTCCAAGATATAGCAAATTGTCAAAATTACATAGTCAAAATTGCATTAACTGATGGACCACCCTTTAATTTTAATTTTTTTAAATTTTAGTGTTAATTGTTGTAGTCTGTATAAATATACACTAATTTTACAAATTTCAAGTTTCAATATAATTACATATGTTCATACAATTGTATGTATATTACATGGGATTTTCATATATTTTTCGTTGCTCGTTTTGGAACACCCTTTAATTTTTAATTCTCATGTATTTGTTGTTGTAGCGGCCAAGGTTTTACATACTGTGTCCAAATTTCAGGTCCGTAGCTCTTACGGTTCCTGAGAAAATACCGTGTGACGGACAGCGCAGCGAAAACAATAGGGTACATTTTCACCTTTGGTGTACGGAACCCTAAAAACGAGGTTCAGTGGATCTGTTGTGTTTCAGGTGGCGATATATGACAAGTTAAAAAAAAATAAAATTTTTGTAGGCGCGTGCAAGAAAATTAAAAATTTTAATGATCTACCTGCTATTTCTGTTCGCCTGGTAGAAAAATATAAATTTTAAGAAATCACACAACCAGAGTAGAGTGAGTGTGTGTGTGTGTGTGGGCTTGGATTGAATTTGTTTGATTGACGAGCATGCACGTATAATATCGTCATATCGCTCATTTACTTCAATAGTGGAATAACTCAAAAAATTAGTTTTTTGAGTTAATAATGCAGAAAGATGCGGCATTTCGTATTTTATCTTGTGTAAAAACTTCATATAATTAGCTTGTATCATCATCTCCTGAGAGAAGAATTTTTTTTTTCATTTCTCCATTGAGTTGTATGCAAATTGAAAACTTAAGACGCGTTTTCTGCAAAACTGTTGTTGTTGTGCCACTATTGAAGCAGGGATGATAAATGAGAAAACTAATTTCCTACAAATTAGCTTTAAAAATTGTACTTTTTCGACCCCAATAGTACATAAATCGGGTTTTTTTGTTTTAACCTTTTTTCATTATATTTTTAGAACATATCGCTCATTTACTCAAATAACGTCATAACTCAAAAAAACTAGTTTACTAGAACACAAGTTTAGTTTTTAATTTACACAAAACTTAACGAAAAAAGAAAATTTTACGTTTAAAATTTTTTAAACGCACTAATAATCCCAAATTAATATTTTACTTATTAAGTAAAATATTTTTTTTATTAAAAATACATTGAAATTGATTATTGAGGGGCTTGGCTGGATCCTATGCGCATTTCACTGTTTCTAATGTAGATCATCAGGGAACCTTTACCCAAGGCTTCTTAGAATAACTAGAGTTATTATATTATAAACTTTCATTTAACCAAATGAGAAGCTCATAACAAATAAAAATTTTACGTTTGTTAAAAAAAAAACGATATGAGGATTAATCTGCATCGTGAACTCCAAAAAGAAGATTTATTAGAATTCGTGATGCTAGTCTTCTTTCGCAGGGTTTTTCTTTCGACATATTATATTATATATTATTAGAAAAGCCCTGATGCAAATAATTGTTATTTTACAGCAGAATGTAAAAAAACACAATATAAACTGTAATCTTCTTTCTGTAATATTTTTGTACAACTGATTTTAAAAGCGATATTTTTTTACACCATTGTAATTTTTTTTTTGACGAGGTGTATTTGTGTGAAATGTATTGGAATCACTGAAAAACTCAATATCGTAAAAATACGAGTTAGGGACTTTCAATAAGTCTTTTGTTTGTATTAGACTATCAAGTCTTCATTATGATTATGAAAATATTCTTTACAAATTCGCACCGGCGAAGTTAGATGTACATAGTTCTTTATAATAAATCAAACAAGTGTAATGCAAATCAAATTCACCACTTTTCTGTCAAACTGGATATACTTTAAATGATCGCTATTTAAATTTTGTATGGAGAAAAGTCTCTCGGAAAATAGTACCAAATGAGTCAAAGGTGCACCAACGTACTTTTAAGGTTTAAATTGTACCAAAAAAAGTACAATTGTACCAACTTTATCATCCCTGTATTGAAGTAAATGAGTGATATGATTTCATAAAAGTGCTAAGTAACTCATGTTTTAAGGCTCAGTTAGCCGACTGTAATGTAATGTAACTGTAACGTAGAAAGCAGCTGATAGATATTTTTATATGAAAAGTAGGTTACGTTACATTACATCTCTATAACCATTTTCATTACTTTTCACATAACAAAATCGATCAGCTGTTTCTTACTGTTGCAGTTACATTAAATTACAGTCGGCTAACTGAGCCTTTAGACTTGCTCATGTTTTAGACTCGGCAGTTTTTCTTGAAGCAAGTCTGAGTTTATTTGAGAGAGAGGAAAGAAGAAAGAAGAGGGGTACTTAATTGCTTGTACAGAAAAGTTACTTCAATTCTCTTTTGTTATTTCATTCGCAGCATTAAAACAATAGGAAAATTGAACAATAAACCGTATGAGTGTAAACAAACGAGCAGTTTTAAAAAAGAATTGAAGATAATTGCTTCAAGAAAAATTTTAAAGGGGGAGCAAAAAACTCTTTAATATGAAAAATTAGCCAAAAATGTTCCAGTTTAAGCTAGTTTTTATTAAAGAATTAATAAATGAAGAAAAATATTCAGTTTTTTTAATACTTGCAGAGATGTGGAACTTACTTACGCCTTTGAGGATTTGTTTTTTTCTGAAACCGAAAAGGGCGCAAGTTAAATAATGGTTTTGTTAATTTTAAGGAATCGTTTTCTTATTTTTTTCTTAATTAAATGCAATGTATAATTTTTACTTAATTTTTTAACTAATAAAACATTGCTAAGCTGACTAGTTTGTTAAGGGAAAGTGACGAAGGGAAAAGAAACGTTTGGAACAACAATTCCGAACACTTTTATTACGCATGGAATGCAGAAAATACCTGCATATTACCACCTATTACCCATTTTCATGTGGCAAATTAGTACAATCATTATAATATTTTGGTATGAATATGTACCTTGAGATCATTTAGATGTTTTCATTTCTTTTTAGGAATTTTTAATTTCTGAATATGTAATGGAAAGAATTTGGTATTATGATTATTTTTTGCACTTCATTCCACAAAGCTTGATTTTTTTTTTATCTGTGGGATCCACACTTTTTTCCTGTAAATCATTTGTAGTTACATGAATACTTATAATAATAATTTTACCTGAATGAATAGAGGAGCAAAGCTTAAAAAGAGAATCGTAATGCAGAAAAAAAAACGAATGAGCAAGGTGATGGGTGTTCAGTGGAATTGGAAATTGTCGTGAATCTTTAACATACTTAACGAATTCAGAAGGAATATTAATTTTTTAATTATTAATTTTACTTTGGATTATCGAATGTGTTGAATCGCATTCTATTTGGGTGTGTCAACAAACTATAAAATATTTTTACTCTATATTTATGTTTTTTCAATGCATAAAGCACAAAAAAATTAACTGCTTTTAAACAAAAAATAAAAATTAGATTACTTTCCTCTTTTGTATTTGTTATTTACTATTTATTGAAAGGCGTAGTTACATTTTTGTTTTAGGAATTTTCTCGTTTGCGCTTATGGCTTTTAGAGTTTTGTGAATAACATCGCTATTTTTAATTTTAGGAGTGCAAAATTTTGCATGATATGTGCTTTGATACGGTGTATTGTAATTAGGGTGATCGATTATTCGACTTTTTCCAGAAACCGGTTTTCGAATAGTTCGAATATTTGAAATTATGAAAAACCCGGTTTCGGTTTTTACAATTCAGGAAAAACCGGTCAACCGGCTTTTTAAGTAAGAAAATTATTATACAAAAGTTTTGATTTTAAATTGCTTTATAAAAAAAGGGTAACAGTTAATGTAAATACAAAAAAAAAAAACATACAGAAATTAAAGGTAAAACATTAAAATTAACTTCATATACTTATGTATAGTACATAAATATTTATATATAATATAAAGTTGAGGAATAAACTCTATATACAACCATAATTGTTTGGGTTTGTGGAAACTTGGGAAGAAATTCAAAAAATTAAATATGCCAATAATAAATATGTATGTAAATATATACAAAAAATAATTATAGCACCTACAGTAGCAAAAACATTAAAAATACATAGGAGAAAAGTCTGCATACAGGCATAAAATACATGAAAAAATACGTGCAAAATGTTTGATGTCGTCAACTTGTTTGAAGAAAATTCTGTGATTTCCGGTACCAAGCCGTCAAAAAATGTTGTTATTACAATTATTTTTTAATTTTTTTATTTTTTGTATAAACATATATATTAGCAACCTAAATATTGGCATATTTAATTTTTTGAATTTCTTCCCAAGTTTCCTCAAACCCCAAAAATTATGGTTGTATGTGGAGTTTATTCCTTAATGGTATATATGTACATATGAATGTATGGACAAGGTGGTTATCTACCTCTATATAAAATATGAAGCAAAATGGCAACAAAACTAAAAAATACTTTTTGCAACTGCATTTTGACATCCATTGCACACCATAAGGCCAATTAAATTCGCCTCTGCTATTATCTACCTCATAAAATAATTTCTCTTATATTTCATGTTTCAGTAAATGTTGCCATGCTCTAAAAAATCAAATCTTAGAGCTTTTACACTAAAAATATACTTACAACAAAACATGCAAAATGTACAAATCGAAAAGTATTCGACTCAGACGGTTTTAAATTGTGTTAAAAACGGGACTATTCGACATTCGAAAAATCAACATTTTGAAAAAACCGACACCCGAATTGTGAAAAAACCGGGTTTTAAAACCGGTTGAAAAACCGAGTCGATCACCCAAATTGTAATCAATCAAAAAGTCGATTTTGAATTTTTTGTAACTTAGGGCTTTTTTCTAATCACATAACGATATGCTTTTTTTATAATAAAAATTAAATATAAATAGAGTTATAACAAAATATTTAAGAAAATTGGTAATAAAAATATCAATTTCTATTATTATTCAATGTGTTCACTTGTTGATTTGTGCATGCGCAACAAACAGTCAGAAAGAATAATTTGGACAGTTTTAAGGTGAACACTAGTGTCAAAATTTGTCACTGGAAAAAGTGCGGAGAATTGTGAACACTGAAATTGGTGAACACTTTCAAACACAGCGTTGCGGGATCTGGTCCCTGATATGTTTTTTTTTGTCAAAAAGTTCAGTGGGCATATATTTTTGATTCTCATCAGTATTCTGAAGGCAAATTATGACATTCGATATCGATCGAAATTTCCAAACAAACGCAATTGATATTGTGTGAATTTTTTTCGATATCAAATGCCGTAATTTGCCTCCATAATACTGACGAAAATAATTTAAAAAATCTGAATATCCCTGACCTGTAAATATTTTTTTTAAATTTTTTAATACATTTTTGGAAGTGAATTGAAGCCATGGTCATAGCATATGTATATACATATGTATAAATACATTTTCAAACTTATCATAAATACAATTTCACATAAAAATTTCCGAACGTGTGAACAGTTGGTAATCATGAATAAAATGTGTTTGTGAAGATTTCCGATTGTTTGAGTTTTTAACTCCAAAAAAAATTGATTGTGAACTTTTTTGCTTTAAACAAATTTCATACGATTGCGAAATATTTTGACAATTTATGAAGAAAATTATTTACAAGGATTTGTGTGTCGGAAAGAGAGGAGGAAGAAGAAGTTTTTAATTTTAATGTATTTGATGCTACGAACTTAAAATCCATGTATGTGAACGAAAAATTTTATTCGGAAATTTTCACATGTGGAATTCATGTGTCTTGGAAGTCTTAAGCTACGGTCGGTGACACTTGTCAAACATTTGCCCAAAAAAGTGTAACCACTAAATGCTAATGAAAAATCTTTCAATTCAGACAAAAGTTTGTTTTTTGTTTTCGAAACTTTTTAATACGATAAACAAGTGTCTGGATCAAAACTTTTTTTCGTCAGTGTTTGTTGGTTATGTTTTTTTTTTTTTTGGGCAAACGTTTGACAAGTTGACCGTAGCTTTAGAAGATAGAATACGAGTATAAATATGTAATGTAACATTTAAATTTACTTGCTACTTTGTTCCCTTATGTCTACATATCGATGGTTTAATATAAGAAAGGCGGAGCTCGAATTTTCGATATTTTATAGGAGAAGCAAAAATTGAAGAAAAATTAAAGCATTTAGGTACATGCAGAGATAATTTTTTAAGTGGCCATAAGTCCTTGATTTTGAACTAAAATGTACTAAGACCTTCAAGGAGGATGCAATTATATGTTGTTAAAAACGCGATTTCGAAAGAAACGACCTTTTTATATTAAGCAATAGATATATACAAATTTCAAACTTACCAGACTGATCTGAGTCCAATATATGGAATATAGCCTCCAAACTGCTGACATTTTTATACAAAGAGTCGGCCACGCTGGTTTCTTGTTCCTGTGCTTCAATCTGTTACAGAAATCGGCATTTTAATAATATGTAATACGTATGTAGGAATTTATGTAAAAAAATTTCAAATTACTATTGTATCCGTATCCAATAACTCTAAAGTAGTTAAATAGTTAACCTCGCCACTGGTACAATCATCGCTAGGAGGAGCCAAACGAGGACGCAACAGGCGCCAAGGTAAGCCCAGATTTGTGGCTTTTTCCATGGCCTCACACCATTTGGAAATGGAAATTTTACCTAAACAGAAATATAATAATAAATATTTAAAAGTTCTCTGCCACTCTTTGTCTTTCAACATAATTAGTACATATCGTGCCATAACCGCCAAAAAAGCTTAAGCGACATAATTTTCGAACCTAATTTTATTTTAACAAAATCGATTATCTGCGATCGTAAAAAACGAGTTTCAAAAAAAAAAAACGTCGCTTTAGCTATTCTGGCAGTAATGGCTCGATGTTTACATACATACCTTTATTTTTAGGATCATGTTTTTTAAACTCTGCCTCTAATTCATCTCGTCTTGCTCTCAATCTGGCACCCAATTCCCTAATGGCGGAACTTTCTACTATGCCTACTCTTTGGCGGAATGTTAATTGACGTGTTTTGGAGGCAGCCGATATATACTGCACAAAATGTGGCTCTAAGTGAGGATTTAGCTTAATGTATGCTCCGCGATTGGAACCAATGGCGTAATAATTGGAAGCTGAAAATATTGTTAAGACCTTTTCGTCATGCGTGAACTCGTATCCATCAACTTTGCACTCGTGCGAACGCACCAAATAGTCAAGTTTGTGTTGTTCGAGAAACTGCTTGGTGATGTCCGGTCCAAAATAGCTGCCAGCACCGCGCAAACTATTGGGCAAACAGCCCTCATTGTGCTGGGGATCACTCCACATAATATCGAAGAGCTGCAAAAAAAAAAATCTTTTAAATATGCTTCTGTTTTTTTTAGATTCTACAGAATGTTTTTGAGGAGTTTTTGAAATTCGCCATTAAATTTATCATAATGCTGGGTTATTTCGCACAGCATAATACTTTTGCATTCAAATAAAAATAAATTTAAAATATCTTCACAATACCAAAAAATTGAAGCTTGTTTCTCACTCTCGAGAACAATTTGTGCTATTTACAATCTATTCCGTTCCCTAAGGTCTAGAAAATAGCATAAACCTGCCAAGAGGAGTCAGTTATTTTCGACAACGGGTACTGCGATATTGTGTTAAAGTGTCGTCGATATCGACAACTGGAATAAGGGTGAGTGATTGAGTTTGCAGTTGTTTTCTGCCACACTTTCACGTAAATATTAGTTGTGATTCACAACATTATAAAATAATTTGGTTGGGTCACGGTTGGGTTGACTTTCAGACTACCAAACTAAATTGACTTGAGCACGGCAATAGGGAGGTTTTTATTTTTCGCTAATTGTTATTAATTTTTCTAATTCTCTATAAAGGCTGCACGACTATTTTTCGCTGTAGAAATAAATGTAATTTTTTTTAAGAGAAGTAACTCTGGCAATGAATGCCCACTACTATTACTAGGTGTTGCCTTCTTTAGGAAAGGGATAGTGATAGAGAAGACAGGAGGTGAAAGAAGACACAGAGAAAAGTTTCATTCTTATACAACTCTGCTTTTTGCATGTTTTTAATAATGCAGTGTTGCAGCGCCTCTGGTGTTAAATGAGGCATATTAAATTGTTTTGAAGCTGTGGTTAGTAGCCATTTTATCGGTTATTTTACTTTGCCGATGATTCTGCTACACAACGAAGGAGAGCGCTCTGATATTATATTAGGATTAGTATTTGCTGAAGTCGGTATAGTTCAGTGACCAGTGAGACTATGCCTTCATCACTTGGACTTTTCCTACAACAACTAACACAAAGAGACACTAAAGGCCGTCATACCTTAAACTTCGCCTTTTTCAACTGAAATTAATCCAACGACGGAGAAGATTGGCACAATGGGTACTTTATTGACGAAAGCATTTGAACAGCTTCAATATGTCGATTATTTATTAAATTCAACTTTTTGTATATATTTAGTTTATTTCTTTTTTTTTGAAACTAGTGAAATCATGGACCGCTACTTCTACAAAAATATTTTAGAAACTGTCATGTTTCCGTTTGCAAAAGATAAAATGCATGCTGGATGGGTCTTTCAGCACGATAACAATCCAAAGCATACTTCGCAATAATTTACTCAAATGGCCAGCCCAATCACCTAATTTAAACTCTATAGAGAACTTGTGGGATATGGTCAACAGAAAGATAAGACGGGACCAAGGGTCGAAGAAACGAAATTTTTTCCTCGAAAGAAAGAAGCACGGGTAAAGCATTTCTGAAAGCCAAATTGATAAATTAATCACCTCAATGTCCAAAAGATGCGCTGCTGTTTTGAAAAATAATGGATTAGAATAGATTTTTTCTAACTAAATAAAATTTAAAAAAAAATTTGGTGGTAAAAGGTAAATAAATATACTGCTAAAAGTTTGTAATATAAACTGCTAAACCTATTTAGATATTTTTTTTACAATACTGCCATGGAATTTTAATAATACTTTAGTTTTTGCCACTAATGTATGTATGTATGTATATTAAAGAAATGTCAGTTAAAGAAGACACGCAGTGCATCACGTCGTATGGAGAACGTGAAAATATTATAGTGAAATTAAAACACGTATACGCAGTTTGTTTTACTCTTCTTAATTCTCTCGTATGCTTACACAATTCAATTTTTATCTTGTGTCAACATTTATTTTGTCATTTAAGCTGCCTGAAAAAAATACAAGACAAGAAGAAGGGGCATTAAAGTAAGCGAAGAAATTGAAACTTGTATTCGCTAATACCTTTCGATTAAAAAGTTTTGTGTTTTGTGTTGCAAGCTGTAGTCGTAGTCGCATATACGTGGCAGGATAATAATGTTGGTTATATCGCATGTGTTTTTTCTTTCTTTTCATTTTGGATAATTAAACTAAATATACATATCGTTAGCTTAATATAGAAAGGTCTTAAATTCTTTTTTTTTAGATCGAGTTTTTTATATACATTTCGCTAGAAGAGCATCTACTCGTAATTTTTCGAAAATGCAAAAAATCTCGATTTCGATAAATATATGAGTTAGGGCCTTTCTCTATTAAGATAACGATATGTTTACATTTTTATGAATTTGAGACACGCAATCAAATTAAATATAACTAACAACTTTAGTGTTTACCTAATATGTTTATAATTTTTATTGCTTCCATTTTACTTAAATGCCAATTTTAATTGCTGCCCTTAAACATTTTGTAATTGGTTTGAGAAGCAACTTGTTCATTATCTTAAATATGGGTGTTGACAGGAATTATTATTATTCTATGCACTAAATTAATTTAATATTATTTCTTTTATATCTTATAGTATGTTTCCACCGACTTTAAATCAAGTTGGTTTATAGTATGTTTCCACCGGCGTGATTTAGACAAATCATGATGATTTGCGCAAATCATGTTAATTTATACTATATATATATATATATATATATATATATATATATATATATACTATAATTTATTTATCAAAGTAGTTGATTTATTATAAATAATGACGAAAATACTATTTTTCCAACTCAATTTATATATGCAATCCTGCGTTGCTTTTAAAATTATAAACTCCATCCCTGGGTCATCCATCAATAGTGATTGACAATCTTCAAAAAAAAAAAAATGACATTAAGGAATATTTAATCAATTTCAAATGTTAACTACGTGTGAATAAAATTCACATTACAGCTGCTGCGCCCACCTTATAAGGCACGTGCACAAATTGAATACGAAAATTCGAACAACAAATCACTCACAAGCCCGGTGGAAAAACTTTGAACATGATACAATTATAACAGGTACATGCACAAGCCCAGCCTGTTAATGTATACAATGCAAATAGTTGTCAAACTTTGTTTACAAGCTGCAAAAATGTTAGTGTATGTGTGTGAATAAAATGATTAGTCTTGCCAATGAATTTACACATGGCTGTGTCTCCAATTAAACATTGAAGAAAATTACACTACACATCTTTTGTGTAGGTTAAAATTAAAACAAAAATAAATAAAAATAAAACCCAAAGTAGAATTACACACAGATTATATTTATAAGAATTTAATTAAATGGCCTACACATGTGAGTAGAAATGACACACTGTCTAACTACACACAGATTGGCAACACTGAATAGCTTTAATCATGCAGGAATGCCGCGTCTGCAATTGTACTTTAGTTATCCTGCAATTGTTATTTTTATAAACAGAAGACATTTGTTTCTGACAATTTTCCATTTGCTTATACCAACAAAATACATGTGTTTTTTGGTGTTGTATTTTTGTTGTAATCGTTCATATACCTAGTATAATTGTATCATGACTTTGAAGTGATTTACTTAAACCTACTTGATTTAAAGCCGGTAGAAACATACTATAAAGCAAATAACTTCAAGTTGTTTCCACCGACCTTGTGAGTGATTTGTTGTTCGAATTTTCGTATTCTATTTATGTACGTCCTTTATAAGGTGGGCGCAGCATCTCTAATGTGAATTTTATCCACATTGAGTTGACATTTCAAATTTATTAAATATTCCTTAATGTAATTTTTTTTTCAAATTATCAATCACTATTGATGGATGACACAGGGATGGAGCTTGTAATTTTAAAAGCAACGCAGGGTTGCATAGATAAATCCAGTTCGAAAAATAGTATTTTCGAAATGATTTTAAATAAATCAAACACTTTGAGGTGATTTATCCATATGCGAAATGTATGGTAAATCTTGTATAAATTAACAAGATTTGTTCAAATCACCATGATTTGTCTAAAAATCATGCCGGTTGAAACATACTTTACGTATTCATTAATCGCTTCCTTCTTCTTACTATATTTAAATGTAAATAAAACGAATTTGTGTGGGGGATCATTGCAATATCACCCTACACTGGGTGCGAGGACAGATGTGCGATAGCTTTCCGTGAGCACCTGCCATTACGGCCTTATCTCACGGGTGCCAAAGCACCGGGTGTGGGTTAGACGCCAGACCAACGCCCCCATGCACCCTATTAGAATGAACCTATGGCCCACTCCATAAGGCACATAGGTTGCAATCTTTGAATATAGTTATCCCTGTACTATATTCAATTACCTTGCTGAGGTAATTTGAGCTATCTAAACTCTGCTGCTATGTCCGTGCCCATAGCAGCTTCTGTTGAATGGCAACAGCACCTAGAATAGTGTCTGGCTGACCGCGTCAGACCAACCACTAGTATTGATTTCACACTGGGAAGCCAAGACTATTCTCCCAGCGATTTTGGTAGCAACCACAGCCACCACGATAATTCTCCGGCTTCCACGCCAAGGTGTTGTGTATACACCCATAGCGAGGTCCCCATGAGAATTCCTCAACCATTGCCGGCACAGCTCAACCACTCGTCCGAGATGAACCCATGCCTGTGTCGCCAAATAACCAGTACCTACTCCACACATACCAAAATCATCCTTTTAACCTCGTGAGGTAGGACGAACTCGGCATTTTAGCAAAGGAAACTGACGACCGCTACATGCACTCAACTCTAAGCAGCTCGGCTGTCGGGCCACCGGCACCCGTGGCACCAGAAGTAGCCTCTGGTTAGACCTCGAAGTTCCACCACAAGGGCTTCACCTCTATCGTCTTTTGAACTCAGGGGCAGTTCTAGGTGACGCTGCACCTAATTGACATCAACAGGACCTGTCTTCCTTTTGTTATAAATATGTGCACATCCTTTGCTCTGTTTATATTCAGAGATTGGGTAGTAACACATAAGTTCTATGGGTAATGTACCAAAGGTACGTCAATGGAAAAAGCCACATCACCCCAGCTGGGGCCCCGGGGTTGCCACACCCGTAGTCTGTATAGACTCCCCTGGGGGGGGGGTGCGAGGACATGAGGCCATTGTAGTAAATTTAACAGCAGCTAAACTAACAAATATTTAGTTCCAGACTAGACCCCCTGCATTTTTTATAATTCAAGCTGCAAACATTTTTAGCACGCATCCTCTATTCTTAACCTCCTCTTCTTTTCTCTCAAAGGTTATAGATAATTCGTATTTACATTTTACGGTGGCTAATGCCGGATTATTTGCAGGGCTGCTTTGAAAAAAAGTTTCCTAGAACTACTAGAGCTATTATGTCCAACATTCATTTAAACAAATGAGAAGTCTAACAAACACGAACTCAATAATCAATCATATATATATTTTTATTTTCTTACTTTGTTGTAGACGGAAATTTTTTTCTCAACTTTAAATGCAGCAGCAAATTGTTTCTTGTTTATTTTTCTCTTCAAATGTCAGCATAAGTATTTGAACTTGTGGCATATAACATTTCAAACTATTTTTAGTATTTTTTTTTTTAATTTTTTGTTTAAATTCGTGACCAACTTTTGTTTACTATTTATAAAAAGTAAAAATATTTCAATTATTTATCACAAGTATTGTGAATAGAAACAAAGACACGTACAAACACACATGTGAGAGCATGTCTGTACATGTAAATGAGAACTTGTACAACATACATATGAATTTCTAGTTTGTTCACAGTTTTGTTTGTTTATTCTAGCGCATTTTCTTTTGTGTCATGCATTTAAAACCTTTTTGCAACTGATGATGACATTGCAGCCAAGGCAAAAAAAACTATCCGTCTCAGTTGTCTCATTTTTACTCACTGCAAGAAAATAGCTAAAAAAAAATAGACATTCTTTCGAATTCATAACGAAATCTTATTTTAAGAAAATGTTGAATAAAAAAATAAGGTAAAAAAGAAAGTGAAATTTGAAGGGAAGGTATGCTCTAAGAAAATATATCAATATATATATATATATATATATATATATATATATATATATATATATATATATATATATATATATATCAATATATCAAGGGCTATTCAGACGAGAAAGAAATCTAACGACATATGTTTCGACTGTCAAAAGATTTAACGCAAAATTACATTTCCAGGGAAAAATTATTCACGGTTGAAATTTGGGGAGGAAGAGGGAAGTATTTTGAGGGGTGATTATTTTTTTAATCGAGTTTTTTTTTTGCACATTTCGATAAAGGAACCTCTAATATATCGAATTATGCAAAAAAACTCGATTTGCAAAAAGATAATAGTGGATACACACTTTGCAACGTGTTTACGCAACACGTTTATATTACATGTTGTATATTTTGATACAGACTATGCAACCTACAATGCAACCGCCAATGCAACCCATAAACATCAAAACATTTTGATATTTTCGGAACTTCGAACGCAACTTCGAATGCAACCATAAACAAGACTACACACTATGCAACCGACAATGCAACCTGCCTGGTTGCATAAACACGTTGCTAAGTCTGTACCTACCATAATGACTTAGGGCTAGAGTTTCTATGCGGGAAAAAATCATGGGGAGTTCCCGGGAATTTTTTTTTACAAATCCCGGGAAATTTTCGGGAATTTAATATTTACCTTTTTGGAATTTGCTTATTATTTTATTACTTAAAAAAACAATTTTGTAACGATGCATAATATAAGACTCCAACAACTTCAAGCGTTACGAAATATTTTCAACTTAAAAACTCTTTATAGGTAATAGTATCTAGATTGACAAATGTAAAGGGTGGTTAAATTTTAAGGGCCGATGTTGAATGTGAGTCATACATAAACGTCAAGTTTTTTCTGCATTTCATTTAAATTTTCTCAATTTCAGACTAACTCAATTTGAACCATGGAAAGATACACAATCGAGCAACGCGTTAAAGTTATTCAGGCTTATTATGAAAATGGGCGTTCACATCAAATTGCATATCGTGCACTTCATGATTTTTTCGGTCAGCACAATCGAACAAATGTGCGTGCAATCGGAAAAATCATGCAAAAATTTGAGCAAACCGGGTCTGTAGGAGATGTGAAAACAACAATGCATGCTCGTACAGCTCGTACTGCAGAAAATATTCCTGCTGTTCGCGATAGTGTGACTGAAGAGCCGTCCACCTCAACTCGTTGTCGTGCCCAACAATTGCACTTCTCACGCTCGTCGTTGATGAACATTATGCATAAAGACTTGCATTTACACGCTTACAAAAAGCAATTGACTCAAGAACTAAAGCCTCTTGACCATTCCAAACGTCGTCAATGGTCAGAATGGTGGCAAGAAATGGATGATAAATTTTCGAAGAAAATCATCTTCAGTGATGAGGCACATTTTCACATCAGTGGATTCGTGAATAAGCAGAATTGCCGCATTTGGGCGAATGATAATCCAAGAGTGATTCTCGAAAAACAAATGCACTCACAAAGAGTGACTGTTTGGAGCGGTTTATGGGCTGGCGGCATCATCGGGCCGTATTTTTTCCAAAATGAATGGTGTTCGCTATCGTGACATAATAACGAACTTTTTATGGCCCGAATTGGAAGATATGAATGTGGACGATATGTCGTTTTAACAGGATGGTGCCACTTGCCACACAGCTAACGAAACAATGGCTCTTTTGCGCGACAACGTTGGACTTCTGTCTTTGGCGTTATTTGAAAGAAAAGTTGTACGTCGATAAGCCAGCAACAATTCAAGAGCTAAAGGATGAGATAATTCGGCACATTAACGTCTTAGAACCTCAATTGTGCCTCAGCGTCATCGAAAATTTGGACCATCGGATAGAGGTATGACGCCCACGTTACGGCGGCCATTTGGCCAATATTTTGTTCCGTACATAATTGAACCATACCATATTATCATAATAAAAAGAAATGACAATAATTTCCTAAATAATTTGTGTTTTATTCAAAATCAACATCAGCCCTCAAAATTTAACCATCCTTTGGGTGAAATTTCCATCCTTGCTATGACTCGAAGTATATCTGCTGTATTGATAAAAAATATTTCAGGTTTATTACAGGCTTATTTGAGAAATTTCCCATAGAAATATGTCAAATAAGACTTTAACAAACCTAAAATAATTTTTATGAATACGGCGGTATGAATTTATTTGTTTTTGTTTTGTTTTTAAAATATTCTTGTTCTTGAAATTAATAAATAAAGTTGTTTTGTTTTTAATTTAAATGTTGTAAGGTTTTTTTTTTCATTAAATTATATTTTTTACTGAGGCCATTTAACTAAATTCATATATTTTTGAAATTCCCGGGAATAAAACGTTTTTTTTTCTCGATTCCCGGGAATTGGAAAAGTCCGGGAAATCAGAAACCCTACTTAAGGCGTTTCCCCTTCTACTTCATTTACAGGTATTTCTATAATTTTACTATTGTAAAATACAAAAACCTCAATTCAAGGACTTAAATGCATACGATTTTTCGCTCAAATAATAGTCTTCCCCAAAGGTTTCTAAAGGTCATATTATGACAGGCATTCTGTCATGTTGCTTGCTGCATGTTGAAAATGTGCATAAAAAAATCTAAATAAATTTTCTTTCAAATGAAAATCAGTATAATTTTATTTCACAACAAGAAACTTTTCATAATTTAATTGAAAGTTTAGCAAATTTGTTGTGAAAATACAAACTAATTTATATTAAAAAAAAAACAAACCAACTAATACACATACAAAATTATACACACACAATTATACATACATACATACATACATGCCTCACCAGTGAACATTTCTTGCCGACAGTTCAGATGTTAGACAAATATCTGAAAGTCGTAGCACGCAACCAAGCGAGTTATTTAAAACTCCTTCAGACATTTAAACAGAATATTAAACACGTTTTCGCTAAGCCATGTATTTATATAAATTTTTTGAAATATTTTCTGATTAATAGCACTCATAAAATTCAGCCTAGATCGAAGATGGGACACATATAAAAATAGTTTATTTAACTGAATCTAAATTAGTTTTAACTTCTTAATGCTTATTTTTTAAATCGGTTCAATTTTTTTAAGCTTTATTTTAAAAAATTTAGTGTGAATTTTATGTTTTTAGGGGTGGGGTCACGCCGAACTTGGCAAATATTCCATTTCTAAATTCAACATCGCGTCACTTTCAGGACTCAAAGTGTGTGCCAAGTTTAGTAAAAATCGGTCAGGTAGAAGCAGGTATAATATAATATTAATTTTTAATGGGCATGGCCCCGCCCACTTCTTTAAGCACAAAATTATGTCCTTGTAAGAAAATCTTTGTCTAGTTTCGTGGAAATCGGATGCCTAAAAGTATAAATAATTTAATACTAACTTTTCATGGGCATGAAAGACAGATCTCAAGGTGTGAGCCAAGTTTCGTAAAGATAGATAAAGTAGAACCACGTAAAATATAACATTAAATTTTAATAGGCGTGGCTCCGCCCAATTTTTTGAATGCAAGTTTTGGAAAAATTGGTTTAGTGAAAGATCGTGAAATATAATACTAAATTTTAATGGGCGTGGCTTTGACTACTTTTTTGAATGCAAGGTCGTGTCTAGAGTTTAGGGAATGTGTCAAGTTTCGCAAAAATCGGTCCAATAGAAGCAGCTGAAATAAAATTTTAGGTTTTTATGGGCATGGCTCCACCCATTTTTCAACTTCGAGATAATGTCGTTACGAGAGCCTAATGTATTTGCTAAGTTTTGTAAAATCAAAGAAAAATATCAGAGGGCGTAATCCCTCCTACATTTTTTTTACAATGATACCGAATGGAAGACATTAAACCCTGTCTGACTAAAAACAAATATGTGACCTTCTCCGAGAAAAGGGAGCTAGTGTGTCGAAAACAGGTTTGGACTTAACAGTGGATTCTGGTACCTAAAAGGATGTAGAATAAGATGAAATGAGTCAGATTTCTGATAAAAATTTATTTACCCCATAAAGGGGTTCAACTGAAGGTGTGTTCAAAGTGATAATGCGTTATGAAACTTTAAATGCGTTTTTCTCAAAACTTCATTTTCACACACTAGGTCCCTTTTCACGGAGAAGGTCATATATATACAGAAGAATTAATAACTTCCTCCTTTTTATTTGAAGTCGGTTAAAAAGGAAACATTTCTAGCAAAAATATTACTCACGATTGGAATTTGGGAAAAAAGAAAATATTTCCAAGAAAATAAATTTCACGATAGGGGCGAGTGTCATAAAAACTAATATTAAATTAGATTAGAATTAAAATTCTGTTTTAATTCGACAGCAAAATGTTTGCTGGGCAAACATAATATATTAGACACCCAAGTGAATGAATGAGCAGACCATGAAGTCATGCCAAAGTGAATGCACTACAAATACAAACACTAAAGATATGTGTGTGGAAAAAAATGTTTCAAGATAAAATAAAGAAATAAGTTTGAAAGTAAAACAAATGTTTATTTTTTCTTTCTACTCATATCCACAGACATTAGTTTAGGTGAGTTGACAAGTTGTTTTTATTTATTTTATAATATCAGTAGAAATAAAAGAATGAAGTAAACTAAAATTAAGTGGGAAAACGCTTTTTTTACTTCTAGAAATTTTCGATTTAGAGCGTAGTGTGAATTTGTTCCGAAAAAAAACTTGTCTTAAGAAATATATCATAAACTTTTCTAAGTAAATCTGTACAATGTGATGTGAAATTCCCACAGCTTTTTATAACTTTGGTTTACCTTTTTCTAGCTCTTTCAGAAATTGTCACATTAATTAAAAACTTCTTCGTTCTTAACCCTGCGTCTACACCTGATATATTTTTATCATGAAAAATGTCAAATACCGTATAGCAAAAACAGCTAACATAAAAAATTATTTTTCAATATAAAGTTTGATTTTTGTCACGGTAAAAATATATCGATACGCACATTGCAATTATTTATTCCTGCGAAATAGATTTAACATCCCTGTTTTGATCAATTCTGAGGTGGTTCAGTGTCAGCTGTTGTTGTTTTTTTCAAGGTAGAAAACACAGAATATAATTTATAGTAAAGTACTCTTTTGAAGTGAAATACATGTGTACATATGTATGTATGTATATATAAAATATCTACCTGAGGGAAATATTTAATTGCAATATGTAAACAATATAGTTTTTTGAAGAGACGGAAAAAGTCACAGCTGTGGTTCTTTAATATGGGTATATTTATTATTTATGCTCTATGCTAGAAGGTTTGTTTATATGATTTACGCATTTTTTCTAAACCATTTTCTCAATTCACAGCCCATTGTAGTTAGGATTCGTATTTACATTTACATTGGTATTTTTTTCTGTGTGAACAAACCTTTTTTGAAGAATAGAATTTAAAGAATTCTAAAACAAGCACTCAAAAATAGTTTCAAACAAAAACGTCCTAAATCTTCTTACTGAATTAGGGCATTAAGAAAACTAGCCTCAAATATGTTCGTATTGTCAGATTTATGCACCATTTGCCCTTTTGGAAATGAGAGCGTATGAGTAATACTGATGAAGAATAATATATTACTCATACGCATTTCGAATTTCCAAAATGGAAAAAGGTGAATAAATTTAACAATACGAGCGAACATATTTGAGGCTAGTTTTTTTTTACTATTAAACGAACGTACAAACGTATAACGGATGCTATGTGCCTCGGCCTTAAGCAAAATTAAGAAAAATATTTATACTGCGGAATCCATAACATGGCAATGTCGCAACCGCTGAAGATTACAGCAATTGCGAAAGAATACCGCAGCGCTATAGGTCGAATCACCACTTTTAATTAAATCCGCCTACCAAATCATGGTATTAAATGCGAATTCTGAAAAATGTTCTTCAAATTTTAATTTAACCCATTAACGATCAAAAATTAACCCTTTAATAATAACAGTCGATATATGCATTAATAAATTTTAATTTTAACAAAACATTAGCTAATTGCTTAAATCTAGTTTGTTTGGTAGATTTAAATTAAAAAATGCTCTTAATTTTCATTAATTTCATCAACAGTTCAGTTGTTTGCATACAAATGTTACATATTAAAAATGGGCATTGCTCGCAAAACGCAAAAAATTGCAAATAACTCACTGATTATTACTTAATTTATACTTTCAATTTGAAAGGGGTCAAATGGGGTCAAAACTTTTGAGGGCCTACGTAAAGTCAGTACTTATGATAAATTATACCGTTAAAGCTATAGCTCATTATAATGAGTTATTTTAAAGCATAGCGATATAAATATAAAGCAATTTTCGTGAAAAACAGCAATGCTTACTTGTGGCTTTATTTTCCATTTCACAGCAATGGGTTAATGCAACACATTTCGAGAAAAACGTACATAAAGTTGACCAATTTCTACTGAACTCACAAGCTTATTTTCAGAAAAACCTAAATCTGTTGAGTTTGGTGCAATTAAATTAAAATAACGTTTCTTTATTTTAAAGTGTTGACAATTGAAAGCAACGACAAAAGTAAAAGTTAAAGGTCACTTTTTTATTACTTTTGACCTAATGTGCGCAGCAATGGAATGAATAATTAGAAATTTTGCTTCAGTGCAATCACGGAACGGAATAAAAAAGACCCCATTACAATTTCAATGAAAAACATAAAATATACGCAAAGTATAGCGTAGTATTATTAATTGGCAACACTTGGTTTGATTGTAATAAAATTGCGCAACATTACTACTTCAATAGAAACATTAACCATAAATAAAGCGGCAGCAGGATTCTCCAACATCTGTGCTGACTTTCATGAGGAGAGTCATACAGAGATTGATTTAATTTAATTTACAGATCTATGGTACAAAAGATCCATCAGGTGTCGCAGTACCGGTATCTTCCCGTATTTTATTCTATTCTAAGGCACTATAATAAAATTTAACATGAGTGGATCGCATATGAAAATTTCAAGCCACTACTTTTGATTTAACCTTGGAAAAATTAATGGTCCATGTAGGTCCAAAATATCACTTTTTAAACTACTCCATTTCATTGTACAAACACATTTATTATCGACGAACGTTTTGCAACACTAAAAATGTTTAGTGTTAAAATACAGCTCTGGTTACCTTGATGTCAGTTGTTAATGAAAAGCGGTAAAGTTTAACCCCCATATGCACAAAAAAATAACATGTGCTTGAATTGTACGTTAAAACCGGGTTTCTATGGAAATTTTATTTTAATAAAATTTTTTGTTTTACACTTCAAGCACGCGTTATTTTTTTATAGCCATGCTATACAGGATTTTCGTAACAAAAATAATCGGCACTATTACAGTTATAAATTTATTTTTAATTTGATTTCTGTATACGAAAATAAACGCAACAAATTGTTTGATTTTGTTTTGTTTCGTCCTTTGAAGTAAGTGAAAGCAATGATTGCTCAATTTATTTTTGTATTGTTTTTGCACATGGGCACAAACCAGAACCGGAAAACAGCCACCGCCGGCCACAAACAATACATTAATTTAATCTTACGCCGCTAGAAATGATAATAATGGGAAATAAATGGAAACGTTTTGAAATACTTACGGCGAATTTGACATCATCATATAATATACTTTTATTGCATTGTTATTTAACACATTAAGTTTGTTTTATATAGCTAGGCCGCATAGCTATAACAGGGTGTCCTAAGACACCTCTCTTCTTTTTTTTTTTTTTTTTTGAATTTGTGGTCCGTCTATGTAGTGGCCACATGGAGTAGCTTTGGACACACATTAATGTAATGCCAAGCTTGGCTATGTTGTCCAGTCCTCCTAGCATATCGAAATACTCGTATAAATTGGAATATGTTTTTCCTTACATTTGATTAGTTTTGCAGTAGTCCTATTTCATTATAGAGTAAACCATTCGTGCATGTATGAACTAGTGTTGTTTTTTGTAGGGAAAGATTTTTAAATTATTTATTTTATTTATATATTTATCTAAGCCCCTGTATAAAATTTTTACATTGAGTAATTTCATACAAATTCTCTAGACGAGTCGTCTGCCTGACTTGTCGGAATTGCACATAAATTTTTACTACTTCGTAATATACTGACTTTTTTGAATTTTCTCGGCGAAAAATGAAAAGGAAGATCTATATGAAAATCTGCCCGCCGCTTGAGTTAAATATTTCTATTATAAAAAACCAAGCAAATTTTGCAATTTTATCCTCTTGTTGCACAATTTCCATTGAAAATTTTGCTCCCGAGCGCTTCTCTACAAAAAAGCTTTCAACAACGTTACTAAGTTCCCTTCTGATTCAAGAACAAATTTCTCTTCGCCCTTCACATTACACATAGTGTTATTCCCTTGAGAAAATATTTATAAAGCAATTGACATTTAAACTAAAACTTTCCTATGCCATCCAATAAAATAAATACAAAGTGGAATACCAACTATAAATATCGCTGCCGTAACATAGAAAGGCCCTAAGTCATTCTTTTTTTTTTTTTAATCGAAATTTTTGTATATTTCGATAAAGTAACATCTAATGTATCGAAACAATGTAAAAATCTCGATTTCAAAAAAATAATGAGTTAGGGCCTTTCTATATTAAGGCAACGATATGCATAAATACATATTCATACATAAATGCAATAACTTTGGGTATGTCCTTTAAACTTTTTGTCGCTTGCTCTAGTTGTTCTTGGTTGACTCTATACATCCTTTTGTTCTTTTTTTACTTTAAAATCAATATAAAGATAAACGAAACTTTTTAAGCAACAAATAAATGAAATTTATAACTTCCGTTTCGAAGGAAGGCAAAAAATTAAAAAAATGCTGACTTTGCAATTGTGGCAAGCAAGTAATGAATGCAACAAATGTCTAGTATGCACTTTACAAACTTAAGTTTTGCCATTTTGTAGGAATTCCTGAAGCCAGCAATCAATCTTTTTTGGCCAAAAATTTTTTAAACTCTTTTATGGTTTGCACAAAAATTCATTAAGATATTTGGGCATTTATTTGGAAAATTGTTTGATTTCCGTTTATTGGCAATTATTTCTGTGTGTGTGTGTCCTACACAGGATGTGGGTGTTTAATAACGACTGATTCTAGCAGAAGAGACCAACAAAAAAACAAACATGCATGCATTACACGCTTTGAAACTTTGCATGAGAATCTTATTGCATCAAAGTGTTTGAAGTTCAAACACTTTTGGTGAAACGACTCAGAGAGCCATGAAGTGCTTGAATTTTTGTCCAGCAATTTAAACGTAAAATTTTACGAGGATCAATTTTGTGGTTCATTTTAAACTTTTATAGTTTTTCTCGGTATAAGACTTTTGGTTCCTATTATAAAGCATTTATTATAAAAAAATATTTTGATTCACAAAACATTAACAAAAAAATTTCCATTACAAATTGTAAATTTTTAAGCCTTTTGTAAACCAAAATATTTTTTATGAAATCGGCCTTTTTTCTTTAAAGGGGCCAAAAGAGACCCATAAAGAGGCGAATTAAAGGGTTAAAATGTTCCAAGGAAATGTTTCTAATAGGATTTTACACAAAAGTGTACCTGAGATGCAAAGATAGACGGTTTCCCATGCGAATTCTCTATAAAATTAGGGAAAATTGTAAACCCTTTGCTATATTAAGTTCACACCTAGACTTTCAAAGCGCCGGTACAAGCATTTTTTTTTTTTGTCTACTCTTACATACATGAGCAGTTATGAGAACCTTGAATTTTTTGTTTAATATCAGAAAGGAGAAATTTGTTGGATAAGAAAATTTTTTTAGGTTATGACCTCTCAATATAAGGAAAATATTTTTAATTTTTTTCAGTATATCGTGCCATAACCGCAAAAACAGCTTAAGCGACATAATTTTCAAACTTCAATTTTTGACCAAAATCTATCATTTGCGATCGTAAATAGTCGATTTCGTCAAAAAAAAAACGAAGTCCAAAAAATGTGTCGCTTAAGCTATTTTAGCGGTTATGGCTCGATATCTTCACACCTGCCCAAAATCTAGCAGCTTTTAATTTAAATCTTTATGTAAATCTAAACCGTTTACACCAAGATTTTTTTAACATTTGCCTCAACTTTTTATCCAAAACAAAACCCAGTAACCGAAAATATTCCAAAACTACAACCAAACAACTGCAATGTAGCCAATTCACACACCTTTTTAAGTACACAGGCTGACTTTTTAGTACAAATTGGAAAAAACCATAGTTGCATCACTAATAAGGGATTTACACCTGCACAAAATATAGCCGATTTTAATGAAAATCTATATGAAAATCTATACTGTTTATACCAAGTTTTTTTTTTTTTTTTTGACATTTATCAGAACTTTTTTTATCCAAAACAAAACCCATTAACTGAAAAATCTCCAAAACTGCAACCAAACAACTGCAATATAGCAAATTCACACACAAGCCGTAGCTAAATCAATCATCTTTTAAATAAATATGTTGTACAGGGTAGTAAAGATAAAATAAAAATATTAGATTTTGTGTAGATTTCCTAAAAATCTGCTCACATATTAGACTTTCTTTTATATGGGAAATCTATTACAAATCAGCTAGATTTAGCTTGAAATCTCGTAAGTACTAGATTTCGAGATAGTGTAAATACACTTTAAAGCGGCCCACCCCCTTGCAATATAATTGTGCAATTTTTTGTATTGTACAATAATATCGTCAATGTGTATATATATATGTCACATTCGAAGGTGACATAATATCTGTGGCTAAAAGGAAAAAGTGCTTATGTCGAGATAATCTAATTTTGAGTTAATGGTACCTCCGTAATCTGCATATTTGAAAGTACCCTTGGTAAAAATCTCAATTAAATTGTGTGATTTTTCAGGAAGTTATAGCACTATGACTTGCGACTTATATTTTTTAGACTTCTAATCTCATTTGGAATAACAGCTTAATTTACGTTATACGTTGGTATATTTCAAATTAAATGTATTACTTATATTACGTAGAATGATATTTGCTTAAAAAAATAAAGGGTTAAAAGTGAATTTCCCAATTTAGCTGTAAAAGAAATGAATTTCTTAAAATCAACTTGAAAGCTTAAAAGTGCTCTCCTGCAAAACAGTAATATATGACTTTTTAAGCACTTTTTCCTTATTGCCACAGATACATACATATATTGGCAAATATCAAAAATCTTTTGATTTTTGTTGTACAATCAAGACCGTTGTGTAATGTGGTGGCAACACTGTTCAATGTTGTTTACTTTTTTACTGTCAGAAAGATTGGGCAATATTTTCTTTAAAAATATTGTATTATTTATTGCATAGTACAGATAAAAACAACAATAATATGTACAACAATATAAACAGTAATACCTGATTTACATTAAGCATTTTTTCATGAAATTTCAAGAATTTTGTTGCACGCAACTTTTTCTGTTTGCTAATTTCAGCGCTATAAAATAGAGCTTTATATGAAAAAGGGTGTAGAATGAATCTCGGATGCATTTTTGACAACTATTTTGATATAAGTTGCTTCTCCAGGCCTCCTATTGACAAATAACAAATTTTCATGCAACTAATTTCATGAAAAAAATGCTTAATGTAAATTAGGTATAATATTGTATAATGGATGGAAGATTTTGACAGAAAGTAGTGGCTAAGTAGATTTTGTTTTCTATGGGAAATCTACTAGATTTTGCTCAAATTTCGTAAGTACTAGATTCTTCTCAAATGTAAACGTACTTTTATTGTTTTAATGCAGAATTGTTTTTGTGTTTGATTTTCTTTTACTTCTTAAAGAATTAAGTTTTGCTTAAAAATTCCTCTTAAGTATCCAGGAGATGATCAAATAAGCTCATCAATCACGTGGTTGTGTGCGTTCAGTCGTGTTTTTCGGTTACACTTAAGCATTGTCGTCAGTGATTGATGAGAACCAAAATATTTTGATATTATTATTTGATGGATATTTGAGCGTCTCCAACTCTCATTGACGAAAACAACGTGCATATGTAATTTGCTTTGTGACATCATGGAGAAGTGAGCGGACGAAAAAAAAATTATTTTGCATTTTTTTTTCGAGAATAAACTTTGCTTCATTTATTTAATTTCAATTTACGTACAAAATTTTAGAGTGTAAAACTGTTGCTTTTTTATACCAAGATATAATACACAATTTTTTTTCTTGCTTTTTCAAACAAAAATGCACTTTTGCCGCTAATAACAAAAAATCATCACCCGATGACGACATGCTTTGATCAAAACGGTACAAAGTCAAAATACAAATGCTGATTGACGTTTTTATTTGTACGTGTGGTTTTAAATGACAAGCATGTGACACTCACAGATACAAAATTACCGTTGCTTGCTAAATTTAATTTCAATTCACGTAAAATATGTTCGTGTATAAAAGTTTTTCCTTTTTTTTAAACAAGATATCATTCAGAGTTTTGTTTTGTATTTTTTTTTTCTTTCTTTTTTAAATAAAAGTGCACTTGCCGCTAATAACAAAAAATCATCATCCGATGACGACATATGCGAAGTCAAAACACAAATCGTGATTGACATGTTTATTTACGTCACTCACACATGCAAATGCACTGATTGACGGGTTTATTTGATCATCTCTCTGGTCCATTACAATTGTTTGCATAATTTCTGAGATTAGCATGTAATTAATCAGTGACACCTGATTTATTTTTTTAATATTAAATGGGAAATAAAACATTGTAAAAAACGATTTAAAACGGTTCTGTTTATCCTATTTTAAATTTAAGTAAATTAATTAAGCGTAACATGATCAGCAAATTAATCCATTACTAAACAAACTTAAAACTATTTTTGTTTGTTTTATATTTCCACTTACCTGTTTCCATTCGACCTTGTCGATACCCTCTCCGCCGGTTTGTTCAATTGGTGGTCGCAATATTGAAACATACTAAGAGCAGCATATAAAAGGATTCAGACCATAACAACCAAGAAAAGCAAATGGGAAAATATAAACATAAATATTTTTATTTAGTATTAAGTTACTTAGCTAAAAATATGCTTAAGGACATTTTAAATATTTTATGTATATAGAGGTGTGCCATATTTAGCCTTCTTGCAGGAACAAAAAGCCAAAAACAAGAAGAAGAAAACAAACAAAAATATCCCAGTAAGGCAGAGACAAATTTATGGCAAGGCATAACAAGAAGTTTGCCTTCCCAAAGGCAATAAAATAACTCAAGTAAAAGCCATGGGATATGTAGTATGTATGCACATACATATCTACATATATATGTATGTATGTACATATGTATGTATATAAGTATGTCCAATTTAATTCTTTAATAAAACAAAATTCAATAAATTTATTCCCATAAAGTCCTCTGTGAGGAAGCCAGCCTGCATAACTGAATAAACTTTATTATAACCTTTATTATCTGTAATATGTATACGCAGCACTATGGGCTGGATAATTTACCAATGAATAATTCAAAAAACATTTAATAAACTTTCAAAAAACAAACTAATAATAAGCAATATTACTTTTTCGTGCACTAACGGCCGTACAAAGAAAAAAAACAATCACCCATCGTCATCATGGTGAATTTTTTATTCCCCATGAAGAGAAATTTGCTATCGTGAATTTCATGGCAACGTTGTTTATTCCCGCTATCAATGCGTAGTGAATGAAATAAATGGGAAGAAGATTTGTAAATCTTAAAATTAATTGAAAATCAGACAAATTTAAGTTTTGGGTTTCAAATAAAATTTTTTTAAGTGTAACGTTGAGTTTTTAAATATTTTTGTTGACGTGGAAAAAGATCTTTAGTACACCATCGACATGAACCAAAGATCTTCATATTCCATGAAAAAAGTTATTGCAGAGAATTAATGTTATTAATCGTGGGTATTATTTACTGATCTTGTCCTAAAAAAATAATTATTTATAACTTTTAATATTTAATTGGACGTATAATATTGAAATTACGTGATAAATTAATTCAGTTCGCCCGCAATAATAAAGTGAACAAAGCCCATGTGAAAAATATTATTCACGATAAGGGGAATCAAGAAAAGGGAACATGTGTCTGGGCAAAAAGTATTTACGATTGCAGTTGGGGAAAAGGGAAAATATTTCGTGGGAAAAAATGTTTACGATAGGGGTGAATTTGTACTTTAAGGGTCTATTTCACCATTTCATATTTAAAAGTTTTTTTTTTCATAAGAAAGAGCTACGGACATGAAATTTTTACAGAATATGTAAAACTATAACTACAAATATATGACAGTTAAAAATTAAAGGGTGTTCTAAAGCGAGCCATGAAAAACACTGAAATTCTAATGTAATATACAATTATATACAGACACTTGAAATTTTCAAAATTAATGTTTTTATGCAAACTGCAACAATTAACACTGAAATTAAAAAAAAACTATTAAAGGGTATTCTATAAGTTAATGTTATTTTGAGTATATAATTTTGACAGCTAGTTGTATCCTGAAAACTGTAAGAGGCAGTCTTGAAAAAAATCCCAAAATAAAAAAATCGCCAACACGAAAAAATCGCCAAAAACTGAAAAAAAAATCGCCAAAACGAAAAAACCGCCAAAGTTTAAAAATACCTCAAACAAAAGAAGTGCTAAAACTAAAAAATCTCCAAAAATAGAAAAAAAAAACAAAAAAACGCCAAAACTAAAAAAACGCTAAAAACCAAAAAAAAAAATCACCCAACACAGAAAAAACGCCAAAATCCAAAAAAAAAAAATCCCAAAACCGAAAAAAATCGCCATAACGAAAAAAAAACTGCAAAAGCTTAAAAAATATTTCAAACAAAAAAAAAAACACGCAAAAACTAAAAAAATCTCCAAAAACAAAAAAACTAAAAACGCCAAAAACCGAAAAAACCGGCCCTGTTCTGTAAACAGATTGATTTGAAATCGCACGATTTTGGAAAACTAACTCCGACAATAGAAATATTTTTTTTTAGATATTTTTAAAAATTTTTATTATGTATATAGATTCTCAAATATCATATCCGAATGAAAATTTTAGTGTATGATTTTAAACATGTCTGCAGAACCATTATTAATTTCTTTAAAACAAGAAATTTACTCGGATGCGGTTTACATAGCGTCTACAACTGCGATTAACTCTGACATAATATTTGAGAGAACGTCGGCAGAATAACAAAAATAAAATGCCGATATTTCTCTTCATCTCATACAACAGGAACACGTAATTTCAGTTTTCTTATAACATTTCATTTAATGCAAACTCTCATCGAGTTGACATGTTTTATTTTTGTATAATTAATTATTTTATTTCCACTTTTTCCCACAAAATTTAATTTATGAATCAATTAAACACATTTAAACATATAAAATCCCAGAAATGTTGTCCCAAACATTGTTTTTCATTTATTTTAATAAACACTCACACATGCATACTAATTTACTTTCAAATACGTGTGTTTTTTGACACTTCATCTCATAGGATTGTTGTTATAGGATTTCTTATAACAACGCTCTTTTAAAAAATCTTAATAGATTGAGCAGGGCAGAACGTTAAAACTAAGAAAAAGCGCTCAAACTAAGAAATCGCAAAAAAACCGAAAAAACTGTACCAAATACTTAAAATTAAAAAAAAATGTCTACACCAGGTAAGATATTCGATTATACGAGTATAGGCTAATGTCGCACTTTATGAATCTATTTTATTTTATTTCTTCAATCTTTTAAACATGAATTGAATTAATAAATCGGTGAATATATTTTGACTTTCCCTCGTACACACCAAAAAAAAAAAAATAAAAAATAAACGCCCCATAAACCAAATGAACAGCTTCGTCATTCTCAATCATGGCAAGAGGACATTCATACTACATTGAACTAAAAACTTGAAGTTATTTCCACTTTGTTCAAGACAAACACTCAAGCATTTCAATACACCACCAGCACTACTTTCGTTAAGGATAAGCGGAAACAGCACATTGAACGATATTAAGTTGCACTCAAAATGTAATTATTTTTACTGGGAAAAATAATATGAAACCTAAAGGAAAATTTTGTGAAATTCAATTTAGATATAAAAAAAAAACAACAAAATTAGAGAAATTTAAATAAACTTTATGCTCGTTGAGCTTAAAAAATATGTATTTTCAATGTAAGAAAAATGATATTTTGTGAATTATAAGGACTTATAGAATAACTTTTTATTTTTTGTATATTCTTATCTTTTAACCCTTACAAATAAATGCTCATTAATTTTCCCTAAAACATTTCTATAATTACTTAGCCAGTCTTTTATGAAATACTTTTTTTATACTCTTTAAAATATTTAATTAATTGAAATAACAAATGACTTCTTCATTAAATAAATTGACTGACTGAAGGGGAAAAACAAAAAAACATGAAAAAGAAATAATAACAAACTGATTACGATTTTGCAAGCCAATGGATTGTTACAAATTAAACAGAACAAACTGCAAATGAGTATTCAATAGCAGAATTAGCGAAAACAAGGACCAACGTCTCGCAGGATTTATAAAGCGTTGTTTGCTGTATGTTCAGTGTTTTCAACAGGATACTTGAAATAAATAAAAAGAAGATAAAAAAACCAAAACGACAAAAGTTTAAATAAAAAAAAATATAAAACAGTCAAAACCATTTACTGGCATAATGGCAATTACAACCGAATTATAACTTAAGCAACTGTTTACCATTATCGCAAATATTTTCTCTTATTAAAATGCTATACAAAAAGTTGGATTATATTTTGCAAAGATTTAAAATTAAAAATCTTACTCTAAAAGTGTGGCAAGGCTATTTCATAGAAATGTTAACAAGGAAGAAAATGTAGGGACAAGAATGATAATGCAGTTTATCATTCTTGATGTAGGGGTGAGTATATATAAGAGAGAGAGAGAGAGAGAGAGAGAGAGAGAGAGAGAGAGAGAGAGATAGAAATATTAAACTAACATTCCTTTTAGACACCCAAGGTTTACTTTGCACAGTCTTAATTCAGCTGGAAGAAAGACAGAAAAAGAAAGTATTGCTCCTTTTACCCCTTTTAAACACGGAAATTTTACTTTGCAAAGTCTTAATTCAGCTGGGAGAAAGACAGAAAGAGATAGTATTTCTCCCTCAGTCTTTAACACAGCTGAATTAAGACTTTGCAAAGCAAACTTTGCGTGTCTAAAAGGGGTATTTTGTCTTTAACACAGCCGAATAAAGACTTTTCAAACTAAACTTTGCGTGTCTAGAAGGGGCGAAACTAATTTCTGGCAATGATGTTTTCATATTTTGAGTGACATTAAAATTTTATTTACAGTTGACTGATTACCAGGTATAACGAACAACTTCACCGGTCCAAAAAGTTTGTAATTAATATTTTATAGAAATTAGTGCGCTTGTAAAGAACTCCGCTACTTAGAAATCTTGTTTGAGGACCTATCATTTAGCTTAGCTGAATTACATTTAGCTTAGCTGAACTATATTTAGCTTAGCTGAATTACATTTAGCTTACCTGACTTTTATTTAACTTAGCTGAATTACATTTAGCTTAGCTAATATAGCTTAACTTAGCTGAATTGTAAAATGTTTACCAACAACGCCTAATTAAAGCTACGGTCATACTTGTCAAACATTTGCCCAAAAAAGCGTAACCACTAAATGCTAATGAAAAATCTTTCAATTAAGACAAAAGTTTGTCAAGTTAAAGAGTAGCCAATATTGTTAGATTCTATGACATTGTGCATTAGTTGGTTGGAAACTGTTTAATATGATAAACAAATGTCTGGATCAAAATTTTTTCATTGATGTTTTTTGGTTACGCTTTTTTAGGCAAATGTTTGACAAGTGTGACCGTAGCTTAAGGATTTTGATTTTTTTTTTTCATTATATTAAAAAATTTTGCTCTGCTGAATTGTAGTTTTTAGGCTAAGTCTTGATGCTACTGACAATATTAGACAGTTAAACCAAGCAAATGTCTTGCTGAATGAGCTTAAAGTTAGCTGAATAAATAATTCAGCATTATTTTATTTTATCAAATTGTTAAGTTTATATTTTTAATTATTATTCCTTGAAGTTTAACGGGGGTGGGTGGTAGTGGATTTTTTAGAAATATTTCAATAAAAAAGCTTAAAATATACATATATATGCTGAATATGTAAAAAATTATCAATTGCGTATTAAAAATTCATTTTCTTTAAATCAAAATTTTTTCAAGAACCATAAAAACTATTAACTGAACTATACATTTTTGTTTGCTGAATAGAATATATCTAGCTGAATTGCAATATAACGAATATATATATTTACTTATTTCCTAAAACTGTAAGTCGTGAATCAGGAGACTTCAATTTTTGTTGATCAAATTTTAATTCAGATGGTAGAAAAAAAGGGATATTTGTATTTTCTTTCTTTCTTACAGCTGAATTACGAGTTGATCGAGAAAAGTTGACTTGTGTGAACCGGGTCTCATTTTAGTTTATCTTAATTAGGTATACGTTATTAAATTATTCAAATTATAAATATTTTTGCAATTATCTTTAGGTATGTGCTTGTTGAATAGCTAAAAATTCAGCTGAATACCATTGTAAAATTGTGTTTCACTATAAATAAATATATTAGTGTCACTCTTTATAAGTTTAAATTTTATTTGATAAATTAATGGAGATAAACAAAATTTCGCTAAAATGTCAATATATAGCAAAATTTGCTTTTCAAGTATTATTTCCGTTTAGCTGAATTTTCCCTTTTTTCTCTTAAGTACCCAAACATTACAAAACTGTTACTAAAGGCGGTTTCAGACTATAATACAAGTATTAATACTTTTGCCGAAAATGCATCCCTGATCTAATTTCTGTTTAAAAAATTTCAAAAAACAACAACGACTCAACATGTCAGAGTTGCATTTTCCACAAAAGTAGTTATTAATACTTGTATTATAGTCTGAAACCGCCTTAAGCGTTACACTACTTATAGACAAGTTTTGCCCCCTAATTTAATGACCAAGCAGGTTATAACATTGATTTCTCTGTCATTAAAACTAAACAGAAAAAAAGTAAATTTATATTAAATAAAAAAAAAAGAAAGGTGAAGTGCTAGTTAAACAAATGGCGTCAATGAACCCGATTTAATATTGAACAGGACATTTTTGCAGCAAGGAAGATACAAGAAATCGAAAACAAACAAAAAAGAGAAACAAACAAAAAAGAAAGAAAGCTAAATAGTTCAATATTGCTTTACTTGTCGCTTAGTCAGCTCAGCTCAGCTATTCAAGCATAAATTTGCAACAGTGGCACTCCTTGTTTGCACATACTTATGTATATATATATACGAAGGCAGTTGCACAATTAATTAGTTTATTAGGAACATCTTTAAATGGCTTATTACTTTGCATGTAGAGAAATTCCCAAACTGCCTTTTATAACTTTAGCATAAAAACTATTACAACATAAAGTTGGAAGACTACAATTTTTTGCACTACAGCTGAATACAAATGAAAATGTTTTCAAGAGAATGCTAAGACGTGCTCTGTACACTTACCTTGCCACGATCCAGACTTTTAATTAAATCCAAATTAGTTGTATCTGATATCCCACCGTGCACCACCAATACACGACTATTAATAATGGTGCCCAATGGCAACCAACGATACACCTCGTCAATAAGTTTAAGTAATTTCGTTGAATTGCGCTGAAGCCATCATCAAATGCAAACAACAACAACAAGAACGACACCCATTCACATCATATCATCATCCAATTCATAAGCAGCGGGAATTCATAGTAAACGTAAGGAATAATAATAGAGAATAAAAAGAAAAATAATTTTATGCTTTCTTTCATATTAAAAAAAACACTTTATAATTGCTTTTTAAGGGTTCCGTACACCAAAGGTGAAAAGGAACCCTATTGTTTTCGCTACGCTGTCCGTCTGTCCGTCACATGATATTTTCTCAGGAACCGTAAGAGCTACGGACCTGAAATTTGGACAGAGTATGTAGAACCTTGGCCGCTACAACAACAAATACATGAGAATTAAAAATTAAAGGGTGTTCCAAAACGAGCAACGAAAAATATATGAAAATCCCATGTAATATACATACAATTGTATGAACATATGTATATTGAAACTTGAAATTTGTAAAATTAGTGTATTTTTATACAGACTACAACAATTAACACTAAAATTTAAAAAAAGTTAAATTAAAGGGTGTTCTATCAGTTAATGCAATTTTGACTATGTAATTTAGACAATTTGCTATATCTTGGAAACCGTAAGAGGCAAACACTTGAAATTTTCAAAAACAGTAAAACTAAAAAAACCGAAAATTATAAACTCGCCAAACAAAAAAAAGAAAAATCGCCAAAAATTAAAAAAAATCGCCAAAACGATAAAAATCGCCAAAATTAAAAAAAAAATTTCTAACACTAAAATAAATCGCCAAATTCGAAAAAATCGCCAAAATGAAAAAAACCCCAAAATGAAAAAAAACGCCAAATTTAAAAAAATTGCCAAAAAGCGAAAATGTCGCCAAAACTAAAAAAAAATTTATATAAAAAAAAATCGCAAAAATTAAAAAATCGCCAAAAATATAAAAAAATCGCCAAAATTAAAAAACGCCAAAAACCGAAAAAAACGCCAAAACAAGAAAATAAAGTGTCAAAACTAAAAAAAAGCCAAAACTTAAAAAAATCGCCAAAACTGAAAAAACGCCGAAACAAAAAAAACCGAAAAGACCCCAAAGACGAACAAAAATGCCAAAACAATATATAGTGTTCGTACGGAACCCTTCGTGCGCGAGTCAGAGTCGCACTTTACTGAATTTATTTCTCTTCATATTTTTTTTTAATTTAACAATTATACATATTATTTGCTTACCTTGTATTTCTGTTGTACTTCACGTATGAATCCATAACGGGCATTCATTACTGAGTCCTCATGATTGCCACGATTTAGGAAAACACCATTGGGAAAGGCTAAAAAGCAGGCTAAAAGCAATAGGAATACTTCCAAGCCCTTCTTACCACGATCCACAAAGTCTCCATTGAAGATGTAGGGATTTTCGGAAGATGGTAGGCCATTCTAAAAAAAATTTAAGGGAAATAGAATTTTGTATAGAAATTACTTTCAAAACAAACAAAAATTTATAACCCATCAAAGAACACAAAGTAGAATAAAACCCCTTTTCCACACGCAAAGTCTTAATTCAGCTGGGAGAGAGACAAAAAGATACTGTACTACTATCTCTGTGTTTAACACAGCTGAATTAAGACTTTGCAAAGTAAACTTTGTGTGTGGAAAAGGGGTATTACACACAGATTATAAAAGAATATAATTATATGGTCTACACATGAGAGCGATTGCACACTATGTGCAATTACACACATATTGGCAACACTGAATGATTATCATCATTCATGAATGCCGGGTCTGCAATTGTACTTTAGTTACCCTGTAATTGTTATTTTTAAAAACAAAAGACATCTGTTTCTGACAATTATTCGTTTGTTTATGCTAACAAAATGCATATGTTTTTTGGTGTTGTAATTTCGTTGTAGTAGTACATAGTTTTGGCAACAGCTTCAAAAATTTAATACTTCTCCGTGATATCAGAGACGCCACAACACTGATCCAAGACACATGAATCAGGTACCCTCACTTCTACAACAAATATTACAACAGCAATAAGCACATGTACTTTGTTGGTATAAATTAACATTTTATTTTAAAAAAAGAGTATTATCGTCAAAGTGTTATAGAAAATTCCAAAACAACATAAAAAACTGAATATTCGTTATAGCCCATTCAGGCTGACGCCAAATTAAGTAATTTCGTGATTTCGGTCGAAATCAAGGTGAAATTAAGTAATTTCTCATATATTTTGACATTTTCCAAATTAAGTATTTGACTTGATTTCGATGAAATTAACAAGAAATTACAATATAAAACGCTGTTTTTGTACTAAAACTACTTTTTTTTAAACATGAATAAATTTACAACCGTGAGAAATAACAAATAAAAGAAATAAAAATTTTTAAATTCAATATGAAATTAAAAAAAGATTAAAAATTATTATATTTGTGAAGATTTTTGCAAGAAAAATTTGTATAACTGTAAAAAAAAAAATTTAGTCAACTGCAAAAAGTACTTCAATGTCTGCCGCAATGAATAAGATGTTTGCGAAATCAAGTCAAACCTCATTCAGTACATGCATGAATACTTTTGATTTCGTTTGTAATTTGAGCTTGAAATTGCTTAATTTCGTGTCAGCCAGAATGGGCTATTAGGTGTTTGAGGATACCCAAATAAAAGCATGGCTTTAGGCTCATACCTACACAATCCAAATTTTATATTTGACTTGGTATGCTGACATTAGTCACCTAATAAATGCGCCTTGCACTGATCTAGTCAAACACGTGCAAAAACAGAGTTGTAAAGAGAATGAAGCTTTTTTCTATATCTTTCCTTGTGGTTGGTGTTCTCTATCACAATCACTTTCACAAAGAAGGTAACATCTAGTAATAGTATTAAGCATTCACTATGTCAGAGATAATTCATTAACTGGGTAAATCATTAATGCGATTCACTATGAACTAATTCATCAACTCAATGGTTTTCATTTAATTCATCAGGTAAAAGATTTAACTGAATGTCACTTACGTACAGAGTACTGTAAGTGGCCGTGAAATGAAATAGTTTATCTAGTTGGTCGACAACACTAGCCACCTATTCAAAGTGACGGGTCATATCGGGGTGGTCCTATTTCGAATTCGACTACCACGTTTTTGTAGCCCCTTTCAGCTGCCTCTTTGTGTCGTTTACACAATTTTCAGCAAACGGTGGCATCACTTAGATCATTTGCGTTGCCAATTGCCTAGAACCGTGCTATCGACGGCAACTGGTAAACTGCTGTGTGAATGTGTCAATACATAATTAATACTTTCTGGCAACCAAGCATTTTTTTTGGTGCCAAATGGCAACAGGACTGACTTTTCCAATTTCAAATTTCAAAAAACTCACCTTATAAAATACCACCAAGAGATCATCCAATTTGCCATGTAAATCACCACAAATTGTTATTTGTTTGGAAATGGCCGTAGAGGCCGTATTTAAATTTGGCAAAGTGCGAAGTTTTATAGCAGCTTCTCTTAAAATAGCGCCCACAAAGCGAGCATGAAGACGATTTGACTGGAATTAAAAACATAAACAAATATATTGTGAAAAAAAATTGGAAAAGTATGAAGAAAGCCTGTTCAAAGATGTCGAAAGAATACGTTTGGTTTATAATTTATATAAAATAAGAAAATATGTTTTTGTTTTCAATGTTAATTATAAAACAAACGTACATATATGTATGGTTCCGATAACGTTGAACAGGCCATTAGCGTTACTCTCAACCCGGCACAAAAAATTTTCCTTATCACGGTTGTCAAATTTTTCAATTCAACTTCAACAGTTTTTAGTAGATTAAAGAAAAATATAATGTGCAAGGCGAAGTCAGAGCGTAAAACTCGACATCAGTAACAAGGCCCAATAGTTCTCACTTTTAAATATAAATGGACTGCGAACTGGTAAGAGAGTGCGAATGACGCAATAAGACTCAGTTAGCCGACTGTAATGGAATGTAACTGCAGCGGTAGGAAACAGTTGATCGATACTGTTATGTGAAAAGTAATGTACAGATTCGTACATTACGGTTACGTTTTATTACATCTGTGTATATAAGCATTTTCATCACTTATCACTTTTTTTCATTATCATATCGATCAGCTGTTTCCTACCGTTACAGTTAAATTCCATTACGGCTAAGTTAGCCGACTGCAATGGAACGTAACTACAATGGAAACAGCTGATCGATATAATCATCGAAAAAAAATGATGAAAGTAATTATAGAGATGTACAGTCGGCTAACTGAGCCTTAAGGTGCAATTAGACGTGACATGGCCATAATGTCATAGCCATAACCAAACCAAAATTCAATTGGTTTCTATGGTAATGGCTATGGCGTTATGGCGAGTCACCTATAATCAAATACAGTGTTGCCCATTTGTTTGGTTCGAACGGCTGTTTTCTATGGCTATGTCTGATTGCACCTTTAAGAGAATGTGAACTAAACTTACCCTTTTCTTGCGAAATAAATCTATTAGAGTATCAATATCTTTCTTAGCTAATGGAAATTTTATTTGTGGCCCTTTATATCTGGCACCAGAAATACTATCGTACTCCTCATGGTAATCAGACTCATCGGAATATTTGGAATCATATTGATCTGTAAATTTCGTCAATAAATAAGATTAGAAAACTTCCAAAGAATTGCGCTATGTTTTTACAAAACAAAAGAGAATTTACGTTTAACAATTTATGTTAAGAAAATAAGTTTTTGTTTTATAAAAACAGACGGTCAGTTTTTATACTTACCTATTGAAGATGCTCTTGAGTTGGCAAGTGAACCACCTTTTTGGGCAGCAGCATTTGGAATGTGTGTTAACAGAGCATTGAAAAAGTTATACAGCTAAAAATGAAACGAAACAAAAAATAAAATAAATTAAGTCGAAGCGTAAATAAATTATTGTTAAGAAAACTAATCTTAAGGTTTGTTTTGGGTATTAAATGCCCTTTTCTTTTTGTAAACAAAACTTGTACACGTTCAAAAAAACTTTTAGCAATTTTGTTCTCGCTTTGCTTTCACAAGCACATTATTAAAAGGTCAAATTTTTAAGCTGCAACCAAATTTTCACTTTAGTTGTTTTTAACACAATGTAGTTGAAAGCGTGAGCGGGAGAGGGGGGGTGGGGGATGAAAAAAAATACTGTAGAAAAAACTCAAACAATTTCATGCAAGAACATAATGCTCCTCATTAAAACACCAAGCAAACCCCAAAACTCTTCTGGAAAATAAAATGTTGTATGGTGCAAGTACTCGTATTTAATTTAATTGAGCAGAAATTTAAACGAAATGAAAATTTTATATTAAATGAAACGCGAAAGTGTTGACATTAAACTAATTAGCTTAATGAATATAAGTAATTTTATCACTAATTGGGAGATAAAAACTTTAGCAAAATAATTAAATGTAAAAAATGTTATCAGCTCCTTGTTAAGCAACCTAAAAGCCAATATGGAAATCATTACGAGTATTTCTACTTTTCACGAACATCTTATCTGAGAAATGTAAAATATTCTCTTAAACATACAGCTGCCAAAGATATTTAAACAAAACCAATACTGGAGTTAATATTTTGAATTATTTTGATTTTATTTATATCTTAATTCACAAAATCAGAAATTAAATCAAAATATTTCACTTATAAATAACACGAAGCAATTTCTTCTTCTTCATAAAAGTAATCATTCAGTTGCTTTGATATCACTACGACTTTTGCACAAAGAATGTTGCCATACTTACAATATGGTAATTAAAAGAAGTTAAGGCGACATGAGTGGTCACATCGCATTCAATTAATTTGTATTTTAACTAATTATTAAATAAAATTCAATTTAATATCGCAATTAAAAACTTAATTAATTTTTCTTCACTTTTAATTTTATGATAAAATAGAAGTTATGCAATGAAGTTGGAAGTAATATGAAAAATGTACTATGTGTAGCCTATTTAATTTTTCTATATGAAAAATTCACGATGTATAGCCCATTTAATATTTCTATATAAAAGTGAACGATTTATAGGCAATTTAATTTTTCTCAAATAGCCCATTTAATTTTTGTGTATAAGAATTTACTATTTATAGCCTATTTTATTTTTCTATATGAAAAATTAACCATGAATAGCCCATTTAATTTGTTTATATGAAAAATGTAGTACATATATCCCATTTAATTTTTCTATATGAAAACTAAACTATGTATATGAAAAATTTTAATTTTGATTTGAAAAATTTTAATTTTGATTTCACTTTTCTATATAAAATATACTATGTATAGTTCACTTAAGTTTTCTCCATGAAAAACAAACGATGTAGATGTCGTACATATAGCCCATTTAATGTCTTTTAAATGAAAAATTTAGTACATTCTAAAACTGTCGATTTAATTTTTCTATATGAAAAAATTAACAATTATTGTCCTTTTAATTTTTTTATGTATACCCCATTTAATTTTTCCATATGATACATAAATCATGTATGGCCCATTTAATTTTTTTTTGTATGACAAAATTAACAATTATTGCCATTTTAATTTTTCTATATGAAAACTGAAAGATATAGGGTGTTTTTTAAGAGGTATAGAACTTCGAAATGAAGTAAAACACAAGAAAATCGTTTTAATGTCCATCAATTTGGCTTTATTGGAAGAATAATTTTATGCCATTAATGTTTAAATATGATTTCGGGCATGTGGCCGCCGCGGCTGGCTCGAATAAAGCCAATTCTACAGGTCCAACTTTCAACCACTTTTTCGAGCATATGGGGCCGTATGTTGGCAATAACGCAACGAATGTTGGCTTCCAAGTCCACTAACGTTTCTGGTTTGTTGGCGTAGACGAGCGACTTCACATATCCCCAAAGAAAATAATCCAATGGTGTCAAGTCACACGATCTTGGTGGCCAATTGACAGGTCCATTCCGCGAAATTATGCGCTCATCGAATGTTTCCTTCAATAAATCGATTGTGACGTGCGCTGTGTGGCATGTAGCGCCGTCTTGTTGGAACCACAACTCATCCACATTCATGCCATCCAATTCGGGAACAAAATAGTCGGTTAGTCGGCTCCAATTGCTGTGCACGGTGGCGAATCGATTCATTCGGGTCCTCTTCAACACTTTGCTCTACAACGGCAATTGTTTCTTCGGTGCGCACTGTTCGACGTCTCTACGGATGCGTATTATCACATAGAGTAAACGTAGTGCGAAAACGATCCATGGTTAACCGAATTAATTGCTCTGATGGACGATTATGTCGACCATAAAATGGACGGAGCTTGCGGTAAACTTCGCGAACTGAACCATTATTTTCGAAATAAATTTGCACGATTTGCAAGCGTTGTTCTTTTGTCAACCTGTTCATGATGAAATGGCAAACCAAACTAAATATTAATCACTTGACAGCTGACAAAATGGCCGCCAGTTAAAAAAGTGATGCCAACTTAAAGTTCTATACCTCAATAAAAAACACCCTTTATATAGCTCATTTAATTTTTCTTTTATATAAATATGAGTATGAGGTATGAAACTTATTATGAGGTATTAATTTATTTTTCAAGTGCTTATCATAACCATTTGCCAGAGTATACTGATTTAATGTCAAGAATGAGATTTCGTTTGACAGTTAACCTGTTCCTAAGTTCTATCGTAATTGAAAAACCCCTGTGTAATATTCTTCCTTATGGCCCCTGTTCTGCAAATCACGACATGTCAAATCAATGTAATTTCAAAAAATTAATGAAAGCTAAGTCATTGCTTTTGTAAATTGCACGATTTATAGCGTTGGAAGTTGCAAGAAAATATTCTATTAGAAATGACAAAAACTTAAAATACAATAAAAATCCACTATCAAGTCAGCTATTAGTAGTTTACTTTTGAAATCACCATGATTTTCAGAACAGGCCCGTATGTTTGCTTTTTCAAGTACGTTTTCTAAAAATGTGTACCTTTCCTTTTCAACTGAAAGAATTTTGTATTCAGTAACAGTAATTTAAAATTATTTAGAACTTTTATTCTCTCAAATCGAAATAGAAAACTGTAATTACTCGTACTTTTGTATTTTGGTTTCCCACTCTATTTGAGTAAAATGAATTATGTTTTAAAATTATATCATAAATGAGTACATCTGTCGAAAAATAAAAAAATAATCTTAAATTTCACTTAATAGCCCCATTTAACGATACGCCATAAATATCATCCGGCTGCAGACAATATTAATGGCAAACATTTTTGTGCAAAAAAAATATAAGTGAAGGTAAGGCAATAAGTATTGCAAAGAATTATTTTACAAATACTGCCAAAAATTCAACATTTTGTGCTTTTTTGTGGTGTTTGGAGCTTCGCACATATCGTCAGCTAAAAAACAAGACAACCTATCTAACAAAAAACCAAAATTTACCTTTTTATAAATTCCGTGGAATTTTAAAGAAATATTCACAACAAAAAAAAAAAAAAAAAAAACCTGAGCGAATAAGAAGAGTGATTTTATTTATTTTATTAAATTGGGAAAACACTAGTTATTAACCTGACTGCACCCGGTCAAAAATACTTGTGTGGCAACACTGTATTCATGCGCAAACAGTGAACGGCTGTTGTTGTTTTTTATATTATTTTCATTTGTCCTCGTCCATACAGTGAAACATTTTGGGTTTCTCTTTTGAAACTGCATTCGTGTCCACACTGTGAAGTTTTTGTTTTGCAGCTTATGCCGGCCATACACTAGATAAGTTCAGTGCTCAAGTCTGGCACTGCGTAAACTAAGCTTGTGACACACACTATACAAGTAAACTGTGCAGTTTTTATTTTAAAGCTATAAGTGAAGAAGACAACATGTGCAAATACTGCTCTATTTTATTAATTGCTGTGGAAATAAAAACAGCCTAAATCCTAAATGTGTTAATCTTTTTAACAGCCATTTCTCTATTTGCATCGGGGTATTTTTCCTTTAGTTTATTAATTAATTTTTCGTAGGCTTCGATTTTCATAATTCTATTGCTATAATCACTGCTTTTAATGCGCCATAATGCAGGCGATTCTTTGTATAATTCTAGGAACTCTATCCAGAATATTTTTTCTGCGCTCATTTTTTGTTTTTAACTCTTAAAAAATCACGACAAAACTGAGTGTTTGCAACATACACTACACAAGTTCACTGTACAGTTTTCAAACTTGAGCAAATATCAAAATCGTTTTGATATTTACTCAGATCACTGCGTAAATAGCACAACCGCCCCCATACACTACACAAACGCACTGTACAGTGCCAGACTTGAGCACTGAACTTGTGTAGTGTATGGCCGGCATTAATAAATTTTTTCATATATTTCCATTGCGAATGAGACGAGAATGACGTACTCAACAAAAACTGCATGTACATGAAACAAAGTACCCTTTTCCATTCCTCTTTACCCGTTCATCGACAAACGCAAAAGTTTCGCAGTAAATGTTTCACTGTATGGACGGGGACTTTACAGCATTGGTGGGCACTGTGAATGTATTGGTGAACTGTCAATGGATTGAGGTTGCCAGCTACCCACCAAACACAAAGCCACACAGTTAAAATATTAATTCATTAATTTAGTCAATTGTAAAAAACTTTTTCAAACTTTATTTTGGTATGGTCCACTGATAGCAACTATTTTTTTATTTTTTCCAAATAAATATTTATATTTTTATTTCAAATTTGTCTCTTTGCCTATCTCTAAACTTATGAATCTCACTATGAAAAGCATCGTAATGTATTTTAATGACATATTCCCTTTTTTATTTAAATCTTTGATAACTTAAAAGGCATTGTATGCTACCAAATGCGTTATTTATAATAACATATTTTTCGCATATCATAAATTTGAAGCGCAACACGTGTGTTTGCTGGATAAATATTCTTGAAAAAATATGTAAGCATCCACCTCATGCTCATGCGTCGCTGTCTCATCGACGACTAAATGAAAGAGAATAAGAATAATGCTATAAACACAATCAAGTCCACCGACCATCGACTACAAGATGTCAAAAATAGAATACATGCGTGCTTATGAGAATAATTCTTTTAGCCGCTACACGACTACCGACTACACGGCTACTTTTGTAGCCCGTAGCCAACTTAGGCTAATTTCTATTTTTCTTGGCTACAAAAAACAGATTAGTGCTGCCAATACAACAAATGCATGAAATGCTGGTTTTAAAAACGCAATACATTAAATATTAAACACGAAAAACTATTAAAAACACGAAAAACTATTATAGTGGCACCATTGAAGAATAATAATCAAGCAATAGTGGCAATAGTACTTATAAAGTTAATTAAATTTTCTTGAGACATTTGAAATTTTTTTTTCACACAAATTCACTTAAAAAAATCAAGTTTGTTTTGTTTTGGTTAACTTTAATACATATGTCAAAACAGATGTTTATTTTTTGTAGTTAGTGGTCGGTAGTCGTTAAAAGAATTAAGTAGCTGGCGACTTGGCTATTTTTGTAGCCAGCTACTTTTGTAGTCGGTAGTCGATGGTCGGTAGCCTTTGATTGTGTTTATAGCATAAGTGTGAATATTTTCAGCAGGGCTGTCAGATATGGCGATTTCACGCCAATCGCGGCAATTTTTCAACTTGTTTGGCGTCCAAATTTTTGGTTTGGCGACATGGCGATTTTTCTGGCGATAAATAAATTTGTTGGCGATTATTATGGCTATTTTTTTTTAACAAAATTGAACTTCAAAATTTTATTTATTTATTTATTTATTTATTTGCCGTTTTGTCAATGTCGAAAACGTCTTTCAAATGTAAATGTGCGACAAGTCGAACGTTGTCGACATTGACAAACAGGCCCTTTCTAATTCAAAAACAATTGAATTTTATGATTTTTCTTATAATGCGTTCTGAATTTGGTGAGAAAAATTAACAAGAAACAATTTTTGGCGATTTTATTTCTAATTTTGGCGATTTTCTAATAAATTTTGATACGATCATTTTGTACAAATTTATATTAAAAAAGTGTTATATAAAAACAAATTTATTATCAAATATTTACTAAGAAAAACCACATAGCACTGAATTTTGGCGATTTTTGGTAATTTTTAAAATCAATTTGGCGAAATAGGTCGGAAAAAATCTGACAACCCTGATTTTCAGCACAATTGTGCAAAGAAACACCCGTATATGCTTTACAGCCAATTTAGCAATGGCAAAGTAAGAAAATAAAAAAACAAGTTGATTAAGGCCGGGGCACAATGAATCCGTCATACGTTAAACTTCGCCTTTTTCAACTGACAGCTAAGTTGAAATACATGGTTTCTTATGAGGGCTGTTACATTCAGTACGTGTCCGTCAACGCAAAGTACAAAAACTGGTCAACTTTTAACTTTTTGCGTACGTTGAGTAGTTTGACAGATATTGGTTGGTTTTTTTTGGTATGTTTTAATTAAGTTTTTTGTGTTTTGTGGCAGCAAAAATAAAATTAAACTAAATAAATAAACGAAATAAATAAAAAAATTTGAATTTAATAAATAAAATGGAGAATCAACCTATTGAAGCTGTTCAAATGCTTCCGTCAATAAAGTACTCATTGTGCCAACCTTCTCCGTCGTTGCGATAATGTCAGTTGAAAAAGGCGAAGTATAACGTATGACGGATTCATTGAGCCCCAGCCTTTATTGAGTTCTTGTTTCTACTTTGATGTTAGTTGAACTTGTCATTTATTTAAATGCAAGTTTAACATAAGAACCAGGGATGATAAAGTTGGTACAATTGTACTTTTTTTGGTACAATACAAACCTTAAAAGTACGTTGGTACCCCCGTGACTCATTTGGCACTATTTGAAAAATTTGCGAGACTATCTCTTATTCTTTACTTTATACAAAAAATAAATAGCGATAATTTTAAAGTATATCCAGTTTGAGAGAAAAATGGCGAATTTGATTTGTTGTCGAGAGCGACTTCTTTGTTAGATATGCATTCCATTTGTTTGATTTATTATAAAGAACTACATCTGACTTTACCGGTGTTTCGTTTTCAATATGATAGTGTGTCTTCATTTATTTTATCTTTTGTACTAATTTAAAATTTATACAGGCTTATTTATAAAAATTATTAGGGCTTTATAAAGGCTTCGTAAGAAAAACTTTGTTTGAAAATATGTTTTAAGAAACCTTTATAAAGCCTTAATAATTTTTATACATAATGCTGATAAGAAAAAAAAAATTGCTATATACATTCATATGTAAACAGCTAAAATTTACTTTGAAATGGAAGACTTTATATACATATGTATATAGAAATAAAATTGAAAGTTGTATAGTTACGGATTTTGAAAGAAATGAACAGCACTATATAACTTTTTGCGAAACTAAATAAAGTTACTTTTCATGACGAAATTTTAAACTGGCTAACAAAATTCATTCCCGAAAATGTTAGTAGTATAGTATTTTTTTATTAAAAAATATTCCCAAAAAAAAATGGAAATTATGATACTATTTATAAACAACAAGTTTCGAGCTCTGAAAAATTAATTGGATGAGCTAATGTTTCCGTAGCTTTCAAAAGTTATCAGGAGAATATTGTCAATTCCACACTCATCGGGGAATGTGAAAGGAATATTTTCATATTCAAAATAAAGACGCGAAAGTCTAATACATACAAAAGACTTATTGAAAAGCAATAACCGTATTTTTTATGAAGATACACCTCGTCACAGAAATATATTCCAATAGTGTAAAAAATAATGCATTTACAATCGGTTTTACAAAAATGTTGCATAAAGAATATTACAGTTTCTATTGTGTTTTTACCTTCTTTTGTAAAATAACAATTATTTGAGTTAGGGCATTTCTATTTGATACCAACGATATGTATTAACTGCCTCTCCCACTGTCTCGGATTCTAATAAATTTTCAGTTTTGAGTTAATGATTCAGATTTATCCTCACATCGTTCTTTTATTTTTTTTTTTAACAAATACATTATTTTCTTATTTCATTAAGTTGTGTGTATATTAAAAATTTTAAACTTGTGTTCTGGCAAACCAGTTTTTTTTTAGTTATGACGTTATTTGAGTAAATAAAAATATAATAAAAAAAGTTAAATCAAAAAACCGAGTTTAGTACTATTGGGGTCGAAAAAGTACATTTTTAAATGCTAATTAGTACGAAATTAGTTTTCTCATTTATCATCTCTGATAAGAACTCTAGTTGTTTCAGAAATTTGTAGTCACTGCTGATCTGCATTAGCAACAGTGAAATGCGCATAGAATCCAGCTTACCGCACGCAACAATAATCAATTTTAATGTATTTTTAATAAAACTAAAGAATAATTTGGTGTTACTAGTACATTAACAAATATTAAAGGAAAAATGCTCATTTCACACTTCAATATTTTCTATTTTAACATGATTCTTCCTCACGTAAGTTATGAAAATTTTAGTTAGATCGTTTTGAGTTTCAGGTAACCGATATACTTTTGGTTTAATTGTGGTTGCGATGCTTTTACAAGTCATTTGCTGCAAAACCAGCGAGAGAAAATTAAATTTTTTAAAGGTCCTTCAAAAAAACACGCAACTACTAGCATGTTTTTTCTTGTCATTGTTAAAAAATAAAGAATCCAGTTGGCGTGCAGTGGACACACACACAACTCAAGATAGTGTGTTTTACTAAGTTCTGACATTTCATGAAAATTTCACATATTATTTGTGGGTAAGAAAGAACAGTTGTAATTATTTTACACAAATGTTTTGTTATAAATTTTTAATCAAATGTTATTGTACAAGAATATACACACACACATGTTTATACAAACTAAAATTGATTTATGGGATAAGACTAAAGGAAAGTTTTTTTTTTAAATTGTAGTAAAAAATGTCAAGGTAATGTCGAATTAAAGAATTTCCTTTCTTATTTTCAAAATAAAGGTGAACAGCGAAGATGAAACTTTATCCTTTTAATAGAGGTTTTATTTTTTCAAACTTATTTAAGCTTAGAGATGGAACAAGTTGTGTGATTAAATCACATCATCAAACTTTTCAAAGAAAAAGTGAACCGACTTAAAAATTAAGCATTAAAAATCAACATAGTGTACTGTACAACAAACTCAAACTCTGGTTCAGGCTGTGGAGAAAAGAATTCAACATTTTCAATGTCTACACATAAACTTATTATAAAATAATGCATAATCACTGCCAAAAAAAAAACCGTTTTCAATTCAAAGATCTGCTAGAACATTTTCAAAAAAAATTTATGGGACTAAACTGGAAGTAAACTCTTTCAAACAAAAAAAAATTTTAAATCTTTTGGTTAAAAATTATTACGTTAAATATAAAATTATATTTTAATGGGCGCACCTCCGCCCATTTTTTTTAAATGCAAGATTATGTGGTGTGTTTTAAGTTTTGTAAAAATCGGTCAAGTAGAGCCACTTAAAATAAAATATTAAATTTTAATGGGCATGACTCCTCCTATTTTTTAAATAAAACATTGTGTATATTTTAATTAGATTCAGTAACTTTTATTACGATGCTCGTATCGTTATAATAAATATAAGGAAAATTTATCGACTTTGCTATTCAGTAACATATTTTAACGATATTCGCTGTCGGTCGGAGAAAAAAATTAAGTCACAAATTTGTTAGAGTTTTTCTTTATTATTCTTTGTGCTTTTCGCTTGTTTTTACATTTTCTATACAGAGCTATCACATAATATTGAATTAAATGGTGAATAAGATAAAGCGGGAGAATATCGTAAAAAAGAAATTACAGAATCACATTATCGTTATCGCAAGCGAATAAACATGTCGATAAATATTACGATTTTCGGTTCGCAAAAAGTTACTGAATCCAGGTACAGGGTGTGTGTTAAATTTTGTAAAAATCGGTAAAGTAGAACCACGTGATACATAATAACAAATGTTAGTGGGCGCCACCCCGCCCATTTTTTAACTTTAAAATTGTGTAATTACAAGAACCAAAGGTGTTTGTTTGCTAGGTTTCGCAGCAATCAAATGAGTAGAATATCATAAAATCAAATAAAAAAATTTTGGGCGCACACCCACCCACTTTTTTTTTGCAATGGGACCAAAGACGAAATTTTCACAATCTAAAAATGTAGTCTAAAATGTACAGAGTTATGAAGTAACATTGACAACAACAAAAAAAAAAATACAGACGAATTGATAACCTCCTCCTTTTTTGAAGTCGTTTAAAAATACCACACATGTAGTGATTTCTCCCTACTTCTGGCAACACTGTTTTGTATTATAAAAAGCTGTTGCCACATTGAATGAAAAAAAAAAATAAAATAAAGGAATATACTCGTATCAGAAATTCAAATATGTATAAAGAAAAATTTGAAAAAAAAAAACATGGAGAACAGCAAATGTGATTTTTATTCTCCGCGCCGCACACAGAGACAAATTGAAAATTTAGTGCGACAAAATTATTTACTTCATATGGACTCAATAAATTTTAATAAAACTAGATACCTCAAGGTTTTTAGGGTAGTTGACTAGGAATATGATGTCAGTTTTTTAAATACTAAAATTGCGGATCCAATATGGCGGACAGTTTTTGAAAAATTAATCTAATTCGCTTAAAACTTATTACACGGAAATTAGGTGTATTACCTAAGGAAAATGTGCTCTATTTATTGAAAGGGGAAATGGAGGGACCCTCACTTGACTTTTTTTACACTTATTAGTAGTTGTGTTTTTTAACTTATAAGGAAAAGTCGTGGAACTGCATCGAACTTTTTTTATAGCTCTAGCTAAAGTAAATTTTTCAATATATTTCATAATAAAAAGAGAATACTATATCTAGACTACATACATATAATTGTTATTTTAATAATAACTGCAAACTAAATTCGATACCTGATGCTTAAAAATATATTTTAAAAACTTTAAAATGTAAGTTTACAAAAAAAAAAAAAAAAAAAATTGTCGAGTGTAGCAACAATAAACGTTATAGATCAGCATCTAAGTACTAACTTACACGCACAGGTATAAGTGCGTGTAACAGAAAATAATACTTTGCACGCACGTACAGACTAATATGATGCGTTAAAAAAGTAAATACTTATAGGATGATTGCTTAATGGCATATAGAACATATTAAGTGCAATATTGATTACATTTAACAAAATAAAAAAAATCAATTTTTGTCGTCGTAATTCGATTATTTTTCCCTGCGTGCGTCACTTGCATCACCAAAAGACCAACTGCCTTATTCATAAAAAAATATTTCAGGTTTATTAAGCGCTTATTTGACATATTTCTATGGGAAATTTTTCAAATAAACCTGTAATAAACCTAAAATATTTTTTATGAATTAGACCGCAAGTAATGCTTAACAAATTTTCTTTAAACAAAAAAAAAAAAAAAAAAAAAAAAACAAAAAAAAAAAAAAAATCCCTCAACCTAAAAAAACCAATTATTCATTGTTCTTAATGCGCATCTATAACATGGGCTTACTAAGCCAGTTGACTTTTGTTTGTTAACTAGCGGCCTGTCCCACCATGTCACCAGAAATAGTTCGATCGAATACTTATACTGAAAACAACAACACATTTTGGAATGCAAGTTGTCGATCGAGCGATTTTTGGTAACATCGTAGCAACGGCCGTAAGTCAAATGTCTAATTTGGTGTAAGGGGTTGCAAGTCTAAACATACATACATATGTATGTATGTTCTTATTTGCTTTATCACCAAATACCCTACAAATAAATATTCAGTTCTACATAGTGCTAGACATTTATTACAAGAGGCATACATACATACATACACTCTGACTATGTTACCCTGCATTGACAAGTGTCATGGTCATTTATACGAGTACCAAAAAAATTCATGTGGTTTTTGGTGTTGTAATATTTTGTTCTTAAATATTCTGCTCCAACCACAAACATAAACAATTTTAAAATAATTCGTTTGTATTTACAAAAAAAAAAAAAAAAAATGCATAGTTATCGACTATTGAAGCCTTTAAAGTGTTTGTACATAAACTTAAATCTTGTATTTCTTTTTCTTACTGATAGTAAATAAAAGAAATATATGTTTGAAATATTTCACCTAAATATAAAATATTTTATTTTCTTTTAAAACACAATTATGTACATACCTCCACTTGATCCTGCTCTCCGGCATATTCTAAGTTCGTAAATATTGACCAGGTGTAACGTCTACGAATTTCCATGCGTGCATTGTGGCGTCTATACCAACGTTGTATAAGTAAAGCAGCCTTCATGGCTGAAAAGAAATGAACGACAAAAAAAGGCGGAAAAAACAGTATAAAAAGGGGTTCATAAAATATATTAAAATTAATGGCCATAATCTTTAACTGATATAATAAAAAGGATTTTGGAAAAAAATACTTTTCAAGCTTTTCATAACTTTTGTTAATGTTTTTTTTTTTACCCAAAACAAAAGTGCATTAATAAAATTAAGAATTTTAATTGCATAATTTTGTGCGGGAGTTTGAGAAAAATAAATATGAGAGTTATACAAATATTCCATTTGTCCTTGAAGTATTTATTTTGTAAGGAGATATGGATTTTTAACTAACTACACTCAAATATGTTATTTAAATTTATGTTCACTTACTTAAGAAAAAAAAAAACTTTTAAATTCTATTGTTTACATTAAAATAAAAAATTATCAAAAATTCTTATTTTTAAAAATTTTACTTTTGGTACTTTTGATATATTATTAAGGGATTTCTTGACCAAACTACTTACAAATTTTCTGATTTGCTTCATAATGATCTTACACATATTCTATACTCGAAATATTTTGTGTTATTTGACTTTACTTTTAATAGTTCACAAGAAACAAAATAAATTTTATTTATGATTTTAACAGGCCAAAAATCTTTTTTGTTATTTTATTGAATAAAAGTGAGTTAAAATTTATTTTAATTTTAATTATTATTCGAACTCCATTTGTTTCTATATTTATGATTTTAACAGGCTAAAGTTCGTATTGCTTTTTAAGCCAAATTACATGTGATAATTATTAATGAACAAATAACACCAAAGTTAGTTGTAAATATTCTGAAAACACATAGTTGAACGTAACAGCCAGCCGTTTTCGAAGGCCATAAATATAGAAACAAATGCAGTTCGAATAATAATTAAAATTAACTAAAATTAATAGCCATGGGCATGTGGCAAAAATCAAATAAAAAATATTCTTAATAGTAACAAACCAAAAAAGGTTGTCTTAAGTAGAAGAAAAAATAAGCAAATTAACTAACATGTGTATAATTAGTAAAAGAACAAAACGACAATGGTAAGACTGTTGTAAATATAGAGATGGTAAAAAATAAATAAAAAAGCTTTCAGCAAATTGAAATACGATGAATCAAAACAATTCACATATTCCCTTTGCAATAATGCTAAGTATATAAAGCAGAAATCTACATCAACTGACACCACACACAGTGGACCAAACACAAAAGAACGCTGATGATGAAGGTTTAGTAGTGGCCTCCGAAAACGGCTGGCTGTTCCGTTCAACTATGTGTTGTCAGAATATTTACAACTAACTTTGGTGTTATTTGTTCATTAATAATTATCACATGTAATTTGGCTTAAAAAGCGATACGAACTTTAGCCTGTTAAAATCATAAATATAGAAACAAATGGAGTTCGAATAATAATTAAAATTAAAATAAATTTTAACTCACTTTTATTCAATAAAATAACAAAAAAGATTTTTGGTAACAAAAAAATATTTTTTTTTGGTTAAATTGAAGATTTTTGAAAAATAAATATGGCAACACTGTTGAAGGGTGACATAGCTGCTACACGTCGCCTGCGACTCGTGTTTGTTGTTGGGTAGAAGTGAAGAGAAGCTTGCTGGGTAGTAAAAACCGCACGTATGGCCCATTTCAGATTAGGCAACTTTAATTTCGCAAGTATAATTTTCATTTTTATTTATTTTCTTTTGAACTTGCTTTTATGTTCAAATTCAGCAACTTTGTTGAGCAAGTTTAATTTTCTTATGCTCGAATTTTCTTAATTTGTTGACGTTTTGTTTCATTTCTGTATTCATGTGTATACAATGGAAGTTGAAGAAAAAAATAATTTAGTTATAGATATAAATACTTGAATACATCGGAGAAGCGGTTACAACAGAAACAGAATTGCGAACAGAAACAGAATTGCCAAGTACAAGCAAGTTTGTACTCAAATCTCGGCAATTATTTCCCCTTCAAACCGACCTTTCCTCTCGCACCCACAAACACAAGACTTGCGCAAATAAAGTTGCCTAATCTGAAAGGAGCCTAATGGTACTTGTAGTCAGGGTTGTCAGATTTGTTCGACCTATTTCGTCAAAAGTCGCCAAAATTAATTTTATGTAGTTTTTCTTGATATATATTTGATAATAAATTTGTTTTTAGGTAACACTTTTTTTTATAAAATAATCGTATTAAAATTGCGAAGAAAATCGCCAAGAGTGGAAACAATATCGCCAAAAATTATTTCTTGTAAATTTTGCTCATCGAAATTCAAAACGCCTCAATTCCTACAGTTAATATGAGAAAAATTATTTTGTTTTAATTTCTCACACACAAGTTTTGGCAGGATTTATTTTTGAAACTAGCCCTTCAACAAACTAATTTTCCTGAATTACAAAAATTTTGAAGTTCAATTTTGTTTAAAAAAAAATAGCCATAAAAATTCCCAACAAGATTATTTATCGCCATGTCGCCAAATCAAAAACTTACACTACGACCACACCAGAAATTTGATGTGTCTTAACACAAGCAATAACGCCGGCAGAATGATGACGTCAGATTGCTTGTGTTCAACAATGTATTTGGAGGTGGTGAACACGTATGTTCAAATACATATATTTGCTTTTTATTCACATAAATACTTAAATTGTCAATAATTTTATCCTTTTCTAATTTTAAATTGAACTTTTATTGGTTTTATGTAGTTAAAACTTTTATTTTCTACTTTTACGTTGAAAAAATTTCAATATAATTTGTATTTGACAGCATGTGTTAAGAGATTATTGCTCAGCAATTTATTTTAACAGTTGTTTGCTGAGTATATATTTGAACACATATTCATACGGTCCACACGCTAATATGTTGTGTCGGCAATCGAATTTGACAGTTGCCACGGCAATAATTGCCAAGATTATTGCTCGTGTGGTCGGCATGTTAAGGCTCCAAACAAGTTAAAAAATCGCCACATCTGACAACCCTGATTGTAGTGACAATTACATATATTTGTTATGCTATGTACGACCAGTGTTGCCAGTTATTCCTATTTTTTATGGTTTTGGAAAATTAGTTATTTGTTATTATAATAAAGTAAGAAGAGGAAATGAATTATTCCCCCTTATTGTGAATGGCGTCTCAAGACGACATCACATCAAGACGACAGTAAATATTGTCATTTGTATAATCTTTATCGGCAATAATTGGATCTTATTGACAATATCTTACTAATCTCCAAGGCTTTGTAAATAAATGGAGCATGTTAATAGTAGTCAATTGTTATAGACGAAGAGTAGACAAGTGACATATTTTAGTGTCGTCTTGATGTGACGTCAACGATTCCATTCACAATAAGGAGTATTGTACTTTGGTGATAAATTTAAAAAAAGGAAACTATATTGACACAATAATGGTATAATTACTCGATTCGTATCGTGTTACTTTTGAATTTGTCGTATCGTTTAATTCTGGATGTTAGTTAGTAAGAACGAGAGGTTGCCAATGAACATGTCAGCTGTTATTGTATTTCTCTTTGCTTTATACATGTGTGTGTACGTATCAAGGCTGGCCACATGGAGAACACCGAGAGTAATGTATTAGCGTATATGTAAGAGAGAAATTGACGTAAGAATCTATCTTCTGTAGATTCCCTGTCGGAAATTACGTTAACTTTAAACTAACTTTAAGCTAACTATTACGCAACTAGTACTAACTGGCACTTGGATTACTTTTTAATGTAATCAACTGACTATTTTAACATTATGATGTCTTAGGGGGTAGTCAATTGTCTCACTCTGCATTACTTTCAGCTAACTTAAAGTTGATTTTTTTTTAATCACCTGGTAGTCAGTAAATTAAAAATATTTTTTCTGGGGTTCCAAGATGTAACATCACACGTTGTGTACTTAGGGCGCTACCACTCAACTAAGATACCATCTAAAATAACAACAGTACAATATTAATATGAAACTGAAATGAGTTTCAAAGTAGGTGAGAATAAATTTGTTGGCACTCATCAAATTCGCTTATGTATTCAACTTAAGAATTAATTTTGGGTTTTTTCTGGATGACATTGCAGTTAGCTTTTAGCTAGTCTAAGAAAGGTTAACTATAAGTTAACTATTTTTGTAGTCAACCACACATTCTCCGAAAGCGTATCTAACTCACATACGTTACGATACATATTAAATAAATAGCAAGATGTTTTATTTATGTTACAGATTTTGTCAGCTGATCCGTCAACTCACAATATGAATCTACTAATAAGCGAATAAAAAGCATTTATCAAATTAATTTCAAAAAGTCCCCTGACTACTGAGTCAAAAAAGTCTTCATGTAAACACTAGTGGATTGTCGCAGCTAAACGGGCTCTTCTTGTTGACTGGAGTTAAGCCGAAACTTTTGGTATTTCCAAATCAGTAACTTTAAAGCCAACACTGGTCCTATTAACTGGTCCTATCCTTATCTATAGCCATACAACTGTCGAATTTTGATGAAGATGTGTCAAGTTAGCGGGTATATAATAGTTTGGATTAAAGGTGCTGCGATTGCTCACGTATGAGCATAAGCGAAGCCATGTGCCCACTTGAAGGGAGTGTTTGTATATATCTAGGTGCAATCTGACACACATACCAACAGAACGATTTATAACACGCATTGAATACTTAAACGATCGAAATCTACTGAATGTACTATGATTTTCTGGTTTTTGCTGACATTCCTCTGAAAGCTTTATGTTAAGTATAAAAATGGTGTTGCAGTCAGAATGTAAAGAACAGTGTAATTAACAACGTGGTATTCCAATTGTAAATAATTTAACATTGTGTGTTGGAAAGCTAGTAAAAAACGTGCTCGGGGGGTGTACTCCGTAATTCAAAACGCTAGAAAATACTTTTGAATTTGCATGTTACTCGTAATTCATGAAAATTCAATGGTATTTTCTTTTGTTTCGAATTACAGAGTAGAACTCCAGATTCGATAATGGGCGTAATTACGTGTGGCGTATTTAGCCTCTGGCTACGATGATTTTAATCTTTAGTTTAGACTATTGCAAACAAATTTCTTTAATTTAGAGCAAAATCGTTGTAATCAATTTCGAAATATAACACTCGTAATTAGGCCCATTATAAAATAACAACACTTTCTTTACTCAACATTAATACGAGTATTAAGGGCCTTTAAACACACAATGTTAAATTACTCACCATATATTTAAAAAAGAATTCTTACGATTTTCTCAATACACATTCCCTGCATTTGCAAACAAGACACTTAAAAGCTTGTTGTCGTATTTTTTCTTAAAATATTTAATACATACTACTTATGGCATCGGGAGACTTATCTTCCTTTGGCTGCAGACAGCCCATCATTTTGAAATTGCTTTTCAATTTATCCAATAAAGTTTGTTGATGTTTCGAATCCATTCAGAAAACGCTGACAAGTACCGCCAGAGAATTTTAATTTTCAAATCAAAAGAAATATTATTAAAAAAATATTTCTTCTTTTATGGTTAAGGATATTCTCGTTGGTTTTTTCTATACTTCGCTATACAATTTGCATATGTCACGTTTTACAAAGGAGACGTGTCGTGTCAGTGACTATCAAACACTTTTTTTGCGGTTAAAAATTTACATAAGCCTGAACATATACATACATATGTATACACTTATGCATGTACACAAATATTATTTATTGATGTATGTTTGTATATTCTTTGGTTTAGCTTAAAAAGCTTGATTACAATATTATTCTTTAGGGAATATTTATGGACTATAAATATGTTATTATTTTCTTACACAATCATATTAAAAACTTCTTTTGATTATTTAAAAAGTTTTTTCTTTTCTTTTATAAGCATTTAAATTATACACAACATGTGTGTATGTCTGTAATATGTATTATTTTGTTTGCTTTTTGTTAACAGAATTTTTATATTTTATTTTTTTGCACTTGTCTTTGAAACTTAATCCCTTTGCGGAGGTTTTATGATGGCCCTAAAAGAATTTATAAACCTTTTAGGCTGTTTATTAAGAAGGACCGAATCGAAGAAATTGCTATTTAGGCTTAAAGAAATGATTTTACTTGTTTATTTACGTTTTTTATTTGTTATATTTTAGGTTTCCAAAAAGTACTGGTAACTTGGTTTAAATAAAAAATAAATTTACTTATTTTTCATCAACAGAATAAAAAATATTTGTATACGAGTACATCAGAGATTGCCTTCTCTGTCTCTCTCACTCTTTCGACTTTGCAGACGCTTGATACGTATACTTTGCTTTTTCATATCGTGCCATAACCGGCAGAAAAGCTTAAGCGTCATTATTTTCGAACATCATTGTTTGGCGATAGTCGATACTTTTTACCATCGCAAGTAATCGAAGATTCGTCAAAAAATTAAGTTCAAAAATTATGGCGCGATATACAAAAATGTACTACAGTGCCAGCCCTATTATATCAGAGTAATTTAGCTCACTTCACAAATCAATGCTGCTTTGCTGTGGGGATGATAACCAAATTTTAGGGGATTTTTTTTATAACTGATGGTAACAAAAATGATTTTTGAGCTAAGAAATGTGCGTCTGGCAAGTCTAAAAATGTGTGTTACTATTCACAGTGAATGGTTTCTAATAGAGAAGAATCATCAAGGCAAGTTAAAACCAATAATGAACACTAACAAAACAAAAATACGCAACAAAATGCAATATGACTTGTTGGAAGCACTTCTTAGGGCCAATTTCACCAACTCTATTTAAATATCAATTCATGTTTAAATATCGATTTTCATGAATTTTTGTATGGAAAAATTACTTTTAAATATGAATTGATATTTAAATAAGTTGGTGAAATTGGCTCTTAGAATAAACACACACTTTAAAAATAATTCAATTTGTTGTGACAAATTAAATCCTTGTGCTGAAATTCTAAAGTTTTATAATGTTACACAATTTCTGAAGTTTTTGAAATGGTAAACTTTGCTTAAAAATTTTTTTGTGTAATTTTTTCTTTACAAGTTTTATAAGTACAAATTAAATTAATATGAATGTAAATATAGCTATCGATATAAATGAATTTTATTGAATAAATATGTTATCTTTGCCGTTTTTTTTTTTTTAATAAAATTAAAAACTTTTACTTTTTCACAAAAGAAAAATTTGAATAAAAAAAAACTAAATTTGGGGATTTTAGGGGATAAGCTAAAAAAAAAAAAAAATAACTGACAACACTGACACTTTATGAAATCATTCACAAAAATAATAAAAGCAAAGTATTGCAAAGGTAACTACCCTGTCGGGATTTGAGCTAACTTAAAAGTAACTAATGGTTAATCAGAGACGATTGACAACTGACTCAAAACCTAACTCATTTTTCATGTTAAAAGCTATTCAGTTTTTCAACGTAATGTCCTCAGAACGAATCAGTACTCACTCACGCTGCATAAGTTTCAAATAACCACAATTTAGCTTATTTCGAGTGATTTTTTGGCTGATAAAATGCAAGTGCACTATTAGTTAGCTGCGAACTGACTAACTAATGGTTGGCCCATTATGACTTAATTTGTGGCGCATCAAAAAAGAAGAAAAAAGGTCTTTCTTTAGCTAACCATTATTTTTAACTTACTAATGATTAAAATTTTTAGTCAACATAAATTTGAAAGAATTTAACATTTCTTAGAGAGGAGAATTGGTATCGAACCGTGATCACTTTGTTTGTCAGCCATCATACTTAACACTTTGCTATTGCGCCATATAAAATAAAGATGGCACAGAGTTAACATAAACATGAATTTTACTTTGACATATTCTCGATAAACTTTGACTCATCTCTGCATCAGCTTTGAGCTAGCTTAAAGTTAATTCAAAACTTATCGAGGAGATGTTAGTTGTACAAACATAACTCGCTAATCTCAGCATCAGTTTTGAGTTAGCTTAAAGTTAGTTCAATACTTATCGGAAAGAAGGCAGTTCTACAAAAAGCTACTGAATCACAGCTGCATCATTTATAAGTTAGTTCAGAAGCTAGTTGTAAATGAGTTAGCAAAAACTCACCTATATTTTGAGCTAGCTAATAAAAATCCGACAGGGTAACTACACAGTGTGCATCTAAAGACTTTTAATCAGTGATGCCAACTATTTTGGTTCTAAAAGCGTATCAAATTTAAAAAAAAATACTAAAAGCGTAATTTTGAGTTCTAAAAAGGATAAAAAGCGCTAAGGTGAAAAACGAGTGAAGATCCAAACGAAATAAGTTTAATAATACTTAATATTTTCTAAGCTGTTCTTTATTTAATGCAATATATCAGACGAAAAAGGTATGCTTTACACTGAAAAAATAAATACACCAAGTAATTATAAAAAGTGCATAAATTTCTTAAAAGTACTACTTAGTGCTTTTTCATAGTTTGGCACTAACGCTCAAATTTTGGCATTTTGAGTCTTCAAAAAGCACTAAAAATAGTGCCAAAAGCACCAAGTCGGCATCACTGCTTGATACATTGCAAGCATACGTTTAGGAATTCATAAGCAACTTTCAGCAAAGAATTCCGCAGATATTCTATGATCCCATTTTCGCTTCTCATTTCTTGATTCCGTTTATAGGACATCATACTTTCTTTTGCAAAGATCCAGTTTCTCACACACTAACAGTTCTTTTAAAAGAGAAAAAAAGTGTGCTGTGATACCGCAGTTGACTTTTCTTTAAGAAAAGTGTGCTGGGGTAACATATAGTCAAGTTTTCTATAAGCAATGCATGCTATAATGCCACATAATCGGGTTTTCTTTAAGAGAAGATGAGAAGAGACTTTACCATAAGAAAAGTGTGCTGTAAGGACATATTCAACTTTTCTATAAGAAGAGTGTGCTGTAATGAAAGAGTCGAGCTGTCTCTAAAATTAAGTATCTCTGCTGAGAAGACTCAGCCGACTTTTATTTAAGAAAATTATGCTGTGATGACACATAGTCGAGTTTTCTATAAGAAAAGTGTACTGCGATGGCAGAGACAACTTTACTATAAAAAATTGTGCAGTGATGTCACAGTTTTATAAGAAAAAGTGAGGTGTCATGACACAGTAGACTAATCTTTAATGAAAGTGTGCTGTGATGACACACGAAATTATTCTATATAAAAAAGGTCTTGTTGATGACCCAGTTGACTTTTCTATAAGAAAAATAATTTTAATTAATTTGTTTCAAGTCCTTTAACTTCTTTAAGAAAAATGTGCTGTGATGACGCAGTCGACTTTTCTATAAGAAAAGAGTGCTGCGACGACCATAGTCGACTTTTCTATAAGAAAAATGAGCTGAGATGACACACCCGACTTTTCTATAGGTAAAGTGTGCTGTGATGACACACCAAATTTTTCTATAAGAAAAGTCTTGTTGATGCCCCAATGCCCCAGTCGACTTTTCTATAAGAAAAATATTTTTATTTTAATTGATTGATTTAATTTCTTTAAGAAAAGTATGCTGTAATGACGCATTACACTTTTCTTGAAGAGAGCTATGCTGTGATAATACCTTGTCAACTTTTCCATCAGAAAAATATTTTTTTTTTTTTTTTAATTTCTTTAAGAAAAATGAGCTGAGATGACACAGACGAGTTTTCTGTAGAAAAATTGTGCTGAATTGAGACAATCAAATTTTCTATAAAAAAGGACTTGTTGATGACCACAGTCGACTTTTCTATAAGAAAAATATTTTTTATGTATTTCTTTTTTTAATTTCTTTAAAAAAGTGTGTTGTATTGGAACAGTAAAATTTTCTATAAAATATGACTTTTGATGACCCAATCGACTTTTCTATATGGAAAATATTTTTAATCAATTTGTTTTAATTTCTTTAAGAAAATTATGCTGTGATGACACACCCGACTTTTCTATAGGAAAAGTATGTTGTATCGACAGTAAAATTTTCTATATAAAAAAGGTCTTGTTGATGACCCAGTCGACTTTTCTATAAGAAAAATATTTTTAATTAATTTGTTCTAATTTCTTTAAGAAAAATGTGCTGTTATGACGCAGTCCACTTTTTTTTTTTTTTTTTTTTTTTTTTTTTTTTTTTTTTTTTTTTTTTTTTTTGAAGAAAAGTGTATTATGGTTTTACAAAGTCGACTTTTTCTATAAGAAAAGTGTGCTGTAATGACAAAGTAAAATTTTCTATAAGACTGTGCTGGCACACTTCACTTTTCTGTAAGACAATAAAAAAAATGTTTCCTATAAATTTGTGCTGATTTTGTGGTGGAGGGGAGGAAGAATTACTTTAAAAAGTATTGCAACTTTGATTGAATAATATAATTTTCCTGCTAAATAATAACGACTTTACGTATTAAAAACTTTAAAATTATATATAATTAATTTTTTTGCACTAACATTTTTTTTCCATTTGCTGGAAGTCAGCGAAAAGAGGATGACGTGGAGAAAATGGTGTATCATGAATTTCTGAAACATTTTTGGCACTATTTCATGCAACTAAGTTCATGAAAAATTTTCAATATGTTAATTCAGTCTAATAGTATTTAAAAAAAATGGTCTGAAAAAAAGTTTAAACAAATTATTCCATTGGCAGTGATAGAATGTAATGCAAACTTTATAATTTCTCGAATTTAGATTTCATAAGTGTAATTTTTATTACAAATAGTACTATTTTTTTTGAACAATTTATTATTAATTATTAGAAGATTATTATTAATTATTTTTGTTTTAGTAGGAATAGCTTTTTTTAACTCTTTTAGAACGAAAAGTTTTAGGATATATTCAAATTCGTAAGGGTCCTAATAAAGTCGAATTATTAGGACTTCCCCAACCTTTATTTTGATGCAATTAATTTATTTACTAAATATCATTATATTTGCATATACCCCTTTTAGACACTCAAAGTTTACTTTGCAAAGTCTTAATTCAGCTGTGCGAAAGACAGAGAGAGGAACACTATCTCTTTCTGTCGTTCTCCCAGCTGAATTAACACTTTGCAAAGTAAACTTTTCCTGTCTAAAAGGCGTGATATTTTATTTTCAAAGATTTCTCGTATGTATTTTGTTTTTGTAAATTTAATTTTTTCCCAAGAAAATCTGTCAACGCCAAGCACTTTAAAAAATTCGGCCCTAAATTTTTCTTCCTTGTTTAAAATGTTTTGAATTTTTTTTATTTATCTTTTGCCACATTTTTCATTTCTGTCTTTTACCGTTTTCTTTCTTTTTTTTATGCAGACCACTATTGACTTTCGATTTCTTTAATTAAATAACATTGATTTTTTTTCTTCAATAGAAAATGTATAGTTTGTAGAAATTTATATTTAATTGTGCACTTTTTTTCTTGCTACTGTTGCTAATTTTATATAATTTTTCAATTATTTATTTATAAAAAAATATATTTCACTTTTTTATTTTATTATTTATTTTATTGTAGTTATTTTAATGGTTTTTAAAGGTTTTGTGAGTCAAATTGTTAATCAACTTATTGATAAGGTTTATATTTATATTTAATTCTTTTTTATGAAATCTCAATTTATTTATTTTTTTTTTTTTTTTTGGTAAAATAATTCTTTTGCTTGAGCGTAAGAAGCACGACCACTTTTTAGCGTATTTAGCGTTAAACTGTTTTTTTCGTTAAACACTTTTAAAATACACCTCTTTCCTATTCAATTTATTTGTTCATTTTTTTTTATTTTATTTTTTTTTTATTTTATTTTTTTTTTATTCTGTGGTCATTATTTTTAAGTTTAACAAGTGTTTATATTATATACAAAAAGTCGTATAAATGAATGGCTACAGTCTGTGTTATTATATTAAGGGTTTATTGTAAATTTTCTGCTCACTTTTTTAAACTATTTTTAACAGTTCAGTTTGTTAAAAAAAAAGTAAAAAAAAAGTATACGAAATAAGCAAGTTTCATGAGAGCTTCTACATTCTAAATTATAACTTTTGAATATTTTAATATCTGTGGCAAAAAGGAATAAGTGCTTATATCGAGATAAGCCGATTTTGAGCTAATGACACGCCCGTAATCTGCATATTCGAAAGTATCCCTGGTCAAAAACTCAATTAATATGTGCTAAATTACTTGCAGCTTATCTTTTTTAGACTTCTAAGCTCATTTGGAATAATAGCTTAATTGAGGTTATACTTTGATATATTTCAACTAAGATGTATTACTTATAGTGTGTATAACGATATATGCTTAAAAAAAATAAAGATTAAAAGAGAATTTTCCAATTTGAATGTAAAAGAAATAAATTTCTGAAAATCGACTTGAAATCTTAAAAGTGCTCTCCTGCAAAACAGTAAAATATGACTTAAGCTTATTGCCACAGATATATTACAAAAAATCTCTTTCAACTGAATCATTTTAGAAATAAATGAAATTAGTTTACGATATTAGAAACTTTGCTAAATATTAAGCAGCTACAGTCGGCTAACAGACGCATCCTACAGCATTTTGCTTACCGCGACGCCGCCAACTACATATTTCTTATTGGCTTCACTTTCTGTCTATTTAAGTGTCCAGAATTATAACAAATAATTGCAAATAGCTTTCTTTCCCCATTGCAAAATTGCAGTAAAACTGCACAAAGTAATAAAAAATAGTACAGCCTATTTATTTCTTGTAAATATACTCTCAATATATATATATATATATATATATTTATAATTGATAAGAAACTAAAATTTAATGAACATATTGAGCACATATGCAAAAAAAAATCGGTAAAAAAATCAGTTTTCTTGGAAGAATCAGAAACAAAATATCGAAAACTACCGCAATAAATATATACAATACCATAATAAAACCACACTTCGAGTACGGGTCGACTATTTTATATACATGTAGCAACACACTCCAATTAGCAAGAATGCAGAAACTTCAAAATAAAGCTATGAGAATAATATTAAAATGTGATAGATATACTGAAATAAATAAAATGCTGAATATCCTGAAGTGGTTAAATGTGAAACAGAGACTTCAATTCAATACGCTTAGATTTATTAAAAAGATGAAACAAGGCGAAGCACCCAGATACCTTTGTGTGAACAAATAAGATATGTAGGAGAAAGCCAACCGTACGGACTAAGAAATGTGAACGATTTTCGATTAAACAGGGTTATGTCAACGCAGATGCAGAGATCACTGTTTTACAAGGGCTTACAACTGTATAATACACTACCAAATAATATGAAAAATGAAAATAACGAGAATGTATTTAGGAAAAAATTTATTAATTTTGTAAGATTTAATGTTGATTTATAATGATACAGGCTGGGCCAAAAGAAACCAAGGGGTGTAAAAGTTTAATAACTTTTTTGTTTATTAATTTTTTTTTTTATTTTTTCTTTCAGATTATATAGACAACACTTGGAGAATTTATAATGGAGAGGTTCACAACTGAACAGAGAACCAGAACAATAGAATTTTATTATTTAAACCAGAGATCAATTATTTTAACGCAAAGAGCATATCGTCGACATTTTAACGTCAGAATTTCGCCCTCTGAAGCGATGATTCGTTGCTTAGTTAATCGTCATCACCAACATGGCAGCGTAAGAGATTTGCCTCGAACCGGTAGACCACGTTTAAGTCGCACTGCGGAAAATATTGAACGAGTACAGCAAAGTGTTAACGAAGCACCAGAAACATCTGGCAGAAGGCGTTCTGCTCAGCTAGAAATGTCTCGTACGTCACTACGGCGCATTTTAAAAAAAGATTTACAGTTATACCCATATAAGGTGCAATTGGTCCAAGAATTAAAACCCGCAGATCATCGGCAACGTCTAAATTTTGCAGTTAAATTTCAAGAGTTGGCCAGAAATGAAATCAACTTTATTGAAAATTTGATTATGAGTGATGAAGCTAATTTTCATTTGAATGGCTTTGTTAATAAGCAGAACTGTAGGTTCTGGGGTTCTCAAAATCCAAGAGCCATTCATCAACGCTAATTGCACCCCATCAGGTGTACAGTATGGTGTGGGATCACATCTGAAAATGTCATTGGGCCCTACTTCTTCGAGAATGAAGATGGAAGTGCTGTAACCGTAAATGGAGAGCGGTATCGGTTTATGATAGAAAATTTTTTACGTCCTGCTCTTGAAAACAGACCTGGTATGTGGTTTCAGCAGGACGGAGCCACTGCCCATACTGCCCGAGACACAATGGCACTTTTAAGTCAAATTTTTGGAGAGCGAATAATTTCTCGAAATTCGGAAATTATTTGGCCAGCGCGATCGCCAGATTTGACAGCACCCGACTATTTTCTTTGGGGTTTTTTGAATGAGCGAGTGTATGTGAACAAGCCAGAGACAATCCTTGAACTCAAGGCAAACATTGTTGCAGAAATTCGAACGCTACAGCCACAAGTTTTGAAATATGTTATGGAAAATGCTCTAAAAAGAGCCCATCAGTGCGAAGCTGAAAACGGTGGTCATTTAAGAGACATCATTTTTCATACTTAGTGTAAAAAAATTTCCATTTTGTATATTATATAATCTGAAAGAAAAAATAAAAAAAAGTTAATAAACAAAAAAGTTATTAAACTTTTACACCCCTTGGTTTCTTTTGGCCCACCCTGTAGTAAGTTTAAATCACGTACATATGTATATTGTAAAAGTATTTTTAATACTAATAATAATAAAAAATAAATAAACAAAAAAAAAAGCAATGTGAGTCCGGTCACAGAGGAGATGTGTAAACATCTAGTAATGAAAATTTTTATTTAAGTTGGAAGTACTTATACTTTTACCCCCATATTCATAAAATTTGAAACGAATTTGAAATGTATTTTAGTTAAAATTTTCCATAAAAAATTTTCCTAAAATGAATTTCAAATTCATTTTATTTTTTTATAAATATGGGGGTTGGTATGTTTTTTTAAATTAATTAATTAAAAGTATCAAAACTTTCAATATTGTAAATACATAAATATAAATTTGTTTTTTTTTTTTTTTTTTTTTTTTTTTGTTTTATTAAACTTATTTGGTTAGTAAATGGGCACACTGCATTATATGTATATGTACTGCATTCAAAATTGCAGTAAGCAGTAAATTTACTGATTACTAAAAAAATTCAGTAAATTTTTACTGCTAATGAAATTTAATTTGCATTACCAGTAAAATCGTAGGGTCGTAATCATAATAAAATTGTAGCAAGTGGCAAAGTTTTTTCATTCAAATTTTGAAACTTTTGTATGAAAAACATTTAGCCAATTGGTAGAATTTCATTATGAATACGGGCATTACTGATTACTGAAAATTCAATGCACCTCATCATATAACAAATCATTTAGGCAATTTATAAAAATTGTAGAAAGAAATTTTAGTAATCAGTAAAAATTTACTTGTTGAACATTTTTTATTGTTATTACTGAAACTTTAGTGGTACTGCAGTGCTCATCTATGGTAAATGCCTTTACTTTTACTTTTTAATTTTTAATTCCTGTTGTTCATCGTTTAGTTGTTGCTGTTCTTGTTGTTGTGTACGCATTGCAATTAAAATAAATTCAGTAAAGTGCGACTTTGACTCGCGCACATTCGGTTTTGATCATTTTTTTGATTTAGCTTTCTTCCTTTTTTAAGTTTTTTTCAGTTTAAACGATTTTTTTTCAGTTTTATCGTTTTTTTCTCGTTTGGCGTTTTTTCTCTTTTCGGGTTATTTTAATTTTCGCAATTTTTTTCATTTTTGGGTTTTTTTTTTTTCATTTTGGCGATTTTTTTCTGTTTTTGGGGTTTTTTTATTTAGGCGATTTTTTCATATTGGCGATTTTTTTGTTTAAGGATTTTTTTCATTTTGGCGATTTTTCCGGCTTTTCGCGATTTATTTTAGTCCTAGAGATTTTTTTTTAATTTGGTGCTTTTTTTCGTTTTGGCGATTTTTTTTTGTTTTTGGCGATTTTTTTATATTTGGCGATTTTATATTTTTTTGATTTTTTAGTTTTACCCTTTTTGAAAATTTCAAGAGTTTTGCTCCTACGGTTTCCAAGATACAGCAAGTTGTCAAAATTTCAAAGTCAAAATTGCATTAACTGATGGAACACCCATTGATTTAAATTTTTTAAATTTAGTGTTAATTGTTGTAGTCTGTATAAAAATACACTAACTTTTAAAATTTCTAGTGTATATAATATGTACATACAATTGTATGTATATTACATGGGATTTTAACATTTTTTGTTGCTCGTTTTGGAACACCCTTTAGTTTTTCACTCTCATGTATTTGTTGTTGTAGTGGCCAAATGTCTACACATTGTGTCCAAATTTCAAGTCCGTAGCTCTTACGGTTCATTTTCGCCTTTGGTGTACGTAAATATACAGAAAAATAACCGGGGGCGGCGCACCGTCGGCTTCGAGCCGGTCGACTTGTTTCTCTGCTTGGTATTGCTTCTTTCAAACACTGATACACTCATACATAGCTCACACCGATTTGACAATGCAAAGAAATCTCAGCAAAGAAATCAAAGTCAAAAGATTTTTACCCCCTAGCGTATAGATGTTTACATATCAAAAATATATTGATTTAAGTTCAATGTGCCCTTAAATATTTGTTATGTGCTGTATGGATTTTTTTGTGCCGTTTGTACTTAACATTTACATTTATTATTTACAAATGCAATCGACCGCTGCCAAACTCATAAAAGTGTAGGGGTCGAAGTGTTTTAATGCATAGATACAAAAAAGTAAACTACTGAAATGCACACACACGCACACACACGCACACACACACAATACACGCACACATACCTAAATAAATAAATGCCCCTATAAGCATGCTCTGAAGAAGTGTAGAATGTAGTACGATGTGGTTAATAATAACACCTGCTGTAATGCAAAGAACGAACAGGCATTTCCGCTTTTATGACTGTATCTATGTATTTTTTTAATATTAAAAACACTGCAGTCTGCAGGTATTTATGGGCTTGTTTTTTGGTCGCCAACGCACAATGGGCTCTTTTGAATTTTTTTTTTCGTTTAAAAAAAGTATAAATTTTTGAACATTTGTAACAATTTTATTTTATTTTTTTAATCTCAAAATCGAGTCTTTTTCAATATTATCGTAAGCCACTTGTTATCGAAAAGAGACTTATTCATTGAAATTAAAATTTTATGGGTCTACCCATAGTTTAGAATTATCAAAATACCAAAATTATTGATAACTTTTGAGATACGGGCTGTAAAATTTTATCGTAAGCTAAAATTTACATAAAAAATCATATTTGAATATTTAAAAAAAAACCTTCTAATGAAAAATTTAATTTTTGTCGCTTACGATTAAATCGAAAATAAGGCTCAAAATGATTTGCAAAAAAACTGTATAAGCTTTTATATGAATACACAAACAGGAGCAGGAGATCTGAATCCTAAATAGCACAATTTATAATTATAAGAGTACACCTATCCCTCGATTTGCACGATAGATACGTTCCTGAGGAAGTCGTGCAAATCGAAATTTTAAATTTTTGTATGAAAAATCGTGTAAATCGAAAATAAAGGCAGAATCGCGTAAAAAATTGATTTTATTAAGAAATTATATATGTATTTCAACTTAGTTTTTAAAATATCAGAAGTGTTTACTCTAAACACATAAAAATAAACCTTTATTCATTAAACAAAATAAATGCTATTCATAAAAACAAAAACAAAATTAAAAATATCAGAAGCGTTTACTCAAAGCATAAAAAATCGTGTAAATCGAGTAGGGATTGCCGTTCGGTTTTAACCGAAACCGAAACCGCGGTTTTTAATGCATAAAAACCGAAACCGACAAAAAAAGCGCCGGGTTTTAAGTTTTACTTTAACATTATTATCTTGTTTAAAAATACGGCAAATGTACCTTACATTGAAGAATTTTATACGTTACTAAGCATTCTGTAACAATGAAAGATAAAAAAATTTTAGAATTTTAAGAAAATTATAACAATTCTTTGCAGGAAGAATTGGAATCTGTTATCAAAAAATCTCTAGCAGATGTAAAGCAAAAAGACGATAATTTTAACGTTCTTCGGCAAGAATTTGTACTTTATAAAAAAACGAACAACAAAAAAACCAACATATTATTGCTTCACAAGGCAATAACACAATAAATCCCTCTTCAACTGAAAGCGAAAGAGTGTTTTCTGTCGCTGGTAGCTTCTGCACAAAAATAAGATTTCGTTTAAACGACCTACATACATTGAATTGGATAATTAAATATAAATCTTTTATTCTTAAGCTTTTTATACACATGCTCACTATTAAATGTTCCTTTTCTAATATAAGTACCTGAATTGACTACAAACCAGAGAAACTCTCTCACCCCTATAGTAACTATTTTTTTCCTCGAAAGATTTTTCCCAGAAATATTTTCCCTTTCTTGGTTCTCCTTGTCATGAACAATCTCCCTTATCGTGGTTGGCATATTTATTATATCGAATAATTTCGATATTTTTCTTCGAATTATGTATTAAAAATTATAATTATTTATTTTTAGGACAATAATTCCCTACAACACATTTTTTCATAGAATATGAATCTCTTTGGTTCACAGACAGTAAATTTCATGGTGTTGCACCAGGGTGGTATACTTAATGAAAAATGGCTAAATCAACAGAAGCACCTCCATGAGTATAGCTTTAAAGTTAAATAACCTAAAATGTGTGTGATTTTTTTATTAAACTTAAATTTGACCGATTTTCAATTAATTTTTAAGCTTTACAAAAATTCTTCCTTTTTGCAGTCACGTGGACTGATAGTGGAGAAAAAATTTCACGGGATATTCAAGATAGCATTTTTCTCTTCGAGGGGAATTATAATTTCACATGACGAAATAATTCCATTACTTTTTCACGATAGGGATGATTATTTTTAAATGAACATTTATCTTTCCAGCATACATACATATTTACATACATGCATATTTTTAAAACCGAAACCGAACCGAAACCGGCCGGTTTTAGAAGCTTAAAACCGGAAACCGCGGTTTTCTAATTTCCACGGTTTTTGGCAAACCCTAAAATCGAGGTATTTCATAAATCTCTCAATTTACACGAAAACCAAAATAATCGTGTAAAAGTGAAATCGTGTAAAAAAGTATCGTGTAAATCGAGGAATAAGTGTACAGCCTTATTTATAAAAATTATTAAAGCTTTATAAAGGTGTTTTAAAACAGATTTCCATACAAAATTTTACTAATGAAGCCTTTATAAAGCCTCAATAATTTTTAGTTTATTTATATTTCTTTTCGATGGCGTTAGTTTTGTTTAATAATTTTTAGTTTTAACTGGGACTAAAAAGTATTGTGAGTTAGTTTCAGAATTTTGTCAGAAGATTCTATGAAACTATTCTCAACCATATCATTATGTCACACGAGGTTCATTTCGGTCTAAACGATAATGTTAATAAGAAATATTATCGAATGTGGATTTACTCCATTTCACATATTATGCAAGAGAGAGAGAGAGAGAATTACACTCAGCTCGAGTAACAGTGCTGTGTGCACATACTTTTTTGAAAAAGACCGCCGCACCGTGTCATTGAAGATCGTTATTTAAGGATTTTATTATAAATTTTTCGACCTTTTGGATTAAATAACAAGCTTTAGGCCACTTTTTTTTATCTAAAACAACGTTAAAAATTTTTTCAGAAATTTTTGTTTCTTTCAATTCCGTTTGGTTTCAACAAGATGGCCTCGCCATTCTTCAGATCTAGCTGCAGCAGAGTTTCTTTAGTGAAGTTACTGTAAACGAGAAATTTATAAATCGACACCATCAAATTTAAATGATTTGAAACACTCGATTTAATCGACAGTTTAAGCGATTCCGACATCCACTCTTCCATTTAAACAAATAAGAAGTTCAACTAATATCAAAATTGAAACAAGAACTCAATAATCAATGTCTTTTATTTTCTAATTTTACGATTCGCCACATTGGCTGACTTTTTTCAGCACGAATTGCAGTTGTAAGAAGTATGTAAAGAAAATAAATGTTAAAAAACAACAGCTGTTCATTGCTTGCGCAAGAATAGAGTGTTGCCACACAATTATTTTTGACCAGGTAAAGTCAAGTTAATAATTGGTATAATTGGTGTTTTTTTTTTGGGAGTTCTTACAATTACTGAATAATTTAAATACTAATTTGGGATTATTAGTGCATTCAAACATTTAACTTAATTGTAACAATTCCAAAAAAAAACACCGATTATTATTTGTTGTTTTTATTTATTTTCATTCATATTTTTTTGAAAGGTTGATTGGCGTGTAATTAAGAATGTAAACGAACTTCGAAACAGAAAATATATATACTCAATTAAGCCTACAATCGACAACTGATCTTTTTCGAAGTAATTTTGCACTGTCACACAGTGTAATTACTACGAGTATTAAATAAAAAAAAATAAAAAAATGAACCCTGACCTACATACATCTATTTAAAATAAACTGAAACAAATTAAAATAAAAAAAATAAAAGTTGCGAACTTTGTAAAATTCAGACCGTAAGGCTCATTCAAACTTCATTATATCTACAACCATCACGCACCTGCACACATTTAAGTACAGCCTTAAAATATACAAAAAAAAAACTCTAAAAAATGTTCTTACAGGCACTATGTTTACATTCTCTTACCCCAAACACACGTGCATACATACGTACATGCACACACAAAAATTAATAGTGCCCGCTCATACAGATACATATGTACATACGTATGTATACACATGCATACATTAAGTAACAGTACTCATGACTCACATGATGTATGAATTCATATAAACAAAAATTGACTTGTAGTTGTTGGACTTCTTTTTGTTGTTGTGGGTGTTTGTTGTTTCTATTGTTTGTCAATGCTTTGTGTTGCGAGTATTTAAATTACAAAACAACTTGTAATCATAATTAACTTTCAAGTTGCCTGTAAATGAGAAGAGACATTTTTTGCATTAAATATTTATGTACATACGAGGTCAGTTTTAGAATTAAAAATTTTTCGGTTGAATAAGTATATATATATTTAGATCTATTCAGAATTAGGGTTCTTCTAGGGGAAAATTTCAAATTTCATTGTTCTCTACGTTACATGATAACTAAAGAATTTTATTCTCGCAAACATTTCCCTGAAAATATCTAGAATGAAACTTATTAACTTTAAAAACTTGGTGTGAATTAAAATGCAAACCTTTTAAATGCAAATGCTTTAAAATACAAATATTTAGATTAGGTTAGGTTACATTAGCAGGCTGCTGGTAAGGAAGGGGCAAATGTAGAGTCCAGCTCACTTGGGTCCAATACAATGATCCCTTTGTGATATATGTGTATTGAAGAGAAGTTAGTGAGAGAAGCTGATAGGAAAGGGATAGTGATAGTGAAGTATAAAGATGAAGGAAGAGAGAGAGAGGAAAAGAAAGCTTCATTATTTTACAACTCTGCTTTTTTTGCACGCAGTGCCTTCTGGTGTCAAATGAGGCGTATTAAATTTTGAAGCTGTGTTTAGTAGCCATTGGTTATTTTACTTCGTCGATGATTCTGCTACTCAACGAAGGAGGGCGCTCTGAAGTTACATGTGGATTAGCATCTGCTGAAGCCGTTGTAGTTTTAGTGAGCCAGTGCTTTACGCCTACGTCTCTTGAGCTTTTCCCACAACAACTGATACAAAGGACACTAATGCACATCAGAAAAATGCGTGGTGTTGTTATTTTAATGACTGTCGTACACCGGGCTCGAACCCAGGACCTTAGGTATTGTAGTCAACGTGCTAACTACTTCAGCCAATGCCACCCAAACAAATATTTGTTAAACAAAAAGAATTATCCAGCATTATTTAACTAAAGAACTAAATACACATGCGTAATCACAAATAGTCGCCTTTCTTCTTAAACCACGTAAGCGCCAACGACTCATTTTTCAGAAAACGAAAAAAACTTAATATCTTTGTAAATATGTGTTTAAAAAAAAAAATACAAAACATGTCTGCGACCCTGTGGAGGGTGAAGAACCTTTTTGGGAAAACATTTTTTATTTTTTATTTCGAACTTTAGATATGAAAATCATTCGTTTTTCATGCAAATGTCATTTTGTATGGCTCTTACGAGGTTTTGGAAATGGCTTTCATTTTTGTTTTTTCATACAAAGTTGTGAAGATGAGAATGCACTCGAGTGGAAAATGTTATTTTCTATCGTAAAAGCCAAAAAAGTCAATTTTGAAAAAATGGCGCTTACGTGGTTTGAGAAGAAAGGCGACGAAATGTACTCGTTAAGAAGATACATACATACAAACACACACATACATGGAAGTGCAGACAAAAATAATCTATATAATTAATAGGCGAACATGTTTTTGTAATCCCTTTTACGCTGGTACCACTGCACCGATTCTAAAAAGATTTATATGGTTTTAAAGGATTTTTTGTACAGATGTGCAGAATCTATATATATTATTGAAATCGGTTTTGTATTTTGGGAGCTATAAGCATTTAAAGTTGCTACTACTACATGCACACATATTACACACGCATTTATTAGCTTACAAGTAAAAAAAGAAACAAAACATGAGTGTATGTGTGTATTCTCTTGATTTAACAATTGTTTTTCTCTTATTTGTTGTTGTATGAAAGCCATAATACTTGAAGGAAGAGAGTTGAATAAATAGAATTAGCTTGGTTGAAGGGATTTTGTTTATGTTTTTTTAATTTCATGTATTATTTAATTATGGTTGCATATGTATGTAAGTATGTGTGTAGCTGTCTTTTAATAAATCTTTTATGAAGTTTAGATACATTTTCTTTGAATCTTAATAAAATTATTTACATTTTGTTTCTAGAATACGGACGAGTGTGTCGTCCGTCTGCTATATCTAGTAATAATAAAGTTAACCACCAGCATAAATTGCTTCTTTAATGATGTATGTATTTAAGCACATACATAGTTAATACATGAACTAATGATGCGATCGAAACCAAGCATGGCAGATGCTGCTGAGATTGTCTAGACGTTGCTGTCACATTCTGGAAGCCTTATGTGATGTATGAAAAGGGCGACGCATCTGCTGGCTGTCCAGTCTATCATAAAGTCAGACTCAAGCTCAGTTGTTTAGTGTGAAGAGTTGTCTATTAAGAGTTCAGTTCATTATTGTAAAGAAAGAGTTAATGTAGAAACAGAATAAAGTCTGCAACTTCAGGAAAATCGTTGACAAATTAATCAAGCCCATAATAACATCGACGGCAGTAACTTCAAATGCTCTCTAATTTTTGTTTTATTTTCTTTTGTGCTTATTTTTCTTTGTAGTTTTGTTAACAAAATGTATGAAATTTATTGAAAGTATGGTAACATTTTTGTGAGAATGAACATTGATATGTGAGAGTATAAGAAAAAACGCTCTCAAAATAAAATAGATTCTATCTCACAACCGGTTTCTGCGGCTGTTTTTTTGAGTCAATTTGTATGGAAAATGTGTTGAAGCCGGTATTCTGTTTAATCATTTAACCTCAATTGAAAGCAGTTGATAGTCGTGCAAAAATGTTTAAAAGTAAACTCAGTGAGTCGTTATAATTGTACAAACAGTGAGCGTCGGCAGAGTGAGTCTTGCGCGAAGAACAGCAGAGAGAAGGTATTGGTTCAATACAAGCTCAGACTGTTGTGTGAGACGCGTGTATACTCGTACAACAGCGGAGTAGACGTTTGTGAATCATTTAAGTTGCGTGTGTGTGTATTTAAGCTCTTGATTTTATATTAGTATAAGTCCATTTAGTAAATAAAGTGTCATTCTTAACCCTAATTAGTACACTTTCTTTTATTCATTTGCAAACCTTCAAGTTCACAGCAAAGCGTTTTGAAAAAAATAAAAATCCAAATGATTTTATTACTTTATTAATTATTATTTTATGTGTGTGTCTCCCTTGTTAAATAATTTAATTCTTTTACTTTTCTCGTACATATGTACATATTAGTTAATGGTTTGTGCAAATTATATAACATGACATTGTCAAAGTAACTTAGTATATGTATTTCATTATATTTGTGTTTTTGATACATTAGTGTCAGGTAATTTGTTGTCCATTGTTGCAAAAAAAAAAGCTATTCAAAACAATTATTTTCTATTACTTATTCATTATCCTGTTTCCACCTTAAACATTTTGTTACTTCATTTTATATACACACATATAATTATTTATATTCGCTTAGGGAGCTGACACATTTACTTACTTACTCCCCCTAAACAAATTGTGTTATAGAGGCGTCATTTAGTTTAGTTTGACAACATTTAATTTGTTGTTACACAAAACGTTTTTTTTGTCTGCATTTCTTTTGTAATTACAGCATTTAGTTTAAATAATTATTTCCATATAATAAATAAATTGCAGAAAACATTACTGGCAAACACATGGGAATAAGAAATAATTTATGAAAAACTATTAAAACGGAAATGAGATATTATTAATGTGCGTTTCCTAAGAAAATTAGAGCATGTATGTGGCCGATGAGTGTAATAGTACAATTTATGTATGTTATTAGGGAAAAATTTAAATTACATTAATTTTATAATGGAAAAGCACAATTAAAATATGTGATAATAAAATATAATATAAATTTACCTGCCACTGCACTCTTTTTCTTCTTCTTTTTTTCTGTTACCAAATAAAAAGGTTTCTGTGCTAAATACAAATATTTCACTCCCCCATCTCTCATCTCTTAACTCAAGGCAACAACTAAAGCATATTTTGCTTAAACACAGTTCATCAACTCGCATTTATATTAAATATAAATTTAGCTCTTATTAATCTTAAATTCTTCTTCCACAGACAAGCTGACAGTATGAATAATTCATAATTCATAAAGAATATAGGAGAAATAATAAAAATAAAAAAATAATTATAGACTGTAGTATAATATTTTATAATCTTTATGACAGTCATGAGTTGTTGTTGTTATGAGCATTTTCCATAATTTTAAATCAAGAGGAATTTTATTATACACAAAGGATTTTATGACTTGATAAATATATACAAAAATTTTATTTATTCCACCAAAAACACAGATACATATCTTTTAGCTCTTGATAGCTAGTATGTCATTTCTACGTGACGCAAGTTTATGTAACCTTTAACTTATTTATTATCTATCTCAAATTGTTGTTACTTTAGTTTGTATTGATTGTTTGAAGAAAACTTTTAAAAAAAAATGCACTAAATGTTAATTGGACTAAATTTTTAAATAAATCTCTTATAATTTGTAATGCAGCGTTAAAAATTAACATTAAAAAAAAATTGTAAATGTTGTGACGAAAATTACTGCACTCTATTAAACATAATTAAACTTCACTCGTTTGAATCTTCACTCGTCTTTCACGTTAGTGCTTTTTACGCTTTTTAGATGTCAAAATTACGCTTTTTGTTCTTTTTTAAATTTGAATGTGCTTTTAGAGGCAAAAAAGTTGACATCACTGATTTCTAAAATCAAATAAACGTGAGAGTTTTAAAGTGTTCCTATCTCTCTCGCTCTCTTTTGAAAACAGTAAAAAACAGTATGATAAACAGTGTTGCCATTTACGTTTGAGGTAAAAAGAAGGAGGAGGTTTTTAATTCATCTGTATTCTTTTTTTTGCATTGCTACTTAATAATTCGGTACATTTTAGACAGATTGTAAAAAAAAGTGGGCGGAGACACTCCCAAAAATTATTAATTTGATTTTATGATATTCTACTTATTTTATTGCTGGGAAATATAGCAAACAAACACATTTAGTTGTTGAAAAAACGGGCGGGGTACGCCCACTAAAATTTATTGTTATATTTCACATGGTTTTACTCAAAAGATTTTTACGAAACTTACCACACACCTTGAGCTCTATAATAGCCGCAATCTTCTAATCAAATAAATGGGCGGAGTCACGCCCATTAAAATTTATTATTTTCTTTTAAGTGGTTCTACTCGATTGTCATGAACATGAACATGAATTATTTATTGAAAAGTTTACTGAAATGTAAAAAAAAGCAAAAGCAAAAAACTGTAAAAACTGATAATCATAGAAAACTGATTTTTTAAACAAAGAAACTGGTAGACTACTCAAGAGTTAAAAAAAAACTACGAAATACAGATAAATCTGCACATTTGGCAACACTGATGATAAACAAAAACAAATTTTTTGAAACTTTGTCATACATTTCTAAACGTGGGAGTTTTAAAGTGTTTATCTCTTTTACTCTTCCTCTGTTCGGAAAACGGTAAATTTTGTATGATAAACAAAAACCAGCGTTGTCAACTTTTAAATTTCAAAAAGCACTGAAACCAGGAAAAAAAAAACGCGTAATTTAAGTAAAAAAGCACTAAATTAAAATTTTTTTGTTTTATAAAAAAATTTTGTACATAAAAAAATATAGAAATCGGTTGACCTTGCATTTTATTTATGAGAATCAGTGAATTCTAAAATCAATTTGACGAACCCTTTTTAAATTATTATAAAAAATTGAATTTTTTTCGTCAATGAAGAAACAAATCACTTGAAATTAGTAGTAATTGGTAAGTCTTTTTGACTTTCTGATTAGATTTTGAACTCGATATGAGTAGTAGTTAATTTTTTTAAAATCAAGACTTTCAAAATTTGATTTTTATTAAACCATGCTGTGGAAACATTCTTTCACAGCAAACGCAATATTAATAACAAAGTTACAAAATTAAAAAAAAAGTAATTTGCAAGTTAACCAAGTTATAACGGGTGTTTTTTTTAGAGGTATAGAACTTCGAATTGAAATAAAACACAAGAAAATCGTTTTAATGTCCATCAATTTGGCTTTATTGGAAGGATAATTTTATGCCATTAATGTTTAAATATGATTTCGGGCATGTGGCCGCCGCGGCTGGCTCGAATAAAGCCAATTCTACAGGTCCAATTTTCAACCACTTTTTCGAGCATATGGGGCCGTATGTTGGCAATAACGCCACGAATGTTGGCTTCCAAGTCCCCTAACGTTTCTGGTTTGTTGGCGTAGACGAGCGACTTCACATATCCCCAAAGAAAATAATCCAATGGTGTCAAATCACACGATCTTGGTGGCCAATTGACAGGTCCATTCCGCGAAATTATGTGCTCATCGAATGTTTACTTCAATAAATCGATTGTGACGTGCGCTGTGTGCCATGTAGCGCCGTCTTGTTGGAACCACAACTCATCCACATTCATGCCATCCAATTCGGGAACAAAATAGTCGGTTATCATGGCTCTATACCGGTCTCCATTAACGGTAACTGACTCTCCGGCATTATTTCGGAAGAAGTATGGCCCAATGACTCCACCAGCCCATAGAGCACACCAAACAGTCAGTTTTTGTGGATGTAATTGCGTCTCAAGGGTCTCATGTGGATTCTCTTCACTCCAAATGCGGCAATTTTGCTTGTTGACGTAGCCATTCAACCAAAAATGAGCCTCATCACTGAAAAAAATTTTGCGATGAAAATCAGCATCGAGATCAATCACATTTTCGGCCCATACACCAAAACCACGACGCATTGCATGGTCTCGCGGCTTTAATTCTTGCACAAGCTGGATCTTGTAAGGTCGCAAGCCAAGATCTTTGCGCAAAATCTTCCATAAAGTTGATGGACAAAGCTCCAATTGCTGTGCACGGTGGCGAATCGATTCATTCGGGTCCTCTTCAACACTATGCTCTACAGCGGCAATTGTTTCTTCGGTGCGCACTGTTCGACGTCTCTGCGGATGCGTATTATCACATAGAGTAAACATAGTGCGAAAACGATCCATGGTTAACCGAATTAATTGCTCTGATGGACGATTATGTCGACCATAAAATGGACGGAGCTTGCGGTAAACTTCGCGAACTGAACCATTATTTTCGAAATAAATTTGCACGATTTGCAAGCGTTGTTCTTTTGTCAACCTATTCATGATGAAATGGCAAACCAAACTAAATATTAATCACTTGACAGCTGACAAAATGGCCGCCAGTTAAAAAAGTGATGCCAACTTAAAGTTCTATACCTCAATAAAAAACACCCATTATAAACTTAAATTATATGTACTATTATTTTAGAAAAAAAAGAACGAAGTAGGTTATAAATATGTAACATAAAACGGCAGCTCTATTAGCAACACAATTTTCTCGTTTCAGACTGCCAAGTGTAAGGACAACTTTTTACGTACTTTAGACTTAAATAAAGTAATAAAGGTAAAAACGTGATCAACTTCTGCGTTGAAACATTAAAGTTAATAATGCCCCAAACGAGTTTATATCAAATGAATCGTAATAAGACTTTATTTCTGCCCAAAACTCGACAGCGAACTCAAAGTTTATCCATTGCATTAAGTGAATTATTCTCTTTTTACTGTATATAGTAGAAAATATTTCGCTATTAGACTATACTTGCATTATGTCTTCTTTGTCGTGTGGCAAAACAATGTTTCCAATAATTGTGCTTAAAATGTGAAAGTTTGAGAATAAAATGAACGTATTTCTTCAACCAAGTTTTGTACAATCTTATTAGAATATTTTGAAATGTTCCATTTAACTTCAGTGCTTATGTTTTTTAAATGTTAGACTTCTACAAAAAAATATATATATTATATAAGGAAAATTCTTTTTGAATTTTGGGTTTAGTGCCACCGCCAAGAAATAAAAAGCACCAAAAATTAGTTTAAAAAAGCACCGAGCACTAATTTCAAAATTTTTCGCGTCGAAAATTTCAAAAAGCACTAAAAACGGTGCGAAAAGCACCGAGTTGATAACGCTGACAAAAACATATTTTTACATAAGCATTTTAACATGATTCTATCTCTCTCACTCTTTTGAAAACGTTAATTTTGTATTAGAAACAAAAACAAATTGTTTACATTTTTGCAGTTTTGTTTTTGTTTTCCATTTAACTTACACTAACGACAACAATAATGTTATACCTTCTGCTTGCTAAGAAATAAAGAAAAGACAACCAATGTGTTTGTGATTAGCCGATGCAGATGAAAGCCACAAAAAACAATAACAACTATACTTTATGCTTAATAAGAGTATAAAAAATTGGAAAAATCTGCAAAATTAGGTTCTTCTTTCAGATTATTTTTTGTATCCATATATTGCAGCCAAGCAACTTGTCTGTCCTCAAAGTTCTTGGTTCTTAAAGCAGAAAACCTCCCACATTTTTTTTTTTAATCAAACAGAATATTTTACTACCAGACCTTTTTTCAGCAACATCTGTATCATTTGTTTGCCAGCAAGACTAATGAAATGAGTCGAACTAAATTAAATATTTATGCATCAACGTTTGTTATTTATATAACATGTGTTAGCACAAACAAAGAATTCCGAAAAAATGTGTTTTTCGATTACCTTTCCACTTCCATAAACAAAAGGTTTAAATGAGCTTTTCTGGCAGAGGATTTATACAATTGTCTAGTAGCAATATGTATTACATATTTTTTAAAAGGAAGAAGTTATAAAGATAAAGCCTAGAACTATATAAATTGTATAGAAAGACGTTGTTAACTAAAAGGCAATCGTAGGCAATCATTTATCAATATTCAGTTTATTATTTTAACTAATCAGAACATCGGAAATACATTTGTTATTTCCTTTTTCCCGCCATTAATTTTACTCAGACATCATTATTCTTAAATCATTTGCGCAAAATTTCAGCAATATTCCAAACATGTTTCTGTATTTTATTTTCTTTTTAATGAAAATGTCTATGGCTGCTCAAATCGTCAGTCATATTTAAAATTCTGCTGAAATTTTTTCAGACAAGCACACCCTTCCAATTTTGTTTGCTTTGTTTTTTTTTTTGCAACTACTTTTTTTTTGGTTTTACTTTATTGAATGTCAATATTGCTTAAAAGTCAATGGCAATCAACTCGAAATTTTAACTTAAAATGCATGTACTCAGTAAATTGAACATAAACATGAAGCAAAAATAAAAATAAAAATTGTATACATTAATCTAGTTTGTATAGAAAAACCTTTTAGTTAATAACAAAATCATGTTGACATTTATAAATTTACTGGTATATGGAGGGGGGAGGAACTTATTAAATTACAATTTGAATAAAATATATGAAACGTGCTGAACAGAGAGCGCGTTAATAATTTTTTTAATAATAAACTTTAGTTTTATTTAAATAACCTTAACATTTTACAGCAACTGCAATTAGTTTAGTTAAACTAAACCATTAAATAGAAATTTATTAATTTACAACCACTTTATGGTTTATTATTGAAATAATGACATCTATTTATTTATTTTCCAGGCTAAATAAATTACGACCATGTAATGCATAAATTAAATTAAACTTCGATTCGTGGCAAATTTATTTATATTCATTTGACATTTTCAACAACAAATTTTGTGGAAATCATTTTAAAAATATTACAACAGTTTATTTCAGTTTATTTGGATTTTATGATTGTGCTGAGTTTTGTAATTTGATTAATATTGCGTACATAAATGCTAAATGTGAATTTTAAAAGAGCTTTTAATATGTAATTTCAATACAAAAGATTATTTATGGTTTTTTTGCTTGTTGAGAAGAAAAAAACATTAAAACTTATTGGCCGTATGAGTGATATTAAATTGAAATTAATACATAAAAATCAATTATACGCACCAGGTGTGAAATTATATATGAATCGCTACGGTCCAAATTCACAGTCCATAGCTAACTAACGCCGGTCGTTTAACTAAAGATTTTTCGTTCATTGGTTAAACCACTTTCATTGGTTAACTAAAGACTGTGAGTTTGAGCCCAAGTGGTTAGTGAACCAATTAATGTATTAATCGTCTTCCGGCTCGCTATTGACGAAAAATCGTAAATCAATAATCAGTATGATTATTTTTAATCAGGGCAATTATGAATAAAATGACGTGAGAAATTTCTTCCTTTTCCAATTAGAATATTTTGTTTTCCCTATTACTTGCTATTAGTTGGAATTTTTCCCCGGGAAAAATTTCTTGCGGAATATTATTCATAATTACCCTCAATAAATTTTGTCAAAATTCCCCAAATGTCGTCTCTTAAAAATTCTTAAGCGGTCCACCCACTTCCAATATAACTGTGCAATTTTTCGTATTGTACAATAATATTGCCGATGTGTATGTCATATTCGCAGGTGGCACAATATATTGGCAAATATCAAATTATCAGGATAATTGGGCAATATTTTCTTTGTGCAATTTATTGTATAGTATAAGTCAAAACCACAATAATATGTACAACAACATATGCAATAATATTGTATAATAGATGGGCCGCCTTATAAAGCAAATACAATCTCACTAAAGCGGTCCATCCATTATAAAATATTATTGCGTATGTTATTGTACATATTATTGTAGTTTTGGATTATACTATGCAAATAAAATCTACTTTACCTCTTATAAATCGTAATTGTTTGCTAACTACCACTTATAATTCGTAATAAAAACAACAGAAACATGGAAAGAGTGATTTTTTTGTTTACCGCTTTTTTTTCGTGGGTATTTGCTTCGGTTTGTGTGTCTGTGCGCACGCATAAGACTCTGTCGGCGTTACAAAAAGAACTAATTTTAATTTTGTATTTTATTTTTAAGATTTTTTTTTGTGTTTTTTATCGTTTTAGTAAATAAATTGAAAAACCCCGTTAATTCGTATTTATTTTATTTTAACCCCGTTAAATCGAAAGCCCGCTAAATCGAAAATAACTATAATTCGCAAGTCCTGATTCACACACATCAGGTGTAACTGATCAGTTTTTGTTCAATTTTCTTCTGAACCTGCATTTACGTTCATACACACCGTCAAGTTTGTTTCATGAAGTCTTATCAATTTGTGTTGTAGTAGAGTATTACGAATGACAAAACAAAACGAAAAAGCAAACTTGACTGGTACGGTCAAGTCTGTACCCCCTTTCCATTCTCTTTTCCTCTCTCTCCTAAAAACTCAAGACTTGACGACTCAGACCTGACGTGTGTAAATCAGGACTAAGAAATGGCCGGTCGCTTGCGATTACGAATCGTCGGGATTTGACTGTAATTGCAATTGTTTTTAGCGTATGAGTGATTTTAATATTTTGTAAATATAAATATCAATCATACGCAATGAATACAAATATGTGGAATTCGTATCTATGACAATAACATAGTGTCCACAACTGATGATTGTATATCATTGCTCTTAATATAACGCCGGCAGAGCAACTAACATTGTTTCATTAATATCAACTAGTGTCCTGCACAAGACTATTTATAAGACCTTTCAAGACATGAGAGATTTTTTCAAATGCTTTGCTACAGCGAAATATTCTAAAAGAATCGCTTAACAACACTGTTGGCAAGTAATTTTTTTCGGTGGTTTGTCTTGCCAACAGTGTTATTTAGCGATTCTTTTAGAATATTTCGCTGTAGTAAAGCATTGGAAAAAATCTCTCATGTCTTGAAAAGTCTTATAAATACTCTTGTGCAGCACACTAATATCAACACAAAGTAGACATCGATGATTTTAAATCATAATGAATCAAACAAATATTTGAAAAATACTTGCCAAAAATATCTAATTTGCGTGTCACAAATAATTCTTGTGCAGCCTTTTTTAGACGAAATTTTTTTAATAAATAAACGTTAAATGCACAGTAACACATATATATATAACACATAGATATCAAGATGAATTTATCAGGCCGTGAGCTATAATGATTATATCATAGCGCTGCCATAATATTAATAAACTGAATTTATACGTGATGAATTTTCATCACGATATCAATTTGACATTCATCATGATATAAATTCATCTGAAGTGGACACTATGTAAGTGAACTTAGTCGAACTAAATTGCTTTCGCTTCAAGTACTTATAAAAGGTACCCAGTTCAGTCTTCTTGAATCGCCAACTTTCGTCTATATTCAATTTAATTTTATTTCTTTCCAAAAAAAAAAAAATTAAATAAATAGGGGAAAAATACAACCCATGTTAAGCAAAAGTTTTTTGCAACATTTTAATTTAAAATTTTGAAACAAACTCAGCAAAACCAAGCCTGAAAACTACACCTACAGATGTATCAAATTATAGTGACTTTCTTACTTAAGCAAAAAACAAATGAATGACTTGTTCAAGCAACAAAAATGTCATTTGTTTTATTTAGGTTGTGCAAAATTGCTGGTGAAGTTTGTGAAACTTACCCTTATTTGTCAAAGCATTTTGCTCAAAGTAATGTTTCTTTTAAAATCTATTGCTTCTATAAGTTTTTAACAGAATAATTAAAACGACAAATGGTTTCTTTTTATTTCAAAGCTTATGAAAAATGTTTTGCTATACTAAAGAAGATTTGTTAAATTTTTTTTGCTGTATAAAACAAAACTGCTGTATAAGGGACAACTTGTTAAGGGACTAAAATCGAGAGTTTAAAAAAAATCCTGTCAAGATAACAAAAAAGTACACAATTTAACTCATACCACTTGCCATCAAAAGTTTCCAAATATTTCTTAAACCTTCAACTTTTGACTTGTCGACAAATTTTTTAATTACTAAATATTAATAAAATGGTTGAAATTAGCACAAAAAAAACAAACGTTAACATAATCGTTTCCTTTAAGGCCATTTGCGCTACAAAAACTTTTTACATATAAATATATCGTTTTTAGAATAAAAAAAATTACTTTAGTCAGCACTAAATCTTTGTTTCTTTTATGACAGCCATTCAGTCATCTTTTTTCATTCATATATTTCGTTTAATATTTGTCTAAATGATAATTTTATGTACAACATGACAAAACTAGTTAAAAGCCAAAAACAACAATACAAATAAAAATAATTTTATTAGTGATACTGACAAATAGCAAATAGAATTTGCTTGTAAAGAAATAAAAACTTTCTTGCAAAAGGCTTTTTAAAAGAATAATGCTTAAAGTTGATTAACTTTCTACGGCAACTGTAGAGAAAAGCAGTTAAAGTTTTTTTAAGCAAATATCAAATATTTAAAAGTACACGATATTACGCCATATAACTGAAATATAATTGGGGGATTCAAACGGTAGTTTTGAGTCTCATAAAGTCATAGTTTAATTTTTTTTTAAGGAAAAAACAAAAGCAATAAGAATTATATTAAAAGTATTTAAAATATTATAACACTATGGCTTTTAAGACTACCGTTTGAATCCCCCAATTATGTTTTAAATGGCCAAACTTATAAAGGGTGTCCCAACAAGAACGCAAGATTTAAATTTTAAATAAAACACAGATATTAAAAAAAAAATCGTGAAACTTTATTATATCGTAAAGTAGACAAAATGTAGTTATGTGTGGAACAACAAATCGGGCAGATGGCCGCCGCGGCTTTGCTGGCACACACGCGATCTTTCAATGAAATTTTCAATGGCCGTTTTGCATAAATGCTGCGGTATTTTATTAATGCAGAGTCCAATTTCCTCTTTTAAGGCTTGAGTCATCGTCGACTTATTCGCGTAAACCATCGACTTCAAAAAACCCCAAAGAAAAAAGTCTAATGGTGTTAAATCGCACGATCTAGGTGACCAATTCTGGTCTCCAAGACGCGAAATAACACGACCGGGAAATGACTGATGCAGCAATTGAATTGTTTCTCTGGTTGTATGGCATGTGGCGCCGTCTTGTTGAAACCACATGCCCTCCACATTCATTTCTTCAATTCTAGGCACGAAAAAACTGGTTATCATTTCACGATACCGAACACCATTGACTGTTTGCGCTTGACCTGCGTTTGAGCGACATCATCACGTACAGCTGCGACATTTTCGGTAGATCGAAGGCGCGTTGTTGTCTTTACATCACTAACAGACCCAGTTTCGAGAAATTTATCCATTAATGTCTTTACAGTGGACTCTTTTGGAGCATTATTGTGACCCCAAATTGATCGCAAATTTTCGAACTGTAGCCGCAAAACTTTCACCATTTTGGTAAAATAATTTCACAATGAGAATGCGTTGTTCATTCGTGTAGCGCTTCATTTTTACTAACCTCGTACTATCTACTAGCAAACAATAACAATTGTTTAAATGTCAAACAATGACACTTCGAATAGCGCCAAATTTAAATCTTGCGTTCTTGTTGAGACACCCTTTATAACAAAAAAAATACAAATCACTATAAAATGTTGTATAAAATTTCCATATATTTTAACTTTTATTGCTGGGAGAAAAAAAGTTTTATAGTATATTATTTAGTGTATTTAATATATTTTGACTTGCATATATTGTATTTGCTTCCTTGAACATATAAATAAGTTTTAGCTTTCCCTACTTTGTCTGTGGCAAAAGTAAATATATTTTAATCCTCTTAAACAAAGATAACATTCGAAATTGTTATAAGATCATGTAAACACTTAAGATTATTGAAACATTTCTCTGCCGCTTTCTCAGCTGCTGCTAAGTAAATATTACTGTACGCACTATTTTCCTTATATCATGATTAAAACAAAATAAGTCTTAAAAGATGAACATGAGCTGAATACAGAATAAATATTTCTTAACATTGTTTAGTAAAACGAATTAATCAGAATAGTATGGCTTCTTTATTAACAGCTTAGGTTTTATAGTACGAATGAAAGTCCTGTATCAAAGGTAATAACCACCAAGATTGTGCATTCATGCTTTATATGAATGGTGACAGTTGATTCACTCGCATTTTTATATACTCGTAAGTTAATGTGTGTGTATCCATTTAAAACAGTCCTCTCCTGTTCGTTGCTCTTTGCATTCGGTCATCACAGCTCACTTTTCGTATAGAAAAGGCGGGCGACTTGTTTTGTAGTACAATTTTCTGATAGAAATGCCGACTGTGTCCTCACAGCACATTTCTCTTTAAGAAAAACTGCTGTTTCATCACAGCACACTTTTCTCATATTAAAAGTCGACAGCACACTTTTCTTTTAGAAAAACTACTATTTCATCACAGCACACTTTTCTTAAAGTGAAGTCGACTGTATCATCGCAACACACTTTTCTTATAGTAAAGTCGACTGTTTAATCACAGCACACTTTTCTTATAAAAAAGTCACTGAACACGTTTCTTACAATAAAGTCGACTATGGCATCACAGCAGACTTTTCGTATATAAAAGCCAACTGCGTCATTACAGCACAATTTCCTTATAAAAAAGTCATCTGTGTCATTACAGCACACGCTTCTTATAGAAGAGTCAATTGAGGTCACCACAGCACACTTTTATCTTATATAAAAGAAATTTAAATAAAGCAGCATTTCATTTAATAGCATGAATCAAAAAAACAACATTACGTACTCAGCCATACAAAAAATTTTCTACTGCGCATCTACGTCACAATAGAATACACACGTGTGCTTGTTGTAAAAAGTGTGTGAGAGAGAGTGTACTTTCGACACACAAATGTATGTACTTTGTTTTCAACAAAAAATCTATGTCTACGACACAAGCAGAAAATAAAATAACGGACCTGTGCAACGAGCAATCTTGTTTTCTTGATTCATGACATAACATATAGTACATAACATATAGCACACCTTCATTACAATACACTTTTCCAATAGAAAAGTCGACTGTATTATCACACCATACTTTTCTTATAATAAAGTCAACGGTTGCATCACAGCACAACTTTCTTTTGATAAAGTCAATGGTGACATCACAGCACACTTTTCTTTTAGAAAAACGACTGCTTCATCTCAGCACACTTTTTTTTATAGAAAAGTCGACTGTATCATCGCAACACACTTTTCTCATAATAAAGTCGACTGTGTCATCTTATAGAAAAGTAGGCCTGTCACACTTTATTTTATGGAAAAGACGAGTGTGTCATCACTTTAAACAATTCTTATAGAAAATTCGATTTTAACATCACAGCACACTTTCCTTATAGAAAAGTAAACTGTGTCATCACAGCACGCGTTTCTTATACAAAAGTCATTTATGGCCACCACAGCACACTTTTCTTATATGAACAAAAAGTCCAAGAAATATTGCAGGGCTTCATTCAATACTTATTCTAATAACATTCATTCAATACTTATTCTAACTACAGCGCTCCCTTTCGCCTTAATAAGCAAAAATAAAAAATGACCTCATTTCTCGAGTCTTAAATGAAAGTTATACATAAAAAAGAAAACTCCTTTTCTTCAAAGTAATTTCATAATGCAGGAGCTAATAAAACTAAATTTATGCAACACAAAAAAAAATAATATGGAACCTTTGTCAATTTATTATCTTTATGAATCATTAACCGTTTGAACTGCACAGACTTAAAATCAAAATGTACAAGTATTTATCACTCAAACAAACAAACACACACACACACACACATACACAAAACTTCTTTTTAACACTATTTAACATTAGCATTGGTAAAACAAAAAGAAAAAATTATAAAGAGTGTGACTTACTTATTTCAATTTTCGTCATACTGATGCCACGAGTCGGTTTACGCCAAGGACGGTACCAACCTTTCGTTTGGAACAATTGTAATAAACTGGAGGCATATCGACCACTCGTAATGGCATTCGTTTGGCTGCCGTCAGTGTATGCTGCTGCTAAGGCTGTCGTAGTTGTGGCCGTTTTGCCGCCGCGTTCTATTTCGGAGGAGCGGCATGATGATGACGTATCGAAGGAAGAACTGCGACGTTTATGATTACCACGTTGTCCGAAACACACACAATTGCGTAACATTGTTCTTCGTGCTTTCTTTCTTTCTTTTTTTTTTGATGATGCAATACCAAAAAATGCAACTATGTTTGTTTGTTAACTTTTTTGTTGGTAATAATGAGTATGTAAGTACGTAAACAAAGAATGAATTTGTTTTTGTGTTTAACTTTATATGTAGATGTGCAGATGTATGTATGAGTTTTTAGTTTCAGCTGCTTTCTTGTGTTTTTTGGGCAAAACAGCGGGAAATTCTTTCACTTTCTCTTTTTGATTACATACAGCAGATCTTTAATTAGATTTAGATAAACTTGTTGTAGGGAAGACCATCTTTTTTATTGAGATTTAATAGAGTGGCAGCTTTATTTATGTCCTCAATTTGAAATATCAAAATTTGGTTTTTTACTAATTTTAAATTTAATTTATTTTGTTTTAAAATACTCCATTTTTTAACCATTTTTAAACTTTTTCAAATATTTAAATTGTATCTTTTGCTCCATAATTATGTTGTAGAATCTGAAAATAAAATAAAAATATATAAATAAAATATAAAATATGTATATTTTTTATTTGTGTATACAAAATATAAGTACAAAAATTAATAACTTTAGTGATCGATTTTTTATAAAAATTACTTTTTTTAATTTCCAGATCAGTAAGTTTAAGTCTAACATTGCTGCCCCGTATATGATATATTAGTAAACTACTGTCAAATTTTTAAGAAGCTAAGCCCATTAGTTTGCTTTTCACAGCCATTAAGAGGAAACAACCTTATCAATTCCCAGCAAAAAAATCTGAACTAGTTCCAAAGGTTTACCACTTTCATTGCATAGCAATCACTACAGGTACTGAATTTATGGCATGTTGCACAATAACGCAAGAAAACTTTCGACTGAAAATTTATATTGAAAACAACAATAAAATATGAAAATTTGTTTTTGTTTTCAATACTCGTATAAATTGTAAGTCGAAAGCTTTCTTTCGCTATTGTGAAATAGGTCATTAATATTCTAAGGCTGTTGTTTACATCAAAAATTGTTCTAGACAATCTTTTAAGCGAATGCCAGTCAGTTATTTGGATCACTTCCGTCCTGTGACAATCATGTGTTAAATTCATTGATGTTTCACCAGAAATAGAACAACTTGGAGCTAAATTTGTCAATTCTGTAACTAAAGATTTGTATGTTAATTTTTTGTTGGATTTTAATGAAAATGGGGAAAAAATTAACTTTCTCTGCTGATTAAACAATAGTAAATTTTACGTAAAAAAATCATCGTCGAAACTGAAGAAAGGCTTGATAAATACTATGGGTACTCTGCACAGAGAATAACAAAAGTTTGGTTTTAAGTACTTTATGAGTATTGGCCTTCAAACACAGCTAAAAATAAATAACACTCGCATATGCAAACAAACGCAGTAATTTTAAACCGAATACTTATAACTAATTAAAGATATCCAACAACTACGTTCATACAAATTTTTTTAAATTACGCAGCACGAAGAACTACAATCAAAATTTATAGACTGTGTGAGCTACAATCACATGCTTGAGTATAAAAATACTCCATTACTCGGCTACACATGCGTATATACAAGGCTATTTTATTTACACACACACATCGACACATTTTCCATTCTATTTTATATACACAAATGTATGTATACAATGGCGAATAATGAATAAATATCCCCAGTACAGGGTATTTATTTACGATGAAAAATTTATAGCCTGAGTTAATGCATTTTATAAGCATGTGCCTTTTTATATTTAGTTGTAGCTCTTGTATGTTAAAATCGGCTATAGTCCTAGTTGGCTGACAGAACACATGAGAGTGTACAAATGTTTGCGCTACAGTAATGATTATACTCAGTTACTAAAAGAGTATTTACTTAGGTATAGTTTTTAGTACTCATTATCAATTTCAATGATTTAAAATTTATTTACAGAATTTAGTTAAGGTCAAGCCAGCAGGTCGCCCAAAGGGCAAAATTTATCTGATATATATATTTTTTTAAAGAGAAGTAATGGATTATCGGAGAATGAAATTGCGTGAGATGGTTGAGGCTCTAGGCATCACATTCGGACCATTAGAACAACCGTGTGGTTACTACAAAGTAGAGTTGGCCGAACGAACAGTTTGTTAGCGATAAAGAGCTATAATTATTCCTAAACTTTTCTTACAGAAACGTGAAATATTCAATGGGTTATTGCTCTTTTTTGTCTAACACAATTGTTGTCTGATTGCAAGCCACACAAATGACTTCATAAATATTTGTGGAAAAACTACACATATTGAATGACTTCATAAATTTTTGTGCAAAAACTATTAAGCGTTCTGCTAGTTGATTGAAGGTTGGCACCGACCATTCTATGGACTAAATTAAAAAAAAATATATATCCAACGTCCACTCAAAAGTCTTCAAATTTGCTACATAGACGTCCTGCCACGCTCATCACATTTCCTAGAAAACATTTACTTATAACTCCGGAAATTTCCTAGAACAATTTTTTAATCGAAGAAAGATATCGATTTTATCGTAAGCGACTAAAATTAAATTTTTCAGGAGGAGGTTTTTTGTTAAATATTCAAACATGTTTTTGTACGTAAATTGTCGCTTACGATAAAATGTTACAGCGCGTATCTTAAAAGTTATCAACAGTTTTGGCATTTTGATAATTCTTAACTATGGCTAGGCCCATAAAATTTTAATTTCAATAAAAAAATATGTTTTCGATAAATTTTCGCTTACGATAAAATCGAAAATAAGGCTCGATATATTCACCTTTAATTTTATTTAAAAGAACAGCTTGAGAAAAAGTTAAAATAAGTTATTTTTTAGGGGCTTATAAATTTGAGCACAATAAAAAAAATTTGATTTAATTTAACTGAAATTGAGTGGTTGAAGAATGGGGTTTTGGCGCCAAAAATCCCACTGTAAGCCATTGCGATGTTAAACTCAAAATAAATTTTAAATTCCAATTTTAAATTAAATATCTACTTTTTAAATTCATAATTTTGTATAGAAACTTAACAAATCGATAATAAGAATAAAACACATGAAACACAGTCGTTGCTGGTTAAACGGAACACCGCAATGGTGGGTGGGTGACGAATGGTACAACTTTTTGCCGTTTGCGCATAGCTATGCTAGTTTCAATATTTTCTTATGACTGTTTCATTATTTAAATAGAGTTGGTGAAATTGGCCCTAAGAATTTTTGTTTGTTTTTAAACGACTTCAAAAAAAAAAGGAGGAGGTTATAAATTCGTCTGTACTTTTTTTCTGGCCTTGTTACTTCATAACTCGGTACATTTTAGACCGATTGCAAAAATTCTTTTTTTTTTGGCTGAGGGTATAGCGGGCGGAGACACGCCCACAAATTTTTTTAATTGATTATATGATATTCTACTTATTTTATTGCTGCAAAACCTAGCAAACACCTTTGTTTTTTGTAATTACACAATCTTAAAGTTGTAAAAATGGGTGGGCCCATTTAAATTTATTATTGAATTTCACATGGTTCTACTTAACCGAATTTTACGAAACTTACCATACACCTTGAGCTCTATCCTCTATCTATCTTTTCCGATTTTTACGAAGCCTAACACACACCCTCAGCTCTGAAAAACACACAATATTGCATTTAATAAAATGGGCGGAGACACGCCCATTAAAATTTAATTTTATACTTCATGTATGTACATCTTCTTAACCAACAGATTTTAAAAAAAAAATTATTGAGAGAGTCTTCTTTCAGTTTGGTGCCATACATTTTTTCGAAAATATTCTATCAGATCTTTAAATTGAAGTCGCTTTTTTTGGCAGAATTATGTTGGTTAAGCAACATCTATATTCATTTCATTTTTTTTTTTTTTTTTTTGTAACGACCCAAATTTTTTTCTCACTGAAGCTTAAATTACAAGATATTGTCGAAATTCACTGTGCATTAAAATCAAAATAAATCTTATTGAGGCAGGGATATTTTTCTTTAACATTCTAACTTGTCAAACACTTAAATTACACAATAACAATTAAAAAAACGCAATTACATCCGCCCAGTTGTGCTTCCTTTTTTAAACTGAAAAAACTATATTATTCAAAAATATTAAAATTCATCGTTAAAATTTAAAAAATTCTCAAATTATATATTAAATTAATAATAAAAACTTGAAAATGTGTTGAGCTTTCTCTCATAAATAGATTTTAAGGGTGTGTTCACAAACATAATGCGTTTCTGTTTTTTTTTAATTTTTAATGTGCTGAAGTAATGAATCGCCCCTATGTCAAAAACAAAACGGACAAAAAGAAGAGAAATATTAAATTTCAAAATTCCTTCCACAACTACACAGAACTAATCCTGCTGTGACGTGTTTTCAATCGTCTCTGCTTGCGAGTACGAGTATTTACAAACAACAAGAAAGACAAACAGCAAGCAAAACAAGACACAATTATGGCAAAAACATTGTTATTATCAAATATACAATTTTTCCAAATAATTTATAAAACAGTCATTCTTTGTCGAATCCCTAATCTTCTCGACTTAACAATGAGTTTTGTTGTTAATTTTTTTTTGTGACATTTTTTTGGTTTCGCTTCAGCACCGACCGACATCAACCTGAAACTCAAGCAGCCATAAATTTATTTATGTAGATGATTTTTTTTTATATATTTTGTTGATTGAAGATTAAAACTTTTATGATTAGCAATTCTAAGGGAAATAAAGAGAAGCAGATATTTTGAATTTGATTGAAAGCGGTTACAAATAAATTCAGCAAAAAAAAAACAACTATTTCTAATGAAAATTGTACTAAAATATATTTTAAGGATTTTAAACCCTTTTTTGTCAATCAGACAAAGGACTGTGAAGAGAATCGAACTTTCAAATAGATAAATTTTCAAGATGCTGTTTGTGTTCTGTTGTGACCAAAAGAATAAACTTAATGTTAAATGATCAATTAAATCATGTTAAATGATTTAACTACCATGCGATGAGTTCGAGTTCTTCAAATCTTGACTGGGGAAGCCAACACATAAACATTTTCCTAATCCCTGTGTCAATACACGCAATTACCCAAATTAAATAATCAATAAGAGAGTGACTGACTACATTTAATTAAAATTCATGTTGTTTCAACTTGAAATAACTTTGATTCAACATGATTCTTCGTGTTATTTCAACTTGAAATAATTTTGATTCAACATGATTCTTCATTTTTATTTAACAGTACTAGAATGTTAAATAAACCTAACACGAAGAATGATGTTATTTCAACTTGAAATAATTTTGATTCAACATGATTCTACACTTTATTTTAACAGTACTGGAATTTTATTAAATCAACATGAAAAAAAGTTCTTTCAAAATAAAAAATTTTCTTTGAATTTTACTTCAAATCATGTTGAATTAACATGAATTACATATGAAGCAAAATCAGTAACGAAAAATATTAAATTAACCTTGTTTACTGAATGGACTTGAAAGCCTTTTCAAGTGAACGTGGTGAACTACTTAATGACAGCTAATTTTTTCCGTATTTATAAATTCAATGCGATGAGAAATTTTTTCAAAATGTTTTTTTTTTTTTTCAAACTACTCTTGCTACGTTGGCTAGTTTTGGAACAGCCTTCGTAATTTGAAATAACTCCTTTTTCTATATATACAGCAAAACATCAACAAGCATTTGACCTTAAACACTTTCATCTTGCCAGCAAAAAATTCCCAAGTTATTTTCCTAAACAAATATCATTCATCAAATCGCACTTAAAGCCGACATGAGTACATTTATTAGTAAATAAACAAAACTCTTAAAGTTCTAGCTAGTAACTACTTCATAATATAAATAACATTTCCACTCAAGAACTTAGAAAATTAAGCTTCAATCGTTAAGAATGCTTATGTTTGCAATAAATGGAAGATAAAAAGCTGAAGTGTGGCCATAAATAGGATTTCGGCTTTATAAACAAAAGATATTTAAATGTGCAAAAAAAAAAATAATAATAATAAGGAATAGCCATAGACCATCCCAGCAAAAAATTTCAAAAAAGGTAATCGAGTTTGGAACTAAGCATTTTTGGTGGAAGCACTTCCCTACTGGATTGCCAACTTAATGATTTTAACAAGGCGTGAGACTAAAATAATCGATTCGTGATAAGTACTTACTTTTTTATTTGGCTACTTGTTTACGTAATATATTTAATTTAAAAAAATCATTCAATACATTTAGCAACTTGTACATAATTTTTTTTAAATTTTAGGTAATGTGATTTGTAAGCGAGTAATAAAATTTGGCAATCAGAAAAGTAAGTCATTATATGGCAAGTAGTTCTAATGGTAATGTGTAATTTTTTGCTGGGATGTAATCGTATAATGAATAAAACATTTAGTTCCACATGTAAGCATTTAATATAAAGGGTGTCCCAACAAGAACGCAAGATTTAAATTTTAAATAAAACACAGATATTAAAAAAAAATCGTGAAACTTTATTATATCGTAAAGTAGAGAGAATGAGGTTATGTGTGGAACAACATATCGGGCAGATGGCCGCCGCGGCTTTGCTGGCACACACGCGATCTTTTAATGAAATTTTCAATGACCGTTTTGCATAAATGCTGCGGTATTTCATTAATGCAGCGTCCAATTTCCTCTTTTAAGGCTTGCGTCGTCGTCGACTTATTCGCGTAAACCATCGACTTCAAAAAACCCCAAAGAAAAAAGTCTAATGGTGTTAAATCGCACGATCTAGGTGGCCAATTCTGGTCTCCAAAACGCGAAATAACACGACCGGGAAATGACTGATGCAGCAATTGAATTGTTTCTCTGGCTGTATGGCATGTGGCGCCGTCTTATTGAAACCACATGCCCTCCACATTCATTTCTTCAATTCTAGGCACGAAAAAACTGGTTATCATTTCACGATACCGAACACCATTGACTGTTTGCGTTTGACCTGCCTCATTTTCATAAAAAAAGATCCAATGATTCCTCCAGCCCAAAATCCACACCACACAGTGACACGTTGAGGATGCATTTGCTTCTCGTGAATCACTCGAGGATTTTCCTCACCCCAAATGCGACAATTCTGCCTATTAACGAAGACTTTGCGAACTGTAGCCGCAAAACTTTCACCATTTTGGTAAAACAATTTCACAATGAGAATGCGTTGTTCATTCCTGTAGCGCTCCATTTTTACTAACCTCGTACCTTCTACTAGCAAACAATAACAATTGTTCAAATGTCAAACAATGACACTTCGAATGGAGCTAAATTTAAATCTTGCGTTCTTGTTGGGACACCCTTTACATACATATGTACGCATGTATGTATGTATGTATGTATGTATGTATGCTGGAAAATTGTTATAAATATTCTTAACAACATTTATATCTATAAACTTAATCTTTATATAACAATAAAATTGCAAAAACTAAAATGTTTATAAAAACAAGAAGACGGGAAAACAAAATAAATAAATAAAATATTTCATTAAATTCCAAATATTCTTATATGTATGTATATTAATTCTAAAATTAGTTTCATTACATATTTGCGCAAAACTATTTAGTAAATTCTCAAAATATGATTATAAAATATCAAAGTTTTTAAATTGTAATGATGTTAGAAAAATAAATATTGTAATAATACTCGTAATAAAAAATAAAACATCAACAATATGAAAGTGTTACTTCTAGACGAAAAATCAATTAACCATCCCTGCATGCCTTATAAATCTTTGTTTACACTTGTCTAAGTTCCGACCGAATAAAACTTAAAAAAATTTTTGTCGTTCTCAAAAAAAGGCACTAAAAAGTTAAAAATAAATTAGATTCAATTAAATAAAATGTTTTTATATCTTTATTTTCTTACTGCCTTGTTTATAAAACTTAAAAAGTCTTTATAAGGATTTTTTTAAAACAACTTTTCATACAAAATTTTTCTTAAAAAGTCTTTATAAAGACTTTTTAAGTTTTATAAATAAGGCTGTTACTTTTAGTGCTTATTTTTGAAGTTTTTTTTTAGTTTAATTTTTTAAGTTTTAGAGATACATAGTTTTATATTACGAGTATTAGAGACGTAGCTACTACGCCCAATTTGACAAATATTAGTGCCCGCCCTCTTTACTAAATTTCGCTTTACTAAATCGCTTCTTCACTTTCACTGCTCAAGGTGTGTGCCAAGTTTCGTAAAAATCGGTCGGCTAGAAGCACGCGTAATATAATATTAATATTTAATGGGCATGGCCCCGCCCGCTTCTTCAAGCACTAAGTTATGTCATTCTAAGAGGCGAAACACTTTTCCAAGTTTCTTGGATATCGGTTAACTAGAACTACATATAATTTAATATTATTCTTTAATGGGCATGGCCCCGCCCACTTTTTAAACGCAAAATGAAGTGATTTTCAAAGCTCAAGGTGTGTGCCAAGTTGCGTAACAATCTATCAAGTTCAAGCACGCAAAATATAATACTAAATTTTAATGGGCGTAACGGCGCCCCCTTTTTTTTAATGCATGTATTTATTTATTGTATCTTCAAATATGAACTAACAATAAGTATTCAAATCTTAAATCTAGAATATAATTATTAGGCCCGGCCATAAATAATACTTAAGTAGTGATAATCAAAGAGGAAAAAATAATTTTCAAGTAGTCCCATCTGGAGTGTTGAGTATAAGAACCCTTGTGTCCCTCTTTTTTAGGCGGATGTGTCCAGTAAAGTTCAAAATATTACGAGCAAGCGGATTAGGATGTGATTCGAGTTTTGTTAAATATTTGCCTGCGTATTTTGCAATTTCTTCAATCACTAGTGGCATATTCAAATCACGATGTATATTTGAATTTTTGATGTACCATGGAGCCGAAGTTATCATACGTAAAATTTTGTTTTGCCTTCGTTGGATTCTATCGACATTGGAAGCTGAAGCAGTGCCCCATAGTTGAATTCCGTAGCGCCATATAGGTTTCAAAAGTGACTTGTATATCAAAAGTTTGCAATCTAGACTGAGAGTTGAATTTCTACCAATCAGCCAATGTACCTGAGCTAATTTTAGTTTCATTTGTGTTAGTTTAGAAACAATGTATTGTTTCCATGTAAGCCGTCGATCAAGGTGTATACCAAGGTATTTTACATGTGAATGTTGAGGAACAATTTGATTATTGATTCTAATGGGGGAATAAGTAACTTTTCGTAGAGTCTTACTTTTTTAAATACAAGATTGGGTCTTTTTAAGAGTTCAAGGTAAGGTCTGTGTCAAGTTTCGGAAAAATATGTTAAGTACAAGAACGTGAAATATAATATTAAATTTTAGTGGGCACGGTTACGCCCACTTTTTTGAATGCAAGATTGTGTCTTTTTAAGACTTCAAGGTATGTGTCAAGTTTCGTAAAAATCTATAAAGATGAAGCAGGTTAAATATAGTACTAAATTTTAATGGGCGCAACCCCGCCCACTTTTTTGAATGTAAGATTTTATCTTTTTTAGAGCTTAACGTGTGTGCCAAGTTTCGTAAAAATATGTTAAGTACAAGCGCGTGAAATATAATATTATATTTAAATGGGCACGAATCCGCCCAATTTTTTGGATGCATGGTTGTGTCTTTTCAAAAGCTCAAGAAGTGCGCCAAGTTTCGTAGTGCTCAATTAAGTACAAGCACGTGAAATATAACATTAAGTTTTGATGGGCGTGCCTCCGCCTAATTTTTTTTTAATGCAAGATTGTGTTTTTTTAGAGCTCATGGTGTATGACAAGTTTCATAGAAATTGGTCGAAAAGAAGCTCGTGACATATAACATTAACTTTTAATGGGAGTGGTTCGCCCATTTTTTTCGTTACGAGATCCCAATGTGTTTGCTAAGCTTCGTAGCAAACAGATAAGTGAAAAACATCGTAAAATCAAAGAAAAAGTTAGTGCGTGTGGTTGCAGCCCACATTTTTTATAATACGAGGGAGGACCGAAAACTCACATAGTGTAAAGACAGCTTTACAGCTGAGCAGTTAAGTGATACCAAGTTTCATAACAATCGTTGGATTACACTTTACAACGAAATTAAAGTTTCTTTAAAACAGGCTTACAGAGACCAAAAAACATGTAGAAATTTATCGTTGTTTTGAAAATACCCTGAAGAAGCTACACAAAGATATTGCGAAATAGTAGTCCTAATAATTGTTATAATAAAATATGATATTGTTAATAATTTAAATATAAACTTTTTAAAGCTTTTTCCTTTGGTATACGGAACGCTAAAAACACTTAAATATTTTCACACGTTATCCATTCATTGTATAATCTAGCATGCCATTAATCACGTATTGTTGGCAAACAAAGAAAAAATCAAATATTCATACTTCTTTAGCATGTGCTAAACGTGTTAATTAAAAATGAAATATTTCCATGTCAAAATAAACAGTCGAGCAACACGCAATGCAGCATTATAACAAAGTCTTCGTATATGCTTATTTGTAAATGACTTTTTTTTTCTTCTCGCTTTAGTAAAGCTCCTGCTAAGAAAATCTGCAATTACAACGTAACACCAACTGTTTAATTAAGTATTTCCGTTTTAATTTTTCTTCTGTATTTTTCTGCACACACGCATTTGCGAAAGTCTTAGAGACAGAACATGGACATGCCAAGTAATTTTTTCTACTAATTCGCCACACAAGTAAAATTACCACATGATAAAACGATTCAGGAAGTTTGTTTATGAAAAGGAAAATTAAACACTACATTAAATCGGTTTTAGTGGAAAGAAATATTTTTAGATTAAAATTAAATGCCATTAAAGTCTCTCCACAACAATTTGCCAAAATATTTAGCAAAAGAACAAAAGGTCTAAATGAAACCATTAAGCGGAATTTTAATAAATTTATTTATTTAAGCTTTAAAAAGCTTTAATCGTATACATATATTCTACTTGGACTCTAGTGATTTAATAAAAATTAAAGGAAATTATTCAAGCAGACATATGTACACATAATTTTTTTAAATTCGTATTCATTTTGACCCGCCTTAAATAATAATAAAATATTGAAATTGTATATAAGCATTTTCACAGGAATGGCAACTTTTTGTAGCGTGCGATACCAAACAAATATGTTTTTTTTTCTTCAAAGAAAACTAAACTTATTTTTTACTTCTTTATATATTTGTGTAGGCCGTCAGCATCTCTACATTAGGTAAAATTTTAAGAAAAGTCGCGTCACGTTGTTCAGAAATACAAGGTTAATTGCTTGCTGTCGCACGCGACTAAAAAGTAGAATTTCTCGGAGAAATGCCCACACATATAATTATAATCTATTTAAATTGTAGTTTTCACTTAATTTTAAGGTAAGCCCATGTATTTTATTATATCGTTAAGGCCTGACTTTTTTAAATTTTGCGTCTCTTTTAATGTCATTGTTTAATTTAGCTTCAATTTCTGCCAGAATAAAAGCTTTTAAACAACATAAAGAAACCAGAATTTTTGTACATAAAATAAAAAATTAATAAAAATGGAAAGAAGTGGAAGAGAAAATATAAACCATGTATATAATCAAATTTAACCAGTCAATTTAGCAGCAGAAATATAAATTCAATTACGTTTCATGTAAATTTACAACGACTTAAAAAAATCCACACACAGAAAATTGAGGGTGGCGTTGGCTGAAGTAGTTAGCACGTGGACTTAAAAACCGAAGGTCCTGGGTTCGAGTCCGGTATCCAAAAGTCATTAAATAATCACACCAAGCATTTTCCTGGTGTGCATTAGTGCCCCTTATCATTTGTTGCGGGAAAGTTCTAGTGATGAAGGCATAGACACTGGTAACTGAACTAATACCGACTTCAGCAGATACTAATCCTAATGTAACAGCAGAGCGCCCTCCATCGTTATGTAGCAGGATCATTGGCGAAATAAAATAACCAATAAAATGGCTACTAAATACAGCTTCAAAATTTAATACGCCTCATTGACACCAGAGGCGCTGCAACACTGCATTATTAAAAAAGCGTGCAAAAAAATCGGAGTTGTAAAATAATGAAGCTTTTCTGTATATTTTCCTTCACCACCTGTTTTCTCTATGACTATCCCTTTCCTAAAGACGATAACATTTAGTAATAGTAGTAGGTATTCATTGCCTGAATGTTACTTTTCTTTATAAAAAAAAGATAACAGAAATTTTCTTAAAAAAAAATTTCGAAAAATATTTTCTTTAAAAGAAACAAAATACAGGAACAACAAAAATTATATATTGAAACTTTATCGATAAGAAAAAAAAATTTTATCGAAAATTAATCCATACGGAAAGTTTTCTCTTAAAAAATTCATACAGATATAAAAAAAATTCTATAGGAAATTTATTGATTTAAAATTTTTCTAAAACGAAAAACAAGAACAACAAAACTTATGTGCAGTAATCTTATCGATAACAAAAAAAATTCCTAGAAAATTAATCAATACTAAAGGTTTTCTCTAAAAAAATTATATACATATAACATTTTCTATAAGAGATTTAATGATACAAAAATTTTTCTAAAACAAAAAACAAGAACAACAAAAATTTTTGCAGAAAATTTATCGATAACAAGAAATTTTTCCTAAAGGTTTTCTCCAAGAAATTTTTATATATAACATTTGCTATAAGAGATTTATAATACAAAAGAGTTTCAACGATTAAAAATGTTTTCTTTAGAAAAGAAACATTTTTTTCCAATGCATCATCTATCGAGATTAAAAATTTTTAACAGAAAATTTTAGACACATGAAATATATTGGATTTCGCATATACTATTTTATTTTTCAACACCTTTTTAAAATTTAAGTCGACGATTGACGAGTTCCATAAGCGGGAGCAAAATGCATATAGACAGTGCTTAACCATAAAAATAAGCAAAATTTTCAAATTAAATTAAGACTTTATGTAACATGAAATATATTTACATATATAGATGTGTCAGACGCTAATAGGCCTAACTCCACTTTTCGAAAATTTCTCAATTTTGTTATATTACAATCTAATTAGTTGTGAACTCTTTGAAAATTACTTTATTCTGCTATTATTTAGATATTTTCCATTAAAAACATGAATTTTTCATAAATTTTGGAAATCTATTTGCCAAACATTACTAATTTTCTCAACTTTTTAGTTTGTGGAGTTAGGCCTTTTAGTTTCTGACACATCCATATAAAAAAATTATCAAAATCAAAAGTGTATAGAAACATTTTCTATAAAAATTTAACGATAACAAAAATTTGCTGAATAAAACTTATCGGTATCTAAATTTATATCTGCACCGATATCAAATATTTTTGTAGAAAACTTATCGATACTAAGAATTTAATTATGGAAATATATAAGCATCAAATCTATTATGTAAAAAAGTTATCGATATGACCACTATTATATAGAAAATTTATCGAAATTAAAAGAGTTCTGTTAAAATTTTATCGATATCAAAAAGTCGAAAATTGTCCTCTTAAAATTTATCGATATCAAAAATTTTTATGGTAAACTTATCGATATTAAAAATTTCATTAAGGAAATTTATCGATATCAAAACTGTTTTATCGAAAGTTTATCGATATAAATACAAATATTTTCTACACAAAATTAACGATATCAAAAATTTTCTGAAGAAAACTTATCGATATCAAAGTTTTTCTTTAACTATTTTTGTAGAAAATTTATCGATACTTAAAAGTTCATTATGGAAATTTATCGATATCAAAACTATTATGTAGAAAATTTATCGAAATTTAAAAGATTTCTGTAAAAAATTTATAGATATCAAAAAGTCAACAATTTTCTTATTAAAATTTATCGAAATCGAACATTTTTGTAGAACACTTAACGATATTAAAAATTTCATTACGGAAATTTATCTATATCAAAACTCTTAAATACGGGTATGTTCTGGATTTCATGTGAAATTAAAACGAGTGGAATTGCCATAGCATTGTTGTTATAATTACATATTTCCAAAAACAATTTTATGGCAATTCCACTCGTTTTAATTTCACGTGGAATGCAGAACATATCCGATAGAAAAGCTATCGATATAACTACTATTATATCGAGCCATAACCGCTAAAATGGCTTAAGCGACACATTTTTTGGACTTAGTTTTTTTGACGAAAATCGATTATTTACGGTCGCAAATAATCGATTTTGGTCAAAAATTGAACTTCGAAAATTATGTCGCTTAAGCCATTTTGGCGGTTATGGCACGATATGGGAAAAAAATTCCTAAAATAGAATTCAGCTAACGATATCTTAGCATCTGAACACAAAAAAAAACACCCTTAAAATCTAATTTATTTCACTTTTGATTTGACAATTTAATTTGGCAATTTATTTCAAATGTTTTTTTTTTACTTAATTGTTTAATGATTGGTGAGGGGCCTAAAAGTAGGCAACATTTTATTCTATTTAAGGCAATCAAAACACAAACAAGCTTTAACATGAATGATGTGTTTGGTGAAAAATTCATTTGTTAAGATGTTGGATGTGCGTGCTAACATGGAAGAAGTTTTACTATGTTGTTTTATATAATAAAAAGAGATTTTATTTGTGGTCGAAAAGTGATTGAAAGACATTTAGAACAAAACTTGCACTAAATTACAACTTACAGAGCAAAAAAAGATTTCTTCCTTTCAAATGTTACACGTACATTAATAATAAAAAAAACTAATGAATTTTGGCAACATCGCCGACCTAGAAAAATGAAAGAGGAATGAGCCAGAATGACTGTCAAGGTCACAAGTTTATTGTATTCTTTCTCTTACTGGCCCTTGGGTATTCCTTATTCTGCTTTCGTAATAATCCTTTTTTTTTTTTTTTTTTTTTTTTTTTTTTTTTTTTTTTTTTTTTTTTTTTTTTTTTTTTTTGTTATAGAACGGACTTAAAACAAAACATAAAATAAAAAATAATTCTAATTCTATTTTGTTTGCAACATATTCATTTAAAAACTTCGCCAATAACTTTTGTGTTGAAATAAAAATGTTCCTTTTCATTGTCTAACAACAGCTATATAAAATTCTGTTTTTTAACTTTTATTGTCTGGGGGGAAAAATCAAAAAATAAAAGGACGAAAAAGGAAAATCAAAAAGAAAAAAGAATTCATACCGACATCCATTCGTTCTATTATTTATTTGTTTAAAGCATGAAAAAAGCGTAAATCTCTTAAAAGTAATTGCGAAGCATTAAATTGAAGATATCGCTAAAATAAAATGTATCTTCCACGATAATAAAGTTAAGCAGCAGTTAAAGTAAATAAACGTTAAAATACTCGTAAACTCGTACCAAAATGATTTACATATGTATGTACATACATTAATATCGAGCCATAACCGCCAAAAAAATCTTAAGCGACATATTTTTTGAACTTTGTTTTTTGACGAAAATCTATTATTTATATGCGTTTGTAAATAAATGAATTTCGTCAACAAAAAAAAAAAAAAAAAATTAAGCTCAAAAATTATGTCGCTTAAGCTTTTTTGCCGGTTATGGCAGGATATGTATGTAGATATGTAAAAGTTTTGAGTTAAGCCGAAAATCAAACAAGGAAAATTGCCGAAAAATTACTGGATTTTATAAGAAATTTTCGAACACAAAAAACATGTAAAAAAAAAGCATACCCGTGTTGGCTTTAATTCAAACAAAGTGAACTGAAACAACGTTGGCTAAGAATTCACTAAGAACGCACTAGAAAGAATTTCTATACGTGCATACAACACAAAATTAGCTAAAAAAAAAATACTAATCTACAGGGTGTTCAAATAAGACGTTTTCATTTTCCACTGCCCTACATTTTAATACAACCTGTAACTACTTGACAGAAGAAAAGTAATAAATTCACTAAAGTGCGACTTTGGCTCGCACACGAAGGGTTCCGTACGGACACTAGATCAATGGTCACCAAGAAGAGAAAACGCTTAATACATGCTTGGTGCTGTTCCACTGAAAAAAATCGCTCTTGTAAATGTTTAATTGGGTATATGAAAAATATTTTTATGGGATAAATTTATATGAATGGACGTTTGTATTTAGTGCTGCCTAAGACTGCGTGTACTATTTTTTTCAATTTCTTGATACATATTACTAGATACTCAGCATCTGCAAAAGTATTTAAGCCAAATAAAAACTTAGTTTTCAACTCTATATTCCACATATTTTTTTTTCTTTTTTATAGCAATAAAAAATGCTGTTATAAAAAGATTTAAATTAGATAATTTATTTATATAAATAATATAGAGAAAATAAATTAAATCATTTTAGTAGTGTTTGAATACTCTCGGTGTATTTTTCTTTTTTCATAAAAATGCGACAGAAATCTGCTCTTTTTGTGTGTGTTATGCTCTTGCTTTAAATTTCTGTTAGTAGTTGTTCTGTGTGCGTATGCAAAGCAGAATTCTAGCAGAGCCCTCATAGCAATGGGATGGTGGACTCTGCACTAGATATTTAATACTATACGAATTTTTAAATGTTTTTTGTTTTCGGGATTTTTTCGGTTTTTGGTTTTTTTTAGTTTTGTCGCTTTTTGGGTTTTTTTTACCAGTTTTCGGTTTTGACGATTTATTTAGAGAATTTTTTTAGTTTTGGCGCTTTTTTCGTTTTGGCAAATTTTACAGTTTTTGAGGTTTTTTTTAATTTTGAAGATTTTTTTTCATTTTGTCAATTTGTTCGGATTTTGTGCGATTTATTTTAGTTTTAGAGATTTGTTTTAGTTTGGCGCTTTTTTTCGTTTATGCGTTTTTTTTCCACTTTAGCGATTTTATCATTTTGGGAGTTTTTAGTTTTTGAAAATTTCCAGTTTGCCTCTTACCGTTTTCAAGATACAGAAAGTTCTCATAAATTACATCAACTGATAGAATACTCTTTAATTTGAATTTTTTTAATTTCAGTGTTACTTGGTTTTCCGGTTTTTGGCGTTATTTCACTTTCGCGAGTTTTCTTTCATTTAGGCGATTTTTTTAGTTTTGGCGCCTTTTTGGCGTTTTGACAATTTTTTCGGTTTTTGGCGTTTTTTATTTTGGCAATTTTTTCATTATGTCGATTTTTAGGTTTTGCCGATTTATTTTAGTGTTAGATTTTTTTTTAATTGATGCTTTTTTTCGTTATGTCGATGATTTTTTTTTTTTTTGGCGATTTTATAATTCTGGGATTTTTTTGTTTTAGAGTGTTTAAAAATTTTAGGAGTTTGCCACTTACGATTTCCAAGATACAGCAAGTTCACAAAATTACATAGTCAAAATACCATGAGCTGATAGAACACCCTTTAATTTTGATTTTTTTTAATTTAGTGTTAATTGTTGTAGTCGGTATAAAAATAAACTAACTTTGCAAAGTGTCCAGTGTCTGTATATAATTGTATATTACATGGGATTTTAAAATTTTTCGTTGCTCGTTTTAAAACACCCTTTAATCTTTAAATGTCATGTAATTGTTTTGGTAGCGGCCAAAGTTCCACATATTCTGTAAAAATTTTAGGCCCTTAACTCTTACGGTTCTCGAGAAAACACCCTGTAACGCAAAGACGGAAAGGCGGACAGTGTGGTGTACGGAACCCTAAAAAAATACCCTATTAATAAATAAATTCAGTAAAGTGCGATTTTGACTCGTATACGAATCTTGCCATACTGTGTAATAATTTTTAGTTTTGGCGCTTGTTTCTTTTTGGCAATTTTGTAGGTTTTTTGCCAATTTTTTTAATATAGATATTGCATAATTTTAGGAGAAACAAATATTTGCTGCCTAATTTTAGGAGAAAAAAATGTTTGCTGCCTAATTTTACGACGAACTAATATTTTCCGCATACTCTTAGGGGCAAAAATGTTTTCTCCATACTTTAAGAAGCAGCAGATATTTCAAATTACTGCATTCGATATCTAAACAAATTTTTATAAAATTTTAATTGCATTTGTAGAGAAACTTTGATCGATATTAAATGCCTTAATTTGCCTTCCCCCACAGAACAGTAATTATTTACACTTTTGCGCTGTTTTTCATATGATTTAAAAAAAGTGCAAACCAGTACACAAATTTAAAGCATAAATTTCAAACCTTCAAAAAGAAAATAACACCCAAATTGATCCTTAAAAATCCAAACTGGTAACGCTGCTTATTTAAGTCTAACTACCTGGTATATTTGTTGCTATGCTATACAGCAAGTAGTTTTTACATGAGTGTGTGTAAGCCCTTTCTAACCTAAAAAATAAAGTCTGCAAAAACTTTTTCTTTTAAAGAAAACTCTATTTGTATGTCACTGCTGTTTTGCTGCAAGTTCATTAAGTTATTCAATGTTTCTTGTTTCCTTTTTCTCCTTTATTATTATTATTATTTTTTTTTTTTTTTTTTTTTTTTTTTTTTTTTTTTTGCAAATAAAATGCATTTTAACACGTACCAGTGCAAGGAAATTGTGAAACACATGTCATAAATAATTTAAACTATTACAACAAAAGAGAAGAAAAAAGAATTTATGAGCATGATGCATATTGGAAAAGAACTTTGCTCTTGAAAGTGAACATAAAATAAATTTGCAAAAAAAAAAAGTTTAAATTTTTAAGGAGAGAGGAGAGAGAACTCTCCTTGTACACTTCTCTTTTATTTTGTAACAGACTTCAAAAAATGGAGCAGGTTATCACTATCACCTTTGCTTGCTATCAATTCGTCTGTATTTTTTATTTTGTATTTTTTGACATTGTTACTTCATGACTCTGTACATTTTAGACCGATTGTAAAAATTATTTTTTTTGTCTGAGAGAGTATAGCTTCCAATTGGTCTCATGGTAAAAAAGTGGGCGGGACACACCTAGAAATTTTTTATTTGATTTCATGCTATTCTACTTTCTGCGAAACCTAGCAAACAAACACCTTTGGTACTTGTATTTACACAAAATTTAAATTTAATTTAAATTTAAAAAATGGGCTGGTCTACGCCCATTCAAATTTGTTATTATATTTCACGTGGTTCTATTTAAACGATTTTTATCAAACTTACAAAACACACCCTGACTTCAAAAAAAGACACAATCTTCCATTTCAATAAATGGGCGGAGTCATGCCCATTCAAATTTAATTTTATATTTCACGTGGTTCTATTTAACCGATTTTTATACAACTTAACACACGCCTAGAGTAGGGAGGATTGTAGAGTCTCGAGGATCTAAACTGGACATGATTCCTATTCGATGCGAATCATGATAGACGCGTTGACAGATCACTGCTCGGTCAGAGCAAGAACCAGCATTTGGGAGACGGGCACTCCAGATTTTTGTAGGATGTGCGGCGATGAAGAGGAACCAGAAACCATTGAACATATTATCATATGCTTAGATGACTGAGCAGACGATTCCATGAAAACATTACTGATATCGGGAAGTGGCTACAAATGTGAGGGTAAATATTACTTTTTAACCGACTTCAAAAAAGGAGGAGGTTAACAATTCGTATCTATTTTTTTTAGGTGGGGATCTTCCTAACTCAGTACATTTTGGACCGATTGTAAAATTTTTGTCGTTGTCTGAGAGGGTATAGATTCCCATTGGTCCCATTGCAAAAAAAAAGTGGGGCGGGGACACGGCCACAATTTTTTTATATATAATTTTATGATATTCTACTTATTTAATTGCTGCGAAACCTATAAAACACCTTTAGTTCTTGTAATTACACAATTTGAAAGTTGAAAAAATGGGCGGGATTACGCCCATTAAAATTTATTATAGTATTTTACGCAGTTCTACTTCACCGATTTTTACGAAACTTGCCACACACCTTGAGCTCTAAAATAGACACAATCCTCGATTTAAAAAAATGGGCGGAATCACGCCCACTAAAATTTAATATTTTATTTTAAGTGGTTCTACTTTACCGATTTTTGCAAACTTAACATGTACCCTGAGCTCTGAAAAACACAATTTGCACTTAAAAATGGGCGGAGGCACGCCCATTAAAATTTAATTTTATATTTAACGTACTTCTTATCGTCTTCTATCAGATCTATGCATTGAAGTCGGTTTTTTTTGGCAGAAAGAATTATTTGGGCAACAGAAGGGAATCATAATGGACCCAATTGGGTCTCCGAGTGGAGGTGCGGTATAGCACCACCCTTCCTAACCTAACCTAACCTAACACACGCCTATCAAAATTTAATTTTATATTTCACGTACTTTTTTTTAACCAACAGGTTTTCAAAATGTTGTTTGTTTGAAAGAGTTTACTTCCAGTTTGGTGCCATAAATTTTTTTTCGAAAATTTTCTATCAAATCCTTGCATTGAAATCGATTTTTTTGCAGAATTATTCAGTATAAAATTTAAGCTTGAGCAAGAAAACTTGAGGTGTGCGTATACCATGAAGCAACAAACACAGATGCGCCACCTTCGCTTTTCAAAAAAAATTTTCTATTGCACATGACAGTGAGTAACTTGCTTCAATTAGCACATTGATCACTATCATGTCACTATATCAATCCAATATTTATAACTTTAACTCATTTCAGGTAATTCCATCCATAACCGAAAAATATTTTGGACTTCGCTTTTTTTTTTGCGAAAATATATTACTTACGATCGCAAATGATCGATTTTGGTCCTAGTTTCTCATCCCTTGATTGTGAATTCTGTGGAAGTAAAAATTTAATGGTATTTGTATGAGATTTAAGGAAAATTTATTTGATGGATATTTAAGTTCGAAAATTATAGCGCTGAAGCCTTTTTGACGATTATGGCACGAATTGATGACCAATTATGACAAATATATGCATAAACCAGAAGTTAATAAGAAGATGGAATTGTTTCGACACACGGCTGCTCAAATTAGCGAATTTTTTTAGTAATTATTTTGAATATTTTTAAAAGTGTGTCATCCACTTGTTTCAAATATTCGCATGTATTTATGTACATATGAATGTGAGCATGTGTTTATTTTATTTCAAATAACCCAGCTAGCATTTGGGTGATAATTTTTTGCAAAAATCTCTTATATGATTCTCCTTGGATCACTTTTGAGGATTAAAAACTGATTTATAACTTGGCTGATTGAAAAAGGATTCAATCAAAGGATTTCTTTGAAATAGAGGAACAAAATGCAAGGAAGCAGCAAAAAGAAACCCAAGGATTTGAATACGAATAAATAAACTAATAAAAAATTTCTCAACAATGAATCAGCAAATCGTATCATAAATGATTCCCTGGGATGATTCATCTGTAGGGTACCATTTTCTCACAACGGGAGTATCATTTATGATCGAAAAATGAGCTCATATGCGGTTATTTTTCCTATCAAGCTGATTGGGAAAATATTCGATAATGATACAAAATGCTAGCTGGGAAAAACCAAAATTATTTGACTTGTTTACATACATACATACTAGTGTCCTGCACAAGACTATTTATAAGACCTTTCAAGACATGAGAGATTTTTTCAAATGCTTTACTACAGCGAAATATTCTAAAAGAATCGCTAAACAACACTGTTGGCAAGACAAACCACCGAAAAAAATTACTTGCCAACAGTGTTGTTTAGCGATTCTTTTAGAATATTTCGCTGTAGTAAAGCATTTGAAAAAATCTCTCATGTCTTGAAAGGTCTTATAAATAGTCTTGTGCAGGACACTAATACATACTCATATACATAAATATCTTCATACATATTTACACATGTTTATCTAATTTTGCATTTACCATATGTTTGACAAAATGTCCAATTCCGTTGATATTTTTTTTTTTTTTTTTTTTTTTTTTTTTGTTTTGTAAAAAACAATATTTTCTTTAAATACACTCTGTTTTTGTTTTTTTAAAAAACATTTATATTTTTATGGTGCGTCAAATGAATATTTTGTTTGTGTATGTGTATCTTTGATTTGTATACGTTGCATTGTGCCAAAAGATATTATAAAAATTATGGCTTTTTATTGTGGATGAATGAAGAATAGATTTTTTTCTAAAGTTTTTTTTTAATAGAGCATATAAATAATACTGTGCAACACAAAAAAAAATTTAAAATAATTTAGATTCAGTCAAATAAAATGACGCATATTCATGGTCAAAACAAAGCATACTTTAAAAAATTAAAACCAGTATTACCATATAAAATACTGGTTTTAAACTCTTAAATTATACTTTATTTTGACTATGAATATGGGCCAATATTAGGTTAGCAAATTCTTTATTTAGTTAGTATTGTTATTGCCACCGACTTTGAATATAACATATAACACATATAAAAATATTTTATTTAAGTGAGTCTAAATTATTTTGAAATTTTTAGTGCTTATTTTTGAAGTCGGTTTAATTTTTTTTTTAATTTTATTTTCAAATTTTTAGTGCCCAGTTTATATTTTTAGAAGCGTGGTCACGCCCATAATGGCAAATTCAACATCGTTTCACTTGCTCAAGCTGTGTGGCAAGTTTCGTAAAAATGGGTTATGTGGAAGCACTTGATATTACATATCAATATTTATTGGGCATGACCCCGCCCACTTCTTTAAGCACTAAGTTCTGGCATTCTAAGAGGCCAAGTTTCGTGGGAAACGAATAAGTATAATTTAATACTAACCTTTCATAAGCGTAGCCCCGCCCACTTTTTTAAACGCAGAATTAAGTAATTTTCAGATCTTAAGGCGTGAAATCTAACACTACTTTTTTGAATGTGTGTGTACCAAGTTTCTTAAAGATATTTTAAGTGCAAGCACGTGAAATATAATATTCCATTTTAATGGGCGTTGCCCTGCCCACTTTTATTAATGCAAGATTGTGACATTTTAAAAGTTCAAGGTGTGTGCTAAGTTTCTTAAAGATATGTTAAGTACAAGCACGTGAAATATAACATTCCATTTGAATGGGCGTGGCCCCGCCCACTTTTTTTTAATGCAAGATTGTGTCTATTTTAGAGCTTAGGGTGTGTGCCAAGTTTCTTAAGAATCGGTCAAATGGAAGCAAATGAAATATAATTTTAAGAATCATAGGGCGTGGCTCCACCCTTTTTTTTTGCAACTTCTACTTTGTATCGCTATGGGAGCCGAATGTATTGGATAAACTTCGTATCAATAGATTAAGTAAAATATCATAAAATCAAATTAAAAAACTTGTGGGAGTGTTACCGCCCACTTTTTTATAATGGGACCACATGGAATATATAAACTTTTAGACAAAAAAAACAATTTTTACAATCGGTCTAAAATCTACCGAGTTATGAAGTAACAATTTCAAAAAAAAAAATACAGACGAATTGATAATCTCCTCCTGTTTTGAAAGTCTATTAACAAGATTCTAATGATTGTGCAACGGTGTTTTGAAACTATTATAAAAAGCTGAGCACCCCTCCCCTTTTAGCAAAGCATATTATTATATTGAATCGCCCCAAGAAACCAAGAAACATGTACATTTTAAGTAAAAGATACGAGTATATTCACCATTTTTGTGTTAAATACGAAAGTTAAATTTCTGTCAACAAGCGACTGTCTGTTGACTCCTGTAAAAATTTGAACAACCTGCGTCATAGGAATTTCAAAATTTAATTTAAATTAATTCAACTTTCGAATTAGGTGTTGTTCAATACCTGCTTGAAAAATTTTAGGTCGAATATTGTGGTGGATCAATTCAAACCGTTATATGCCCGTTAAAGGCCGTGCAGAACTATCCTACACAATCGCACCACTTACTAAAAAAAATACAACCCTGGTATGTTGAAATCTATGAAACTTCAAAACACAATAAAAATTCATCAGATCATTGTTGTATTTTTTTAGTAGATCACTGTAGTAATAAATCATGCGTATGTATTTTACATAAAATGTAATGCGCAAAAAAGGGCGAACTCTACTTAATTTCCTTTTTGAATAAGTTCAGTTATAAACCTTTCAAAATGCCATCCATGCACATATTTTTTTTTTGTCTCCTCTGCTAGGTTAAAATGACTGGCTTATTGTTGTTAAAAAAAATTACTTTGTTGCACAGTGTAATTTGAAATAATTCAAAATGTATATATACAAATGAAAATGTTTGGAAATGTTTAAGAGAAAATAATCTAGCAAATTAAGCAAGTGGAAATTTTTTATATAAAAAATTTTGGGTAAAATTTTTATCATTTCTTGACAATTAAGAATTTTTTTTTGCTGATATGATTCTTAGTTCAGTTAAGAAAAAATTTTATACTAAAATATATACTAATGGTAATTAATATTGTAATATTTTAAAGAACGTATGTATGTTTGTTCTTGGTGAAGCTTGTCTATACGAATTTTGATGCTGCTTGGGCAGCAACTTATCAATAGACTTAGACCAACAAGTTCTTGAAGGGTTTTTTTAGAGATTTAAATTTAGTTGTACTTTAATGAATTTTAATCAGAAATAATTTTTTAGTTAGTACTAAACTTGATTTTCAACGTTTCCTTTTTTATAGCTATGCTATTTATTGCGCGATACAGGAGTTAGGACGTAATTTTCGAACAAAAATAATCGACACTATTGTAGTGTACCTCACTTAGTGTAACACACTGTATCATAGTATAATTGCAATGCAACACAGTTCATTGTAATAATTAACAAAAAAAATTAAATGAATTTTATTTTTATTACTACTAATTTATGTTATTATAGCAAAATTAAAGACATAAAGAAATACAAAAATTGAAGAATGTAAAATAGTATATAAGCAGCGCAAAATATTAAATAAGATCAGATTTTAATTTGTTAATTTAAACAGGCAATAAATTGTCTTGTTTTCAAATAAATTCTCGAATCTTTTGGCACTTTTTTTGAGCGCCTATTGTTTGAGCTCGTCTCCCTGACAGCTGTATAAACTAACCAAGGGACTATAGGGCAAACTCGCCGCACACACTACTACACGCTAGGACTAGCCTTTGCATCCTGTTAGTTCAACATTTACGTGATATTCTTTAAACTTTACATCCAACACCTTAACTCATTACATGACGACCCTCCATTCAATCATTACACTATTACAGTTATAAATTTATTTTTGTTTTGATTTCTTTGTTCTTAAAAGCAGAGTACGAATATAAACGAAAAAATTTTTGATTTTGTTTAGTTTTGTTCTTTGAAGTGAGTGAAACAAAAAAAATGAGAACGGTTGCTCAATTTGTTTTTGTTTTGTTTTTGCACAGAACCAGAGAACACAGCCGATCGGCTGAAAGCCGGCTAACAGCCACCGCCGGCCACAAACAATACATTAATTTAATCGTACGCCGCTAGAAAAGAAAGTAATGGGAAATAAATGGAAACGTTTTGAAATATTTGCTGATAATTTGACATCATCATACAATATAATTTTATTGCATTGTTAAGCAGCATAGCTATAACCGACACCTCTCTTTTTTTTATTATTCTACATTTCGTCGGTTGGTTTCTGGTTTGATGTATGGAACAAAAATGTGTTTTCGAGAAAATCGATGAAAAATTTTTAGTTTATTAGTTTTATTAAAATACACGATAGAACTTTTTGTTTAATAATAAAAGTAATATGTAAGTACATATGTTTTTTATTCAAACTTAAACTTGATAAACTTTTTACATCCAACATAAAAAGTTATTAGGACTTAAAGAAAAAATTACAAAAATCTTTGCTAACGCATGTCACAATCATAATAACAATATTTTTCACTGTTTGTTCAAGTAGGTTAAATTACTGTATATATTTAAGTAGATATAAAAGGTGAAAATATCAGTTTTATTCATATAACATGATTTTTAGATGAAAAACAACGGAAGAAATATATTTAATAAAAGAAGTTTTATTAATAAAAAAAATATATGTATGCATATCAATTCATTTGATTAAAACTATGTTACAATAATTAAATTTTTGTACTTTGCTTTGATTCAAGTTCTTTAAGTAGATTATGCATTGATATGTATTATAACAGATGCGAATAACAATATTCATTCTTTTTACGTGGGAAGAAATGTGCCACATATCCCAAAAATTGTCGATTGCCGTAAAACAGATTTTACAATGTTCAACAATTGTGGAAATTACAGAATATTGCAGCTCTCTATATCTTGATATATTCAAGATATCGGAAAACTGATAATGAATTTTGAAAGAGGACACATTATTCATATATAATCAATCAATAACTCACAATTTTTTTAAATTGTTCCATACATCAAACCAGAAACCAACCGACGATTTGCCAAACTAATAATTTGTTCTTTTATGGCAACACTGCTACGAATGAATTAATAAAAAGCATTGCTCAAATTAATTAAATTTTTTTAATTATTGGTTTTCCATAGGACAACACGCAGAAGTCTAAACTGGCACTTAAAAAATACACCAAACTTAATGAAAGTTAAACTTACTTCATTTTTGTAAAATCTAATTAGAGAAGGAAACTTACTCGTAATTTATGCATTAAACACATTCACCACAGCAAGCTACCGACTACCAAATGTCAAGGATAGAATACACATGTTTGTATGAGAATAATTCTTTTGAAGACAGCAAGGCAACATGGTGGCAGGTTGTTGTCTATGCTGATTTTGTCGTTGTAGTCCAATTAAACTAATTTCTATTTTGTTGGCTACAATGAGAAAATTCAGTATTGCCAGTATAATACAAAATGTTGAATGAATGATTTTGTACAATTATTTCAAATTATTTAACAGAAATAATATTCTAAAATTGATGTAAAGAATAAATTGATTCGATTTTGTACTTTTACGTGAAATAAGTACATTTTAAAAGAGTAATTAATTTTTATAAATGCAAAACATATAAAAGTGGCAATACTGAACTATGTATTTGTACTTGAATATCAACTGCAGATGGTGCTGCTGCCGTCTCCAAAATAATTAAGTAGCCGGCTACGAGGCGACAAATGCTGCTAGCGGCATTTGAAGTCGTGTGTTCGCGTAGCCTGCTGTGATGAATGTGTTTAATGCTTTAGTCTCGAAGCCAGAAACCGGCTCTTTAATATATAATATATAAAAAAAGATTGTTTCTTTGGACTAAAATCAGCCAGGGAGCGAACTTCGGCATTTAATTTTTTTGTTTCATTTAAATGCGTAATAGTAGTGGCAACAACATTAGTAGTAAATCACAAATAAATAACAACAACAAACTGTTAATTAAAACAAACAAAACAACAAAAAAGGAGAAAAAATACACACCACAATCAATGTTGCCAGATTTTCAGATTTCTCTGCATTTTGCTGATTTTTCATTGCAAAAATTATAAAGTGAGATTTGACGATTCTTACTGCCTAATTGCAGATTTTCAGAAATGCTTGTGTAACGTCAATATTTTAAGTTTTTCTTTACTCCGTAAAAGAAATAACCATGGTGTTACTGTCAGAAACATACAAATAAGAAACACTCACAAATAAGTAGTTTTTGACGTTTAATTTTGGGCTAACCATACCACCGACATAACAATATTAAAATGAAACTAAAAATTTTTTGCAAAGATATATACATACATATCGCATACTGAATCATAAACAGTCACAGCTCAAAATTATGAAAATGATTTTGTTTTTTCATGGACCGTGAAAATTTCTTTGGAAGCAGTCTTCTTGGACAGTTTTTTGCTACTCCTAAGCATTTGGGATTTTTTGAGTTGTGTCTTTTCATGATTTAGTGCGCGATATATATGTATATTTCTTTGCACAGTTTTGTATTTATATGTACCATTTTTTTTTTCTTAGTTCTATGTCGGAAACTTCTGCATATATTTGTCCCTATCCTTTTGTTAATGTTTATTTAACAATTTGTAATATCAGCATATTTTTTTGTATAGGAAGGAAGATATGCAGATTTTTTGCCGATTTTTTAAAATTATTTTTCAGATTTTTTAACCAATTTTCGCAGATTTTTGGTAAAATTGTCTGGCAACAGTGACCACAATATTTATTAGAATGAAGCAAGAACGCAAATTCTCATTTGTCAACCTCACCGGTCAATCTTAGTTACGAATATTTAAATCCAGTTGTTTATAACATGACCATGACCCCCCAAAAAGATTTCACATAAATTGTTAATGAAAATAAATTTAAACTTTGTCCCTAGGGTATCCCCGAGTTTTGGTGTCGTCTATATAGACAAAGCAAACAACAGCCTTTATATCCTGTTTCTTTTTTTTTTTAAATACTTTTCGTACATTTGTATGAAGGAAATATGTATGTCTTTGTTATAATAAAATTAGATAATTATGTTTCCTTGATTGACCGTAAAACTTTGTTTGTCTACATATAAATTTCAGTTTATAAATCACAATGACATCTTTTGTAGTGCAACCGAAACAAAAGAGAAGAGAAATTTTCATTTGAAAATTGATAGGACAAGCAGCTGAAATGGAAATGGTGGGTCAACTGTCAACGTGAGTCAGCTAAAGTCACTTTTACTTAGTCCTAATTTACACTATGCAAGTCTTATTGCTAAGCTAATTAGTTTCTTAGGAGGAAGAGAAACGTTTCTTTTCCCTTCGTCTGCCTCTCCTAACAAACTAATTTTTTTTCAGCCTAAAATTGGACTTGAATTTGCTTTAAGTGATATAAAAAAATGTGCTTTACTTATAAGTAAAAAAAAGACACTCCAAAGAAGTCATGAAAATGTAGAGTTTGCAGTTAAATTTCAATCCGATGTAATGATTTTTATATAGGGTTGTCATTGCAAGAAGTTCTCTTTTTCGATGCCTAGTCACCGAATTAGAAGCGATTTTAAGAAAAATTTCCTTTTTTGTGTTCTATGGTAATATTTTCATTTAGGAAAAACTTTAAAAAGTTGCATATTTTAATAATTCGTTTCTTTTTATACGAATTTAAACGCGAAACAGTGTTTTCATGTAAATTTAAGCAAATAACTTCTAAATTTTAGGCCAAAAATCAAAATAAATTTCTTTCAAAAAATCGATTTTTTGAACATTTTGGTGAGTATTTACTAAAACTATGGAAAAACTACAAGGTTTTGTGTGATTAAAATAAACTTTTACTTGGTTTTCTGCTAACTATCGACAAATTAAAAATATCGATTTTTTGGAAGCAATGAAAATGTGGTTCCTTCAGAATGACTTCCATTTTTTTACTGGGTAGTTATAGCTTAGATTATTTATTTATTTATTATTTTATTTTATTCAGGGCAATTATGTAAAAAATTCCGCAGGAAATTTCTCCATTTTCCAATTAGAATTTTTTGTTTTCCCTATCATTTGCTATTAGTTGGAATTGTTCCCTGGGACAAATTCCCTGCGGAATTTTTTACATAATTGCCCTGATTGTGATTAGACTGCTAAGATCCAGATTAGTGCATTTTTTTTTGGCAAAAATTGTGTATAAGTACGAAATTAAACTTAGTAAGTGGAAAACTTATCCATTAATAAATTTTTGGCGATATTCGCTCTCAGTTGAAATGAAGAACGTCAAATCACAATCTCAAATTCATTTTATATGCAGTGATGCCAAATGATATAGAATTGAATAGTGAGTAAGACACACAGCTGTACATTATCGTAAAAGAGAAATTACTTAGTGACATTATCGTTACCCCAAACGAATAAATATATCGATAAATAATTGAACTATTTGTTAAAGCTCTAGGTCTTTATTTATATATTTAGTTTTATTTTCAATATTCTTTAGATTTCCTAAAGAATTAACTTCTTTAGGAAAGGTTAACCAAATACAAAAGGAGGTCGAAAAATTTAATTTTAAAAAAATTATATCGGTAAATATTAGAATTTTCGCAATTTTGCGCAAAAAGTTACTGAATCCAGGTACGGGTGTTTAAGTTAACATACTGAGAATTTTATTGCAAATATTTTTTTAGAACATTTAATTCAACATGATTTACAGTAATCTTTAAAGAGAATTTTTCATTTTGAAATAAAAATATTTCATGTTAATTTAACATTCCAGTGCCGTTAAATCAAAATGAAAAATCATGTTGAATCAACATTATTTCAAGTTGAAACAAGGTGTATTTCATTTTAAAATAACACAAAGAATCATGTTGAATCAACGTTATTGCAAGTTGAAACATTAATTTAATTTAATGTAGTCAGTAATTTTATTTATTAACAAGACTTTAAGATAGACGAGTCTTCAGTTCCGCTAACAATAATCTGCTGCGAAATATTGTACATAAGGCTAGAATAGAGCATTTTCCGAAATATCTCCATTTGACTTAATCAAAACAGAATTTATAAAACGTAAAAAAAAAATCATTAATCCACAAATCTTCACACATTTTTGAATTTTCTGCTCCTTTCAGCTTAACTGTTATAGAGTCCTTTCGTTGCTCTCACTACACCATCTTCAATTTCAACATATTGTACATGACATTAATAGATATCTGTCTGGCCATATATCACATGTGAAAGGTCATAATGTCAACATTAGCAAAACTATTTTCCAAGAGTTTTTCTGTCAATCATGTGAAAGTAGCACGTAGTAAAATGTCTTGCAAGAAATTTAAATTGATTTCTTAGAGGAGTTTTTTTTTTTTTGTACGGAGTACTTAAAAGTCAATGTAAATGAAATTTATACAAATGATGAAAGAAGAAAAAAAATTAATACAATATGGAAAAACACAGTGTGCCACGTAAAAGAAAACATATTGGAGTAGAAGCAAAAATAAAATAGCTCTCAAAAGAAAATCAAGGTAATTAAGTATAAAAGTAATAAACTCAACATAAACAACCAAGTTGGAAAAGCACAAAACTTAATGTGGAATTTAATTACAACTAAGGTAAATAAACGAATTCGTTATTTCTTTGGAAAACCGCTAAGACATTAAATTTCTTGCCGGCTCATACGGGTATAATACTACGTATGATTGAGAGCTATTATCTTACTGATTTCCCGTGGGTATTGTTTGGAAACCCATTGGTGTAATAGCGATCCAAAAGGGGTAACAACACCAAAACTCTTTCAATTCTTTCGTTTTCTCTCCCACTATATCTGTTACTATTTATCTCTTTATATCTCTCCATCTTTCTTCATCGATCTGTCTCTATATATTTAATTAGCTAACTATCTATCGATGTATATATCTCTCTGTCTATTTCTTACTATCTTCAGCTATCTCTATTTTTCTCTATCTCGCTCTATACGTCTCTCTATCTCGCTCTATCCCTCCTTATCTCTTTTTATCTCCGTCTTTTTCTGTCTCTCTCTCTCTCTATGCCTCTCTACATATATCTCTCTTTATCTCTCTCCTTCTATCTTTATATGTATCTCTGTATATTTCTCTCTATCCATCTCTCTATCCTTCCCTTTCCATATATCTCTATCTCTCTCTATCTATCTCTCTCTATCTATCTCTCTCTACCTATCTCTCTCTACTTATCTCTCTCTACCTATCTCTCTCTACCTATCTCTATCTACCTATCTCTCTCTACCTATCTCTCTCTACCTATCTCTCTCTACCTATCTCTCTCTACCTATCTCTCTCTACCTATCTCTCTCTACCTATCTCTCTCTACCTATCTCTCTCTACCTATCTCTCTCTACCTATCTCTCTCTATCTATCTATCTATCTATCTATCTATCTATCTATCTATCTATCTATCTATCTATCTATCTATCTATCTATCTATCTATCTATCTATCTATCTATCTATCTATCTATTTTTCTGTCTATCTATCTATCTATCTATCTATCTATCTATCTATCTATCTATCTATCTATCTATCTATCTATCTATCTATCTATCTATCTATCTATCTATCTATCTATCTATCTATTTTTCTGTCTATCTTTCTCTATATATTTCTCTATCTGTCTGTCTCTCCTCTACCAATCTCTCTATCTATTTAACTCGATATATTTATCTCTACCCATTTATCTCTATATATTTATCTCCACCCATTTATCTCTACCCATTTATCTCTACCCATTTATCTCTCTCTATCTATCTATATCTTTATCTATCTCTCTATCTATCTATATCTTTACCTACTTCTCTATCAACGTATCTATCTATCTCTCTATCTCTAATTCTCTATCTATCTCTCTTTATCTATTTCTCTATCTATCTCTCTTTATCTATTTCTATATCTATCTCTCTTTATCTATTTCTCTATCTGTCTCCTTATCTTTCTATGACTATATCTTTCTTCCAATCTCTCTGTCTCTGACTTTGTCTCTCTAACAGCAAATACATTTTATAACAAAAAAAAACAAAATAACTCTCATATTTCGCTGGTGTACAGCGCTGAAATGCTGAAGAAACCAGGACCTAATGCCATTTTTTAATCTATACCATAAGCTTATTTATATAATTAAAGTAAAAAGTTTTTATTGCTTGTAAAGCTCTTGTTTAAATATCGCTTAACTTCCCCTTTTACAAAACATAAAACTGAACACTTTGTTGTCAGAATTATCTAACCATTTTGTAGATGCATTTTCATCATCATAATCATTAACAGTAAAATTATTGCAAAGCATTTGAACAGACAAGAGCTTGGCATGTTTAAAATAAAAATTAATTAAATGCACAACAAGAAAAGTAGGGTTTTTATCATTTCCAAGCGACTTCAAAAAAGGAGGAGGTTATCAATTCGTTTGTACTTTTTTGTCTTTTTTTTCAGCTGTAAATTAGTTTTTATATCGTTTTCTATTTGGAAAGTATAAATTTTTTTAGTCAAGCATTTCTATTTAAACATGACATATTTTTTATTTTTGTTCCCTTTTAAGACAATGTAAATTGGCCATATAAAATATTACTTATAAAAACATAGCTAGGTGTGCGTGAGAGTGTGTGTGTGTCATTAGCGTTCACCATTTAGGTGTTGATTGCTTGCTTATTTATTTTGTTCGTCCTTTTCATTATGATTAAATGACCATAATTTATTTTCAATTTAATTATGTATAGGGTGTTTTTTTGAGGGGTATAGAACTTCGAATTGAAATAAAACACAAGAAAATCGTTTTAATGTCCATCAATTTGGCTTTATTGGAAGGATAATTTTATGCCATTAATGTTTAAATATGATTTCGGGCATGTGGCCGCCGCGGCTGGCTCGAATAAAGCTAATTCTACAGGTCCAATTTTCAACCACTTTTTCGAGCATATGGGGCCGTATGTTGGCAATAACGCCACGAATGTTGGCTTCCAAGTCCCCTTACGTTTCTGGTTTGTTGGCGTAGACGATCGACTTCACATATCCCCAAAGAAAATAATCCAATGGTGTCAAATCACACGATCTTGGTGGCCAATTGACAGGTCCATTCCGCGAAATTATGCGCTCATCGAATGTTTCCTTCAATAAATCGATTGTGACGTGCGCTGTGTGGCATGTAGCGCCGTCTTGTTGGAACCACAACTCATCCACATTCATGCCATCCAATTCGGGAACAAAATAGTCGGTTAGTCGGCTCCAATTGCTGTGCACGGTGGCGAATCGATTCATTCGGGTCCTCTTCAACACTTTGCTCTACAGCGGCAATTGTTTCTTCGGTGCGCACTGTTCGACGTCTCTGCGGATGCGTATTATCACATAGAGTAAACGTAGTGCGAAAACGATCCATGGTTAACCGAATTAATTGCTCTGATGGACGATTATGTCGACCATAAAATGGACGGAGCTTGCGGTAAACTTCGCGAACTTAACCATTATTTTCGAAATAAATTTGCACGATTTGCAAGCGTTGTTCTTTTGTCAACCTGTTCATGATGAAATGGCAAACCAAACTAAATATTAATCACTTGACAGCTGACAAAATGGCCGCCAGTTAAAAAAGTGATGCCAACTTAAAGTTCTATACCTCAATAAAAAACACCCTTTATTAGTCGCAAGGAGAAACAAATCAAAATACAGTTTAGTGGGCAAATCATATTATAATTTTCACAAATAGTGGCACCTTTCAATTTTCCCTGAAAGTGGTGAGATAATATTCAGGTGTAATAGTGAAATTATTAATATTAAAGACTGAATTTCTAAAACACTTTAAAATCAAATGTTTAAGTATGTTACAGTAATTTTGACTTAGCTGCACAATCAACTTTGCACGACTTTCTGTGCAGATAAGTCAAAAATGCTGTTATCTTAAATGCACTTACCTGCCTAAATGTGCAGGTATACATTTTTTGACTTCAGTTTTATACACATACATGGTTGCATACTTCTGAAGCAACATTTATTTAATGTGTGCAGCTAACTTAAAATTTTTATATGAGAATAAATTAAAACTGCCAAAAAAATATTTTAAATGCGCAGGTATACAAAGTGCACTTAAAAATGGATTTTGAACAATAATTACAGAAAAAATGTATTTTGTGCAGTTAAGTCAATGTGCAGCTAACGTTGATTTTTTGTATGAAAATCTTTTAAAATTATCAAAATTTTAGGGCACTTATCTTAAATGTGCAGGTATAGAAAGTGCACTTAAAAAACGAATTTGTATGGGATTTTAAAGAATAGTGACAGAAATTTATAAGTTTAGGCAGTTAAGTCCAAAGTGCACTTAAACAAAAGGCAGCTAAATCAAAACTACTGTATTAGTATTTTCAGCCATTCAATATCCAGTCCTTACTGCTCACAAGACATACAGTTTATGGGGAGGAAAAGGATAACATTTAAAATTAGAAATAAAACGGGATAGAGAAAATAAATCCTGCTACGAACTAATGAAATTGGAAGACATTTTTGAAACTTCATGTATTGTAAATAACTAAAGAAGTTTTGGACTTTGAGACATGGTATTTCGACTTCGATTAAGACATTTTGCTTTGCTCTTTAATCTATTACAAAAACGTTGTAGTAAAAGTCGAGATATGCCAACCATGATAAGGAGGTATATTTTTCAGTATAGAACATTTACTAATCGAAACGAATAATACCAGAATCGCCCCCCCCCCCCCCCCCCCCCCAACTCTATAGTACGCTAAAAGGGGATGAAGTATCCTCTTTCATTAAGAAATATTTATGCTTATCAATAATCAATTTCAATGTATTAATTTGTAATGTAATTTGGCTTAAAAAGCAATACGAACCTTAGCCTGTTCAAATCACAAATATAGAAACAAATGGAGTTCGAATAATAATTAAAATTAACTAAAATTAATAGCCATGGGTCAGTGGCAAAAATTAAAAATAAAAAATATACCTAATAGTAACAAACCAAAAAAGTTTATCTTAAGTAGAACAAAAATAAGCAAATTAACTAACATGTGCATAATTAGTAAAGAACAAACGACAATGGTAAGACTGTTGTAAATACAGAGATGGTAAAATTGAGCTTTCATTACAAAAAAGCTTTCAGCAAATTGAAATAAGATGAATCAAAACAATTCACACATTCCATTTGCAATAATGCTAAGTACATATATAAAAATTTAAATATTAATTTTGGGAAAAGAATGTTATAAAAATATTAAAACTTAATATAAAATAGCGCTTAATTCTAGAACCAGTCCTCTCCCGACTCTCCTATGAACTCATTTTAAATCCCTTGTCAACTGATCAGCATTATAGTTTTAGAAGGGCCTAAGGAACCGCGCACTCTTTTTTTTTTTTTTTTTTTTTTGTTTATCTTTAAAGTTCATCGAAAATACCCCGTCAAGAAGCAAATACTCTATGGTAAACATGCTAAATTCAGGCATTCATGATCTAAAATTTACTGTTTATGTCGGCGTTTGTGCCAAAGCATTGATAATTGGCATATTTTTCTTGAGAGAATGCGAAACCATCGCACAGTGGGGCCAAAGGCTATTTTTTCGCTGATCAATTCATATCTTTACAAGCACAATAGTAAGCAACACTAAATTTGATTTGGATAACTCTTAAAAAAAACTGCATGTTCCACTTAAATTTTGGCGGCACAGGAAGAGGGAGACTGTTGCCCCTCACACAAAGTAATTATTATTTTTCCTTTATCTTCAGAACTACAATAGTGAGGCACAGTAAATTTGAGTTCCACCAAAATTTTTGGGGTAGTGGAGTATGCGGAGGGGGTGACGGTTACCCCTAGTGCAAAGTAATTATTAATTAATTAATATATATGATTTTTTTATATATAAGAAATGCTGAAGCAGGAACAAAAAGCATATAAACGGTGCTTAACCAACAAAACAAGCAAAAACTCATGTTTTTTTTATTCACGCACGTTTCTAAAGAGTTTCATGTCATTGAATAATAAATAATAAAATAATAAAATAATGACTTCGGGTACGAATTATCCAAAAATTAATTTTTTAACAAGCATAAAGAAGCTAAAATCACAAACGTTATTTTTTCAATCATTATTATATGTACATATGTATGTATATAAATAGATAACGCGTGACTCATACGTGACTAATGCGTGCCTCGGACGAGACTAAAGCTTAACTCACACGTGACTAATACGTGACTCTCACGTTACTAATGCATGACTCAAATGTTACTAATGCGTGACTCACACGAGACTAACGGACTGTCTCACGATGTCACCAGAAATCGTACGATCGAATACTTATATTGAAAACAACAACAAATTTTCAAATGTTATAGTTGTTTGCAATACAAGTTGTCGATCGAATGTTTGCTGGTGACATGGTGCGACAGGCCTTAAAGCTTAGCTCACACGTGACTTATGCGTGACTAATGCATGACTAGCGTCGCCAAGGGCTTATTATTGGCAAATTCAACGCTTGAGTCTATTACTAATTCATACATAACTTCTAAAGATGGATTCACCCATTGTTTCCGAACAAAATTTTTGTCCGGGCAAAATTTTTTTATATGTAGTTTGATTTCTCTATTCTTGAGAGAGAGAAAATATTTTTTACGAACAACTCTCAGTTTGAATTGGTTTAATTTTATATTTTTTCCGGACAAAATTGAACTGAGCTGCCAAGTATTTTGTTTTTTCAGCCAAAGTTGAACTGAGCTGCAACATCATGTTATATGAATAATAAAAACACAGAGTATACTTTTATTAATTACAATAGAAATAAAAGAAAATTGGAAAATAAAACATACATGTGGAGCTGAACGAAAGAATTGCATTAAACAATTAAAAATTCACAGCGAATTGTAATCATTGGCCGCTGTGCTGCCACTTATAAAATTAATGCGCATCGTTTATACACGTATTTCATATGGTAGCCTTGATTTCCCAGACAAAATGTTCGAAATGAATGAATCGTGCTGCAGAAAACTCTCAGTAAAAAAATTTTTGTCTGGACAAAAATTTTGTTCGGAAACAATGGGTGAATCCAGCTTAAGGTGCAACGATGAACAGCATACACAGAAAAAATTATTCCCAAAAAATTTTTAAACAAATATTTGTTTGAAATCAAACTTAGTTTCAGTAAATATTCTGTACTGTTCCACTAAATTAATTTGTACCAAAACACTGTATAGAGAAGAAACAGGCCACGACGTTTGTCGGCTACATTTCGGCATTTACATGTATAAAACACGATCAAACAAAATAAACAACAACTAAACACCAACAACCGCACAACAGCACGTTGTTCCTACCCTGCAGAAAGTGCGAATAGTGAAAATGTACTGAGTCGCTTTTGACTTTGTCACCAGTACTACTCTACAATTATTCCCCATACAATACCTTATGCTATAGACATTTAGCATGTGCTTGTCATTGAAAATCTAGTAGTAACACTAAAACAACTGACTAGGTAGTGAATTCATAGTTCTTATGGGAACATGGAGACATACCAACCAGACATTTACTGGTACATTTCTATACCTTACGTACATACAAATTTATGTATATTGACAAGTTGTTGCAAAATCCACCAGAAATACACCACAACTGTTTTCTCTATTTCTTTTATACTGACGAATAGAAGAGAAATTATAGACAATGTAACTACTACTAGAATTTTAGTGTTGACATAGAGACACTTGGCCCCAGTCTGACTGCAGAGTATCAACAAGCAAGATAAACACCATCACACGGAAATAACATTTTCTCTCAGCCGAACTATGATTAATTTAAATTTTTACAAAATTTTTATCAGAATTTACAAAATTATTTGTAGGACCGCATTCAAATAAAATATTTACTGATTCAACGAATTTGGTTACTGAAAATGAAATTTAGTTTTTTCTGTGTAAATTTTTCTAAAATAACCTGTATTTCATCAACCTTTGAAATAAAATTAAAATGTCTACTTAACTGACCCCAATTAATAACTTTTCTACATATGAAAAACAAACAAAAAAACAAATAACGTGTGCTTCAAGTGTCCACTTAAACTGAGAAACCAAACCCTGCTCAAACTTTGTTTTGATGTCAATATTGCTTTAACTTATTTTGCAATTTTATTTGCGATTTTTTTTTTTAATAAAGTGTTTTTCCAATCACTTTCAATTAATAACACTTTTATGCACATACATACATATAAATTTTTGTGTCAGAAAATCTTATAGCGATTTCTTTTCTGACAAACATGTTGCATATACATATGTTACATGTTTTACATTTCTGTGGGAAAAATTTTCAATTTCTTTTCTGAGTATGTTGCATGAAAAACATGTAAATATGTTACATATTTTACCCTCACTTTATTCAAGGTGTACATACTGCCATTTTTTCCAACTCTGATAACGAAGGTTTTATTTTGCATGTCATGTTTATAATTTCGAGACAAGGTTTCTTAAATACAAAACATGAAAATTATAATTATAAAAATCAATACAAATAAATATTTATTTAAATATTGTGGCTGCTTTCATGTTTTTACACGTAATTAGTGATGTCAATGTGTGCTTAAAAATCATAAAAGTGTGCGCAAAACCTCTCAAATAGCCTTAAAAACCGCTACATTACAGTACATTAATGATAAAATGTAACCGTTGTAAATAAAAGGAACTAACTTTGTTCGATTGTAGAACAGAATATGTAGCACTTTGAGTGATTCTAGGTAACATTTATAAATGTTACATATGTATAGTGTAACATATTTTTTTCAGAAAAGAAATCGCCATTAATGAAACGAAAAAACTTAAGGCCCAACTATAATATGAATAAGCTAGCTTAAGCGACTGTGCGGTTACATATAAAACGCATGTGGGAAACTATAATGTACTTAGCAAACTTTTCGTCAAGTTTCGTCAAATGTCATTTGCTTAAGTAAAGTGCCAAACTGAACGCACATTCCGTAAGGAAACAACTGTTTGTGCATTTTTTAAACTCAAACAAGCAGCAGCAGAAAATATTCATTGATTTTAAATATTTTTTTATTGTTTCTTATTTTAAACTCAGAAAATAAAGCGAAACTTTTATTTTCATTGTTTGTTTTACAATACACATATACACACATACTCATGTATTTACTTATGTATATTCACTGTTGTACTTTTTAGTAGGCAAAACAAATAAAACAAGTAATAAGGTGATGTACATATATATTTATATGTGAATTTCTAATAGATTAGGTCATTCTTTCAAGTTAGTTTGATTGAATTGCATTCATTTAGGAGTTATGAGAAGAAAAAAATTACTACAAAATTATTGACAATACCTAGATGTGCAGCTGTGGCTAAAGAATACTTAAGTGCATGTAAGTACATTATGGTCACCTAAAAGTCACATCTGAATTGTTTAAGCATTTGACAGACTTATCGTTCAATTCTGACATTAGCTTAAGCCAGCTTATTCATATTATAGTTGGGCCTTTAGCCGTTTTAGTAGAATGTACGAGTATGTTTAAAAATTAAGCACACATATTAAATCTGTAATACAACAACAAATCGGGCTCATGCACGCGTGTGTGTATGTGCGTGTATGAGCATGAGTGTGTGTTAAATGCATAAGAATATGAATACTTTTCTTAACTGCTGTGTTGTCATTTATTGTAAAACTTTCTTTTTCATTTATTGATTTTTATTAAGTGCCAAGAGAGACACAAAAATTATTTTTTTTTGTTAAATTAAAAGAAAACATAGCATACACTTGGGAGTGAATTAAATGTTCATGACACCCAACTGACTGAAGAATACTTTAAGGAGTATTTCAGCTGTCTGCAGCATATGTTAAGGGTTTCATTTTAAATATGTAGGCATATGAGAGTGATTTAAGATGCCATAAGTATATTTGCATAATTAAATACATACATAATTATATGTATATATATATATATTTTTTTTTTTTTTTGATAAGGGTTAAGGTAAAAGGTGTACAGTTGTGTTTTAAACAAATTTCAGAGGGGAGAGATAACCTTTGATTTTAAGTAAATAAGCTTGCACCACAAGAGGAAGGAAGTATTATTTCCTTTTAGGCAACCTGTTAAATAATGTTACACAAATAAAGTTTTGTTTGATATACCTGCAGACTTCAACGAAGTTCGTTTTATTAAAGCCTTTTTTTTAAGCTTATAATACTGAAAAGATTTATATTAAACAAATATCTCACTTTTTGTTAATGTTAAAGAAAGATTTTAATGCTTGTATATAGACACACAGAGAATTTTCATATTAAAACCTATGTAGACCAATTTAATTTAACAAGATTTACAGTAATTTAGAAAGAGAATTTTTCTTTCTTTTACAATAACTTTATTTGATGTTGATTTAACATTTCAGTACTGTTAAATCAAATTGAAGCATCATGTTGAATTTAAAATTTAATCAGCTCTTATACTTTTGACGTCTGCAAGTTTTATTAATTTTGATTGATTCGTTCGACGAGAGATATCGTTGAGGAAAATTTTTTAATAATGCGCTTAATTGTACAGCAAAAAAATTCATATTAAAATTCACGAACTTAAAATCTAAAAATTCAAATTTTTCGGCAATAATTTTGCTTGATAGGCGTTTCATGTTAATTCAACATGATTTACAGTAATTTTCAGAGATTTTTTAATAACTTTATTTCATGTTAATTTAACATTCCAGTGCTGTTAAATCAATATGAAGAATCATGTTGAATTTAAAATTCAATCAGCTCTTAAGCTCAACAAATAATTTTGACTTCTGCAAGTTTTATTAATTTTGATTGATTCGTTCGCGAGATATCGTTGAGGAAAATGAGATTTATATTAAAAAAAAATTTATTAAATCTACGAAAACCAGGTTAATTATTATTATTAATTTATTTATTTATTAGTATTAATTTATTAATTTCCATTTCCTCTACAACAAGATAAGATCTTATATTTAAAGTATAGGAATATTTCATCCTTACAAAAAGATTTGAAAGCACATAAAATAATTAAAAAATTAAAAAACGTTCGCCAATGATTTTGCTTGATGTGTTTTATGGTAATTCAACATGACTTACAGTAATCTTCAGAGATAATTTTTCTTTTTTAAAATAACTTTATTTCATGTTGATTTAACATTCCAGTACATTTTTTAACAGAAGTAACATTCAGGCAAGAAATGCCTACTACTATTACTCGGTGTTACCTTCTTTAATAAAAAGATAGTACTATAGAAGACAGGTAGGTGGTGAAGGAAGAGATAGAGGAAAAATCAAAATCAAAATATAATTAAATCATGTTTAATCAAAGTTAAAAACAAGGTAAATTTGATACTGAAGTAATACGAAGAAAACCATGTTGAAGTTATTTCAGGTTGAAATAACATCAATTTAATTTAATGTGGTCAATTTTATATTATTAATCATTTGATTGTGCACACATCTGGCATTTCTTGTGTTGTCATTTTATGTTGTCATTTTCAAAATGTGTGCAACGCCGTTCCCATTATGTTTTTATATGTAAAGCAATGTCACACAATGAAAAATATTGGAAATGACAAACGTTGTCACCAGTATACAATATTGCGCTGTCACAAAATGACAAAATTTGAAGTCGCCATAATAAACTTAATAGGATTTGCAATAAAAATTCATGCATGGTGATTTTAAATTCATATTTTTTTTTGTGTATATGTATGTTACATGGCTGCACACATGTATATAAAAATATACATACATATTAGTGTCCTGCACAAGACATCTTATAAGAACTTTCAAGACATGAGGGATTTTTCAAATGCTTTGCTACAGCGAAATCTTATAAAACAAACGTTAACAACACTGTTTGCAAGAAATTTATTTGAGTATTGTAGGTATAAGAGTAAAGAAGAAAACACTTCGTGACGGAAGAATTTGTGATACTTGCTTCTTTCTACGCATGAGCGCGTGTACAAATGTCATGCATGTATGTGTGTATGATCTTTTATTTTTCTGCGCACATGCAAAGGCACACACATGCATTAACATTAGTTGTATCCGGTTAATCACATAATAGCTTACCACCCTGCAGAAAGTGCGAATAGTGAAATTGTGGTGATTTACTAGTGACGTTGTCAGTAGTACTACTGACCAGGTGTACCCCAGTCAATGGTATTATCTATTGACATTTAACATTAGCTTGTCATTGAAAATCAACCACTAGACTGTAGCACTACTGACTAAGTAGATCTACTTACTAAGTAATTAGTATACAAAATCGATATTTCCTCGCTAGTTGTCAATAGTAAAATTATAGTGATTTTCTAATGACATAGTCAATAGTGCTACTGATTAGGTGTACCCTAGCCAATGTAATCGCCTATTGACATATAACATAGGGTTGTCATTGAAAATATACCAGTAGACTTTAGCACTATTGAGAAGATAGTTCATTTGAACCAAGGATTCACTAGTAGATTTTAGTGACCCTCGTCTAGATATGTATGTTTATTTAATATTATTGCATAGCACAATAAAAAAGAAAAACAAACTATTGACGCGTTCATTGACAATATCACCAGAAATACACTAGAAATGTTGTCTCTAACGTATCTCTACTCGCTAATAAAAGGAAAGTTGTCGTCATTTTAACTAGTGCAATTGTCGCTGGAGAAAGAGTATTGACATAGAGAAATATGGTTCTAGGCTGACTAGAGGGCATCTACATATTACAAACCCACTCAAACGTACAATATGAAAAATAACAAGCATACACAAATCAACACTACTTCTTTCGAGTGTTTGTTACAAACAAGCTGTCTTGGCGACATCGCTTGTTAACACTGATATACACGTACACCAATACATCCATCGTGCTTCGCTTATAGTACGACAGCATTTATTATTGGTTTAGTATAATATATGCGACGTGAATACATTTAAAAATCATGACGTATTTACATTTAAAGACTGTTTACGCAGGTCTCTAATACATATGTAAGTATGTTTGTCAGTGATTATGTGTTTTCTATAATTATAACGCCCCTTCTAGATGTAAAGTAAAAGTTTGCTTAAGGCGTTACTGCGTATTTCCTTTAAGCATAAAATTTTAAAGTAGAATAAGAAGCTTTTGTAGATGAATAGGCGAAAGTAAGTAGATTTCCAAAAGATTTTATAATAGAAAACTGGTCGAGAGATTTTAAAAAGTTACAAATTAATTTGTATTATGAGTTGGAAGGCCTGTGATTTAGGGGGCAATTTGGAAGGCGGTAACATTGGAAAGAGAAAAGTTACTCGCAAGGATTCTTTAACTTAAAAAATTAAAGGAAAGCGCCTTAAGTCTTGACATTTATTGCACTTAAGGAGCGAGATGGCCACTTTTGCATTTCCACTGCAAAAATTTACTTCAGTTTTCTGATTTGCACAACAAATGTTTGCCTGTATCAGTAACTCCATAAAATAGGCTAAATAAATATTTTTTTATTACACAGCTAAGCCAAATGTGTTTAGGCATTAAAAGTTTAAGGACATGATTGTAATAACAATCATAAAGAAATTCATTCACATAAAAAATTGCTTAAGCCTACAAAATTATTTTTTTATTAAAGAAAAAAGATGTGGGAGTTTTGATTTTAAGATTTATTAGCACTTAGTTCATTTTGTCGATATAATTCTCTCTACTGTAGTAGACAATTGAAATTTAAATCCACATTTTAAATTTATTTTATTTTGATATAAATAATGTTGCTTAATTTCGATAAGCACGTTGCATTGCATGTGCTATTTTTTATTTGGAAAAAAAATTGCAGCATATTTTCATGCATTTCCCTTTGAAAACTTTAGTCTAACTTGCTTTTAAATTTATATAAAAAATATAATATTAAATGCACAAAAGCAATTTAAAAAGCTTTTTGGCACAAACTCCTAATGATTATTTGGCAATTTACCATGTGAATCTTAAAAATTATTGCCATATTTTCATAAGCTGACATACTAATAAATATCTACTCTTTCCTTTTACATGCCATTCATCTTGTCTGCACTTAAGTCAACTCGGTTGGGAAATTCTTTTTTTCTTCTTCTTCTTCTTCTTCTTCTTTTTAAGTAGGCCACATTTTCAAGTACAAATTAAAGTTTATTTTTCCTTTTGGAACGATTTTCTAAGTTTTTCAAATGTGTACATCACTCAAAATTTATTTTCTTGGTTCCTTCTTTTTTTTTAATTTAATTTTAAATTTTATGCAAACTTTTAAGACTTTTTTATACATGAATTTTTTTTTTTACATGATTAAAATGTTTTGTGGGAATTAAGTCTGTATAGATTTGTAATGTTTTACAGAAGGTTTTAGTCACCTAAAACATAAAGTTAAGCACATGTTGCGAACTTTTAGTCTGTTAGAGTTTTCACATTTATACATTCATAACTTTTTGAATTTGTGCAAAAGTTTATTTTAAAGTAAATCAATCGCCTTAAGAAAACCAATCAAGAGGTAATATAAATTGAAAAAAAAATATTTATATAAATTAGAATGGAAAAATATATATGAAATATGTTTCTCCGTTTTGTGCAGCTTCATTAAATCCGGTTGAAATAAAAAAAATAAACATATGTCGAGTCAAAACAGCCAAAAAAGCTTAATCGACATATTTTTTTAACTCCTTTTTTTAACGAAAATCGATTACCTACGATCGTGGTTAATCGATCTTCGTCAAAAAATAAAACTCGAAAATTACATATGTCGCTTATGGCACGATGTAATGATGTTACTAACTCAGGGCCAATTTCACCAACTCTATTTAAATATCAGTTCATATATAGGGTGTTTTTTTAAGAGGTATAGAACTTTGAATTGAAATAAAACACAAAAAAATCGTTTTAATGTCCATCAATTTGGCTTTATTGGAAGGATAATTTTATGCCATTAATGTTTAAATATGATTTCGGGCATGTGGCCGCCGCGGCTGGCTCGAATAAAGCCAATTCTACAGGTCCAATTTTCAACCACTTTTTCGAGCATATGGGGCCGTATGTTGGCAATAACGCCACGAATGTTGGCTTCCAAGTCCCCTAACGTTTCTGGTTTGTTGGCGTAGACGAGCGACTTCACATATCCCCAAAGAAAATAATCCAATTGTGTCAAATCACACGATCTTGGTGGCCAATTGACAGGTCCATTCCGCGAAATTATGCGCTCATCGAATGCTTCCTTCAATAAATCGATTGTGACGTGCGCTGTGTGGCATGTAGCGCCGTTTTGTTGGAACCACAACTCATCCACATTCATGCCATCCAATTCGGGAACAAAATAGTCGGTTAGTCGGCTCCAATTGCTGTGCACGGTGGCGAATCGATTCATTCGGGTCCTCTTCAACACTTTGCTCTACAGCGGCAATTGTTTCTTCGGCGCGCACTGTTCGACGTCTCTGCGGATGCGTATTATCACATAGAGTAAACGTAGTGCGAAAACGATCCATGGTTAACCGAATTAATTGCTCTGATGGCCGATTATGTCGACCATAAAATGGACGGAGCTTGCGGTAAACTTCGCGAACTGAACCATTATTTTCGAAATAAATTTGCACGATTTGCAAGCGTTGTTCTTTTGTCAACCTGTTCATGATGAAATGGCAAACCAAACTAAATATTAATCACTTGACAGCTGACAAAATGGCCGCCAGTTAAAAAAGTGATGCCAACTTAAAGTTCTATACCTCAATAAAAAACACCCTTTATTCATTATTTTTATTAATTATTATTATTTTCATTAATTTTTGTATGGAAAAATGACATTTAAATATTTAAATAACTTGGTGAAATAGGCACTCAATCTATACATTTCGAAATATTAAATTCATGTTGTTTCAACGTGAAATAACTTTGAATTAAATATTAATCATCATGTTAATATTTCAGTATCAAATTCACGTTGTTTCAACTTGAAATAACTTGGATTCTTCATTTGTATTTGACAGTACTGGAATGTTAAATCAACATGCGATAAGCTATTTCAGAAGAAAAAACTTATTTAACGATTACTTCAAACCATGTTGAATTAATATGAATTACATATATAACAAATTTAGTATCGAAAAATTTTTAATTAACCTAATCGTCTAATCGTCGCTTTCGATAACGAGCTGATTCTAGCACGTTTTTTCAGTTGCAGGTTATAGTATTCGCAATCGAATAATGTATGAAAAAACATGATCGAATCAGCTAGTTATCGAAAGCGACGATTAGACTAATGCTCTTCGTAGAATTTATTATGAAATTTTTAGTAAAATAAAGCGCTTTTATTTAAATTTTTCTCAACGATATCTCTCGATCGAATCAAACGTTATTAATCAAATTTGCAAAAGTCAACGAAGTCACAATTATTCATTTTAATTAAACAGTACTGGAATGTTAAATCAACATAAAATAAAGTTATTTCAACAGGAAAAAATTTCTTTGAAGATTACTTTGAATTAGAGTTTGGTAAAAATCGACTGATTTGGGTTTAGATTTTTTAAATATTGGGGTTATTTTGTAATTCGATTCGAAAGCAAAACTGATGGAATTTTTATCCTTTTAGCATACAAGTTCAAAGGCTTTCTTTGGCTTATAAATACTATTTCCATCACCACAAGAAGGATTCCGTGAGCCAAATATAGCTACAGTTTGGTTGAGTTTTCTAAAATTTAATATTCACTGCAGGTCCATTGGCCAGCACAAGCCACAATATCTTAATCCAATGAAATATTAAACTCAATACATATTCTACAATATTTTATACCGCTCTCAAATCATTACTAATGATTTGAAATGGAAAATCTACGGTTTTCTTGTCGGTTGTCGGTTTCAAATATTTAGCGTAGAAAACCGTTGTTTCGATTTCATTTAAAAGTGAACAGCAAACCCTGCTTTAAATCATGTTGAATTAACATGAAACACATTTGAAGCAAAAATTTTTAATTAACCTGGTCTTCGTAGATTTTAATATTTACAGCCTTATTTATAAAGGTTATTAAGGCTTTATAAAGGGTTTATAAACCAGATTTAAACACAAAATGCTTCTTATTAAGCCTTAATAATTTTTATTTATAAAAGGCCGTATTCATAAAAAAATATTTAAGGTTTATTAAGTGCTTATTTGACATATTTCTATGGGAAATTTGTCAAATAAACCTGTACTAAGCCAAAAACATTTTTTATGAATATGAGGGAAAGCCTTTATTTTGATTTTTAATAAAATAAAGCGTTTTATTTAGAAAATTTTCTTTAAATCAATTTTTTTTAGTTTAAGTGCAATCTATAGTTAACTAATGCCCGTAGTTTAAATAACGATTTTTCTTATCAATTTCAATGGTTAATCCACCTTCATTAGTTAACTAAAGACTGTGAATCTGAGCCTTAGTGGTTTAAAATTTATATGCAAAATAATTTTTGTTTTTTTCGAAAACATTAGTTTTGAAAGTTCTCAGTCTACCGAATTCACATAACTAATGAAAATTATATTTCAATTTAGTACAATTAAAAGGACGAATTTTAGTCAGGAATAATTTCTTAATCGGGCTTGAGTTCAGTGTTTTCAATTCTTATAGAATGAAATTTTTTTATTAATTACTTGGGTGCTGCTGAAGTGCCGGCATTTCCCCCAGCCAAAAAGTCTAGTTTAATTTGTGATTTCTTCTTGAGAAAATCACATTAATTAATAAACATATTTTTCATGCTATAAGAATGGAAAGTACTAAGCTTGAGCCTGACTAAGAAAATTAGTCCCGGTTAATTTTCAGTTAAGGTAAAACGTTAGCAAAATTTTTTATTAAGATTTAAGTTAAGGACTTATTGCAGCTTCTTCTTTATACACACAACGATTACAACGTTGCCACATAATACGAAGTATTTAGGGTATTCACACATCTTGCTTTTCTTCATGTATTTAACAACTGTATTTCCACAAGTTATTAAGCATATTTATTAAGAATATTCTTTTTTTTTCAATAATATAGCAAGATAATCGCTTGATTAATTTGGCAAGCTTTCTCTGCTCTGCTAATAGAAATGACAGTGCTTATAACGATTATTATAATAAACTATTATAAATATTATGTACATATTTTTTATTTAACACCATTTTTTTTTGTATGTCCTAGTTTTAGCCTGCATAAAACTAGCTTTTGTTGTCTATGTTTAGCAGCGTATACATTATATAATATAATATTGTTATATGTTTTGGAACAAACAAACAAAAAAAAAAGATTCTTTATCTTGAGATTTTTTTTTTGTTTTGTTTGAGAAAGTTTGTGTATGCAATATTTGGCATAAAAATTTAAACCATTAAATTTCATGCCTTAAGAGCATTAGAGTGACCTTTAATTCTATTTCTGTTTTATTTTTTAATTCTATATATCGCTCATTTACTACAACAATGTCATAACTCAAAAAAAAAAAAACCTAGCGTTACAGAAAACGAGTGTAAAGTTTTCAATTTATTTACACAAACAAAAGAATTTTTTATGGGAATTGTTAAAATTTAAAATTAAATTTTTTTTAAATCACTAATAATCCAAAATTATTATTTTACTTATTAAGTTAAATATTTGTTTACTAAAAATACATTTGAAATTGATTATTGAGGGGCTTTGCTAATGTAGATCATCAGGGAAGCTTTACCCAAAAATTTCTTAGAACAACTAGAGTTATTATGTTATAAACTTTCATTTAAACAAATGAGAAGCTCAACAAAAAATAACAAAGTTGAAACAAGAACTCAATAATGAACATGTTTTTTTATTTTCTTACTTTACCATTTACTACATTGGCTGACTTTTTTCAGCTTCAAATTGTAATTGTAAGAGTATGTAAAAAGAAAATAAATTTAAATATCAACAACAGCTATTCAAGAATAGAGTGTTACCACACAAGTATTTTTTTCACCGGCTGCAGTCAAGTTAATAATTAGTGTTTTTTATTGAGTTCTTATTTCAACTGAGTTATTTGTTGTTGAGATTCTCATTTGTTTAAATTTTTAAACAATATGAATAACAATAGAAAGGATTAATTCTCCATTAGTAACTCAGAAATCATATGTTTTGACTTATGACGTTATTGCACTAAATGAGCGATATGTTTTTTTTCTTCCATTTTATTTTATCTGATACAAACAAAACAAAAGTAAGAAAAAGATTAGAAAAAAATCTACTGATTGTAAAAAATGTATGTATTTATAAATAAGAGGGAAAACCATGAAGAAATCTAATCAACACACAAAATCTTGCCTTTTTATCGCATTTATTTTACAAAATAAAACAAATTTCCATGTGAAATATATTTTCCCATTTGATGCGCGTGAAAACTTTTACTTTTTTTTATTAGCTAAACTAAAAAATGCGTTCTGTTCTATATATATTTGGAAAAAGCATTTCTACTCTAGTGTTGTATTTTACTAAAACATTGTTTTAGCTGCTAAAAAAAAAAAAAACAAAATTGCTGAAGCGTGACACTAACACCAACACCACTGCATAATAATAAATGAACGTGTTGTGACTTGCATTTTGTAAGCTTTATTTGTATGTGTTTTGTTTTGTTTTTAGCTTTTTGTTAACAGGAAAACCATCAGGCATCATAAATTTTTGGCCAATATTATTGGGATATAAAATAAAAAAACTTTTTTATTTTGTTAAAACAAAGCATAACATAAAAAATACTTATGAGTAATAAAATACTTATGCATGGTAAAAATAAAAAAAGGTTATATGCTTTGAAAAATATGTATTAAGGGCAATGAGAACTGAATGTATTTTTTATGAATTTAAGTGAAACGCATGAACTTTGCACGAATGATAGAAGAACTTAAATTGGGTCAGTTGGCTGAATTAGCATTTACTGAAAAATAAGAAGTAACTGATGGCATGTTTCTTCTATACAGTTGAGCAGACTTACTTACTTATTTCAAATGAATTAACTATTTTTAACTGACCTTTTAAAAAAAAGAGGAAGTGTGTGAGTTAGAAGGTTGTATTTCTTTTCTGTTTGTTACTTCATAGATCCGCCATTTGTTGACAGATTTAAAAATATTTTATTTCTTCTGAAAGGGTACAACTACTGTTTGCCACCTTTTGCAAAAAAAGTAGGCGGACCCACCCCAAACTCCCCATCATAAAAACTATTCTATAACTTTAGGTACTCTCGCGCTCATATGATTGCTAAGAAACTTGACAAACATCTTATAACATTATGATCAAAGTTTAGTAAAAGTGGGCGGGACTATGCCCATTAACATTCAATACAAAATTTTAAGAATTTATAGCTATTCATTTCTTACGAAACTTGCTAAACAACGTTGGCCTTAAAAAACAGCGGGATTTGTCATTTTTAAAAAGTGGGCGGATCCACACCCATTAAAACTTATTGTTAAATTTTTTGAACTTCTATTGATTTGGTCATAACGAGGCTTGGTACACATGGTTTGTCTTTAAAAAGTGGCAGGATCTGGCAATTAAAAAAAGTGGGCGTAACCATGCCCATGTAAATTAAAATATTCAATTTTATAAACTTATAATTTTTCGTTTCTTAGGAAACTTGGCACACATTGTTGGCTTTAAAAAAAAGCAACAGGATTTGGCATAACTTCTACTTCTTACGAGACCTGGTAAACATCGTTGGCTTTAAAAAACAGCAGGATCTGGCACTTTAAAAAGTGGGCGATGCCACGACCATTAAAATTTATTGCTAAATATTTTGAACTTCTATTGCGTTGTTTATTACGAGACTTGGCACACATCGTTGTCTTTAAAAAAATAGCAGGATTCGGGATTTAAAAAGGTGGGCGGGACCATGTCCTTTAAAATTTATGATTAAATTTTATGAATTTCTACTTATTCGTTTCTTACAAAACTTAGCACACATCCTTGGCCTTTAAAAACTGCCGAGTCTGGCATTTAAAAAAGTGGGCGGGAACATGCCCATTAAAATTCAATATTTAATTTTACAAACTTCTACATTTTCGTTTCTTAGGAAACTTGGCACACATTTTGGACTTGAAAACAGCAGGAACAAGCATTTTAAAAGAGTGGGCGGGACCATGCCCATTAAGAATCAACAATAAATTTTATGAAATTCTACTTTTTCGTTTCTTACGAAACTTGGCACACATCGTTAGACTTAAAAAACGGTAGGATATGTTATTTCAAAAGTGGGCGGGACGGTGCCCATTAAAATTTATTATAAAATTTTATCAACTTCTACTTTTTCGTTTCTTATGAAACTTGGCACACATCAATGGCGTTAAAAAACCACAGGATCTGACATTTTAAAAAAGTGGGCGGGCCATGCCCATTAATTTTTTATTTACTTCTACTCATTCTACTTCCATAAAAAAAAAGATTGAACACACCTTAGGCCTTCACAGTGGCTCAATATGATTTTAAAAAGTGGGCAGATCCACGCCCCCTACAATTTTGTATTTCATTTTTGTTACTTTTGCCTAAACTATTCATACAATACTTTTCAAGCCCTATAGGCTATTAATATAACAAAGTTTTACTTAAGGAAAAGGGGGCGGCTCCACGCCCGTTAAAATTTAACATCATATATCACGTAATTTTATAATAAATTCACATACTTCAACCCATCCTACTCCTACGAAACGCGCCACGCACCTTAGGCATTTACAGTGATTCAAAATGATTTCAAAATATGGACGGGTTCTCGCCTCTTCAAATTTAATATTAAATTTTATGTACATACCTTCAACCAACCGATTTCTAGGACATTGTGCAAAAGCTTAAGATTCTTAAGATTATACAGTTTTACTTTGGGAAAAGTAGGCGGGCCCACTCCCTTTAGAATTTAACATCATATATCTCGTAATTTTATTTAAGAGATTCCTGAGAAACGGGAGCATATTTATTACACTCTTGCTATGATACAAATTTGGTATTAGACAAAAAGGGCATCATTCAATCTCGCACACAGGGTGTCTCAAAATAAAACTTATATTTATAGGATCAATTAAAAAATAAGTAAGCTCCTTGTCGGAACTAGTGTAGTGTCATAAGACTACCGTTTGAATCCCCCAATTATCTATTACTTATGTATTTATATACACAATTTGGAAATTTCTTTGTTAAAATATATTTTAACGTCCAAATGTAAGCAAGCCATCGACTTGGCAGCCCTCAAACAAATTCTCCCTGATGATCTTGAGATCATGATCTCCCCAATTTGGGGTCTTTCCAATATTATAATGTTTGTTTTTATCCATCTTCGAATTAGGAGTATGCTTAGAGCATCATTTAAATTATGCAGAATCTTCTACGAGTTTCAGTCGCCAAAATACCATTTTTGTAAGACTCTCGCACGCACGTGTCACCTTTTCAGGACGTGTGTGATGTTGCTTCATTTTGCTGGCATATTTCAAAGCACGCTTTTTTATATACAATGTATTCCTCCAAATATTTTTCTTTACAAAAAGTTTTTAGCAAATTAGCGGCTACATTTGTTCATATAGGGTGTTTTTTTTAGGGGTATAGAACTTTGAATTGAAATAAAACATAAAAAAATCGTTTTAATGTCCATCAATTTGGCTTTATTGGAAGGATAATTTTATGCCATTAATGCTTAAATATAATTTCTGGCATGTGGCCGCCGCGGCTGGCTCGAATAAAGCCAATTCTACAGGTCCAATTTTCAACCACTTTTTCGAGCATATGGGGCCGTATGTTGGCAATAACGGCACGAATGTTGGCTTCCAAGTCCCCTAACGTTTCTGGTTTGTTGGCGTAGACGAGCGACTTCACATATCCCCAAAGAAAATAATCCAATGGTGTCAAATCACACGATCTTGGTGGCCAATTGACAGGTCCATTCCGCGAAATTATGCGCTCATCGAATGTTTCCTTCAATAAATCGATTGTGACGTGCGCTGTGTGGCATGTAGCGCCGTCTTGTTGGAACCACAACTCATCCACATTCATGCCATCCAATTCGGGAACAAAATAGTCGGTTAGTCGGCTCCAATTGCTGTGCACGGTGGCGAATCGATTCATTCGGGTCCTCTTCAACACTTTGCTCTACAGCGGCAATTGTTTCTTCGGTGCGCACTGTTCGACGTCTCTGCGGATGCGTATTATCACATAGAGTAAACGTAGTGCGAAAACGATCCATGGTTAACCGAATTAATTGCTCTGATGGACGATTATGTCGACCATAAAATGGACGGAGCTTGCGGTAAACTTCGCGAACTGAACCATTATTTTCGAAATAAATTCGCACGATTTGCAAGCGTTGTTCTTTTGTCAACTTGTTCATGATGAAATGGCAAACCAAGCTAAATATTAATCACTTGACAGCTGACAAAATGGCCTCCAGTTAAAAAAGTGATGCCAACTTAAAGTTCTATACCTCAATAAAAAACACCCTTTATTAAAACAATGTTTATTTAATAAAGGTGTTATAATCAATATCTTACACAAACTGCAGCTGTATGCTATTTTCTTTTCAACTTAACTTAAGCACTTTGAATTGTGCGCGCAAAAAGTAAACTTTTTTTAAGCAATAAACTATAGTAATAAGGAGAGGCAATAAAAAACTACTTATGGATATACTCGCACAATAAAACTTTTATTTGCGTAAATGTAAGTATGCGGACATGTACATACCCTGCAGTCAGACTGGAGCCAAGTGTCTCTATGTCAACACTAAAATTCTAGTAGTAGTTACATTGTCTACAATTTCTCTTCTATTCGTCAGTATAAAAAAAAATAGAGAAAACAGATGTGGTGTATTTCTGGTGGATTTTGCAACAACTTGTCAATATACATAAATTTGTATGTACGTAAGGTATAGAAATGTACCAGTAAATGTCTGGTTGGTATGTCTCCATGTTCCCATAAGAACTATGAATTCACTACCTAGTCAGTTGTTTTAGTGTTACTAATAGATTTTCAATGACAAGCACATGCTAAATGTCTATAGCATAAGGTATTGTATGGGGAATATTGTAGAGTAGTACTGGTGACAAAGTCAGAAGCGACTCAGTACATTTTCACTATTCGCACTTTCTGCAGGGTACATACATATGTACGAGTATGTATGTATGTATAGTATAAGCTTCGATGTTTGATTTTAACACTTTGTTGCGTGTGTGTGTTTTTTTATTATTTGTTTCCAAAGTTATTACCTGATTTTATGTACGATTATTTGCATTAAATATTGTTTATTTATTTATTTATTTTCTTGATTCGTCGTTCACTTCCTTTTTTGGGGAGAAATGACTTTTTCAATACCACATAAAAATAAGTTTAAATGTAGATTTAATGTCATTTTATTTTCAAATAAACGTTAAACTGTAATCATGCTGGAACAGAAAGAAGCACACGTACACACAAGCACATAAATAAACACGTGCCTTTATTCTCAAATACTGTTATGGGCTTTAAAAGAAGAGAGTTTAAGGAACAGAAATGTGTGTTTGCGTGTGTGTGTGTGTGTGTGTGTGTGTGTGTGTGTGTGTGTGTGTGTGTGTGTGTTTGTGTGAATGAGTGCTTTGGTTTTGTGGCTTAAATACATAAATAAAAATGTAATAATAAACTAATAAAATTATGATTTCAAAATAACAATAATACAATGTATTTTGACAAACAATGTTGTTGTTGCTTTCTCTATCAATTTATACAATTTGTCATTTGAAGCATACTTTTGAGAGATATTTGTTTGCTTCATATTTGAGATAAAGGGTGTTGTTTGGAACGATTAAAAAAAATCATAAACAATTTTTCAATTCACAATAAAATTGTATAAAAATGTCCCTAAATAAAAATAAATTATTTATAATTAGGGAGCGTTGCAAAACATGTCTTAATATTGCAACGTTTCAATTTTAATACTTTAATATGGTTTGGCAAGTTTTTTGTTTTTGTTTGTCAATTTTATTACCAAGCATGTCTATTTCAATATGGCAACATAGTAATGTTAAATAGACCCCTGCAAAAGTCTACTTACAAGAACTTTTATGACATGAGGGATTTTTCAAATGCTTTAATACAGCGAAATCTTCTAAAACAAACGCTAAACAACACGGTTGGCAAGAAATTTGTTTCAGTTATTACAGTTATAGCAGTAAAGAAGAAAATACTTCGTGACGGAAAAATTTTTGATTCTTGCTTTTTTCATACGCATTGGCACGTATACAAACGTCATACATGTACATACGCACACACGTTGAGTGTATGATCTTTTATTTTTCTGCGCACATACAAACGCACACATGCATTGACATTAGTTGTGTGCGTTTGTTTTAAAAAACCGCCCTTAAACACATAATAGCTTACCATCTACATCTTACACACACCCACTCAAACGTACAGTATGTAAAATAACAAGCATACACTCAACTACACTACCTTTTTTGATTGTTTGTTACTAAGAAAAAGTCTTCGCGGCATCGCTTGTTAACACTCATATACACGAACAGCAATGAATCCATCCAGCTTCGCTTATTAAACGACAGCATTTTTATTGGTTTACTATAATACATGCCACGAGAATAGATTTAAAACCCAAGACGTATTTGCATTTTAAGACTGTTTACGCAGGCCTCTAATATTAAACTAAACAAGTTAAAACTGTCAGCTCAGCTGTAGTTGATGAAAAAATATTTGTATTTTTCGCTGTCTTTATTTTTATAAATTTATCCAGCAATAATTTTGTTTATACAGTGTTTTATATCGTTGCCTGCTCACAATGAAAATTTTAAGGCGACACAATGCTGCTACATTAAAATTTTAAGATACTCTTTGTGAATTTTGTTTGAAAGTGTCTCTTCAAATACAATTTTAAACGATACAAAATGTTTTGTGAATGGATAAAATATGTTTAATGCAAAAATAACAAGAAAAAAACTTTACAAGCTGTCTCAATTTCCATCAAAAATAAAAAATAATTTTGCATAAAAGGTCATTGCAACATTTTTCTTTCATTCAATTCAAATTCGGCATAGTCGAAGTCGAAATACGACACTCGTAATTAGGCCTTTTATATACCCCACGCAAGGAATGAGTGGAGGACGAATTTTATTCCCTGCGGGGCACTAGCAAATTGTTTAATTATGTGGCAACTTTAGATTTTCAACTGCAATCAAAAGAGCTGATTGAACGGATTTTCATTTGATATTGTGACTAGCATTTGACGAAGAATATCGCTATTGTGAATTTCTCTCACTGTGATTGTTCAAAATTTACCACCGTATTGCATATGTCGAGTGGAATATTCGTCTATGAGAATTTTGTCCCAGACTAAATAAAACTTGTACACGTTTCCTTTAATCTAGTATAAAATTCTCTTAAACCAATATTCGACTCGACATACGCAATACGGATGATTATATCAGCTGAAATAGAAAGTAAAATACAAAAACATATACGCGCTAAGTATATTTCAAGTAAATATTGCAAACAAAAATTATTTTATTTATTCAGTATAATATTGTTTTATTTTTTATTAAAAATACATTGAAATTGATTATTGAGGGATCCAGCTACCTATGCGGATTTCACTGTTGCTAATCCAGATCAACTAAAGACAATCCCCCTTATTGTGTAAGGCGTCGTCGATGGCACATCAAGATGACAGTAAAAATTTTCAATTGTCTACTCTTTTTCGACAACAATTGGCTACTATTAACATGCTCCATTAATTTACAAATCCTTAGAGATTATTGAGAGATTGTCAATAAGAGCCAATTGTTGCCGATAAAGAGTAGACAAGTGACAATTTTTACTGTCGTCTTGATGTGACGTCGACGACACCACTTATAAAGCGTTTAAAAGTAAAAAGGTACGCAATGTAATTAAAACGCTAATAGCAAAAACATATTTTTACCCGCAAGATGTGTTCGAAAATCGCTAGATTTGTCAAGGCAATAGATAAAATAGCAACAGCAATTTCTCTTGCTATAATAACAGAAGAGGGTGTGAGGTGTTTTGTTAATGCCCGCTTTAAAAATATATATATATTATTAGATCTGTTTTAGTGCCTATTTTAAATGCGCATAAAAAATATAATTTCCAGTTGGCCTACTTCGAACCGATATTTAATTTATGCAAAAAATGTCTTTTAATATCAGCAAAGAAATTATTTTTTTTTTCTTCTCTTCTAATTTATTACAAGAAATCTGCTCTAAATTACATGCTGTTCTTTTTTATACTCTTAGGAAATTTGTAATTTTTTCCGCAAAAATTTACCTTTAAGATTCAAAATCTAGCAAAACAAGCAGCGTAAAAATATGTGACAAATATGTAAATGTCTTCCTTCAGACAGATGTAACGTGTTTTACAACATTTCTCTTGTTTTTCTGTTGCATAAATTTAAATTTCAAAGCCAAAGCAAACAGCCCCAACCCTCTGCCCAAATCATATTGGCTAAGGATGATGTTGCTTACTTCCTTTCATTTTATTGCTACAGATAATGAACACGTTAAGTCAATTTATTGCAAATAAGTTATAAGCATTTAAAAAGATTTATCATCATAAATATTTATGATTTAAATCATGCCAACGTAAAGAGATTTTAAAGTAGTAGATTAGAATGATAAAAGGTCTTTCAACTCGAACCTTCGAAGTTTGACAGCTGATAGCGGTTATATTTTTGAAGCCACATCCATCGATATACCACAACACGTGCAAATTTGCTTTATCGAAATGGATGTTCTATCGGGCTACGTTCCACGATAATTCTTAACTTCTTTTGGCCAGAATTAGATTATATGGACATTCATGCCACATTGGACATTCTGTACGAGCGATTTAAGGGCCTGAACATCTCACGTGGAGGTGATGTGAACTGAACATTTTGTTACATAATGACATCGATAGGCATCATATCAAACGTATAAAAAATTTCGATGACATTTTGCACACACATTTTTTCTTTTTGAATTTAAAGATATAAAGCGCTTAATGAAAGACCCTTTATAAACATATACAATATTCTTCATTCACCCCCACTCTTCAAGGACAGATCTGACGTGATCTTCTTTCAGGGCTCTTCATATGAATGAATATTAAAAGAAGTTAAGTAAAATCTCATGCTATTTATTATCTTGATTATTATTATATAATTCGATTTGAAAACTAAAACCTTTCAGCAGTAATTTTCGATTAGAAAGTCAAATGATATTAACTTATTATTTCCTAAACGATACATGCTATGTTTATACGCGCGCACTATTTGCAAATAAAAATATTTGCAAATAATAGTATGTTTACACGATACGTGCTTCGCTCTCTATTCATGCTTCACACCCCAATCATGACCGAATCAACTTGCTTCGCCATACAAAATTATGAGAGCGAATTAAGTAGATTCAATATGAATCTACTTGCGAAGCACGTAAAATTGGTATCTTCTCTAACTTTTATCGCAGTTTATCGGCAGTTTAGCTGAACCAGCTATCAAAACAAAATATGTATACATATGTATGTGTATGTATGGGTTTGAACAAATAAAAACAAACCAAAAAAACATAAATGTGAGTTTAATATAAATAAATTTAATTAAGTTATGAATAGTAAAAAAGGAAAAATAAGAAGAAAATATAGGTATGCCTTCAAAAACAAAATTTTGAATGAGTCGAATGTATGTAAGTATGTATGCTTATGTGTATACGTATGTACCCATCTGGAAAAGTAGGCATTAATTACATGAAGTATTATTTTCCAAAGCAAAACAATGCATCCCTTAGAAACGATAGGGTAATTTGATCAAACACAATTAAAATAATTCATTACTTTCCTAGGACATGTTCTGTGTTAACAGTAATCAATTCAAAAATGAAAAATTATACATGATGTGCATTACCTTATAATTTACTATTCATTACCTTTTCCCACTGGGTATGTATATGCGTACGTATGATATGTATGAATGTGTGAATATAAATAAAAAGATGCCACACGAACAGTGATGCCAACTTTTTCAGAGCAAAAAGCACTGTGCCTTCAAAAAAAAAACACTAAATGCAATAAAGCCATATTTCGATTTTGTTCAGTTACAGGGTGTTTTTTTAGAGGTATAGAACTTTAAATTGAAATAAAACACAAGAAAATCGTTTTAATGTCCATCAATTTGGCTTTATTGGAAGGATAATTGTATGCCATTAATGTTGAAATATGATTTCGGGCATGTGGCTGCCGCGGCTGGCTCGAATAAAGCCAATTCTACAGGTCCAATTTTCAACCACTTTTTCGAGCATATGGGGCCGTATGTTGGCAATAACGCCACGAATGTTGGCTTCCAAGTCCCCTAACGTTTCTGGTTTGTTGGCGTAGACGAGCGACTTCACATATCCCCAAAGAAAATAATCCAATGGTGTCAAATCACACGATCTTGGTGGCCAATTGACAGGTCCATTCCGCGAAATTATGCGCTCATCGAATGTTTCCTTCAATAAATCGATTGTGACGTGCGCTGTGTGGCATGTAGCGCCGTCTTGTTGGAACCACAACTCATCCACATTCATGCCACATTCAAATCTTCCATAAAGTTGATGGACAAAGCTCCAATTGCTGTGCACGATTATGTCGGCCATAAAATGGACGGAGCTTGCGGTAAACTTCGCGAACTGAACCATTATTTTCGAAATAAATTTGCACGATTTGCAAGCGTTGTTCTTTTGTCAACCTGTTCATAATAAAATGGCAAACCAAACTAAATATTAATCACTTGACAGCTGACAAAATGGCCGCCAGTTAAAAAAGTGATGCCAACTTAAAGTTCTATACCTCAATAAAAAACACCCTTTATAAGTAGAATATGAGTAGGAAAATAATTTAAGTTCAAGACAAAAGCAAATTAAACAATTGTAATGGGATATTTGATATAATAATTTTGGAAAAATAAAGTAGAACTCGTAAGCTTATATAATCCATAAAACTAAACTTCAGAAACAAAGTAATTTTATTTACAGGATAAAGATTTCAATTAAAATTTTATTTGTACTCTTTTATATAATTGCCTAAATTAAATCATTCCGTATAGACGAAATATCAAAACACTTGATTAAAATTTATGGGGAAATGTAGGATTTTGGTCGATATCGAGTCCATCAATTTGTTACTGTAACTCCAGTAATTGTAACTAGAATCGAAATAAAATGAATTCTGCGTGTAATTAGCATACAAATCGAAAGAATTTGTATGTATTTATGTATATGTACATGCGTATAAATATGTAGGTATGTGTCAATGAATTAACAAAAACTATTTACTATGTATGGATGTACATTAGGGGTTCTCAAAAAAAATCCTTTGTTTTTCTCAGAACCAGGTTTCAAACTTTAGTTTAGGTAAAAAAATAGGCCTGTTAAAATATCAGCTTATAATATTAATGGTGAGATGGTGCGCATCGCACTTTTCAATTTCCCGTACGATTTACATGGTATAAATTGATTTTATTCATTCTGATTGTCATAAGTAAAGAACGGAATGTCCTACAGTAAACTTCTTGGTACGCTTTTGTAGAAAATTCAACGCTCTATAAAAAAATTTTTTTTTGATAAGTTAGCTGGATCAAAAGTTATTTACAGTCCAAATAAAATTTACCCTAAATTTATACGATTTTTCAAGAAAACAACAGAAATATTATGTTATTCCAGAAAATTTTACCAAGTTCCATGCAAAATACAAACAGGCCTTTTAAAAAGTGCCTAAGAAGTGTTTTTCGTTATAATAGAGAAATATAAAACAATTTTATTAGTTTTTCAATTTATTTTAGCCATAGCTGTAATAAGTGAATGGAATGGAAATTAAAAATATTTTTATTTCAGATTTAGTTTAATTTAAAATTTAATAAGTGAATGGAATGGAAATTAAAAATATTTTTATTTCAGATTTAGTTTAATTTAAAATTTTTTTACAGAATGTTCAATTTTCTACAAAAGCGTACCAAGAAGTTTACTGTAGCACATTCCGTTCTTTACTTATGACAATCAGACAGAAAAGTGGAAAATGTTTATTTGTTGTTTTGTGTAAAGCCACCATACTATCACAAATTTATATTTAGTGGATTTGTTAAACACACTAAAAGCACTAAAGTCAAAGGTGAAAAAGCACCAATTTCAGGTATTTAAAAAAAAAATCATCTAGTTGAAAAATTCCGGACTGTTATGAATTAAAAAGCACTAAATATAGTGTTAAAAGCACTAAATTGGCACGCTGCACACGAAGCACGAAGGCGTCATATAAACGGCAAGATTCAAAAACAAGATTCAGAGAGCGAAGCATGTGATTCAACTCGTCGTCTAAACATAGTATAAATTAACTCACTGTTTATAAGGCAAAGTAAAGTGTAAGGCGCAATAAAATCAATAATATGGCAACAATTTACAGTTTTATTTGCAAATAAGCCCTGCGTATAAACGTAGTAATTAACTAATTTCTTCGTACACGATACAACATACTAAGTTTATACTATTTGCAAATAAATTAACTCGCTGTTTATACCGCAAAGAAAAGTGTACAATAAACTTGGTAGCACTTCTATAGAAAAGTTACTTATGTTTACGAAAAATTGTGTAAATGTATAAAGTAACAAATAATAATTTGTTTTTATTGTCATTATTTTCTTCTATCAATGTGTTTTGTGCAATATTTATCAATTTATTGTTTTTTATAAGTAAACATTTGTAAGGGCCAATTTCACCAACTCTATTTAAATATCAATTCATATTTAAATGTCGATTTTGATGAATTTTTGTATGGAAAAATGAATTTTCAATATGAATTGATATTTAAATAAGTTGGCGAAATTGGCTCTAAGCGTGGCAACCTCAAGTATTTTATTTGCAAATAGTGCTTTAATCGTGAATACATAGTTTTCTGAATTAGCAAGTCGCAATAAAAACAATAATATGGCAACAATTTGCAAATTTTAGTGTTTTTTATGCGAATTGTTAAAATTTAAGTTTAATTTTTTTTTAAACGCACTAATAATCCCAAATTAATATTTTACTTATTAAGTAAAATATTTTTTTTTAATTAAAAATACATTGAAATTGATTATTGAGGCGTTTAGCTGGATCCTATGCACATTTCACTGTTGCTAATGCAGATCATCAGGGAACCTTTACCCAAAGTTTCTTAGAACAACTAGAGTTATTATGTTATAAACTTTCATTTAAACAAATGAGAAGCTCAACAACAACTAACAAAGTTGAAACAAGAACTCAATAGTCAACATGTTTTTTATTTTCTTACTTTACCATTAATACATTGGCTGACTTTTTTTCAGCTTCAAATTGTATTTGTTAGAGTATGTAAAAAGAAAATAAATGTAAATAACAACAACAGCTATTTAAATATAGAGTGTTGCCACACAAGTATTTTTGACCAGGTGAAGTCAATTTAATAATTAGTGTTTTTTATGGGAATTTGGTAAAGTAAGAAAATAAAAAAACATGTTGATTATTGAGTTCTTGTTTCAACTTTGTTATTTGTTGTTGAGCTTCTCATTTGTTTAAATGAAAGTTTATAACATAATAACTCTAGTTGTTCTAAGAAACTTTCGGTAAAGGTTCCCTGATGATCTGCATTAACAACAGTGAAATGCGCATAGGATCCAGCTAAACCCCTCAATAATCGATTTCAATGTATTTTTAATAAAAAAAAAAATATTTTACTTAATAAGTTTTATTTGCAAATAAGCCGTGCCGTGCGTATAAACGTTGTAACAGAGTTCTATACAATATTCAATATAACAAAATGCGTAAAAGCAAGTGATGCCAAATCTTTCTAAATACTATGTGAATAGAAAACTTGGTATTCCAGTAATAATTGAAGGGCCAATTTTTTTTCTAGCCGCATTTGGTAAAAAAAAAGGTGAAAAATTTTATTCGTTATAGGAGAAAAGAGAATTTTTGTTTATGATTGGGGCCTGATTGAATTTGGGAACACTGTTAATGTAAATGTGTAAGTTATCGCGCGTTTACCGTTATTTTTTGCATAACAACTTAACATAAACTTATACATACAATAAATTATTCTTGAAATAATTCTCATTTATGGCGGCAGATTTCTGTAAGTGCAAGTGTGAGTGTTTAAGTGTGTGTGTGTGTGTGTGTGTGTGTGTGTGTGTGTGTGTGTGTGTGTGTTTGTAATGGAATAAAGTATTAATGCGGCCTGTTTTGAATATTTATAACTATTTTAAATATTACATTTGTATGCAAAAACAAAAATGCGCACTATTTGAGGAAGAAGAAGAAGAAAAATCACACCGTGTTTCGTAACATTTCCTTTTTTTTTTTGTAAGGCAAGTAATGAAGTAGAAAAAAATTTCTTATGAAATTATTAATTTTTATGACGAAAGAAAAAAACAACAATACCAACAAAACGGAATGGCTAACCACATTCTGTGGCGCTATAAGCTTCCGTTGTATTTATGAGTTTAAATAAAAAAGAAGCACGCAATTATTTGTTGCATAAAAATTTTATTACAAATCGTATTCTTTTTACCAGACAAATTAACGTAGTTAAAACTAAATTAATTAAGGACCTCTCCCACGATGTCGACAGCGTTCTACTTGTCGCACACTTACATTCAAAACAAAAACAAATTTTGAAATTTTGTTATTGTTTCCAATGTAACTCTGCGACAAGTCGAGTGTTGTTGACATCGTGGGACATGCCCTTTGCAATTTCTTATATTTTTATGTAAGGCGTGTCAAAATGAATCTTCTGATGAGTTGTCTAACCTGCAACGATATGCACATACTAACAACAAACAAACTTTTTTAGATTAATTTATATCAGTACGTGCCTACAACTGAAGTTAAACTAGAAACAAAGAAATTATGCACACACATCATTTCACGTTCCATTGAGACTTTTAATGCAATATAAATCAAACATGTTTTTGACTTATTGAGATTTAATAATGATTTGTATTTAGTTTAAGCTAAATTTTTTAATTTTCATCCATAAGCCAATTTCATTCTGTTTGGAGTTGTTGATAACAAAATGTCTTATTTCTTGAGGGGTTAACTAAACAGAAAAAAATATCATCGAAATGCAACCAACAAAACAAATTGTTAAAATTTAGTTTAAAAATTAACAATCATCATTGTTGATATAACAACGTAAAATTTTTGTAGTCAATTAAATTACTCAACAAAATTATTTGTTAAATTATATCATAATGAAATGCGCACATGTAGAAGAAACAAGAAATCATGTTTTATGTGTATTCATCATTTGCGTATTTAATAAAGTATTGCTCTTTAGCTGAGAGGTAAGCGATTTAGGGCCATTATTACAACTTAAAGATAGTTAAAAGTAGGATTTTATCGGACGTATAAAAACTTTATCATTTGCAAAATTTTATTTTAACCAAAAGTGAGCGATAAATTCCAGGCAAGTTTATCCTCCCTGGTAAGTTAAATTCAATTTGCAATAATGGAAAGTTTTTTATACGTCCGATAAAATCCTACTTTTAACTATCTTTAAGTTGTAATAATGGCCCTTAGTTTATTAGTCAGTCCTGAGGTTGCCGGTTCAACTCAGCCCAAAGACATTTAGTGTTTTTCGCAGACAAGCAAAAATTGTTTCAAGGATTGTTAATATAACAAATATGATACGGAAATTCAACAATTCACATTGTTAATATAACAATAACTTTAACGTACCTTTTCCCAATGTCTCGTTAAAAGATAACAGAGACTTTAACGGCAAGTTTTGTATGAAGAACTTGCAGTTAAAGTTCACGTTAACTCTTAACCATACATTGTGAAAAGGGACGTAATTGAAATAACTTTCAAATCTAACAAATATAAATGTTTAAAAAATAAATAAAATTCAACAAATTATTTGTTGATATATTTAATTGAAAATATTTTTAAGATTTTCCTTTAACTTACAATTTCGTTAATTGTATTTACAAAAATCGTTGTAGGTTCAAAATCAATTAATTATTTAATTGATATAACAAAAAAATTAATTGTATTTACAAATCATTTTTTTCTGTGTAATTGTCTAATTTTTAATCTTTTAACATTTTAAAGTTTTCGTCTTCATAGCAATTGCTCACATAAGTTTGAAATAAATTGTTTCAGCTTTAAACTTTTTCTGCTTTATTCATAAAAATTTAATTTTGTTTTATACAGTGTTACAAAAAAAAAAAGAAATTTTTTATAAAAATAACTATTCTATAAATCTCCTATGAATCAAGAAGGCCTTTGGTATTTTATTCTTTAAGAAATCTTACTTGAAAGTTTTCTTATTTCTGCGCAACTTTAGAAAATAACAAATAAAACTTGCTTTAACTCTCTCAAAAAAAAAAAAAATACATAATTTTAAGGCAAACACACGCTTATCCTTGAAAGCCACAAATTGCCTCAATTATCATATCAAATGAACAAATATTTATAAAAGCCAAGCAGAAAATGAAAGATTTTTATTTAAATATTTTCTTTACTAGAGTTTGTACAACATTCCTAACAAATCAATACAAAAATACACTGAATCTATTTTTTTTCTTTTTCATTTATTTATCAAAAAATAATTTATTGCTTATTTAAGCTTCAAGTTTCGAGAGAGCAGCATGTAACAAAATCACCTGAAAGCAAAAGTATTTTAAGAACTTGTACATGAACTACTAAAGTATAAATAGATTTGAAACAGAAAAAGATTTTTGACCTTTTCCTAATCTATCAAACAATAGTAATAAATTTTGTTTCAGGATTTTTTTTCTTTCACAAAGTATTTAAGTCATTATTTGGCATTTTGAACAAAAATAACAAAATATGTCCTACCTTATTCATAAAAAATATTTCAGGTTTATTAAGCGCTTATTTGACATATTTCTATGGGAAATTTGTCAAATAAACCTGTAATAAACCTAAAATATTTTTTTTGAATAAGGCAGGTCATATATAATAAACTAAGGTTATTCACATGCCGACCACAGGAGCAATAATCTTGGCAATTATTGCCGTGGCAACTGTCAAATTCGATTGCCGACACAAGATATTAGCGTGTGGACCGGACCGTATGAATATGTGTTCAAATATATATTCAGCAACAAATGTTAAAGTACATTGCTGAGCAACAATCTCTTAACACATGCTGTCAAATACAAATTATATCAAATTTTTTTCAACGTAAAAATAGAAAACAAAGGTTTTAACTACATAAAACCAATAAAAGTTCAATTTAAAATTAGAAAAGGATAAAATTATTGACCATTTAAGTTTTTATGTGAATAAAAAGCTAATATAATGGGTGTTTTTTATTGAGGTATAGAACTTTAAGTTGGCATCACTTTTTTAACTGGCGGCCATTTTGTCAGCTGTCAAGTGATTAATATTTAGTTTGGTTTGCCATTTCATCATGAACAGGTTGACAAAAGAACAACGCTTGCAAATCGTGCAAATTTATTTCGAAAATAATGGTTCAGTTCGCGAAGTTTACCGCAAGCTCCGTCCATTTTATGGTCGACATAATCGTCCATCAGAGCAATTAATTCGGTTAACCATGGATCGTTTTCGCACTACGTTTACTCTATGTGATAATACGCATCCGCAGAGACGTCGAACAGTGCGCACCGAAGAAACAATTGCCGCTGTAGAGCAAAGTGTTGAAGAGGACCCGAATGAATCGATTCGCCACCGTGCACAGCAATTGGAGCTTTGTCCATCAACTTTATGGAAGATTTTGCGCAAAGATCTTGGCTTGCGACCTTACAAGATCCAGCTTGTGCAAGAATTAAAGCCGCGAGACCATGCAATGCGTCGTGATTTTGGTGTATGGGCCGAAAATGAGATTGATCTCGATGCTGATTTCCATCGCAAAATTTTGTTCAGTGATGAGGCTCATTTTTGGTTGAATGGCTACGTCAACAAGCAAAATTGCCGCATTTGGAGTGAAGAGAATCCACATGAGACCCTTGAGACGCCATTACATCCACAAAAACTGACTGTTTGGTGTGCTCTATGGGCTGGTGGAGTCATTGGGCCATACTTCTTCCGAAATAATGCTGGAGAGTCAGTTACCGTTAATGGAGACCGGTATAGAGCCATGATAACCGACTATTTTGTTCCCGAATTGGATGGCATGAATGTGGATGAGTTGTGGTTCCAACAATACGGCGCTACATGCCACACAGCGCACGTCACAATCGATTTATTGAAGGAAACATTCGATGAGCGCATAATTTCGCGGAATGGACCTGTCAATTGGCCACCAAGATCGTGTGATTTGACACCATTGGATTATTTTCTTTGGGGATATGTGAAGTCGCTCGTCTACGCCAACAAACCAGAAACGTTAGGGGACTTGGAAGCCAACATTCGTGGCGTTATTGCCAACATACGGCCCCATATGCTCGAAAAAGTGGTTGAAAATTGGACCTGTAGAATTGGCTTTATTCGAGCCAACCGCGGCGTCCACATGCCCGAAATCATATTTAAACATTAATGGCATAAAATTATCCTTCCAATAAAGCCAAATTGATGGACATTAAAACGATTTTCTTGTGTTTTATTTCAATTCGAAGTTCTATACCTCTAAAAAACACCCGTTATTTGAATATACGTGTTCACCATCTCCAAATACACTGTTGAACACAAGCAATCTGAATTCATCATTCTGCCGGTGTTATTGCTTGTGTTAAGACACATCAAATTGCTGGTGTGGTCGTAGTGTCAAGGTTAAAAGTAAATAAATTTTGAGATGTGGCAAAATCAAAACGATAATAGGAAAAATCGTTTTGTCACACTAATTCATTATTATCAGCATAAGCAACTGTTATTTTTTACATTTATTTTCATTTACATACTTCTTACAACTACAATTCGAGCTGAAAAAAAGTCGGCCAATGTAGCAAATGATTGATTTGATTTTGATTGATTGATTTTGAAGTTTCATTTAATCATTTGTTTAAATGAGAGTTTAGCTCTAGTTGTTCTAAGAAATGTTTGGGGTAAACGTTCCCTGATGATCTGCATTAGCAACAGTGAAATGCACAATAATCAATTTCAATGTATTTTTAAGAAACAATTACCGCCCTATGTATAATCAAAAACTGACATGAAGTTAGCATAAGTGGCAAAATTTAACATGGTCTTAACGTGTTTTGCCATACAATTTTACATTAAAAATCATGCTAGGATGTAATCGTGTGTTAAAACTAAATTATGCGGCGATTTTCATTGTACAAATGTATATACACAGAGAAAAAACTGCCTCATAGAATCAATAAGATTTTCTCTATGAAACGTTTTTAGGCTAAGGTGTATCCCAGCAGAAAGAAGCGAAGATTTTTTCATAGAGATTCCTTATTGTTTTTATGTGGTAAATCTTATTAATTTTATCAAGAAGAAAACCACATAAAATCAAGAAGAAATCTTATTATTCCCAACTTTTTTCCGTTATTTTTGGCACCAAAAAAACAATCCATAGAGAAAAACTTCTTGATTCTATTAGGTTTTCTTATAAATTGTAAACTATAGGGATTTCTTATTGATTTTATTAGGTTGCCTTATTGATTTTTTCAATAAGGTTTTCTTCTTGATTTTATTAGGTCCCTATATGATTATGTGTAAAGCATCTTATTGATTTTTTTAATAAGGAAATCTTCTTGATTTTATGAGATGTCTTGTTATTTCATATCTATAAATAGACATACAGACAATTTTTTTCATGATCTTTTTCGTTTTTGTATAAGCATGTTTGCAAAATTATTTCAATGGTTATTCAGACTGCTTGTTAGCATATTGGTTAGAGTGTTTGTCTATCAGTCAGAAGTTTGCTGGTTCAATACTTGTCTCCTTTCAAGTAGTAATATGTATGTATGGTGAGTTAGTTAATTAAGAATACAATATAATATGTATGTATGTATGTATGTAAGTATGTATAGTATGTATAGTATAAATAAATAACATCTACATATACTACATACATACATAAAAGTATATGGTATAGAATTTCAATGAAAATACATAAGCAAAGCACAAAGAATAAAGACATAATTTTTTTTTCTTTTTATGAAAACCTTATTAAAAAAATCAATAAGATAACCTCATAAAAACTACAAGATTTCTTCTTGATTTTTTTCAAAAAGGTTTTCTCTATGAAATTAATAAGATTTCCTTATTGAAAAAAAACCATAGAGATTTCTTATTAATTTTATTCTATTTTATGAGGTATTTAGTAGGCACTGTTTTCTCTGTGTAGGAACTCGTCAACACGTAGTTCAATTTTGTCACTTATGATAACTTCATGCCAGTTTTTGATTATACAGAACGCCGTTAATTTTTTCCTGAACTAGTTATATATTCATTTTGGGAAAAGTGCGATAGCAACCACTCTAAAATCATACTATTATTATGTTGCTCATCCTTAATCAATCTCAAAACAATTTAATTTTGTTTTATCGCTTTCTTTTAAAATATATTAAAACTAGTGGTTATGGGGCAAAAACAATAGAAAACTTTCATTAGTCTTGTTTTTGTTTTAAACACTGCAAAATACAAAATAAAACGAAAGCCAGCATTTGCTTTTATTTAATTTCTTACTCTGCATTTGAGATGAGCGATATTTCCATACGTGTTACTTTCTCACGGTGATTGAAAAATCACTATTAATGTTTGCGGCCGAATTTATCAAGTAACAGCTACTTGAAATATAAATGTTTCATTCCAACAGTGCATGCTATTTATTTTATGTTTACTTTACAGTAAATTTTAAATAAAATTTTATTTTTACATAATTAGCTTTTATTAAAAACAAATCGTAAATTCGTGTCAAATGGTCCTTTCTGTCAACTACGAGTATGTGTAGCACTAACATTTTTGTCTTTGCAATTTTATTGCCTTGCTGTTTATTCTTGTTATTCTTCTTATTATTATTACTTCTCAAAATAACAGAAGTCTGTTAATAACAAAATACTTTTAAAGCAGAATCGCTCAAATGTGTTAAACGGTCACTGTTTATAAACAGCAGTGAAATTATAAATCTCTTCTTATTAGTATCAGGGTTGTCAGATTTTCTCCAACCTATTTCGCCAAATTGATTTTAAAAATAGCCAAAAGTCGCCAAACAGTTTTTCTTAGTAAATATTTGATAATAAATTTGTTTTTATATAAGACTTTTTTTAATATAAATTTTTATAAAATGATCGTGTAAAAATTTATCAGAAACCACCAAAATTAGAAATAAAATCGCCAAAAATTATTACATGTATATTTTTCTCATCTAAATTCAAAATGCATTAATAACTTTAATTAATTATATAATATATAATTAATATAAGAAAAATCATCAAAATCAAACTGTTTTAGCTTCTTGCAGACAAGTTTTGGTAGGATTTATTTTTGAAACTGCTCCTTCAAAAAATTAATTTTGCTGAATTAGAAAAATTTTTAAGTTCAATTTTGTTAAAAATTTGCCATAATAAAAGCCAACAAATTTATTTATCGCCAGTAAAATCGCCAATAAATTTATTTATCGCCAGAAAAATCGCCATGTCGCCAACCAAAAATTTAGACGCGAAAAAAAGTTGAAAATCGCCACGAGAAATCGTCACATCTGACAGCCCTGATTAGTATTTCTCAAAATAGAAGGGAACTGTTACCAACGAAATACTGTTAAAAGCAGCGATGCCAATTTAGCGCGTTTTAACTATGCGCTTTTTTTCGTCTTAACGCGTTTAATAAAAAAAGCGCTAAAATAGCGCGTTTTGAATAAAGTCAATAATAATTATCATTTCAGTTCAATATTTTTTTACTTTTTTGTATAAATTTAAGAATTTTCTAATATCCAAAACTCTGATAAAATTTTTTAAATTAGTTAGTGATTCAGCTGTCGCAATTCGCAAAATTCGCTTGACCTTGGTTAGAATTAAAAACGCATTTAATACTGTAATGACAAATATTTTGAAAATTCACAACTAAAAATATGTACTAAATACATACAATGACCCAAAAAATGTACATAACTGACAAAGCATCTACTATAGCTGAACTACAAAAAGTATTTGAATCGCAGAACTATTCGACAATTTATATGTTGTTACAAAGTTTTACAAATAAATTAAAAGTAAAAACGAAGGATTTCGATTATTTGGAAGGTGATTCTGATTCTGTATTAAATGATTTTAGTTACTTAAAACATAATGTCAAGGAAGCAATATTGCAAAATCTGATAAATGAATTGTACTAATAGAGTACTAATAAGTACATACATCGACTTTTATTGAAATTTAATTTAGCGCGTAGAAAATAGCGCGTTTTTGCTATAAATATTTGACAATGCTGTAATTTAGCGCGTTCTAGCGCGTTTTGAGAAGGGTAGTAGCGCGTTTGGATTATAAATAGTTGGCATCGCTGGTTAAAAGAACAATGATTTATAAATCACGTTCATTAGAAATAATGGGCCATAACCATAATCAACAAAAAAGTCTACTCTTTTAGTTTTAGAATGCACTTTATTTAAGAATTAATTTTCGACCTACCATAGACGAAAAAAACTGCACTTTAAAGGAAAAAGTCGGTTCTAAAGCAATGATAAGCAAACACATACATATATAATATGAAAGAGAGTAAAATGCATGCTTGTACGAATGTACGTGAAATAAGAGCATAACGAAGTGCCGACGGGCGGTCTTTTGCTTAACACTGTTCTAAAGTTAAAACATGCTGAAGCTGTTTTTAACTAGATCAGCATCGACTCTGGCTCTTAAAGCTTAAATTAGACGTGACATAGCCGTAACGCCATAACCATAACCAAACCAAAACTCAATTGGTTTCTATAGTGAGAGTTATGGCGTTATGGCGAGTCACGTATAATCGAATACAGTGTTGCCCATTAGTTTAGTTTGAACGGCTGTTCTCTATGGCTATAGTTATGTCACGTCTGATTGAGCTTTAATCAAATACAGTGTTGCCCATTAGTTTGGTTCGAACGGCTACTCTATATGGCTATGGTTATGTAACGTCTGATTGAGCCTTTAGTACAAGACAAAATACATTAAAATGAAAGAGAACACATATGAATTTGTGTATGCATGTATGTATGTATGTATGTGTGTATGACTTTCTATCTCTTGGCTTCTTTCGTTCCTATCAACAATTCATAATTCAATTATTGAACAGTTTATTGTATTAAAAATAAAAATTAAAATACAAATACCTTTTAAATTTTCTCTATATTAATTATTTGTTAAGTTATGTTTATGTACGGTTGTTTTATTTTATCTTGTTATTAAATTTTACCCTTTTTCATAACACAGTATCAGCACTGTTGTCAGAACTTCTAGGGGTGAGATCGTCAAAAACTACAGATTTCTGTGCAAAAAATCGTCAAAATCGTCAAGTCATTTTAGAAAATCGTCAAAAAAAACGTCAAATCAAAAATATTAAATTTTTTGTATTTTAATTGTTTTATTACAAAAACTATTACAATGGTTCAAACTTATTAACTATGCTTTCTAAAAATATATACATATACATTAAATATATGTATATATATTACCTAAACATGAAAACCATTAAAATTAAAAATAAAAATTAAAAAACTTAAAATGAAATCAGAATTCACATATTTATTTTTAAAACAGATAATTTATAAAAAAAATAATTAGCATTTTTGTTATACAAACATTTTATGTATAAATATCAGAATTTAACATTTTGAACACAAAAAAAATCATAACACATCAAAATGCAATACTAAAAAAAGTTGCCATATATATTAAATTTAAAAAAATCGTAATTTCTGGACCTAAAATCGTCACTAGTGTATTTTGAGCAGTGATGCCAACTTTTTTGGCTCTAAAAGCACATCAAATTTTAAAAAAAAGCACTATAAAGCGTAATTTTGATATCTAAAAAGCGTAAAAAGCACTTACGTGAAAATCGAGAAGATCCATAACGTGAATTAATGTGAAGTTTAGTAATGTTTAAAATTTTCTAAGCTATTCTCTAATTATTGAAATATATCAGACAAAAAAGGTATGCTTTACACTGAAAAAATAAATACGTCAAGTTTTTATTAAAATAATTTTAAGAAATTCACAAATTTCTTAAAAGCACTACTTGGTGCTTTTCCTTATTTTGGCACCAACGTTCAAAATTTGGCGTTTTGAATCTTCAAAAAGCACTAAAAGTAGTGCCAAAAGCACCAAGTTGGCATCGCTGATTTTCAGAGGTGAAAATCTTCAAAATGCAGAGAAATCGTCAATTCCAATGCCAACTTGGTGCTCTTGGCACTATTTTTAGTGCTTTTTGAAGACTTAAAAGTGCCAAACTAAGAAAAAGCACTAAGTAGTGCTTTTAAGAAATTTGTGTATTTCTTAAAATTATAATAAAATTATTGATTTAATAAAAACTTGGTGTATTTATTTGTTTAGTCTAAGACATACCTTTTTCGTCTGATATATTTCATTAAAAATGTTGGTAATATTGCCGAAATAGGGAATAGCTTAGAAAACATTACTAAACTTCACTCTTTTTTCACGTTAGTGCTTTTTACGCTTTTTAGATTTCAAAATTACGTTTTTTAGCGCTGTTTTAAAATTTTGATGTGGCTTTAGAGCCAAAAAATTTGGCATCACTGACAGTGAGTATCAGATGAGAGAGAGATGAGAGAGTTGTGAGACAGAGATGCCACTTTATTATATTTTGTTTTCGATCATATGAAAAATTTCAAATATTTGCTGTGGCCTGGGTGCCACAAGTCGATTCAACTTAACACACACTTTGTTGTTGACTATAGTAGAAAAATATTTAGGAAGAGGTTGTTAATTTTAAGTTGTTTCTAAAACGTACCTACTTTATTCTGTGACTCAACTTAACAAACACTTTGTTTTTGATTGTAGTAGAAACATATTTAGGAATAGGATTTTAATTTTAAATGATTAAACAGAATACTGGCTTCAACACATTTTCCATACAAATTGACACAAAAAAACAGCCGCAGAAACCGGTTGTGAGATAGAATCTATTTTATTTTGAGAGCGTTTTTTCTTATACTCTCACATATCAATGTTCATTCTCACAAAAATGTTACCATACTTTCAATAAATTTCATACATTTTGTAAACAAAACTACAAAGAAAAATAAGCACAAAAGAAAATAAAACAAAAATTAGAGAGCATTTGAAGTTACTGCCGTCGATGTTATTATGGGCTTGATTAATTTGTCAGCGATTTTCCTGAAATTGCAGACTTTATTCTGTTTCTACATTAAGTTGTTTCTAAAACGAACATACTTTATTCCGTGACTATGGTTATGGCCCAATGTTTTAAAAAAAATCGAGTGTTCGCTCAACACTTTTGCGTATAAGTAATATAGTTAAATGGTTGAACTAAAACATTAATCATACTATATTACTTCTCCTAATGCAATTGTGTGTGTGTGTGTACTTATGTTGCCTTGCAAACGTTTGCAAATAATTAAACAAAATATTAATCATACGATTAAACTTCTCCTAAATAGCTGGAGTGATCTTAATGCAATTGCGTGTGTGTGTCAGTGTGCACACTTCTACCGATATTCGGTAGATTCTACCGAATATGTTTGTGAATTTAACAATCTACCAATTCTATCGAACAAGGCCTGAAATCTACCGAATATTGTTATTTAGTAATTTAAGTCGATATATGTATGTGTAAATTGCCTATTTTGTCACATAGCAGTGCGGCCGCAGAGCGGTCATTTTCTGTCATGAAAATCATTAAAACAGAACAAAGAAATCGGTTAAAAACTGAAACTATAAGTAACCTAATATATGCCAAAGAATTGTGCCTTGGGGATGAAATATTTATTCCTACCAATGATTTAATAATTTTTGCACAAAAGTTTAAATTCATAAATGGATCTTACATACATAAAATCTTTTTAGTTACAAATGTTTGTCAAATAAAAGTTATTTTAGTAGCTTTATAAAACCTATGTACAAAAACTTAATTCCTGTTATTTATGCATATTATTTTATGTATGCATAGCACATCTATATAAAGGGTAAGGGCAAATAACTGGGGATGACACTTTTTTTATTGGAAATGTTTCATTGTTTATGGCAGTTTAATTTCCAATCACATGTGAAGTTTTAAATGCGCTTTTGGAACATTTTTAGTTTGATACTCCTTGCACTTACCCTTTATATATAAGTACATATATTTTGTTATTTTTTATGTTTCTTTGAATTGTTATTTTTTATGTTTCTCTGAATAAAAAAAATTTCTACCGAATTTCATTCAAATCTACCGATTTTTTTTGTCGAATCTACCGAATTTAAAAAAAAAATTAAGTGTGCACACTGGTGTGTGCCCTGCAAAAGTTTGCATGCAATATGAGTACTTTTACGTATAAATAATTAAATAATTAAAATAAAATTTAATCATACGATTAAACTTCTTGGCAAGTGGTGCTGCAACAACTCCCTCATATGCATGAAAAAATGTTTAGAAAAATCTGAAAAGTAATTCATCTTCATTCTAAATCCAATGTGGCGGACGCGTTTCAATGTGTATGGCCCAAGGCTATTTATTATCCAACCTTATGAAATTGCAATTCAATAAAAGTGTTTGCTGAGAGAAACTCAAAATAGTCGAAGAATTCGAAAATTGAATTGAGATTATACAAATTCAATATAGCGAACGCACCTAAAAATGAAATATAAATTGTCTTCACTCTAAATGCAATATGGTGGATTCTTCCTTGAATGGATGGCCGGCCCAATTCTTTCCATGAAACCTCATGAAATGGCTATCAAATGAAGGGGTATGTTGTAAAGAATTCTAAATACAAATTCAATATGGCGAATGCCTTTTAAAATGGCTATTCGTTTTTATGCAACATCTTGATATGGGTGTATTAAATGAAAGAGTTTGCTTAAAATAATTGGAAAATTAAATGATATCATTAGAAACCCAATATGACACTAGCTTCGAAGATGGATGATGTGTATCATTGAATTGAGATTATTATAAATCCAATATGGAGGACGCCTTAAAATTTCTGAACAACAACTATGTTTTTGATGAAACCTCTATCGAAAGCGTTTGTTGAAAAGAATTATTCATCCTCGTGATATCGGTATCAAATTAATAATTCTTTCGCAAGAATAGTGTGTTGGCAAACAGTTATTTTTAATCAGATGCTGTCAAGTTTATAATTTTTATTTTTGAGAAACATTTAATATTTTACTGAATAAGTTAATGAGTTAGTTTGGAAAAAATTGCAACAAGAATACAACTTAATATAAAAAAATTCCCAGCAAAGTACAAATTATAAACTTGGCAGCACCCGCTCAAAAATACCTGTTTGGCAACACACTATTCTTGCAAAAGCAATGATTAGAACACCTGGCAACTCCTGCTTGCTGTGATTGAAGTTGAACGTTTGACTTACTTAACTTAATTTATTTAAGATCAAGACTTATTTCAACGAATACAAATAATTGTAAAAAAATATATTCATGCCTATATCTGGATTTGAACATAAAATTCCCTGCATGACAAGCACACGTTGTACTACTGCGACACGCACAGAATATGTATGTATACAATCACATCTATCGTGAATAACAAGTAGAATTTTTTATCGTGAGATTTTCATTCCCCTCGAAGAGAAAGATGCTATCGTGAATCTGCCGTGACAATTTTCCTCGTTATCAGTCCCACTGAATTTAAAAATGTGAAGAAGATTTGTAAAGCTTAAAAATTAATTGAAAATTAAACAAATTTAAGTTTAATATTAAGAAATACATTTTTAATATTTAATTCGATGGAAAATATCGAAATTATGCAATGTAATACTTCATCAGTTTGCGTGAAAAAATAAAGTGAACAAAACCAAAGGAAAAGTGAAAAAATTCCGGTGAAAAAAAATTATTCACGATAAGAGAAATCAAATAAAAAGGCAAACATTTCTAGGGAAAAATTACTAACGATTGCAATTTGGCGAAAAGGGGAAATATTTCGAGGGATAAAATTTTCACGATAGGGGTGAATTTATTTTATTTATTTACATGACAGTCTTTATATAACTGCTGTTAAGTAATGCAGACGGTATGTACTCTGTATCGAAAAGTAAGGTGTGCATAATATATCTAAGTCTATGCTAATATGCCGCTGGGTTACTGAAGCTTTCGTTTCGTTCGCATTTGTACGATTGCAAGCAAGTGAATTTTGTTTGCGCTAATTGTCATTGGAAAAGTATCTGTTTTAGTTTTGCTCTTGTACAAAATGATCCAAAAAGAAATTGAAAAGTTTTTGTCTTTGAAGGAAACATAACCCAGCCATGTATCTATGTATGTGTATACAGACAAAAATTAGAAAAAATAAAAGAAATCTGTACAATCTAATCTATAAATTTAATAACCCACAACAAAATATCTATCATTAAAATTCCATTATAGATTTTATCTAACATAAATATCATTATAATGAGAAACACACATATGTATGTACGCATGAGAAACTAGTTGGTACTTTTCTTAGATATTGTGAATTTAAACAAACACAGATGCTACTATCCTTTTATCTTGTGTGTGTGGGGAAAATATAAGAATTAATTTGTCATCCCTTTTAACTATTAGCATTGTTGCCACAAATTCCTATTCTCATTACCACCTGCCTCACATAAAGAAGAAACACATAATCGGTTCAAAAATATTCTTTAAGAAAATAAAACAATTTCTATTCAAATCCACATGAGTTAAAATAAAAGAATTTCCAAATCATATAAATACAACATTACTTTACATAAAATTGTAGGCGCGTGTTTATTTTATGTGTCATACATACAGACAAACATTCATATTTTAACATTATTTTGCTTTTAATTAGAGATGAGCGTGTGAAATTTTTATTCATGTTACGCGTGCTTCACGAGTACATACGAGTAATTGTAATTGAATTAAATGACATATAATTTTTTCTACTTTATTTAATCTAAATGATTGATAGAGTGAAATAGCAAAAGTTAGGAAGAATTCAGTGTTTGGCCCTGGAAACATCCAGCATCACATCCGTGAACGTACAAGTCGTCACATAAAAATGCCATTTTCGGATTATGACATACGTGAACGTACTGAAATCCCATTCAGCTTATACGATTGACGTACATATCACTTAATTTGATTTCGTACGATTGTCGATACTACCCTAATTTCTATATGTTTTAATAATTTTAGTACATATTTTGCAATCGACTTTATAATTACTAGTAAATAAATACATATAAATATATTTAATATAGTTGAATGCAATTGTATTACCAGTCGCAACGTGTATGGTTGCTGCATTGCAATAAGACTCGATGTTATGATTTACATTTATCTGTAAAATCAATTGTAAGAAGGAGCAGCGTTGCCAGAATTAACGATTTTTACATCTACTTCTACACATTAGTGCTAGCTTAAGTCGGGTGTAAAAACAAACTTATGGAAATGAAAGTTGGAAAATTTCTCAAGCGATCTTGCATTTGTAATTACTGACTTCAAAGAGAAAAAATGCACGGAATTTTAGAAATATATTGTCTCGTGCGGAGATATTAGAACAAACAAAAATTAATGTTCAAAAGATAATTAAATCACAAAAAAATTCTTGTTCTTTTACCTTTTTATTAATTTTTTTATTTGCATTTATATTTACCATCAAACTCATTTCACTACATATGTAATTAATTTCCTGATTAAAAATAAATGCTGATTTTCATAGTCGAAAATTAAAAAAAAAAAATTATAGTTTTAAATTACAAATTCTTTAATCCTGGACATATTGAAATCGATATTAATGCCAATAAAAAGCTAAATTTTACAGTAATTTTTAAATGAGTGCTTGTTGCATTCTTTTTCATATTCATCCCTATCGTGAATAACAAGTCGAGTTTTTGTTCCCGTTAAATTTTTCCCCGCTATCAGTCTCAGTGAAGATAAAAAAAGATGATTTGTAAAGCTTAAAAATTAATTGAAAGTTAATCAAATTTAAGTTTAATAATAAACGAGTTAATTAATAATAACTTTTAGGTTCCAAATTAAATTTTTTTAACTTTAAATATTCTAGGTGCAGTGGAAAAATATTCTTTAGTATGCCATCTGAGCATCGAATGAGACCGATCCCATGCCCCAAAAGTGTTTCCTCCCAGAGATATGCGCGTTTTATGATGTGATGGTACACCAAAGATACACGTATTTAAATCTTTAAAATGGCTCTCCTGAACAAAACCGGTTTTTACCCTTAGGTCCCTTTGTATTTTGCGCGTCACATATAATTGTTTTTAGTAAAGTGTTGATTTTACACGCAAAGTTTCTGGCAACGCTGAGTGTGTGTATATGCATGTATGTATGTAGTATGTGTGAGAGATAAAGTGTTTATCTTCTCAAATGGCCTTGAGCAATGGCAAACGCATTATTTTTTATTGCTTTTGTTTAAATAAATTTTGTTGCTTTTGTGAGAATTGTTAATTTTTTGCTGTGTTTGTTTTGTTCTTCCAAATCAGAAGATGGATGACTTTTGATTTTCAGGGCCAAACCCACGATGTCGACAACGTTCGACTTGTCGCACACTTACATTCAAAACAAAAACAAATTTTAATATTTTGTTGTTGTTTAAAATGTAAGTGTGCGACAAGTCGAACGTTGTCGATATCGTGGGTCAGGCTATTAATTTTCTCAATAACATTTACATGTTTTTTTTTTGTATGAAATATCACAACAAGTCACATATTTACACACATATACATTAGGGTAGTTCTCAAAAAAAATTCGTTTTTTTTTCTCAGAACCAGGTTTCAAAATTTTGTTTAGGTAAAAAAATAGGCCTGTTAAAATATCAGCTTATAATATTAATGATGAGATGGTGCGCATCGCACTTTTCGATTTCCCATACGGTTTACATGGTATGAATTGATTTTATTCATTCTGATTGTCATAAGTAAAGAATAGAATGTTCTATAGTAAATTTCTTGGTACGCTTTTGTAGAAAATTGAACGTTCTACAAAAAGCGTGCCAAGAAATTTACTGTAGCACATTCCGTTCTTTACTTATGACAATCAGAATGAATAAAATGAATTTATACCATGTAAATCGTATGGGAAATCGAAAAGTGCGATGCGCACCATCTCACCATTAATATTATAAGCTGATATTTTAACAGGCCTATTTTTTTTACCTAAACAAAAGTTTGAAACCTGGTTCTGAGAAAAACCAACGAAATTTTTTTGAGAATCACCCTAATATACATATGTAAGTGTATGTATGTACGTAATTTTTAAATTAGACAACATTTTGACGTAGATTTTTATTTTTTCCCCTTTTTTTTTTTGTTATAGGGTAAAAAACAGAACTTGAGAAATAATGGGTTTAAGTGTTTTGGTATCAAAGTAAAAGCAAAAATATCAAAGTACATATGTAGTATGTAATAAACATACATGGGCATACTGCATTACATTTGTAATGCAGTAAAATTTTTGAAATATACTTATTACTGGAAAAAATTCCAGTAACCAGTAAAATTTTACTGCTTACTGAAAAAAAATTCAATAACCAGTAAAACTTTACTGCTTACTGAAATAATTTCCAGTAACCAGTAAAATTTTACTCCTTACTGAAACCATTTCCAATAACCAGTAAAATTGTACTGCTTACTGAAAATATTGCAGTAACCATTAAAATTGTACTGCTTACTGAAAATATTACAGTACCAGTGAAATTTTACTGCTTACTGAAAATATGGCAGTAACCAGTAAATTATTGCTACTTACTGAAATAATCGCAGTAGCATGTGCAAAATAAATATGAAAAAATTTTTGATAGTAAAAAAATAATTTAGTTACGGTTTCGACGCTCTGGACAAATGAGTGATACAACAGAGTTTGATAGTGAATGTTCTATTATGGATCCCGGAGCTATATTCAGAACGAATACTGAATTAAGATTTATATTACATGTTATTTTTTAAGTGTAATACACCACTGCCATCATCTGCACCTGTAGAAAGGCAGTTCTCTTTTGCCGGTATTGTGAATCGCTCCAGAAGGCAAAAACTTAGTGATTCAAACTTTGAAATGCTTGTATTAAGAAACGCTAACAAGTAAGAAGTACAATTTTACTGGTACTGCAATATTTTCAGTAAGCAGTAAAATTTGACTGGTTACTGCAATATTTTCAGTAAGCAGTACAATTTTACTGGTTACTGGAAATTGTTTCAGTAAGTAGTAAAATTTTACTGATTACTGGAAATTATTTCATCAACCAGTAAAAGTTTACTGGTTACTGCACACTATTTCAGTAAGCAGTAAAAATTTACTGGTTACTGGAAATTGTTTCAAAATCAGTAAAATTTTACTGCTTACTGCATTACAGGTAATGCATTACATATGTAATGCAGTATGCCCATGTATGGTAATAAAGCTTTATGCATAAGTAAGAAGAGCGTATAATCAATATAATTATATATAAGAAATTTAGATTAACCATACGCATAATTTACATCTGATCGAAATCCAGTACAATTTAAAAAATTTATTTGTTTTATTCATTGATGCTAAGCAAACAACTTCAGTAGACACAATCACAATCACTTCAATCACAATCAAAAAAAAAAGCTTACAAAACCTCAATTTTTATAGACAAACTCCCAATAAATTATTGAGATTTACAAAACTACAATTTGTTACAATTTAATTTTAACATTTGTTAACGCACTAAGAGTCCCAAGCTATTATTTTACTTATTTAGTAAAATATTGTTTATTAAAAATACATTGAAATTGATTATTGAGGGGTTTAGCTAGATCCTATGCGCATTTCACTGTTGCTAATGCAGATCATCAAATAAAGCTATTCAGCATGTGTTGCCTTTTTTGATACACGTTTAATAAAAAATAAAATATTGAAAGAATTCTATTAGATTTTAGTTTAAGTTAATGTCCATTTATAATGTTCATACACCATAAAAAAATCTTATTGTCAAAATTTGTGTGAAAAACAGAATAAAAACAAGTAATTTTTGTGTACAAAGTTTGACGTTTAACTTCTGCACAAGTTGCTGTATTGCCAACTTTTAGACCTACAGCGAAGTATTTTTTTATATAATATGCAGAAAAACAAATAGAAGGTTTAGAGATATTTTGGCGACATCTAGATTTTTATTTGTATGGGAAATCTAATCAAAATAAGCTAGATTTTGCTTACACTACAAGCAGCGATTTATGCTGTTAGTTAATTCTATAATAACGAGAAAATGCTTTTTTAATTTCGTAGTCTTTCAGCAGAACACTTTTAAAATTTGAGTAGTTTTCTTAAATTTGTTCTCATTGCTCAGTAATAATTATTATTTTCTTGGAGATCATATTATCTGAAGAATCCTAAATACTATATTCAATCATGCCAAATGATATATAAGTAATTTCACTATTATAACTTTCTAAAATTATGTACAACTAAATTGAAACTTTGTTCATATATTCCTTAAAGTTGAGGGGCTTGAAAGCAAAAGGGTAAAAGAGCCAAAAATTAAAAAAAAATGAGTTAGATGCAGCAATCAACACTTGATTAATACTAATATCTATCACTCTATAAAAATTCAGACCTGTATGATTACCTCAACCTGACCGAAAGTTTTACTGCTGAAAACAATCTAAAGGTAGAATTAGTAAAATCGTATCGTGATGTTGCGTGTCAGCTGACAAAAACCGTACCATATACAATGCATGTTACTAGTTATAAAATATGTGGTGGTAGCACTGCTGACGTAGGAATCTGCAGAAAACAGATTTTTCTGTAGCGAATGTCAAAAACGCCGCATTTAATGCCAGACAAAAAAAATGTGCTGTGCAAACTGTTACATTTTCTATAACTTGTGCACAAAGTTGAATGATACGGCAAGCTGTAAAGTAGAATGATACGATTTTACTAATTCTACCTTAACAGGGAAAAAACTTTGAAGCTTAATTGCTCAAAATTTTCATTTGCTTTTAATACCCTCAATTAAGATATCATAATAATATCAATATCTCAATTTTACTTAAATTTACTTAGCCGCATGATTTGTTGCCAAACATTGTGTATGTGTAAAATAAAAGGGTGTTCAAGCGATATCGAAATAATGCGATCGCTTTAAAATTTATATTGAAAACAATAATATAAGAAAATGTTTAAATTATAGAAGGAACATATGTATGTATGTATAAAAATACATAAGCCTACAGTACACGGCATGTAAAAAGTCACATGCGTATGTGGCGATGACGTTACGAGAATTTTCAGCATGGCTAGATGCCGTAAAAATTTTATAGTATTTTTGTTCCAAAATACATATTTGGCACATGTAGCCGAATTGAAGACATTTTCTGGGGCAGTTCATCTGCAAGCATGTTAATATCTACATGTACATATTAGAGCTGTGCCAAATCGTTCTTTTCAGTGACCGGTCATTTTCGTTCAATTAGCAAAAAATTGACCCGTTCGTTCAATCGTTCACTTTTGAACGACAGTATGAAACAATGCTATTTTGTAAGAATAATAAAATCTGTTGTATATACGAGTATTTAAATAATGCGAATGAATGAATTGAAGAATTTATTAAAAAAAGTTGAATTATTTATTTAAAAAATTATATTTAAATTCATTTTATAAATAATTTCTTGTTTTTTCGACTAGAATATTGTACATTTTATTTTGGCTTAATATTTAGTTTAATATTAAGACTAAGAAAGGTACTTTTGTTTGGTTTTGCTAGTTTTTTTTTCATCAGATAATTAATAAAAGCATTGTAGCTCTTTTATCGCTATTTATATATCAAAAGCGCATCAATGTTTGAATGTTACTTCTCAAAGTTTAAGTTAAAATTTTGTCCTCAAAAATATTTTACCGGAAACAAAAGAAATATCTCAAGCACTACAAATTCATTTTAGATTGAGGTAATGAAATGTATGTATAAACATCTATACAGTTAAGGTCTAACATCTTTACTTTGTAAAAACACTTTATAAAAGACACTAGTAAAAATACTTCTTGTGAAAATACTGTTAAATCAAATTATAAAAAGAATGATGACAGTATCAAAGCGATACTAAATAGAATTTGGTATACACGTACCTAAACCTTTTAAAACACAAAAACTCAACTCAAACAAAAAGACATAACATAAATAGCAAACATGAACGAAAGTAAATTTGACATAAAAGACTTGAAACACAAACTGAATGATCGAAAACTTCGAGCGGTACAATACTGATCCAAAAGCGTTCAGTAAAATCACCGGATCAGTTAGTTCAATTAAGTGATTCGTTCAATTTAACCCGTTCGTTCATGAGCTACACAGCTCTAGTACATATGTTGCTAGTACACGGCATGTGGCAAATGCGGCATGCGCATGTGGTTTTTTACGTGCCGTGTACTGTAGGCTATACATATATGTATACATACATGCTTACGTATGTATGTATGTATGTACACATGTACTACATACATACATACATACATATGTATGTACATATGTACATATGTATATGCATATAATATTTTTTATGAAAATATGCAAGTTTGGGTTTAATTAAATTACTTTTAAATTTTTTTTACAAATTTGTTATTCTTTTAAAGAATTTCAAACAATCACTTACCTATTGTTATAAAGCACTTGAAGTAGCCGCCGCAAGAAATAATTTCAAATTCAATATGTATTTTCATGTGGGTGGATGCCGGTCGCACTTTTAGCAAATAAACATTTTAAGCAACAATAATTTGCACATAAAAATGTTTTTCTTTTTTCATTAATTCTTTACCAATACATTTTTTCTAAGCGTTAGATGTATTTTACTTGGCAACCGGGATTTAAGAATAGTTTTGCATTAATTTTCACAACAAAATTGAATTGTTTAACCATGTGCATTTTTGGTTTTGTTTCCTGAAAAGAAAATAATGCCATCTTTATTTACCAACAAGCTATTACATAAATATGTAGATTTCATTGCAATTAATTTTTAAAAATTTATAAAACATATTTAAAATTTCAAAATGATAAAATGAACATTAGCAAATCATTAAAGAAACACATTTTTAATACACGAATATTTTTTTGGCATTTATGTATATTCCAATCATGTATCTACATAAACGCTGTTTGTTACGCAAGCTCTTTTAATAACTTATAAAGATTTTTCTCAAAAAGATATTTAAAAAGGCCCCCAAATACAAACAAAATACAAAAATAACACGTTACTTCTATAAAAAACTTTAAGTGTCACTATTAATACACTAAAATTATGGTTTTTATTCTCTCAATTCACACAACTCAGAAAAAAAACAATTTGTACCGTTAATTTAAACAAAAATTCGCACGGAGCACAACCAACCGCTTACTTAAACGTTTCATGGAAAACTAAAAATTCCTTTCGATTTCAGCCAGTCAACAAACCAGCATGAATACTCACATACATACATACATCCATACTTGCAAGTGCATGTACATTAAGCAGAAATAAATTAATAAATAACAGAAACAAACAGTTAAAACATAAAATACTCTTTATGTACATTAACAACAACAAGACTACCGCAATAATAAACAATGCGTAACAGAATAAAATTAAAAGAAAACAAAAAAGTAAACATATGATTTTTGTTTTCATAAAAAGCAAAACCATAAATAATAATACTGCTCTGTTATTTATTTTAACAGAATATGTACATAACATTAAATGGCTGCTGTAAATATGAAGTGAAATATGTACAAACTTATAGGTATGTCTAATTTGATTATGTTAAAAACAGCCAATGTTAGGAAATACCGTTAAGGAAACGGATATTTAAAAATATGAACCAGTTGTTTTTCTATTCACTACTTTCGCATACATTTATTTATAAAAGTTTTTGATTTACAATAAAAATTATAAATTAAAAAAACAAACTATGTACATAGTTACACAATTGGTTTGGCCACATGAAGCATACTTATTTACAATGCCCTTTAAACTCAATAGCATTTTCAGTACAGCTTTTGTGATAAGAAACAAACTTATTTAAAATTTTTACTTCAGAGTACTGATTTTTTAATTGTGATTGTGGCAACTAATTGTGAAAAGGTTGGGAAGATTGCAAAACGGATGCAGAATCAAATAAAGATGTTTGTTGTGAAAAAAAATTTTTGTTTGAGACTTTTTCAGTTGTTGTACATATGTATGTATGCATGTATTTGTGTTCATAATTTTCAATAGCCTTTTGAGAGTTTCTCTATATACATACATCTTGTTATATTTTGTAACAACGATGTTTTACAGAATATAAAATAGCTGAAGATTTAGCATCGTAATTATCCAGAAGCCAGAGTCGGCGTCTCAGTCCGTTCCTGCCAAAGAAATCGAACAGAATCTTATCGCGTTTCGTAAAACACTTCGCTAATATACAATTTATTGAATTTTGCTTACATTAGCGCCCATATTATTCGGCCACTTAAAAATAGAACGTAAACAGAAAGCAGAAGAAAACTTTAGTTTCGGTACCTGCTAACTAGACGGAATATTTGAAAACAAAAACACGATAACATTGGCACATATTTTTGATAAAAGTTCCGCACCAACAATAAAACGATAATACCCAATTTCTATTCTGACCGAAATCAGTTTCAACAACCCTGAATTACGAAATATAGCAGAGACGCCAACCAATTTTGCAACTAAAAAGTTCTTTTGCAAGTTCTAAAATGAAACAATGAAACGCAAACATGTACAAAGTAACATGCACGTATTTATGCACATATCGTTATATAAATTAAAAAAGGAGTTACATTTAAAATATTTCTCAACTCTTTTGACTTTTACTAATAAATTCGATATTTTTGAGCGGGTGGATTTCCTTTAATTACATCATAATCAACCAAAAAGACGATTTTGAATGTTTTGTAAGTTAGACATTTTTTCACTTTATATGACGACACACACACACACATCCATATTATATTTTTACCAGTAAATGTTTAAGTTTCACAACTTTATTCTTTGGTAGTCATTAAAACGAAAAAAAAAATTATTTAAAAATAAAAAATCACTAAATAAATACAGCATATTTAAATGTCCATAGTCTCACCTCACCGTTCTCACATTTTCAATTTTCCAGTTTTATATTTTCCAATTCCTCCGACAAACTCAAATCATCCTCCAATATTTGCTCAAAGTCAATAACAATTTGATTTTGCGACGGTATATAACGTGAACACTCTATTTTCGCTTTGGAAAACATTAGACGTGCAGCACGGTATTTGGGTTTATCGGCATATTTGTCCGACATGTAATATATTTTCGATAAACCTGATTGTACAATTAGTTTGGCACACTCATTGCAAGGAAATAGTGTAGTGTAGAGGCGGGTATTCTTCAGATTGGCACAATTTTTATTCAAAATAGCATTTGCCTCTGCATGGACCACAAACATTCTCTTATCATTCATTGGGTCAACATCATCCACCAAACTTTTGGCATCACTGACTTTATACCAAGGAAACTCATCATCTTCACATTTGCTGGGAAAACCATTGTAGCCAATGGCCACAATACGATTTTCCTCATTGACAATAACAGCTCCCACTTGAGTTACAGGATCTTTGCTGCGTTGGGACGACAGCACTGCTGTTGCCATAAAATAATCATCCCAGTGTAGATAATCCACGCGTTTGCTATTAAATAAAGGTACCAATTTGGTTGGACTGCTAGTAGACGACATCGCGATAGCTAAAAGAAAAAAGCCACGAGATATACATATATATTTCTCGCACATATGTACTATATTATGTGTATGTTTGAGAACATTTTAAATAAAATTTAAAATATTCAGTAATAAATTCAATTCTATATTTTATATATTTTATATTTTTGTTTCTTTAGTGGTTTATGCGAAATTAAATGGAATTTTATTGCAAAAAAAAACTGAAAATAGTAATATAATAGTGAAATGAAACAATACATTCATTCAAATACTTATGAAATAGAGAACAATAATTTTAATCTCGTGCATGTCTAAGCATTTTGGGCTCTAATGGGTATTGGATTTTGTTTGAGGTGCAGATAGATGGAACGCATACGTGACACATCTTTGCCCGATTTATTAACTTTAGGATTGAAGTCACACAACTTGGCAATGCGTTCCCATTCAGTACCAGGTTCCATGGCTCCACCATTTTCTAAGGCAGCTGCTTGCTTTTCAGCACTGCGGGCAGCAGATTTTGTTTTAGCAATTGATTCTTCGGTTTGTCTCAGCCAATCTTCCAATTCCTTTTTAGCTTGGGCTCGTAATTCCTCCTTTTTGCGTTCCTCTTCACGATCTTTTTCTTCCAGACGTTGTTGCTGTTCTTCTCGCCATTTTCGTATCTTTTCGGGTTCAATGCGTGATGGTGGTGGTCCAGAAATGGGATTTATGTCATTATTGTCCCCTCCAATCATTTCAAATGAACCTGTAGATGACTCTAAGCCGCCACTATTGGCAACTAATTCGTTCATGTCACTTCCCAATAAACCAGCATCGTCACTACCTGCAGTAGGTTTTACACTAGAGTTAGCATTTATTTCAGCTTCCAGGTCTCCCAAAATTGATTTCTCTTGAGCCAAAAACTCGGCAGCTGGATCGACTTCTTCACTTAAATTTGTTGGAGCAGCAACAAAATCATCTCCGAAGTCCATATTGAAAAACTAATTTTAAACGATTATTCGTTGTTGCTAAATGATGACACATCATTTTACGTTGCACCAAAATTAAAAGGAAAAGGGGCGTATTATTTAGATTATATTTTAAGAAAAATGTCAATTAAAGCTTTTAAAATTATTATACATACCAATTGTGTGCTAAATAGTTTAAATCTTATACAATTTTCTTGATTTAAGTTTCTTAACTTTCAACTTTTTTTATTTCTGGTATTTTTTGTGACTTTCGTATTTTTCTATTCTGATTTTTTTATCAATCCATTTTGTTCCCTCTTTACGTTTTTGTCACATTAAATTTGTGTAACAACGTCCGAAGCTTTATTTAAAAAAGCAATATAGCGTTTTTATTTTTATACATTTCCAACCCATAACTAACAATCGCTAATTTTCTAAAAAGTATTAACATATTATAAAAAAAATATATTTTAACAGCCTTATTTATAATAAAACTTAAAAAGGCTTTATAAAGGCTTTTTAAGAAAAATTTTGTATGAAAATTGATTTAAAAAAAACCCTTATAAAGACTTTTTAAGTTTTATAAATAAGGCTGTAACATAATAAGCACTATACATAAATAACATCTTCATCATAAATAAAAAAGTCGATTTATCAATGTCTAGAAAAATAAATTAGCAAAAACACATTTTATGAAACAAAAAAAGGCATCCGAATGCATCTTTCTATTTATGTATATATTTCTATTTATGTATATATATATATATATATATATATATATATATATATATATACATATATATATATATATATATATATATATATGTCTTCAATAAACACACACACAAACATGACACATATGACAATGTTGGCTATTTAATTTTGCAATGAACAACAGTTTTGTTTAAATAAGATTTATATATAAAAAAATATACAGGGCCATATCAAAACAAAAATTTATTTGAACTTCAAGTGTTCTTTTGTCAAAATTTGTATGGAAATTTTGTTTTAACGTACACTTCAAGCTCAAATAAATTTTTCTGGATACGGCCAACAATCATTGACTCATTTATTGGCCCTTAACTGGTTAAATCGATATAACAAGATGTAAAAACGACCAAAGGAAAAACCAAAACAAACAAGCACATGTTGATGCAGACAACGAAGCTCATCATCTGTGAGCCGGCTAACAGCCGCAGCCGGAAATTTTCAACGAGCCGCAGCCGCTTTTTTAAATCCATTCTTTTAATTAACGGTAGAGTATGTGCCCGCTTCCTTTGTCATTAGCCCACATACACCAGCCACGTACGGATTTATTAGAATGCAGCCGCGCATAGGGATAGGCAAAATATATCGATACATGGAAACACCGTTATTTAAGAAAATAAATATCGATGCATATTGTCGATATTTCAAAAACCGCAGGAAATAATCAATGTTGCTCTATATTTTTTAGAGCACTAGGCTAAAAAGTCAAATTTTGTTTCTGCGTAAAAGCATAAAACTGTTCTTATTATCATCAAATATGTAATGGTTAATTGTACCAAGACACATTCACCAGGTAGTAGCGAAGACACAGCTGAGCTATTTTTTATTAAAGCTACCGGGAAACTTTAAAAATTTTACAAATAAATTTTAAAAAATATGTATGTTAAAAAAGATTTAAACGAGATATATTTTATTGAAAAAATTCGTAAAGAAATTAAAAATTATAATATTGAAATATTATGAAAAATTTTTAGCGTTAAAATTTTGCTAGTAATAGCTGCCGAGGAGAAATTTGTTCAACTTTAAGTGAATAAATAATTTGTATTTTTATTTTAACAAACCATTTATATTTTTGACATTTTGGATCAATTAAAGATCCGTTGTTTTTTTTATTGTGGTATTTTTGTGACCTTGATAATACCTAGAAATGAATTTGCCTGATTTATACTAACCTGATTTACACAAGCCATAAGTAATTTTTTTGTAATGTGACTTTTCTTTCAATTTGTATAAGACATAGAGCTGCAAAACTATCGATAGTATCGATAGTTTTGTTGTAAATGAAATATCGATAGTTTTTTCCACTATCGATACTATCGGTCAAAAAAACAAGTAATTAAAAGAGTAAAAATAATCGAAGTCAGTAAACAGTAGCCGGCAGCTTTGAAGCAAATTATCCGTAGTTGATTTATGCTTTTGTACAGCGATGGAAAAGTTGGTACAATTCTATTTTTTAGCGCTATTTGAATGCCAAAAGTACCGTAGCACCGCAATGACCCATTTAGCACTACTGGAATCTCTTTATATTGTGTTACATGCCAAAAATAGCATTAAAATATATTAACCGCCTTATGCAAAAATAATGCGTGCTTGAAGTGTACATTAAAAAAAATTCCATAGAAAAACCGGTTTTCACGTTCACTTATTTTTTTGCACAAGGGGGTTAATCTTTAGCTCGAAGGTATTAGAAACTTAAGTAAATCAAACGATGTTTTCCGGTACTTAAAGAATTGCTGGAGGAATGTTATTTATTACAAATTCATCTGCAAATGTGGAAATTTTATTTTCCTACCAAGGAGAGAAGCCGACTATTTGCATCGACTGTGAACAATCGAATAAAAAAAAGGTTATAAATGTAGTATATCGTAAATGTTACTTTTATATTCAGATCCCAGCAACTAATATTCTTTGTGCACCTTCTGGCGTTTTGTTAATTGATTTTTAGTTAATTAAAAAGTACAAGTATTAAAAAAATATAAATAAAGAATTAGGTACAATCGTACTGAAAAAATTAAAATTTTTTTTGAAAGTTAGTACAATTTGTAAATATGACATCGCATCCCTGCTTCTGTATACATAAGTACTTAAATACATATGTATGTATAGGGTGTTTTTTTAAGAGGTATAGAACTTTGAATTGAAATAAAACACAAGAAAATCGTTTTAATGTCCATCAATTTGGCTTTATTGGAAGGATAATTTTATGCCATTAATGTTTAAATATGATTTCGGGCATGTGGCCGCCGCGGCTGGCTCGAATAAAGCCAATTCTACAGGTCCAATTTTCAACCACTTTTTCGAGCATATGGGGCCGTATGTTGGCAATAACGCCACGAATGTTGGCTTCCAAGTCCCCTAACGTTTCTGGTTTGTTGGCGTAGACGAGCGACTTCACATATCCCCAAAGAAAATAATCCAATGGTGTCAAATCACACGATCTTGGTGGCCAATTGACAGGTCCATTCCGCGAAATTATGCGCTCATCGAATGTTTCCTTCAATAAATCGATTATGACGTTCGCTGTGTGGCATGTAGCGCCGTCTTGTTGGAACCACAACTCACCCACATTCATGCCATCCAATTCGGGAACAAAATAGTCGGTTAGTCGGCTCCAATTGCTGTGCACGGTGGCGAATCGATTCATTCGGGTCCTCTTCAACACTTTGCTCTACAGCGGCAATTGTTTCTTCGGTGCGCACTGTTCGACGTCTCTGCGGATGCGTATTATCACATAGAGTAAACGTAGTGCGAAAACGATCCATGGTTAACCGAATTAATTGCTCTGATGGACGATTATGTCGACCATAAAATGGACAGAGCTTGCGGTAAACTTCGCGAAATGAACCATTATTTTCGAAATAAATTTGCACGATTTGCAAGCGTTGTTCTTTTGTCAACCTGTTCATGATGAAATGGCAAACCAAACTAAATATTAATCACTTGACAGCTGACAAAATGGCCGCCAGTTAAAAAAGTGATGCCAACTTAAAGTTCTATACCTCAATAAAAAACACCCTTTATATGAATTTATTTATAAATCCAAGTGTTATTCGATAAATAGTAGTCACAAGTATCTTAATAAATTCAACATCGTCGACACAAAGATAAATTTTGGTGGTACTGATATCGCGACGGCCGCCAATCGTCTCTTACGATAAAACTTTACAGTTAGTGTCTTAAAAGTTATCAACAATTTTCGCATTTTGATAATTCTAAACCATGGGTAGGCCCATAAAATTTTAAGTTCAATAAAAAAGTATATTTTCGATAATATGCCCCGCTTACGATAAAATCGAAACAAAAGGCTTGATATATTTTTATATAGTAATGAAAATGTTGAGGACTCTGGATTTTTTTTTCGAGTCAAATGTAGTTTATGTGGCAACTTTTATAAAACTATTCGATACTATCGATAGTATCGATAGTTTTACATAAAACTATCGAAACTATCGAGTGGAGCAACTATCGATAGTTTTGCAGCTCTAATAAGACATACAAAACCTGTGGAAACAAAACAAATTTGGATACACAACTAAAAATAAAACATTTTTTTGGTTCGGTATATCGAAATAGCGAAGTTTTAATGTATATATAGAGATACTGTTAAAAATGTCGACGATATATGTATATTGATGCATTTTTTCTATTTGCCTATCTCTAGCCGCCGCCAAGGTGTCTTTAGCGCAAGTCGACTTTTAGCCACCGCCGTAGATATTTTTGTTCAGCCGCCGCCGCCGGGAAATCAGTATCAACTTCGTTTTCTGTGTGAATTTTCCCCCTTGAATTTTGTTCAAACTTGTTTTAAAATAATTACATACAATTAAAAATACTAAAACATAAATTAACAATGTGATAACCTTTCGCAGAAAATGAAACTACTGTATATCGTTTAATTCTTAAAATTTTTTTTTCGTTAGAACCAGACACGTTTTCATGAGCATAATTCTTTGATCAAAAATTAACATTTTCATCACTTTTTTTTCCAAAATCTATATTTACTTGTTTCTTGAAAATACATTGGTAATATATGTACTTACGATTTACACAGTGAAGTTCCAAAATGTATTTTTATATAAATTTTAACGTTGTGTTAAGAATTGGAAAAATAATTTTTAGTTGAAGTGGAGTGACCGAGTTTTGTTTGATGAATTTTTCCGGCGCAAAAAAGCCGCTTTTTATGATACACATAAAAGCTAGTTATTATGAAATTATAGAAATGGCATACCTACAGTGCATTCATGTAACTAAAAAAGTGATGCCCAGTGAAAGTTTCTCTAAATATTTTGACTGAAAATGCAAAATTAATTAATATCTATATTTGTTATCATTAAATAAAGGATTTTTGTGTGATATTTTAAAAAATTAAAGAGAAATCCTTCAGTCTGGCTTCGAAAATCAATAAAATTCCATAATGGCCGTTTCTACATAAAGCATTACTGACAATACATAAATTTTTTTTCTTTCAACTTCTTCCTTTTTTTTTCTCTGACTGCCATATTTTTCTAAAATGGCGCTTTGCGACAAGACGAAGTAAAAAATAGTGCATACATTTTTATAAAAATAACAACGAAATTGGTAATAAAATTGAGAAATACTTGCATAATTATCAAGTGTAAATAATGTTTAATATATAAAAAGTAAAAGATTTAGGAAAAATGTTAAATAAATGTGAAAATTTCAATCGCAAAAAATGACAATTAAAAGTGATAGACGTGATTGATGATAGACAATTTAACAAGAACGCGATACACATACATACACAAACACCTTCAACATAAAATACAAAAAAAGACCCTAAATAAAAAAAAACGAAACGAAAAAGAGGAGGACAAGTACAATTTTCATTTATGTAGTAGAAGAAAAACGTCAAAAAAAGTTGATAGAAAAAAATTCACAAAAGAAAAAAGGGTGCCAAGACGGCGGGCAGGCTATTGTTAAAATATCAAAATTATAATTTTTCTTATTAATTTCTGAAAATTTCGGAGTAATCAGCAAAGTAATATTAAAATAGGTAAGTTCTAAAAAATGTTTAAATTTTATGTAATGATGAAATGATTTTATTTCTCATGTTTGGTGTTTTATGTTTTTGTTTTCAGTTCTCAGTGTAGTGTGTACATATTTTTTTTTAAAAAGCGTGAGTCACCATGGACCCAAATTCGAGTCCCTGGCCTTATGCCTACAATCGTATAGTACCGGCGGCAAGTAGTACAACGTCGGCCGAAGATTTTCAACATCCACATTTAGCCTCGAGTGCCCAGTCACTACTTTTGCAGGCACATTCTAATATTGCGGCAAATATTGCAGCCGGTGGCGGTAGCTTTGTATCGCCTTCACCCATAAGTGGCTACAATCCTGTTTTCCAACAAATATATCATCATGCGGCCGCTGCCAGTGCTGTACAACCTAAACCTGCCCATTATGCATCTTCGGCTGTAAATACACCACATCGCCAATTACAAATACCCGCCACTTTGGATAAACAGTTGACCTCATTCCAAAATCAAGCTGCTATAGCTGCGGTCTCTTCGGCCGCCGCCGCCGTAGTCAATAATGCTGCAGCCGCAACAAATTATTATGGTGAAAATTCATCATCAAGTGGTGCTTCACCCTCGCCCACCACCTCTACCATAACACCAACCACCTTAAGTTGGAATACTCCAACTATGATTTCAAACACCTTTTTGGCCATGCAACAGCAGCAGCAGCAACAACAGGCTCAGCAGCAGCAACAAAGCCAACAGCAACAGCAGCATCAGCAACAACAACAACAGCTCAATCTAGCTGCGGATAAGGTGGTGAGTAGTAGTATGTAGTCAGAGTTTAAGTAAAAAAAAAACAATATCGAAAACGAAAACATATCATATGACATACATACATACCATAATATATTATCTCATATGATTTTTAAAACGAGACGTCGTCGTATCACTTCATCCATTAACATATTTTTATTTTTGTTATTGCTTACAATTTTTCTGTAACTCAACTAACTTTTTTATTTTCATACTTTCGATCGTTAACTAAAGAAAACAACAATATTATGAAGAAAGAGAACAGTAAGGTTAATAGTTTATTAATTTTTTTAAAAGAATTATGTGTAATTGCAACTTTTATAGTTTGCATTTTAACACTTTTTACAAGTTCAAAGATTTAATTACATATTGTATATGTATTTAGTTTATAAACTTAATTTGCAAAAAGGACTGCATACACACATACATACATATATACATACATACATACATATGTATGTACATGTGTACTGCCGTATTCAAAAAATGATCATTTCGGCTTCAGAAGGTTTACAAACAGTAATTTTTGGATAAACGTAAACTCATACAAGTTTATGATCTACATATATTATCGTTAAATGGACCGACGTAATATCGTAATTTTAATCTTGATCTGTTCAGTTTTAACTATTTTAAGAACTAATAGTCAAAAGTTTTCTTTGTGAGTTTTCTGACAAGTCTTATAAATAAACACACGTAACTAAAGCGAAAAATATCTTAACTAATATTTCATAATAATAATATAGAAATGCCCCAACACATTATTTGTTTGATATCGATTTCTTTTATATTTTGATAGAACATCTAATGTATTGAAAAATGCAAAAAGCGGCTCCGCTCGCGCTAAACTGATTTAGAAAATATTAAAAACCGGTTCCGAATCGGATAAAAAATATCCTATATTTGAAGCTGGTAATGTAGCTTTCCGTTGACAGAGCGTAGCAAACAAACTCACTTTCACGTTTATAATATTAGTAAGGATTCAATACAAGTTGTGGACCGAACATTTTCTGTCGATACCGTGAGTCAGGCCCATAATGAATGATCGTATTATTGTGACGTCGTTAAACAGGCAAATAGTATTTTAATTTAAAGTTAGCAGCCTTTAAGAGACATCCTGTATTCAAATTCATGTCATTTTCAATGTATTTTAAAATTTTTTATAAAAGAAAAATGGTTACACATTCACCCGTATTGCGTATGTCGAATCGAATGTTCGTCTACGAGAATTTTGTATTTGATTAAACAAAGCTTGTACAAGTTTTCTTTATTCTATGACAAAATTCTCGTAGACGAATATTCGGTCGACGTACGCAGTACGGTTGATAGATTCTAACGACTACAGCTATGCTCATGAGAATAGCAGTGTGTGTACCCAACCATTAATCGTGTTATAGTACCGCCTTGAATCAATGGAATGTAACAAATAAAATTCAAAAGATAGTCTTGTGAAAAAAAACAAGTTCGTGTATAATGGTACATTTGAATAAGAAGAATAGGTTGTTTATATTCAGCTCAATGCAGATCATAAGGCTTGCTTAACAGAGAAAATTGTTAAAATTGGTAATGCAAAAATAATGCTATAGCCGATTTTTTTAAATTCTTCCATAAAACAAGCGATAATGTATAATGTAATGCTGCCCTACAGGTATATATATATATATATATATATATATATATATATATATATATATATATATATATATATATATATATATATATATATATAATGGGTGTTTTTTATTGAGGTATAGAACTTTAAGTTGGCATCACTTTTTTAACTGGCGGCCATTTTGTCAGCTGTCAAGTGATTAATATTTAGTTTGGTTTGCCATTTCATCATGAACAGGTTGACAAAAGAACAACGCTTGCAAATCGTGCAAATTTATTTCGAAAATAATGGTTCAGTTCGCGAAGTTTACCGCAAGCTCCGTCCATTTTATGGTCGACATAATCGTCCATCAGAGCAATTAATTCGGTTAACCATGGATCGTTTTCGCATTACGTTTACTCTATGTGATAATACGCATCCGCAGAGACGTCGAACAGTGCGCACCGAAGAAACAATTGCCGCTGTAGAGCAAAGTGTTGAAGATGACCCGAATGAATCGATTCGCCACCGTGCACAGCAATTGGAGCTTTGTCCATCAACTTTATGGAAGATTTTGCGCAAAGATCTTGGCTTGCGACCTTACAAATTGGACCTGTAGAATTGGCTTTATTCGAGCCAGCCGCGGCGGCCACATGCCCGAAATCATATTTAAACATATTTGGCATAAAATTATCCTTCCAATAAAGCCAAATTGATGGACATTAAAACGATTTTCTTGTGTTTTATTTCAATTCGAAGTTATATACCTCTAAAAAAAACACCCAATATATATAAACACAACTGTATGCCACATTCTCTTTGCATAAATCTAAAAAAATAAGCATAAACGCGTCTAATTTTATCATACATGGCATATCTAATTTAAATTTAATTATGTACATTAAATAAACAGTACAAAAATTCTTTTGAAAAGAGTTTTTACGTTATGCGACAATTAACTTCTTAATAAATATTTGGCCATGAAGACATTATTTGTTTTTTTTTTTAACACAAGTCTAGAATTTGTATGAAAACACAGAAAAGCAAAACTGAATTTTTTCCTATTTGTTTATAAAAGACAGAGCAAAACATAAAAAATAACATATATTTACATATATATACATACATACATATGTATGTATGCATAATTATTTATAAGAAAATTAAAAACAACAAAATCCTTTGAAGCATTTTTATTTACTTCGAAAATAGATTTTTATAATATTTTTCATAATATCTGACATATTCACCCGTATTGCGTATGGCGAGGCGAATATTCGTCTACGAGAGTTTTGTTCTAGATTAAAGGAAAATGTACAAGTTTTCTTTAATCTTGAAAAAAATTCTCGTAGACGAATGTTCGACTCAACATACGCAATATCGGTCATTGTCTTTTGAAAATGTTCAAAAATTCCAACAGATTAAGATTGTATTTTCTAAAAAAAAAGCAGCTCGAATATTTAGTATAGTGATACAAGCCATTAACATGATTTAATATCTGATTTAAATGGCAGGAACGTTTCAGAAGAAGCACTTGGTAATTATGGACGTAGAACTGCTCGCCTTTCTAATTGTAAAATTTTTATTACAGCAGAACAAGGTTTCATAACAAGGTCTCATAAACAAAAAACAATACATACATACTTCTTATTCCGTAACTATTTGTTCGACGTCACGTCAATATAAAATATAGCATATTCTCATCGTTTTAAAATGACATAGAGCCGATAGCCCTGGCAGCTAGCGCTCCTTAAACCTTAAGTCTTAGAATTAATTCGTAAGACTAATGCTGGGAACACAACTGGGACGAACGACGTATTTTTCGGTGCGAACTTTCGTCACAAAAAATAAAACACATTTGTTCATATGAAAATGAACACAAGAACGCCGTACGTGCGTGACGAACTCTGAGATAGATTTATTTCTACGAAAAATAAAATTTTCTCTCAATCTCTTTACATACACAATAAACAGTGTGACCAGATTTTAAAATAAAATTAAGCTAAATCACGTATGTCTTTAATATATTTTTAGAGAATACGTAATTTGGATTAAAAAAGGTTAAAAAAGCTAAATCCGTTTTTAAAAATGCTAAAAAAAGAAGCTAAGAGCTTAATAAAAATTTTAAGGCTAAATCCAGAAGAAATAAGCTAATGGGTCGATTATGGATGGCAACCGAACTTTGGTTGCGTTGCTAGTTGCCGAAATGGTATTACGGATGGCAACTGGCAACTAACAGCTGGTAATTTCAGTTGCCATATTGGCAACCAAAAATTTGTAGTTGCTGCATAGTTTAAAAGCAAAAAAAAAAAATGAAAAATTAAACAGTAATTGCAATAATCAGGTATGTGATGGAAAACGATCGTTTTCAAAACGATTTCAAAACAATCGTTTTGAAAGGGTGTGATGAATTCCGATAGATTTTGAGTATAATTTTTGAGCTTATCTTAAACTATTGACTTCTAAAAAGCACACTAGAAGATAAAACAAATCACATAATGGAGGTGAGAAAAGATATTTATCAAAAATGTCTGGAAAGACTATTAAAAACAAGTTTTAAAATTATTGACAAAACGACTATTAGAAACATATCACACCTTTTATCGTTTTCAAATTGATTTTGTGTCTAAATCGTTTTTCATCACATGCCTGATTATTTTTATTTTTGAATTTCTTCTATGCATATTTAAGGAAAATATGCTTTACACCTACAACAGAGATTGTTCAAACTTATTTTAGGCAACAAAATTTACTCACAGTCGAGGCGGTAATTCTAAATAGTCGTCTAATAGATTCAATTTTTGTACTTCCTTCTCTTCACCAATAATTAATTCCACTTAACTAATCATTTTTATGATCATTAATGTTTTTAAGAACTTTTACTCAATAATTTTCATTTTAGCATTTGTATTTCTTATATTTTAAATATTTGTTTATATTATTTTCAGTTGCCAATCTGTCATAATCGTATTTTCGATAACTTTTTGGCATCTGGAGGAAGTTACCATACATAATACAAATTTTAAGTTCAGTTGCGTTGCTAGTTAATTCGGCAACTGAAGTTCGGTTGCCATCCATAATCGAGCCATAAATTTAGCCCAAATTAGCTAATATGGTCACACTGGCAATAGCCAAATTTATCAATTATAAGAGCTGAGTTCGCTGAGTAAATTCGTCGTTATTGTGCTTCACACGACGAATTTACGCACCGAATTCTTATCGACGAATTCGTCGACGTGGACGAAATTTTAAACAACGGCCGACCAAAGTGGCATCAGAGTGCCGAACTTCAATCGGCTTCTTATAGAAAGCAATACACATACACAAACACGTTTTTCTCTGTGGTCAGCACTATTTTAAAACAATACTCAAAATATAATAGGCCCGTATACCAAAAAAGATTATACATGTCTACAATTATCTGCAATTATCTACTACTCAGAGCATGTAATCTCTTTTTGGAATAGATAAGGGCCGGCCAATTTATTTAGCATTTTATTTAAGTGAAATCGACAAACAAGAGAAAGTAGTTTTGCTTTATTCTGAAAATTACGTAGATGACAAAAATACAAAAAACAAAAAAAAATTGTTTCATACCAAAAAATATACATACTATTTACGAGAGAAAAAAAATATATAAATTCTTGCATATGTTTGATAATTTTGGAAAACGCATTGAAACAAAACACCGAAATTGTTCACGTTTGATATTTGTTTGGCATGTAAATTATCACTTTTTTCCCGAATAATTATTATTTTATGTTGTATAAAAAAGTCCATTATACATATACATACATACATGCATAAGTATGTAGAAGTTTCATAAGACTCGTTTGAGTGTGTTGGGTCAGGTTAGCAGGTCACTGCAGTTCACTTCGTATTACAAGAAAGTGTATAGGGGGATTGTTAGCAGATGTCATAGTTCTATATGGAATAAGTGAAGAAGATAAGATTTTATTGTAGAAGAGTAGTGATAGAGTAATATGAAAAAAAGACAGGAGAGATTAAAGATAAGTAGAATTACTTGAAAAACAATTGTGCCTATTTTCATTTGAGTATCGTCACATAAAAACAAAAAGTTTGAATTCAATTCCAAAGTAAACATGTAATTTCTATGTATCTTATGTATCTTAAAAAGATAATCAAACAATAATAGACCCGACTATATTTTTCGAACCAATATTTGTCATCTTAGGCTGTGTGATTTTGCATGATTAAGGAGGAGTCGAAGAGAAATGGACAAAAGTCAGTAAATGGCTGCTTTTATTTAGGATATATTTTGCAAAATAAATGGGAGGGGGTGGCTAAGGCCACAGCATGGCCATGATGTTATTAACAGTAATATCCAATTTAAAGGTTTATTTTCCTGACACTAAGCGATCTAGTAGAGTAGTTAAAAACGAATTTACACAAAAGAACAACAAAATTTAAAGAGAGCAATCAAGATATAATTTATACAAAATTGTTTTGCTGCTTTTATCCGAAATTGTGTTGAATTTTTGTCATATTCTGCAGAGTAAAATGAAACAGAATAAGCAGTTTTACTTCATCTATACTATACTTGTATACGAGGGTGGGTCATTAACTCAGTAAATTTTTGAAGAAACGGGTTTTTATATAAAAAGATATTTTATTTTTCAACATAGTCTCCTTGAAGTTGTATACATTTAGTCCAATGTTTCTCCAATTTTGTATCCCTTCTGAAAAATATGATTTGTCGAGGTCATCAAAATAGAACCCACTGAGTCATGTGAGATGCCTATGGGTTTCACAATCTCTCCCAGTTTCAATCTCAGATTTTATAAAACTATATCGTGAATTTTTTTAATTGTTTCGCATGTAGAGACCTCAACTGGGCGTCCAGAACGTTCGGCTTGCGCGGCCACAAAGTAATTCAGTAAACCACTTTTTTACCTTTGAAATTGATGGGGAAGAGTCCCCATAGTAAAGGGTGTAAATTTGATGTTAGTACGTAAATTTGCTGTCAAATGATGAAATGTCAAGAATTGAGCTGTGATCCTTTGACATTTTCTTAGTGAAAAGTAACAAACCATGATAACCAATTTTTTGTGGCCACAAGTGTGTTTTTAAGCCAATATACTTCTTAACCTTAAATTTGCCCACGAAATAAACGCGCGGTACTCTTCTATCAACAGCTGCTAAACATAAACTAAATGACGCAGCTTGTTCAAATTTAGAAAAAGTCAACTCACGGCTGCCTCTTAACAGGAGCAGTGTTGTCATTTCAATTAAGAGGCGGAAAATTAATAAAGACACTGAGCTAATGACCCACCCTCGTATATACGCACAAATTAGCTGAGCCCGGAAAATGTCTTACCCTCAATTTTTTTAACTAAAAAAACAAAACAAAAACATACCTGCTATTGAACCGAACATGTGTTGAAAATTTCAGCACCACAGCTCGTATTGACAGTACATGAAGCTGAGTACTCGTTTCTTTTCAACTCGTCTCTCCTACTAACTAATCAGCTTAGCAATAAAACTTGCATAGTGTAAACTAGGTCATAATATTATAAAGCTGGAAAGTTTGTATGTTTATATACGAGCACTTGTAAGAGGCAATCTCCGGAACTGCTAGTCCGATTTTACATTTTTTTCAACAAAATGAAGGAGCGCTCTAGCTGACATAGGCTATATAAGGTTCCATTAAAGTGCTTAGGATAGGGCCCAGTTGCGCTACACCACCTATAGTCAAAAATATGGGGCCTTATTTACGAGTGTCGTGTTTCGACTTCGACTACGACGATTTTGTACTATAACTAAAGACCACTACAATATTTTTTCTTTAATCTAATACAAAATTGTCGTAGTCAAAGACGTAATACGATACTCTTAATTAGGCCCATTAATTATCGTTTTAGAAGAGATATAATGGAGCAATAAAGAAAAACAAAGCCATTTTAACGTGAGTACGCTGCGAAAGTGACTTGCGTTTGTTACGCTTTATCAGCAAAATGTTTTTATGCCTTATTTTAAGAAAAACTCTTTTCATGCACATAAGCAGAAATTAAATTTATTTCCTAAAGTTCTTCAGTATTAAAACAAAAAAGTTTTAATTAAAATTTTTGTTATGTAAAATCTCGTATTGTCGGTATACTTATTATTTCAAAGTTATACATACATATGGTATATATGTATGTACATACACATATGCTTGCATATGTACTACATACATACATATATTAAGTGTAGCCGTATGTTGGCAGTATACATACATCATACCATACAACACATACGAGAGAATATAATATTATTGTTATTTGAAATAACAACAAAACAAGTATACTTGGCTTTATAATTCACCATTCATGACAATAAACTATAGAATACAGCACGATAAAGTGAAGTAAATTGAAAGAAATAGCAGATGAACAAGACGTCAGAAGTGTAATTTTGGGGGTGGTTAAGAGAGGAGGGTGATCATCACACACAAAACATAGAAAATATGTACATTCATACATATGATATGTATGCTATGTTTGCTTGTCAATGCTATACACAACTATTGTATTTGTTATTACTACATATACATATTTACACAAAATTGTTTTTACAATATTCTATTCCTTACTGTTCTCTGACAATTTACACACATCCGCTCATTCACATATTCAAAACACACATATCCTACAAACAACCCGCACACATAAACATTTGAACACTGCCACACGCATTCCATTTATGCGCCATACCTACCATTCATATGCACATACAAATGGATTTACATACATATGTACATACATGTGTACGTACATTTGTACATGCATAACATTTAGATATCTTTTACATTACATTAAATTACATACACTTACTTTTTACATGCATATATACTAACACTGCATTTACATAAAATACATTTATGTAACTGTACATACATAATATACAGTTTTCTCTATTTGTATTTTATACACTTTTTATACTTTATATGAAAAAAAAATTTAATAACTTAAAACTAAAACAAAATCAATAAATTTCTCAAAAATATCTTAAAAACCAAAACTTTTAAACACAAAAACAAATCTTTCTACACAACTGCTCCTCCTCCTCCTCTTCAAACTCAACTTAAAAATATTTAAAATTGAAACTACTTCTTTTTGTTAACAAAAACAAAAATATGAAAAAATATAAAAAAAAATTAAAACTAAAAACAAAAAAAATCATTGAGTAGCAAATCAAACAAGAAAATACACAATGTACTAAGGCTCAAGTAAAAGCCTACAATGATTTGTTATACCTCACACAATTACAACAACAGCAACTGCATCAACAGCAACAGCAACAGCACCAACAACAGCAGCAGCAGCAACAACAACAACAACAACAGCAGGAGGAAGAGGAAACTACGTATTATACCATAGATGGTAAACATTATAAAATAGTGCGTAAATCGCAACAACAAATACAGCCGCAACAACAGCAACAGCAAGTGCTGCAAATAGAACAGCATCCTAGTCCAGCTTCGTCGACCACCACCCAACAATATCCCGTTTATGCCAGTCCAGCTTTAAGTTCGACTGGCAACTCTTCACCAGCCTTACACAGTAACAATAACAATAATCATGTCAATAACGCCACCACACCACCGCAAGTAATCGTTTATAAAACAACTACTGCAGCGTCCGCCGAATCGCCCATACGTCGTAGTACTCATGTTGCAAACGCTGGTTCGCCTGCATCATCTTCGAATTCGAATACAGTTGCCTATTCGTCTGTGATACAAAGCACTTTGCAGCAACAGCAATTGCAGCAACACCAGCAACAGCAACATCATCATCAGCAGCAGCATCAATTGAATTTGTGGAAAATTGAAGATGCTGCTGGTCAAGAAGAAGATGTTAAGAATGTTTTACAATTACAGGTCAAACAAGAACATCAAAATTTGGATTATCATACTGGAGTGGAAATTGTTGGCGGCGGCAATGTTGTTATGAGTGATAATCTAATATTTAATTTGCCACCAGGCCTGGAAATAAAGCAAACCGGTATAAATGTTTGCAACACAAATAACAATTCCCAACATTCGCCTACCGTTTTGCAACATACTCAGCAACAGCATCAACAACAGCAGCAGCAGCAGCTCCTAGGACATCAACAGCAACAGCATAACTTATACAATGAACAAAAGTTGCAACAACAGCAGCAGCAGCAACCAGATAGTAAACGACGCCAGCACATGATTGCAAACATGTTAATGTCACCTTCTACACAAACCACTACGAACACCACTGCTACGAACAATAACAATAACACTTCGTCTTCGTCGTCTTCCCACCATCATACTTCGGCCACTACGTCACAGATTCAAATAAATTCTAAGGTTTGTATTATTATATTATTATTTTTTCTTTTTTCGATACAAAATTTTTTACAAACGTATTTTCTCATTTAGTATTATTTGAACATTTCTTTTTTTTTGGATTTAAATAATTTTTTTGTCTTTGTTTCTCATTTCTGTTTGGCTACATCATTTTTCATTTAACATAAAAAAAAATTTTTTGAAACAAACAGAATTATTTCTTAACATACAAAAAGAAATAAGTTCAAATGGATAGTTTCCCTAACACAGTAGTAATTGGAGAGGATGTGATGATTAGGTTTACTAAAAGTCATACAAAATTTTATTTTTTTTTTTAAATTGCAGCTTTTATTAGATTACAACTAGGGTAATCGATCGATTAATTAATTGAAGTTTTGGTTTAATCGGTTAATTTTGATTAACCATTCAATATTTTAAGATTTCATTGATATAATCAGATGAGGAAAAAATGTTTTAATTCTACATACAGTGCATTCGCGATTGCTTGAACACCGCATTATGTGAACACAGCTTAATGTGGACAATTTATTTTTAATTGATTACTTTAAGAGATGATCAATTTGAATAACAAAAATCAATGCGCTTAAGCTAAAAAAAAGTTAAAACATTAATATTCTAATTCGGTTAGTTCTGCTAATCACTTTTTTACATAAATTTAATTTAGTTAGTCATGTTTTAGACTTGGCAGTTTTTCTTGAAGCAATTATCTTCAATTCTTTTCTAAAACTGCTCGTTTGTTTACACTCGGACGGTTTCTTGTTCAATTTTCCTATTGCTTTAATGCTGCGAATGAAATAACAAAAGAGAATTGAAGTAACTTTTCTGAACAAGCAAGTCAGTACCCCTCTTCTTTCTTCTTTCCTCTCTCTCCCATAATCTCAGACTTGCTGCAAGAAAAACTGCCGAGTCTAAAACATGAGTTAGGGAGTTCACAATAGCGTTTTCAACGATCTCTCTTTTTTCTTTAGTTTTAATAAAACTTCACAATTAACATACATCTTCTTTTTTTGTATGAAAACCAACACAACACACACCTTTTGTATATGAGAGGGAATAAGCTAGTATTTGTTTCATACAAAATAGCAGTATTCACGGTAGATTATATTGTAGATCTTTTACATATTGTATCTTTGATAAACCGTGGTAAATTTAAAACACGGCAACAACAAAATGCATACATTTTTAATTAACTATGTCTACACCATTTACTATACTAAAAACTGTAGTAGATGAAGAACAAGATATACACCTTTTAGTCACGGAAAGTTTACTTTCATCCTTTTTGCACAGCTGGGTGAAAGACAGAGGGAGGAATACTCTCTTTCTGTCTTTCTCCCAGCTGAATTGAGACTTTGCAAAGTAAACTTTCCGTGTGTAAAATGGGGTAATACATACAAATCCTCTCAGAGAGTCTCTGTATTTCTCGTTGAATTAAACAATAAACATTTTTTAGAACACAGAAAAAAATCGCTCACGCTTGGACGTTTGAAACCGTAGTATATGTAAAAGGGTTTTAAATTTAATACGAACAGTGAATTCCGCTAATATAATGAAGTACTACAAAAAATATTAAATTTTGTTTAAAGTAACCGTTAACCGTTTGTTTAAATTAACCGATTTTCAAAATAGCAAATTTTTTTAATTAATCGAACAGTTAGTCGAAAGGCATTAAATTTGACAATCTTGATGGTGAAATTACTATATTTATATTATATCATGCATTAACACGTTCGCAAAATGTTTCCTTAAAGTTAAATAAAATACACCAAATTTATGTCTGGAAGATTTTTTTATATTTATCGCTTTTCTCTCTCGTTAAGAGAGACATCAAACTATACGTAAAATAATGTGTATGGAAAAATAAATAAATTAAGACGAATGTATGGACATATTTTTAGAATATACCCCATCTTATTGGGGCCCCAAAATGGTTGGTACGTTCGCATCGCTATAAAAAGCTCTCCCCACAGTGAGGTTTGTACTGTACATGTTGCGGTTCTTTTGGCATACCCATTAGTGCATCCAAAAATGAGAATCAAGACTCAACTGAATTACATAATGAGATAAAACTAATTTTGAAATAAATTTGAATATCTCGGGATTCTAATGAAGACCCAAAGGATGTGGGTGTAATCATGGAGGCAGCGTATTTCCAGAACCAGCCTGTTCCATTAATAAAAGCTTTCTTCGGAAACTGGAATTTCCACGATCCACTTCTTGAGTTTTAGCAATAAATCGTGTACAGAACAAATAATTTAATACAGTTGAATATAAAAAGAAATGGTGCGAAAGTGAGACGCAAAAGCCCGAAATGATGCAAAAGCTTTTTTCCAGCCCAAGGCTCCTTTACGAGTTATTCTTATTAATGTGAAGATATTCGTGGTCCACGGAAATATAATTTAATATCATCACAGAACAGAAGTTTTTCGTTTAACTCTTTGAACTCTAAAAAAAATGTCTGTGTATGATATTCAGAAAAAAAATCGAAAGTTTTTAATAATTTCATAGCTTTATAAACTGCTGTTTATTGTTAATAAATGAAAAAATCTTCGTCGAGTGAATCTATTGAGCACATTAAGCACCCGTTTAAAAATGTATTTCCCTTAATTATCTTGTTTCGCTTTTTAGGAGAGTGCAATTTAGTCTAATTATAATTTTCCTCTTCTCTTATTTTGCTCTTCGCAATTTAGTCTTTAGTATGTTTGTGTATTCTCTTAACTTAATTTAAAAACAAAACAAAATACATATACAAAAATTAACTTATAAAAATTAAATGAAAAATATTTAAAATTATTTAGATTTTTTTAATATACCATCATCTTCCTCTATTGTGCGAATTGTTTTTTTTTTCTAATTTTTGGTTAAATAACTTTGACACAAAATTAATTTGGTTTAATGTTTTCTTCAACTAATTTTAATAAATATATAATATAATGAATAGAGGGGTTACGGCTTTTGACTATTTTAATTAAATATATTAAGATGTATTTTTAAATTTTAATGAAAGTACAATAATTAAGAAAAAGTTTATTTAAATGCAGAAAATTAACACTAGTTTTAAAAATACTAAACAATTTTGTTATTAACACTTTTAATAATTTTTGTTATTGGTTTTGTTGGTTGTTCTTTAATTTTCTTTGTTTGTTGTATAACTAACCTTGTGTATGTTCTCTGTTAACAATGTTTATGTAATTAATGTATATATCATAATAATATATGTTTAGAAAAAAACTTATTTGAACCTGTGACGTTTCCATAAATAAAATAAAAACTTAAAAAAAGTATGCGATGTTGAGGAAGATGAGCGTAAGAATATTAAACATAAGAAAATCATCTAAATAAATTTAAATATTTACTTTTTTTAAATCATAAAAAAACATTCGTTTTTAAGCTTGACGAGTTAAACACGTCCAAGTTTCTTAGTAGAAAAGAGATTATTAATCAATATTTCTATTTATTGCAGGCCCAGGAGGAAAAACATCAACAGCAGCAACAGCAACAGTTGGTCGTAACGAAATCGACAAAGACTCCACGTAAGAGACAGCCAAAAAAGACGCTTATAACAAACGATTATGAATCGGAACAAAGTCCACAACAGCAGCAGCAGCAAGACACTTCGACTGCAAGTCATCATCAACAGCAGTTGCAGCAGCAGCAGCAGCAGCAGCAACAGCAACAGCAACAATCAACTTACTATGATTTTAATAATAAATGGAATACCACAGTGTTGAAGACGGAAAATAATACGACAACGCCAGCGGTGCAAGTGCCCGCTATAAATATACCGACATATGTAAATCCACATACCCAACAACATGCCCAACAACAACAGCAGCAGCAACAACAACAACAGCAGCAGCAACAACAACAGCAGCAACAACAACAGCAGCAGCAACAACAGCAACAGGCGGTAACACATCAACAACAACAGCAACAACAAGTACCACAGCCAGCACACATGCAATCATCACAAGCCCAATCACACTTGACTAATCTGACATCGTATTATCCAAATTTTACACAACAGATTGCCTCACAATATACAGCTTGCATGCAACAAACGGCTGCAGCAACGGCCGGAGCATTACAACACACACTCTACAATCTCAATCAGCAGCATCAGCAGACCGCAGCTGCGACGGCACCGGCTGCCGCTGCATCAACGGCACATCACCAACAACAGCAGCAGCAGCAACAAGAGGAACAACAACAACAGGCCGCTCAGGAAGCCGCCTCCAACAAAGTCATTGTACCGAATATCGAAGAAGAATTGGAATTCCTATCGGACACTACGCCCAAGCAGGGCTACGCCAGTGCCAGTGAGACGCCAGCAGTCCGTAATACAAATCCCTCAGTGAAAGCAACCAATATAGGTATTTACAACCCCAACAGTGTAGCTGGTGATGCGAATTCAAAATCTAATGCAGCGGGGTCAGGAATTGCTGCTACTACAAATTCAAGTGCGGCAAATCATAGTAATGCTGCTGCGGCTGGAGGAACAGCAAATGCTTCTGGTTCGTCTTCGGCAACGTATGTGCCTCCGGAAAAGAAGCCAGTCGTCGGCACATCGATAGGCGAGAAGAAAACACAGTTCATGGACAGTTATTTGAAATTCTTGCAAGGTGATAGAGAGGAGGATACGGCAACGACGGCGAAAGGCGGACGCAAAAATAATTATCAAAAATCGCCAGGTGGTGCCAGCAGCGTCAGCGGCGGCAATGGTGGTGGTGGTGGTGGCGGCGGTGGTGGAGGTGGTGGTGGCGGTGGCGGAAAACGCAAGCAACAACAGACACAACCAACAGCGGAAGAGGCTGCCATAGCAGCTGCTCACATTGCTGCCATGGATGGGCAAGGTGGCCAAGCAGGTCAATTGCTTACAATAGATGATGGCCATCAGATTAAGATTTTATCGCAGACACAAATTTTGCCTAAAAAACGGCCACATGCACAAATGCAGGCTGCTGCTGCAGCAGCAGCTGCAGCACAATCATCATCGTCCGGCTCAAACTCGCATACAGGTACATCGGTAATACAACAACATCCCCAGCACACAGAACATCAGCAACAGCAGCAACAACAACAACAACAACAGCAGCAACAACAACAACAACAACAGCATGAGCAATCATTCCGTCCCTATGGGCAACATCAGCAGCAGCAACAGCAGCAGCAACATCATCAACAACAGCAACAACAATATTGTGCACAATTAGGTTTTGGTTCTTCATCCGGCGTAGGTGGTGCCGGCTCCAGTCAAGGTATGTTGCTACTTGACCAACAAAATTCTAGTAGCCGTAGTTCTCTAAATGCTTTCAACAACTCTACTACAGCTCCACATCATAATTCCTCTTCCGCCGCCACTAGTGTACCACACAACAATCATCATCATTTTCTAAATTTTCTCTGGTCCTGGCGTTGAAATAACTAAACTGTTAGAGGCAAGAGATAGAAAAAGAATGCATAATTCAATATGTAATCAAATGATGAAAGAATTTTATATATATATATAAATATATATATATATATATATATTTTTTTTAAATTCGTTTTATTCATTTTCGAAATGATGCGTCCGCTTTTCGTTGTTTTCTCTCTCTCTCTCATCTCAGCTCTCTCCATATACATACATATATAAATATATAAATAACGTCCTGACAGTCGTATAAATAACTTTCTTGCTAATTTTAATGTGCTCCCGTTATCTAGTAACCGCAGAGCATCAAGCATGCATCTCTCTAAGAGTTCCAAAAAGCAAATGATAGAAAAATCAAATAACGTTTAAGAGAAATTTAATTAAATTAAAACGATCATATTCTTTCTCTAAAAGTTTTCTCAAAGAATCCAATTAACTAATCACTCGTTTGATCAAGTTTTTGTGTATAAAGTAAATTAACACAATTTCTCCTTTTTGATTTCAATTTGTTTTTATTTTATTTTTTTTCTTCCTTCTACTTCTTTTTGTACAAAAAAAATAATAATAATTATGTTCTAATTAATTGTTAAATGAAATCGCATAAAGTAACAACATGAAATACCAACAAAAAAAAAAAAAATACATTGGACAAAAGTATTTTTGAAAATTTCAAAAAAGAAAATCATTTATTAGTCAAGTAAATTACAAGTTACAAAGGAAATTTAAAAAGAAAAAGCAAGCGAAAAAACACTTGTATTTAAAAAAAAGCAATCAAAAATAATAAAATTCTTCTATGTAAATCTTGTTTTTTATTATATTGTATCGGATGGATATGGAGTTTTTTTTAGCTTTCCTTTCAGCCGGACAAAAAGGATCATGGTGATGATGATAATGATGATGAGTATTTGTGTATAATAAAACAGTCAGTGCTGGTGGTATGTTAGTGGCATATTTTGAGCATAAATTTGTGGAATATTGTAATTTTGGTGATGGTTTGGAGTATTGTTTATAATTTTCTTCTTATACAAATACATATATTTACTTCTTTGTATACATATGTACATATAAATTTAAGTTGTTTATTTTTTGTCTCTATTAAGTGATTTCTTTATATTTATTTTTAAAATTTTTTTTTGAGCGTTATACTAACTACTGTTTGCAAAAATATACATACATATGTATGTATGTATATTTATCTTATTGTAAGATATACATGTTTAGCAATTTTGTAATAGCTTTATCGCTGAAATACACAAGAATTTTAAATTAATTTCTGGTATTTATTATATACTTGAATCGTAATAATTTATACTGCGGCATACATATACGTACATACATACATATGTACATATCGTGCCATAACAGCCGAAAAATCTTAAGCGATATTATTTTCGAATTTAATTTTTTGACCAAAATCGATTAATTTTCGATCATTAATAATCGATTTTCGTCCAAAAAATTTGTAGGTTAAGATTTTTGGCGGTTATGGCTCGATATGTATACTTAACGAGCAATAACCGTTAAAAAACCTTAAACGACATATTTTTTTTTTGACGAAAATTGGTTATTTACGATCGGAAATAACCGATTTTGCTCAAAAAATTAAGTTCGAAAATTATATCACTTAAGCTTTTTTAACGGTTATTGCTTATCGAGCCATAACCGCCAAAAATCTTAACCTAAAATTTTTTTGGACCTCATTTTTGACGAAAATCGATTATTAATGATCGCAAATAATCGATTTTGGTAAAAAGAATAAGTTCGAAAATAATATCGCTTAAGCTTTTTCGGCGGTTATGGCACGATATGTAAATATGTATGTACGTAGTATATGTAATTTTTGGTCACGTTTGCTATTGCAGCGTATTTATATGTACATAATACGTACTTATATGAAAATCTCCTCTTAAAAACAACAAATGTCAAGAATTAGAGCTATTTCAATTTAAAGTTTCCTTAACGTATGTATTTTATTTTTAAAATGCTAAAAAATAACTAATAAGGTGCACAAATGAAATTAATTTCATAGTCAAATTAATAAGCTGCGCCGTAGTGCGATCATAAAAGAATCACTAAAAATTAATATTGTAAAAGAAATGGTAAACAGTGATAAATGTCAAAAAAAAAACTATCTACATACATATATTCACCCCCATGTTGAACGTTTTTCCCTCGAAATATTTCCCCTTTTCGCAAAGTGCAATCGTGAATAATTTTTCCCTAGAAATGTTTCCCTTTTTTATCATGAATAATATTTTTCACAGGGATTTTTTCACTTTTCCCTTGGTTTTGTTAATTTTTATTTCTTCAGGCGAACTGAATACTTGCATCGCATAATTTCGATATATTCCATGGAATTAAATAATAACGGTCTAATTCATAAAAAATATTTTTGGTTTATTACAGGTTTATTTGACAAATTTCTCATAGGAATATGTCAAATAAGCGCTTAATAAACCTGAAATATTTTTTATGAATAATGCTAGGAACACAATTGGGACGAACGAGGAATTTCGTCCACGTCGACGAATTCGTCGATAAGAATTCGCTGCGTAAATTCGTTGGGTGAAGCACAACAACGACGAATTTACTCAGCGAATTCAGCACTTATAATTGATAGAGTTGGTTATTGTCAGTGTGACCATATTAGCTAATTTTGGGCTAAATTTAGTTTATTTCTTCTGGATTTAGCTGTAAATTTTTCATTAAGCTCTTAGCTTATTTTTTAGCTTTTTAAAAACGGATTTAGCTTTTTTAGCCTTTTTTTTATCCAAAATGCGTATTCTCTAAAAATATATTAAACACATACATGATTTAGCTTAATTTTATTTTAAATTCTGGTCACACTGGTTATTGTGTATGTAAAGAGAGAGGGAGAGAATATTGTTTTTTCGTCGTTCGTCGGCGTACAAAATAGAAATAAATCTATCTCAGAGTTCGTCACGCACGACGAATTTCGTTCTACGGCGGTGTTGTGCTCATTTTCATATGAACAAATGTGTTTTATTTTTTATGACGAAAGTTCGCACCGAAAAATTCGTCGTTCGTCCCAGTTGTGTTCCTAGTAGTGATGAGCGAAAGCGTGATTTTTTAATAATGTTGCTCCTTGTGAACGTGATTTCTAAATCGCTGTTCTTTAAACTGTGACTGTGATCACAGTTTAGCAGTATTTTGTTTGTAGCAGTTCTGTTATTTTGAGAAAATCTAATAAGAAGAGCAGCAGTGAAATTAAACAGTGGCTGTGATCACGGTTTAACACATTTCAGCTCTTCTGCTTTAAAAGTATTTATTAGTATTGGTGTTTTCATAAATACTAATAAGAAGAACAGCAAGAACAAGCAATTAGCAATCAACCCCGTTCAAATATTGAGTATAAATAAAAAAAATATATATAAGAGGCAGAGAGGCAATAAAATTGTAAATATAAAAATGCGAGTTGTACATAGTTGCCAGAAAAGATGATTTGACACGATTTGACGATTTTTTTTTCTTGACAAAAGCTGAAGGTATAAAAAAAATTAATCAGGTATGTGATGGAAAACGATCGTTTTCAAAACGTTTTCAAAACAATCGTTTTGAAAAGTTGTGATGAATTCCGATATATTTTGAGTATCATTTTTGAGCTTATCTTAAACTACTGACTTCTAAAAAGCACACTAGAAGATAAAACATAAATCACATATTGGAGCTGTGAAAAGGAATTTATCAAAAATGTCTGGAAAGACTATTAAAAACAAGTTTTAAAATTATTAACAAAACGACTATAAGAAACATATCACACCTTTTATCGTTTTCAATTTGTTTTTGTGTCTAAATCGTTTTTCATCACATACCTGAATGTGGTAGCTTTATTTATTGTAAAGTAAGCATGCAAGAACAATCACAGTTTGTATGAAAGAACTATATTTTCAAAACCTGCTACTTGATAAATTCAGTCACAGTTGTGATTTGTGATTTTTTAATCGCTGTGAAAAAGTAACAGGTTTCTAAATATCGCTCAACTCTAGTTCCTAGCATAAGGCAGTAAAAGTTTATTTTTTATTATTAAACTTAAATTTGTTTAATTTTCAAATTATTTTTAAGCTTTACAAATCTTCCATATTTTTACATTCACTGGAACTGATAGCGGGGAAAAATTTTACGGAAGATTCGTGATAGCATTTTTCCCTTCGAGGGGAATGAAAATTTCGCGGAAACAAAAATTCCACCTCATATTCACGTTACACAGTGGCGTGAAATAAAAAAAAGTGTATGAAAATTGGTATCATATAATTACTAAAATTTTATAAATTATTAATTAATTAATTTTTTAAATAATTATAATTACCCTTTTGTATTTCTGAATTTTTGATAAATAATTGCTAATTTTAAGTAGCAGTTGTCACTGGGTAACAAAAGAATAAACCACCAATTTTATAGGATTTTTCTTTACAAAAGAACTGGTAATAAACTAGTCCTAAACTAGTACCACTGGTTCTAGTAGTTTTCTAAACACACTCAATGCTAATTTGAGCATTAAGATAGTATAGGAAAGTATACAGTTGGGAACTAGTGGTGGTGATTTCTGTACTAAAAAAATACTAATTGAACACTAGTTCGTTCTCCTGCAGGGTAGTTACAAAAAAATATTTAATACACCTTCAAGAGGTCATAAAAAATGTGGGTTTGTTTGAATATCAGGAAAAACACGTAAATTTTCACCTGAGGTGTTATATTTGTGTATACATTTTAAGACTGATGTAATGGCAAAGGTATACATATTATATACCGTTGAATAGACAATTATGCCTACTATTGTGATAACATAAAAAAAGTTTAGAAACATTTGAAGTAAAGAAAATTAGATCAATAATTTAGGCAAAAATAAAAAAAATTTAGAAAATTTAATTTTGTAATCAAAATTGGATTTTGAATATTTCGAAAAGTATTGAAGGTATGAGAATAATTTTTTTTCTGTTTGCAAAGCTAAATGTATCCTATTGAACTAAATTAAAATGTTTCCCGATTTATAATTTTATAAAACTTTTTTTATTGGGAAAAATTGTGTTAGAAAAATTTTAGCATTTTTAGAAAATTTCCTCCCCTGCCTACATTTATATGTAGGATGTCAAGAGTTTCTTACAAGTTACTAACAACAAGTTTATTTATAATAAAGTAAAAAAAATTACAAAAACGAGCGTGCAATTTTTTGCCACATCCAAAAATTAAATTTTTTGAAAAAAATGCTAATTTTCGACCAATGCTGGATGTAGGATGCACTATCAAAAATCTCTAAAATCTAATTCACAGTCTTTCTTGATGCCTCCTCTCTCAAAAAATACAATCAAAATTTTTAAAATATTCGAAAAAAAAATTAAAAATACTTTTTTCACAAAATATACAAAACTTTCTCATAATTTTCAAAAATCCAAATTGCAAAGTTATTCCTAGCTACAATTTTTGAGATATCAAAAAATTCTTTTTTCATATAAATTGTAATATAGTTTTCTTTCAAAAACAACAAAACCAACTGATTTTTGCCAAGTAATAAAGAAGTTATGTACCAACGATTAAAAAAAGTCAGGGCCAAAAATTAAAAAAAAAAATTTCAAGTCAAATAACTTTGAAACTGTAAGAGATAAAATGGTGCTCTAAGCATGTTTTGTTTTTGTTTCTTAACGTTGATTGTCCCGCTAAAAAAAAATTTTAAGATCGGTCGATATTTACAGAAGCTACAAGCTCCGAAAGAATTTCGACAACCACAGTTTCCCACTTTGAGGCTCTTTGGAGCTATCCTGTCTTACAACAGGGTGCCTCCAAATATACTTTCTGAAAAGTTCAACACTTCTTTCCAAAACAGTTTCATCGAAATCGATTCACTGAGGTAGTTTAGACGAGAACAATTTTTAAGCCGCACAATTTTTGTTCTTTTCCAAATTACACGAGACTAATTCATCTGGTACAAAATGTATTCGTATACACAGCTGTGTGTGTGTTAGTGTTTTTAGTATTCATTTAACATTTGGTGTTTTTTAAGTTGTATGTGTATTAGTTTTATGCTGCTAATGCGGGGTTGAAGCTGGTTGAAAAGTTATGCCAAACGCAAAACCACTCTCTTTGCCTGTCTCACCTACAAACTGGCATGTTATGCCAGCACAATTATGCCCGTGTAAATCAGCGCACTAGTTCAAAAGTTGCTGACTTTTTACCACTTTTTTTTTATTTCACGCCACTGATTGATTCGTTATCACAATGATGAATTTAGCTTCCAAATATTCCTTTTCTCACCATGAACGAGTTTTCTATCAAAATAATATGCCCTCAAACTGAACCGAAATAGTAAGATTTCATTGATCGATTTATTTTTTAATCGAATAACAATTGTAGCAAATGTCTATGAACAACTTAGCTGCTAGTTAGTATGACAAAAGTCTAATTAAACATATTAGGTTAAGTTAAACTTAAAATATTGATTTCTAACAAAGCAGCCAGAGTTTCGCAGTTAGTTAGCAAAAGTTTAGCAGCTAGATAGCAAGATTTTTTAGCAGCTAATTAAAACATTTTTTCAAGATTTTAGGAGGCAACAGTTTAGCAAGAAGTTAGCACTAGCTTAGCATATATTTAAGCTGAATTCATCTATTTGTGCGTACAATAATTTGTATGCATAATTTTGCTATATTCTTATCGCAATGGACCAAATTAGGTCTTCGGGAGGATGTGTGTTACAACACTACTCTTCCTAACCTTCGCTATTATCCAGTGTTGCCAGAAAATGATGATAGGAGAGTGCTAAATCGGTAAAAAATATCTGTTAAAATGTTCTATAGAGGAAAATAGAAAATGCTAGATTGAAAATTTATATAGATTTTTTAATCACTTTTTTCGAAAAACTTTAATGCTTTTTTAAGAAAAAATATTCTAGCAGTTAAATGCTAAAATGGCAACAATGCTATTATCATTTCACTCTTTCTGACTCTCGCTCAATCTTTTTCTCTCAAGAAGAGAGACGCCATACTACTAGTATCCAGGGTTCTCAGATTTTTTCCGAACTATATCGCCAAACATAAATTTTATGTAGTTTTTCTTAATATCTATTTGATAATAAATTTGGTTTTACTGAACATTTCTTTTTTAATATAAACTTATAAAAGAATTGTATAAAAATTCAAAAGATCGTAAATGTAAAATTACATGCGTAAAATGGAAGCAAAATTCGTTACCAGCATTTTCTTATATTTCGAATTATAAAGTATACACGTATTCATGCTTTAAATGACGAAAAGTTTTGCTCGAAACGAACGAGTGAATTCAGAGTATATTTATAGTCTTATAAATTAGCAGAAGCTTAGCAGGCAATTAGCAAGAATATATCAGCTGGTCACCGAAAGATTGATTTGGTAATTAAGAAGAACTAACTACTAACTAGCTGGTCGCAAGAGTTTAAAACCTTTCTTGGTAAAAGTTTATTTAAATAAAATAGTTTTAATTAGTTTAAAATTCTGTTGATTTTTTTAGTGTACAATAAACATTTGTGACATTTCCAAATCAACATTTTATTTCAATTGCAGTTTAAAACAAACAAACAAAATATAAAAACAAAACCAAAAACTTCCCTTCGCCTTTAAAAAATTTAACGAAACTCCACACCGTGGTAGCTGTAGTAAAGGATTCTCCTCCACATAAACAAAATGCATAGAAATGAGAAGTGATATTATTTATTAGATTTATTGAAAAACTTATTGTTATTTTAGATCCATTAAATTTGCCTCCTAGGCGTGAACAATGTTTACGCAAGGCTAAAACAAATAGCATTGCTGTTATGGGCAATACGACCACCGCTGTTGCAACCGAGGATGCCATGGCAGAACCTGATGAATTTGCAGACTCTGATACAGATCCAGTTTGGACACCGCAAGAAGATGATGTAAGTAAGATTATTTTAAGACTATAGAAAACAAAAAATCCAAAACAATTTGTTCACATCAAAATTGTTTGATTTCAAAAACAACAATCCCAAAAAACTAAAATTATAATACTTAAATACGAACAAACTAAAAATAAAAAGAGTGAAGATAGCAAAGGATTTAAGCGTAAAATAGCAAGGCGTACAAAAAGTTCACCACGTAAACATTATAATCAACCGCAACAACAACAACAGCAGCAACAACCTCAGCAGCAGCAACAACAGCAACAGCAGCAGCAACTTCAAACCCAACAACAACAGCCACCGCAACAACAACAACAACAACAGCAGCAGCAACAACAACAGCAATCAAATGCCATTGTTAACAATGATGGTTATACCTTGAATCACGACATTGCTAGCACATCAACGAGTTATACAAATTCATCAGGCGCTGGCGCCGCTTCCGACAATTTTAAGGTAAACCAAAACTACAGTTGTTAAATTTATTATTTGCTTTAAAAAAAAAAATTGATACTTTTTAGACCGGTGACTTTATCGTGTTACGTTCAGATTTAGTTAATGATTGGCCCACCATTTGGCAGGTAGATTCTAAATGTATTTTACAAAAATATGAACCCTTCTATCAAAATGGCAAAATGTTTTATCGCAATATGTCCAAGGTAATTGTTTGATTTTCTCCACAAAAAAAGAGGCAGATCTTTTTAAATTTATTTTCTCTATTTCCTTTAACAAAATACGTAGTATGCGTCCTGGAATTTAGAAACGAAAAAATTGTATTTAAAAGCTCCTGTACGCATACAAGTTCAATCTCATACGGAAACTATAGTAGAATTCTTACGTTCCGAGCTCTTGGCCGATGACACCGAACAATTTATTGAGAAAATCATGGAAGAATACCTCTCGTATCGCGATCATTTCGAAATCTATATACAAACAATGATATCACAGGTTCTAGATCCCAGTTTCTTTTCGGAAATTACCCGAGAGAAAGGTATGTTATCACTTGAATACTGCCCAACCTTAAATTAATTTAAAGCCTTTGCAGATGAATATTTTCTAGGAAGTGTGCGTGCTATTGACACTATAATGGATAATTGTAAGCGTAAATTGTTATCCATAACACCGTGGACACGCAGCATTATCGCTTCGATAGAAACCTGGCCCAAATGTCATGTCTTTACCGAATGGGGTCAGAATAATTTGACACAAAAGAATTGCGCCGGTTGCCACCAACCGGGCATATCGGTGCGTTTCCTTTTGTTTGGACACACATATAATTCGAATACTATGCAGTCAATACCAACAGACGCACGTATAACTTATGAAAAGGTTTGCAAATTTTTTTTATTCTAAAAATGAAAAGAGTTATTGTTTTTACTTTTTTCTTGAAATAAATTTAGGATATTTTACTTTGTCGCATTTGTGCTGCTCGTGCAGATATATTCCATAAAATTGCTCATGAGAAGTATAATTTATATATAAATTGCTCGCGCCGTGTAACCGAATTGCAACAAGAGAATCCCAGCAAAACATCAACTGAAATTCTTAATGATTTACTGGCTGAACATAATTGGATAGATGAGGTAAGCGCCTTAATCATGAAAAAGTATACATACATATATGCATATATTTTTAATAGTTATGCCCATAAATGCCATAAATGTGCGAGCCATAAAAAAAAAGAAAAAAACAGAACTTTTGTTTTATCGCATTTCTCAAACAAAGAAATACATTTTTTAAAGCACAAATATTTCCTACTTATATAAATTTCTTGAAAAAAGGAACTATCTAAATACCTGCAATTGAAACTGCAAAATCAAAAGAAAAGAAAAAACACACAACATCTCTACTACGATAACTTCCGAATTTATTTAAAGCAGCAGTCAGACATACAGAAAACTTTTCGAACATGTCGAGAGCTGAAGCTCTTCGTTTTGTATAGCTATTCGATTATTGTGTTAACTTCTACTGCGACTCTTGAATTTTCAGAAGCAGGAGTATGAGCAGAAACAAAAGAAAATACAAAAATGGGAAGCTTTCAAACGCTGGAAATAACACAGCATAATAAAGATAAATTTGTGCCTATTCTCGTTTGAGTATCGTTTTCAAACCATAGATAACGAAGGAAATTTTACATTGTTTTGATAATACGGTAGTCGGATAATGCGGTATACATACTTTCAATGTGAATTTTTCGTTTGAAATGATAATACGGTACTATGATAATGCTGTGTACTTTCAATGAAAAGTTTTCGTTTTTATGTGTCGTTTTAAAACGATCTCAAACGAGAAAAGTCCATATTTTTCATATTTGAGGAAATTAAATAGCTATGTTCGATACTACAGTCGACTCTCGATAATTTGATATACAAGGTACCAGAGAAAAAAAATTAAAATAATCGAGAGTTCATGCCATGTGCCACACAAGCGTAAAAAAAGCGTAACCACTAATTACTAATGAAAAATAGTTTGATTCAGACACGTATTTATTAAGTTAAACGGTTTCATACATAGCTAATAGACAATTTTATAGAATCTAACACGATTGGAAACAGTTTAAATCAATAAAAACACGTCTGAATCAAACAGTTTTTCATTAGTAATTAGTGGTTACGTTTTTTTGGGCATATGGCACAAGAGAAATCCAAGATGTAAACTCAGCCTAACAAAGGGTTTTTGAACTCATTTCAATTAAACACCTAAACGTTTGAGAAAGGGCTCTAGACTACGAGCTTATTTATAACCAGTGTGGAAAATATTGTCTAAAAAATTGTGAATTTTTTTTTTATTTTATTCACATCGTAACAATCGTAAAATCCAAACACAAAACACGAAGATGTTTCAATAGATTTAATAAAAAAACTCAAGTTATCAAGAGTCGATTGTATCAATATTCAAAAAGTTTATATTGGTTATTTATATGAATATTTAAATTGATAATTTAAAGTGAAAGTTGTGATTAACGAAAATAATATCGTAAATAAAAAAAAAAACTGCGGTGATTATTTAAAAATAAAATAAAAATAGTAGAATCATCGGCGAAGTAAAATAACCAATAAAATGTCTACTAAACACAGCTTCAAAAATATAATACGCCTCATTGACACCAGAGGCGCTGCAGCACTGCATTATTAGAAACGTGCAAAAAAGCAGAGTCGTAAAATAATGAAGTTTTTCTCTCTCTTCCTTCACCACCTGTCTTCTCTATCAATATCCCTTTCCTAAAGAAGGTAACGCCTAGTAATAGTAGTAGGAATTGATTGTCTAAGTGTTCATTCTATTTAAAAAAAAGTGCTTGTTTCATAAAATTAAAAAATTAATTATGCTTTGCTTGTCTGGTAGAGGTTAGTAGGCAAGAATATATGTATATTCATAAGTTGGACCAGTGATTCCAAGATTAAACCCTCTGGTTAATATATAAGTGCCAGATGAACTTATACTCGGATGATTTAAGGCATGACCGACCGTAGGAAAGAAGGAAGTATTTTAGGAATAGTAGAATCCCAGCCCTAAATGATGCTGAATAGAAGGGTAATGCGGTTTTTCAAAATAATGCCATCTCGGTTAATATATAGATGTCTCCAAAATGGTTGATGACACTGGTTAGGAGTATATCCGTACCCATTTCCGTCCAAAAATATGTATTATAATAATTTAAGCTGCTAAAAGAATCGGAAGAGATGTATAGAAATTATCACTCGATATTTAAGTGGACAATGTGGCCACTATTTGGGCCTAGTAGACTCCAATGTACTGAGATCGAGTTACGTGGATATTAATCTAAACTCTGTAAAGGCTTAAACGAACGACATTAGAAATGATAGTCCTTTACGGCACGATATTGGAAATGGCAGCCATAACAAAGATCAAAGGCTGGACTCTGGAAAACGCTACACAGGAGCTATCTCCACAACGAAGAAGAGGAGTAATGAAAACGTGTGGGTGTTTCAGAATCTAACAGAAATTTAGTGTTGTGTTGGGGTATGTTCTGTATTACACGTGAAATTAAATCGTTCGGAATTTGGTCTAGCATTAGCTTATTCTGTTATTGAATAATAAAAGTAGTATTGGATTTAAAATGTTGTTGTTGGACATATTTTTAAAAGTCAATGTGTTTGTTTTTACGGCAGTAGAGCTGTTAGAAATCCCTTAATGGAAATATGAAAAGTCCAAGGTAAGTTTTGCAAAGATAGTAGTTAGTTGGAAAAAAAGCCAGAAGAGGAATTTTATAGCTTGGTAGTACATACATATAAAAATCGCATTATTTTATTTATAACATTGATTGAGTAAATGAGCGATATGTATGTTTCTTGCACAAAATCAATTGTGTAAGAAATTCCAGATCAAGTTTGTCGATTATTATTGAGCAGCCTTCCATCTTCTAACTTTTATTATTTTTTAGTATTAAATAGGTGTGTTTCTTTACTCTACATTGTTATACCGCGGGATCCCAATTTGCACGAAAAGCGTTCCCGTACTCGAAAATTGGGTAAATGATAGAGGTTTTGTGAGAGCAATGTTCTTCTTATTCTTCTTGCACGAAACATCCCGTACTTTTTCTTCGTGCTAGTTTGGGCAAACACAAAATCAATCAGCGGTTTGAAAAATAAGCAATTACAAAGAAAAATTACATTTACCTAAAAACTAAACAAATGGAAAAATTTATGAAAAAATGTTTAAAAACTAGTGGCAAACAAAGTTTTATAAGTTTTTATATGAAGTTAAGATAAAATGTATATAAGTATGCTGAATCATGTACGTAAATACGTGCGTGTGTGTGTACATAAACATGTGTTTAATTATGTGTATACGTATGTATAAGTTTATTTTCGTGTTAAAATGTTGGTTTTTCGCGTTCCCGTACTTTTGTGCATTTTTGTATATTATTGAGCGAAATTATAGTGTTCTCTCATTTTACAGAACTTTACCCAAAAAGTAAAGAAATAAAGCTAATATGTGTAATATCAAAATATTTGTACAAATGTTCTTTTGCAATTTTCCTTTCAGCTGTTCCGCAATATGCGCAATTCTTGGGCTGAAGTTGAAAGTCTTGAAAGACAAAAACGCTTTAGAGAAGTTTCACAATAAGTTGGCGAATAATGCGAAGTTATAACAACCTACAAAACAATTGTGACTTTTTTATAGTTTAACACATACATACTCACAATGGTCGTGTGTGGATTATGCAACATATTCCTTGCAATATACAAAAAGAAAATAAATTAATAATTATTATAAAAAAATTATTAAATAAACTATTCAAAGATAAGTTTTATTTAATATAAAAACAAACAAACAATAATATATATATAGAAAAAAAAAACTAATATACATATACATAAATATATATATATATTATAAAAAATTATATTTTAGAAACCAAGCAAATTAGTTTGGGTAATTGAAATTAAAAAAAAAAGTAACAAAATATTACACACACAAAAAAGAAACAAAACACTTAAATTTACTATTAAATAAATCAAAAAAAAGGAACACTAATAATAATTAATTTAGTATGCAAAAATTGAAAATTTTTGTTTTGTCTAAAGAAATCATTTTAATACTTATAATATGTAGTCTACAATTATGCATACATTTAATTACTTTTGAATTTATATACATACTTGGAAATCAAACTGAAAAATGAAAATTGTTTATCATTACTTCTATAACAAACATAATTACGTTTTTTATGATTTACATAATGCATACATATATATTTTTTTTAGTTGTATAAAGTTAGGTTTTTTCTAAACTAAATAATAATATTAATAATAAGAATTACACATACTACATGATTTTTGTAAAAATAAAAAAATAATAATAAATACGTACACATTTCAAAATACCCCAAAAATTAATTAATTTACTTACGCATAAATTCAACATGAACAAAACTTTTTTACATTTGCTATAGATGCGTACATACATACATACATACATGCATACATACATACATACATAAGTACATTTAAACAACATATGGGCCATTCGATTGCTTTTTCAAGATATTTTTCGAATATTCTATGTTCTTTATCTATTATATCTTTATCTAATGATGGATGGTATTTTTTTATGTTTGAATTGTTTATCTCTTGATTTAAATAAATACATAATACATATGTTTGTATATGTATATCACGCTTATCTTTCTTTATGTGTATGGTATTTGAATATATTTTAAATTTTGCTTATGTATGTACATTTGTTTTATATAATTTTGTTTTAAATTTTTTTTTTTATAAAAAAATATTTTTTAAGGTGCAATTAATCAATCAGTTAAACTTAATGAAAACCAAAATTAATTTCTATACTCTATGTTTGATATGGAATGTCCCATTAACATTAATGGTCAGCTAATTAACACAAGCTTCTTCTTAAAACAAACAAATATTTCGTTTATGTTTATTTTTAATAAGTTTTACATTTAATTATTTTTTTAATTTTGTTTCTTTAATGTAGTAAATAATTTGATATCATAAAGCTTATAGCCTCCAACTGTAAGCTCATCGATATTGAACAAAAAAATATTTACGGTAAAATATAAATAAAATTTAAATAAAACAAAAATACATTTTTGTTCTTAGACTGTTGGGAAACAGACAGAAACCTAAGTAGATAATTAAAATTCTGGCAAAAAGAAATACTTTTTTTGTCCCTTAGGACTAATTTTGGATTCGAGATTAAACTTGGTTCCTTTCTCTAATTAGCTAATCCGAAAATTAACTTGGTCTCACATTAATGGAGTTTGATGTTTTTGGGTGGTAGTTTAAACTTCTTTTTGTATGTGGTATTACCAGCGATGCCAACTATTTGTCCAAACGCGCTACTACCCTTCTCAGAATGCGCTAGAACGCGCTAAGTTACAGCATTGTCAAATATTTATAGCAAAAACGCGCTATTTTCTACGCGCTAAATAAAATTTCAATAAAAGTCGATGTATGTATGTATTAGTACTCGTATATACAATTAATTTTTCAGATTTTCCAATATTGCTTCCTTGACATTATGTTTTAATTAACTAAAATCATTTAATACAGAATCAGAATCGCCTTCCAAATAATCGAAATGCTTAGTTTTTACTTTTAATTTATTTCTAAAACTTTGTAACAACATATAAATTTTCGAATGGTTTTGAGATTCAAATGCTTTTTGTACTTCAGCTAAAATAGATGCTTTGTAAGTTATGTACATTTTTTGGGTCATTGTATGTAGTACATATTTTTATTTGTGAAATATCAAAATATTAGTCATTACAGTGTTATAATGCGTTTTTTATTCTAACCACAGTCAAGCGAATTTTGTTTTCGACAACTAAATCATTAACTAATTTAAAAAAATTTTTTTTTATTAGAAAATTGTTAAATTTATACAAAAAAAGTTAAAAAAATATTGAACTGAAATGATATTATTGACTTTATTCAAAACGCGCTAATTTAGCGCTTTTTTTATTAAACGCGCTGAGACGGAAAAAAGCGCATTTGGCATATTTAAAACGCGCTAAATCTAGCGCGAAACGCACTAAATTGGCATCGCTGGGTATTACCATACTAAAGAACAAAATAGAGGCAACATTTTCTGTACTAAAGTCAAAGTCATTAACACACTTTGATTGTTTGTGGGAAGAAGAAGAAACTGGAAAAAGATAAATAATATAAAATGTATATATTAATTTATGTTTTTTAATTGTTTTATTAAATGCGAAACTTTTTCTTTAATCTAGTACAATATCGTCAAGTCGAAATACAACACTGCTGTCATAACGTGCCAGTTTGTAGGAAAGAGAGTGGTTTTGTGGTTGGCATAATTTTTCAACCAGGCACAACACCGCATCATCGGCACAAAACCAATACACACAAACTTAAAAAACAGGAAATCCCTGCAGTCAGACTGGGGTAAAGTGTCTATGTCAACACTAAAATTCTAGTAGTAGTTACATTGTCTACAATTTCTCTTCTATTCGTCAGTATAAAAGAAATAGAGAAAACAGATGTGGTGTATTTCTGGTGGATTTTGCAACAACTTGTCACAATATACATAAATTTGTATGTACGTAAGGTATAGAAATGTATCAGTAAATGTCTGGTTGGTATGTCTCCATGTTCCCATAAGAACTATGAATTCACTACCTAGTCAATTGTTTTAGTGTTACTAGTAGATTTTCAATGACAAACACATGCTAAATGTCTATAGCATAAAGTATTGTATGGGGAATAATTGTAGAGTAGTACTGGTGACAAAGTCAAAAGCGACTCAGTACATTTTCACTATTCGCACTTTCTGCAGGGATGTTAAAAGAATACAAAAAAAACTAATACACCCAAATCTGTGTATATGTATATATTTTTATGCCAGATGATTTAGTCTCGTGTGTTCTACAAAGAACAAAAATTGTGCCGGCATAAAAATTACTCCCGTGTGTGACAGGCCATTAGCAACAAGTGCACAAAACATACAGAAGTGTCACGAGACGGAAGATAAGGGTATTTTTCTGTTTGTCTCGTTTTCCCTCGAATTTTGTCGTCGTTTTTGTTTTGATTCTTCGTTCTAGTGCAATAAAATTATAACGCTTTTTAGGTTTCCGTACACCAAAGGTGAAAAGGAACCCTATTGTTTTCGCTACGCTGTCCGTCACAGGCTATTTTCTCAGGAACCGTAAGAGCTAAGGACCTGAAATTTAGACATGGTATGTAGAACCTTGGCCGCTACAACAACAAATACATGAGAGTTAAAAATTAAAGGGTGTTCCAAAACGAGCATCGAAAAATGTTAAAATCCCATGTAATGTACATGCAATTGTATGTAAATATGTATATTGACACTTGAAATTTGTAAAATTATAGTATTTTTATACAGACTACAACAATCAACACTAAAATTTAAAAAGATTTAAATTAAAGGGTGTTCTATCAGTTAATGCAATTTTGACTATGTAATTTTGACAACTTGCTCTTGCTCTCAACTCTTCAAATTTTCAAAAACGGTAAAACTAAAAAAATCCGAAAATTATAAAATCGCCAAAACAAAAAAAAAAACAATCGCAAAAAATTGGAAAAAAATTGCCAAAATTAACACTAAAATTTCTGCCACTAAAATAAATCGTCAAATTCGAAAAAATCGCCCAAATGAAAAAAATCTCCAAAATGAAAAAAATCGCCAAAACACGAAAAAGGCGTCAAAACTAAAAAAAAATTGTATGTGAAAAAAATCACCAAAATTAAAAAAAATCGCCAAAATTAAAAAACGCCAAAAACCGAAAAAAATCGCCAAAACGTGAAAAAAGTTTCAAAACTAAAAAAATGGCCAAAACCGAAAAAACGCAAAAATTGCCAAAACAAAAAAAAAAACGCTCAAACGCTCACTTTCTTCACTTCTGTGTATTCTGTGACAAGTCTTGAGAATAACAAAATTATGCTTATCCTGAAGTAAATTCGAAAGCATTTACTTTCGTTTGGAATTACAGAGTTATAACCCAGTACCTTTAGCTGTATCGAAAGCATTCAACATGAAATAAATAAATTGAAAAAAAAAATCAAGATCTTTTTATTACTTGTTTTTCAGTTTAAGCAAATTATCTTTTTTTTACAAAAATTTTAAATGATTTTTGGTTGTTGTAATTAATTTATACATGTGTAGGCTTTGATACTACAAATACCACAAGCTAAATATTTTAAATTTAAATACTGAAAAGAATATTCCTTCTCACTTAAACCGGATTGGAAATATTTTCCATCATGTGATATTTTTCCAAATCCTTAACAATACCAAACATGCGTCTCTTAAATATAGGCAAAGTGCGTTCACATAATAAATCATATTCCTCCAACAATTCCAAACATTTGGTAGTGGTATCATTATTAGCGCTACCCTGCTCATTTGTATCCACTTCTTCGTCTGAATTTTCGCTAGAGGATATTTCTCCTATAGCACAAGATACTTCTTCCAAATCGGGCAGTTCGCTGGCTTTGGATATGAAAAAGGGTATAGAAAAAGCCGCCATACAAAAACCGTAGATGCCAAAGTCGCGTAAATGTTGTAGAAATATGTTCTTAGGATAGATCTCTTCGATTCGGAGATCGAAATATTCTATTTTTTCTTTTAGGGTTTCATGATATATATTCATAAATTCCATAAAATGTTTCTTGCGCAGATCTCTTTCGGTGCAGGTATACAAATAGTGTACCAGATCCAGTACGGGAGAGGCATAACGGGACAATTGAAAGTCTATTAATTTTGCAGAAATGGCTTGATGCTGGTTCTAGAAGAAGAAGAAAAAAGGGAAATCTTTGAACATTTATGAAGCTCTTAATGTTATATCACAGAATACACAGAAGTGAAGAAAGTGACAGGTAAAAAAAGCTCCAATCAGGTTTTTGTTAAAATTCGTGGAAAAAAGAGATAAGCATAGTGGATTTGATACTGTAGTGTATTACTGCTTACCAATTAACACAGCTAATAAAAATTATTGCACTAGAAAGACGTAGCAAAACAAAAAAGAAGACAAAATTTGAAGGAAAACGAGACAAACAGAAAAATACCCGTATCTTCCGTCTCGTGACACTTCTGTGTGTTTTGTGGTTATATAACCACAGAATACACAGAAGTGAAGAAAGTGACAGGTAAAAAAAGCTCCAATCAGGTTTTTGTTAAAATTCATGGAAGAAAGAGAAAAGCATAGTGTATTTGATACTGTAGTGTATTACTACTTACCAATTAACACAGCTAATAAAAATGTATTGCACTAAAAACACGTATCAAAACAAAACCGACGACAAAATTTGAGGGAAAACGAGACAAACTGAAAAATACCCGTATCTTCCGTCTCGTGACACTTCTTTCTGTATGTTTTGTGATATAACTACGACTTAAAATATTTAACTTTAAAATTAAATTTTGCAGAAACATGTATAGTTTTAAAATGTAAAATCTATGTAATGCTAATGTGTAACCTTTAAACCCATAAATTAAAAAAAAATGCGCAAACATGCGTTTTTAAATCGCTCGTTTAGCCTCACGCAGCTTTAGTAAACATTAAACTGAAATCTAAGGCCGGGTTTCCATCTGTGTGTCATGTGCCACACATGAAAAACTTTTAGATTCAGACATGTATTTATTAAGTGAAATAGTTTCATACATAACTAATAGACAATTTTATAGAATCCAGCATGATTGCAAACTGTTTAAATCAATAAATACATGTCTTAATCAGACAGTTTTGCATTAGTAATTATGTAGTTGGTTACGCTTTTTTGGGCAAATGACACACAAGAAATGCCAGATGTAAACTCAGCCTAAGCTCGCAAGGGAAATATGATCTGGTGGGAAGCAGTAGCCAGTTAAATTAGAATGATAAGAGAAGGCTTTTTCATTGGTGAAAGATAATGATGGCAATGCATTGTATTTTTTTTACTATCAGTTTAATTACGAGTGGCGTTGTATTTCACATATATATGTACATACATACATACATATATGTATAGTTTTGCTCAATGTTAAAGAATATCACATACATATGTATGTATATACAATAAGTATTTTTCAAACGGGTACACAAATTGGTAAACCATTAACCACCCGACGAAATGTTGAAATCGAAATACAGCAGTCGTGACAACGAAAATTAGTTCAAACTTTTTTTTATAAAAAATAAGTTCTCTCCATTAAGCACCCCATAGACGTTTCAAATCAATTGTGAATTGAGTCTTTCAATTGAATTGATTCTTGGCCACACACTTCATAATCTGAATTGAAAGATTTTCATTCAACTGTCAAATTTATATTTTTTTCACAATTAAAAATTTTAAAATTTAAAACTTCTATTACATTTATTCATTAATTTTAATATTTTTTATTTAGAATTCAATGAAATTAAATACAATTTTAAACATACATAAATTTTTCTATACAAAATAAAGCTACAAAGATAAATTTTGACAGCTAATCAAGAGACTCGAACACACACAGCACAATCGAATTGAAAGATTTACTAGTCAACATGAAAAATCAAAATCTTTTGGTTTTTCTTCAACCAACTCGACAACTGCCAAACTAATCAATTGACAGAGCCATACACGCTTTGATTTGGACAACAACCGACTCAATTGAAAATTGAATTGAATCGTGTATGGGGTGCTTTATTAATAAAATTTAAAATGAATTTGAAATGTATTTTATTTAAAATTTTTTTTGGTCTCGAGAGCAATTTTGTGATATTGACAGTCCATTTTTGTTTCCAAGATCTATTTTTATTTTTTTTAGCAGATATAATTTATTTTCTGATTTTAATTTTTTCGAGTAGAAATAATTGTTATTTTTTTAACCCCCGACTAAAAAGGTGTTATAAGTTTGCAGTTTGTGTCTGTGTGTCTGTCCGTGTTCACGTACAGACCAAACGGCTGGACCGATTTTGATTAGTTTTTTCTGTTTGAAAGGTGACTCGAGATGGTTCTTAGCTATGTTTCAAGAAAAACGTTCCAGCCGTTTAGAAGATATTACATCCTTCCTAGATACATTCGGGGGTTTTTAAAATTTTTAATTTTTGTTTTTTATTTTTAAGTAGAAATAAAAGTTATTTCCTGATCAGAAACTGATTTTTATTTTTACTCAAAAAAAAATCATAAAATAAGAGTTATTTCTGCTCAAAAAAATAACAACAACAACAACTACGGTCTGAGAAATCTGTCTGTACTAGTGTCCTGCACAAGACTACTTATAAGACCTTTCAAGACATGAGAGATTTTTTCAAATGCTTTACTACAGCGAAATATTCTAAAAGAATCGCTAAGCAACACTGTTGGCAAGTAATTTTTTTCGGTGGTTTGTCTTGCCAACAGTGTTGTTTAGCGATTCTTTTAGAATATTTCGCTGTAGTAAAGCATTGGAAAAAATCTCTCATGTCTTGAAAGGTCTTATAAATAGTCTTGTGCATGATACTAGTCTGTACTTACATCATATTTATAAAGTATATTGTTATTCCAAAAATCTCCATGACATATAACCGCATACGGTGCCACTGCCTTGCCATCAACGCACTTTAAACAAATTTCCTTGAAATTATTTTCCAATTTTTGTAAAGCTTGTATTTGTTTTGAAGGGCGGTTTATTTCTTGTTCTAACATTTCCCTTGTACGTCTTATATACTTTTTTCCAAATTCCTCCGTTATAGGTTCCATTTCGCCGATGAACAGATTATCACTCATTTTTCCAACTAGACTTTTAAAAAGTTCACATTTACGATATTGCAAGATAAATGACATGGCATGCATTTTGGCAATTGAACGAAAAGCTTCACATACTAAATCATAGGTGGGCATATTTGTACGCAAGTTTTGCTTATAACCGCTTAGAGATAAATCTTCAAATATTATAAATTCATCCTCAACATCTAAACTGGAGTAAATCATTTCAGGTACGATATCAAAGATGTGGGAAGAATCCTTAAAACATTCATTATGCTTAGCTGAATCTTTTAATTCCATTAATCTTTCTTGTTCTAATAGTTGAAATTCTTTGAAAACTTGTTGATGCATAAAAACTTCACGATCGTACAATTCCACTATTCGTCCGTGGCTACGAAACGCTGGAGTCTTGGGAGATATTTTCAAAATTGTAACGAAGGTTTTGTTGCTATTTGTCAAATTTTCCGTTTCCACGTTAATGTTGGGCGGAGCTTTCAAACACACTTGCAGTACAAAACCATTTGAGTTCTCTCCTACGCCCGATACCGGTCGAGCAGTTATTTCATACGAATGTATGTTTCTCTCGAAAGCTAGTTTTTTATAGGTTTGAAATATTTTTGGAGTAAATTTTATTAAAATTTCGCTGTTGCCAGTTATGAAGAGAGGAGCTGTTTCATTTTGCTTTAAATTAGTTTCGGTTTTATTTGCCATTTTTTTAACACTAAATATATCGTATATTTTTTAGTAGAAAGTTTTGTTAAATATAACTTTTTTGCATTAATGTTGTTAACGAGCCGATGCTTTCTAGTAAACTGTTAAGGTTTGCGTTTTTGCGCTGAAGTATTTATAGTTATTTAATAGTTGTTGTTGTTCTGTCTGTATTGTTAAATTGTTGGAGCTGTTTAAAAAAAAGCTTATCATGATTTTATAATAATCTCTTGCAAACTCAATGTACTCAGGTAATTTTTAAGAGCAACTACATGTTTTGTACTACAAGTAGCTTTTCCTAACAGAAAAATTATTCTAATCTAAAACCTTAAATATGTACATATATTGTTTCAATTTTTATTTCCTTCATAGTAAAAAGACAAGTATCTCTGTTTAAAATACGAAGATCAGTTTTTCTAAAATTTGGATTTTATAAAAGTGGAAAGCTTTGAAGTTTTTTTAACAAAAAATATAATCAGGGCAATTATGAACAAAATTCCGCGAGAACTTTCTCCCTTTTCCAATTAGAAATTTTTTGTATGCCCTATATCTCGCTATTATTGTTTGACATTATTCCCTGGGAAAAAAATCTCACGGAATTTTATTCATAACTGCCCTCAATATATTCAGGGCTATCATGAATAAAATTCCGCATGAAATTTTTCCCGGGGAACAATTCCAACTAATAGCCAAGTAATAGTGAAAACAAAAAATTCTAATTGGAAAAGCGAGAAATTTCACGCGGAATTTTATTCATGATAGCCCTGAATGTGCCAAAAAAGCGACATACATATGTGCCCTTAATTATGAAAGTGGCCCAAGTCATATATTTCTCTGGTCGAGATACTTAGTAGATTACATTTGAACAAATCGAAAACTATTTGTATATTATGTAACATTTTAATTTAGAGTTGTACTAGTCTCGATTAATATAAATTTATTTAACATTTATCAAATATTAATTGAAGATTTTGTAGGATTTTTTTGATATTTTGAAGCAAAAATGCACATGACAGACCACTTTCATAATTAAGGGCACATACATATGTATGTATGTACATATGTACGTAATTTTCCAACTTAACTTTTTGATCAGTATCGATTATTAGCGATAGTGAATAATCGATTTTTGTCAAAAAAAAAAAAAAAAAAAAAAAAAAAAACACGAGGTACACAAAATGTGTCGGTTAAGCTTTTTTGGCGGTTATGGCTTGATATAGTAGTTCTGAAATGAAATTTGGTATTAGATTAGAAATTATAAAACTTTGAGAAATTACTGGATTTCAATTTTTAACCCCCGACTAAAAAAAGGGGTGTTATAGGTTTGTAGTGTGTATCTGTGTGTCGGTCCGTGTCCACGTACAGGCTAAACGGCTGGACCGATTTTCGATCGAGAGGGTTCTTAGCTATGTTTGAAGAAAATCGGTCCAGCCGTTTAGAAGATATAACATCTTTTCTGAAAAAAGTCGGGGGTTTTTAAAATTTTATAAATATCTTTCCAAATCTTGTTCATTTGAAATTTTATAAATTGTTTCACTAATTGATCAAAAGCTGGCATTAAGCGATTGCCCTTAATGTGCAGCAACAGTTTTCTATGATGCAGTTTTAATAACCTTGGCATAGGAATAAAGTTATTGAACTTAACAATCAATTGGCTAGTGTGCCGACTGAAATACAGTGTCCTGCAAAACTTGATATAAATGATTTAAAGCATTAGATAAATTGTTTAGAACACAAAACACAATTTTGCCATAGATTTTAAATAAATAAACAAAACTTTTACAAGAACGGGGAATATTAAAAAAAATATTAATTTTCATTAATAACAAAGTGGTGTTAAGTCCACAATTACTAAAGCAATCAATCGACTTGGATGAAAAAAAATTCAGTTAAGAGCATAGGCGTAGAAAAGCCATTCTGGTGGGTGCAATGCCCCATCCTCAAAAATTGCTGTTGCCCCCTCCCCAGAGATTAATAATAATACCATGTAATTTCTTCTTTTAATATTGCTCATGAAAATCACCAGCCATAATGCTATACCAATGCATAATGCTACGCCAATGGTTAAGAGAATTTTAAAATTGTTTGACTATTGTACATGAAAGTTGACAACTGCGTGTCAATAATTTTTAAGTGAAGTAATAGAGAGTAGAGTAGAGACAGCCAAGTTAAATTTTTTTGCCATGACTTGCTTATTTATTATATGGCAATAATATTATAATAATTTTTTGGACACTTTTATTTATTTTATCTAAATTTTATTTAAGTTTTAGGTGTTTTATAAAAAGATAATAAATTTATTTATTTATCGATATTTCGCTGCAACTTTGTGTAGCTTCTTCCTGAAGATTTTATATATGTATAATCTGGCAATAATCTCTTATTTTTAAACCCCGACAAAAAAAGGGGGTGTTATAAGTTTGTAGTGTGTGTCTGTGTGTCTGCACGAGTCCACGTACAGACCAAACGGCTGAACCGATTTTTATTTAGCTTTTTTTTTGTTTGAAAGGTGACTTGATCAAGAGTGTTCTTAGTAGCTATGTTTGAAAAAATCGGTCCAGCTGCTTGGAAGATATCACATTTTTTCTGGATATATTGGGGTTTTTTACAATTTTTAATTTTTGTTATATTTTATTATTTTAGAAAATGAATATCCCAAAAACTTTAGCTGTGGACTATTTTTAAATTTTTCTTTTTTTTAATTGTAATTTTTGCACAAATAGTTATTTTTAGCATTTCCCGAAAATGTAATAAAATTTCAATTGTATCTGAAATATTAGGTGTTAAAAGAAAATTTGAATTTTTGAACACAAAAATCAAAATTCCGAGTGCGGTAAAAATTGCAATACAGGTGGATCTCGCTTTAACGAAAATTCCATATAACGAACGCCCAAATTTGTTACATTAACAATTTTATAAAGCGAATACTATCTTAATTTTATACTAGATATAACGAATGATAAAGAAAAAATCGCAAAATAAAAATCAAAAAGCTGCTGGGAACATATTTATAACATTTAGTTCTAGTTTATATAGCGAATGTTTTAATAAATGTATTTTCCGTATAACGAACAGCAAAAAATATAAAAAAAAATGTGATACCGTTAGTTTGTATCGGGTAGCTTATTTAAAAAAAAATGCCCCGGTATTTTTATTGTATTGTATCTTGTCTACAATAAAAATAGTTAAAATAACACTTGAAAAGACTTTGCGATATAACGAATTTTTAGGTATAACGAATGGGCTTGGCTTATTATATCATTCGTTATATCGGGACTTGCCTGTACTTACCATTCTTATATAATTATTTATTTTTAAAATATTTTAACTGATTTTAATAATATATACATGAATGTTCATTAGCCAAATAGACGGGAAATAATTCTAAATTGAAACCCCGTCGAAACAAAAATACATCATTCATATAAATTTAAATTTTGCTACTTAAGGCGAGTTCAACCATTTGTTTCGTACAAAAATGTTGTTCGTTCATTATATAAACATACATATACATACATATGTATGTATGCATCTAATGCCAAAATCAATTATTGTAAGTATGTGTTTTCGAGGTCCTTTTATCTCAAATTTAATACCTAGAAGAAAAATTTATATTATTATCACAAAGTAAAAACTTTTAAGTTTTTTTCTAAATCAGTGGCTGAAGTCCATTTTTATTTCAAATTTAATAAAAAAAAACGATTTTATTATCATGTCTTTGTTAAGGTTTTTTTCACTTTTTATCGCCACTGTACACATAGATGTGTATATGTATGTGTATGTGTATGTGTATACAGCAAGCATTAGAATAAAATATTCTGTTTACTATATAAATATACCTATACGTTTTTTTATTATTGTTATTTCTAGGGGGATGTTGTTTACAGTACAATGAACTTTTCTACAAAAAGCTCCAGTACTCACTACTAGCAAATAACTAATAAAAGTTCAGCGATTTATCTAAGTGAAATGTCTACTGCATTTACAACGCAAATGTAATGAATAATGTAGATTCCAAAATGACGTCAATAACAATAGATATCGAAGTTTATGATCACCTCCATTTCTTGATAGTTTTAAAGCTTAATTTCTTGCAAATGCAGTTAGTTAGTTAATCAGTGCTATTTCTTGTTTCACAAAAAAAAACAAGCTTTTTCACTTACTCGAGCTTTTACTTATTTGTGACTGTTTTGTTTACAGTTTTTATTATTACTTATTTATGCTTAGAATTTTGTCCTTGAAATAGTGCACTGACCATTATGTTTTATTTTTATTTTTTTTTTCTTACCGAGCACGTGTAGTTGATAAGTTATTTTAATATATGTAGATGTAGTCACCCAAAGCTAAAGTGTATTTAATTAAAAATTTTATCTCTAACTAGTAACTAGTATCGTTGGTATTGATATGGAATTGCATTACTCTTTTTTCTATTCGAAAAACTACATCTTGAAAAAAAACCGTGAAAGTTTTAAAGGGTGTCCCAACAAGAACGCAAGATTTAAATTTTAAATAAAACACAGATAATTTAAAAAAATCGTGAAACTTTATTATATCGTAAAGTAGAGAGAATGAGGTTATGTGTGGAACAACATATCGGGCAGATGGCCGCCGCGGCTTTCCTGGCTCACACGCGATCTTTTAATGAAATTTTCAATTACCGTTTTGCATAAATGCTGCGGTATTTCATTAATGCAGCGTCCAATTTCCGCTTTTAAGGATTGAGTCGTCGCTTTACGCGAATAAGCCGAAAAAACCCTAAAGAAAAAAGTCTAATGGTGTTAAATCGCACGATCTAGGCGGCCAATTCTGGTCTCCAAAACGCGAAATAACACGAACTGGAAATGACTGATGCAGCAATTGAATTGTTTATCTGGCTGTATGACATTTGGCGCCGTCTTGTTGAAACCACATGCCCTCCACATTCATTTCTTCTGCATAGTGAATTTTAAAACACTAATTTCCTGAGCTCGGTGTCGAATTGAGGTGGATGGAGTTTGAGCGACATCATCACGTACAGCTGCGATATTTTCGATCGATCGCCCTGGTCGAAGGCGCGTTGTTGTCTCTACATCACTAACAGACCCAGTTTCGGCAAATTTATCCATTAATCTCTTTACAGTTGACTCTTTTGGAGCATTATTGTGATCCCAAATTGATCGCAAATTGCGAACTGTAGCCACAAAACTTTCACCATTTTGGTAAAACAATTTCACAATGAGAATGCGTTGTTCATTCGTGTAGCGCTCCATTTTTACTAACCTCGTACCTTCTACTAGCAAACAATAACAATTGTTCAAATGTCAAACAATGACACTTCGAATGGCGCCAAATTTAAATTTTGCGTTCTTGTTGGGACACCCCTTAGTTATCGTTTTGTTTTTAACGCAGGCAACTACAATCTCGCTTATTATACCCGTTTATTAGAACTGCACAAAAGCTTTGAAGTGTTTTATCCTTGAATCAGTGCACTGACTTTTTCTAATGAGTTCGTTTTTGTGTGCGTTTTGTAGTTTTTATCAGAGTAAAAACTATATTTTATGATAGCAGTGATACGAGTAGCTTATTTTGTAGAAAACGTAGGAATATGCTTAAACATGTACATGAAGTTTTTTAAATAAAAATATTTGTATTAATATTTTATATTAAACAGGAAACAATTCAAGTGTTTAACTAAAACATATTGACAAGTAATTAAATATGTTATGTAGATACTTAATTTGAATAATAGATGGGTTTGAAACTGCAATAAATTAGGCATTTTCTGTATGAATTAAATATTTCTTTATTCGCCCTCCATCACCCAATTATTTAAATGAAATTATTACAACTGAGTTTGCTAGTTATTATCCTTCAGGAAATACTATAACACCATATCCTGCCACTCACACAGGACGAATGACCTAACACCATACACTTGAAAAAATGTTTGCCACTATTTTCGTCTCTCGAATTAAATGCATACTTAAAAAAAAGTTCAACAAACTTTAATAAAAAACATTTAATGTACGAGCTTACAACTTAAAATCACTTTCCCTTTTTTGTTGTTATATTTTTTGAGCGCATCATACTATTACATAAACTTTATTTTATAAAAAAAAATAAAAAAAAATCAGTGAACTTCCCTTTTCGTTTATTTCTTTTTAGTATCGTATATCTGAAATTGTCTTTTAGTAGGTCTTTTGGTTAGTTGGTCATAAAAAAAATTGTTGAATTTAAAAAGTAGGTCACAACTATTTAACACTCGTATCACTATTTTGAAGGTAAGTCAATGAACTTTATTTTTAATATGAGTTATTGTCGTTTATATTGCAACAACGAATATGTACATAGTTACTAACAATTTATTTTTTTATTATTTTTAAATTGAGTAAAAGTTTGAATTGCAGTAAAAATATCAGATGGATCAACTTGGGTAATATTCGAAAATTTATGAAAAATAAAGTTCTAAAAATTAATTAATATTCAGCCTAAACGCTTTAGTTATATATCGCTCATTTACTTCAATAGTGGCACAACTCAAAAAAACCAGTTTTGCAGAAAACGCGTTTTAAGTTTTCAATTTGCATATAACTCAATGGAGAAATGAAAAAAAAATTCTCTCAGGAGGTGATGGTACAAACTATTTATATGAAATTTTTACACAAGATAAAATACGAAATGCCGCATCTTTCTGCATTATTAACTCAAAACACTGATTTTTTGAGTTATGCCACTATTGAAGTAAATGAGCGATATGTACATACATATTTATTTACATATATTCCGAATTTAATGACTGTCCGTCGCATAGCGATCCAGTAAAAAAAAGTCCACAAAATTTGACTTTTCATTGGAAAATGCTTATTTTTTAGCTAACCTAACTTTGATTGCAAAAATTATAAGATTGTCACTTGCAAAATATGTATGTATATATATACATACATACATATATGTATTAATAAAATTGAGTAGTGCATTATTTTGATTTGATTACAAACGTACTCGTATGTAAAACTATTAGAAGTCATTGAACTTTGAGTTATTCGCAAAAAGTTTAATGCTTATCAATTGTTATTAAAATATTATTAGTATTTATTTGATTTTGCTATACAGCTACATATGCATATGTACATATGTATATACACTTCACAGCTATAATGTCTGTGTAATAAATATGTATGTAAAATGTAGATATGTACATTCATACATATACCTATATATGTATGTATGTATAAAGGTATGTATTTATAAATCTACAGAAAAATTTTTTAAACAGTTGATTTTTAATTTTTTTTATATCTGTTTTAACTTTAGGGAAGGTAAATTTTTGTCTATTTTTAATATGGCTAAAATAATATATAATTTATGTGTGTACTGTGAATATTTCAAATTGTCAAAACTATTTTTATCCCCCCACCAAAAAAATGGTTTGTAATGTGTGTCTGTAATTCGTAGAACCAATTAAGTAAATAAATAAAATTATCGACTCTAACAACAAAATATTATACTATAAACTGTATACCTATAAAAAATTTGGATATGCTATTTATTAAATCTCGAAATCGTTATTATTGTGTATGTAGCACCAAAGAATATAAATCATATAGAATGCGCATCTCATACAAGCTAAAATTTTCTATGACGGGTATTGCCAGTACTACCCGTCCAGCGTACGCACTCTCATTTCTTTCTGCAGTGTATGCTACGCTCTCATTGTTGAGAGCAGCGTTGCCGTTGTGGGACTAAAGTATAACTTTTGACCCTTTTTCGTGCCAATTACACTTTTTATGACCCTTTTTTCAATTTATCACTTTGTATCATTTTAACAGAATGTATGCCTTAAGGCAATCATATACACAGTTTAGCACATCAGGTATTAGAAAAAGAGCTGTTCGTCCAGTTAGCGATATTGGGCTCGATGATGTCGATCATTTTATTGTTTTGGTCGATAGAAAAGCCAAAAAATGGTGAAAATATTGCAAAAAATCTGACACCCAAATCCTTGTTTCCAAATGCAAATTATTTCTCGGAGTATCAGAATTAAAAAATTATGTATTTTAACTTACTTTCATCCTTAATCTTACTAAAACTTTTTATAAGTTAGTAAGTAAGTTTTTATAAAATGTTTATAAGTTAAAATAGGTTCAAATGAAGTAAATTTGGAAGCCAAAATTGGGGCTTTAAACTATACATGTATGTAAATAAATGATCAGCATAAAAAAATAAAGTAAAATAGAGATGGAAAACTGAAGTTAATTCATTTTCTTTTTATTATAATTTTTCATTTATAAATGAAAAAAGTAAAAATAATTCAAATGATTAATTAATTAACTACGAACATATTTCTATAATACCGGCTAGTAGAGTATTTACAAATGCAGTTTTTAATTGCAAATAAGACGAGTATAAACGTATTATAGATAGCTAGTAAATATAAAAAAATCATGAAATTCAAAAAAAAGAGTGGTCAAGTTGCGGCATTTCATATCTAATGAAATTCCAATCGAAATTAAATGCATATTTCGTTCGATATCGAGTGCCGTAATTTACCCAATTACTTAAGATTTATAAAAAAATTAGATATTGTAAAAACATAAATACATATATTGGACATGGTTCATCTCACTTATTTACTTAAAAACCAGCATAACTCAAAAAATTTACTTAAAAAAAAAACCATTTAAAGTTTTGTAGAAAATTTTAAAATTCGATTCTGAAGAGGATAATATAGTTATACTATTCTTTCAAGGCATTATGCATAATTCTTAAATACATATTTTTTTTTTGAACATCCTGTATTTCTTAATAAGTTCTTCACTTGGAATCTAATCTTTGACAAGTGTCTACTATAAGTCTATTTGATAATTGCTTAGTAACGCTAATTTATGTTTGTACTTTATGTTTTTTTTGTAAATTATATTTTATAAAGATGAAGAAATAAGGTGTAATTCACTGACTTTACAACTGCAGATTTTATTTATTTTATTATTATTATTTTATCATCCTTAAAACAAGCTTTATTTCAGCAACAGCAACTTTCCTCCGAAAATCGGTATTTTTTTTGGTAAAACTCGGATATTTTTACATAGTTTTTTTTGCAATTGGTCGCATGTTTTGCTGTTGAAAAAGTAGCAAAATGCGACTTAAGTCGCACATCGGCAACGCTGGTGATAAGAGCAAAGAATATAATGCTCTCAGTGTGTGTTTGCTTGCTCTTTATACTTTCCCCCCGCGTCTAAATTATAACCAAAAATTTTTAATTTTTTAGCTCAGATGCGCATTCTATACAATTTATATTCCTTGGTAGCACGCACATTTTAAATATTCCGCTTATCATAACGGCTTTTATTTACATATTCATATTATCCATTTCGTATTAAATTTATGTCTGGCATCCTTGTAATATGTTAACTTTCTATGATGAATAGCAACTTGTAACAAAAAGCATAAACAAAGCTTGTAATAGAAGACAGAAGAAAATTTTGTGAAAATTTAATTTTGAATGCAATAAAATTAAAATAGAAAATTGAGAAACGCAATATGTCTAATAGCAACACAGATACCGGTGACACATTTCTTTCAAATGATATGAACCAGAGTCTGAGTGAAATTACCCCTCTTACTAGCGCTGCTGCCATTTCAATAACTGAACCTGTCTCGTCTAGGAAATTAAATATCAGCCATATTGAACCAATTGAATGTGTTACTCTTATAAGTGATGATTCCGATACCGAACCATCACCTAAACGCAAACCAGCCAGCAGTTCAAATAATAGTGCTATAAAAAAGTGTACCGGCGATGAGGACTCTAATGATGGCCAAAGAACAGCTGAAGAAAGACGTACCAGCAGGCGTAATAAACCTCGTGTTGACTATACAAACAAACCGAATGCTAACACTACTGCCGAAGAAAAACCCTCGACGCCTTCGTCCAGTTTGGGTAATACATTATTGAATTCAAGTTCTAAATTGGAATCGAAAAACAAAAAGTCAGATTCACTTAAAAGTCCCTTTGCCAAGGATGTATCGGACCCTCGAGAAGCCGCTGCAGCGGCAGCAGAGGCTTATAAAGAGATCTTGACTGGTCTGGAGGGTGCTGCATTTCAATCACGTTTGCCATTCGATAAAATGACTTCTAATGAGGCTGCTTGTTTTCCGGATATCACGAAAACTGGGCTAGTGGCCCAGAGAGTGTTTCTTAATATACGTAATCGACTATTGCAAATGTGGATTGAAAACCCCAAACAACAATTAATACTAGAAAATGGGCTCAAGGATATGGAACCACCATTTGATAGTGATCCTGTCTTGGTAAAACGTATACACTCCTTCTTGGAGCGCCATGGTTTCATAAATTTTGGCATTTTTAAACGTTTGCGCGCTATACCCACTAAAAAACTGGGCAAAGTAATTGTCATCGGTGCTGGTATCTCAGGACTGGCAGCAGCTCAGCAACTGCAACAATTTGGCATGGATGTAATTGTTTTAGAAGCTAGAGATCGTGTTGGTGGACGTATTGCTACTTTTCGTAAAAACAGCTATATAGCAGACTTGGGTGCATTAGTAGTTACAGGAGTGTGGGGAAATCCCATGACTATTTTAAGTAAGCAAATTGGCATGGAAATGGTTCCTATAAGACAAGCTTGTCCTCTATATGGTGCTGGTGGTAAACCAGTTCCTAAACACAAGGATGATATGGTGGAAAGGGAATTTAACCGTCTCTTAGAATCTGCGAGTTATCTATCGCATCAATTAGATTTTAATTATGCTGGCAATAATCCAGTTTCATTGGGTCAGGCCCTAGAATGGATAATAAAGTTACAGGAAAAAGCAGTCAAAGAAAAGCAAGTGCAACATTTAACACATCTCTGTGAAGTACAAAAATCAATCGTAGAGAACCAAACAAAAGTATCGGGTGTTCTCGTGCGTATAAAACATCTGAAACAGTTGCACTCGAAACTGCTGCGCACGCGCCCTCCTCGAAATATTGAATCCGACAACACTTACATAGAACACGAGTTTGAAATTCGTTCGACTTATTATGAGTGGAGTAAAGCTTGTAAATTATATGAAGAACTTATTAAAGAAGAAGAAATATTACAAAATAAACTAAAGGAATTGGAATCAAACCCGCCCAGGTGAGATGAAACTCCAAATTTAAGAACAAAAAATTTAATATGATTACAATTTATGTTTTTTTTTCAGCGATGTTTATTTATCGTCAAAAGATCGACAAATATTAGATTGGCATTTTGCTAATCTCGAATTTGCAAATGCCACGCCATTAAGCAATCTATCACTCAAGCATTGGGATCAAGATGATGATTTTGAGTTTATTGGCAATCATACTACAGTGCGAAATGGTTATTCCTGCGTTCCCATAGCATTGACAGAAGGTCTCGATATACGTGTCAATACAGCCGCAAAAACTATAAAATACTTTCCAACGGGTGTTGAAATTGTGGCCGAAAATTTGAAAACCAATAATTCAACTGTAACTTATAAAGCTGACTTAGTACTATGCACCTTAACTCTAGGTGTTTTGAAAATAGCTACCGCAAAAGTGCAATCACAACAGGCGAATACGGTTAAGTTCGAACCTTCTCTACCAGACTGGAAACAGCAGGCAATACAGCGTTTAGGTTTTGGCAATTTAAATAAAGTAGTTTTATGCTTTGATCGCATATTTTGGGACCCTAATACGAATTTATTTGGCCATGTTGGTAGTACAACCGCCAGCCGTGGTGAACTGTTTCTGTTCTGGAGTATATCTTCATCACCGGTATTGCTTGCGCTGGTGGCGGGACAATCGGCAGCTATAATGGAAAATGTTTCCGATGATGTTATAGTAGGCAGGTGTATAGCTGTGCTGAAAGGTATTTTCGGTAATGGGTCTGTACCTCAACCTAAAGAAACTGTGGTGTCGCGTTGGCGTGCTGATCCCTGGGCCAGAGGTTCATATAGCTTCGTTTCAGTAGGTTCTTCGGGGAGCGATTATGATCTTTTAGCTGCTCCTGTAATACCGCCAAACCTAAATAATCCTAATCCTAATCAAGAGGTGGACGAACTGCCGCGTTTGTTTTTTGCTGGCGAACACACTATACGAAATTATCCGGCCACTGTCCATGGTGCGTTTTTAAGTGGTCTGCGTGAAGCTGGTCGTATAGCCGACTATTATTTGGGATATCCTGAAGGGACACCACCGGATATTGGCTACTCTGTGGTCGAAGCTGCCAACACTGCCTCCGTGGGTGATACTGTAGATTTAGTTGATATTGCCCATTCTTCTGACTCATCATCTAAAATTTCGGATGAAAAGTCTAATCCCGCCGACTCGAATGAGTAAACTTTTTCATCACTGAGTGTACTCCAACATTATATATGTTTTTCTTCCCCAAAATACATTTTTCAATTAGATTTTGTTCCTGTTATAGTAATTTTAGTTTCAGTTTTATCCACATAATGTATACTCAAATGATACACACATTTAAGTTATTTTAATTTATAGTTTTCTTTTAAATTCTAATACTTTCCCTTCACAGCAATTGAATGTATATAGAATTTATAACGAAACCAGGTTTCGATGGACTTTAACTGGAATAAAAATGACTTATTTAATATTAATACAAAGAAACTAAATGTGCAGTAAGCATTAGATATAAAATATAATTTTAGATTATATATAATAAAATTTTATAGAATTTTTATTTGAAAAGACAAGGAATTGAATTGAATTCTGATTTCACTGAATTTCAAAAAAAATATTTTTCAACGATATCGCCTAGTAAATTTTGAATATAATAAACTAAAAAACCACGATTTGAGCGCTTCACTTAAAAAGTGTGGCAGCTCTTGCTGGCAGAAAACTATTTCTTAACACTTACTAACACTACTTAAAAGTGCAACAGTTTGACATTTACAAATTTTTCGTTTGTGTTTTTTGGTTTTTGGTGGTTCTTTTTTTTTTATAAATTGGTGTATTGTTAATATATACGTAGATATATTGTGTTAAATTGTGTTTTAAAAAGCATTGTTGCTCTCCTGGACATCTTGTGAAACCAGCATTGATTTCGAACGGAATAGCATAAATATGGATAAACTGCGCAGAGTATTAAGCGGCGATGATCGCACACCCGAAGAGGAAAGCAGCATTATAACACAGGTAAACAGCTCATAATGAAATACATATATTTTGGATAGCAAGTAGAATTAGGGGAAGTATTTAGTAATACTCAAGCGTTAATTATGGTATGATTTGCTTACAACATAAACTGCTCGCCTCCCAGGCAACTGAATGTAATGTAAGACGTTATTGAAATGACTCAGCTTTTTCTTTGATTCTTGTTTGTACATGGGTTAAGTAGCCTTAATCCAAATATGATCGAATCACATGAAAACAGAAGCTTTATTGACATTACTGCAGCAAGGGGTAGTAAATTTTAGAATGGACGAAAATAACAAGTATAGGAACGAAGAGAAATATGCCGTTGGTGGAAGATGTTGCTGCATAAATTATATTTACGAATTTATAAATCTTTCCAGGATTCTGATATTTCCAAATACATTTTTTTTCAAATTCTGTTACTCCACCTGCCGAGAGTGCGAATGAAGAATTATATGGCCAGTTCGGAGAACTATACGCCACCACCAATTCACACGTTTTGACATGTTATAGTTTGCTTTCAATTTCTTTTAAAAAATCAACCAGAGCAACATAGCTTTTAATAGTCTCTTTGTGTATTTGATAATAAGTGGGTATAAATATTACATGAGAGTCATCTGCAAACTTCTTTCAGTGTAAACAAGAATCCGAATTGTAAAAGTTCCTTTTTTTCTAGAGTCTTCCTTACGAAAGAATGTCTGCTCATTAATCTGACTTTTTATAATTTTAACGTCCTTGGCATTAAGAAAATTTTTAATCTCGTTAAACCAAGCTCCTGTATTCATCACCATTGGAAATACTTCAGCATAATACCTTCCCTTAGATGCCTTCAATGTGTTGTATTCTTAGGACCAGTCAGTCCAAAGTTATCGTTACTTACATATATTAATTGCATCACCAATTGAAAAATTAGTAGGAAGTAGTATTCCCTGTCAGCCATATCATTTCCATGGATATTTGAATGTTCTGGTATATGTGACAGCGCATAGAGAAAGGGACCTAAGAAAAAAAATCAATTTTCACTTTTTTTTTTTTTTTGATGTGGACAACATCCCGATCTCATGCCCCAAAAATGTTCCCTCCCAGAGATATGCGCGTTTTATGAAAATGAAGTACACCAAAGATACACGTATTTAAATCTTTAAAATGGCTCTCCTGAACAAAACCGGTTTTTACCATTAGGTCCCTTTCTATTTTGCGCGTCACATATAATGAATTGAAATAGTTACTTGTAAAATTAGCTTCACGGCATGTAAAAAACCACATGCGCATGTGATTCTGACGTAATTTTGACGTCATCACAAAGCTACATTTGCTACATGCTGTGTACTAGCAACATATGTACATGCAAATATTCACATGATTACAGATTTGCTGCCTCAGAAAATGTGTTCAATTCGGTTAAAAATGTCACATTTGTATTTTGGAAAAAAATTTTGTATCAAAATTTTACAGCATGTGGCCACTACTAATAATTTAAAAAAATGCAACCAACAAGCTGAAAATGTCCGTGACGTCATCGTCACATATGCATGTGGCTTTTTACATGCCGTGTACTATAGGCTTTAGTAGTGCTTGACAACCAGATTTACTTTTAGTTATTAAGGGTTCCTATAGTGACTGACAAAACTATCTTTTTTATTATAAAACATTTCCACTATTTTTATTTTTTCAAAATTTCTTAATACTTTGTTATACAGAAACGTTTTTAACGTCATCAAAATTTTTATTTGCATTAAAATTTGATCACCACAAATATTTTTTACCACCAAATGAACATTCACTAAATTTTTTGTTTTCCTAAACATTTCGCCATCATTTTTTTTTACTAACTAAACCTTATTTTGCCAATAATTTTCCCATATTTTGTCCTAATTTGTCTGCTTAATTTTTATAATATTTTAGATCAATGATATGTCCACTCTTAGTTGGTCTACACGCATCAAAGGTTTTTGTATATGTTTCATATTGGGCATTGTTTTATCCCTATTGGGATCCATAGCTCTATTTTTACATCGTGGTATGGTCGTATTTGCCGTCTTTTATACGCTGGGTAATATTCTGTCGATGACCAGGTAAAATAATTCAAATATTTGTAAATGTGTCTCTTGGTTTAATAATTTTGTTTTAAAGTACTTGTTTCCTAATGGGTCCTGTAAATCAATTCAAAAAAATGTTTTCCGATACGCGCTTAATTGCTACTTGTATTGTGATATTTTCCCTTATCATGACTTTAATAGCTGCTTTAGTGGTATGTTTTTTATTTATTTTTTTTATTCAAGAATTTTTGGTTTTAATTTTTTTATGTATTTGTTTTCCAACATTTTAGTTGCATAAACCGGGTTTGACTTTGATTTTTATTATTGTCCAATCTTTAGCTATGACTTGGTATTCATTATCATATATACCATATGCTAGAGATGCCGTTAGGAAGACTGTTTCTGCTTGCTTGGATGTTTAATTATTTTTTTATTTTTTTTTTTCATCTTTTTTTTTGCACATTGATTTTTTTATGTTAATGTAAAAAAATCTTTATTCATATTACAATTAATGCCATTTAATATTAAAATTTCTTTAACATTTATATTAGCACATTTAAGAAGTATTATATGTATATATTTTTTTAATTTTTTCAAGGTAAATATTTCCAATTTTTATTTACAGCCTGTCCCACAATGTCGATAGAAAACGTTCGATAGAATACTTGTATTGAAAACAAACAAAAAATTTTATTGTTTGTTTCAATACAAATTGTCGATCGAAAGTTTTCTGTCGACATAAATGGGGCAGGACTTTAATTTTTTCTCAAACTTCTTTTCTATATTTAGAAAACGGCGCATATTCATAGTCAAAACAAAATATATCTAAATACTTTAAAAATTTAAAACTATTGTTAACCTACAAATACGGGTTTTAACCTCTTACGTCCCTTTTCACAGAGCTAAAGTTAACTTTAACTGCAAGTTCTTCATACAAAACTTACCGTTACAGTCCCTGTTAGATTTTAATTATACATTGTGAAAAGGGCCGTTATAGTATACTTGGTTTTAACTATGAATATGCGACAATGTGTTTACAGTTTAAGCTTAAACTTTTGAATTCATATTATGCATAAAAAAATAAAGAATCTTTATTATTTGTGAATATTATTCGTGGAAGGTCAGAAAGATAAATGAATAAATTTGTTTCAGATGAAAAATTGTAAAAGAAATTAAAAGAAAAAATATTTTTTGCTAACAGCTTTTTCGAGAATCTTTAAAGAAACTTTTGTTTGTAAGAAATTCTTTGATAAAACTTTTTAAGCCTAAAAATTTGTTCAAAACGTTTAAAAAGTATTTCTCAAAAAGCATTTTGAGAAGTTTTTATTCATTCACAAAGCTGTAAACTAAGTAATTAAAGTTTTTTCTTATTATCTGTGCGCTTAGTTTTATAACTCAAGCAGTTTTATCATCGCATCGAAAATAATCTCATCAGCTATTTATTACGAAAATGCTAAAAAGCGTGATTGCCAAAAACATATGGGCATTATTATTAAAAAAAATAAAGAAAATTTGTTGTGAAAAGATATTTTTCCATAAATTAAAAAAGTCCCTATATTTTTCTTATAATTATTTTAAAAAAGATATGTTGTTGAAAATGTTCCGATTTCATGCATAGAGTTTTTTTTTGCTTAAAAGCTTTAGGAAAGCTTTTTCAAAATCCTCTTTTTTTGATTATACAATGATCATACAAACATGAATGATACCTTTATTTTATCTGAGAAAAAGAGAAGAATAGAAGGATTCTATATTTAACAGGCTAAGCTCTTCATATACATCAAAAGTTTCATAATTTTATACTTTGTATTCTAAATTACTAAAAAAAAATCCTTGTTATCAAGGACAACATTAAAAAACTTATTTACTGAAATAAATCCACTTCGCTAATTTTTTTAGAAAAGCTCTTAAGGCAAAATATTTTTCTATATTTTGAACCTGGTCTTAAATAAATGAATTTCAGCTTAAATTAACTTTTTTTTCAATTCACTTTCATTTATTTTCAGTTTTTTTTTTATCTAATTTAAAAAAAAAATAACAAAAATATTTAAAATATATACCAGCAATTTGTTTTACTAAAGGTTTTAGTTTTTAACTTTATCTTATTTTCTTCTAGTAGTATAAATAACTTAAAAAAATATATATTAAACTTAAGCCTTGGTAACATATACAAAGTTTTTTTTTATATTTTGTTCGTACTCACTTATTAATTAAAAACTTAATTTTTAAATTAGTTTTTAAAGGCTATATTTATTATAATATTAATTAAATCCAATATATGTCCATATTTTTGCTTTTATACTTGCAATAGTTTTGTTTTAACAAACATATTTGCATTTTTATTAAATCTATTACGTTTTTGTTCGGCTTTACAAAAAGAGAAGACCCTAAATATCATTTCATAATATATGAAATACAAAACAATTATGGTCTAGAATTTAATTACAGAAAAAAAATTAATCAACAAAATAAAAATAAAGTTGGACCAAAAAAAAAAATTAAGTAAAAAAATTCTATATATTTAACTGGACAAAAAGTTTAACTTATTGTAAATGTTTACAATTTAAAAAAAAATTTTCAATATTTATATTAAATTTTTATAATGACTGGATGATTATACATATTTGGTGGTTTTAAAATGATTTTAAGCTTTAGCTTTTATATGCTGATGACATTAGTTTTTTGAGGCATTTTTTTAAAGAATTTTTTTAGCGTTTTGTAATTAATGGTGGTGTTATGTATTTAAGGAATATCGTAATTTGTCTTTTATGTATGGTTTTGTTTATAACAGTTTTCTTATTTCTTTTTTTTTCGTTTAATTAAATGTTAAGTGTTGTTTATCTACATAATACGTTCGTCCAACGTTTAAATAGTTTTGTTTTACAGAAATCAGTCAAATATCTGAGCGACATAATTTTCGAACTTAATTTTTTGACCAAAATCGAGTATTTGCGATCTTAAATAATCGATTTTCGTCACAAAAAAAACGAAGTCCAAAAAATGTGTCAGTTAAGCTTTTTTTGGCGGTATGTCGAGGTACACACTGTGAAATTTTTCTTTCAGAAGAAAGTTTTAGTTTGGAAATTCCCTTTTGTTTTCTTATTTTGTAGTTGCGGACATAATTTTCATTAAATTTTAAAATTTTTTAAATAATTTTTTTTTCAAATTATTCAGTTACCTCAACTGCCAAGAGTGCGGATAAAGAATAATTTGGCCAGTAAATTAATTTTTGATAAAATTGTTTTTATTTTAGAAATATCAGAAAAAAGAATAATCATGCTAAAGTAAACATATCAAAAATTTCTGTACACGCGAATGTAAGTTTAAAACACGATAAAAGAAAATTTCAGAGAGAGAGAGAGAGCAACATTTTATAGTGTGAACCGCGACTATTGTGTGAATTGCTTATAAAATAATTGTTCATTCATTAAACTTGCAATATTCGGCAAGGAAGTATTTTTCTTGTATGAAATATTTATTTATTCTAGAAAGGTTATGATGCGAAAAATGAATTATTTATAAAAAAAAAATTAAAAAATATATGTATATATTATTACCCAGTATTACAACTAGTTTAGAACTCTTAACAGCTTCTTTAATAAAACTTTGGGAAACATGGCGAGCCGGAAACATTTATACATGTTCATATAACGTCAGCCTTTTTTTTTTAATAGGTAACTGCTATGAGTAAATACCAAATGTGTTCTAGCACTAGTTGTAAAAATTTATAAGTTTTCTTTTGGGTAGCATTTTTTACTAAAACGAATTTTAAACATAAAACTCATAAACAAATTTTCATTCAATCTTCTTGTCGTCACGTTTTGGGGACATTTTGGGTGAGATTTTGCCTGGAAAAGACGTAAAAATGATATATAAAAAAATAAATGAAAATAATAAATATAAAATGGATATAAAATTAAAAGTAAACGAAAAAAAATATTCAACTTAGATGTTACATTTGTTAAAATTAAAAATCAACTTTAACAAATAATCGTATGTAAATAATGTAACCGTTCAAATTGCTTTTGAATCATTTAATATTTAAAAAATTTAAAAAAGTGTTTTTCAAATTTTTTGAAAGTAAAAAAAAGATTTCTTAATGAAAAAATATTTCCTTTTTGCAGCAGATTTTCTACGAAAATTAATAAATTCATTTTAATAAGAGCTATGCAAAACAACTATAATTTTCTCTTTAATGTCTTGAACTTTAAGCTTTTTAAAAAAATAAGCTTTTAAATACATACATAATTGAAAAGCAATTTTCACTACCTATTTATAGAAAACGAACAATTATTTTCAGTCGCCCTTATAAAAACAACAAAATCTGTTGTGTTTTCTTATTATGTATTTTAAACATAAAAAGACGAACGGAAATTCTTGCTTGTGTTCTTCATTATTTGAATTGTTAAACGCCACACAAAAAAAATATTGTCAATGTTATTTTTAACAAAAAGAAATTAAAAATGATTAAACTATAAATTTATACAATACAATATAGAATTAGATAATAATTAAACAATTTTAATTTTAATATCATAAGGAGTGCTTTCAATATCAACATGTTTGCTAATGGTTTTATTTAACTTTCCTCGTGCATGTTCTATGATTCTAGGATGTACATAGTAAATGGGACCTGGCCGGTTGAGATTTTTTTGTTTTTTGTTTTTTTAATAGTAAATGTAAAATAAAAGGAAAGGATAGCATGAAATTACACACACATAATAATAGACACACATATTTTTATTTATTTTTTTTCACATAAATGGGTTTCCCTGCTAGACAGACTCTTTGAAGAAACTGAGCGAATATATTTCGGGGATTCAAACGGTAGTCATAATGCAACATATTGCCATAATGTTTTAAATTATTTACTTTTAACATTTGTTAACGCACTAATTCCCAAATTATTATTTTACTTATTCAGTAAAATATTTTTTTATTAAAAATACATCGTAATTGATTATTGAGGGGTTAGCATGATCTTATGCGCATTTCACTGTTGTTGTAGGGAACCTTTACCCAAAAATTTCTTAGATCAACTAGAGTTATTATATTAAACTTTCATTTAAATAAATGAGAAGAACAAGAACTCAATAATCAACATGTTTTTGATTTTTTTACTTTACTGTTGCTAGATATTTTATCTGACTTTTTTCAGCTCAAATTGTAGTTGTAGAAGTATGAAAGGAAAATAACTGCCAGTTTATAGAAGCCATGTAAAAATTCTCGTCTGCCTATTTATATTTGAAAACAAAAACAAAGCACTCAAATTTGTTTTTCTTTTCAATATAAATGGACAGACGAGAATTTGTACATGGCTTCTATAAATTGGCAGTAAATGTAAAAAACAACAGCTATTTAAGAATAGAGTGTTGCCATGCAAGTATTTTTGACCGGGTGCAGTAAAGTTAATAATAATAATTTATTAACTTTACTTTTGGTTTTTTTTTTTAAACAAAAATTTGAAAACATTATGACACTTAAGACTAACGTGTGAATCCCACAATTCTGTCTAGTAAGGAAGCTTAACATAAAAAATATATTCAAAATATGTAATTAAATTATTTATAAAAAAAAAATAAAAAACTTGAGAAGCAACACATACACAGAGACGCATGATTTTTATCGTAGCAAGTGCTTTAGAAATTTTGAGTTTAAATTAAAACTATAATAAAATAAATATGAATAAAAAATAAAACAATTTACCAATTTGATAAAAAATAATAATAAATGAAACAATAAAAAAATAAAAAAGTAACTGAAAATTTAATAAAAAAAATCTTATCGCTGCTTACCTTTTGATTGTTGTCTTTCTAAGCTCTTCAGTTTTTTGGAGGGCGATTGCTGTAGTTGTTTATTGCTTTTACGTTTATCCATCATGCGCTAAAAAAATTTAAAATATAAAAAATAAATAAAAACTTGTTTTCTTGATCGAAATAAAAATTAATTACCTGCCATAATATACAACCATAAACAAAGGCTACTGAAATAATTACTTGTACTGTCAACCACAGCACTATGTTTATAGCTTGCGTGCGTTCAAACAATTCTTTGCCATTTTTAATGCATAAAATTGCTTCAGACACCATAATGGCGCCATACACCCAACACTGAGTGCCAACGCGCTTGCATCGTGTATCCGTGACATAGGTATAATATTGTCTAAAATCGAAATCAGGAGTTGTATGTAAAGTTTGCATTTACATAAAAAGAAAAAAAAACACACATACATACCTAACGGAAGGCGCCACAAACAAGCCAATGAATATTAGACGCCCAATAACAACATAATGATCGGGTGGCATTTCAAAGATGTGTTTGAGAAAGAATGTGTTGAGTTCAGTAACCTAAAAAAATGTATATGTAATATTTTTAAAATGAGAATTGTAGAGGCAGAAAAAAATATCGATAAAAATTTTTAAATTCTCAAAAAAAAAAATTTATTTAGTGAACAATTTTCGATAAAAGCACAATATATATTCTTTTTATAAAAATACCGAGCCTTATTTTCGATTTTGTTGTAAGCGGCAAAAATTAAAATTTTAAGGAAAAGGTCTTTTTATAATATTTAAATACGTTTCGTAGACGTATATTGTCGCTTACGATATATCGAACCTTATTTTCGATTTTATCGTAAGCGACACAAGTTAAAGAAAGTTTTTTTTTTAATAGTCAAATATGTTTTTGTACGTAAATTGCCGCTTACGAAAATATTTTATAGTCAGCGTATCTTAAAAGTTATCAAAAATTTTGGCAGTTTGATAATTCTAAACTATGGGTAACCCCATAAAATTGTAATTTCATTAAAAAAGTATATTTTCGATGACATGTGGCTTGCGATAAAATCGAAAATAATTCTCGATATTTTCTGTATTGAATTTATGGATAAATTTTAGAGTAACAAGTTTTCGTTTCTATAGAAAATTTATAGATAACATTCCGCTTCTATCGATTACTTTTTCCCCATTAAATATTTAGCAATAACTTCGGTTGCAAAGACAATTTTAAATTCAATTTTCGCAAACATTTTTTCTGAAAAATTTTACTAAATGTTTAATGAAAATCTTTATATACGACAATTTTCTTAAAATCGATTAATTTGAATTTTCCAGATTATTTTTTGTACAAATGTGCAAACATTTTCGATCGCAAGAATTTCTTCAAATTTTTTTTCTATGTTAAATTAATTGCCAGATTTATGTAAAAAGTTTTAAATTTGTATGAAAAATAATGAAAATTCTTCGTTTCACAATATATTTTTTTCCATATAAATTTCAAAACGAAAAGAGCGTTTGTATTTACAAAACCCTAGCTTTTTCTTTTCTGCATAAAAAATGTTACACTTATTACACTTTTCAATGAAAATTCGCAATAAAATGATTTTATAAAATATACATTTTATTAGAAATTATTGTATCTTATTATTGCGAGCTTAAATTTTTTCTTTAAACAAATGCTAAATGCTATTTTTTTTTAAGTTAAAAAAATTTTACACTTTTTCCCGAAAAGAAAAAAAAAAGTTTTGTAAACAAAATGTTCCGATAACTTTCATTTTATAAATAGAAAAATTAAAGTAACGTGAATTTTAATTTTATATTAAGTGTGTTCGTTTACTTTTGCAGTAAAATGCAGTAAATGATTAATTACTGCGAAAATTTTAAAATTTACTCTCAAAAAGAGCGGTAGTCAAAAAAAAAATACGCGAACGCAAAAATAGTAAAAATTAGTAAGATTAAAGAAACTGCTGACTCTAACTCCACATAGTGTTGAAAAATATATATCCTTTTGACTATTCAACTCTTTTAATTATTGGTACTCGATACAATATTTTTATAACACGGACAATCTAAGAATAAATTCTGTAATTTGCTTCATGTAATATTTGTAATTATTTTTATTTTTTATTTCCTTGTTTTGTTGTTGGCTAAATTAATAAAAATTACATGACTATTTGCTAATGATACTGATTAAAAGCAAGTGCGATACTAAGTACCCAGATACTTTACAGTTTTACAACTATGAGTAATTAAAATAAATTGCAAAACAAAAGGTTTAATAAAATATATTTCACAATATGTATATTAACAATTATGATTTATAAATTAATTATTTTTTAATGGCCTTCACGATTTTTATTTAACCTTTTCTCAAATTTTTACAATTTTCATTTGCTTACTTTTCATTTGTTTACATTTTGAATCATATGTTTATTTTCTTACTAAACTTTACTACGATAAATTTCTGCAGTAAAAATTTGCAAAGCACTCAGTAAAGAACTGTCACTTTACTCTCTCAATTTGTGTTCTCATTTACTGTATTTTTGGGTAAACGAACGCAATTTAGTAAAATGCAGTAAAGTCCAGTAAAAATTTGTAACAACTTTTGAGTACGCGAACGCAATTATTATTAGATGATAAAAATTTTTCTTAATAAATTGATTGATAAACTAAATTTAACCACAAAAAATTATTTAAAAAAAATAAAGGAAGGGAAAGAAAAACATTCATTACCTGCCAAAATATCACCAATTGTATGACAGCTGCAAAGCGCATAGCAGTCGATTTAGGATCCAACCATCTTATAGCTGTCCAACTTTCAGGCGTAAATTGCAACATTGCTCGCTTAATTTTACCACTTGTCGAAGATATATCCTTAATACTGGCCCATTTGTACTCGCGCATTTCCAATATTTTGCAGATTTTCAAACCAACCCAAATGCCCAAGCCATTGCATATTAGAACATCCAAAATTAAAGCATCCCACCAACATTCCACGAAATTGGGCAATAAATGAGCAAATGTAATTTCAGTTATTTCCCACATTATCGAAATTGCCCACAATATGCCCATATGACGGATTAGGATGGCCTTAAAGGCCCATCCCAAAAAGTGGCCCCAAGCAAAAACATCCAAATGACCTTTTATACGTTCTAGAGAAATATCGGAACAGTTTACACCGTATTCCTGTGAATTGAACATTTTCATTAAAATAAACATTTATAAAGTCGTTAACACTTTTTTTTTTACCTTATCCATATTTATGTGAAAATCTCTTAATTTTGGATCCAGCCAGTAGAATATATTCATAATGGTTTTATGATTTTGAAACATTAGAAATTGCAGAGCCATTAAGTACAATACCGAACAACCAAATAGAATACGCCATACTGCCGGATGTGGTCGTGTAAATGGGCCATTAGGAAATGCCAATACCGATATAATTAGGAAAAAGAAAACCACGCATAATATACCAGCCCAAATGTTCTCCTCAAAATTGCCTTCGTCCCTGTTGTTAATGAAATAAAAGAAGAATATAAAAATAAATTATTAATTGCAATACATAAGCCCAATTCACAATCTTGTGCAAATGGTCTTGCATCGTAGCATTTGCAAGGTGGTGTATCATATTTTACTTTACACTAACAAAATACAAAGATATGCACTTGCTAAACTTGTGTAAATAAGCAATACATAAAGGTAGTAGTGTTTTTTATTGAGGTATAGAACTTTAAGTTGGCATCACTTTTTTAACTGGCGGCCATTTTGTCAGCTGTCAAGTGATTAATATTTAGTTTGGTTTGCCATTTCATCATGAACAGGTTCACAAAAGAACAACGCTTGCAAATCGTGCAAATTTATTTCGAAAATAATGGTTCAGTTCGCGAAGTTTACCGCAAGCTCCGTCCATTTTATGGTCGACATAATCGTCCATCAGAGCAATTAATTCGGTTAACCATGGATCGTTTTCGCACTACGTTTACTCTATGTGATAATACGCATCCGCAGAGACGTCGAACAGTGCGTACCGAAGAAACAATTGCCGCTGTAGAGCAAAGTGTTGAAGAGGACCCGAATGAATCGATTCGCCACCGTGCACAGCAATTGGTGCCGACTAACCGACTATTTTGTTCCCGAATTGGATGGCATGAATGTGGATGAGTTGTGGTTCCAACAAGACGGCGCTACATGCCACACAGCGCACGTCACAATCGATTTATTGAAGGAAACATTCGATGAGCGCATAATTTCGCGGAATGGACCTGTCAATTGCCAACCAAGATCGTGTGATTTGACACCATTGGATTATTTTCTTTGGGGATATGTGAAGTCGCTCGTCTACGCCAACAAACCAGAAACGTTAGGGGACTTGGAAGCCAACATTCGTGGCGTTATTGCCAACATACGGCCCCATATGCTCGAAAAAGTGGTTGAAAATTGGACCTGTATAATTGGCTTTATTCGAGCCAGCCGCGGCGGCCGCATGCCCGAAATCATATTTAAACATTAATGGCATAAAATTATCCTTCCAATAAAGCCAAATTGATGGACATTAAAACGATTTTCTTGTGTTTTATTTCAAATCGAAGTTCTATACCTCTAAAAAAATACTTAGAGCCAATTTCACCAACTTATTTAAATATCAATTCATATTTAAAAGTCATTTTTTCATACAAAAATTAATGAAAATCGACATTTAAATATGAATTGATATTTAAACCTAGTTGGTGAAATTAGCCCTTAATAATTTTCTTTTAAATAGAGATTTTTTTTGCTATTTTTTTATTGGAAAGGAAAACCAGGAAAAGTTAATTATTCTGAGTACACAAACAAAATTAGCGATCACATTTGTTGTTCCGCTAGCGATTTCATTTGCATTCATATAACCTTTTACTAGTTAATTTAAAAAAGGAGGATTTTATCAATTCGTCTGTTTTTTTTGACATTAGCGGTATTCACGGTTGGCTATTGTAGATCTTTTACATATTGTAGCTTTGATAAATCGTGGTAAATTTAAAACATGGCAACAACAAAATGCATACATTTTTAATTAACTATGCCTACACCATCTGCTATACTAAAAACTGTAGTAGATGTTGTAGCTTAATTTATTTACCAGAGTTTGTACAAAAGAAGAACAAGCTACATACAAATTCTCTCAGAGAGTCTCTTTGAATTGAATAATAAACGTGTTTTACAATACAGAAGAAAAAATCATTCACGCTTGGACGCTTAAAATCGTAGTATATTTAAAAGGGTTTTAAATTTAATACCAAGAGTGAATTCAGCTATTGTTACTTCATGACTTGGTAAATTTTAGACCGATTGTAAATTTTTTTTTTGTCTAAGGGGGTATAGCTTTCAATAGGTCCCATTGTAAAAAAGTGGGCGGAGACACGCCCACACATTTTTAAATTTGATTTTATGATATTCTACTTATGTGATTGTTGCGAAACCTAGCAAACACCTTTGGTTCTTGTAATTAAAGAATTTTAAAATTAAAAAATGGGCGTGGATACGCCCATTTAAATTTATTATCATATTTCACGTGGTTTTACTTAACCAATTTTTACGAAACATACCACACACCTTGAGCTCTAAAATAGACACAATGTTCTATTAAACAAAAAGGGCGGAATCACGTCCACTAAAATTTAGTATTTTATTTTACGTACTTCTGTGTACTTTACCGATTTTTAGAAAACTTAAAACACCCTGAGCTCTGAAAAATACACAATATTGTATATCAAAAATGAGCGGAGGCATGCTCATTAAAATTTAATTTTACTTCTTCTTAACCAACAGATTTTTAAAATGTTTTTTTGTTTGAAAGAGTTTACTTCCAGTTTGGTCCCATACATTTCTCTGTAATTCGAAACTAAAGAAAATTCTTTCGAATTTGTATATTAATTATATGTAAAGTCGAAGTCGGTTTTTTAGCAGAATTATTTGTAGATTATCGTTTTGAAATCCTTAGCCTTGGCAACAATTCAAAATAACGAAAGTTTATAATAAAAGAAAACTACATAAAATATGTGAAACGTCATATCGTATGATTTGTAGTTGAGTTTAGTTAGCATCATACAAAAATTAGATTACAAAGTTCAATAAATGTGCTTTTTATTTCAAAGCATTTTGGGCATAGATTAAACTTTACGCCCCTTACCTTTTTAATGATTAACTCAATGGCTTTAGATGTATGCAAGACATCCATTTTATTTTGTTCTTTTTAATTATGTAGGTAGTAGTAGTAGTTTCTTGAGACTGTAAAAGACGCAAGTCCATCTTCTACTCAAGAGTGTCTTACGAGGATTTTCGTTCAAATATAAAAATAAATACATATCTTTGATTTTTGTAGAGAACTTTAGTACATATATTTTTAACAAGAGTTTTTTTCTTTTTCTTTCTTTAAAGGTATGAAAAATGTGATTTATGGAATTATGTCGTTTTTCAAACACTTTCTTCCCATTAAAACCAAAATTATTTTTGCACAAAATTGTATTTGATACTAAAGTTTTTCGGTAAGTTCTGATCGAAAATTTTATATAGAGAAACAATTTTTAATTTTTAGCTAACAGATTTTTAAAATTGTTGGACTTAAATGCAATTTAGTGAAGCAGCTCAAAAAAAAAAAAATATCCTATCCTATCCTAAAAAAGTATCCTATGTAATAGAAAATTCAAAAATAATTAAAAAAAATTAACGACCATGACCCATATTTTCCAAGTTATGGGCGCCTCCTAAATTAGGTGGTAGTACAAGCTATTTATATTAAATTTTTATACAAGATAAAACACGAAATGCCAAATTGTTCTGCATTATTAATTAAAAATAAGCATTTTTTGAGTTAGGCACTATTGAAGTAAATGAACGAACGAAAATTCTTATGCTTTTTCTGTGAACAATCATTTTTAAACCCCCGACTAAAAAAAGGGGTGTTATAAGTTTGTAGTGTGTGTCTGTGTATCTGTCCGTGTCCACGTACAGGCCAAACGGCTGGACCGATTTTCATTTAGTTTTTTCTGTTTGAAAGATGACTTGGTCGAGAAGGTTCTTAGCTATTTTTGAAGAAAATCGGTCCAGCCGTTTAGAAGATATAACATCTTTTCTGAAAAAAGTCGGGTTTTTTTTTAATTTTTAATTTTTGTTATATTTATTTAATCAGGAATAATATGTTGATGATTGTGTACTAAAAACAGAAAGAAAAGATTTGAATAATTTTACGAAATAAAAAAATTAAATAACCTTGCTTGATTTAAGAAAAAGAAATACTTGCTTTTTTCTAACATTTTTTTCTTGTGCTATCAACAGTTTTTTTTTCTCGTATTACACAATTTAGGGAAAGTTCAAAGACCTTTTCACTTGATAAGTACATTATTATAAAGTACATGTGTATTCCGTTTTGATTAATAACAATAATTCTATACTTTATTCAAATTTTAAAATATCAAATTAAAACTAAACCATAACGAAGAATAAGAACAACGTTTTATATATGGAAAAGTCTTTTTGTTTGTTTTTGTATATTACATATGTATAGGTATATACAGTTATATATGTAGGTATATGTACATACATATGTATGTATGTATCAAAAATTATCATAAGAAATTAACATAAAAGGCAGATTTTAATTTGAAATTTATTTGCTGGTGGTTCAGCGTTGTCTATATGCATTTCATTGTTGCATATAGACAACGCTGAACCACCAGCAAATAAATATCAAATTAAAATAAACTTCTGACAATATGTCGAATAATAAATTTCTTAAATATAAAAGGCAGATATTATATCATTTGAAAGATCCTATAAAAATATTTCTTTTTCTTGAAAAATTAGTTACATTAACTTTTATTAAATTACTGAGTTAATATAAAGTACAGGCAGGCAAATTGGGACATTCGATGTCGATCGAAATTTTAAAGTATAAAATATACAATATTTTCAAACTTCATTCGATATCGAGTGCCATCATTTTTGCTCCAGATCTTGCTTGATTTTCGCTGAAAAGTATCATAAGACGAGTCTAAGATATGTAACAGTTTATCAAGAATTAGTTTGGGAAGGTTTGGACATAAAGTAGAATACATATCGCTCCTTTATTGCAACATAGACATATCCCAAGAAATGTGATTTTGGAAAATAATGCAGAAAAAATCGTTATATCATATTTACTCTTGTATAAAAAATGTAATTTAAAAGTCTTGTACACGCAACTCTTGAGAAACAAAAATATTTTTATACATTCGCTCATTTAACATCATAACTAAAAAAAACTAGTTTGTCAGAAAACGAGTTTAGAGTTTTAAAGAAAATTTTATTTTGCTTTCAAGAGTTGAGGAAAGAAGATATTTGTATGAAATTTTTACACAATATGAAGAACGATATGAGGATGAATTGTGCATCATTAATTCAAAAAATAATTTTTTTTTTGAGTTATGACGTTGTTTGAGTAAATGAGCGATATATTCATTAAGTTGTATATAAATTTAAAACATAAAACTTATTTGCAGCAAAACTAGCTTTGTTGAGTTATGTCTCTTTTGCAATAAAGGATCGATATGTATTATTTTTATAAGGTAGAGAATATGGCTCATATCTTATTCCAAATTAATTTTTCCTAGACGCTTAAATTCTATGCTAAGTTTCATAAGAAACGCTTGAGTAAGTCGTAAGGGCGTGGCACTGACCACTGTTTTAATATCAAAATCATACCGGGACTACATAATATACATATGCTATTAATTATTTTTAATGGGCGTGTGAAACTGCACTTAATATGTGTGCAAAATTTAAAATCTAGTAAACGTCTTCTAGTAGCCGGTAAAATTTATGTTATCACGTCCCGTAAATTATCACATAAGAGTAAATTTCTTAAATAACTCGCCTCGCTTAAAGAGTTTATATACTGGCATAGGAATCAATCAATTATAACACCGTTAAGCACATGTTACACAAAAAAAAAAGACAGAAAAGTTGACATAAAAAAGCTGTTGCGGTAAAGAAAATAAAATCCTTTAGATACCAAAATGTAAAAAAAATAGCAACACAAAAAATGCAATCACTCTCTACTCTCTCTACACATTTTGCAATCAATACATGAAGGTTAATTTGATTTGATTTTTTTAAGATTAAAAAAAAACTTTTTTATTTAATTCACATTTCAGCTATGCTGTTGGTATTGACTGCCAAATTTAGCTTTTTAGGCATTAAAACAACTTACGCATCCATTTTAGATATTCCTTAAATATATTCAATAGCATTTGCTAAGTTTAATGTGTAGTATATTCTTTTAACTTTTTTGTGAGTTATTTTTTTATATTTTTGATTTACTTTTTGTACAATGGAAGTTTATCTTTTTTTATATGCATTATTATAAATAGTAACCATAGTGTTAAGCTTATTAACATTTATTTATAACAAATTTAATTATTTTCTTTTATATTTGTTTAAAAAATGGAAGTTACAAAATTATTTGTTTCACGTTAAACTAACTAAAACCAAATGACACAATTGTGTTTTTTGCTCAATACATGTCACAAGAAAGTAGAAAGAAAACTGCAGTTTTTGTTTTTGAGGAATTAAGGGTAGTATTGCAAAAGCATTTGAGCCAGAGTTGCGTCCGAAAGGGGGTTATAATTAAAAGAACTGAATATAAAAATAAAATCTGAAATTTAAGCTTTTAAGTTGATTTTGAAATTAACTTTATTTAACAAATAACAAATTAAATTGAAACAAATAATTGTGTTTTCGATTTTAAAATCAACTTTATTTAACAAATAACAAATTAAATTGAAATCTATAATTGTATTCTGGTATGAAAGCAAGAATAATTTTTTATTGAGATATAAATTATTTTTTATATGTGGTTAAACGGAGTAAGTTATAACCGTCTCTCCGTCAGATAAAAAAATAATTGTTCTGAAATCTAAAATTGAGACTTTTTAGGAACACCATTAATCATTAATTTAGTTCTATCTTTCTTTTTTATTTTGTGTAGAGACCGATCGTTCAAGTATACATGTAATACTTTTTTTTACTTATTTCCGTTACAGTTTTAAAATTTAATTTTTAAATTATTCTTTGCAAAATTTATTTTCTCAATTTTGTAAACAGTTTAGATTCCATTTCCGATTTTAATGGTATACTTTGTATTTCGAAACGAAAGAAATTGTCTTCGAATTTGTATATTATTCACCCTTATTCCGGTTGTCGGCTTCGACGTCACTTTAACACAATACCAAAAAATTGGGGCTTGTTTACTCGCTCTCGAGAAAAATTTTATGCTAATGACAATCTATTTCCGTTATCTAGGGTCTAAAATATAGCATAAACATATCAACAGGAGTCAGTTGTTTTCGACAACGGGTACACAAGACCAAATTTTGTGGGATTGTGTTAAAGTGACGTCGATGTCGACAACTGGAATAAGGGTGATTATTCAACGCATTAGATTTTAAACACATGCTCTTATTCTACTATTGATGCTTTATATCCTCCACAATCTTGGGCCATTGTTTTTATAATGCTTCCTTTTAACAGCATATGCGCATTATAGAGATTGTTTAATAAATCACATTTGTTTTGATCTCAATTTTCTTAATAATTTGTTCTCAAAAATACATATGTATTTGGCCAAATCACAATCACATCCTTCTCCTGGAAACTTAATCAAACCCATCCCAAAAATGTCGTTAAAAGAAATTTAAAGAAAATAATAAACCCTTAAAATAATATGATGCAATGAAACTTGAAAGGAAAATTTTTATTTTAAATAAATACCTTACAAACGCGAAATACATAACAGCCAAAACCGATACGGCCAACAAGGTTATAGTGTGGGGTTTGTAAAAGAAATCTAATGATATATCATCGACGGGTCGTTCATTAACCACCAAAAATGTTTCGGCAATTTCTTCAGGTTTTGGTTTATTACTGCTATAATTTGCAGCATGTGTCTTAGTTGGTGTAGTCGGCACACTGTTGGCACCAGATTTTCCGGTGGCGGGTGCATGAGTTGCTGCAGACACACTATTATCAATATTATCTGGGCTACCACGTGAATTTGAACGTTTCTTCATTTTGCTTTTTATATTTTACTTCACTTATTTTAACAATTATTTTTTATTGAAAAAATACTAGTTTTAATGAAAAATTTTTTGTTTTTGCTTAACTAGAAGGGGAGGTGAAGTTGCGCAACCACTACCCCGTTAATTGATTATGTGTGGTTTGCCTTATCAAACAACAAGCAATCACTTCTATAAATTTCTATTTTCAATGCTTCACTATTAGCTTATGCCGCTTTTAGTTTCATCAGCAATTCATTACTTTTTGTTTAAATATTTACGAAAGTTTAAGGGAAAAAAATAATCGCGACTTGTTCTAATGAAAATTACCGGAAAAATGAATGTGAGAGTGAGTTTGTTTTATTGTTGTATGCTAAGACGTTTGGTGACAAAAATATATTAAGGTGGCCAGACTTTAATTTTAGTATTCAAGTGGTGATAGGAATAGGTACAAACAACAGTAGACCTAGTAGGGATGAAACGATACCACCAAGGTATCGATACTTTTACTTGATACGGTATCGGATCACAAGTATCGATACCTACTCAGTATCGAATAAAAAGTATCGATACTTACTTGTATCGGTCAAGTTCTTCACATGATTTGAAGTAGTGAATCAAAAGCAAATACAATAAGGAAAAAGTGCTTAAGTCAATTTTCGGAAATCTACGTGTATTTCTTTCACAGTTAAATTAGGAAATTCGGTATTCACTTAAATTTCTTTTAGAAAATTTCGTTCTACACACTATAAATAATACCACAAAACATACAGAAGTGTCACGAGACGGAAGATACGGGTATTTTTCAGTTTGTCTCGTTTTCCCTCAAAATTTGACGTCGGTTTTGTTTTGCTACGTCTTTCTAGTGCAATACATTTTTATTAGCTGTGTTAATTGGTAAGTACACTACAGTATCAAATACACTATGCTTTTCTCTTTCTTCCATGAATTTTAACAAAAACCTGATTGGAGCTTTTTTTACCTGCCACTTTCTTCACTTCTGTGTATTCTGTGATAATACATTCGATTTGAAATATACCAAAGTATAAGCTAAAGTAAGGTAATATTCCATATGAGATTATAAAACGAAAAAAGATAAGAAGTAAGTTATCGCGCTATAACTTCCTAAAAAATGGCATAAAATTAATACAATTTTGCCCAGGAGTACTTTCTAATATGGAGATTTCATGGGTACCGTCAACTTAAAAAAAGCTTATCTCGACTTAAGCACTTTTTCTTTCTTCCCACATATATTCTAAACATAAATTTAGATTTAATACGAACAAATGAAATTTTGTTAAACTGATAAGAAACGAGTATTTTTGACCGATACGAGTACATTTTACCGATACCTACTTGGTACTCGGTAGCAAAGTATCGATACCAAAAGTACTTGGTTTCTGAGAAAAAGTATCGAGTACTTACTTGTATTTACTCGTATCGTTTCATCCCTGAGACCTAGATCTAGACATACGTTTGGAGGCACCGCTATTTTCAGCTCAGCTCACTTCAGTCACAGTTCATAATAAGAAATTTTTCTTTGTGAAATTTTCTTTAATTCTCTTTTCAACTTTCGTTTTCGTCTGAAAATCCATTTTTTACATGTTTATTTAAACATTCGTTTTTAATTTTTTCTGAAATATCCAAAACAAAAACTAAAATGTGTTAGCAAAAATTTACAAATACAAATTTGATGAAAACTTGCACTAAAAATGCAGGTTCTCAGCTACGAATGAGAAAACAAAAGAAAATTACCAATTAAATGAAAGTATGTACCACTACTACTATCAATGCAGAAATATTCTAAAAGTTGTGTGATGAAATATTATTATAATGCTCATTCGTATTAAGGTTGACTTTTTCTGTTGTTCAGTTGGTGAGAAAATGGTATATTAAAAGTTTCGGGTAGAAGCAAGGCGCATTTATTTGGTGGCAGCACTACACCAGGTGACTAATGTCATTATACCAAGCCAAATGTCAAATTTGGATTGTGTAGGTATAAGCCTAAAATCATGCTTTTATTTTTTATTTTATAAACACATCGAATATTCAGTTTTGTATGGTGTTTAACATTTCGTATAAGAAAGATACAATCTAACGATGCTACCCTGTTTTGAAAAGTAAGATGGTAATTTATACAAACAAAGTACATGTGGTTATTGCTGTTGTAATATTTGTTTTAGAAATGCGGGTACCTGATTGATGTGCATTGGGTAGAAATCTGTGAAAATTTTTTAGAATTTTCCTACAATACACGATGGCTCATTTCAGCCTGAGTAATATGTGGCAACTCAACAGAAGTGCTGCCACGTTTGCCAATTTTTCATTTCATGACTTTTCATTTTCTCATTATTCTTATTGCTTGTGCAAGGAAAATTAAAATAAAAACAAAGAATTTTGCAAAAATATTTATTTAAACGATTCATTCAAAAACATGGAAACGCCACATAGCACAACCAATATTAAAGGTAAGAAACTAAACAATTGTTAAATATCTTTTAAATTACATATTTTCTCAATAGAATTTGAAGTTACTGGGGTTTCGCGCAGTGGCAGAGTACGTAAAAAGTCGTCAAAGCTTTTAGATTTTCAATCACCCGATGAAGTGGAGAGAAAAATCTACAAAAGAACTACAGCTAATACGCCTGTGCCAAAAGCTGCAGGTGCAAAATATATCGGCCGCGGTAGACCCAGCTTGGCAACATTAAGGGCACGCAGTGCAGCGCGTTTGGAGGCAGATGGAGAAAATGAAGCAGCAGCAGATGATGAAAGAGTCGATGAAGAGCACCAAGCCAAAGAAGACATGGATGTGGATAGTCCTAAGGAGTCAGGAGATGAAGAAGGGGACGAGGAAGATGAAGATGATGGCATGCACGATACTAGTGGGCTAACTGGTGCCTCGGATTCAGATGATGATGGTTTCGGTGAACTGGTCGCAGATTTGGTGGGAAGCGAGAGAGGGAATATAGAGGGGAACACCGCCAATCAAAAATCTTCGTTCAGGCAATCTTTATATATGAGTGAAAATAATAAAAAATTTAAGGAAAATAGATTAGAACGAAAGGATAAGGGTAAGGCGAGATATACAGCTTACAACATGTGGGCGCGAGAGCATCGCAAGTCTGTCAAATTTGGCAAATCTGGAGATATGGATCATCAGGCGGCTAGACGCTTGCATGAGCTGTGGGCAAACGTTTCAAATAAAGAAAAAAATGCCTGGAAGCGTAAAGCTAAAATGGAATCAACCAGAGCTAAACAAAGGGAAAGATCAGGTGTAAATCAGTTAAATAAAACAGATCCAGGGCAAGCTACTCAGTCAACAACAAATTCTACATTCATAAATAGACCTACAACAAGCCGAACTAGAAAATTGGCCGAAGATAAACAGAAAGCCAAAGACGAATTGGACACCACTCCATCGACTTCAACGCTGAAAAGGACACGCAACAACTCATATAAAAGAAATAATACGAGTACGTCTTCCACAAATGACTTGAATGCCTCTACCTTGCATGGAGCTACAAACGGTTCTACTAGCAATCATAACACCAGCAAATCTGTGGCTTTGAATAATACGAAAACTCCTCTACCCACAATTGAACCAATAGATGCTGCTGCTCATTTAAAATTGTTAGGCGAAAGTCTTAGCATTATAGGTGATCGCCTTAAGGAACATGAGGGCCAAATTGCAGTTTCCGGCAGCTTATCAGTGCTACTGGACAGTCTCCTGTGCTCGTTGGGACCACTGATGTGCTTAACGACTCTCCTACCTGGTTTAGAAAAGAAACCTCAACTCAAGATAAATTTGGCCACTACATTAGACAATATTGCATATGTTATGCCCGGTCTGTAATCTGCGCTAAATGAATTGTAAGTTAAAAGAATTATTGCTTAAATTAGAAATAAAATATGTATATGCATACATATATGTATATTTCAAATATGTAATAAATAAAACGAAGTTATATTTCTATATTTTGCTTATTTCTTTTATTAATAATTTTATTTTAAACGTTAAGAGCATTTTAATTAAAGTTGTAAAATATGCCACTTACATACGCAACATATACAACATACATTTTAAGGGGAATTGTAAAAATTGCTTAAGGTAACTTTCGAACAGGTCATTAATAAAATAAAAAGTAAAAAAACGCATCTGTCTGTCTATACGTATAAAAAAACTTAAAATAGAATTTTCAACAAATTTCGCAATACCAACATCACTAGCTACAAACTAAACACAATAGGATAAAGATTATGCAAAAGTCTAAAATACATGTTTTTAAACAAATAATTAGCAATTGCTGTGTGAACACATATGTTTCAAAAACCAAAAATAATATATATTTAAAAATATTAGGAATGTTTCAAGGTTTTGTGGTTATACTTAGATGAAGATTCCTCAATTATGTGTCGCTCAATTTCTTTCAATAACATTCGTTGTGTATAGCAGTCGTTTGTCTCATTAAATAGTTATAGCTTGTTTGAATAACACAATAATATAAATTAAGTACATATTTGTTTGTAAATTATTATAATTGTTGTGATAGACCAGCAGCAGAAATATTATCACCAGCACCGGCTGTCTTCTTAGCCACACGACATACCAATACGGGTGCAACACAAATTTCTATATCCACAGATTTCTGTGCATTAATTTCCAATGTTTCAGACCAACAAGGCACAGGATTTTTTGGATCGAAAGCCATACGTTGAGCTCTAGACTGATTTAAGGAGGTAGAAAAGCTATCATCTAATACTAGAGAAGCTGACTCGGGATTAATCTGGAAAATATAAAACAAAAAACACTTTATCTATATATTTTTAATTAAAAAAATATAAAATGTAATGCGTACCACTTGGGTTTGGCACACATAACGATGAGCAATTAAAGCTGCCTTGGTCGCTCCTAATTTCGTATTATTCCACTTGGAATCCTTGACCGTTAATAGAGCTTGATAAGCCAATGTATGCAAATGTATTCTGCTAATCATTCTCCTTTGGGTGTTTCCAGCACTAGTTGCATTTTCATTGTAATCTTGTGCTAATATTGTAAAAACCTTACGGATTCGATCGAGAGTTGTAGCCACGCGGGGATTCCAATCGGAGGCCAAAGTTGTGCGTCCATGTTCTAAGACTTGTGCTAAATTTTCCAATTCTTGTTCATTCATACCTAACGAATCAACATGAGGCAAAATATATTGCCTCAACTGCAGTAGCAGCTCTATTTCAACATACGAAGCCATTTCAAAGTGTATTAAAGTTTCTTTACTCAGAGAATTTATCTGTTGATTAACTTTAAGTAGACGTGATTCTCTTACGCCTTCCTTAAACTTATGACTATCCATCATTTGTATGCCGCTGATAATAAACAGATTAGGTTTAAATGTTTCGATGGCTTTTTCCAAATGTTCAAGAGAATTTAAATATGGATTATTGTGGTCATTGTGTAAGATGTAGCGATTAGCTCGGGGGGCTGTAAAGGGGCCCCACGTTTCACCAGCCTTGTATTCTAATATTAAATGTATATCATCTTCTTCGATAACATCACCTGCGATGTGTATTGTTTTAGGCACGAGGGGTCGTAACCTGTGAATGAGATTATATGTAATTCATTTAATTTCATTTATTAACCCCTGACTAAATAACAAATATTAAAAATTTTAGAAACCCCCGACTTTTTTCAGAAAAGATGTTATATCTTCTAAACGGCTGGACCGATTTTCTTCAAACACAGCTAAGAACCCTCTCGATCAAGTCATCTTTCAAACAGAAAAACTAAATGAAAATCGGTCTAGCCGTTTGGCCTGTACGTGGACACGTACGTACGGGGGTTAAAAAAGGGGTGTTATAAGTTTGTAGTGTGTGTCTGTCCGTGTCCACGTACAGGCCAAACGGCTAGACCGATTTTCATTTATTTTTTCTGTTTGAAAGATGACTTGATCGAGAGGGTTCTTAGCTATGTTTGAACAAAATCGGTCCAGCTTAGAAGATATAACATCTTTTCTGAAAAAAGTCGGGGTTTTTAAAATTTTTAATTTTTGTTATTCAATGTAAGTTAAAGAATTTATTTTCATATGTGATCATATTTGTTTAGAGTACTTTTTTGTATTTTTATGGCATACAAACTTACTTTTGAGACATTCGTGCGCCCAGTAGCACCTCCCAGCCCTCGTTATCAAAACGTATTCCCATTAAAGGTGCATTGCCACCAATAACCCAATGTATTGATTGGCGATGTTGTTTTTTAGCAATTTCTATCAATTGCTTAAATAAAGAAGTATTGGGCATTACTCTCCTAAAAAAATATAAACATATTAGCTCGGTTTCATTAATTTTTGCGACACCTATTATGTATGTGTGGTATACATATGTGTGTTATATAAATTTTCAACTTACTCCGTTGCAGCACCATTGCGAAAATAATAAGCGAATGTTTGTAGCAATTCCGCCTCATCGTTTACCTCATCCACGGTAAACTCCGACCCCACATTGTCTGGAACTATTTCGGACGAATAATTCAGAAACTCCGTAGCACTTATTAATAAGTCACTGCAAGCTCCATAGCCTAGAGCAACTCTAGGTTTTGGCTCATTCAAAGGTCGTTTCAATTGGCTCTCAATTGCCAATAGACCAGTTAAAATTTGTGTAATCTTATTTAATTGTTTCAATGATAAAAACGCTTGCCAAACAATCGATATTAAAGCCGTAAATATCGAGAAAGTGGTTATTAAAGACATGTACTTTAGTAAAGTCATTTTAGCCACCTTTTAATCTTGCCTGTTTTCTTTTATTTAACTAATTACACATTTATACGTTAGTCGATGTTTTTAAAGTTTTGGAAACCAATAAAATAAGAAAATTATTAATTAGCAAAGAAAGAATCGAATGTATGCGAAAGAAAGGAAACTTGTACAAACAAACCGGCTGGCCGACTGTCTGGTTTAACTAACATACACTTGCATACATATGTATATACTTATATGCATGTGCTTATAAAAAATGTGTGTGTGTGATAACAACTGTCAACGTTACTTGCAGAATTGTCAACTCAGTGTGTTTGGCAATGATTTTAACGCTTTTTAAAATTTTCGATGATGAAATATTTGGTCTCAATAATTCTTTTATAAAAGAAAGTTTGATTAAAATAATCACTAGTTGTTGTTCAAGGACATTGTGAAATTGGAAAAAACGATGTTAGCGTACATAAACTCTTATCGTCTAAGCCACCCTAGAAAAAACAAATTGACACCACTTTTGTGATTATAAGCAATAAACCAGGGTTGCTATAAAAGAAAACACGTCAGTAGGATATAAAAAATGTAAGGAAATACATAAATGTTAATCGCAGGAAATAAAATTTATCGTTTCTGTTAGATACATTTCAATTTCAAAATTTGTTTCAAAACCAAATATAAATGAAGACAATTTAAATAAATCAAAAATTTATTACGTGCGTATTAAAATGTATATACCTATGTATGTAACTTTCTATTTCTTATGAAATCTTTTTTGAAGTTTTCGTAAAGAAATTAATTGTTTATACAGATTTTTTGGAAAATTGCTTACCATATGAAAATATGCTGTAATATTTTTATTTTGAACTTATGTGTTTATGGGACACAATGCGAGCATGTATGTATATACATATGTACATATGTACATACATATGTATGTATTATATATATGTACATATATATAAAAGTTATTATTAAATAACAATATAGTTTTTGCTGTATTCATAAAAAAATAATTTTGGTTTACAAAAGGTATACAAAAAATTTTTTATGAATAAAGAAAAACTTTAATAATACGATTATTTAGTTGCAACTATAATGCAAAAGGCATAATTAGTGTCTAGTTCTACAAAAAACCAAAATTGCACGTGTTTTGTTTGCAGAAAATATAATTTTAGATTCAGTTAAGTAAAATATTTTTTTTGTGTTACCTATAATGCTATTCGAAGTCGGTGCATGTACATACATATGTATGTATGTATGTATATACGTTTAGTTGTAATTGTTATTCTCACCACCTTTGAATAGCATTATAGGTAACACACATACAAATATTTTATTTAACTTACATATATTCTTAGAGGCGTAGTCACACCCATTTTGGTAAATATTTGTACAATTTAATGCTAGCCCCGCCCACTTTTTTGAATATAAGATTAAATATTTTTCATAACTCAAGGTGTGTGCCATGCTTCGTAAAAATCTATAAAGTAAAAGTACGTGAAATATAATACTAAATTTTAATGGTCGTGACCGCGCCCACTATTTTGAATGCAAGATTGTGTCTATTTTTAGAGCTCAAGGTATGCGTTAAGTTTTGTAAAAATTGGTCAAATAGAAGCATGTAAAATATATACAGGCATGTTCTGAAAATCACATTTTTCAAATCACTAGTGATTTTAAAAGTAATAATGGTCCTGTAGACGTTTTTAAAATCATATACGATAAATTTCTTTCAGAAAAGATATTTGATGCTCTATGAAATAGAAAAATTAAAAAAAAGTGCGAACAAACATCTGCATGACAATTTGTACTTTTAAAATCACTAGTGATTTGAAAAATGTGATTTTCAGAACATGTCTGATAATACTAAATTTTAATGGGCGTGGTGCCGCCCCTTTTTTCAACTTCGAGATTATGTCGCTACGAGAGCCCAGTGTGTAGGCCAAGATTCGTAACAATCGCATTAGTGAAAAAAATTATGAAATCAATGAAAAAAAATTAGTGGGCGTGTTGTAGCCGACTTTTTTTACAATGGTACCAAATGAAAGCTATACTCTCTCACACAACAAAAAAGAATTTTTACAATCGGTCTAAAATGCACCGAGCTATGAAGTAACATAAAAAAATAGGAATTAATAACCTCCTCCTTTTTTGGAAGTCGGTTAATGAATGCCCAATAATTAATTAAAAATTCAATTTGGAATTTTTGTTAGTTACACTTTAAGCTGTTAAAAATAAAAAAATACTTCGACATCACAACAATAGTCAACTGGACTACATGCTAAGGTTACTTTTTAGAATATTGTATCATGTATGTATTTAATTAACACTTTTTGGCCTCAAAATTAAAAAACTAATGAACTCCAAAGGTCATAAAATATAATCAGACAAACCCGCTGCAGCACTAATTATTTATTACAATTATATATTACTTTCAAAATTACACATATTACAGTTATATTTCTTATATTGTAGAATATATTAACACGGCTTGTTGTTGTTTCATACCATGACGTAGTAAATTAATATAAAACGATTAAACCAATAGTGAGTGCGTGTATGTTTATTTATATATTTTTTTCTATATGAAAACTGGCACAAAATGCCGGTTATCTAGTTGTTTGACCATGCACTTGAAATTTTTACAAAAACTAAAATAAAATTGTATTTACATGTACATTAATAAAATAGTCATATGTACATATTGTTACCTTAATGTAGAAAGGCCTTAACTCACTATTTTTTTTAAATTGTTTTTTTTTTATTTCAATAGAAGAACATTTTAATGAATCGGAAAATGCAAAAATCTCGATTTCAAAAGAGAAAAAAATAATGAGTGGGCCTTTCTATATTAAGCTAACGATATGAAAAATAGTAAATTTTGCATTGCATATATAAAAAATCCAATTTAATTTCGTACTGTTGAAATAATGATTGTCGTTTAATAAACAATTTATTCTAGTTTGGTTTCCATTTACTCTGTTTCTCCAGAAATTTTAAAGAAAAATATACATAGTTTCTTTTCTATAAAAATAGTTATACATGTGTATGTAGGTATTTCTTTTTTTTTTACAAAACAAAATATTGTAGAGATGTTTACCCTGCAATTACACATGTAAGTGATTCGTTGCAAGTATTGTATACCTATTATCAACGAAAATTTCGATGAAATAACCGAAAGTCTTGTAAGTTACTTGAGAGTTTACACAGTCAGTTGTAAGTTTAGTTTTAAAACTTTTTGAAGCGTACACGTCTTATGAAAATAAATTTTCTTTTGAATAAAAAATATGTATATGAATCCAATATTGCCGTATTGCCAAAATCATAAATTACTGAAAACAATATTTTCCTCAACAACGTTTTTGTCAAAATACATGAAATTCATATGTAAAAACATAATCAATATGCGTTGTTGCACAGTTTTGTTCTTTTTTAAATATTATTTTCTTATAAATACGAAAGAAATCAGCAATAAATATTATTTTTATTATACGAAGTACTAAAAATTTATACAAAACTCATTCTCGGTAACACTGTTGCTTCAATTGTCATTTTACTTGCATACCCTACAAGAACACTACCAGTCAATTGACTGCTCATTTGATCGGAAGTCATGCAGGATATATTCATCAATGCGTAGAACAAAGTTTCTATCACTTTGTTAAAGGCAAAATGAAAAATGTGATGGAAACTTTTGTGTACGTTTGATGTTGCATCTCTCTCTAACCAATGAATATAATATATACTTGAAATGCTCACTCCAGTGATTTTTACTAATCAATGATAGCATAAATATTACTCAAGTTTGACTGATCATAATTGACAAATATACCCCCCACAATTGAGTAATCAGCAAATATACTTTTTAATATATTTTTTTTTTGCTTTTTTATTATAAAAAATAACTTTAAACTACACACGTCACTAAAATATTTAAAACAAAAATACAAATAAACAAGAACATTAAATAAATTCAGCAGTATCTATCCCTCTTCACACATTTTGATCACCAACACACCTTGCTCTTTACAAATAGCTAAAATTTTGAAAATAAATAAACATATTAAATTAAATTTTGTGAATTTCTTTTAGTCACTATTTTAATTATCTTCCTTAACACTTTTATACATTTTTCACAGACAGAATGAATTGTATTACCGCCTTCTTCAACCCCCAACGCATCTTGATCTTTCCAAACATCTAAAAATTTAAAAAGAAACGAATACATACATACATACATATGTATGTATATTTTTAATTAAACTATAAAATTTCTTTTGTTCATTATTGTTTTTATCTTACTTTTTCACAAACACCATATTTTTTTTATCACTTTTATACATTTTAATTTTACAAACCGAACTAACTATAAATTATTTTCAGTAAAATTAAACATTTTAAAAATTTTGACATATGAACATTAGACATTCCACTCTAGCATATATGTTAGAGTAGAGCAACTATAATAACTGTTGAATTGACTATAAAATTGTTGCAAATGTGTTGGTAAAAAAATGTTGTTTGTGTTAGTTTCAGTCATTCATTTCTTGTAGGGTAGCGTCTACAACTGCGACTAACTCTGATATAATATTTGAGAGAACGTCGGCAGAATTACAAAAATAAAATGCCGATATATCTCTTCATGTCATACAACAGGACAACGTAATTTTACTTTTTTTATAACATTTCATTTTCATGCAAATTCTCATCGAGTTAACATGTATTAATTTTATATAACTATTTATTTTGTTTTTACTTTTTTCCACAAACTTTAATTTATAAATCAATTAAACATATTAAATCCCAGAAACTTTGTCCAAAACATTGTTTTTCATTTATTTTAATAAACACTCACACATGCATACTAATTTATTTTCATGTATGTGTAGTTTTTTAACAGTTCATATCATAAGATTGTTGTTATAGGATTTCTTATAACGACGCTCTTATAATAAATCTTATAAGATTGACATAACACTAATTTGAAGTCTAGACGTAACATAATTCTCTCTGCGATTGAATTTGACGCTCTTATCTTACATATTATGTTGGTGGAGACCCTATGTTACAGAATTTTACTTACAAGGAAATTGTGTTGTAAGCTGAGGAGTAAGTACAAAAAATTTGATTGTGTTAGTAAAAAATTGTGAATGTATTGAGTTTTTCGAACTTGCACTTACATGTGTAAATGCTAAGTTAGTTTTGAATATGTATAAAGAATTCCTTAAAAACGTAGAACCTTTTAATTTATAAAACACTAATAAAGCAGATTTTTGTTTAACATACATATGTATGTATGTATGAGCTTCACATAATAGTTGCTAAATATGTATGTATGTTTGTACATGTGTATGTATGTATGAATGTTTTTTTTCTTTATACAATACAATAGGAGACGTTTAACGAGCGGAAGACTGAAATCAAATTTTACTTAGTCATTTTAGCATTGTATTTTTTGGCTAGAAATATTATTTTAATTACAAATAAATGTTATAAATGATCTATTGAATTTCGCGCTTGATTTTTTTTTTAAAGATCTATTTACAAAAGTCGCAAAATTATATATTTTTTAAACTTATGTTTGTCTTAAATCCAACTAAATTGTTACATTTTTAAAGAAAATTTCATGATTTGAAAATATTAAAATTATCACAAATGTGGTAGCTTAAACATCAGGCTAAACAATAGATATCTTATAAAGTTTTAAGATTATGTGAATTATATTTTCAAGCACGATTACATTTACGAAAGAGTCTTGAACTTTTGGTATGAAGGACCTGGTTCAGAAACTCACGTTTCACACTGTGAAATTTTTCTTTCAGAAACTGCAGTAACGCAGCTAAAAAAAATTTCTTGTTAGAAGGGGTGTGACTGGCGAGTTTCATGAGTATTGTTGAAATTGATAATTACACACTATTTTTTATAATTCCAAGGGGGACAAAATCAATGCCCCCAGGATGGCCTTTCTATCCCTATTTAAAAATTTAAATAAAAAAAACAATATAATTCCTTTGCTCTTAAGAGAAGATAACATGTGTAAACTATGAAATTAATGAAAACGCGTGTTTTACTCAATTCTGTTGCTTTTCGAATTTTCAAATAATTATCTTAATAACATTAATTGAGCTACAAATTTAGATTTTGTTAATGGGCAGACATAAATATAAAATTTTTCATAAAAAAATTTAAATACTATGTACATACTAGAGACCTGAGTAAAAGGTCTTTAAATGTAAATACGCCATGATTTTTAAATGTATTCACGTCGCATGTATTATACTAAACCAATAATAAATGCTGTCGTACTATAAGCGAAGCACGATGGATGTATTGGTGTACGCAAGACAGCTTGTTTGTAACAAACACTCAAAAGAAGTACTGTTGATTAGTGTATGCTTGTTATTTTTCATATTGTACGTTTGAGTGTGTGTGTAATATGTAGACGGTAAGCTATTATGTGCTTAACCGCATACAACTAATGTTAATGCATGTGTATGCCTTTGCATGTGCGCAGAAAAATAAAAAATCATACACACATACATGCATGACGTTTGTACACGCGCTCATGCGTAGAAAGAAGCAAGTATCACAAATTCTTCCGTCACGAAGTGTTTTCTTCTTTACTCGTATACCTACAATACTCAAACAAATTTCTTGCAAACAGTTTGTTTTATAAGATTTCGCTGTAGTAAAGCATTTGAAAAATCCCTCATGTCTTGAAAGTTCTTATAAGATGTCTTATGCAGGACACTAGTACATACATACATAAATATGTATAGATACGTATGTATGTACATATAAATATGTACATAGTAACAACGTTCCTGTAGTTCATCTAAATATGTACATACATATAATTTATTCTCAATTATTTTAAATTTTCAAAGGAAGCTTTTATCATATGCAAATTCTTGCCAATCTACAAACATATTTATAATAAAAATATATCTGTAGCACTTTTCATTTCGCATGGCCAACCAATTGAAATTCCCTAAACGGCTTATAGTTGAATCTTTTTATAGGTAATTAAAAAAAACGGCAGAATTAACTGATTTTCATAAGAATGATTATGCATAATTATAAAATCACACGTATTTTTTATGGATAAAATACGATGTACGAAAGAAACGCTTGTTAAATATTAATACATTTTGTACTTTTTATTTATTTTTTATTTGTATAAATAAATAAAAATTTATAGTAAGGTAGGACGACTTTTAGTTACTCTATCATCACATGAAGTCATATTTTTACAGCCAATTGGTTAAATACATATATAATAAGATAAGAAAAAAGCAAAACTCGGCTTGAATCTAGTTGAATAAAATAAAAACTATCATACGTGATAATCAGTATGTATGTACATATTTTAAGAAAAAACTGCTATAAGTGTTGAAATTATGCAATAAAAAATTTATGTAAAAATAAATTAAAAATTTAAATTTTTTTGCGGCATCACTGTCTCTTGTCCATTCGGCTAATGGCGTTATTTATAAAAATTATTAAGGCTTTATAAAGCCATAATAACCAAATTTTGCATGGAAAGCCTTAATAATTTTTAAACGAGATTTTTTTTACATCGAAATAAAGTTTGTGTCTCAAGTCTTTCGTTTGAAACAGTTACGTTTATTTGTTTAAATAATATTTGAGACAACGGCGACTGCAAGTGTATTTGTTTTTATTGTGTTTGTTTTTATTGTTTTTATTATTATGTATGTATGTTTATGTTGTTATGTCTTCTTCTTATAAAATATTTGAATCAATTCATAAGTTTGTCACGTGCTGCTAGAAAATTTACTAACTAGCAGACGTAAATAATTCAAATAAAAAAATATGTTTGCAAGATATCAAATAATAATAATACACATTATAAATAAATATTGTTATACATCCCAAGAATTATGTAATTTTTTTGAACAATAAGTTTGTTTGTTTAAACTATGGCTGTTATGTTAAGTACAAAAACGTTTTTAATTTTTAGTAGTATGCTGTTAAGCTAGTTGAAATCATTAGACGTATTTTAAAGCTATATATAAAGTACATAGCCAATACAGAACATTTTTAGTAATTATGAAGACATTATTTATTTAACTTTTTTCGTTATTTAAAAGCTAATTATAACCGCTACTTGACTCTTCTTCTAATTCACTGCCCTCTGTTGGAAAAATAATAGTTTCCAAATTATAAAAAATATAAAGATACATTAAGATTTTCTTTGAAAATATGTTTATCATCTATTATTTATGGTACCCACATTTTTGCACTATTGGTCTACTCTGTATTTCGAAACGAAATTAAATGCTTTGGAATTTGTATGTAATTAAAATACAAACTCGAAAGTATTTTCTTTCGTATCGAATTGCAGAGTAGACCCCCGACAAAAGATCTACAAAACTTTATGGATCCATAACTGCATAAATATGCGTTTCCGTTTTCTTAGAATTTAATTACAGTCTGTCCCACGATGTCGACAGAAAACGTTCGATCGACTAAAATCGGTGCATTCTGCCGATAGTGGGATCTTGACTTAAGAATAATTACTAATAATTTTAATATCTATTATGAACTATGTGCACATGTATGTACATGTATAGACATGTACATTCATACATATTTATGTACTATTTCGTATTATGTATTTTTTGCCAATGCTTTGCCATAGTACAAATAGTTCTACTAAAGTCACCATACGTTTCACTAATTTGTAGTTTTGTTAATGTTTATTAAATAAATTACAAACAAATATATGGTATATCAATATTACTGGTATAATAACAAGTGTAGTCAGTTTCTCCTTTAATTTTTGTATTGATTGATTTCTCTTTTTAAGGATTGTAAGAAGCCGGCTTCTTTTTGTAAATATGTATGTCTTATTGGATAAAAAAAATTCTCTTAGTGATTAAATTCTTTTTATTTTTTATCGTATTATTCCTTATTGAGCGTGTATTGAATTGGAATCAGTATTGCCATTTTTTGAAAAAAAAAAAAAATAATGAAATTTTTTAACTAATTATATAAATACCCAATTTAAATTATGCATTTTTTCATGAAATTAGTTTCATTTGACGATAGTAATATGTATGTATTGAAGGAATAAGTCAGATAAAAAAAGTTGCCAAAAATGTTTCAGAAATTCATGCTACATCGGTTTTTATATATCACGATCTTCTTAGCGCTACAATTCACAACGAAATTTTTTTCCATGACATTATAATATTATTTTTCTATTTTTTTTCAACATTCTCAAAACAACAACTAAAATGTGTGAATAAAAATTTTATAAAAAAATCTTATATTCAAAAAAAGTCAAATTGTATTTGAAATCCATTTTAAGAAAAGCTTGCATGAAAAAATTTAAATAAAGTACATTTCAAATCATTTAAAATTTTATAAGTTAATAATTAATAAAGAACTTAAAATTTCAATGAAAAATGCATATTCACCACTACGAATTAGAAAACAAAACAGAATTTTCAAGTACATAAAAGAAACCAACAAACTCACACTTTCTGAAAAGTTTCATAGTGTGAACTATGATAAAAATTTGGCTTTTTTTCAATAATTCTAGTATATTAATTCCAGGCAAAATTTCAGGCTCTCCTGATAAAAAATAAAGCTTATTAACATTATAAAAAAGCCCTAACTACTCGTATTTATAAGTGTTAGTTATTTGATAAGTCCCAAATCACACTGTGCAAGTCTTATTGCTAAGCTGATTAGTTTCAGGGAGAGAGAAACGAGGGGAACAGCAACGTTTCTTTTCCCCCCGTCTCTCTCTCCTAATAAACTAATCAGCTTAGCAATAAGACTTGCATAGTGTAAATAGGGACTAAACAAGTTTTTTAATTTTCCTGTAAAATGTTCAACATGGACGTTTTATTTATTGTATGGCAATACTGATAATTATTTATGTTTATGTACATCTCGTTAACATAGACAAACTTCTGTATATGTATGTATGTATGTATCTATATAGTTTTCATAATGTAGAAATAATCACAAATGAAAACAACAACAAATATAGTAGAAAGAGGTACGTCCATTTTATTGAAGCGAAATGTTTATATTTGTATCTCAGATCATTTTCTGTGCTTGAAAGTTTTATATAAAGAATAACAATCACAATCAGAATGCTATCAGTTGTCGTTGATTCTTAAACGTATTTAGTATTAAATCAAGCGTTCTGTTGTGTTTTTGCTTGCTAAGTAAAGTTTAGAACTTGGAGAGAGAGAAGTCATAACGCGCGTGTTAAGCTTAAAGATTTTTGAAAAGTGAAAAAAGTAACGGCTAAAGAAATTAAAAATATTTACATTCTACATGAATAAATAATTGTTGGTTTTCCTTAAGAAAAAAAGTAATTAAATAAATTTAATTTAATTTTTAGTTTTGAATAATATTTTTTATTATACAATTTTAAAAACCAATTATTTAAGGTAGTACATAAATTTGAAAATATCGTGTTGAGTTTTATTTTTAAATAAAAGGCTACGCGAATATATCTAAGGAACATTTCTATAAAAAAATCAATTTTAAAGCTTATAAATTGCAAAGATCAAAATTTATAAATTTCATAATTTAAAAGTTCAAAATTAAAAACGCATAAGTTTCAAAATCTTAATTAAAAAAAAAATCAAAATAAGAAATTTGTAAATTTCAAAACTCAAATTGTAAGCTTAAAAATTAAACACATTTTTTAATGTATGTAAATATATCCATATATACTAGTGTTTTTCATACATTTTCCGGGAAAAAAAATCCCGGGAAATTTGTGCGGGAAATTTTAGTTTGTATGTAGCAAAATATCTAAAACTATACAACAACTGAGGCCACACATGTGCTCTGAGACTTAGAGGACTTTATTTGCCAAAAGCGGAACGCGACTTTCAAAATTTAATTCTACAACAATTCGTAAAAGTAAAAACAGAAATGCGCAAGGAAATAAAAGAAAACTTACAAAATAATTACAGATTCTCTTTGGTGAAAAGAACGATTCTATTAATGCTTATTCTGTACTAAAGTCTTATGGTCGTATGCAAAAAAACTTAACATAGCTTTGCCAAGCAATGTTAAGTAAAGTTGTATTCTAAAAAAAAAATCATTATATTAAATTCTAAAGTAGGTATCCACGTTTGTTAAGACTACTCTAAGTTGATATTTCCAAAATGTGTGTTTTGTACATCAAATGTTTTTATTAAAATAGCACATATTGATCCACGTTACATCTGAAAATGAAGCTAGAAGTGCTAGCTCTTATCTTAAATTTATTATTTCTGTCATGTGATGGAAAACATCACCAAATTATCCAACTGATTCGAAATACATAGCAAAATCCATAAAAAAATATTAAAATAAATCGAAATATACAAAAATGTTTGAGGGATGCATATACAATCAAAACGAATCGAAAAAAGCTGGATATTGAAATACTTATTTCATTCGAATAAAACATATTGTGATAATTTGTCATATCCCTTTGCTTTTACTTCATAGAAATGTTTATTTGTTTTCCTACTAAGTCAGAAGCTCATATTTTTCAAATTAGGTTGCCTTACTTTAAGATAATAAAAATTTATTTAATAAAATAAAAAATTATTTGAAACTTGAAATTGTATTCGATTTTGTACATCATACTTACTTTTTAAAAAATATTTTGTAAGATTTTTTTTATAATAAAATTTTGTTTTTGTTTTTTTTGCGTTAAATCAATGCATTTGGCTTTGCATTTACATATAATATTTGTATTTATGCGTTACTAATATATAAAGAACTGAAAAGTTATTATTTTTTTGACTAATCGTCGGGTGGTTATTATTGCCGCAGTAATAATGTATTTTAAATATAATCAGCCTTATTTATAAAACTTAAAAAGTCTTTATAAAGGTTTTTTTAAATCAATTTTCGTACAAAATTTTTCTTAAAAAGCCTTTATAAAGCCTTTTTAAGTTTTATAAATAAGGCTGAATGTTTATAATACGTTATTATTTAATCGATTCATGAACTATAATTTGTTTTTTGTTGAAATAGATTAAATTAAAAAATACTTTGTATTAGTTTGGGAAACCAAAAAGTCCTTCCCGCTTTCCCGGGAAATGAAAAGGTCCGGCAAAAGAAAAACTCTAATATATACATATAGAAAAGAGCATAACAAATTCAACCTTATCATGAATTCCACATGTGAAAATTTCCGAATAAAACTTTTCGTTCACACGGATTTTAATTTCGTATCATCAATTCTATTATAACTAAAAAATTACATACCTTAACTTTTTTCGTCAGAAAAATCTTTGTGAATAATTTTCTTTATAAATTGCCAAACTATTTCGCAATCGTATAATGTTTTTTGAATCAAACTGTTCACACGTTCGGAAATTTCCATGTGGAATTTTATTTATAATAAGCTTTATTATGTAAATTTGTATTTCTAATTGATTCTGGTTTTTTACTTTTAAAAACATCACTACAAAATTTAAAATTTTTTCGGACAATAAATAACAATTTCATTAACATAATAAATATTCCGTGATTCTTATTCTTTTTTTAATTATTTAGTTTATTATATTATGTAAAAAATGGAAAAGGGTTGAGATTGCCAGCCATTCATTGCTGGGACTTTTCGCTGAGAATTTTCGTAGTATTATAAAAAAAGATTTTTCGCAATTCTTTGAACTAACCAATTTATATTTGCGCCTTTCTTCGCAAAATTTGTCTTTTGGACAAATTTTTAATATCTAAAATCGATTTGACCAAAACTTTTGAAGTTATAAGAAAAACGTTTTCTTTTATTTTTCGTGAACGATATCTCTTTAACAATAACGATCCCATTTTAGCAATAAAAAAAATAAATAAAAAAACTGATTAGATTTTGAACTAAATTGGCTAAATACTTGCAAATTAAAAAAAAACAATCCTGTGAAAATTTACTTTCGAAAATTTAAGTGAATACGGTAAATTTGCTTCCGATCCGTTTACCCGATCTTAAAAGATGTTTACATATATGCACACATACACACACAACTCCTAGGACTTCAAAATGTCGAAATATGATGAAAACTCCAAAATTGGGGTAAAATCAGTAACTCCCTATAGCGGGAAGCTAAAAAGGAAATGAACCCAGATGAATTTGCCAGTGTTGGTATCTCTACGAAGAGCAAAAGCACATTCAGCTGTTGCAAAAAGGGTAAAAAGCGCAATAAAATACGAAAAAGAGGGTAAAAAAGCACGAAAATATTTTCTTTTTAATTTTAATACATTAATAGCTAATAAATCAGTGAATATTTAAACATATTTTAAGTTAATTTTCATACAAAATTAAAATGTATTTAAATACACTTTAATTTTTTCAGTGGCTAATTAAAGTTATTATCAAATTACGTTGAAAGTATGGTAGCACTACAATATTTCCAAATAATATGGAAAGCTTTCCAAAGAACGGATGTTCAATATAAATAAGAAAGTTGATTTTTCAATTTGCAAAAAAATGAAATAGCAAAAAACACATTTTATGATACAAGAAGAGCATCAGAATGCATTTTTCTATTTATATATTTAATGATATGAAAATATGTGTTACATTTGTTGTATATTTGTGAAAATTAAACGAAATTCTTTTTAATATGACCACATGATGTTCACGTACATGCACAAAACATATGGTGTGTTGGTAAAACTTAAACAACACTTAAATGCACAATGTTGGCTGTATAAGTTTGATTTAATTGTGCGGTGAGAAACAAATTTTTTTGTTTAAATATGATTTAAAAATAAAATGCATATGATCATTGACTGATTTATTAGTGTAAAAGCTCAAAATATAATTTAAAATTTTTGCTTCAAAATAAACAGAGTATTTGAGATGTAATAACAGAATTTATTAACATATTAATTGAAACAAAATCTTGATTAATTTAATAAAAATAAGTATGTAAAAACAAATAATAAAGAACCAGGAGTCAAATAATATAGTAACATATATACACATACTTACATATGTACATACATACAATAGTAGGTGAAGCTTAGGCTTAGATTAAGATATGTATGTTACTGAAAAATCACTCTTTTCTTAAGTACTCTTAACTTAAAAGTTTTTGTTTTTGCGATATTCACCATTATTCCAGTTGTCAACATTGACAGCACGTCAATATGGTATGAAAAAATTGGGGGTTGGCTCCTCGTTGTCTAAAACAACTGACTGCTATTGATAACCTCATGCTTTCAATCGAATATTGAGTTGAATACAAATTTACCTACATATTGTTGTAGACCTGAACATTTTGATTTACTTTGCACTTACAAATTAACAGCCATATGAAAACTCCTAAATCGGCCCTTAAAATTTAACCACCCTATAGTATGATTAAATATTTGTGTAAGCTTTAACAAATGGTTATTGCATACTACTTTCAATCAATTATTATGCAGAGAGCTATATGGTACTTTCCAGTTGCTTCTGTTTTTTATTTTGCAAAAAAAAAATAAATTTTGTAATCCCAATTACGAAAAGTTTTCTACATCGTTTTCAAAATACTTTCCGTTACTGTTTCTTAAAAACAATTTAAGAAGCCTCAGTTAAAAGATGCTGCTATTAGCGCTTAAAAATATTTTAGTTTTGTTAATTAAAAATATTTTTATTTAACAAAAAAGCACCAAAAGCACTGTACGAAATTGTTAAAAGCACTGTAAATACTCGCTTTTTAAAAAAGGGTATTAACCAAAATTTCGCGTTTATGAAGAGGCAAAAAGCACCAAAAAATACCCGAAACGCACCAAAATACCATCACTGGAATTTGCCTTGTAAAAATCATCCGCCAAGGCGAATTTATTACCAAATGGATGCATAGGCGAATTTGGGCGAATAAGTCTGGTGATAAGTTGTACACTTACATATGTAAATATATGTATACCATAAGAGTATGTATGTATGTAAATATATGAATGCTTATGCAATAACATTGCTGTGCTATATTGACCTTGTCTCTGTAACATTGTAGTGTTACTGTTAAACAATATTCGCTCTAGGTCATGATTTGTTTTCTATAGAAACTGGAAATAGTAAAAATAAAAAAAATTATATATTTTTTATCATGCACAAAAGTAAAAGTTTGTTTAACATTAATTAGCAGCATAAAGTTAAATGTTCTGAATTTACTATATATGTATGTATGTACATACATATGCATTTGTGGAAATATGTATGTTCGTATATATTTACATATGTATGTGCATATGTACATATGAGCGCATGCATAGAGTAATTAATAGTCATGCTTATAAAATTCCTTAGAATGAAGTAATTTCAATCTCTCTTATATGTTTGTTTTGTATATAAATTAAATTTTTCATTTTTATACATTTAAGAGCTTTGTAATATTGCACTATAGACTTAAATATGTTAAAATAGTAATAAGCAGTTAATTAAAAAGTATATTAGTTGGATGAAAACAGAAATAGGTCATATATAATATTGAGACATAACTGCCAAAAAAGCTTAACGGTCACATTTTTGGTCCTCGTTTGTTTTAACTAAAATTGATTATTTACATCGTAAATAGTCGATTTCGGACAAAAAATTAAGTTCGAAAACTATGTCGCCTTAGCTTTTTTTTTTGGCGGTTATGGATCGATATATAGAGGGCAATTATGAATAAAATTTCAAAGAAAAGCAAGTAATAGGGAATACAAAAATATTCATAATTGCCCTGATAATAACATTGACTGTATACATATTTTATGTAAAATACATGTCGTGTGAAAACAGCTCAAATGCATAACATTTTTAAGGTTGGTTGTTTAGTACATATGTATATACTCCCATTTCTTTTTTTCGATATGGCTACTCTGTTTAGAAAAGAAAGAGTGAAAGTCAGTGAGGCTTACTGTTGGTTTATACTTTCTAAAAATATATCCGCAATAAAATAAAAAAAAATCGCCCTTACTCTTCAACTATTTGTGGACGTCATCTAAATTGGCACTTGCTTACTCGTTGACGACAACAATTGACTGTTACTGATAGTACAGTCTCCTGCTAGTTTATAAATCTAAGGGAATATTAATCAATTATTGTCGACAAGTATATTTTTCAATTTGTATTAAAATGACGCCGACAAATATGAAAAATTTGAAGCATGTTAATTTAAGCAAATAAATTTATTGCTTATATCAGATCGAATTCTAGATAGATAATATTCCATTTCTTCTATACAGCTAAGATAAGTTGAAGATGATGTTATTGTTTTTAAAAATAAATACAAACTCGTAAATAAAATTAGCATTAAAGTGTTAATTATATGACTTAATTATTCAAACTAGATAAGAAATTGAACTTTGTCCAATTAACTGTAAGCACAAATGTATGTATTTACATATGTATTATATATATTATATATATATATATATATATATATATATATATATATATATATATATATATATATGTATATATTATATATATATATATGTTACAAATAACTACATATTTCAAGGTTAATCGCTTTAAAAAATACATATGTATGTACATACATATGTACATATATATTTTTAGTTTATTAGTTTTGAAACATCAAACAAATTTGCCAAATATTTTATTTGCTTCAAATTAAATTTATTTACCCCCTGTTTGTGTAAAATGTTTGAGTTAAAAATCTTGGCGTTTTTGTAACAGACTAAAGGAAACTTGTACAACTTTTCTTTAATCTATTACAGAAACGCCACGATTTCTAACTCAAACGTCTTACACAAACAGGGGGTTAAACATTTATTTATTAATTTATTTATTTATTGAAAATATATTTGGTTATAAAATTTAAAAATATGTGAATCACATGAGTTCCTCTGAAATTCTTTTTGAACTTTCCGTTGTTAAACATTAAACGACGTTTTGTGGTCAGGGGAATCTATTGTAACAATTTTTATCGTAGATGTCCATATGGATATACACACGTATGAGTGTGTGTGTGTGTGTATGTATGTGCGTGTATATATGTAGCTTAGGCATGTCCCAGAATACATTCTGCAAGAAAGTGGAATTTCATCCATGTCTAAAGAATCTAGAAAGCAAAGAGATGTTGTCGAATACGTACTTACACTTACTCACTTATTCATAAAAAAAATATTTTTGAGGTTTATAAAACGAGTTTCCATAAAAAAATTGTTTTATAAATATTTTATAAACCAAAAATATTTTTACGAATAAAGCAGTTAGTGTTCAAATAATATTTCTCGGTTTGATGAAAATTAATGAAATTAAAAAAAACTTACAATAAATTCTTTTGGAAACTGCATCGAACTCCCCAAGATTGATCTAGGTCAGTTAAACGATTCAATAATTTCATCAATCAATGGTCCTTGTTAAATAATTTATTTTTGGTTTTTTAAATTTTTTGAACCCGAAGAACTGCGCCAGAGGCCACACGGTTTTCTTAGGTAATTTATTAAGCATATAAGAACTTGAAAAATTAAATTTCTTAATAAAATTAAAATGTTTGGAAAAGAATATAAGAAACATGCACATACGTATTTAAAGAAAAAACTGCAATAAATGTTGAAATTATGTATTAAAGAATTTATATAAAACTTAATTTAAAATTTTAATTTTTTTGTGGCATCACTGTCCTTATTTATCCATTCTGCTAAATAAATGTTGCGCTTTTTAAACAGAGTTTGTGTCTCAAGTCTTTCGTTTGAAACAATTACGTTTGATTAAATAATACTTGAGATAACGGCGATTACAAATGTGTTTGTTTTTATTGTTATTATGTCTTCTTCTTATAAAATATTTTAATCAATTCATAAGTTTTTCACGTGCTGCCAGAAATTTACTAACAGACGACGTAAAGACTTCAAATGTTCAACATACATAAAATATATAAAATAATGTATATATGTATGCAGTATATCAAAATTATAATAATACGTATTAGTTCTCACACATATCATTTTAATTAATATTAATAAATATTATTATACATACATCCGAAAAATTATGTAATTATTTTAAGCAATAAGTTGGTTTGCTTTAAACTACGACTTTTATGTTAAGTATAAAAACGTATTAATTTTTTTATAATATGCTGCTAAGCTAGTTGAAATCATTAGATGTATTTTTAAAGCTAAAGTACTTCATACAAAGATTTATGTATGTATGTATATTAATATAAATGTATAAAAAAATACGTGCTTAAATATACGAAAAACGTCAAAGTTGAACAACCTAAATAATAGTATCAAAACAAAACAAAACAAAACCAAACAACTTTATGTGCCTAAAAACTAGTAGACGAAGTTGTTATCTTTATTTGAATATTTTTATGTATGTATGTAAAAATAATTTGAATCTGTGTTAAATAGCTTTATTAGAAAACTTTCGTTTTTATTTGATTGTGAATCATAAAAAATAAATGATTATCTTTAAATTTCTAGATAAATTATTCAAATCATGCGTTTGTCAAGCATGTGTCAATTAATGTTTGTGATTTTGTTAGTAGTTAAGCGAGATGTTAAAGCTCAGCGCACCTCGTTAGATACAGCATTTCGCAGCAGCTATAGAACGTTTAGAACAACATTTCTTAATGTTGTGGGTCGATCGGGTGATGACGTTAACAATTTAAAGCTGTCTAATTTGAGGGGAGTAAGTTTGCTTGTTCCTTATGAATACTTGTAAGAAAAAAAGCAGGAAACTAAAACAATATAAATATTGTTGTATACAAATTAAATCCCTAGAAAACACAAAAAATGGACAGAGTGGCCAGATCTTTAATGCATTTTTGTGATGCACAAAATGGCCCTGGCAAGCGTAGTGAACAGCCTCCCAGCTCTGTACATAGATTGCGTCCAGGCGACATAGATATTATAGGTGCCATGGGCGATTCCTTGACTGCTGGTAATGGCATTTTTGCCAATAATATTTTACATACTGTACAGGAAAATCGTGGGGTCAGTTGGTCCATAGGGGGCCAAGGTACTTGGCAGAAATATTTAACTTTGCCCAATATTCTGAAAGAATTCAATCCAGATTTGTATGGTTACGCCTTAAAAGATGGCTTGAGTACAGAAAGATCATCAAGGTTGGAAATAAATATAAAAGTTAGAAAAACATTATTTACCAACATTGATTTATTACCATCGTTTGCAGATTCAACGTAGCTGAATTGGGCGCCATGTCACGTGATATGCCCTATATGGCCAAAATCCTGGTCAAGCGTATGCAAAATGATCCCCATGTTAATATGACACATCATTGGAAACTTATCACTCTTCTCATAGGCAATAATGATTTTTGTTCTGATGCATGCTTTCATAACAATCCAATAAAAGTCATTGAATGGCACGAACAAAACATGTTGAAAACTTATAGATATTTAAGAGATAATGTGCCACGTTTGATGTTGAATATAGTACCAGCCCCAAATTTATTGCTACTCACGCGTCTCAGAGGCTTGCCACCGCAGTGCTACATTACGTTGCGTTTCGAATGCCCTTGTATAATTGGTAAAACGAAAAAGCAAAACGAATTTATGGGAAACTTAATGGAAAAATGGGCAGAAAAGGATATAGAAATTGCTAATAGGGAAGAGTTCAATACGGAGGTGAGCTTTTGATTTAAGACATTTAAGACAACTAAGTATTTTGAGCATATTATATTTATTCTTTATTCTTAGACTTTCACCATTAATATAGAACATTTCACAAAGAATTTTGTGTTTCCCACTCTGCCGGATGGTAACGCGGATGTGTCGTATAGTTCAGAAGATTGTTTTCACATAAGCCAAAGGGGTCATGCAGCAAGTAAGTACGACGTTTCCTTTTATTAAATTTGTTTTTGTAATTGACTACCAACCAAACCAAAATGATCTGAATTCATAAAGAATACGTAACGAAATTGTAACGAATTGAATTGTTGACTTCAGAAAAAGTCGAAACCTTTGGTTTGGTGGGTACCCTAAATTTGTTTGCGCTTAAACGGCAAAGCATTTGTATGAAAACAAATTTAAAAAACTTTTAGTTTTTTTTCATATAAATATCACTTTGATGGCGTGATTTACGCAATTAGGGTCTTAAATTTTTTTTAGATTTAATTTTTATATATCAATATTTTTCCAATTCTTTTTTTAACAGGTACAAATTCTTACTGGAATAATTTGTTCGAAAAACCCAACGAAAAATCATCATTTTCACCTAAGCTTTATACGAAATTTTTATGTCCCACCGAACAGCATCCCTTTATTATGACACGTATGAATAGTAGAGAGGATTTTACAATTTAAAGCCATGTTTTTTTTTAATATTCTACAACTGTGATAAAAAATTAGTCTTATTTCTATATGTAGATCATACATACAATATTTTTGTGAAATATTTTATTACAATTTTTTTTTTAAAGTGCTAATTCACACGGTGAAATTTATGACGTTTATTTTTCTTAATTCTCTTTTGAAGTTGCTACCAAAAATTCCTTGTATTCATACGATGTTTTTTTTTTTGGACGTCTAATTTTACTTCTCTCCACCTATATAGCCAATAAGCTAGAAGAGTAACAATAAAAAATAACAACAAGATAGAAGAGTAACATTAAAACGTAACAACAATAACAACAAGAGCAATGTAAAGTGAAATATGAAAAAAAACCATGGAAAACAGAAACCGAGTAATTTTTTCTACCCCTCTTTCTTCTCTACACCGCTCGCTAACAAACAAAAAGTGACGTCGAAAAATAGACTTCATAAAAGTCTTCGTGTGAATTAGGTGAATGTAACGAATGCAAAATAAATAAATACATATGAACCTAAAGTGAAAAAAATTAATATCCATATAACAACTTATTGCTGATAAACTTTTTTTAAGGTAATTTTAATTATCAGAAGAACTAAAAACTCTTTATTGGCAACACCGAATAATTATTAAAATATATACTTACATACATACATATGTGTATATTAACCTATTAATGTCTTTTATTATTATTAAGCAGTTTTGTTTTTGTAATTCTCATATTAACTAAAAAAATCAGCAACAAATATATTACATTTATGTTAATGTGTTTGTGCATGGGTTTGTTTACATTGGAGGATTGTTCTCTCTCCTCCACTTTGATAAAATTATAAGCCTGATCCACGATATCGTTTTTTGGAAACAACAACAAAAAATCAAAATTTGTTTTTGTTTTGAATGTAAGTGTGCGACAGGTCGAACGTTGTCGATATCGTGGGTTTGACCCTATATGTATATCATGTTACCCTTTCTTCTCATAATTCCCACGCTTGTTTTCAGTTCATAAACGGAATTTCAGTGGTGACCGGTGTCTTTTCATTAATTCGGTACATATATACATGCATACATGAGTATATTACACAAGTAAAATAAAATAAAATAAAATGTAAAATTTCAATTTTTTTACTTATGTATTTATGTATGTAAGTTAACACGAGCGCTTAGCCCAGCAATTTCGTTACACGCGTGACACAGATTGTTTGCCTTTTTGCATTCTCATAAAATTATGTTCCCATAAAAACCGAAACATGAGACCTGCCTTCCGTTGGTTTCATATTAAAACCATTTATTTGTTTCTTGACAGAATTTGTTTATTGTAAGAATTGCATGGTAAGCAATTATGCTTACCTATGCAAGGTATAAAATTAAGAATAAATGTTTTAATAAAGTTAGTTCTAAAAAGAAACTCAAAATGTTTATTACACAAAATAACTGACGCCCAAAGTGAAGGCTCTATTGAAGCAAAGCATAAAACAATTTTAAGTGAAAACAAATATACTAACATTAACAGTTTGTGTTTGTAGAAAAAGAAGTAAAAGTATAAATAAAACTGTTGAAGAACATAATAAAAATAATAGAAATATTAAAAATTTACTTAAAAGTAAAAAAAAAAAAAACAACTATATGAACAAAAGCTAAAAATATAGAAACCCTGGATAGAAAACAGAAAAAACTCAAAACTAAAATATTGGAAAGGAAGCTTGGTCAAACAACGATTACCAACACAGGAAAAGTCAACCAACGAAATCAACACTGAAGAAATCAACTAACGACACCAGCCCGAAGGAAGACAACAACAAAGTAGTTATGGCCATTAAATTTAAGATGATTTTTTTGTAAGTGGAGCGCAAATTTTTTAAATTAAATTAAATTTTTTTTTTTTTTTTTAAAAAAACTTTAAAATTTTTTTTGTAAAATTCTGCTATTGAAATTTTTTGTAAATCTTTGCACGGGTTATTATAAGGAAATAATTTTTATTGTGCTAAATTTTTAAAAAAACGCCGTATGAGGGATTCAGAATCAGACGAAGATTTGAGTCAGGTCGTGGAACGAATGAATAAAATAGAAATTAGCAAAAAAGAAGACAATACAATGGCTTTGACAACTGACTATATGAAAGCGATGATTGAGGTTGCTATTAATACCGCCCTCAGGTCACAAAAACAGGCTTTGGAAAGACAAATCGAAGACATAAACAAACGGTTCGACGAGTGTGTAGTTAGGACCCCCGAAGTAGAAACATATCAAGAAATCAGAATAACAGAGGGGGTACAGTGTGAGGAGTCCTTGGATATTGTAAAATCCCTACCGGATTTTGAGGGAAAACAGGAAACATATGTTTCCTGGCGACAGGCAGCCCAGACTGCTTATAAAATATTTGAGAGGTTTGACGGTTCTTCAAGACACTTTCAAGCAGTAGCCATAATTCGAAACAAGATAAAGGGACCAGCAGATATGGTACTTTCGTCTTTTAATACAGTACTAAATTTCAGGGCAATTATTGCACGCCTTGATTTTACTTACTCAGATAAACGACCGATCTATCTAATCGAGCAGGAACTTTCAATTCTCCGTCAGGGAAATTTGACAATTTTGCAATTTTATGAAGAAGTTGAGAAAAAATTGACATTGCTTACGAATAAAACCATTATGACATACGATAGGGACACTGCGGCGTCCATTAACGAAAAATATAGAATGGACGCGCTTCGTGTTTTTATCTCAGGAACCAGAAAGAGTTTGAGTGATGTACTTTTTTCAGCTCGTCCAAACGATTTACCCTCAGCACTGGCATTGGCCCAAGAGGTCGAGGCTAACCACGAACGGTACTCGTTCGCAAGCAACTATGCTAGGTGCCTTGAGGATAGGGAAAAAGTCAAAGGCGAATCTAGACAACGTAATGAAATAAGTGGTATAGGAAATCAGTTGGTTAAGAACCCCTATTTTTTTAAGCGCCAAAACTTCGGCAACAGGGCCCCCCAGAGAGAGGAACCAGCGCAACCAATGGAAGTTGATAATTCAATGTGTTCTAGACAGCCAACAAGGTTCCAACCTGGAAGAAATGGTCCTTCCCGACCACAGTACCATGAGAATAGGACACCTCTGCGGTACGATGTAACGACGCAGAGTAATTATTACAACAGTCAGGCCCCAGCACAGGCAGTAAAACGCCAAAACGAGGGCTCTGCTAGATTTACGGGAGCTAAACAGCAGAGGATTAACCACATTTCCCAACAAATTGCGGCAGAACATGAGTGCTATGAACAACAGGCACATTCAGTAGTATCGGAAATTGACGATGAAGCAGACTCTGACCAGATTAATTTTTTAGGCAGAACTCCCTGCTGCCATTCATAGAAAGGACACTGGCGGGGAGAACCATTAAACTACTAATAGATACAGGGGCTTCAAAGAACTATATTAAGCCCTTAGGAGAGCTAAAAGGGGTATCCCCAGTAGATAAACCTTTCTTGGTTAAGTCAATCCATGGTTTTAACACCATAAATAAAAAATGCATCCTTAATATATTCAATACGAATAGTACTTTTTTTATTTTGCCATCGCTTTCAACATTCGATGGTATAATCGGCCTTGATCTGCTAACGCAATTAAGCGTAAAATTAGATTTTAAGAATAAGGAAATACAAACTCAAAACTGTTCGGAAGAAATAAAATTTTTAAAGTGTACAAATGTGAATTTCACACAAATAAAAGACATAGTAGTACCTAACGTGGTTACTGAGGAATTTCGGAAAATGATGAAAAAACGATTAGAAGTTTTTACAAACCCTAATGAAACATTACCCTTCAATACGAACATCGTCGCCACAATCCGTACGGATAACGATGATCCTATATACTCAAAACTATACCCTTACCCTGCGGGTGTAGCCGATTTCGTGAATAAGGAAATAAAAGATTTATTGGGAAATGGTATAATCAGGCCTTCTAGGTCTCCTTATAACAACCCCATTTGGGTCGTTGACAAGAAGGGTAAAGATGAGCAAGGGAATGCTAAAAAACGACTCGTTATAGATTTTAGAAAGTTAAACCAGCGCACAATTGATGACAAATACCCTATCCCGAATGTAACAACGATTCTATCAAATTTGGGTAAGGGCAGGTTTTTTACAACACTTGACCTTAAGTCAGGGTTTCATCAAATATCACTCGCAGAACGCGATAGGGAGAAAACTGCTTTTTCTGTTGGAAATGGAAAGTACGAGTTTTGCAGGCTTCCTTTTGGTTTAAAAAATGCACCAAGCATTTTCCAGAGGGCCATTGACGATGTTTTAAGAGATCAGATAGGAAAATTTTGCTATGTTTACGTTGACGACGTGATAATTTTTTCAGAAAATGAAAGGGACCATGTTTCACACATTGCATGTGTCTTAGATAGATTATATGAAGCTAACATGAGGGTCTCTCGGGAAAAATCACGTTTTTTTAAGGAAAACGTTGAATACCTCGGCTTCATTGTAACTAGGGGTGGGATTAAAACAAGCCCCGACAAGGTAGAGACTATTCGCAATTACGAACAACCAACTACGTTGTTCAATGTGAGGTCCTTTTTGGGACTAGCTAGCTACTATCGGTGTTTTATCAAGGATTTTGCCTCGATAGCAAAACCTTTGACCGATATCCTAAAAGGCGAAAACGGTAAGATTAGCGCCACTCAGTCGAAAAAAATTAAGATAGATTTCAACGAAAATCAGGCCCAAGCTTTCAACAAGCTCAAAGAAGTTTTAGCTTCCGAGGAGGTTATGCTACTTTATCCTGATTTTAAAAAGCAATTCGATCTAACGACGGATGCTTCATCATTGGGTTTGGGAGCCGTCCTGTCACAAGGAGGGCGACCAATTACTATGATCTCCAGAACTCTGATAGGGAACTCAACTACGCAACTAACGAGCGTGAGTTGTTGGCCATTGTGTGGGCGCTACAGAAACTCAGAAACTACCTCTATGGAGTTAAAAATTTGAACATTTACACGGACCATCAACCGCTTACATTTGCGGTTTCGGACAAAAATCCAAACGCAAAGATCAAGCGCTGGAAAGCTTTTGTGGACGAACATAATGCGAAAATCTTTTATAAGCCGGGTAAGGAGAATTACGTTGCGGACGCTTTATCCCGCCAGAATATCCACGTTTTGGAAGAGGAAATGAATTCCGATATTGCTACAATTCATAGCGAGATCTCACTCACTTACACGATCGAGACAACGGATAAACCACTGAACTGCTTCAGAAATCAAATTGTATTGGAAGAAGGTCGCTCCGCTCTAAAACAAAACTTCATTATTTTTTGAAAAAAAAACTCGTCACTTCATTAGATTTACTGATAGGAACAACCTTATTGAGGAGATGAAGTTAGCGGTGAATCCAGAAGTGGTAAACGCAATTAACTGTGACCTACCAACATTGGCCCTTATCCAACACGAATTGGTCAGATGCTTTCCAGCAACAAAGTTCTGGCACTGCAGGAATATGGTGCTTGATGTTATTGATAAAAACGAGCATAGGGAAATAGTAGTTACCGAACACAACCGCGCGCATAGGGCAGCTCAAGAAAATGTCAAGCAAATACTTTGTGACTATTACTTCCCGAACATGACCAAATTGGCAAATGAAGTTGTAGCAAATTGTAAAATCTGCGCAAAGGCCAAATATGATAGACATCCGCGAAAACAACAACTAGGTGCGACACCGGTACCATCTTATGTGGGTGAAGTGCTGCATATCGATATCTTCTCCACAGACCGAAAGCACTTTCTCACATGCGTTGATAAGTTTTCAAAATTTGCTGTGGTACAGCCTGTGCCATCGCGCACAATTATAGACTTGAAGTTCGCGATTATACAACTAATGAATCTTTTTCCCAATACGAAATCCATCTATTGCGACAATGAACCATCATTGAAATCAGAAACAATTGTATCTCTGTTGAGAAACGAATTTGGTGCGGAGGTCTCTAATGCTCCACCACTACACAGTACCTCAAACGGCCAGGTTGAGCGCTTTCACAGCACTCTTACCGAAATCGCGAGGTGCCTAAAAATTGATAGTAAAATCAATGACACGGTTGAACTTATACTGTTGTCAACGATCAAATATAACCGGTCAATACATTCTGTGACCAATAGAAAACCTATAGAGGTGATCCATGCTACACCACCTGAGCTCGGAAACGAAATAACAGAGAGGATCGCGAAAGCCCAACAAGCCCAATTGGAAAGGAATAACCCTTCCAGACAAAATAGGATATTTGAGGTGGGGGAACGTGTCCTGGTGAGGAATAACAAAAGACTTGGAAATAAACTGACCCCCTTATATGAAGAAAAGAAGGTTGAGGCAGACTTGGGAACAACAGTTCTCATTGATGGGAGGGTGGTCCATAAGGACAATCTTAGATAAAATCGACCTCCCTAACCTTTTTACTCTTTCTTATGTCTTCCCTTGTAGGATTCCGATTGCTATGCTTCTTTTACGGACAACTGCACCGAAACTAATCAACTACTCTAATTCAGACTACATACCCCTCATGGACGGAAGTGTTATAATTTGGCGGGACTTTGATTACTTGCGACACACCACGAATCTGACGACGTACTATGAAATGGTTGAAGAAACGAAAAGACTTAAGAAACATTTCCCTCCTTCTCACATGGTAAAATTATTGGACTCTGATCTGGCTCATATAATGACACTTTTGACATCATTCAGTACTCACCATAGACACGCCAGAAGCATTAATTTGTTAGGTACGGCCTTAAAGGTGATCGCTGGTACGCCGGATTTCGATGACTTTGAAGAATTGAAATTAAAACAACAACAACTAATTGACTCAGAGAACAAACAAATATTAATTAATACGAAAGCACAGGAACAAATAAACAAACTAACCGAAACTGTAAACACTATTATTAAAAATTCAAATGACAAACAAATTGATACAGGACATTTATACGAGACTCTACTCGCAAGAAATAGACTGGTAATTTCTGAAATTGAATCCTTAATGATGGCAGTTACCCTTGCAAAGATAGGTATCGTTAATCCCACAATTTTGAACTCTGATGATTTAAATGTAATAATGGAAAAGCGCTCTACAAATGCAACTATAACTGACATTATTGAAGTATCGTATATTAAAGTTTTATTGGATAATGAATTCTTACATTTTATAATTAAATATCCTAAGCCTAGATTAGAATGCAAAAGGGTAGCTCTATTCCCTGTTCAGCGTAATGGAACGATCTTGCACTTTGCTGAAGAAAGCAGCGTCGCCGATTGTGGGAACAAAATACTTGCAATTGGAAATTGTAGTGCAGCACTTACATCAACATTCTGTAGAGAATCATCAATACCCACATGCGCTCAGCAGCTCCACTCTGGTGTCATGGCCCACTGCAATACTCGACCTAGCCATCTTGAACCAGCGATGAATGTTGACGATGGTATCATCATTATTAATGATAGCACAGTAGAAATAAAGACCTCTGCAGGTATTACAGAACGTGTTACTGGAACCTATTTACTTACCTTTGAAGATGAAGTCCAAATTAACGGTTCACTCTATAAAAACCAAAGAGGCATGATAAAGAAAACTCCAAGCCTGTCTGCTGCCCCAATTCTTAACATTACTAGCCACCAAGAAATTCTGAGCCTACCATACCTTCAAAAACTAAGTACAGAGAATCTGCGCTATATTGGCGAGGTAAAAAACAATCTCAGTATAGGCCCAACAGTTTCCAGCCTGGTTACAGTCATCATATTGGTCATCTGCTATGCTGTCTTCAAATTATGTCAGAAACGAAGCGCTGAACGTCAACGTCTCGAAATCAAAGCAGTCATTGACAGTTATTGGAGACCCGAGGACGGCCCTCATTTAAGTGAGGGAGGAGTTAACACGAGCGCTTAGCCCAGCAATTTCGTTACACGCGTGACACAGATTGTTTGCCTTTTTGCATTCTCATAAAATTATGTTCCCATAAAAACCGAAACATGAGACCTGCCTTCCGTTGGTTTCATATTAAAACCATTTATTTGTTTCTTGACAGAATTTGTTTATTGTAAGAATTGCATGGTAAGCAATTATGCTTACCTATGCAAGGTATAAAATTAAGAATAAATGTTTTAATAAAGTTAGTTCTAAAAAGAAACTCAAAATGTTTATTACACAAAATAACTTGTATATACATACATACCTATGCATATGAATCAAATTGTGTTTATTTGTTTAAATAACAAAAATTAAAAATTTTAAAAACCCCCGACTTTTTTCAGAAAAGATGTTATATCTTCTAAACGGCTGGACCGATTTTTTTCAAACATAGCTAAGAACCCTCTCGATCAAGTCATCTTTCAAACAGAAAAAACTAAATGAAAATCGGTCCAGCCGTTTGGCCTGTACGTGGACACAGACAGACACACAGACACACACTATAAACTTATAACACCCCCTTTTTTTAGTCGGGGGTTAAAAAGTAGTCAATATCAAATTGTTTTTAATGTGCTAATTATATTTGTTTGTTGATGTGGTATGATAATAAAGTGCAATTGTAAGCATTTTCAAGTTTTGTTCATGACATAAAGTGTTGCCAGGTATGCGAATTTGTATAAAAATAGGTATTTACTTATTTCTTTATCAATATTAATATCTATTATTACATAATGTAATTCAGTATACATGCATATTTCGTCAGCTGAAATGCAAAACCGCTTAGTGAAATTTTGTTTTTGTTTTTCAATATAAATAGACAAACGAAAATTTTTACTTATCTTTTATAAACTGGCAAAAAGTTTTTTTTTTGGGAAATGGCTTTTTAAGTTCTACAATTGATACAAATAAATTGGCATGAAGAAAGTATTTGGATATTTTTGTCAGATGTTATTATTGGGGTACAAGCTAATAAAAATATTATTAATTACATATGTATGTATATAATATTTTAATATAATATACATATGTATAAGTATTTGTAATTATTAATTATATTGGCGTATACAGAATTTTCTAAGTAATAAAGACTAGAATTCACTATATTACACAAATGTACGACTTTTTCTAAAACTAAAACAAACCATATCACTTATGCTTCAATATCTTGCATTTATAACTTATCTGCCCCCGTATTCTGTAACTCGCTAAAGCTAAATCACTATCGCTAAAAATCTATAAAGTCGATTTATCTATTTCAGAATTTTCTAAGTAATAAAGACTAGAATTCACTATATTACACAAATGTACGACTTTTTCTAAAACTAAAACAAACCATATCACTTATGCTTCAATATCTTGAATTTATAACTTATCTGCCCCCGTATTCTGTAACTCGCTAAAGCTAAATCACTATCGCTAAAAATCTATAAAGTCGATTTATCTATTTCCGGCTACGAATTAAATTTTCAAACGCTTAGAGCTAAATCAGGCATTGGGTCATAAATTTAATCCATCGAAATTTTAGTATTTTATGTCATCGCCAAAAATTTTTAATTTTCCATTTGTTCTGCATTTTAGCGATCGAATTAAGCTTTAGCGAGTTACAGAATAAGGGGGCTGGTTGCTTCAATATGCATTTTATATTTATATACATATGTATGTGTGTATATGTGTATATGTATGTAGAGTATAAATAAAATCTAACCGTTAGATTTAATGCCTTCTAAATTCAATATCAGCAAATCGTTTTATAGACATGTCTTATGGCATGTACATGTACTATGTATAATTATTTTAAACGTGTTTTAACTAACTGCCTATTTAGCTTTCATTCAAATAGCAGTCAAACTTGATAGCGAGTTTAAAATAATAAACCTATATACATATGTATATACATACTTATAATCGGATTGCACACAAAAGTACATTTTTAGAATTTTTGATTAAATGATTTGTAAATTTTTTTTTGTATTTAAATTAAATTTTAAATTAACACATATTCTTATAACTGTTTATTAGAAACAATGTGTCTTATTTGCATTAATAAAACACCAAGATTATTGTATTCATAACTTCAAAGAAGCTGCTATTAATTAAAATTCAGACTATAATTTTTTTATATTTCCTATAAACTAAAATATACTTATTTATAATTATGATCTTTTTTTATTGATATTTTGTTTCAACTGAAAACGCTTAACTTAGGTATAAGAGTATTAAATCTGAATGTTTATTAGAATTAGAAATCCTTTTTTTATTGCTTGTAATTAATCTCTATAATTAGAAGCTTTGAAATTCACAAGCCATAAAAAGAAGCCATTTTATTACTGTGATAAAAATGCCCATATATGCTAGAAAAGAACTAATGGAATTTTTAGATTTATATTATAAGTTTAGAGTTTAATCAAAGTCACAAAAAATAACCCAACGGCTTACATATATGCATATGTATACAAATTAGCTTATTATTAGGTGATGAAAGCTTAATAACAACAGATGGAGAATTGAAACCCCCTTTTTTGTTTCTTGTTTAATAAATTTTTAAATCACTAAATCCCCTGTCCATAACGAGATATAATTTTAGCCTTATGATAAAAATATTATATTAATGATGAAATAAGTAACGTAATGCACTTCTTCGATTAAAGTTTTTCATTCATCACATTGTTTTACAATTGTGCTTTAAGAGGAAATTTTCATTGTTTTATTATTAATAAGCCCTGCAGACGACCAAACAAACCTGTCAGTCAGGGCATATACGCGAGAGTCGTATGCTTGTTGCTTAAAAGTAGACGTACAAATAAACAAGTCAATTACGATTTGTATTTTGACTTCATATCGTTCGCATCTAAGAATGTCCTCATCGGATGATGATTTTTCGTTATTAGCGTCAAGTTCAATTTTGTTAAAAAAAAAAAGGAGAAAATACGAAATAAATTCAGTAAAGTGCGATTTTGACTCGCATACGAAGGGTTCCATATGGACACTACATATGTACATATGTATGTATGAATGTAATACTATAGGAAGTTTAGCCTATATAATCGAATATCTTACCTGATGTAGGCATTTTTTTTCGTTTTTAATTACAGCAATTAATTTTTAGTTTTGGCGTTTGTTTCTTTTTGACGATTTTTTTAGTTTTTAGCGATTTTTGTTGTTTTTAAAATATATATTTTTAGTTTAACTGCCAGTTTATAGAAGCCATATAAAAATTCTCGGCTGTCTATTTATAATGAAAACAAAAACAAATTTTGAGTACTTTGTTTTTGTTTTCAATATAAATAGCCAGACGAGAATTTTCACATGGCTTCTATGAACTGGCAGTAAGTGATTTTTGTAGTGTTGACACTTTTTTCTTTTAGGCGTTTTTTCGGTTTTTGGCGATTTTTTTTAGTATTGAAGCCTTTTTATAGGTTCGACTTTTTTCGGTTTTTGGCGAATTTTTTGTTCTTTCGCAATACATATTTTTAGTTTTAGCGATTTTTGTATTTATGCACTTTTTTCTTTCTTGCGATTTTTTCGGTTTTTGACGATTTTTTGGTATTGACGCTTTTTTAGTTTGGTGTTTTTTAGGTTTGTCGTTTTTTTTTGGTTTTGTGTTTTTTTTTTGTTCAAATATGAGTACATATTTTTAGTTTTAGCGCTTTTTGTAGTTTTGGAGACTTTTTCCGTTTTGGCAGTTTTTCGGCCACTTTTTTACTTTTGCTGATTTTTTTTGCATTTTATCGGTTTATTTTATTTTTGGTTCTATTTTTCATTTAAGAGCTTTTTTATTTTGGCAATTTATCGTTTCGGGATTTGTTTTTAGTTTTGGAATTTTTTATTTTTAGCGTTTTTGAAAATTTCAAGAGTTTGTAATTTACGGTTTCCAAGATACAGTAAGTTGTCAAAATTTAATTTTTATTTAAGTTTTATTTTTCAAAATCAGTATTAATTGGTGTAGTTTGCATAATAATACACTAACTTTGAAAATTTCAACTGTCTATATATCGAGCCATAACCGCTAAAATAACTTAAGCGACACATTTTTGGACTTTGTTTTTTTTTTAGAAAATTGACTATTTGTAATCGCAAATAATCGATTTTTGTAAAAAAATGAAGTTCGAAAAGTATGTCGCTTAAGCTTTATTGACGGTTATGGCACGATATAATTGTCCGCATATGAAATTATGGCCTAATTCAGTAATTATGCCCCAATTCAAAAATGGTTGTTGCCTTTGAGAATGAAAAATAAAAATATTATTGCCACGTTTTTCAAACATAAAAATTAAATTAAGGTACTATACAATAGTTTGAAAAATATATGAAAGAATATGTGTTGTTGCATTAATGTTTGGAACAAAATCATAAAGCAAATACACGAACCTTTTTGGCATAGACAATAAATAAAAATTGTTTTAAAGAATCACAACTGCGGCTTTTTTTCGTCCATAGACAAGACATGTTTCGATGCTAGCTTTAGAACACCCTTTAATTTTTAACTGTAATATATTTGTTGTTGTAGCGGCCAAAGTTTTACATATCCCTCCAAAATTTCAGGTCCGTAGCTCTTACTGTTCTCTGAAAACAGCCTGTGAAAGACAGACGGATGGGTGGACATCGTAGCGAAAACAATAGGGTTCCTTTTCAACTTTGGTAGAGAAATCCTAAAAATAGATGAAATATTGGTACAGGAACAGTTTTACACACGAAAATGTTTAACGTGAATTTAAATTAAATATAAAGTTGCTAAGCAATTAGAGTTGAGCGATATTTCGAAACCTGTTACTTTTTCACAGCGATTGAAAAATCACATATCACAACTGTGATTGAATTTATCAAGTAACAGGTTTTGGAAATATAGTTCTTTCATACAAACTGTGAATGTTCTTGTATTCTGACTTTACAGTAAATAAAGCTACCACATTAATATTTTTTTATACATTCAGCTTTTGTCAAGAAAAAATCGTCAAATCGTCTTTTCTGGCAACTATGTACAGCTCACATTTTTATGTTTGCAATTTTATTGTCTCTCTACCTGTTATACGCAGGGCTGCCAGAAGATTTTGATGAAAAATCTGCACTTTTTCGAAAAATTATCGGCATTTTCGGCACATTATTTTCGGAAATCGGCAAGAAAATCGGAATAAATAAAACTGAAGACCTTTAAGTTTTTCATTAATTTTTATTAATGAGAAAAAGAGCAATCATCTGTAATTTCATGTATTTGATAACATAATAATACATAGGCGGTATTCTGTGTTTGATGCAAATTGTCTTGCGTCATAGTAAATGCAAAATATCGTAGTTTTTCTTTAAAATCCAACAACAAAATACACACACAATCCAAAGAAATGCTTCGATATTTTGCATTTGCACTTGCGCAACACCTTTTTGCATCAAACATCGAACAACGCCATAACTATTAGAAGCATAAACTATATATTTTTATAAATATAAACACAAAACGTTTGTATATGTAGATTTTAATATCATTTAACCGGATTTTACAAGCTAAAGTACATATTTCATATACAGGTATGAATACATTTCAGAATTTAAATTTATTTCTAAACCATATTTAAAATGAGTGCCGAAACAATCGGATTTATTAAGCGTCAAATAATTTTTAGTATACAGAATTCCTTCTAAGGTTTCATTTTCTAAGGAACGTAGAAATTTAGTTTTATTTAAATTGGTGGTACTGAAAATGCGTTCGACATTTGCGGATGAATGTGCCAGAACCGTAAGTTGTTTCACAAATTCCGTTAAAACTGAAGAAAGTTTTGTTGAATCTAATCTCGTCGCTTTATTTCAGAAATGTTTTATCAAAGATTATATACACTAGTTTATGTTAGTTTCAAAATTTAACCATTTCCGTATTTGAGTGAGCATTTCTACATAAAAACTTACACAACTATTAGTTATATTGTTAATTTCATATTTGCTTAGTTTAGATTTTAATCTTAAATCTGTGACATAAAAGGCCAAATATATTTTATCAAATTCCAAAAAGTTAATTTTGTCTATGAAATCTATCAAACTAATTTCACTATTTTTTATAATATCTTTTTTTTATAAAGTTATAGAATATTGTTTTAAACACTCTTTCCATCTATTCATATAAATCATTTATTTTATGTGTTTGAACACGGAGTTATCGTGTTTTCAGTTGTATTGATTTAAATCGGCACTTTTTGGCCTAAAATCGGCAAATCGGCCTTTGTTGGTTTTTTAATGGAAAAAATCGGCAAAATGCCGAAAAATCGGCACTTTTGGCAGCCCTGGTTATACGAAAATTCTCAATGTATGGATGGGGTTGATTGGTAATTGCTTATTCTTGTCGCTCTTCTTATTAGTATTTATCAAGACACCAATACTAATAAATACTTTTAAAGCAGAAGAGCTGAAATGTTTTAAACCGTGATCACAGCAGAGAAACAAGTCGACCGGCTCGAAGCCGACGGCGCGCCGCCGCCAGTTATTTTTCTGTATATCAAGCCGCCGCCGATTGGATCGGCTCAAAACCAGCCGAAATTTTGTCTGCTTAAAAAGACAAATTTTCGAAATAAAATTTTGCAAATCAATTTTCAGTTTCGATTTTTATTTTCTCTTTAAATTTTCATATAGTTATTTGCGCCGACGAAAATTCACTCGGCGCGCCGCCGCCGGTCACAAAACTACTGCGCCGCCGCCGCCGATAATTTTGCCTCGACTTGTTTCTCTGGATCACAGTTACTGTTTAATTTCACTGCTGCTCTTCTTATTAGATTTTCCCAAAATAACAGAACTGCTACAAACAAAATATTGCTAAACTGTGATCACAGTCACAGTTTAAAGGAACAGCGATTTAGAAATCACGTTCACAAGGAGCAAAATTATTAAAAAATCACGTTATCGCTCATCACTATAAGCAATGGAAATTTTCAATAAAATTAAAAATTAATGTTTCTTCGCCCGTGCACTTTTCCATGACGTCACAAAGCAAATGCAATTTTTTTTTTGGACACGATCAGCAGTCAAATAAATAAATTAAGGGCCAAACCCTCGATCTCGACAACGTTCGACTTGTCGCACAATTACATTCAAAACAAAAACAAATTTTAATATTTTTTTGTTGTTTCAAATGTAAGTGTGCGAGTCGAACGTTGTCGATATCGTGGGTCAGGCCTTAAAACTTTGATTTTTATCAATCAATACCGACAACTCTTACGAGTACGTGTAGCCGAAAAAACATAACTGCAGGCACACAACCATGTGATTGATGCTGGGGGTCTACTGTGTAATTCGAAGTGAAAGAAAGAAAATGCTTTCGAATTTACATGTTTTAAACATACAAATTCGAAAGCATTTTCTTTCGTTTCGAATTACACAGTAGACCCATTGGGCACTTAATATTTCATACAACAAAGTATGTAATTAAAATTTTTAATCAGGTCCTTTCAAAAGAACGCGCATGGGAATTGATCCTTTAATAATGCTAAGTATTACTTATAATTTTTGCGTAAATTTAAGAACTATTAAGACAGTATGAGGTGTTTTAGCGATGCCTGGTTTACTGCAAAATTTTTTATATGCATATGTATATAAAATTCATATTTTTTTTTTTTTTATTTTTTACTGCTTAAACATATTAAACAGTAATTTATTTGTATAACAAATTAAGCAAATTTGTTCGAAAACGTGCATGGAATTGCATGTTTTAAACTAAAATTAGTTTAGAATATTTTTTTTGAAATTACTTTTGAGTACGATAACTGTTGGAGACTGTTGGAGATGGCGGCTGGCAAACAATATTATTCATCTTAAGTCATGCATTATTACTCAAATAAAAAAAAAAATTAAATCTAGTGAATAGGCTTTTAGCCAAACCAGTTTTACTATTTTTCTTTTACAATTTTATAACCAAAAACACTTTACATTCTACATGTTTGTTGCATGCACACACACACAAACACACACAACACAATAATTGCAATAAAAAGTTGGAAAGAAACCTCAAACAACTGGTTGCAAATAACTTTGTAATGATACTCTAACCTTGACTTTGAACGTGATTAACACAAAAATGTTGAAAGAATGTCATGTGAAGGCTTGATTCCTTTGTAAAAATATATGTGTATATGAAGAAAAAGAGGAAGAGAAAAATTAAAGACTTAAAAAGCAAACTTGTTTGACATAAAAATATAAAATGAAGAATTTGTAATTTGTTTGAAATTTAAAACCGCAAGATTAATGCTAAATTCAACAAGCAAAGACGTAAGCATGAATAAAAAAAATCTTTAACAAAAGAGATATGTATGTACATATGTATGTGATAAGCAATTAATATTTTAAGCTTTTGCAATTGCTATTTTATAGAAATGTTTATCAAAAAAAATTAAATAAAACACTTTAAACAAGCAGGTTGTCTACAAATCAGATTGCTACCTCATGGCTATATAAGAAAATTTATAGGAAATTATGATGATAGGTGTTATACCAAGCTAGAACTTGATCCTTATTTTGATGTCAGTGCTTTTAGAGGCTAAAGTTTTTGGAACGCTATTATTGGTATTATTTTCACATTTATGTTTTTTTGCGGATATTTTTTTTTGGGGCAAAAACTTGCTATTTATCCCTCAAACAATTTTTTTTTATTTTACTGCCAGTTTATAGAAGACAAGTGAAAATTCTGGTCTGCTCATTTATATTAAAAGCAAAGCACTCAAATTTGTTTTTGTTTTCAATATAAATAGACAGACGAAAGTTGTAACTTTTCTTTTATAAACTGGCAGGCGTCTACTCTGTAGTTCGAAACGAAAGCAAATGTTTTTGTATTGCAATGTTAATAATATATAAATTCTAAAGTATTTCCGTTCAGGAATAATTTCTTAAATTTTTAAAGAATTAAATATTTTTATTAATTAACATGATTTTCCAAAGAAGGCAAAAAAAAAATGAAACTAGACTTTAGCTGGCAAAAATATCGACATTTTCCTGTGCCGCCACGCATTTCATCAGTACTTGTTTCAATTCCTTTAACAAGTAATTTAAATAAAATTCTTACCAACAACAATAGTTGTAGCGCAATAAATACTATATTTTACTACAGTTTTCTCTGTATTACAACTTTGATTGGTCATAATTTGCATAAACATTTCTCTTTAAACGTGTTTACATTTCATTTACTAATCACGTTTTTATTATTTTGTAATATAAATGCAAAAACCGGCATTACCAATCAAATAATTAAAGAGTCAAGTAATAAAAATCATTTACATAATATGTAGTGTGTGTTTGTTCGTAACGCATGATCTCTGGAATTATAAGAGCTTTCGATCTGAAATTTTCAACACACGTTGGGGTCAATACCCGGTAGGTTTTCGTTTTGTTTTTGACCCAAAAAGTGACCACTGTGTGGAGTAATTTGTACTTAAAAAAATTATTGAGGGTAGCACAGCGTTTGCCGGGCTCAGCTGGTTTTTTTAATACAATATTAAGGGTTTTCATGAGAATGTTCAAAAGTCTCGCAACTGTGCAATTGTGCATTTTTACAATCTCGTAAATAAAATGTCAAAAATTGTATAGAAATTTATTCACAGAAACCTGTTAAGTTTCCCCAATAATTTTTACTCGTAAACTTAAGCTGTGCAATTGTGCATTTTGTAAGCAACAACTTCTTGCTTTTTTGGATTTCTTTAGGCATTTTTAGACACACACACACACATTTTTATTTTTATAAAAATATATAAATATGTATGTTTTTAACTTACAAGTTTTCTTAAAATTTTCTTATTTTGTTTTTATTAAATGATCTTTTTGACGTTTGTTTCAAATTTAAATGAACTGTTGGCGCAAAAGTTCAAAAGGGGCTTCATGAAACAAGTCTCGCAAGTTTGCGCAATTGCACAAATGGCAATTTTAAGAGTTCTCATGAAAACCCTTATTAATTTCATTTATATTTATCTGAATAAATAAATATGTAAATGTTTTTAGTTGTGTAATTGTGCTAAGAGCATAATAAGCAACACATCACAATGCCTCGTAAATTCAATATGAGTGCCAATGTTTACATAGACAAAGGCTTATGATTGTATGGTTAAACTTGATTTTTATATTAAAATTGAGTAAAGTCCTTTCTAAAATATAAAATATATTTAATTAATTCAGAGAAAAAAGTTTCGATTTTCCGTCCCTGGAACCGACTTTTTGATTATGTTGATTTTAAATACTAATATACTATTTTGTTCTAAAACATAAAATATGTTTAATTAACAAAGAAAAAAAAATAGTTTTAATTAGTTACTTTTAAGTTTAAATTTTCCAGCCCTGAAACCGTTTGTTTGATTTCATTCATTTCCAGACCAAGACGGAAGTCTCTATCTTTTCTGCAAACAGACGGACAGAAGGATTTGCACAAATTTAATTTTTTCTAATTTTAGCAGATGTTTGTTATATCAATTTTAGTTTTATGCACTGACTTATTATTTTTTAAATAATTTTTTCCAATTGTGGGGTTTTTTAACTGTGGGTTGTCTTTCATATTTTGCAAGATTTCTCAATATTTCTTGTTGTTTTAGATATTCCACATATGAGCGAATAAAATCTTCTGCTTTCAGAGCTTTTCAGTTTTTTTCATTAACCTGCAGTGATATGTATGTATTTATGTATGTATATAGTTTCAAGTTTTGCTTTTTTATTATTGATATAATTTTATTAAATGTTTAATAAACATATTTGGTTTCACATGACAAATGAGATTCATAATAAGGGAAATAGAAAGAAAAAAATATAAATGAGTTCAAAACATTCGAATGTTGTTCTTACAAATACTACAAACTATTAAGGCACATTTAAAATGAGCGGAGTATATTCTTATAAAGCTACTCCGTTTCAGTTAAAACTTATTTACTAAGAACAGAAACACATGGGAGTGTAAGAGAAAGCCATTTGTAAGTAACTCTCTCTAAATGCATGCAGGCATTTTTTGTTTTGTTATTTTCTTCCGTAATGGAACTAGAATTCTTCATGGGTTGGAATCTTAGCAGCTGTCTCAAATTGAGGATCTTTCAATTCCAAGGCAGGCGAGTCAAATCGAGGTTCTCTAAAATATTCCTTCTCGCGATCACTCTTTAACTGAGCATGCCCCCTAGACGAAGCACCAGCTACTTGATCACTTTTTATAACCACAGAATCCTCAGTATCGGATATATACCCATAGTCTCCAGTATAGTGTGTGGGATATAAAAGCAAAGGACTAGCACTAAAGGCCAAGAGATCACGTTTAGGAAAAGCTTGAGACCAGGTTTTATTGGGATGTCTGTTAAACATAACTGGCAAGAACTCATCTACCGGTATAAGATTTTCTAAAGGTTTTGCTGCCAAAAGCTTTTGCGCTCCCTTTAGAGAGATAACATAACCCAAAGTCCAATAGGAATAGCCCACATGTACCAAGTTCTCGGTATTTGCCACCCAGGGTTCCTTCTCTTCCTTCAAACGTTTGCGCCCAAAGTAACTAAAATGAAATCAAAATATTAAATAAAATCAATTTATTTTTTTTTTAATTTAAACTAAGAAGACTTACACTAAATCGTAGTCTATAACAGTACGTATCTGCTCCATAACGTATTGAGCTTTTTCTTTAAAATATGGCTCAAATCGTATATCGTCTTCTAATATCAAAACTTCTTTTTGTTGCTTTTGTACCATTTCTTCCCATATTTTATAATGACTTAAGAAACAACCAATTTCTCCCATTGTCATTTGGCGATGATGATAGGGATCCTCATAGCCGGGCAGAAATTTAATACCCATGTCTTGTAGTAAACTATGATTTAGTTTTCTATTTAAATAGAATTTGCTTACTTAATGTATTAACATTATACAACAAATCATTATGCTTACTGTCCATCTACAGCTGGAAAATATTCCACCTCCAAACCCAAAACATCAAACAGTCTTTCCATCTTTTCACGACGTTCAGGGCGTCTTTCTAAATTGATCATGTAAATGTGATCTAAAGAAACTTTGTGTCTGAAATAAGAAAATCAGAATTAATAAAATTTCTATAAAACAAGAACAAACACTAAATTGGAGAACTGACTACATTTTATTTTTTGAATTACGGTCACCTAAAATCAATACTCACTTCTTGTGTTCTATCTCATATTTCTTCAAATAATCATTGACCTCCAAAAGTTGTCCCAAATCATGTATTATATTTGCCTTAATATTAATTAACTGTTTGTAATCCTGTTCTATATTGTCATTTGGCTCTAAAGGTTGTAAGATATAACCAAAAGGTATCTCATTTGTAATGAACAAAGGAATCTTTGAACAATTTGCAGAAATGGCAAATATTATAATATCATCTACTGGGCCATCATACAAACGGCACTGTGGACCCAAAGTAGCCAAATAATCCAAATCATTCTTCTGCTGAGCCAACAGCTGATCACGGTCAAATGTCAAGTAATTGGAGCCTTTATAATTGAGATTAAGTAGAACGGCACTATGAATCATGGGAACTTGGAAAATTCCTTCACGATTAACATTGTAAATGTCTTGATATAAATCTGTGCGCAAGTAATAATAGTCAGCAGACATTCCACACCAAAAATTGGAATATAAGCCCTCAGAGAGTAGCATTGGTGCCACTATGGGCAGGCGTAGTTCAACCAAATGTGTGAGTGTATGGGCCTCAGTAAGAAAAACATCCGCATCAAGATACTGGCAAATAAAACAACTTATCAAAATATGTACTACTTCTAAAAAAAGGTCACACACATATAAATAATTAATGCTTAAAATGAAAAGAGTAAAATGTTTTTGAAGATAAGAATTTATGTACTTACAAATATGTAGTCGGCCCAGATTTTTTTAGCATCACGCAAAGCTTGCTCTTTGAGACTGATAAGATGATCAAAGCGAACACTCGGCCAATCAAAAGGCGAACTCTCATTTTGATGACGCTGACTGTTCGTATCCAAAACTTTGTGAACACTATGATACAAGTGTTCCACGTGCTTCAGCCATTCATTTAAAATTTCTATGCTGTTATCTGTGTTGAAGTCTGAATGAATCCTACAAAAGAAACACACAATGAAAAAAATTTATGTACAACGAAAATATATTACGGAAACTTACCACAAGGACATGCGTTCTTTGGGATAATCTTGTTTTTCCAAATAACTTAGAAGCAAAGGCAAAACATGGGCCTTATTACGAACCATTAAGGCCACCATTACACTTGGCTCCTCATTTTTTAAATCAATGGGCAATGATTTTCGCAAATCTTCCAATGTTGTTCCGGCCGTATGTGTTTCTTGTCCATAGCACCAACATGTCAAGCACGATATTAATATAAACCACAAAGTTTTCATTATTCGTTCAAGTCTCTATTCAGAACACATAAAAATAAAACAAATGGAAAAACACTTCTCAACTCTAACCGGATGCACGGGTGTATGATTTCGTTTTGGTAAAATTCTTGACAATTATTTTTGTATTCTACTCTAATTTCACTGCTTAGTTTCTCATTTTTTCTTATATACATACAATTACATGTATTAATTTGTGTAGTTGTTTAATAATACTGTGTGTATACAATCAGTTAAAATTAGTTTTTTTATTAACTTAATCATCATGCTCTGAACCCAATTATGGTTTTTGTTTCAATTTATTTGTTGCTGTTTCTATAGTTTTTCTTGTGTGCTTGCGGGCTTTGTTGTTTTTAAGACAATTCGTTATCACTCTCAGTGAGGTAGTTTAGACGAGAACAATTTTTAAGCCGCATAATTTTTGTTCTTTTCCAAATTACACGAGACTAATTCATCTGACACAAACTGTATTCGTATACACAGCTGTGTGTGTGTTAGTGTTTTTAGTATTCATTTAACATTTGCTGTTTTTTAAGTTGTATGTGTATTAGTTTTATGCTGCTAATGCGGGGTTGAAGCTGGTTGAAAAGTTATGCCAACCGCAAAACCGCTCCCTTTGCCTCTCTCACAAACAAACTGTCATGTTATGCCAGCACAATTATGCCCGTGTTAATCAGTGCAGTTGCTTGAATGTAAACAAAACGCAATTCTATTTTAATATGCACACAGTGTTACCATATGTGAAGATTTATCTTATTTTTGAAGTTTTTAGACATGTTAAAAAGACAAAAAAGATTTCTTATCGTAAAATAAGATTTTTTAATATGTTACTTTTGGTACTTTTAATATATTATTAAGGGATTTTTTGACTAAAGTACTTACAAATTTTCTGATTTGCTTCATCATGATCTTATACATATTCTATACAGCAAATATTTTGTGTTATTTGGCTTTACTTTTAATAGTTCACAAGAAACAAAATAAATTTTAACGCATTTTTATTCAATAAAATAACAAAAAAGATTTTTGGTAACAAAGATTTTTTTTGCTCGACTTGAAGATTTTTGAAAAATAAATATGGCAACACTGTATGCTCATCTCATTGTGAAGAGAGCAAGAATGACACAAATTAATGAAATGGGTGCTGCCAGACTGCTGGACCGGAATGTTCAGTGGCAACATAAAACAGATTTGCTGTTAAGCAACGGCCTTCAAATCTTATTAGGAAATAAGAGTTTTCGAAATTCGCCTTAATTTTCAGACTTAAGAAATCTATTTTTAATTTTTTTTTATCAAATCTTACGTGCTAGTTAACTTCTTTGTTACTGTATTTTAGTTTCATCTTTTCAGCGAAATTTTTAGTATTTTACTTCTGGTACCTTTATTTCGACTAACGGCTAAAATGAGAGCTTAACTAGTTGTGAATGCATTGAAGTAGTGCAACAACTCTCAAACCATTACACTTTTGAAGCCGCTGCTGCAATTTTTGTCCTCTTTAGCAAGGTCTATTTATCAGGTCATTGCAATCCTCCTGATGATTTTTTGTGTCTTCTTGCTGTGCTTTAGTCCCTAGTTTGCTTTAAAAAATGGCGGCTTAAGCCACTTGTTAAGAAAAAGTTAATTTTATTTAAAAAGAAAAGTGTTAGTTCAAATAAAATCAGTGCAAATATAGAAAATTCAAGAGTGTTAAGTAAAAATTCTAATGCAAAGTGCAAATCAATCAAAATAAGAAATGCAATTGGTTTAATATAAAATAAAAAAGGGAAATGTGAAATTTTTTTTATTGTGAAATTCTACAATTTAGATTTCAATTACTTGGCGGTATATACCATCGACATGGTTCAACAACATAAATGCATGATGCATTCGTACGTAACGACCTGTTGCTGCTCCTCCAGTTTTGCCAAAAAATACATACTATGTACATATAACTAGATTCGATCAATGATAACACGTGCACGTCAATTGTCGCCTTTGTGGCCACGGTTTGTAAATCGTCGTAAATAATCCTTCGCAATGAGTAAACTGATAAATTCTTATTGCATTTTCGAGGTTGCAGGACATTTGGAACATTTTCTAGTAAAAACATTATTCTCAGTGCAGTTTTCTTCGGTTAAACTTTGTTAAGCGAAAATTGCAATGCTAAATTCATATCTATCACAAAATGCAATTTAATTAGTTTCAGTATAAAATAAAACGGAAGAAGTTTGAAACTGGTTGGTAATTTTTAGTTCTTTGTTTAAAAATTGTTCAATTTAGGTTTGCCCGTTTAGTGCAAATAAATACATGCAAATGCACGTGACGAGGAGTTTCACCTCCTGTATTTTTCCCAAAAGATATAGATAGGTTCTATTTATGGTAACATATGTCCAGCTATTGTCGCCCTTATGGCGCTGGGTTGTAAATTGTCGTAAATAATCCATCACATGAGCAAGTTCGTAAATTCTAATTGCATTTTCGAGGTTGTGGTACATTTTAAGTTAGTAAAAACATGACTTTTGATACCTAAGTGAACGGTTTCGCATACGGCCTGTCCCACGATGTCACCAGAAATCGTTCGATCGACAACTTGTATTGCGAACAACAATAACATTAGAAAATTTGCTGCTGTTTTCAATATAAGTATTCGATCGAACGATATCTGGTGGCATTGTGGGACAGGCCGTTAAACTTTGTTGAAGATCACACAAATTTAAATTGAAATATAAAATAAAACAGGGAAGAAGTGTGCAAGTGGTTGGTAATTTTCAATTCTTTGTTAAGAAATTCTTAAAGGATATTTTAAACATTTTCTAATAAAAACATTAATCTTAGTTACATACATAATTTCTTATAAGTTAAATAAGAATACAGAACTTGTAAACGTTTTTCGGTTATACCTACCTAGATGAATACCAAGTAGATAATCTATATTTTATATAAATTATTCTAATGGGAAGTCATATTCTTATTATTAGTTTTTCAATCAATTTGTTGTATTTCTTCAAGGCATTAGCCCGTAAATAAGACTTAAAAATTATCCAACTTTTAAAACGCTTCTTTGACTTATTTCTTAAATGTTGCTATTACTAGTCTTGACAGAAAGAGATTTCGTCTCCAAATACTTTATTTGCAAAACTAAACTAAAAACAATCGGTCGGCATATTACGCATTTATGATATGAAAATATATATGTATGTATATATATATATTCCTCTAACTCCCACTGGAACATAGGGCACCAATATGAAAAGTGGAAAAATAAATAAAATTGAAAATTAAGTTTCAAGAAAAGTGTTACGTTTTAAGATAGTGAATCATATCGCAATATTGTCCGCATGACCTATTTTTGAATCTTCTGCATACAAAGGATCAACATAAAACGAAACGGGCATATCCACATAGAACATAAAGATGATATAATTTAAAAAGGTAAGCATTTTATTACATTTTCTTGAACAACATCCCTCTTCATTCCAATTTGATTTCTGCTCTTCGAAATAAAAAACAGAATCTTATTGAAATATTCACCTTTTTCAAAAGGTATAACTTTATATGTAATTGTGTAATTTTTCTAAAAAATACAAAAGTACTTTTCCAGGTTTTACTTCAATTTCATATACATATGTGTGTATGTAGGTAATTAGTATTTAAATTTCCATCGCTCAGAAGCAGCCAAATTGATATTGAAACGTATTCGGAATAACACAATTGAAATTTTTTAATGGTTTCTGTCTTTTCGGCATCATGACTCATTTTAAAGGGAGTGTAAGTGAGACCAAAAAGAAATCGTATCTGCTCCATAACGGCATTCGATTTATCCTTGAAATATGGTTCCAATCTATTATAGATTTCTTATATCGAAACTTCATTTTGTTGCTTTGTGTCATTTACTCTCATATTCTATATTGGTCGATTTCTTTCAATGTCATTTGGAGATGGTGATATGGGACTTCATAGCTGGATAGAAATGGCATGCCTATATGTTGTAGTTCGACTTGTCGCACACTTACATTTGAAACAACAAAAAAATATTAAAATTTGTTTTAGTTTTGAATGTAAGTGTGCGACAAGTCGAACGTTGTCGACATCGTGGGTTTGGCCCTCAATAAATGTGCTTTTCATATAAATTTTCTACTCGATTCGACCGTCCGTGTGGTGGAAGCAGAGGGTTAGTCCTCATTTTTTAAATTAGTGGGTAATATTTTTTGTAAATCTTCCAATGCCGCTTCTCCCGTTAAAGTCTCTTGACCATAAAATACTTCTAAACTTTAACCGCATGTATTCTTCTATAATTTCCTTTTTCGTAAATTCTTTACAATAATTTTATACTCTAATTTCACTGCTCGTTTCTTATTTATATTCAATAAGTTTGTCCTTATTATGTTAATTTATGTACATACATACAATGTATGTCATACATACATATCTATGTATGTCATAGATACATGTATGTACATACATATATGTATGTATGTACATAGTTCTTTGATAATATTGTGTATTGTATAGGTACAATCAGTTAAAATAAATTTTGTGATTTATTTGGAATTTTTTAAGAAACATTTAATAGGTATAGGTACTGAACAAGTAAAATATTAATTTCTGGAAAAAGGGATATAAAAATATTTTAAACCTTATAATAAATTTTATTATTAACTTAATCATCATGATATGAACTCGATTATGATTTTTGGTTCTACTTTTGTTGTTTTTTCTTTATTGTTTTTTTTGTGGCATTTGATTATTTTATTCCTTATCACACACACACATAATACTATAAATGTAAACAAAACAATCAGTGATGGTATTTTGGTGCGTTTCGGGTATTTTTTGGTGCTTTTTGCCTCTTCATAAACGCGAAATTTTGGTTAATACCCTTTTTTAAAAAGCGGGTATTTACAGTGCTTTACAATTTCGTACAGTGCTTTTGGTGCTTTTCTGTTAAATAAAAATATTTTTAATTAACAAAACTAAAATATTTTTAAGCGCTAATAGCAGCATCTTTTAACTGAGGCTTCTTAAATTGTTTTTAAGAAACAGTAACGGAAAGTATTTTGAAAACGATGTAGAAAACTTTTCGTAATTGCGATTACAAAATTTATTTTTTTTTTGCAAAATAGGAAACAGAAATAACTGGAAAGTACCACATAGTTCTCTGCATAATAATTGATTGAAAGTAGTATGCAATAACCATTTGTTAAAGCTTACACAAATATTTAATCATACTATAGGGTGGTTAAATTTTAAGGGCCGATTTAGGAATTTTCATATGGCTGTTAATTTGTAAATGCAAAGTAAATCAAAATGTTCACGTCTACAACAATATGTAGGTAAATTTGTATTCAACTCAATATTCGATTGAAAGCATGAGGTTATCAATATCAGTCAGTTGTTTTAGACAACGAGGAGCCAACCCCCAATTTTTTCATATCATATTGACGTGCTGTCAATGTTGACAACTGGAATAATGGTGAATATCGCAAAAACAAAAACTTTTAAGTTAAGAGTACTTAAGAAAAGAGTGATTTTTCAGTAACATACATATCTTAATCTAAGCCTAAGCTTCACCTACTATTGTATGTATGTACATATGTAAGTATGTGTATATATGTTACTATATTATTTGACTCCTGGTTCTTTATTATTTGTTTTTACATACTTATTTTTATTAAATTAATCAAGATTTTGTTTCAATTAATATGTTAATAAATTCTGTTATTACATCTCAAATACTCTGTTTATTTTGAAGCAAAAATTTTAAATTATATTTTGAGCTTTTACACTAATAAATCAGTCAATGATCATATGCATTTTATTTTTAAATCATATTTAAATAAAAAATTTTGTTTCTCACCGCACAATTAAATCAAACTTAAACAGCCAACATTGTGCATTTAAGTGTTGTTTAAGTTTTACCAACACGCCAAATGTTTTGTGCATGTACGTGAACATCATGTGGTCATATTAAAAAGAATTTCGTTTAATTTTCACAAATATACAACAAATGTAACATATATTTTCATATCATTAAATATATAAATAGAAAAATGCATGATGCTGATGCTCTTCTTGTATCATAAAATGTGTTTTTTGCTATTTCATTTTTTTGCAAATTGAAAAATCAACTTTCTTATTTATATTGAACATCTGTTCTTTGGAAAGCTTTCCATATTATTTGGAAATATTGTAGTGCTACCATACTTTCAACGTAATTTGATAATAACTTTAATTAGCCACTGAAAAAATTAAAGTGTATTTAAATACATTCTAATTTTGTATGAAAATTAACTTAAAATATGTTTAAATATTCACTGATTTATTAGCTATTAATGTATTAAAATTAAAAAGAAAATATTTTCGTGCTTTTTTACCTTCCTTTTCGTATTTTATTGCGCTTTTTACCCTTTTTGCAACAGCTGAATGTGCTTTTGCTCTTTGTAGAGATACCAACACTGAAAACAATTCTATTTCAAAATGCAATTCTCACTTTTGCTGACGAGAGAGAGAGAACGACGGGTGCTGCCAGCTTCCTGAACTATTTTATTCAGTGGCACAGTTGCTATTAAGGAATGCCAGAAAACTTTAATTTTAAAAATTTTATTGAATCCATGTGTTTACTTTTTCATCAAATCTTAGGAGTTATTGTAATACTTTCCTAGATATATTATAATTTTTTTCTCTATGTTTAATGTTACGATCACATTCTGTTACCGTTATTTTTGCCAAACTAGAAAAATCAATTTTTAAACAGTTCAAATGCTTTGAAATAATGCAACAGTGACTTCCAAACCATTAAGTTTTGATACCTCTGCTGCTGAAATTTAGTTTCTTTCAATTTTTAGCTTCTGCTCAATATTGCAGTTTATTTTCCAAGAAAAAATCATATATAATAAAATGTAGAAAAGTATTAGTTTATTTATTTAAAACATATTGAAATAGTGAGAAATATAGAAAAAATTAAATGAAGGAAAATACTAACAGTGATATACGATAAGGTGATATGGTGTAATTATTTAGTCCGTTTAAAGTGAAAACGATTGAAGTAAGTTTTCTAAGTGTAAAATTTAATAGCAATTATTCAAAGTAAAAATATAACTCTTTTTTATAATAAAAGAGAAAAGTAAAAAGTAGTATGTACGTGCATGGTGGCCAGTTTTAACTAACACATTTTTTAATAGAGATAAATTAATAAATTAAGTTCACTATAACATGTATTGTGCGAAATTACCAAACATTGCACAGTATTTAGCGCCGTGGTAAAAAATTTATATGTAGTATTTTTCTCTAACGAAATAAAAAGTATGCTGGAGAATATTTTAAGTAAGTGCATTTAATAGAATACAAGTGAAATTAGTTATTAGTTAATAATAATTTATTTTTGTTAATTTTTTAATTATTTTAATCAAGTAGTCTTGACAAGTTTCTTTCGATTTCGTTAAATTACTTTATGTACACAACTTATAACTAATAAAAATCGGTATACCTATTACGTATTGTGAGGTTTAGCATACGATGGAAAATTAAGTTTCAAATCATCTTTAGCCTCAAAGAAAGTGTATGATAACGTTATAGTGTCCACATTTTCCAGCTTTGGATCTTTGACGTAGTCGGGATCAATATAGAAAAAAACCGGCATATCCACCTAGAAAGTATAGAGGACAAAAACACTTAAAACCTGTAAGCCTTTTGTTATATTTTCTTAAAAATGCTTTACCTCCTCATGCGGATTTAATTGTTGTTCTTCGAAACAAAAACACTGTATCTTATTAAAATATGCGCCAGCTTCAAAAGGTATTACATTATATGTACTAATGCCTATCACTGGTGAATCTGTAGGATTTCTGGCAGTGTAAAAAGCTAAAGCTGTTTCCCCAGGGGCTACTTTAATTTCATATTGCTGAGGTTTAAAATTCCAACGCATCGAAGCAGCCAAATCGGCATTAAAACGTATTCGCAATATGCGATCTGGAATTTTTTCCATTGTTTCTATCTTATCGGCATCATGACCTTGACTAGTGGTGCCTCCGTAACTGTAGGCCTGAAAAAAGCAATAAAAAGTAAAATTTACTTTCAGACTATCCAAAAACTTCGTTTACCTGGCAAAACATGCGATAGAGTGGCACTGCGGCGTAACTTAAACCAACTACTAAAACTCCTCCGGCTGTAACATAATACAAAGTCGACTTTAAATTTTTCTTTTGAGAAGCCTCAGAGGCTGGATTTCCTCGTGACGGCCGTGTTACATAAAATCTTGCCGGTATTCTCGTTTTTAAATAGTTCAGGTATTGTGTATTGAAACGTCTGCAAAATTTTAACATTTTAAAATATTTTTTATTTATAATTTTTCATGTAGTAGTTTGATAACTTTCACAAGCAAAACAAAAAGTTAATATTTTCACTTGGATGTCAGCTGTTTGCTCATAAGTTGAGGTTACAACAGCTGTGAAAACAGATATGTTATTGAAATATAACCAGTGGCTCTCTAACCTGAGGAGTATTGCCAGTAATGATTTCATAGCTTTCATATTCAAAGTTTTATAAAAAGGGTTGCCAGGAAACGCTCGAGTGTGTAAACAAATTGAATTTCTCTATGCAGTAGTTAGTAGTAGTCTCAAGATGTCTTGTTTAAAAAATTTAATGAGAAAATCACTATAACAAAATTAATAAGAATGAAATTTAAAGTTTTGAATTAAATACTGCATAAGCTTGCAGACCACAGAAAAATAAATCAAGTGAAAAAAAACAAAGATGTGCATTGAAAATTAAACGTAACAGATTGTTTTTGTTATTTGACTACTTTTCCAAAATGCATGAGGCTACTGATTGATTGCTAAAGTTTATTGGGGCTTGAACAAAATTCTTTACAATTTGTTTTATAACAATGATTAAATTCAAAACTGTGAAGTACTATTTTAATTATATTAACATAGAATAATGCAACGGGCATAAACAAAAAAAAAAAAAAAAAAAAAAAAAATATAAAAAAATGTATACTAAAAGGACATAGGATATTTTATAGAAAATCTTCAACTGCAACCGAGGATGCCAGAGTTTTATCCAACAGCCGGATATACCTATGATATAAAATCACCAAATTTAATTATATAGATTAGAAGAAAATGAGCAAATAATTCACTGCCATGTTGAAAATTTCTTTGATTCGAAAATAAAAAGAAAAAAAAAATTAACACAATTTTGATAATTATTAAAATTAAATAATATTGAAAACATTTTCATACAAATCATGGATTCAAATGACAATAACGACGACTTTGATAGTTTCTTCAATACCAAAAAATCTAAATCATCATCTAAAATTGGGGATCCCATGGATGATCTTTTTGGCTTAGAGGAGAAAACTGATCGGCGAACGCCGGCCGCTAGACAAAATTACTTAGAGGTCACAAAACCTTCTGTAAGTCAAACAGGTATACGACAAGAACAGGAAGATGATGATGACTTAGGATTTGATCCCAAGAAACCAAAAGCTTTAGGAAAATCACAAAATCTGTTGGATGACTTATTGGCACCACTGGAAACAAAAAGACCACAAACGTCCGCAGCATCAAATGTAAGATCCACATTATCGAGACAGTCCACTGATACAACAACTGAAAACTCAAATATTTTTCCAACTCCGGCTATACGACCTAAAACTTCTCAGGGTCGTAGAATATCTAATATGTCTAGTTTACAAAATCCGGATCCATTAGGTTTATTTACTAAAGATAAGGATACTTCTAAACCAACTTCGCTTCTAGCATCACCTAAAATACCAAAAAGGGGCACAACTGCTGATTGGTTAGGTTTGTCAAAAGAACAAGAAAGTGAAACTCCTAAAACGGAAGTCAACTTGGAAAATCCCAAAACTACGAGTATAAAATCATTTAAAACATCTGCTAAAGAAACCATTGAGGTGTTGAACACAGCCCAAAGTAATGAGACCTTAGTTGAAAATGAATTCGAAGCACAGCGTGAACAGCCAGAAGAACAAAAGGAGAACTTCTCTCCAATTAAGGAACAATATGTAATCGATTCTACCAGCAAAAATTTTATGTTTATGAACACCTTAAATTTGGAAACCCAACAGAATTGTTCAAATTTGAAACATCAAGAACAGCAACTGATGATGGCTACACAAATGAAACAACAGGAAAGAGTTTTAATGGATATGCAACGTAAGCAGGATGCACTATTGCAGCAACAAGAACGTCAATTTCAAACCCTTTTCCAGCAGCAAATGCAAAGACATCAACAATTGGAGGAATTAATTAGTCAACAACAGCAGCGAATTAATAAATATCTGCAGCTTATGATGACACAGCCACCACTGATATCGAATTTGTTTGATATTAATACCGATACTAGCACACCGTCCAAGGGGATTGATATTGAGGAAACTGGGGAAGAAGCAACGCGCTCAAGGCACCCGGAGGAAGCAAAACAAACTGCTTTGGAATTGCTACAATTCGAATCGGACAACAAACGTTTGGAATTGGAGAATCTACGCTTAGAAGAACTAATAACCAATACTAAGAGCAACTACGAGAGGGAAATAGAGCTTTTGGAAAGGTCCTACAAGTAAGCTTTGTGTGTAAGATGCCTTGTCCCATACTCGATTTCATATTTTTCTCTTTCTTAGAAAACAAATTGAAGTACTTGAAGATCATCTTTCTAGTGTGGAAAAACGATTAAAGAACGAATTAATTGAACTCCAAACTTATTTTCAGCATAAAACCGAACAACTCGAACAGGAGAAAAATACGCTAAAAAAGAATTATGATGAAGAATTGTCTAACTTGAAACAAGACCACGAAGACGATTTACGTAAAATGCGAAAAAATCACGAAGAAAATTTGGAGATGCTAAAAGAAGAGCATCGCCGTATGTTGGATAATATTAGAGAAGCAAAAATGTTGGAATTTGCAGCTGTACAAGAGAATGGCTCTTACTTGGATTGCCTAAAGGTCGCCGCTAACAATCTCCAAGATTTATCCGGTGGTCTCAAGGAACTCAAAGAGAATATGCAAAATAAAATAGAAATATTGCAGTTGGAAAGAGAAAAAAATCTAGAGGAACGCGAAAAGAAAGTTGAGGACAGCGAGAGAAGACTTAAAATTAATGAAGAATCTAATGAATTGGAGAAACAAAGACTTATGGATTTGGTCAGCACTTTGGAATTGCAAATGGCCAAAATGTCCAAGGACTCGGCTGAAGAAAATTGGCAGCTGAGACAAAAACTAGCCAGCATTGATGCTGAAAAGGCGGCTTTCACTAAAGAAAAAGAATTTTTCCGCGAACAAATGCTCAAAGATGAGCAAAGAATCAAGGATTTAAAGGAGCAGCAGTTGCTGGAGACCCAGAAACTGCAGGTACAAATACAAGACGAAAGAGCTCAACTTCAGGTGGAAAAATCAAAATTCGAAATGGAAAAACGATTACAAAGCAATACGGACAAGCAAAAAGAACATTTAGAAGTTGAAGCTGCCATGCAGGTGGCCCAAGACGCGGCACGTAAAGCCGATATGGAAAGGGAACGTTTCTATAAAATGCAAAGGCAGCTGGAACAACAAAAACGAGACTTCAGTGACAAAGAACATATACTCAATGTGCGGGAAGAGGAGTTGCATCAAGAGCTCTTATCATACCGCATGGCCGAGAGAGTGGCCCAAGAGGCACAACAAAAAGCAAAAATTTCTGAACAATTCTATCAAAATAAATTACAGTTGCTACAGCAAAGATGTAATGAAATCGTGGAAAAGGAGGCCAATTTATCACAGGAACGATTACTGCTGGCACAAGATCGTATCGCACTACATGCTATGAAAACTAAATTCTCTCAACAACAAAAATGTGCACTTTGCCAACTTTCACAAAAGAATCAGGAGATTACGCAAAGTCTGCAGCAAACTCTTCCGACAAAGAATGTTGCAATTACCAACGAATATCCCACCACACAAGGTACTAACTATGATTTTTTAGGTCAAACTAATATCGTTGAACGTATGCTGGATGAGAATATTGCTGATTCTTTGAGGAAAATGCACTCCGATACCAATTTGTTTTCGGAATGGGAAAATCTTCTAGACGATGATCACAAGAAAATGGTACAAAATGAGGAGTATGATGCATTTTCCGGCACCAACAACAATGGACTAAAAGCCAATTTTTAATAGATATTTAAATTCACCCTTATCGTGGTTGGCGTACTTCGACTGCGACTAGGACTTTTTTCTTTAATCTAGGACAAAATGTCGTAGTCGAATTCGAAATACGCCAAACACTATAAGGCCCATTATTATTTTATTTATTACACTACATATTTTGAAAAAAATACATACTTGTATAATATAAAGGGTCCGCCAGATAACTTTTTTTTTTGAAAATGCTATAAATAAAATACTGAATATTTTCTCAAATTTCTTTTTTTATTTGAAAGTACAATCCTTCCGGTTAATAATGAAAAATAATTTTATTCAAATGGCTGCCTCGGCTGGCCATGCAGTAGCCTACACGATCGGTCCAATTTTTAAGCACATTATCGATTGTGAGCAGCTGTATTTCACCAATGGCTTAACGAATATTGTCCTTTAAAGCGTCAATTGTCTCTGGCTTGTCGGCGTAACACTTATCTTTGACGGCACCCCACAAATAATAGTCCAACGGTGTCAAATCGCAGCTCCGAGGTGGCCAAACGACATCAGCTCTGCGGCTGATAATGAGATCTTCAAAAACAGGGCGCAAAACATCGAGTGTAGCTTCGGCTGTGTGGCACGCAGCGCCGTGCTGTTGAAACCAAATGTTCCCAATATACTCCTCTTCAATTTTTGTGAACAAAAATTGGTTCAACATGGCCCGATAATGATCGCCATTGACTGTAACGGCCACTCCTTGCTCATTTTCGAAAAGAAATAGCCCAATTATGCCTCTGGACCAAAATCCGCACCAAACAGTGACTCGTTTTGGGTGCGTCGGCTTTTCAATGTATGCGTGCGGGTTTTCTGTGCCCCAAATGCGACAATTTTGCTTGTTTACATACCCGCCAAGATCAAAATGAGCTTCATCTGAAAAGATGATTTTTTTGGGAAAATCGGCATCTTATGTAAGTCGATATTTCCCAGCGTTGTTCAAGCGTATACATAACCATATTCGTTCAGCGGAAGGATAAAACTAATTATCTGTCAAATCAGACATGAGCTAAGTGTTACCATTCACGAAATAAGCACTAGTTGAAAAAAAGTTAGATGGCTGACCCTTTACAATTTATACATATTATGTACATGTATGTACATTAGGGGTTGGATAGTGTTATGTATATGGAAATTCTTAACAACAAGATTTAGATACGCTAGAACCCCTTATTTGTAAAGTTTACAAAAAAATGCATGAGCCAAAAAATTATGGGGGTGGAATGGGGGTAAATGACTCCTCCTCGGAATGAAAATTGAGTAAAAACGAGGCAAACCCCACAAAAAGCTTCAAAAGTGCCTCTGATTTGCTCCTAGAGGGATGGAACTTAGGGTCGACCCCCACTAATAATAATTTTTAAAACATGTTTTTATAAATAAAAAATTTGTGTTTGGGGAACCCTAAGTATGTTCTAAATAAATGTTGGAGTAATAAAAATATTGGGGGTCGGTCATATATTTGACTCCTCTAGGTGCACTGGGGGTGGGGGGTAATTGTGTAGAAAATAAATATGGGGCTCCCATTTGAGTAGCATAGATAGGGTAACCCCATGTTCATAAAAAATTTAATAAAGAGAAAATATTTGTTGGGGTCGATCATAAGTTTTACATCTCTAGGAGCGACTCAGGGACAGTTCTGAAGCTTTTTGTAGACTTTGCCTCGTTTTTCCTTAGTTTTGACTTCTACGAGGAGCCATTTACCTCCATCCCACTACCATAATTTTTTTCGTCCAGCATTTTTATCTAAACAAAATAAAATATTCAGTTTTAGTGGTCATGAGACCATCCATCCATTTTCCAAAAGGCAGCTCTCAGAAAAATTCTGTTTTTTTTTTTCAAATCGGTTAACAAATGACGTAGTTATGAAGCATATGAGCAGTTCCTTTTTGAAGTGTGTTGTAAAAGAACTTTTACTTTCTCAACAACCCTCAAAAAGCCAACTGGCATACAATTTCTAAATGTTTTTTTTTTAATATTTTACACATTAAACTCCAAAATAAAGTGTGAAATTGAAAGAAAAATTTGATGAATTACATACTTTGTTGTGCATAAATTTAAAGGAGTACAATGTAAATGCGTTGCGTGAAAAGAAAAACTCAAATAAAAGTTTCATTTACAAAAAAAAAAAAAAAAAAAAAAAAAAAAAAAAAAAAATGATTGATAGGTCTTTCTATGGAAGTTCTATTGTAACAATATTTAAAAACCGATTATACCTTAATGTCAGCATGACTATGATTGGCTACGACTACCATGACTGGGAAAAATAATTTAATACATTAAAATAAAAATAAAAAAAATATTGATTTTATGATAATTGCAAAATAATGCAAACAACTGATTAGAAAATGATGGCGCAAGAGAAAATAAAGGATATTGGAAAATTAATTTTAAATTGGGTGGTTTGTCAAGTGATGGATGATGGACATCTTAACAAAGGAAAACGCTTGAAGGTATTACGTTCGAGTAGATTGAATTAAAAAACTTTTCCTGCATAATAATAACAATAAGTTAAGGGAAGTGTTTTCAAATTGTTAGTCGAGAAAAAGTTCAAGGAAAGGAATACTAGCATTCCAAAGAAGTCATGAAAATGTAGAGTCTGCAGTCTGGAAGTAGATCAAATTTCGATCGGATCTAATGATTTTTACATAGAGTTGTCATTGCAAGAAGTTCTCTTTTTCGATTCCTAGTCACCGAATTAGAAGGGATTTTAAGAAAAATTTAATTTTTTGTGTTCTATGGTAATATTTTTATCTAGAAAATTTTTTAAAAAGTTACATATTTTAACAATTCGTTTCTTTTTATACGAATTTAAACGCGAAACAGTGTTTTCATGTAAATTTAAGCAAATAACTTCTAAATATTAGGCCAAAATTAGTTCATAAATTTCTTTCAAAAAATCGAATTTTGAACATTTTGTTGAGTATTTACTAAAACTTTGGAAAAATTACAAGGTTTTGTGTAATTAAAATAAACTTCTACTTAGTTTTCTACTAACTATCGGTGAATTAAAAATATCGATTTTTTGGAAGCAATGAAAATGTGGTTCCTTCAGAATGACTTCCATTTTTTTTTTACTGGGAACTTTTGTTAAGTACTAAACAAAATTGTAATATGCAGTGGGAAGATTGAAGAGTCGCATTTGATGGTGGAATTTGAACTGAATCACATCTGGTATTTTGGGTGTGGAAAAACTGCCACTTGAAGCAGTGTTGCCCATTTCCTAACTCAATTGAGCTGATATACATATGGCATCACGCATATTCCTATGTTCTTGCATTTAATCGCCACAATATAAGAAAAAGTGTGCTGCAATGACACAGTCGTGCTGTAATGATAATAAGTGTGCTGTGATGACATAATCAACTTTTCTGTAAGAAAAGTGTGCTGTGATAACAAATTCGACTTTTCTATAAGAAAAGTGTGCATTAATGACACAGTCGACTTTTCTACAAAGAAAGTGAGCTGTAATGACACAGTCGAATTTTATATAAGAATAAGTGTGCTGTGGTGACACCGTCGACTTTTCTATAAGAAAAGTGCGGTGTGAGGATACAGTCGAATTTTCTATAAAAAAAGCGTGCTGTGATAACACAGTAGACTTTTCTATAAGAAAAGTGTGATATGATAACACAGTCGATTTTTCTATAAGAAAATTGTGCTGTGATAACACAGTCGACTTTTCTATGAGGAAAGTGTGCTGTGACGACGCCGCCGACTTTTCTATAAGAAAAGTGTGCTGTGTTGACGTAGCCGACTTTAGTAAAAGTGTACCGTGATGACTTTTCTCTTATAAATTGTGCTGTGATGATACAGTCGACTTTTATAAAATAAAATTGTGTCTCCCTTTGTTTTCCCCAATACTAAGTAAAATAATTTTTGGGCACCAGTCATCTAAAGGAATAGTCTTATGGTGAAAATAATATCTTAAATATCACTCTTTCTGTTTGCCGGAAATGCTTTAGTGTTCTACTATTCCAGATGACTTAGAATAACTCATGGACTTGCTTGACTATGGAATTTATATTTTGAATCGAGAATTAACGATATGATAACGATATACAGATCGAGCAATTTGCATGTGAACAAATATGATGAAATTGTACCTAAAATTACTTTGATGTGGCCCTTAGTACAGTTTGTCTTGCAACAGGAGCTAGCTCATTTTTCGATTGTTATTTAGGCGGTCCCTTTGTAATTGTTGTTTAAAGATTTTATTTACCTTCCCCTTTCGTGACATTTACATAAGAGCAGGAAAATATAAAAAAACTACCGCCAAACAAATAATTCTGTTTTTTTTTTACTTAAGGTAAAGTAAATAATTAAAAAATTATTTCAAAGAAATGCAACAATTTTTACTTGATTTCTTATTTTAATGTTGACTTTTTCTCATTCTTAAATACTTTGCCATTCATTTTCCTAAAAAGCCGCTTAGTTTTTAATTTGTAATTCTTTATTGTCAGTGTAAACAGTGTGATGTTTGTTTGAATAGCGTTGAAGTGTTTGTGATTGTTACAATTAACCAGCAGCAGCAGCAGTGCCTGCTTCTGTTGTTGTTATGAAAATTATTTGAATTTTCTTTTCTTTTTTTCTGTCGGCGGGGGTTGTAGCAAAGAATTTGCTTTATAAATATTTTAAATATTTATTTGCTAAGCGTTTTGTATCAGAAGCAGAAAAAAAGACTTTACTTTTCGGCAATTAAAAAAAAAACTATTGTAAAGTTATATATGCTTAAAATTTCTTGCAAGAAGGTCGGTTATACTTTACCAAAAGGTATGGGAACTTTGACACTATTTGATTTTTAAAGAAGTTCACATATATGGAATACAAAGAATGCCGCCCACAATGTATAGCAGCGGCACGGAAAGTTCATAGATTTCTTTCCCATAGAAAATTGTTTACTAAGTTTACGATTCTGAATGCATTCTATAGAGCAGATATCACCAAAACACCACACTCTCACTCTCTCTCTCTCTAAGTCCCTCTCTTTTACTAGTTCTCAGTTTTTAGTAGAAACCCAGTGGGAAAAGGTAAGGAATATTAGGAAATATAAAGGAAAATTTAATGTAAAGAATTCTTTACTCTTGACACAGAACATGTCCTAGGAAAGTAATGACTTATTTTAATACGTCCGAGGAATGAATTCTATAATTCATAACACTCGTCACAAGCAAAAACTATACATTCTTTTTCTGTAGATGTGGTAATGTACATAATACATTATTTCTCCCATTATTTATGTAATTAATGCCTACTTTTCCAGCTGGGAATTATACTCAGAGTTGTCAGATATAGCGACTTCTCGAAATACATGGCGATTTTTCAACTTTTTTAGTTTCTAAATTTTTGGTTTGGCGACATGGCGATAAATAAATTTGTTGGCGATTTTTATGGCTAAAATTGAACTTCAAAATTTTTTTAAGTCAGGAAAACTAGTTTGTTGCAGGAGTAGTTTCAAAAATAAATTATACCAAAAATTCGTCTGCAGGAAACTAAAAAAATTTGATCTAGACAATTTTTCTTATATTGATTATAGTAATTAATGCGTTTTGAATTTGTTTGAGATTGCTAATCGGGACAGATTTTTAGAAATCCCGGGCTTCGGAATTTAGTGATAGAGTCTCGAAATCCCGAACCGGGATCCCGGGATTTCCGGGACTAACAAAATCCCGAAAAAATTGTGAACAAATGTGCGTCTTTATATTAAAAATTATATTTTTATTTGTCGTTCGTGTGATACAATAATTTCTAATAAACTCTATTTCAAAAAACCATTTTATTGCAAATTTTCATTTCGTGTAATATTTTTTTCCTATCAAAGATGGCGTTTTCTTTCCTGTGGTAAAAAGGAAAAGTGCTTAAGTCGAGATAAGCTGATTTTGAGTCAATGGTACCTCCGTAATCTGCATATTCGAAAGTATCCCTGGTTAAAATCTTAATCAATTTGTGTGATTTTTCAGGAATTTATAGCGCTATAACTTGCGACTTATCTCTTTTAGATTTTTAATCTCATTTGGAAGAATTTAGTACATTTCAACTTCAATATATTAATTATAATATGTAGAACGATATTGGCTTAAAAACTAACGATTAACAGATAATATATGACTTAAACACTTTTTACTTTTTGCCACAGATATGTATTATGTACTCGTATACGCAATATAATATTATCTACTAAAATATTTATTCAATGCAAATTTATTATTTTAACTTTTTATAACAGGGAGTTTGTAATAATTTTTAATATAGAAGATGACAGTCAAAAACATTATTTATGCAAAAACGGGATTCAGAAAATCCCGAAAATCCCGGGCTTTAAAATTAAAAAATCCCTGGCTCCGGGACTTGCATAGTCCCGAAAATCCCGGTATTTCCGGGCTCGGGATTTCTCGTTTAGCATCTCTAGTTGAGATAAATTTGCAAGAAATAATTTTTGACGATTTTATTTCTACTTTTGGCGATTATTTGCTAGATTTTGATTCGATTATTTTAATAAATATAAGGGTTCCGTAATTCAATACGAACTTTAGCCTATATAAAATATATTTTTGGCATTTTTTTCGGTGTTAAGCGTTTTTTATTTTTGGCTTTTTTTTGTTGTGGCGAATTTTTTTTAAGTTTTGGCGCTTTCTTAGTTTTGACACTTTCTTTTCTCGTTTTGGCGATTTTTTTTCGGCTTTTGGCGTTTTTTCATTTTGACGATTTTTTTTCATTTTGGCGATTTTTTTTCATTTTAGCGATTTTTTTTTCATACAGGCGATTTTTTAGTTTTGGCGTCTTTTTCGCGTTTCGGTGATTTTTTTCGGTTTTTGGCTTGTTTTCATTTTGGCGATTTATTTTAGTGTTAAAAATTTTATTTTAATTTTGGCGATTTTTTTTGTTTTTGCGATTTTTTTATTATATTCGGCGATTTTTTTCGGATAGGCGATTTTATAATTTTGGGAATTTTTAGTTTTACCGTTTTTGAAATTTTCAAGAGTTTGCCTCTTACGGTTTCCAAGATACAGCAAGTTGTCAAAATTACATACATACATAGTCGAAAGTGCCATCACCACATCAACTTTTTACAGCTCTTTCACCTCATCTCGAATAATCCTCAGTTATCGTTTAAATCGTTTTTGAACCAATCAAAACCTTATTATGTGCCATTTATCTGAGGTAATGCGCTGTTCAGAAAAAATAGGTATTGATATTCAATAACTCTAGAGAATGCATTCCCCAAAAATACCATACACCGGAATCAGGGTTGTCAGATTTTTTGCCGAAAAATTTTAAGTTAACCAAAGATTTGTTTTCTTGTATTATAAATGAGAAATATTTAACATTAATTAAACTTAAGAGCTCGAAGCTTTCCATAGTGTTGATGGCCAAATAATGGGCTACAAAGCTAGGCTTCTCCTTTTGGTAAGTTTTACTTAATTTCAGGAGCATTTCTCTTTACTTTTTATACTTCTAGGAGCAATTGTACAGTAATACTTTTATTGGAAAACTATTGTTACAACAACAACTAATCATAAACAAATGAAAAGAAAACCATTATATATCAATTAACGGTAAAATATAGTTTTTCTTAAAATGATATTTTAGTGTAACGTAACGCCAGAAAAAGTAGCATTTATTTTCATTATCTCTACGCTGACGATCTCAAGTGATTGAAATTTTGCATGTTAACAAAGTGTTATTTTATTACCTTATGTGATAATAATAAAAAAATCGTTTATAAAACAAATATTTAATATAATATTAATTTTCAAAAGTGTGTAACGTAACGCCAGATTGTGAGGATTGTTTTTCATGGTACAATGTTTATTTAAAATTTACTTAAAATTTTTGTTTTCGCTTACAAACTTTTGTTGCAAAATTAATATTTTTCTAGTTCCAATACAATAAAGACAGATTCTCAGAGATATTAGGGTTTTCCCCGAATTTCAGTTGGCTTGAATCACGCCTTAATCTTCATCAATTGACTGGGAATTTTTTTAGGTCATATTTTTTGCCCATAGTCACCAATTTGGGTGAGAGTAAGGAAATGTTGAAAAAAATTTCCCCATATAGCTAACACTCACCGTAATGTATGTATACATATTTACATCCTTACACCCAGAGAAAAAACAGCTTACAATCAATAAAAACCATATTAAATTAATACTAAACATTAACGAAAGTCTAGTCATGTTGAAATTTCTTATTTCAATATGGAAAAATATTAATTTTATTTATTTTTAGGAATCTCAATATAGATTTTCTATTATATTGAAAATCATTAAACTAATGTGACGCGTTCTTATTTTTAAGTTGCAGCTTTTCCCTGAGTGTACTAATATTATAAACGGGAAAGTGAGTTTGTTTGTTTGTTTGCTGCGTTTAACCGATTTTCAAAATTCTTTCGCCAATCGAATGCTGCATTACCAGCGTCAAACACAACCTTTTTTTGTATCCGGTTCAGAACCGGCTTTTACATATGATACGGTTTTTATTCCGAAAATTACATTTTTGGGCTAGATAGGGTAACTTTTGATTCGGGTTGGATTGTTTAACTAGTCTTAAAACCGGTTTTTATTCTGTTTTTAATTTTTTATCGCCTTTATCAGTGATATTCATAAATTTTAAGTAAAGTTTCCAAAATACAAACCGAGGTGAGCCGCGGTTTAAAGCTAGTAAGTATGTAGATAGATAACAAATATAGTTTTCTTATACTTAAATATTTTTGTTATTTTTTAACCAAAAAAATATCAAGTGGAAATTTAAGTAACGAAACGCCATATAACGTAACGCCAGATACTAAGGCTAACAGATAAAAAAGGGAAACATATTTTTAAATCTAGAAGCTTGTAAAATAAATATATATCAGTCCAAATCCTAGCAAAAAAATTTTATTTAAAAATACTTGCCCATTTCGCAGAAATGAGGAATTCTGTTATTCAAGTCAAACCCCACTTCTGTTTTTTGTAACGTAACGCCAGGTCATATTTTGATAATATCTTCAAATCTGTAGGTTTGATTGTTAGCATTTTTTAACTGAATATAGAACTATTTAATAACTTCTCAAATGCAAGAAAAAAATTTTTTATATTTTTTTTTTTTTTTCAAAATTTTGTCGTACGAATGTCACGTAACGCCAGAAAAGAATGCACCATATCGAGCAATAACCGCTAAAATAGCTTAAGCGACACATTTTTTTGACTTCGTTTTTTTTTTGAGGAAAATCGACTATTTACGATCGCTAATAATCAATTGTGGTCAAAAATTGAATTTCGAAAATTATGTCGCTTAAGCTATTTTGGCGGTTATGGCGAGATATATTTGATAATAAATTTGTTGTTATATAACACGTTTTTAGGGTTCCGTACAACTGATAGAACACCCTTTAATTTAAATTTTTTTAAATTTTAGTGTTAATTGTTGTAGTCTGTATAAAAATATATTAATTTTACAAATTTCAAATGTCAATATTTATATGTACATACAATTGTATGTATATTACATGGGATTTTAACATTTTTCGTTGCTCGTTTTGAAGCCCCCTTTAATTTTTAACTCTCATGTATTTGTTATTGTAGCGGCCAAGGTTCTACATACTCTGTCATCTATCCTTTTCACCTTTGATGTACGGAACCCTAAAAACGTGTTATATAACAACAATTAAGAAAAACTACAGAAAATTGATTTTGGCGATTTTTGGCGGTAAAATCAATTTGATGAAATAGATCGGAAAAAATCTGACAACCCTGATTCCAGTGTATGGTATTTTTGAGGAATGCATTCTCTAGAGTTATTGAATATCAATACCTATTTTTTCTCAACAGCGTATTACCTCAGGTAAATGCCACATGATAAGGTTTTGATTGGTACAAAAACGATTTAAACGATAACTGAGGATTATTCGAGATGAGGTGAAAGAGCTGTAAAAAGTTGATGTGGTGATGGTGGTGTCGTAATTCTTTGGAATGAACTAGAGAGTTCTTAAACTAAATAAAACGATTTTCGCCGCTACAAATTTCATTCACTTTTCTTTGTGTTTCTTTTTTCTTTCAAATTTACTACGCTGACACACTTAATTCAAGGTTTTATATGTTAAACTTTATTTAGTGATTATTTTTACAAACTCCCCAAAATAACAGACATATGTGTGTAGTATTTATTTCTAAGGAATATTTTAATTAAATTTGTAATAATCCCTTGAAAATCATTTGTTCTTTGTTGATGATGGATTCAATCCAAACAATTGACAAGGTGTCAAACGACAATGATTTTGACAAGGGATTTTATGTATTGAAGAAAATTAAATAAACCAAACCAAACCAAACCAAATGAAACACAAAAATCCGTGTGGACAAAAGGAAAATATAAAACTATAGAAAAAAAAACATTTTTGTTTTCACATAATCCTTAACTGCTGCTGCCATCTTTTTCCCACTTATTTAACAATCTTATAGTTTTATTAGAAATTTGAATTCATTAGAGGTTCTTTTTTTATCTAATGTGTTTCATTTTCGGCTGCCGCAACGGCTTATTCATATTAATCTGCGCGTGTGTGTGTGTGTGTGTGTGTGTGCGTTGATCCTTTTTATACTCCTGAATCCTTGTCACAATTTGCTTACAGAAAATAAGCGTTTGTTTTTCAAACATTAGTTTTGCACCTGTAGTGTCTGTTTGTTTGTTTTTATGTTTTCTTCTACATATGTATGTTCTAGTATTATTATTCTTCTTTCTCTGTATTGCACTGTATTCCCCAAGCTCATTCATTAAAATGTTACCTTTTCTATTCCTTTATTTATATTATTATTTCTTCATATGGTTTTTGAATTTGTTTTCATGGATTTATGAAATCCCTTAAAGCAAATTGATTATTTACTTAGGTTTACTACGAGTATTCTTTGTTTTAGAAACACGTGTGTAAGTAAGTTGGATGTAAGAAATATCCACTAGTTCCAAAAAAGAATAATTTTCAAACTTTTAAGGCCCTTAGTGTTGTGAAACATTTAATGACTCTTGCTAAATTGAGATAAATAGCAAAAAAATAATAACACTGCTCAATGAAATTAAAATTTTCCTAAAACAACAAATGTTGGCTGAAGTAGTTAGCACGTGGACTACAAAACCCAAGGCGCTCGGCTCGAGCCCGGTCACCGATAAAGTCATTAAAATAACAAGACCATTTTTCCGACTTCAGCGGATACTAATTCTAATATAATATCACAGCGGCCTCCTTCATCGGCGAAGTAAAATAACCTAAACACAGCTTCAAAAAAATTTAATATACCTCATTGATACCAGAGGCGCTGCAATACTGCCTTAATAAAAAATAAAAGAAAACCTGCAAAAATAAGCAGAGTTGTACAATAATGAAGCTTGTTTCTCTCTGCTTTCACCGCCTGTCTTCTCTATCACTATCCCTTATTACACGTAGTAATAGTAGTAGGCATTAATTGCATAATGCCCGTAATTTACCTAAGACTTTGCCTTATAAAATTTAACTTACTCGATATATATCTGTACACTAAAAGATATCTATGGCTAGAAATAACGGACATAAGTGTTACTTCTCTTAGAAAAAAAAATTCTAACGAAAAGGATTCTGCCAGCGTTTAGTTCTGGTTTCAACAAGATGAGGCAAGTTCACACATAACCAATCCTATTATAGCAGAGCTACACCAAAAATATCCAAATAAAGTTTTTAGAAACTCAACATTTCGGTGTGGCCAAAATTCATCAGCCACCCTGTACTCACGAGGTCGGTTCTAAACGATCTCCGTGAATTTGTTAGCGTTAAAAAATCGGGACCTATTTTGGAATTCAATACTTTCGTTTGAAAGATATCAATCTGGGGAAATATGCTCCTTCGTTTACGACTATACAATATTGGGTAGAAAAGTAGAGTTTTTGTGCCGATTCGTAGACATAGATGCGTCATGGGTCCCCCACTTATCGAAGCTATTGAATATGGGAAAAATACATCGAGATAAAAGCAGATTATGTTGGCAAAGAAAAATTTTCCCAAATTTGTTTCTCGACCTACCTCGTATATTAAAATAAATTTCAAGTTTTTTTTTAATATGTATTTGATTTTAGGCATTGCTTCTTTATTTTTCGAAAGTTATGAAAAAGTATAATATAATAATAAGTAATGAAACTTTTTCTTATATGTCTGTTGTCTTGCAAGGCGCTGCAGATGAAAGGCGACAAATGTTTTGAGAATCATCATAAAACAATACCAACTTCTATTTGCCCCTGTGGCTGAGTGGTAGCGATGCTAGCCTCTCAGTCCAAAGGTCGTGGGTTCGATTTCCACCATAGACCCTGGGTGTTTTTCGCAGACAAGCTAATCGCTTTGCGAGTTGTGTTTGTGGTCAAAAAAAAAAATTAAGTTAAGAAAAACTTGCTTTACATTTTCATGAAGATATTTATTCGTTATTCGTTCAAACTTGAAAGTTTATACAATTCTCGACCCAAAAAAATTTTGCAACTTTTGTTCGAGCAGCCATAAACTCGAATAATTTGCCAGCAATATTTACAACTTTTGTTGTTCGAGCCAGGGTTATCAGATTTTTTCCGAACTATTTCGCCAAATTGATTTTAAAAGTCGCCAAATCAATTTTATGTACATAGTTTTTTTTTTAAATATATATTTGATAATAAAGTTGTTTTTATTTAACCCTTTTCTTAATGTAAATTTTTATAATCTAATCGTATAAACATTTAGCAAAATGAGTTTTGGTCGGATTTTTTTAAACTACCTTTTCAACAAATTAATTTTCCTGAATTACAAAAATGTTGAAGTTCAATGTTATTTAAAAAAATATCCATAAAAATCGCCAACAAATTTTATTCATCGCCAGAAAAATCGCCATATCGCCAAACCAGTCAAGTTGAAAAATCGCCATATCTGACAAACCTGGTTTGAGCAGCCATAAACTATAATAATTTGACAGCACTATGAATTTTTCATTTTCTGGAACCTCAAGTATTAATTTGGTTATCCGTATGTTACCGTACTTCCCTAATATTTCCTCTTGCATAATTGCGATTTTGCTCATAATGACTTGTCTTATGTCTCCCAAGTTGTAGTTGGGATCTGCTCAATTGCATATTTAATAATTATAAATAAGGAAGCATTAAAAGTAATTTATACATATAGTTATGTTAAAGCCTTTCCAAAAGCATTTTCTGGGTCCTTTAATGTATAAAAAATAAGTTGCCATTTTCATTTCATTTCACTTACTAATTTGCTAACAATAGTATAGTAGTGAGTGACGTTTAGATGTAGAACATTTTCGTTTTCTATTATTTTCGAAAATAGTCAGTTCTTTTTACGAGTAGGTATAAGGCTTACACCCTTAATAGTGCTTAAGTTTCATTAAACGAAAAAAAACTTTATTTGACTTAAAGTCTTTACTAAAGATAATAGTGCTGTAGTTTTGGTAGAAATATGTATATTCTAAACATAAACATAACTACCATCTGTATACACACATATACATACGTATGTACATATACATACATTTGGATTTTTAATAAAATGTTAGCAAATTTTTGGGCAAATTGGTTTAAACAACTTGGCTTTTATTCAGTTTTAATTCTTTTTTTTTTTTTTTGTTTTGTTTTCTTTAAAACTATCTGACTGCAAGTCATATCTTTGCTTTTACAACAAAGTACTTTGCACACCCTTTTAATTTATTTCCGTTTGCTCAACTGTTTTTGTCATACAAATACAAAAAAAAACTTTATTTTGCTTGTGTATTTACAACTTAATAAATCAACTTAGAATAATTTTGGAACTTTATTTAAAACAAAAACATACAACGGTATGAATATTTAATAAAACTTGAAATAAAAAAAAAATTACAAAATTCTAAAACAAGAATAAAACCCGGCTAGCACGACCTTAAAGCACATGCTACCATTAACAATATTAATATTAAATTATTGTTTAGTTTTATTAATTAAAAAAAACTTTAAATACATTAAATAATTCATTAATAAAAATTGTTGAAATTAATTTTCGAACATAAAATCGAAGTTCGAAATTAAGTTCGAATTTTCGAACATGCATTTAAAATTAGTGAAAAGTATTCAAATAAGTATTAAAATTCTTTAAACATATTTTTTATATTAAATTTAGAGTATGAAACAAAATTTGGACAACAGGTCGAAATGCATATTAACCTTGAAAAAAGTGTGTAGCGTGTAAAAAGCTTTCTTTAAATAATATAATATATTTTAAATTTTTTTGTTTATTTGTTATTTGATAAAATCAAAAACTATATTTTTGAGTGTAAAACACAATTTTCGAACTAACGTTGAATTTTCGAACTAACTTCGAATTTGAGAACTAACATTGAATTTTCGAACTAACTTCGAATTTTCGAGCTAACTTCGAGTTTTCGAACTAATGCAAACTTTCGAACTAACTTCGAATTTTCGAACTAACTTCGAATTTTCGAACTAATTTCGAATTTTCGAACTAATTTCGAATTTTCGAACTAACTTCGAATTTTCGAGCTAACTTCGAATTTTCGAACATAAGCGAATGCCTTATTTACATTGAAATAATAGTATAACAAAACTGATTAAAGCTTTGTTTTCTGTTTTTATAAAATTGTTGCATTTTATTATAGAAATACATACATATTTATAAAATTGTGATTGTATTTCAGTGTTTTACACACACAATGTAGGGTATTAAGAGCAAAATGAGAATTGAAAATTTTAAATAAAACAACTTAATTTATAACAAAAGTTTTACCTGAACATCATCTATCTCATCGTCATTTATTATACTACAAAATGGTTTTTGTTCTTTCAAATTTAACACGCTTACATGCACTGTTATGCTTTAATTTAACATGTGTATATGTAACTCGCACATATGTACATATGTAAGTGCAACTATTGCATAACATTGATAACACTTTTGGTTTTGTTTAATATCTTTTCCCAACAGGAGCAGGAGTGTGTATGAAGTCCTTAATTTTACTTACTTTTATTGTTAACAACTTTTATCCCTGATACTCTTCCCGCTGCATTTTTTTTTTGGAGCATTAAGTTGTAGACCAAGTTTAGGCAGATGAGTGTGTGTTGTATTTACACAATCTGTACTTCATATTATATTATTTTTTTATTTCTCACCTGATGAAAAAAACAGTTGAAAATTTGTGCCAGACATTAACATGTGTAAAAAGTTATGAATTTCTAGTTAATGCAAAACTCTGCTCCTGGAGCTTGTATGGGTGAAGCAGGGTGTGGAGACATTTTTGGTTAAGGTTCTGGTTGTAAAAAGGGTGTTTTATGAATATTTTAAGCCTGCTACTTGTATACTTCACATTTTCAAGTTAAATATTACTTTAGTTTTATATTTTAGTGTTGAAATTTCACACATAAATCATAAATATTTCTTATTTCATCTCCAGCTCGTATCCTTGTCATTTTTCTACTCGGTAGTTATGTAAGCCTTTTTGCAGAAGAATAAATTTTTTTCTTGTTTAGACAGTTATAAGCCTTTTAGGAGAGAAACTAAAAAAGAAAAACAGCTAAAAAAAATTTTGGTAAAGGTGAAAATTTTAAATATTGTAGATGTAAGGAAATTTTACAATTTGTTATAACTAAAGTTTTGTTTTGGGATGTTCGGACTAGCATGGGAACTATGACTACATATGGACCGATCGCTTTAAAGTTTTACAGCTTAATAAATGTTTAATTTAATTTAAAATGTTTGCTAAATTTTATTTTATAGTTTTATTCCGGTTATTTTTACCGCGACTAATATGAATCATTCAGTCCTAGTTTACACTATGCAAGTCTTATTGCTAAGCTGATTAGTTTCTTAGGAGAGAGAGAGAGAGAGAGACGAGGGGAACAGAATAGTGTAAACTAGGACTAACCGATTTTCAACCAATTTTGGAAAGTACGAGTATTGTCCACAGTAAATTGCGAATTTGACTCACACACGAAGGTTTCCGTACGGACACCACATACATATCGCTGCCTTAATATAGAAAGGCCCTAACTCATTATTGTTTTGAAATGGAGATTTTTGCATTTTTCGATACATCAGACGCTCTTTATCGAAATATACAAAAAACTCGATTTCAAAAAATAATGAGTTAGGGGCTTTCTGTATTAAGGTAGTTAGTTTTGGCGCTTGTTTCTTTTTGGCGATTTTTTCGGTTTTCGGCGATTTTTGTTTTTTTTTGCAATTGTAACGAAAAAGCTCCAAAACTAAAAAAAGTCGCTAATGGCAAAGTTACAAAAAATCGCTGAAATAAAATCAATCGCGCTATTTTTTTGTTTTTTGGCGACCTTTTTGCATTTTAGCGGTTTTTTTAATTTAACAATTTTTTTAGTTTTGGCGCTTTTTTCGTTTTGGCCATTTTTTCGGTTTTTGGCATTTTTTTGCGACCTTTTTAGTTTTCGTGTTTTTTTTTGCATTTCAGCGGTTTATTTTATTTTAGCAATTTGTTTTTAGTTATGGCGCTTTTTTAGGTTTTTAACATTTTTTTAGTTTTTTGGCGACCTTTTTATTTTTAGCGTTTTTGTGCTTTTTTCAATTTTTTTCAGTTTTTGGCGACCTTTTTACTTTAGGTGTTTTATTTTTTGACATTTTCATTTAAGCGCTTTTTAGGGTTCCGTACACCAAAGGTGAAAAGGTTAAAATCCCATGTAAGTTATGTACATACACTTGTATGTACATATGTATGTATATTGACACTTGAAATTTATAAAATTAGTGTATTTTTATATAGACTACAACAATTAACACTAAAATTAAAAAAAAATTAAATTAAAGGGTGGTCCATCAGTTAATGCAATTTTGACAACTTGCTATATCTTGGAAACCGTAAGAGGCAAACTCTTGAAATTTTCAAAAACGGTAAAATTAAAAAATCCGAAAATTATAAAATCGCCAAACCAAAAAAAAAAAATCGTCAAAAACCAAAAAAAAAATCGATAAGAAAAAAAGCACCAAATTAAAAAAAAATTCTAACACTAAAATAAATCGGCAAAACCAAAAAAATCGACAAAATGAAAAAAAAATCGCCAAATTAAAAAAACGACAAAAACCGAAAAAAATCGCCAAAACGCGAAAAAAGCGCCAAAACTAAAAAAAATCACCTATATAAAAAAAATTGCCAAAATGAAAAAAATCGCCAAAAAAAAATGCCAAAATGAAAAAAACGCCATAAACCGGAAAAATCGACATAACGGGGCAAAAAACGCCAAAACTAAAAAACGCTCAAAACCGAAAAAACCCAAAAACGAAAAAAGCCAAAACTATTTATTATATAGGATAAACCGTGCGGAACCCTTCGTGCGCGTGTCAAAGTCGCACTTCACTGAATTTATTTCATTTTGGCGTTGTTTCGTTTCGGCATAAACGTAGGGCACTTATTTCAGGACCTTGACGAGGTGACAACCAGGAGGTCTACTCTGTAATTCAAAATAAAAAAATGATTTCGAATTTGTATGTTGTTAATACATATACGAATTCGAAAACGAATTCAGAGCACATATTGTGATAGGGTGTTGCCAAATCTGAAAACAATATGATCGGTTGATTTCTGTCAAACAGTAGAATGTTTCAACTTTTCGATGAGTAGTTCTTCGATGGAACGAATGACAAAACATTTTTTTTTGAAAAATTAAAAAAAATATGTAATCCAAAATCATATTTCTACAACCTAGTCAAGGCAGTCCATTCGTCTAAAAAAATTATATGAAAGTCACTCAAAAACATTCGTGCTTTTCTTATAAATTTTCTACTCAAGTCGGCCTTCCACGTTGTGGAAACAGCAGGTAAGAGTATTTTTCTTAGAAAATACAAGGAATATATTTAAAATCTTCCACTTCTTAGCCACTATGTATTATATTTTCGTTTTCCTTTTATAAAATCAATTTAAACCATTCCAAACAATAGAACACATTAACAGATTAATTTTCCACTCAATTGACAAAATAGCCCTTAGAAACTTCAAATAACCGCCATTAACCAAGCATCATTTCCTTTCAACATACATTTTTGGAAAATTTAAAATTGACAAGCTAAACAGCGCTGTCATCAGCTCAACAAAACATTAATCAAATTTAACGTTTACATTTTTCGCTACAATGTTGTCTTTTTTATTTTAACACTTAAAATAACTGAAAAATAACAATAAAAAAAGTTTCAAAATTACTTTAGTTTGGAGCATTAAAAATAAAATTTACTCAAATGCACAACTTTTAAGCATTTGCTATTTTTTTATTATTTTAATTTTTTTATTTATTTAAAGGGAGATAGAATAAGGCATTAATTTGCCAAAAACACAGATTTATGTATGTACAATTTTTTTTAAGACGAAACGTTTAAGAGTAAAGCATAGATAGATACGGGCGGGCTTTGATGATAAACAACAAATAAAAATGACAATTGCCCTGATGGAAGCCTAAACACTCATTTATTCCATCACTCACTGAAAATTTTTTTCCATCAATCACTGTCACTTTGCGAAAAGATAGATAGACACATGCATGAATTAAAAATTTGTTTTAATATTATTTATGGGGTGATGAATATGTAAATGTGTAAGTTATGTACTGATTTTACATCATCTCTAAATTTAAGATTTATTTTGTGTTTTTTTATAACACAATTGTTAATATATAATTTAAGAGAATTAATTTTTTTAAACTCACACAAAGCTTATCCTCAAAATTCTTGCGTAGGATTTTTTTTTTTTGGTATAACCCAACAAAAAAGAATAACTTTTACAGAAGCCAATAATGTCTAAATCTTGTGATGCGGAAGTATAACTTCTTCCGCGGGCAATACGTATAAATTTTAAATGATGATTTTAATTTTTTGTAGAATTTATGTTGATAACAAAAATTTTCTATACAAAATGAGTCGGTAGTAAAAGTTTTTTAAAGGAATATTTCTTAATAGCAAATATTTTTTTTAGAAAAAAAAATAGCAAAAATTATTTTTAAAATTTTTGCAAGTAGCAAATAATTTTTGTAAAAATTTTGAATGAAATATTTTTAGATTTAATTGAACTGCGAAAATTTTGTAAATAGCAAACCGGTTTATAGATAATTTGAAGATAATAAAAATTATTCTTAGAAAATTATTAGCGAATAGCAAAAATTTTCTATGACAATTTTTCTAATGGCAAAATATTTTAAATAAAGTTCGAATATAGTAAAAATTTTTGTTAAAAAATTAATCAATAGCAAAAGTTTTCTCTAGAGCACCTTTGCCGATAACAAAAGTTTTCTATAGAAAAGAAGTCGATAGCATTTTTTTATAGAACCGAATTTTTTTTTATTTGAAAATACGACTAGCAGAAACTTTTTTTAGAAAATATATTGATAAGCAAAAATTTTGTTTAAAATGTTCACAAGTTACAAACATTTTCTATGAAAATTTTATTAATAGCAAAATTGTTGAAAACGAAAAATTTTTGTGTAAAAAAATTTATACCAAAAGTTTTTTGTATAACATTTGTTAATACGAAATATTTTTTTTTTGTTTTTTTGAAAATACGACATCAAAAAATTTTTGTAAAAAATATATTGGTTGCAAAAGTTCTCTTTAAAACAGGGCAATTATGAATAAAATTCCGCGAGAAATATCTCCCTTTTCCAATTAGAATTTTTTGTTTTCCCTATTACTTGCTATTAGTTGGAATTATTCATCGGGAAAAATTTCTCGCGGAATTTTATTCATAATTGCCCTGATTATCTAGAAATTCCCTAGAAACAATTTATGTGGAAAACAACGTTTCCCAGGTTAGCTAATGGGTGTTTTTTATTGAGGTATAGAACTTTAAGTTGGCATCACTTTTTTAACTGGCGGCCATTTTGTCAGCTGTCAAGTGATTAATATTTAGTTTGGTTTGCCATTTCATCATGAACAGGTTGACAAAAGAACAACGCTTGCAAATCGTGCAAATTTATTTCGAAAATAATGGTTCAGTTCGCGAAGTTTACTGCAAGCTCCGTCCATTTTATGGTCGACATAATCGTCCATCAGAGCAATTAATTCGGTTAACCATGGATCGTTTTCGCACTACGTTTACTCTATGTGATAATACGCATCCGCAGAGACGTCGAACAGTGCGCACCGAAGAAACAATTGCCGCTGTAGAGCAAAGTGTTGAAGAGGACCCGAACGATTCGCCACCGTGCACAGCAATTGGAGCTTTGTCCATCAACTTTATGGAAGATTTTGCGCAAAGATCTTGGCTTGTGACCTTACAAGATCCAGCATGTGCAAGAATTAAAGCCGCGAGACCATGCAATGCGTCGTGATTTTGGTGTATGGGCCGAAAATGAGATTGATCTCGATGCTGATTTTCATCGCAAAATTTTGTTCAGTGATGAGGCTCATTTTTGGTTGAATGGCTACGTCAACAAGCAAAATTGCCGCATTTGGAGTGAAGAGAATCCACATGAGACCCTTGAGACGCCATTACATCCACAAAAACTGACTGTTTGGTGTGCTCTATGGGCTGGTGGAGTCATTGGGCCATACTTCTTCCGAAATAATGCTGGAGAGTCAGTTACCGTTAATGGAGACCGGTATAGAGCCATGATAACCGACTATTTTGTTCCCGAATTGGATGGCATGAATGTGGATGAGTTGTGGTTCCAACAAGACGGCGCTACATGCCACACAGCGCACGTCACAATCGATTTATTGAAGGAAACATTCGATGAGCGCATAATTTCGCGGAATGGACCTGTCAATTGGCCACCAAGATCGTGTGATTTGACACCATTGGATTATTTTCTTTGGGGATATGTGAAGTCGCTCGTCTACGCCAACAAACCAGAAACGTTAGGGGACTTGGAAGCCAACATTCGTGGCGTTATTGCCAACATACGGCCCCATATGCTCGAAAAAGTGGTTGAAAATTGGACCTGTAGAATTGGCTTTATTCGAGCCAGCCGCGGCGGCCACATGCCCGAAATCATATTTAAACATTAATGGCATAAAATTATCCTTCCAATAAAGCCAAATTGATGGACATTAAAACGATTTTCTTGTGTTTTATTTCAATTCGAAGTTCTATACCTCTAAAAAAACACCCGTTAGAATTCTATAATATTCTGTTTAAAAAAATTGAATATACAAAAAAATTACTATCTACTTTTTTTGTATAAAAAATGTTTGCTAGCGGCAAATGCTCTATGGAAAATTTAAAATTCAGCCGCCAAATATTTTATATTTACGGCCTGGCCCACGATGTCGACAAGAAATTATCTATCGCATAGTTATATTGAAAACAAAAACAAAATAAGAAAATTTGTTTTTGTTTTCAATATAAGTAAGCTATAGATAGTTTCTTTTCGACATCGTGGGCCAGACCGTTAATATTGAAATAGATGAAAGTATTGGTTTACATAACGGTCACCGATTTTTTCATTGTCCAAAAATTCACTGAGATGTTTTATTTTTGATGATTAGAAAAGTATTAAAAAAAACTTGCGGCCTTAAAACTTAAAACACATGTTTTACTATATAAGGTTGCCACTTTTTACGAAAATAATTTTTTTCAAACCACGTCAATTTGGAAATTTTTCGAATCGCTCTCGTGTTAATGTAATTTATTTAAAATTTTATGAATTTGGGACTTGAATTATTGAGGGCAATCATAAAAATTATTCTACGAGAAATTTTCCCGGAGAACAATTTCAAACAATAGCAAGTAATAGGGAAAACAAAGAAATTCTAATTGGAAAAGAGAGAAACTTCTCTCGGGTTTTTATTCATGATAGCCCTGATTATTTTAAAATTTATGCAAATAATACAGTTGAACGTCGATTATCCGGGTCGCACGGATAACAGAGGTTATAGTATATAAAACTACAGAAAAGTACATATTATTATAAAAAAACATGCAGTCTTATTTATAAAAATTATTAAGGCTTTATTAAACATGTTTTCATAAAAAAATTGTCTTATTAAGCCTTTATAAAGCCTTAATAATTTTTATAAATAATGAAATTTTAGTTTTTATTAAAACATTAAATCTTCTTTTTTGCATGGATAATGTAAACAAAGTGACATTATGCCGCTTAATAGATGTAGCTGATAAAGGCCCGGATGGATAATCGAGGTTCAACTGTATCTTAGTTAAAAATCAAATAACTTTTTTAAGCAACTATTGACGGCGGGCCAAAAACATTTTATTGTTCTTGTTTTATACTTGTGTAGGTCAGTCATTTAATATTCCCCGAATACTCTGTAAATTAAAATTTATTAAGCGGTGTAACACTAGTCAAGAGCCAAAGGTAGTAAAAACCTTTAGTTGGCAGATTTTTTGTTCTTCATTAAATGCAATAATTTTCATTAACATTTTAATGGACAATGTCATATGCAGAAGAATTGCTGACTAAAATTTAAATAATTATATACAAAGAAAAAGTAAAATATATAAGTAGAGTTAAAAGTTAAATTTCAAATTAGTTGCACAAATCAAAAGCAATGGAAAGAACAGCCGTGTTTTATATAATTTTAAGTAAGTTTTTTTTTTGTTCTATTTGTTGTAATGTTTTGCACAATCACTTGGAGTTTAATAATTTTTTTTTTGTTGGTCTTAGTTGCCTGTGGGATTTCCCTAGTGAAAACAGCTCCCAAGCCTCAGGATGACGTTTTGGATTCTAGTTTTGATGCTTTGACCAATCCCAATGTTGACTATAATGACGTAATGGCTCATTTTAAGGAGTTCTTTATGTTTCTGCCTGTAATGTTCAGCTCTTTTAAAGAGAGCATGTCCGGTTTTCCGAAATTAGCAGAAGGTATAAGAATTCTAACTGCACCCAATTATGAAAAGTCCTACGATAATGATGATAGTGTTGATGATTGCAAATGCAAAACAAAATCCACGCAAAATGTCAACGATATTGAGAAATCTTCACATGATTTTAGATAAAACTGACTTGGACTTGACTATTAATTGTTGTATATGAAGTGCTTGTAAATAAAAATTTATAATATTGTTTTGTTATTTTATTAACGGTTGAAAAAAATCTCGTAAATTATATTTTTGAAGAAATTTCTAGTGATATTTGTTAGTAATGAATCGTTGATTTTTTCCGATCTAGGTTAGGTTAGGTTAGGAAGGGTGGTGGTCTACCGCAACTCCACTCGGCGACCCAATTGGGTCCATTATGAATCCCTTCTGTTTCCCAAAAAAAAAGTAATATTCAGCCTCCCATTTGCAGCCAGAAGTGACCCTATTATCCATCACTAAGCCACTGAATTCCCATAATAAAGCACCTGATGTCCTCTAGTTTACACTTCCCGACATCAGTAATGATTTCAGGGAAACGTCTGCTCAGCCATCTAAGCCTATGACGTTGCAGCTTCGGGCAATGACAGATAATATGTTCAATGGTTGAGTGCCAGTCTCCCAAATGCTGGTTCTTGCTCTGACCGAGCGGTGACCTGTCAACACGCCTATCATGATTCGCATCGCCTTCCTATTCATGTCCAGTAGTAGTTTAGATCTTCCTGAGTCTAGTTTTGGCACAAAAACCCCTCGAGACTCTACAATCCTCCCTACTTCGGCATGAATTGTTGCTCCTGCTTTCTACCCAATCACTGAGTTCTTTATAGTAATGAATAGAATTCTCATTTGTTTCATATTAAAATTAATACATGTACATAAATACTTCAAATACTCACATTGACTCAATAATATTATTCACTCTTTTTTAAAACAATTTCAGTTAAAGTTCAAGTTATTTTTTTCTTTCTTTATTTATTTAATTTTCTGCAACATTTAACATTAATTTCATTTTATGCTAATTTCGTTGAAATGCTTTCAACAAAATTGTTGCCAATGTACTTCACTATTTCTGAAAGAAGGAAAAGAAAAAAATATCCTAAAATAACGCAAAAATCGTTTAATTATTGTTTAAAACTAAATGTTGTTAAATGTTGTTTTATTTTTTGTTGCTTGTTTTGTTGTGTGTGCAAAGAAACAACACACATAACTCTTTATCTTAACAAATTCATCTCCTGCAACGTCGTGCTTCAAAGTTTAAACACAAAACTTAAGCTTTCAATTTTATTCGTAACTAGTAGTTTTAGTTTTGTCTCATTTTTTTATTTAATTTTTTGTTTCGCTGTTAAATTTCCAGATAAGCGAATTTTTTTTTCAGCTAAAATGTCTCTTATAGTCTTTCTTTAGTTGCCGTTGTGTAGTCTTTTTTTTTCTTCAGTTTTATTTCAACTCCCACTGAGTGTGTTTCCAAAAGATTAAGGCTAAGTTTCATCCATCCACTTTACATTGTCAGGATTTGCAACTCAAGTATTTAGTGTTAAACATCGAGTGGAGTTCAGTTTATTATGATGTGTCTTTTGCGTTTATCTTGTTTTTTTTTAAATTTATTTTTTGTTCAGTCGGGTATTTTTTTTTTTTGTGGTTGTAGGTCTCATAGAGCGTTTTATATGTACGACTGCTGTGTGAGTTTGTGTGATTAATTTTTTTGTTCTTCGTGAAATCGTTTCGTGTCATTTATCAATTTATTTTGATCTCTAGCACCTTTTTGTGTTAAAGAAAAATACCTGTATGATTTCGTTGTTTATTTTTCTTTCAGCAGGAGCATGCTAGCATATCATGATAATAAAAAAACGTCGTTTTTTATTTATAAAATAGTTAAACTTTGTAAGGAGAAGAAAGCTGCCAGACTTCTGGGTTTTGTATGTCTGTAAGCTTAACTTACGTAAAATGTTGCCTAATTGCAGTTCATACATAGTTATATTGGTTTAGAAAACCACTCCGTTTAGAAAGCGATACAACGATATTCTGAAAATATTTCAGGTTCTGAAAAAAGTGATTGTGAATTGTGATTTTGGGATCGGGACGGTTTTTTCCAAATCTAAGGACCTGCTTAATACCATTTTCGCTTAACTAAGGCTAAAGAGTTCTGGATTTAACACAAGTTATGAGTTGCATCTGATTCAGAACTCTCTCTTCAATCTCACTTGTCATTTCCTTCAAACGCATATGAATAACCCTTTGTGAGTTTTATATCTCTGAGTATGTGTCTATTATTGCGAATTCATCGGCCGTTTTGTTCATGACCTGGGATTTAGGCTTTCCTATTAAGCAGTGTCACTTAAACGCCTATAGCATTAATTTATAAAATAAAGTTCGAGATTTCTTCTCATTTTTAATTATGTTATAGATTTGTACTTGGAAAACAGTATATAAGAAAAAACAGAAAGACCTATATCAGCAAGGAATAGCAGCGATACAGTACCAGCTTTCATTTTGGAGCAGTTCGTACACAACTTGAAAGAATTATTTGTTATGGTGGCTGAGAACGTTCTGTTTAAACTCATGACGAGAATCATAATGACATTTCCTTATTTTCCTCTCATTTTAAGTTCATTTATAAACTTAAAATGAATAAATATCATTGAGATATAAAAAGAGCTTACCTCCAAACCAGTTTATAAAAGCTTTGAGGGCTTGCCTACTGCAGAAAACTATGTCTCGTGTCTAATTCCACCATAAAACATTAATCCGTAGTTTAGAATGACCCTGACATTTTTTAAGGCGTATATTCAATGCAAAATGTAAGTACAGTTCACGTTTCTTCCCAAAGGATATCCGTCCCCTTTTGCACACTATCTTCAACATTTGGGTTCCGAGAGAACTCGTAGCGTAAGCCTCTTTAAGAGCCTATTTCACCAACTTTTCCATACAAAAATTCATGAAAACCGACTTTTAAATATGAGTGGGTATTTAAAAAGAGTTGGTGAAATTGGCCCTTAGACTGCGAACATCACGTGTGTCAGCATATCATCTATTGGTTCTGGGTTCTACTGAGCAGTGGCTAGTCTGTTCATACTCAGTAGTGCTTCCAGTAAAGTCATTCAAGACCACAGAAATTTCCTCTATTATCGCAGAAGCTATTCGTGCATGCTAAAACCCAATTACTACGTTCCCTACAGTAGTATTTAACCTGGAGTTTTAACCAACGCTCTCTCATTGCCTTAAAGTGCGAACAGAGTGAACGCTGAAAGCCGAGCCGAGATTGTTAGTGCGATAAAGATTGTCAGTGCGATAAAACTGATTACATACAAGTCAATACAAATAAGCTTGTGTATAAGACAATGAACGCCGACAAGATCAGAGAGCAAAGCCGATGAGTGCGAGAAAACAGTTTCAAAGCGATTTTCAGCGCTGAAAACATTGTTTATGTTTACTTTTTAACGTGCAGTCGTGTTTTTTAATGGTTTAAAAATAATGAAAAATGGATATCGATGAAAAATGATGAAATTCACCAAATTCATTCCTTTTTAGTGTAATTGGAAATTTTCTAAATTCTTTTATGTTAATAATTGCATTAATCACACTAGGAGAAGCAAAATACTCTTCATCAGATGAATCCATTACCGTGTACAGCAATTTTATAAACACAAATGAACAACAAGACTAAATGACATAAAAGCAAAACACATGAAATAAACAGAATTTCAGCGCTGATTCTCGCATTCACTGTGTTATATACAAATTTTGTTCTCGCATGAAAATAAGTGTCAATAAGCTCGGCTCGGCTCCGCTCGAATCAGCGCTCACTCTGTTCCCACCCTTATCTAGCATTAACCCTAATCTTGCCAACTCGTTAACAATCTCATTCCCTTAGATATTGCAGGGAATTTAAGTTAATGTTACTCTATACATGTTCATTAACCACTTGAGTGACTTTTTTTGCAGTCGCTAACTAATTTCGATCTGACAATATGCTCTTTCAAAGTCTCTTTCTTTACTCTCCTTCAGTCAAAGTTTCCTCCAAAAACTCTTGGGTCTCGATTTTGGAAACGGTCAATACTTTTTTATTGTAGATACCAGATGCTTTCCTCGTCCATCTAATGCAGATCGCTAAAAATACTCCCCAAGGCATGTAGAAAATGCTCGATTGAAACCAAAACTCCTCATCACATATCACCAATGAGGGTGTCTTACAAAAGTCAATCTCAGCTACCTTGAAGTTGGAAGTTGGTGGAAGATAGTCTATCAAAACAAAACTCATTCAGCATTTTCGTGCAGGCCGTTAGGATCGACTTAAGTAAACCAGACTCAAAAAGACTGAGCAAACTCTTTGTCGCCGTTCCGATTATAAAACACTCGATGAATATCAATTTTGGATACTGGTGTTCAAGAACGCCTCTTTATGCTACCTGTGATGCCAATTTAAACACATTTCCTTCCCAGTACCTCCCACCACACTAATAACACTGCCCAACACACACAAAAATAACAATGTTCTGCAAACTCATTCTTATAGAGGCGATTTAAAAATATATACGTGTATCGCCTTTTTAAAATTTGCACCTGAAACCCATTTGACGGCCTATTTAAAGTTGCACCCTTGTATAGTAAATAATTTAGGAAATCGTGTGAATTTTCGGCTCAAGTATGTTCTGAGACCTATAGTAGAATTTCACGACGAATATTTTCGCAGTATATTTTAACTACATACTAGAGCTGCAAAACTATCGATGGTACTATCGATAGTATCGATAGTTTTATATTAAGTAGACTATCGATATTTTTTTTTCGATAGTGATACTATCGACAAGAACACGCTACTAAAAGAGAAAAAAATCAAAGTCAATAAAAACCGAATGATGGCGACTGTGTAATAAAAAATGCAACATTTAAATTTCGCCACCTGTAAACCTTTATAATAATGGTTATCATTACATATATAAATGTGAAAACAAATTAATTAGTTTTGATTTTTTTCAACATAAGATGTCAGTTTTTATATACTAGATGCAAATTGCATAAAAGTACATTATTATATACCAACGGCTTTGATACATGAAGAAATTTGACGGCTACTGGACTGTCTCCGCTCTTTACTTTTAAATAACAGGTGACGCTAAATAGTTTGCTTCTCCTTCTGTTAAACCAATACTTTTTACCTAACTGCAATAGTTTAAGTAATGATGAAATTTTTTTTTTATTTTATTCCTTTTTAATTTATTTTTTATTGATCCATTTATCTATCTGTTTGCTTTTTCGTTTATTTTTTATAGAACTGTGAATATATGTTTGTTAAATATGTGTATTAAAAACATTGGAACTAAAAGTTTAAAAAAAATCAAGTTTGTTTTTACTTTATGGAATGATTAAAAAATTCAAGATTTTATATTACAAAAATGCACAATTGATAAGTTTTTAAGAATCAAAAACTATCGATAGTATCGATGGCATCAAGAAATACTATCGAAACTATCGAATGGAGCCACTATCGATAGTTTTGAAGGCGTTTCTGCTTTTTTCCCAAAAATTTCAAAAAACGCCCATTTTCAGAAGAGTTAGAGGTTTAATGTATAACAACAAAATGTTGCTTATAATGTTCTGAAGACAACATATGTGACCTTCTCCGAGAAAAGGAACCTGGTACCTAAAAGGGTGTAGAATAAGATGAAATGAGTTAGATTTCTGATAAACTAAAGGTGTGTTCAAAGTGATAATGCGTTATGAAACTTTAAATGCGTTTTTCTCAAAACTTAATTTTCACACACTAGGTCCCTTTTCTCGGAGAAGGTCACATATACCAAAATCATAAGAATCACAGGATTTTTTTAATTTTTTTACTACACAAGGGTGCAACTTTAAATAAGCCGTAAAATGAGTTTCAGATGTAAACTTTTAAAACGCCGATACACGTACATACATATATCTTTTTTTAGTCAGTTATTATTTTGAAAAAATTTTTGTTGTAAAGTGTAACAGTTAATGATCAAACAGAATTACGGCAAAAACACATTTTCTATACAAATTTACACAAAAAAGAAGTCCCAGAAAGCAATCGCAATAGAACAATAAATCTCAACAATGCTACCATACTTTCAATAAATTTCATAAATTGTTTAAACAAAACTGCAAAGAAAAACAAACACAAAGGAAAATAAAACAAAAATAAGAGATCATTTGAAGTTACTGCCGTAGATTTTATTATGGGCTCTGTTAATTTGACAGCGAATTTTCTTGAAGTTGCAGGCTTATTCTGTTTGGTCACTTATGCATATTCAGTTCTTTCCCATAACTAATGTCATATCTACAGAAACAAAATAGAGTAACTTAAAATCAGCTGTTTGAGTAGTGCCACCTTGTAGAATAAATTCGCCTTGGAAAAAACTCCTAATATTATAAAATTATCCTTGATTGAAATGTATGTATGCATGAAAATTAATAATGAACATTAAAGCCATGCAATTTTTTTTTTGCTGCTTTAAACTTCTCTTATCAACAAAACAAATGGGTGAAATTTAATGAAAAATTTCATCACGCAAATGTAGGCAAGCTTAAAGTTCATCTGGGTTTTTGAAATAAATATATTTAGATTTTCATACTTGCCTTCTAAAGAATATAAACAATTTGAAATTATGTATTTTGTTTTGAATTATTTTTTAATACTTTATTGAAAATTTGCTTGTAATTTGTTGTTTTTATTACATGTCATTTCATTTACCATTTGCTTTTTATTTTTTGTTTATTAAATACTTTTTCATTTATTAAAATTTTTATTTGATTTTTTTTTCACTTTTAAATAAGTGAATTTAAAAGTGTTTTGTTTAACATATTTTTCTTCATCAATTTATTATTTAAATATTTATATTTATTGTTTTATTTTATTGCTATTTTTATTTATTTATTTATTTTTTTGTTCACAATAGAAATGGTGTAAAATGGGGTTTTGGTTTTCTGTGCAATTGTTGCTGCTGTAATTGTTAATTCTTTTTTTTATGTTTTTTTTTTTGTTTAATTATTTTTTTTTATTTTGATTAGGGTTCGCTTGTTCTTTCTTGTTTATTTTGGAAATATATAAATAAATATTTTTTACAAATATTTTATTTTATTTATTTGTTTATATTTTAAATTATAGTTTATATGTATATCATTTATTTCGATATAAAAAACTGAGAAGAGTAAAACGTAATTCACAAAAATACAATTCACAACTATAATACGTTCACACTGGTATAAATTTTTTACATTATTTTATAATATCGATTTTTTTACTTAAGTTTGTGTTATTTTGCTAATTTTAAAAACTTTTTGCCAAAAAATATAGTTAAAACAATTTTTTTTAAATATCGTATACATTGTTGTGTGTGTGGGGGGTGGCAAGAAGATTACAACTTAATTCAAGCATTTTTTTTAATTTTTAATTTAATTAAGTTTAAAACGAAAAATAAATTCAAAGGATTAAATATATTAAAAAATAATTTGTCATCTTTATAATTTTTTATAAATAAGAGCTTTAAAACTTTTGAAATTTGGGCAGAAAAAGTTTAAAATTTTCAAAAAAAAATCTAATTTTATAGAAAATTTAAAAGTTTTATAGGGCCTATGACAATCTTTAACGTTTACTTAATTTTTTTTTACCTTTAAACACGAATTTTTATCCGAAACAAAAACCATTAATTAATTAAACCGCTGCAGTGTAGCAAATTCACACACCTTTTTACGTAAACAGGCTGACATTTTAGTACAGTAGTTGCATCACTAACTTCTACTAGATTTTAAATAGATTTTGACAAAATCTAGAGACGCAGTAGATTCTGTTTTGCATGGGAAATTTAAATTCTCGTAAACACTAGATTTTGCTCAAATGTAAACGCACTTTAACAAACACTTTTGTTTAATAGAATAATGCTTTTATAATACTTTTATGCTATAAATGAGAATTTTCTTAAAAGATTTCTGCTTTAAAAATGTATAGTTCTCAACCAAGAAGTCAATGATATCCAATTAAGGCCGTGATACACTATCATACACAGTCGCGCGATTTTTGAGAAAATACAACCCTGGTATGATGAAGTTTATGAAAAGTTTCAAAACACAATAATAATTCATCAGATCAGGGTTGTGTTTTTTTTCGTAGATCATGCGATTGCCAGTCAGGAAGTATTCAGATAATTTTCATTGCTAAGAACTTCATTTTATTGGGTATAAATGTAATATCGAGCCTTATTTTCGATTTAATCGTAAGCGACAAAAATTAAATTTTTCAGGAGAAAGTTTTTTTTTATAATATTAAAATTTGTTTAACAGCATGAATTGTCGCTTACGATAACATATTACAGGCCGTATCTTAAAAGTCATCAACAGTTTTGGCATTTTGATAGTTCCAAATTATGGGAAGGCTCATAAAATTTTACTTTCAATAAAAAAGTATATTTTCGATTACATGTCGCTTACGATAAAATCGAAAATAAGGCTCGATATGTTATTTGAAATATTTTATTTTTTCCTAAAAATTTATTTTTCGTTTTAAGGTTGCCTTTTATGTGGTGCGATATGGCAGCACTGAGCAATGTATATACTCGTACGTCAAATTTGACAACAAGGGCATGTATCTAGACGTTTCAAATATTTTCTATACGAATGCTAAAGCAATATGTGCGCAAATATAAAAAATATGAAATGTGCAATTGAAAAGCGAAAATCTTTATACAAAGATTTTCTTATAGGTTTTGTTATGTATGTCGTTAAATACTATTAACATGTGGGTTTGGGTAAACTTTTCACTTCAGGAAGAGAAGAGTCGCTCAGTAGTGTGGAAGGGGGAATAAGCTGGCGATCCCTGCACAACATCACACTAGAAAACGCCGGCGGAGGTTTACTGTGTAATTCGAAACGAAAGAAAATGCTTTCGAATAAAACTTCTTTAAAGTAATAAAAAACTACCACAACTCCACAGTAATTTTCGAATATGTACATCAATCTTATTTTTCGGTAAGATTCGAAACATTTAATTTAAATATGAAAATACTTTAAATATAAGGTTCCACTACAGCCTTATATAGCTTAAATCAGACACAACCATGACATAATGCCATAGCCATAACCAAAACAAAAAATTCAATTGGTATCTATTCTTATGGTGTTATAGCTAATCAACTGTAAGCAAATACAGTGTTGCCCATAAGTTTTTTTTCGAACAGCTGTTTAATTTTTTAATTTAATTTTTTTTTTGCTTATAACTTATTGCATCAGAATATAATTTACTGCGCCACTTACAGAGATTTGCGGCAGCTACATATGCAAGCAGCATTAAAAATATTTTGGCATTAAACAATGCTGCCAAGTTATGCAGCTTTTAACGTTAAATGTTCATTATGTTGCAGATGTAAACTAACAATGCTTCTTTGATTGTAATTTCTTTCTGTGTAAGTATATATAGATATTATAGAACCAACTTAGCCTAATTTGTCCACTGCTGTCATATCATTCCCTATAAAAAGCAACAATTTTTTTACAATTACCAAACTCTTTTTAATTTATCCAGATTATTCTTAATCTTAATTTTCTTTCAATTTCCTAACACATATTTAAGACCAACAAACTCTACCTTAGTTAGATTTTTTTTTGGTTTAATTGTATATTAATCCTAAAACTTAATAATTATTTAAACATTTATATATATAATTTTTAATATATTTCGAAAAAAAAATCATTTGTCTTTTCAAATTACGTATATTCGTTACAAATTTTTTAAGCTTTGTTTTTCAAAAAAAAAGGAAATTTTAAGCTTTTTTTTTGTTTTATCTAAAGAAAAGTAAATATATATTTTACAAATACTCATACATTAAGCCTAAGGTACACTGAGAAAAAAAATTTTATTTCTTACAACTCAAGAATAATTAACAACTACGATTTTATTTGATTTTATTTTTTTCTTGGAGTTACGATAGGAATATGTGAGTGTATGGAGAGAAAAAATATTAGAAATATGTACTTAAAAAAAAATAATAATTAATATAAAGTGAAAAAACTGGGGTATATTCGTCGCTTTCGATAATGAGCTGATTCGATCATGTTTCATGTGATCATATGGCATTCGCTATCGAACAATGCACTAATATGGTTCGATATCGAATGCCATAATCTCAAACTGAAAAAAATGTTATCGAAGCAGCTCGTTAGCGAAAGCGAAGATTAGACCCCTAAATTTCTTATACTACCATTTGTGAGTACAGCTCTATGGTTTGACTTCATTATTTAAAATTAAAATACATTTCTCACTATATATAAATTTTTTTTCATTTCCGCATTCTAAAAAATAATTAATTTGTGTTTAAAGTGTGCTTTAGTCAAAATTTGTATGTATGTAAATTTGTTTTAACCGATACTTCAAACCCAAATAATTTTTTTTAGAAATTTACACAAAATAAATTTTGTGTAAATAAGAGTTTTAATTAAGCCAATGCAAGGCAACAAAATACCAATTTCATTAAAAAAAATTATTTGAAAAACGTTAAATCAAAATTTTTAATTACAAGTTATTTTTTGTTACAAATTATTTATAAAAATAAAAAAAAATTAATAAACTTTAATAATGATAAAAAATATTGAACGCATCACAGACACAAATTGGGAAATGTGGGCGGGATTACACCCATTTAAATTCAATGTTACATTTTACGTATTTCTACGCGCACTATTCTTATAAAACTTGGCACAGACCTTGGGCACTTGCACGATGCAATCTCGTGTTTAAGAAATTAATATTAAATACGAAATCGCGCACATTAATCTCTAATGATGTCATTATCGTTCATGGGCCACAACCATTATTATTTTCCACTTGTACATTTTTCGAATGTGAAACGTTTCGTAGCAATAAAATTTAATTTCTAGAAACTGCGAATCTATTTTCGCTTGCCGGCAGAAACCTTCAGAGTAGCCGGAAGGAATCGAACCAGCGAGCATTCTACTACTGAATACTGGTCAAGAGGACACTTAAATTTTAACATAATACATAATAGGTTCTTAAAAAACTTCATAAGAACGTAGTCTGACATTTGGCAAAATTAGCGGGAACAGTTCCTATTAAAACTTAAAATTATATTCAAGCGATTTCAACGAAGCTCTGCACAATATCTTGAGCTCTTGTAATAACACGATTTTAAAACTATATTTTGAATATTGTTGAATTTTTGCTATTGTGCTAAAGTCATTGATATATGCGAACAAACTTTATAGGAATGTGAAAACGATATTGTGTGGATCCAAATGATTGAAATAGTACTTCAAAATCGAAACTCCTAGATCACACTACACCTTAGCCCACTTACCTGAAACCATATTCACGCTATTATTTCTTAATATTCCTTTCTAACTAAACCAATTTGTAGCTTAAAATTAAACAATCTCAATACACTTATCCATCGATTTACACGATACACGATTATTTTGGTTTTCGTGTAAATTGAGAGATTTATGAAATACCTCCCTCCATTTACACGATTTTTATGTGTTTTGAGTAAACTCTTCTGATATTTTTAATTTTGTTCTTGTTTTTATGAATAGCATTTATTTTATTAATGAATAAAGGTTTATTTTTATGTGTTTTGAGTACACGCTTCTGATATTTTAAAAACTAAGTTGAAATACATATACAATATCTTAATAAAATAAATTTTTTACGCGATTCTGCCTTTATTTTCGATTTACACGATTTTTCATACAAAAATTTAAAATTTCCATTTACACGACTTTCTCAGGAACGTATCTATCGTGTAAATCGAGGGATAGGTGTATATTATTTAAATTCAAAGTTGTGTGCTTCTAAAAAAACCGGAAGTTTTCTGCAATTTTAGGCAAAAAAAATTTCGTTAATTTAATCATTTTCTTAATTGTATATTAGAGCGTGTTTTTCTAAGAACGGTCAATGAAGATCGTTTAGCGTTACGGTCAATCGATAGGTTGATTTCAAGATATAGATGTGTCAATTGCTCTCCAAGGTCGTGCGATTTGACACCTCTTGATTATTTCTTGCAGGGCAGCTGAAGTCAATGGTTTATGCTGATAAACCAGCAGAATTCCGTGGCTTGGAGGCCAAAATGGTCCAGAATGCGCTTCGTCAACCACATCCGCGAAAAATAAAAATTTTTTTCGGCTTAAAATTTAATATTTGAAGTTATATTTTATAATTTAAATTTCAATCGGACTTAAAAACACACACAAGAAAAAAACTCAGTGTCTTAAAAATCATCCCACGACTATAAAGTGAACAGAAAGGTAAAGCTCCTCTCATTCCTTACACTCTGTATAAACTGACCAGAAGTTGATAAGCACATTCGTACCTCAAGTGAGAGGGTGACTTCCAAAACGTATCAATATAAAGTTTGTGTACTTTTCTCATGCGGTATTTATCAGAGAATGACAAAAAGTATAGCTTTAAGTACTCTTTGAATATTTGCCGTAAAACAACTATGAATCCTTACAGCTAAAAATAAAAAATCGCTCATATAAAAACACAGGTAGGTATTCATATTAAACCGAATGCGCATAACTATAAATATCCGACAACTATGTTTATATATACATTTTTTAAACTACGCAGCACAAGCAATTCAAACAAAATTTTATAGACTGTCCGAGTTACAATCACACCCATGAATTTAAAAATACTCTTGACTATTAATCGGCTATACATGCGTATATACAGGAATATTTTATTTACACACACACACACACACATAAAGCATGTTTTTAAACAGGCAAAACACATTTTACATTCCATTTTATTTACAAAAATTTATGTAATTATATGGTGGCGAATGATGAATAAATATGCCGAGCATCAGGCGTATATTTTTTTTGTCCGCTTAAATATCCATAGTCGGAGTATAAGCATACTTCGATTGTAAGTATGACAGAGAGTCAATGCCGTTGATACGCATTTGTCTTTTTGTTTTTAGTTGTAGCGTATTTCAGTTTTTCGCATAAAAGAAGTAGAGATACTCTTTTATGTTGGAATATGTTATAGTCATAGTTATATAACTCCCATTGGACCATAAAAAATAGTAAAAAGTGAGCATACGGTTTGTTTACACTATAATTATGATTATACACAGTTACTCAAATTAAGACCAGGGGGCAAATTACGGCATTCGATACGTTTCGAAATTTTAAAATGTTTCCATATAAACTCTATTGAAATATTTCGTAATTTCGTTCGATAACGAGTGCCGTAATTTGCCCCCAGATATTGGGTCTTATTACGACTTCGACTGGGACGATTTTGAACTAGATTAAAAAAAAAATGTTGCAATGTTCTTTAGTATAGTACAAAATCGTCGTAGTAGAAGTCGTAATACGACACTCGTAATAAGGCCCATTTACTTATTCATACTTTTCTGAGTACTCATTATCATTCTCTGGTATTTATATCGTGTACAGACAGTGTTGCCACATCTAGGCGCACGGCAGTGCGCCAGGCCAAGTTCCGGCCAATGCACGCAGTGTGTATATTTACAGGAAGCCATTCGAGCTGTTTTTACCCCCCTCATAACTTTGTTCCCCGCGACCGCAAAATTATGAAATTTAAATCATAATTAGAATAAATTCATATAACCTTATATGCATGAAAGGTTCTGGAGATATGGAGGTGCAAAAAGTGCATATTTTAAGACATACTCACTGACTCACTGATCACTCATCAAATTGATGAAGCACTTCCGCTATAGCTAAAGAGCTAAAATTTGGTACACGAGTAGATCTAGGTGAGCAATGAACCAGAAAAAATCTGAAAACCCTAAAATTTTAACCAAGGGGGCGGAGCTACGTCCATAAAAATTAAAATCTGTGCTAGTGAGCTAAAATTTGCTACAGAACTAGGTATAGGTAAGCAATAAACTAAAAAAATTTTAAAACCCGAAAATTTTGGTCAGGAGGGCGGGCCTACGCCCATAAAGGCTAGAATTAAAAAGCAAATCTAAGGCGCTTAATGGAAGCTATTTTATTGAAATTCGGTATGCATGCTGCGATAAAGCAAGCCTTAAAGTTTTTAATTAAAAAAGTGGGCGTTGACACGCCCATACAATTTCAACCTCATTTTCGTGTACTACGGCTCAGCATATTTAGATATACTATTTCTGTATGTATTATTATCCGTTTGCAACGAAACTTAGCACAAATAATAAGCACTGGCTGAAAAAATCTTAAGTTTGGAAAAGTGGGCGGGGTTACGCCCATTAAAATTATAAACGAAAAGTTGCCCTAAGGAGCTGAAATTTGATACACGAATAGGTATAGGGGAGAAAACAACAAGAAAACCCTGCAAACCCGGAAATTTTAGTCAAAGAGGCGGGGTTGAGCCCATAAAAATTAAAAATTAAAAGTTGCGCTTGTGAGCTGAAATTTGAGACACAAGTAGGTCTAGGTGAGAAACCAACTAGAGAAATCTGAAACACAAAAAAAATTTACCAGAATGGGCGGGGCCACGCTACTATTGTTTGAACCTGAAAACTTACAGCCTTATTTATAAAACTTACTAAGGGCCAATTTCACCAACTCTATTTAAATATCAATTCATATTTAAATGTCGATTTTCATGAATTTTTGTATGGAAAAATGAGTTTTAAATATGAATTGGTATTTAAATAAGTTGGTGAAATTGGCTCTAAGACTTTTTAAGAAAATTTTTTTATGAAAATTTGTCTTAAAACCCCTTTATAAAGCCTTAATAAGTTATATAAATAAGGCTGTTAATATACAGCTTTTAACTTAAGCCATTTTAGTGAAACCTTGCATATACGTTACACTTATACAATACTTTAAACTATCACCTAAAAAAGTGGGCATGCTAACTCCCATAAAATTTTAGCCTTGTGTTTAATCTACTTCGGTCTAGCATATTTTAGAAGAAAATAAGCATGAATTATAAGCGCGGCTCACAACGATATTATGAGTTTAAAATAGCGGGAGGGGTAATGCTCATAAAATTATAAGGCAAAGTTCACGCTAAAGAGCTGAAGTTTTATACACAAGCAAGTGTAGATGAGTAAGCCAATGGAAAAATCTTAAAACCAAGAAGCTTTATCTGCTAAAACTCTAATTCGCAGTAGAGTGCTGAAATTTGGTACACAAATTAATCTAGATCAGAGATCACTTAGAAAAATCTAAGAAACCAGAAGTTTCAATCAGGGGTTTGGAACAAGCACTGTTAACTCAAAATTAAGTTAAAATTTATTGAAACTTTTCATCCACATTGCACTTATCCAAAGCAAAAATTTCCTGTTTTGAAAAGTGGACGCGACTACACCCATAAATCGTAGCTTTTTCTTTCATGTACTTCGGCTTAGCAGTTTTTAGTCATGTACTTCTCATGAGATTTTTCCTACAAAACTTTACATGAACCATAAGCACTAACAGATATAAAAGTCGGCGGGGCCATACCCATAATAATTTTAAGTAATATTATGCTGCAGAGAGCTGAAATTTTGTAGACAAATAGTCCTAATTATTTACTCTATCGGAAAATCCAAAAATTAAAGCATCAGCTACCCTATTGAAACTTTACATACACATTGGGCATACCCTTTTGATTTATGTACTTCGGCTAAGCAGACTTTAATATGTAAATATATTCAGAAAATAGGCGGGATCACTCCCACTAGTATTGACGCTGTATTTTACATGTTTCTTTCCAGACGACTCTTAACAAATAGCGTACACACTGGGGACCCGTTGTAATAGCACAATAATTCATTTTTAAGATCTACAATCCAACACCCATCACGCTCGCTCTAACCCATTATGTAATGCAACTATGCCATTTTCAACTGGCACAGTGATCATTAATAGAAATAAGACATACTAGAACTTTTAAGTTTAAAAAGTGTTATTATAGAAAATTTTTCAAAAAGTAGTCAGATCCTCACAAAAACATCAATGTGAAAAAAGGCCAAGTTCCTATCAAAAATTTCGGCCATCAAAAGCAGTGAGATATTAATTTTGACCAAGTTCTTGTTTGGCACAACACCTATCACTGACATATGCTATGCATTATATATATTTGTAATCGTAAGGGTGTCATATAATTTCTTGATAATCTGGTAACTTGGCAATATTTTTACCTTTCTTAAAAAGGAGAGAATAATGTATATTTGTTCATTTCTTTATATCGGTAAAAATGTTGTCAAGTTAACAGATTATCAAAAAATTATATGACACACTTACGATTACAAATGTATATAATGCATAGCATATGTCAGTGATAGGTGTTGTGCCAAACAAGAACTTGCTCAAAATTAATATCTCACTGCTTTTGATGGCCGAAATTTTTGATAGGAACTTGGCCTTTTTTCACATTGATGTTTTTGGGAGGATTTATTTTTCAAAAATCTTCAAGTCAAGCCAAAAAAATCTTTTTTGTTATTCTATTGAATGAAAATGAGTTAACATTTGTTTTGTTTCTTGTGAACTATTAAAAGTAAAGCCAACTAACACAAAATATTTACTGTATAAAATATGTGTAAGATCATTATGAAGCAAATCAGAAAATTTTTAGGTAGTTTATTAAAAAAAATCCCTCAATAATATATTAAAAGTACCAAAAGTAAAATTTTAAAAAATCTTATTTTTAGATAAGAAATCTTTTTTGTCGTTTTAACATGTCTAAAAACTTCAAAAATAAGATAAATCTTCACATATGGCAACACTGTGTGTAGATACAATGTATCTGCGGCATTCTTAATACTTGTCGATAGGTTTTGAAAGGGTTTACATTGTCAATGTTTTATAATGCAGAGTTTGTTGGAATACAAAACAATTTACATTTTCTACCTTAGCCAGACAGCCTGCTGTTTTGCTTATTATTTTTGTATTGTCATAACAGCATTGCCAAATGCAAATAACGCCTAAGCTTAAGAGGTTACTTAAAGCAATTCTTAAGTAGACGTGGCTGTTTGTCAAAGCATACCTTAAAACAAAAAGAAATCTATGAAAACAAAACTAAAATAAATAAAAACTAAAAATTTTTCAAAAAAATAATATAAAACTCAAAATGTTTAATTTGTTTTTTTTTTAATAAAAAAAATAAAATTTTATTGCATTTTTTTCGTTTTTTTTAGGATTATAAATTCATGGTGGTTTTCTTTACCAATTAATAAGGATTTGTTTTTGGGTTTATAAGTTATTTCTATATATAAATATTTATGTATACATAATTATTTGTTTTTTTTTATAACTAATTATAATTAACCGCTAAATTTCTAAAACTTTATACAGGCTTTATTTATTACATACTTTGCTTCCGTTTTCGCTTTTCTCTGTTAGTTGTTATTTATAGTTTTAAAAATTGGCTTCTTATTAAAAATTCTGTAAAAGATGTTTTTTTTTATAAAATAAGTTGAGCCATTATTTTTTTTTACTATATTTAAAAATTCTTTCTTTTCATTCTTAATTTTTATTTTAAACCAATTTATATATCAATTATTAGATATTTATTTAAAAATGCATTTTAAGACTTTTTGGATGTAATACAATTTTGCTTTTGTAATTTTGTTTGAAGAGTTCATATTATATACTTTTAACTTTTTAAACAAAAATTTTACTTGAAAAAAATCAAAAGTAAAAGACTTCAAACACGCTGCCATTTACCAGACGACTTCAAAAGTTTCTACACATTTCTTTTTTAACTTTAAATTTAAATATAAATTAATATTTACAATTTGTAAGTTTTAGTGATTAATTGCTAATTTTGTATATGTATGTATGTTTATAATTTTAAATTATTGTATTTTTTTTTGTTTTTAGTTTTTTAACACTAAATCCTTTTTTTGTTTTCAAGAAAAAAATATGAAATATTTTACAAATGTATTTTATTACTGATATTTTATTCGATTTGTTTTTATTTATTTATTTTTTTTTTCAATATTAATTTCTTTTTCTTTACATTTTATGGCTTGGCTTTTGGCAGTGGCAGTATGGTTTGCTTTTTATTTCCTGTTTTTTCCCCTTTTTTTTTTGCTTTGTTTTTATTCCAATTTTCTCCATTTCCCTACACCTAACTGATTTCATTTTGTATGACATATATTTTTTCAAGATTTCCTTAGTGTGTTTTCATTTAAATATTTATAAAGTCAGTCTATTTAAGAAAAATATTTAGAAAAAAAAAATTATATATTATAATAATTAACAGAAGAAATTGTTCGAGTAGTTTAGCTTGTTTGTTTATTTTAAATAAACATCATCTTATTTTTTTTTCTTTTTATAAATTATAATATGTAGATATTGTGCTTTTCGTTTTTGTTTTGCAATATTCTCAGTAGTTTTTCTTAAATAGTATTATGGAAAAAAGTGGACTAGATTTTTATATATATTTATGTATATATATTTTTTTATTAGTTAAATAGCTTTCTTTGTTTTCTCTATAGTACTTTAAAGAAAAGAAGAAATAATAATTAAAAATTACTTTACTAGATTTGAAATATGGCCGCTGTTTCTGCTACATTCCCATTATTTTTATTAACAAGTTGAGAAAACAGCAAGAAATTTTTCTTTTTTTTTTTATACAAGAGATTTTAACCTCAAATAATAATAGTCAAGTGTAAATAAAATTTCCCTCTCTAACACTCAGATTAAAAAGAAAAGAAGCAACAAAAGCAACAAGTTAAAATGTTCTAAGTTCTTCCTCCCTTTTCATTATATGTATACGCAAACAAACTCTTTACAATTGACTAAAACTACTTGTGGATACCCAATGATTTGTATCAGGTCGTACCATTAACTATATAGGACCATAATCACTCAAAGCCTGACCCGGATGCTGGGCACCTGGCCCACCCGGCAGTGAAACTACTACGGAAACAGCGCGCGAATCTACCATAGAACCGGGAGTACCTTGATTACCACCATTGCCGCCTCCGCCGGCACCACCACCGCCCCCATTGCCATAAACATTACCGGGCGCATTCATGCCGCCGTTTCCACCGCCACCGCCATGCATTATACTGCCAGGAGGAGCCCCAACACCGTGCATACCACTGCCGCCAACCGTACTATTGCCTGCCGTGCTCATAAGAGTGCCATGACCACCCAGCACACTACCACCGCCAATCGTACTGCCGCCGCCGCCACCACCGCCCATCGTTGAAGCTCCGCCCGACTCTCCATGTCATACATGACTGGCAGCTGGCTGCTTCAAAACATGATGGTGCAAATGGTGGTGGCTGGTAGAAGCCACCGAAGCACCTCCCGCCTGGGTGTAGGGGGTAGCCAGTAGAGATCCGGCAGCGGAGCCTACCGGCATACCCATGCCAGAGCCAGCATATGGATGTGGTATGGGCGGACGCTGTTTGATGAGCGCCTGATTAGCACCGGTTCGATCGGGTTGGCCAAACAGTCGTCTCCAAAAGCGACGCCAACTCTCTAACGTCTTGCCCGACCATATCCATACACCGGATGTTATGCCCACCGCCAAAGCCATAAAGTATTTTAACATTAAAACCGAATACAAAGGTTTCTTACCAGGTCCCTTGATTTGAGCGCAAGGACAGGCCAAGGCTTTAATCCAATCCTCGAAGTAGGCTGCCTCATACAAATAACAGCCAATGACTATAGTAGCCGGGACGGTATACAGCACCGAGAAGATGCCTATGCGTATCATTAATTTCTCCAATTTGTCTGCCTTAACACCAGCTCCGACACCTCCCTGCTGCTTAATCACCGATCTAATGCGAAACAGGGAAACAAAGCCGGCCATCAAAAACGTAGTGCCTATCACCAGGTACACAAACAAAGGAGCCAACACAAACGTTTTCAAATGATCTGGATTAAGATTTCCCACATAGCAAATGCCCAAAATGGGGTCACCATCCACAGCTGAGAGCAGCAATACAGCCACAGACTGCACAGTGGGTATAAGCCAGGCCGCCAAATGAAAATACTGCGAATGTTTGGTAATTGCTTCATTGCCCCATTTCAAGCCAGCCGCCAGGAACCAGGTGAAGCTCAAAATAACCCACCATATCGAGGAAGCCATGCCAAAGAAATAGGTCATTAGAAAAACCAAAGTGCAGGAATGAGGTCCCGTGGAACTCTCCTTCAATAAGCGACCATCACAAGCAATTTCCTCGTTTTGCAAAAAGTTTTTGGATAAATAGCCGACGGCCACCATAAAATAGCAGGCCGACAAGAACACAATAGGCCGCTCGGGATATTTAAATCTTTCGGTGTCGATGATGAAGGTGGTGAGTGTCATGAGAGTGCTGCAGAAGCAGAGGCCTGACCACAGCGTTATCCATATGCCGGCGAACTCCTTTTCGTCGTTTGTGAAGAACGGGCCCTTGCAGGGAATTGCGCAGTTTTGAACGCCGGCGATTCTTGACACAGTCGAATTCATGTACCATGGATAGTGTAGCGGTGGCTGCATCAGTTGGGCTTCCTTCCCCAGGAGTATGAGAGGTGGACGACATGAGCATGTGCATTCTTTTGCGTTTGTTTTTTCTCCTAGGGAGCTTTGGCAGTTTTTTGAATTCTTGCCTTTACATTTTTGGGAGCCAGATGAAGAACCCGAACCGGACTGTTTTCGTTTGCCGCCGCCTGAAGAACCGCCACCAGAAGAATCTCCACGGCCACCACTACCACTGCCGCCAGTAGAAGATCCACCAGCTGATGAGGAGTCTGTATAGGAGGGCTGTTCCATGCAGAGATTTTCGGGATCTCCATGATAAGGTAAATGTTCACAAGCCATTCTCTCAGGCCACTCAAAACTGTACTGCTGCATAATGGGTGCGCAGCCAGCACGAGCTCTCTCACATACCGAACGGCACACTGGCAAGGGTTTGTGATAGTCCTCCAAACAAATGGGTGTGTACATGGAGCATAAGAAGAATTTCAAATCGGGAGAGCATTTGATTTCGACCAAAGGCCAAAACTGATGTACCTCCAAGCCGGCCTCATCTTGTGTTTCATGATTCATTTCATTGGGGAAAGAAGTCATATTGTAGCCTATGCCACGACACATGGGTATCGTTATTTCTTCGCATCTAGAGTTGGGATCTTTGGGTATGGCGGGCAAACCATAACCAGGTGCTGGACTAACTTCCAGTGAATGCATGCCTAGGCCCATATTGCCGCCCATGCCCACACCAGCCACTCCTCCGCCATTGTCTGACATGTGTTGCAAACCATCCGCTCGGCAGCTGTGATGGCAACTTAGCAATAGCATAGAGATGATAAAATACAGGCATGTCTCTCTTGATGTTTTATGTGTTGAATGCAACGTCATGTTTAAATAGAATGAGGCACGGAGCGAGATAGAGAGAGCGAGAGGGAACAGTTGAAGAGAGACACGGAGAGTTAGAAGAAGAAGTTTGCAAATCTTCTGGGCGTTTAATGATTTTTATTATTTATTTTAGTTTTTTTGGTTTGGTTTTAGATAATTTTCAGGAAATATAAAGCGTTAACAGCTTTCCTTCCTCCTTTTTTTTTTTGCTTAAGTTGAAAATAGCTGTGTGCTTTTGTTTGTTGTAATCCGACTATACGTTTAAAGTTAAAATTCCAACAAACTTAAAAAAAGTCACAGCGTCAAATAAAGAGATTTCGAAATTTAAAAAACATCTGTAAAGAAAAAGGAGAAATAAAGACAAAATTATTATTATGTATCTATTAGGTTTTTATTTCAGAAACACAATTATAAATATAGTTAGAAAAATAAGCTTATTATGTATTTTTAAACTGTTGACTGATTTGAGTCACAGCTGTCAGCTGCTTGACTGGTTTAATTAAAAATTTTTATGTTTATGTATGGCGTAAGCTTTTGAAAACAATAAACACACGTGAATATATACATACATATATACATATGTATGAGTATTTAGTTTCGCATTTGGTTTTACTTCACAAACATTATTCTGACTGTTCGCCTATGTCACCAAGTATTTTTTTTTTCTAATAACGCATGTAGATATGTATCTATGTCATTTTAAGCGGTGAAAAGATTAAGTAAAGATATCTTTTTTATGGTCTTAACGGCCTGTCTCACGATGTCGGCAGGAAACGTTCGATTGATTACTCTTATTGAAAATAAAAGCAAATTTTCCTATTTCATTGTTGGCTTAAATACAAGTTGTCGATCGGATGCTTTCAGTCGTCATCGTGGGACAGGCAGTTAATAGTTGAGTGAAAGTTTAGCGGGCTCAATAGAAGGCTTGAATTAGTTCTTCGGTATTTAGGTCCCTGAAGACTACCAAAGATATACATATAGTGTAGCACGTGTGTTTTTCCATATTTTACGCAAATGACCACTATAATCTTCTGAATTAATTTTCATTAAAAAATCAAGATTTTCATAATCGATTATTTAAATTTCTAAAATTATATCACAAACTTGATCAATTGGGTAACATTTAGGACCCTCAAAACTACTACTAGTGGATATACGTTTGCTCTTCCATATTTGACCAAAATTACCACAAATCTTCTCAACAAATTTCATTAAAAAGTCATATTTGTCAAAATCAATTATTTCACAATTTCGAGAGAATCCATCGAAGGCAAAACAAAATTTTACGGTTAATAACATCGGCTCTATGGTACATCCAAAATTCTATTATACATCGTGATTTAAATATGCCACTAGTGACTGAAGAAATTGCAAAATACGCAGGCAAATATTTAACAAAACTCGAATCACATCCTAATCCGCTTGCTCGTAATACTTGAAAATACTTCCCCGCCCCCCCCTTTTTTTTGATTATCACTACTAATGTATTATTTATAACTACCACTAAGTTTATGTCCGACACTGGTCGGGCCTAATAATTTTTTTTATAGATTTAAGATTTGAATACTTATTGTTAGTTCATATATGAAGATACAATAAATAAATACATGCATTAAAAAAAAAGTCATATTTGTCAAAATCAATTATTTCAATTACTAAAATTATTTCAGAAACTAGATCAATTGGGCCACATTTGGAACCCTTAACACTACCCCCACTATATACTGCAGTACGTTTGCCCTTCCATATTTGGCCAAATTGATCACTAATCTCAAGCTAATTATGTTTTCTTAAATCTAATCTGTTGGCTCTACTAGACATATTTCCAACATCCTATTTTTATAATTTCTTAGAGAATTAAAAAAAAATTATATATTTCGTTCCAGTTCCGAGGATTTGGAATCCTACTCCATTTAGCCACTACTGTTAAATAGCTAATAGTGCTCTGTTATGTGCTTATGTTATGTTATGTTAGAAATTTTGGTTTGCTGTCTCTGCTAGTTAACCCTACCGCTCGACTAGTCATCGACTTGTACATGGCATTGACATAACGCCGGCAGAACAACTGTGAAAAATCCATCAACTTCCTTGTTTTGGTGAACACGTGCGATGTCCATGTTCAGGCATATCAAAGTATTTTGCGGTAGTGCAACAGAGATGAATATTTACCAATTTTCTTTGTCTCTTTTCTTTCTATTGAAATATGGTTGCAGACGTAAAATCTCATGGCGAACATTGTTGCTCAGGCATATGCTCGGGTATTGATGTCAGAGCATGGACAAAAGTTAGACATGAGCGGTCTCCATTAGCCATTTGCGATGTCCGACATGATGCCCATACCAAGTTCATGGCTAGTGGAGACCGCTAGTAAATTCGAATTTATTTTTCGCCTTTGTGTTTCTTTGGAATGTAGCCTTAAAATGTAGTGATAAGTAAAACGAAAGACGATGCAATACGCATTCGTTTTCTTCCCAAAAAATGGCCTGTAGAAAGGCCTACTCAGTGGTTATGTTTTCTTTATGCTTTTCTCATTTTCCTTGATATCTTATTTTCCCTCCCCTAATGTCACTATGTAATATAAAGTGACATTAAAAAGTGTATATACATACCCTGTCGGAAATTACGTTAACTTTAAACTAACTTTAAGCTAACTATTTCGCAAGTAGTACTGACTGACACTTAGATTACTTTTAATGTAATCAACTGACTTTTTTAACATTGCGATGTCACAGGCGGTAGAAAATTGTCTCACTCTGCATTACTTTGAGCTAACTTAAAGTTGATTTTTTTTAAATCACCTGGTAGTCAGTAAATTAAAAAAAATTCCTGGGGTTCAAACATGTATCATCACACGTTGTGTACTCAACGCGCTACTCAGCTAAGGTACCACCTAAAATAACAACAGCAAAATTTTAATATAAAACTGAAATGAGTTTTAAAATAGCTGAGAATATATTTGTTGGCTCTCATCAAATTCGTCGATTACGTACTCAACTTAAGAATTAATTTTGGGTTTGTTCTGGATGACATTTCAGTTAGCTTTTAGTCAGTCTAAGGAAAGTTAACTATAAGTTAACTATTTTTTGTAGTCAACCACACATTCTGCGACAGGGTCTATGTATTTATAAATTTACAGAAAATAATAAAAACAACTTTGCAAAGAAAAATCAACTCTAATAATTGAACACGTCGAGAGTTATAATTTGGTGCCATATTTGTGGGTATGTATGTCTGTGTCTATAACTACATATGTATATACATATGTATATGTATCTGAACACTTGCATACATAGTTGGGAAATATTTGCTGTGTATTGAGAGAGCAGGGCTCAATCAAATGACATCAATCAAAATCAGTGATTTTTATTAAATATGACAGCCATAAACGGCTGCTGCTGGCTGGGATTCAACTGGAAGCTGGTAAGCCTTAAGTTATTTTGTTTTAAATGGGGAAAAATTCAAAATATATACACACATACATACATACGTACATATGTATATATACATACATATATACACATAAGGCTAAACATAAAAAGCTGAAGACATTAGTTTTCGTATTTTCACAAACATGAGACAAAAAGCTATCATTTGATTTATTTTTATTGTTTTGTATTTTGTAAAATAGAGTGTTGAAACTTTTTACTTTTAAATAAATTATATTCAATTGAATGCTCTTTTCTATATTATATAAGAAAACACATTTTTCTTGTAGTGTAGACAATTTTATTTGGAATTTTACTTTCGCAGTAATCTTAAATCAGAAAAAATTTAAACAATATTTTTTCCGTAATAAGTTTAAACTAGAAAAAAAGAAATAAAAATCAGAATCACAGTTTAACATTTCAGTAAAATGTTTTTTTTTTTTATTAAAAATACATTAAAATTGATTATTGAGGGGCTTAGCTGGATCCAATGCGCATTTCACTGTTGCTAATGCAGGTCATCAGGGAACCTTTACCCAAAAATTTCTTAGAACAACTAGAGTTATTATGTTAAACTTCCATTTAACCAAATAAGAAGTTTAACTAATATCAAAGTTAAAAAAAACAGTTATTAAAAAATCCGAATCATTTTGGACAATAGATCTTTTATTAAAAGATAAAACAAACATTTCTTTTAACCCTTCTTCTTATGGAAAAGATGTTTCAGCGTCCCACTTCCACATACAAATGTGATTTTTTCTCTTTAAAAACGACTCAACGTTTTTTATAGAAAAATTGATCCTAATATAAAAAAAAATTTTATAGGAAAGATGCTTCAAGAGGAAAATTTTTTACAGAGGATAAAGTTGCCGGAAATCATATATATGTATATACATATATATTTTTATATAAAAGTTGTATAAATTTCTACAGAAGTATTACTCTAACCGAGACGATTTTAGAAAAATTGTCTTAACCGTGTTTCCATAAGCCAGGCAGCCTACTCGTCTAGACAATTTGTATGAAAATCACAATTTTATACTACAGAAATGTTACTCTAACCAAACAGACTTAATTTTTTTTTTTTCTATAAAAAGTTTTCCTTCCAGTTAGCTTTTTCCTATAGAAAGTGCACAGCGACAGTTTTTCTCATAAAATGTTCACAAAGAAAATTTTTTGTCCTCTACAAGGCAAATATTTTCACACTAAAATTTGCACTTAACAAGACAACATTTCCTGAGGGGAACAGTTGCCCTGCCCTTCAACAATATAACATATTTTGTAGACAAAGTTGTCCCCAAAAATTACATCAACGAGACAACTTTCCTGTGGAAAAAAAATTGTTCGCAATGAGACTACGTTTTCTATAGAAAAAGTTTCCCTTAATAAGAAGAAAAATTTAAACTAAGCAATAGAAGCTTTGCTCTTAACTTAGTAAATGTTCATGTAAAAATAATTCAATATCGACGTAGCAACTTTTTCTGTACCAAGAATCACCCTAAATTTGACGCCTTTACACCAGTTTAATCTAAAGAGACATTTCTTATAGAATATTTTCTCTCAAAGAAAGTTGCTTTACAGGATAAAACTTTTTTTCACGAAAAAATCGCTCTAAGCAAGACAACATTGCTTATAGAAAAAATTTTTCTCATAGGAAAAGTTGCCCTTTGCCAAACAGCGAAAATTTTCCTACTTTTTCTGCAGAAATGTTGCCCAAAACCACTTTTTCTTCACAAATGTTAACCATTTGCTATAGAAATGAGGCAATTTTTATTTTTAGAGCTATGCTCTTTATGTCACGACACAGGAGCTAGGACGTAATTTTCGAAACAAAAATAATCGACACTATTACAGTTATAAATTTATTTTTGTTTCAATTTCTTTGTACTTAAAAGTAGAATACGAAAATAAACGAAAAAAATTGTTGATTTTGTTTTTTTTTTGTTGGAAGTGAATGAAACAAAAGCAATGAGGATGATTGCACAATTTGTTTTTGTATTGTTTTCGCACAGTATAATAATGGAAAATAAATAGAAACGTTTTGAAATATTTGCACGAATTTGATCTCATCATGTAATATAATTTTATTGCATTGTTATTTAACACATGAAATTTTGTTTTGTATAGCTAAGCAGCATAGCTCTAACCGAGTGTCCTACGACATCTCTCTTCTTTTTTTTTATTATTTTATTTTGCTAAACAAAACAACATTTGCTTTTAAAAAATTTAATACCTACAACTTTTATTTGTTTCGAAGAAAATATGCCAAGCGTTTTAAATTTACACTTAAAACTAGAGTAAGAAATAACACTTTTGCTTTTCATACGCATTCATTAGGAAGAATTAATTAACACTATACAATTGTGTATATGAACGGTTGCCATCACATTAAAAATGTTTTACTATTTGCATGAACAATATCAAGTTACATCAACAAACTAACAAAAAAAAAATGACACACAATTTACAACAAATTTTCTATTAATTACAGAAATGAAAAAAAAATAAATATTTAACTAGCATCAAGTTTATTAAATGAAAAAATAAATACATACATACATACACATGCAAATATTTTTCATATTCCTTTAAAAAAATTTAAAGGGGTTGGGTGCGAGGAAATAAATTTTTTTATTTCCAAATAAAAAAAGGGTCCATAATAAATTATATAACTTATGCAGCAAATAAAATGAAATAAAAAAACCCAACTACTGTAAAATTTCTTTAAGTGTATGATGTTTTTTTTTTATAAATAATATAAGCTACAGATACAGCACTTGTTGTTTTTATAAATATTATTATAAATTTAATATATTAATATATGTGACAGCGCATAGAGAAAGGGACCTAAGGTTAAAAAAAAGTCAATTTTCACTTTTTTTCTTTTTTTTTTTGATGTGGACAACATCTGAGCATCGAATGAGAGCGATCCCATGCCTTAAAAGTGTTCCCTCCCAGAGATATGCGCATTTTATGATGTTATGGTACACCAAAGATACACGTACTTAAATCTTTAAAATGGCTCTCCTGAAAAAAACCGGTTTTTACCCTTAGGTCCCTTTTTATTTTGCGCGTCACATATATAAACTTCAAATATTAAATTTCTTGTTGTTAAATGTCATAACAGAGTTTTATAATGCTTGATAGTTTGTGTATACATGATAGTTTTCGCAAAGATTATATTTATGTATGCACGTTTAAAAGATATTTTTTCAAAACCACAAAATCTCATATCAAAACACAGTAGCCCAGAAAATTAATAACCACAACGTTGCTGTTATTTTTTTCCAAAGCACAAAAAATATTATAAATGGCTATGCAGTACAATTAAAAAAAATTATTTAATAAATAAAAAAAGAAATGCTTATTAAGTGTTCGAAAATATGTTGAGAATTGTACCTGCAGCTTTAAATATGACAAGAAATAATACGTAGTCTGTCAGTGAACTTCAACTTAAAAAGTACTTTTAACGTAGATGCATATATATTTACTTACAGGTACATATGTACATTAGGGTGGCCGTTTTAAATTTTTTTTTTATTTCATCTACTCTTACCCCCAAATCGGTTCAGTTTTATGTAAAAAAGAAATACAAAAAATTTCATACCAATAAGTTGTGTTTTGGGGGGTGCGTCCGGCCCTCAAAGTTGGCCGGTAAATATATATCGTGCCATAACCGCCAAAAAAGCTTAACCGACACATTTTTTGTACCTGTTTTTTTTTTAAATCGATTATTTACGATCGCTAATAATTGAATTTGATACAAATTCAAATTCGAGAGTTATGCAGCTTAAGCGTTTTTGGCGTTTATGGCACGATATGTTTTTTTGTAATATTATTAAGCACTTGATCATCATTTTAACATGCAAAAAATTATTTTCTTAGACACTAATAAAATTTTTGTTGTTAATATTTTCAATTAAAAATTTAATGGAATCAATTAAAAATTTAATTGAATCAATGAAACAATTATCAATTAAAAATTTAATTGAATCAATTAAAAATTTAATTAAATCAATTAAAAATTTAATTAAATCAATTAAAAATTTAATTGCTTCGATCTTCAATTAATTCTAATTGCTAGAATTAATTTTTTACAGGTATAATTTTAAGTATAAAAACTTAATTGATTAGAAAGAAAATTTAATTAAATTTTTAATTGACATTTTTAATAAAAAAATTCGTTTAATATATTCTCCATTTCCAAACAACAATTGATGAACAACATAGATAACTCTCAAACCTAATATTATTGGAATATATAAAACACAACGAATTTCATCCAAGCAACCCTCGTAACTACTTCCTTCGTTTCTTTTTTATATTTACTTAGCACTCGATATAACAAACTAAAAATCAAAGCGTATAGACAGACATATTTTCATTTTAATAAATAACTAAGTACTTCATACATACATACACTCGTGTGTATGTACATCAGCTATTCCTTTTATATTCACTCAACTCAACTCCATTCATGACTTGCATATGACTATTAAAAATATTCCAATATTTGCTTAACTAGAATTTTTCATTTATTTTATTTTTCCAATACTCACTTATTTTCAAGGAAATTTACACTTAAACTCATAAAATAAACATGATTAGCGTTGCACTACTAAATACTTCTATATAAGTATATTCTATATGTATTTTTTTATAACAAACTTATTCCTTTTTTTATAGTCTGCATCATTCTCCAGCACTTGAAGTTGCCAACCGATTTTTTTCTATACCTTTTTAAGGTAAACCAACCATAATTTAAAAAAAGACATGTTTATAAAACAAGACAATAACAAAAATTAACAAATCACAAAACAAACACTTGATAATTTATTTAAAAAACAAAAAACGACTATCATGTAATTATTCCTTTTGAAAAAGAAAAAAATATTTTTCAACTTTATGAATAATAAAAAGATGACTTAAAAGTTTCTTTATTTTTTTAAATAAAATTTATGTAAATTAAGTGTAAACACTTTAAAAATTTCTATGAAGGAATAACTTTAATATGGAATTGTTTTTATTGTATGTCCAAAGGCAAAACAATTTTTTTACACAATGTTTCTAAGACAAATTTTTCCATAGAGAAATTGCTTTGAGTAAAGCAACATTTTCTATAGAAAAATTCCTGTGAATAAAATTGCACTGAATAAAGCAACCTTTTCTATAGAAAAATTACTCTGGAAAAACAACCTTTTCTATAGAAAAATTATCCTAAAAAACAACCCTTTTCTATAGAAATACCGATCTGAAAAAGCAATATTTTCTATAGAAAAGTTACTCTGAAAAAAGCAACCTTTTTTATAGAAAAATTGCTTTGAATAAAGCAACTTTTTCTTTAAAAAAATTTCTTTCAATAAACCAACTTTTTGTATGAAAAAAATTGCTCTGAAAAAAAGAAAATTTTTCTATGAAAAATTTGCTTTAAAAATAGTCAAGATTTTCTATAAAAATGGCTTTAAAAAAATCAAGAATTTTTATAAAAAAATTGCCTTGAAAAAGACAAGTTTTTTCTGTAGAAAAATTGGTTTGAAAAAGTCCAAATTTTTTGTAGAAAAATTGCTTTGAAAAAGTTCAAATTTCATATAGAAAAATTGCTTTGAAATAGCCAAAATAGAAATTGCGTTAAAAAAGTCACGATTTTATATAGAAAAATTGCTTTGAAAAACCAAAAATTTTCTGTAGAAAAATTGATTTGAAAAAGTCAAGATTGTCTATAAAAAAATTGCTTTGAAAAAGTCGAGATTTTCTATAGAAAATGCTTTAAAAAGTCAATGTTTTCTATAGAAAAATTGCTTTGAAAAAGTCAAAAATTTTTATAGAAAATTCGCTTTGAAAAATCCACATTTTCTATAAAAAAAATTGCTTTGAAAAAGTCAAGATATTTTATAGAAAATTTGCTTTGGAAGAATTAAGATTTTCTATAGAAAAATTAATTTGAAAAAGTCAAGATTTTATATAGAAAAATTGCTTCGAAAAAGTGAAGGTTTTCTACCGAAAAATTGCTTTGAAAAAAGTGCCACATCAAATTTTTTTCATAGAATAGTCGACTGTATCGTACGGGACAATTTTCTTGTATAAACGTCGAATGTGTCGTCAAAGTAGACTTTTCTATAAAAAAAAGTGAGATGTGATACACTTTTTTTATAGAAAAGTAGACACACAGCACACTTTTCTCATACAAAAGTCGACTGCGTCATCACAGCACATTTTGCTTAAAGAAAAGTCGAATACACTTTTCTTAGAGAAAAGTCGATGGCAGCATCACAGCTTATTTTTCTTATAGAAAATTCTATTGTAATATAACAGCCACATTTTTCTTATAGAAAAGTTGTTGTGAAATAGTGAAAATCTTCCATAGTAAAGTTGCTCTGAAAACAAAATATTTTTAGAGTAAGTTTCTTTTAAAAATAACGTTTTTTTTAATTGCTTCATAATTTAATAGTTTCAAGTTTTTTGCATAAAAAACTTTTTAAAATATTTTTTTCAAGATTTTATTTAAATTTTAAATAAAATCTTTCAGCTGTTATTACAAATTTTATTGTAATACAGCTTCCGTTTAAATAAAAACCAGATGCCTAAATACATAAGTAGCAAAAGCATAAAGCAAAATCACTATTACTACTGGTTGGCTAAATTGTTTTTCATACCAAAAAAAAAAAATTAACAATCTCTTTATTAACCAAACTATGTACATTGTACACCAACTACATTTAAAGCAAAATATTTTTTAAAGTCCATTTCAAATAGTCTCAAGTATATTTACCAATGCTCTTTAGGAAAACACAAACCATAAGAATCAAAAAATGTTAGAAAAACAAATCTTTTAAACAAGATCATTAAGCACGATCTTTATAAAAACATCAAACAAGAAATTGCTGGCAACCAAACAAACCAACCAACCGATCGATCGACCGACTAGTCGTTCAAAACGTGAACAATTCTTCAGCATTTTAAGGCATTAAACTGTAGAAAAACATGACTTAAAACAGTCCTAGCTACTTTATTTTTTTAATTTATTTTGTCATTCTCCACGTCATCAGTTTTGTCAGCCTTTACAACAAAGTCGTCATCATCATCATTATCATTGACGTTTAGTTTGAGGTCCAGCAGAAACATTGTTTGTTAATTCCAATGTTCTTGTATTTTTTTGTTGAAGCTAGCAAAATTGCATTTGAAAATAAAATCCTAAATGATCTCAAGTTGAAGATTTTCTTAAGAAAAAAATAGCCACCTATAAGTAGTTGACTAGACAATGAATTATGTATGCATGTATGGTAAAGGAATATGTTTTGGATGCAGATGGTGGCAATGTTAGCTGATGGCTGGTAAAGTAAGCAACTTTTTCTGCAGTAAATATTTTATAGATACTTAGTATTGCTCTTTTAAGGAGACATTGTCCCCAAAGCAATGTTTTTTTTTAAATAGTACCCTAGGGTATTTAGGTTTCATTTATAGGTAAAATTGTGAACAGTTCCAAGTATAAAATTTCCTAGAGAATAGATTTTTAGGGAAAAAAAGGGAACCTACACTGAGGGAAAAATGGCGTTAAAAAATCAACAACGCGTGTGGTAAATTTAACAATGTAAGTTGTCAACTTACAACAACAAACTGACGTGTATGAACTGACAATGGTGTCAACTTTTGGTTCTTGAAAAAGCTGGTTGTCACAAAAGTTGTTGATACAATTTCGACAATAAAAGTGATCACGTATGGCATTAATTTTTTCTCTGTGTGTATAATTGGTAGCTTTGATTTATATAAAAATTGTCTTCCTATTTTCAACTTCGTGTACAAAAAAAGACTTTAAAAATTATTGATATTTTTTAAACGATTTTATAAGATATGTTATATACATTTATGTTCAGTTAATAAAACAGGCACCTCCTCGACATCTCATATTCTCTTATAGTTCCCAGTTTTACTTTCAGCTTATACGTAAAACTGAGAACTATTATTAAGAGCAATTCCCGTGTGCGGTATTTTGAGGACGCCTGCTCTACATAAGTATGCAAATTTCTTTCAAAGTAATGACTTGTTATGAAGAATTATAAAAAAAAAACATTTTGAAAAAAAATAGTTTGCAGTTTTATTCAAGCTTCAACACAAAAAATTTACCGCTAAATTAAAAAAAATAAAAGAGAAAATATTTACATTCGTAATTATTTCTTGATTTCTTCAAAGAAAATCTAATAATTAATGCAACAATTTCATTACTTTGCCATACAGAGGAATTAGATTGAAATAAAATTGTAATAGAAATAAATGTTTAGATTTGTGCAAATTAAATGAAGATGCATGCATATACCAACAATATTAAATAAACATACAAAAAATTGCAACCCTGTTGTGTTGTATGCATTAAAATTACTGCTACAAATCAACAACAACAGCAACAACAAAGTACTAAATAGTGAGAGCGCGCAAGCAGCAGAAAAAGAAGAACAAAAAAACAGTTAAAAAGGTAAAAACTTAAGTTAAGAGTTGTTCTTGTTGTGTTGTTCTCGATTTCTGTGTAACACAAACAAAATGCCGCCAAGTTCTATGACCTTACAATCAAATGAAACACAAACAAAACAGTGCAATAAAAAAATAATAACAACAACAACAACTACTACAACAACAAGAGCTTCTGTAGTATGTAAGTGCAACCATGTTTTTTTAAACGTGATACAAAAACAACATGTAAAATAAAATAAAATATAAGGATAAAGAGATGTTAGATCAGTGATGATGATGATGATGGTGATGATGAAGCAATGCACTTGAAGAAAAAAATGGTAAACACTGAGAAAATTTATACATACATAACATTTCTTAGTTAGTGCTTTAGTAGTTTTAGTACAAAAATTTATTAAAATTATAAATTATTTCGATACCTATAATTTTTTTCTAATTTTTTAATTTTAAAAATTTAATATTATATTTTTCTCAGTTCACGTTAATTGTGCCAAAAGCGTTAGTAAAATTTTTGCTACTTTTTTTTCTTACATCAATCTTTACATACATACACATGTACATACATACATGCATATATACATATACATACATACATATGTATATGTAAATAAAAGCGTTTTCACTAATGACAAAATGTTGTTACTGCTTTGAACTTTTTCTTTACTGTTTCAGTTTTGCATCAAAATAAAAAAAAAAAAAAAATCCCTAGATGTAGGAGTATGCTTGTAATCGTTTGAAACTGCCATGAATGAAATTGTGCAAATGTTTTTTCTTTTCTCTCTCTTTAATTTAATCCTTTGAAGTTGGCAAATAATGTTTAAGCCAAAAACCAAATAACCACCTTAACTGTCAGCATTTATATATGTAAACGTGTATTTTCCTAACAACACTTTTGTATAATTTTGTAAAATACTTCTCTCTCTTTTAATTCTTTTTTTTTAATAAAAAAAACAGACAAAGTAATTATGCTTTTTTGCTGGAACAGAAAAAACTGATTTTTCAAGTGTTTTCATTAAAGCATTTGGTTTTTTTTTTCATAAAATGCTCAGATGTAGGAAAAGTACTAAAAATAAGTTACTTGTTTGTACAGCTGTGTTTTGTGTATGAATTGTTGTAGTAGTTGTTTTTGTTTTGCAAGCAGACTGACTAGAGTTCATTAATTAAATATTTTTATTATTAAACAAGTCAACTAGATACTGATTTTTTTCTTCTTAAAATTGGATTTTATTAATTTCTTTGTCTCACTAATAACAATGGAAAATAAATGCTTAGTTACTTTAAGTTAAGTTGGTGGTAAAATAACTGCATTTTTCGCTTTGTTGGTTTGTCTCTGCTTATCAAAGACTTGTCAATAATGCTAATTTTATTAGATTTGTATGTATACCCTTCACAAAAAAATGTTAAGGGTATATACATAACATCGAGCCATAACCGCCAAAAAGCTTAAACGTCAGTCACATTTTTTATTTATTTTTTTGTTAACATCTCGAAACGCTGGTGCGAATACAGCACTAGCCGAGAGCATAATTTTTAAACTTCTAAGAACGTGTAAAAAATATTTCATTGAAGGCATAAAAAACGCACAAATAAAAGAACCAAAGAGATCCAATAAACTTTTGGCTTCGGGTGCAATTTTTCCAATATTATTTCATACAATTATCATTGATTTTTTTTCGAAAACTGGGCACATTTCATCTCACTTCTTTTCTTTAAAAAATCTTAAGCACAAGCCATTAAGAATTATTTTCTTTCTTTCTTTCTTCTCTTATTATTTACAGCCCGTGCTTGCATCCTTTGTATTAAACTACATATTCCTCATTTCCCATATGTACATATGTATGTGCTACTTACTAGTAATAACTACCAAAAAGTGTATAAGACTCATTAATTAAAGACAATGTCAGCAATATAGCACACATAAATTTCCATGTTCAACAAAAATGTTGACATTAATTAATATGCGTGTATATTACAATATTAATCTTTATTTTTCCTTTCCCTTTAAGAAAAAAAAAAACAAAGCAAACAAAATCATTTTTCCGCAATAAAAATCCCCCATAAAAATGAACATTTAAACGTGGATGGGTCTGTGTTTATGTGGAATATTTAATAAAAAAATAAACTTTAGGGTAGAAATATTTCTTTAATGGACTAAAGAAAACACAAAAGAAACTAAAAATATTTATACATATATGAATTTTGCCAGCTCGGGAATGAAAGATATGGAGACTTTAGTACTGATCTTCATATGTATTTATCACACAGATCAATATGGCATCCCTAATTCTATAAAAAATAGCATACCAAAACACCAACACTTGTCAATGCTGGGCAACATTGTTGCAGTGTACTTATGTATGTAAATATGTATGTTAAAGGAAATGTTAAACATGCAGGTATCTACAGTAACTGTTATGCATTTTTTTAATAAAAGTGAAGAGATAACCTTTATGTTTTATATATTTGAGCCAGCGATGCCAACTATTTATAACCCAAACGCGCTACTACCCTTCTCAAAACGCGCTAAGTTACAGCATTGTCAAATATTTATAAAGGGTGTTTTTTATTGAGGTATAGAACTTTAAGTTGGCATCACTTTTTTAACTGGCGGCCATTTTGTCAGCTGTCAAGTGATTAATATTTAGTTTGGTTTGCCATTTCATCATGAACAGGTTGACAAAAGAACAACGCTTGCAAATCGTGCAAATTTATTTCGAAAATAATGGTTCAGTTCGCGAAGTTTACCGCAAGCTCCGTCCATTTTATGGTCGACATAATCGTCCATCAGAGCAATTAATTCGGTTAACCATGGATCGTTTTCGCACTACGTTTACTCTATGTGATAATACGCATCCGCAGAGATGTCGAACAGTGCGCACCGAAGAAACAATTGCCGCTGTAGAGCAAAGTGTTGAAGAGGACCCGAATGAATCGATTCGCCACCGTGCACAGCAATTGGAGCTTTGTCCATCAACTTTATGGAAGATTTTGCGCAAAGATCTTGGCTTGCGACCTTACAAGATCCAGCTTGTGCAAGAATTAAAGACGCGAGACCATGCAATGCGTCGTGATTTTGGTGTATGGGCCGAAAATGAGATTGATCTCGATGCTGATTTTCATCGCAAAATTTTGTTCAGTGATGAGGCTCATTTTTGGTTGAATGGCTACGTCAAAAAGCAAAATTGCCGCATTTGGAGTGAAGAGAATCCACATGAGACCCTTGAGACGCCATTACATCCACAAAAACTGACTGTTTGGTGTGCTCTATGGGCTGGTGGAGTCATTGGGTCATACTTCTTCCGAAATAATGCTGGAGAGTCAGTTACCGTTAATGGAGACCGGTATAGAGCCATGATAACCGACTATTTTGTTCCCGAATTGGATGGCATGAATGTGGATGAGTTGTGGTTCCAACAAGACGGCGCTACATGCCACACAGCGCACGTCACAATCGATTTATTGAAGGAAACATTCGATGAGCGCATAATTTCGCGGAATGGACCTGTCAATTGGCCACCAAGATCGTGTGATTTGACATCATTGGATTATTTTCTTTGGGGATATGTGAAGTCGCTCGTCTACGCCAACAAACCAGAAACGTTAGGGGACTTGGAAGCCAACATTCGTGGCGTTATTGCCAACATACGGCCCCATATGCTCGAAAAAGTGGTTGAAAATTGGACCTGTAGAATTGGCTTTATTCGAGCCAGCCGCGGCGGCCACATGCCCGAAATCATATTTAAACATTAATGGCATACAATTATCCTTCCAATAAAGCCAAATTGATGGACATTAAAACGATTTTCTTGTGTTTTATTTCAATTCGAAGTTCTATACCTCTAAAAAAACACCCGTTAGCAAAAACGCGCTATTTTCTACGCGCTAAATTAAATTTTAATAAAAGTCGATGTATGTATGTATTAGTACTCGTATATACAATTAATTTTTCAGATTTTGCAATATTGCTTCCCTGACATTATGTTTTAATTAACTAAAATCATTTAATACAGAATCAGAATCAGCTTCCAAATAATCGAATTGCTTAGGTTTTACTTTTAATTTATTTCTAAAACTTTGTAACAACATATAAATTGTCGGATAGTTTAGCGATTCAAATGCTTTTTGTACTTCAGCTATAATAGATGCATTGTATAACTTACTTACTTACATTTTTTGTACATAACTTACATAACTTACTTTGTATGTAGTAGATATTTCAAAATATTTGTCATTACAGTAATAAAATGTATTTTTTATTTTAACCACAGGGTTAAAATTTTTATAACCGACGAACGGATTTTCCCGACCACCTTAGTTAGTTGTCTTTTTGCACGTTACTTAACTAAGATAAATATAAAATTTTGGACTTCCAGCTTCTGTTTTTCCTGAGATATGGCGCGTCAAAAAATGAAAAAATCATTAAAAACACATATAACTGGTCCACCATTATTGCTCATATCCTCAAAAGTTATTAAGATGGTCTCGTTTAATAGGTATTGAAAATAGCTTTAAAACTGCATTTAGTTTAACTTTTTTCCGAAAGGTCAAATATCACTGCCACTTGATTTAAAGTTTGGGGAACTAATCTCAAAAAATGAAATTTTTAAAATTCTAAAAAAAATATATGTTAATCCTGACAGTCTCTTCTGCATTTTGTGTCCAAAAATTTGAGTGAGCTCTTATTAGTTCCTGAGATATAGACAATAACTTGAAATTATTTGGGAAATTTGTATACTATTAATAATATATTACGTTTATCACCACTGAAAAATAAAAATACAAAAAATATTTCCTGTCAGAAATAAATAATTTTTAATTTAAAACATACTAACAATAAATAAAATGCTTAATAAAACCTTTTTATTTCCACTATATGAATTTTCCTCTTCCATTTTGCTTCTTATTATTTGGTTTTCATTAAAATTTATTGAATTAAATTTATTACTTTTTTATATATTTTTGACATAACAAAAAATGAAAGAAGAATTGTTTAAAAATTATGAGTGCTGCGAAGCTTAAAATGTTAAGCAGTAATATCGTTTTATTTTATGTAGTTATAGATATAGATATGTGTTTCGAATAAAACATACATATTATTGACTTTATTCAAAACGCGCTAATTTAGCGCTTTTTTTATTGAACACGGAAAAAAAGCGCGTTTGGCATAGTTAAAACGCGCTAAATTGGCATCACTGTTTTGAGCATAAATAACTGTTATTTTACGATTTTTATTTTTTCGAGCAGAGATAAAAATCAGAAACTGATTTTTATTTTTTCGATCCGAAATAATCACCCTTATTCCATTTGTCGTCATCGACGTCACTTTAACACAGCACCAAAAAATTGGTGCTCGTATACCCGTTGTCGCCAACAACTGACTCATGTTGGCGTGTTTATGCTATTTTCTATACCTTAGCGAAGGGAAATAGATTATCAGTTGCGCAAAATTGTTCTCGAGAGCGAGTAAACAAGCCCCCATTTTTTGGTATTGTGTTAAAGTGACGTCGATGGCGACAACTGGAATAAGGGTGAATTATTCTATTCGAAAAATAAAAATCAGAAAATAACAATTATTTTAGCTCAAAAATAAAAATTATTTATTATTAAAAAAAATGAAAATCAAAAATTTTAAAATCGTTCAAGTTTTGACAAATCTTGTAATTGAAAACAATTAAAATTGTGTGATTGGGTGTTATCCGATGTTTTCTTGTACTTGATTTTTTTTTTAATTTCAAGAATAATTAATATTTTCTGTCCCTGGAAACATCATATCGTCAGTTGAAATAAAAAAAATGCGTAACTAACAAAAAAAAGTCTAAATCGCATTATTATTTAATTATTATCATAAAAACCAGCTGAATTAAAATTTAAAATAAAAAAACTTGAATAGTAATCAGAAATAATTTCTTATTCGGGCTTAAGTTCAGTAATTTCCATTCTTATTGAATGAAATATTTTTTATTAATTAATGTGAGTTTCTAAAGAAGAGAAGAAAAATTAAACTAGACTTTTTATTAGCGGGGGGAAATGCCGATATTTTTCTGTGCAGCCACGCACTTCATCAGCACCCTAGTGTATCTACTTGGGTAGAGATTGTTATTAACATCAGCTATTTAACGTAAATTTTAATGAAACGGAATATGAGAAATGATTGTTGTGTATACAATTATTAATTTACCTTTGCTAAATACATTTGTAAGTATCACTATTCATTTTCTGTTTTTCCATTTTTTTTTTAATTTTTCTATTTAGGTTAGCACGAAGTTATATTACTCTTCCTAAGTATGTTTAAGAATTCTTGCTTATCTTTTGCAATCATTAATTAATAAAAATATTTTGTTCAACAAGAATTGAAAGTACTGAACTTAAGCCCGAACAAGAAATTATTTCTGATTAAAATTCACTACACTTCAATTAAATCTAAAAATTTGATACTTGAATAATTTTTTTCTGCTTTTTCTCCTATAAAATTAAAAAAAATGTAGTTACGTTATTTTCCATTTCAGCTAACGAATATTAAGTGTTATTAATATTTGTATGGTGTTTGGTGGCGATGGAAATAAAATCATACGAGTATCTTTAGGATTTTATCCAACAAACTACATATAATTGGTATTTGGCTAAGTCACAAAACAAAACTTGCTGGCATAGAAAAACTTTTAAGTTTATGGTTGAAAAACTTTTCAGTTTATGGGAAAGAAAAGACAAGCTAATGAAGAGTTGCCCCGGCGTCATGATTTATATATCTCCCGCGAACCTTAAAGTCGTTGGACAAGAGTTGAAGCCTGTCAACGGGTTTTTATACACAAGTGTCTTACTAAGCCGCCGGCTTAACACAAATAGCGCCGTTATTTCAAATTTATTAGAAGTGTTGGGAGTTTTTATTGCATTTCTGATAATATTTTATTCTCTTTTAAGTATTTTCCTGTATTTTTTACCCTTCTTGGCAGCCATATTAAACAAATTATATTTTTATAGTTACATTTTCCATAGTGCTTGTGTAATATTTTATGTTACATAAATTAGTTGTTTTATTTTTATGGCCCACTATAATATTTAGAGAAAAATGTCATAAACGTTTTGTGTGTGTGTGTGTGTGTGTGTGTCTCCCCCTCCCGAAACTAAACACATTAATGTCATAATGACAATAGTTGATTTATATTTTAACTCAAAATCTTTTTTAAGTACAAACGTTTTTTTTTAGCCACACACCATTAAAATACGGAGCATATTACATTGCAGTCAAAGTAATAAAGAATTTTAATGGCTTTTTAATAGTTAAATGAAGTGAGTGAGGTGAAGGTATTTTAATTTTATATTATTTTGCTGAGCTAACAAGTAACACAAATTCATTAAAAATTTATTATTAAATTATCTTAATAAAAAGCATTTTAATGTTACAAACCCTAAAAACCGTGTCATTTTATTTTTTTATTCTTAACCCTCCAAGGCAATGTCATTTATATATACATAGTTGTGTACATATATGTATCTGGGTGTACGTTAAAACATGTGTCAAAATACAGTGTTATTATGTCCAAAGGGGTGTGTTTCGTTTTTTTTTTTTTTTTTTTGAGTTCGGAAAACACTTGTCATCCTTAGTGGTGTTTTTGTTTTTCAAGAAAATTTTGCACACATGCTGCTTTTGAAAGCAGATAGAGAGAGAGAGTTTTTAAAATTAAATTTCCTTGACAATTATAATCTTTTTGGCAAAAAAAAAAAATACTTGTGTTGTTGTTTTTCTCCTTTTCGCCACATAAAAGGACAATGATTGTGCATTGAAAAGTAACCAAAGTAGTTCTTGCTACACAGGGTTGGTTATTAAGGGATTTTGATGAATGACATTGCATTTAAATAAGGGGTTTCCTTTTTGTTTGCAACTAAACTTTTTGCTAGAAATTACTGTCATAGAGGACTTAAAGTCTAGAAATTGCAAATGTGTCTGTGTGTGGGTGTGTGTGTGTGTGTGTGTATGTATGTACTCATTGTGGTCTCTTTGATTAGAAATGAAAAAGGATTTACGAAAAAAGAAATTCAATAACGAAAAATGTTTGCTTGAATAAAGGCAACTATGTATCTTAATTAAACTGAACTTGCAGAAAGTAAATATTATATAAAATATCAACTTATGAGTGTTAAGAAATAGGAAAAAAAATTGAAAAAATAAATAAATTCAGTCTGCTTATAATAACACAAAATAAACTCAATAAAATGCGCCTTTTACTCGCACATGAAGGGACACTACATTTGTAATAATATACGAACTTTAGTTTGAAAATTTGAGGTTAGGTAGTAATTTGGCTGCCAAAGGAGGAAATGTCAAGAATTTAGCAGTCATCCTTTGACATTTATTTAGTAAAAAGTTGCGAAATTTTAACCAAGGAACACTACACTCTTGAACAAAGAATTTTAGTTGTGAAATTTGTGAATTTTAATTTGAATGACCGATTTTACGTGAATAAACCAAAAACTACTGACGCTCTGGAAGATGAAATTCGGCGCTGCATTAACGAGATAAGTGAAGCTTTGTTTGCAAAATGTGATTAACAATTTTATGAAAAGAGCGGACGTCTACCGACGTACTGGAGGTGGACATTTGCCCGACATCATATTCCATTATTAATTCCCGTATTTCTACTTTACATTGGTATCAATAAAACTGAATTTTTCAAAAAAAAAGAAATCGTGTTTTTAAGCCAATTTACTTTGTAACCTTAAATTTACCCACCCTTTCTAATCGAATATTTTACCTGGCGTTGACACTTTTTTAAAATTTTAAGTGCCCGGTAAACTTTTTTTAGGTTTTCTTTTGCGATTTTGTTTAGGTTTTGGAGATTATTCTTAGTTTTGAGATTTTTTCGGTTTATGGGGTTTTTTTTAACGATTTTTAGGTTTTTGGCGATTTACTTTAGTGTTTAGTTTAGTGCAGCGTTTTTTTTTCGTTTTGGTGATTTTTTTCGGTTTATGCAATTTTTTCGTTTTACAGTTTTTGAACATCTTTAGAGTTTGCCTCCTACGATTTTCGAGATATAGCAAAGTGGCCAAAATGTTCTTTTGAGTCTTGCTTAAAAGAGGCTTGAAATTCACCCCCCCCCCCCCTTCACCTGATCAGGGTTGCGTTTTTGCTGATGGTATTTTTCTTCGTCTTAAATTAGCTCTAAATTGGGAATGTACTTCGCGCAGGCCATGTTTGAAAGTTGACGAAACTTTTTCGTTTCTGTTTTCTTTCTCTTATATAAATGGATTACTTTAACCGGCGAATATTTTTAAAGTCCGGCACCTCCACAGCCCCGCATGAGATTGCTCTGCCGCCGGAACTCAACGATTAATGTAGGCTTGTTAATTCTGAACAGCTGTTTGCTTTCTACTTCTGTTCTTAATTTTATTTGAGGTGTGATGAATGATGTGAACACAAAACGTCATTTTAAGCTAGATTTTTTAACAGTCGAGAACAATTTTGTTAGATTTATTACTGGCAAAATGAAATCCATTATACTTGTATTTATAATAGTCTGTCAATCTCCAATCAGATTTCATAACAACCCTGATTAAACATTTATTTTAATTTATCTAGTTTATTGTTTTGTTTATATTTTTAACTTTTTTTAAGTATCGTATTAATTCGTATTTTTTCACAAACTTCAATAATATATTTTAAATTTTTTTCTTGGTTATTTTTATTGAATTATGTATCAATAATTAAATAAATACTTAATTTATTCAAACGTGATATTCTGATCTTTTAAATCATATTAAATGTGTTAAGTATTTTTTTTTTGTGTTTGCATACTTTCGAATATTTGTTTTTGGTGAAACATAAATCTCATTTAAATTTGTTTGCAAAACTTTTTCGCCTGCTGTGTGCGTGCGCGTTTAATTTTTTGTCTAAATATTTATTGATTTTATTTATTGTTTATTTTAAAATACATATAAATTTATTGCAAATTCAATTTAAATTTCCTTCCATGTAAATATTGTTTTATTTGTTGATTTATGGTAAATTTATTATTACTCGCAGTTTAAAATTCAGTGGGTGGCCAAATTTAATTTAAGTGGTTTATTGATACATTTACTACTCCTACAAGATTGTTTTTTTTTTTAAATAAATTTTAACACATTATTTGTTAATCATCAGCATAGTCAGTAGCGTCATTTATTTTATGTGGTATAGTGTTAGTTGAAAAAAAATCGAAGTGTTTATTTTTGCAAAGTGGGTTCCATAATTTACTCGTATTATGATTAAAATTAAGTTAAATAAATATATACTACGTTTATACGCAGGGCTTATTTACGAATAAAACTGTAAATTGTTGCCATATTATTGTTTTTATTGCGACTTACTAATTCAGAAAACTATTCACGATTAACGCACTATTTGCAAATAAAATGCTTGACGTTGCCACGCTTACAAATGTTTGATAAGAAAAAACAATAAATGAATAAATATTGCACAAAAAACTTAGATAGAAGCAAATAATGACAATTAAAACAAATAATTATTTGATATTTTGTACATTTACGCTATTTTTTTTTTGTCAACATAAGTAAGTTTTCTATAGAAGCGCTATCAAGTTTGTGCACTTTTGCTATGCCCGTATAAACACTGAGTTAATTTATTTGCGAATATTTTTATTTGCAAATAGTGTGCGTATAAACGTAGTAATATATATGTACCTAGAGCATCGAACTACATGACTTATTAAAACATCAGGTGTCAGCATTCGCCCAACTCGCATAGTGTGGAGATAAAAAAATTAAAATTTTTGATTTCGATACGTGAATCATGAGATGAGATAAAGATGTGAACACTATAGAAGTTTTTACCATTAACTGTCTGAGTACGAGATTAACCGCCTGTTTCCACAACGCGAACGTTCGCCTTGACTAAAAAATTTATATGAAAAACACAATTCTTTTTTTAAGTGATTTTCATAAAAAAAATTTGGACGAATAATTGTCTGGCACAACAGGATATCGAATACCCAACCCTGGGCATGCAGTTATCAAAGTACAACACTACGAATACCAAATAGTGATGCCACCCGCAATGCGGCAGAAGAAGGAAATGTTTAGCACACACTTGGCGAAGATAAATAATGGATTTGGCGCCCGCAAGAGCGAGCAAAAGTTAGAACGAAGTTAAGAACGAAGCAGCAAATAGAAATGATTGGAGAAACTTTATAGAGGTTCTATGGTCTTTATATGAATTAAAGAAACAAATTATGATGATGAAAGTTAACACAAGTCAAGCAGGCGATTCGTCTAGAATATTAGTATGAAAATCACTCAAAAAAATTAGTGCTTTTCATATAAATTTTCTATTCAATTCGACCGTCTGGGTTGTGGAAACAGGGCATAAGTCAAGGCGTGAAGTTGGCTGCTGCAGAAAACGAACACTCAATAAAAATTTAAAAATTTTACATTTTCCTACCTAAAATGGATTGATTAATTCTGCCACCGCCCCCGTAGGGAAAAACCAATATTTATGTACATACATATATAACAGAAAATAGAAAAATTGTAAATAAATAAAAAATATTATTTTTTGAGTAAACCAATGCATTACATTTTAATTAAAAAACTATGCTGCTGGGTTTCTAATTCAAATAGATTTTCTTATTGAAAATGCTTACATATTTTTCTTTAAACTCAGCTATTTTAAATTCATTAGTTGAGTATTATTTAAGACTTCATTATTAGTCTATTTTTTTTTTTTTTGTTAATTTAAAATTTTGAAATATATTTCCGTTACAAGTGCCTCAAATGTTGAAACATTTAAATTGAATGAGTTTTTGTTTAAAATTTTCTTTAAATTGTTTTTTTGTATTAGTTTTTCCTTGTGTTTCTCTTTTTTTCTCTATATAGTTTTTCATTTTGTTTTTATTGTTTGTTCATGTGTTGTTTTCTTTTTTAGTTTTTATTTCCTTTTAGATTTCAAGTACATATTTGAAAGAGTAGCTGGCTGCATAGTGGTGTCTGTTGGTTGAGTTAATGGCTTTTAATGGCATTTTTATATTGTGTATATAGATATGCATATATGTATGTGTGTATGTGTGCGTGTATGTGTGTATTAGTGAAAAAGTCCGCATATGTGCGTTCAAATGATGTAGCCACTTATGTATGCTATGGTTTGATAATTTCTAGTCCAGGGAAAGGAAATCAATGTTTTCATTGTTTATTATTATTTTATTTTTTTTTTGCTATTTAATTTTTTCTTAGCACAAATATTGATATTTGTTTTACCGAAACAAGAATAACAACGGCAATAAACGCTTTTAAGGAAAATAAATATTTGTATTAGCAGTGAGGCACAAAAATTTTGCACTTGATGGAAAATTTGGTAAAGTTTAGTGAAATATTAAAAATAAAATAAAATTAAATCGAAATAAGAGAAAATATTTTCGTATAAAAAAAAATCGATCAATACGTTCTTTTATTGCAACAGGGGCATAACTCAAAAACCATAAAAAAGTATGAAAACTTTCGATTGAAAATTTATATTGAAAACACCAATAAAATATGAATTTTTTGTTTGTTATTTTCATGTAAATTTTAAGTCGAAAGTTTTCTTTCGTTATTGTGAAACAGGCCGTTATTCTCTAGTTCAGTAAGAAGATTTAGGATGTTTTGTTTGAATTTTTTTTTTAGTTTTCGTTTCTGAATTCTTTAAATAATTTTCTTCAAATATTGTTGTTTGGAACAAACGCATTAAGCATAGACACAAACATTGTATCAGAGGAAAAAGCCTTTATATGAAATTTTTACAACAGGTTAACGATTTTTTTTGCATTTTTAACTCAAAAACAAATTTTTTGAGATATGTCTATGTTGCAATAAATTAGCGAATAGGTCTAGATGTCTGTTTTCTTAATAATTCATATTCGGAACTTTTGAGTTCTTAAAAAAGTCATATATTCATTGTGTACTGCAGTCTCTATGTGTGATATTGATAAGTTTATATTAAAATTAATACAAGTAGGTCGAAGTCACTAACAGTTTTCTAGTGATCATTACCGGGTTAGAAGCCAATATATTGATTAAGAGCAAATTTTTGGCTTCGACATTAAACTTAGTTTCTTTCTGTAATTAGTTAATTCCAAAATTAATTTAATCTAACGTGACATAAGTTTGATGATTTTAAGAGTGGACACATTTTCCTTGCAAATGTCGTAATGTTATCAACACAGCTTGATTTTTTTTTTCTCCACAAATACTACTAGGTCGGGTCCATAAAGGTGCAACCAGACGTGATATAGCCATAGAAACCAGCCGTTAAAACCAAACTTATGGGCAATACTGCATTCGATTATAGGTCACTCGCCAGAACGCCATAGCCATTGCCATAGAAACCAATTGAATTTTGGTTTGGTTATGGTTATGTTATTATGGTCATGACACGTCTAATTGCACCTTAAGTTAGTGATTATTTTACTTAACCATGTCTAAAAAAGTCTGATTAAAATATATTTTTTGTTGCTCTTGAAAGCTGAAACCTGATTTTATAAAAAAACACCAGAAATACTTTTTTTAAATCTATATGAGCAAACTATTTTGCTCTCCACTGTAACCCTAATACCATATACGAGCACACAACACTTATGGTTCAAAATATTGCCCAAGAGTTGTTTAAATAAAAAACTTAGAAAGTCCATAAGAACCAGTAGGTTTGAATTGATTTAAAAGATTTTTTAATTTAAAAAACTACTTAAGCAATAATTGACCCAATTTAAAAAAAATCAGGGACCGAAAATAATTATTTTTTTATTTGAAATTAAAAGTTTACCGTAAAATGTGTTTTATTTGGTTTGGGTTAATTTTAACCATTATCGTAAGTGATATTTTATTTAGGTAATTTTAAAGTGAGAAATATATTTTTTTGGTTACATATAACTATTATAGCAACCAAAAACTTTTTTTGGTTGCCAATAACTATTATCTAAAGAATATAAATTTTTTGGTTATTGCTGCCTAAAATACGGTATTTTAGACGTAGAAGAAGCATTTGTAACGGGTATGCAGGACAAGAAATTTAGATATCTTTGGCAAAGTTGATAAAACGGGCATTTTTTTAATATGTATTTATCAATTTCATAAATATAGTAACTGATGTATTTAAACTAAGTAGTTATTTTGCTTTTTACTTTTCTTTTCGACAAAATGTCTAATCATGCTTAAACACGTGGCGCAGTAGATTTTAAAAATCGAAAATAATCTAATATGCGAAAAATTGCGAAAATTCGCAAAAAATTTTTAATTGAAAAAAAACCTTAAAATCTCTTTTTAAACGCTTATATTAAGAGGAATGCAAAAAACTTGTAAACATTTTCAAAAATTAAGAAAATTCGCAAAAACTTGGTAACATCAAATGTATATCAAATTGTAATACTTACTAAAAATAGTAAAACTGCAAAAAAAAAACAAGGAATTGTGATCAATCACTTTTATTGCAAAAATTCGCAATAAATTGCGATATTGCAAACAACCCCTGAAATTACTTGCAAATTACTAAAGATATAAGAAATTCCAAAAAATCGGAAAAAATTTCCAAAATTATAAAAATTCGCGCCAAATTGGTAACATCAAATAGATAGATGGATTAAATATCGGTAAAGTGGCAAGATTTGGCTTAAAATCACTTTTATCGCGAAAATAGCGAAAATTGGCGCAAAATTGCAAACAAGCCCTAAAATTGTTTAGGTGAAATTATAAAGAATGCCAAAAAATCGGCAAAATTCGCAAAAATTTGCAATAAAATTAAAATTAAAAAATAAGATTCTTGTGCATTAAGTTTTATTAAAAATTACCTGATTCGCAAAATTACTAAAATTTGCAAATAAATCATAAAGCCCTAAAATTTTAAAAAGGCTCGAAAAAATTGTGTTTTACTTATCGGATACAGAAGCAGTTCAATAATTTTCTCATAATTTTGTATTTTCGTACCAAATATTGTTTTTCATCTTTACATCTAAAATGCAGTATTTTGGGTAGCAATAACAAAAAAAAAAATTAAAATTCTTTAGATAATAGTTATTGGTAACCAAAAAATTTTTTTGGTTGTTATAATAGTTATTTGCAACCACAAAAATATATTCCTCACTTTAATTGGTTACAATAACCAAAATGAAATATACCTTACGATAATTGTTGATTATAACTTTTATTTGAATTCATGAATTTTAATGGTTAAATATTTTTCATTTGTCATTTCGCTTATGTTATGTCCCTGAAAAAAATACTTTTTCGCTCTCACTATCTTGCATTTCCTTACATGCTTTGTAAGACCTAGTTTACACTATGCAAGTCTCATTGCTAAACTTATTAGTTTGTTAGCAATAAGACTTGCACAGTGTAAACTACGACTTAAAAGACTGTTTGTTAACAAGTTCATTACAATGAATTTTTAAATGTTGAAAATCTCTTAGGGCCATTATTACAACTTAAAGTTAGTTAAAAGTAGGATTTTATCGGACGTATAAAAACTTTATCATTTGCAAAATTTAACTTTAACCTAAAGTGAGCGATAAATTACAGGCAAGTTTATCCTACCTGGTAAGTTAAATCAAATTTGCAATAATGGAAAGCTTTTTATACGTCCGATAAAGTCCTACTTTTAACTAACTTTAAGTTGTAATAATGGCCCTTAGAACCCTAAAGAAATTTTAAACCATATCGTTATCTTTTATCAAGTCTTTGGCATATTAACTATGCTTTTTCCTCCCATAAATTATTTTAATAAAATAATTTGCCTGAAACTGTTTTACAGTAGCAAAAAATAAAATAAAATTGTTAAAAATCTTCGAAGACTTACAATATATGAAGTCATTTTCATTCTCCCTGCTCTTTTCTCTGCCGCAGAGTTTAGCTAACAAAATATTTGAAGCAACAAATTCCTAAATTGTAATTATAATTATTTTTTTAATATGTATTTATAGGGAAAAATGTAATGTACTCTTGTATGTACATATTTATGTAAGCATGCTTGTACAGATAAAAAAAATTATATTTGATAGAAATAAAAAACAATAATCTTTTTTGTAATAAAAAGGTCTTCCTGATCATAAATCAAAAATTGTTTTCTTATCGTTTTTCTTGGGCGCAGAACAATGATGTGGTCAAATTAAAATCAAAGAAACCGCTTAATAAATATTTATGAAAGTTTGTGGTCCATTTTTTTAACCCTAGACACATAACCTTCGTCGAAACGACGAACACCGGACGAAAAAATAGCTATTTCTTTTTAACACGTGCACCGATCGCCGCTAAATTTCTTGCCATCTTAGTCTTCGCTGAGCTTTTGCAGGAGACAACCAAACTCGGCGCGTAAGCACGCAATTATTGAGATATGATAAACTTGTTCGTCGCTTCGACGAGTGTTGGTGAGCATAAAGTTGATTTCTGCACACAATGCGCTTCAAAAAATTAATTTTATATATTTTTTTAAATGACAATAGTGTTATAGTTAAGTTTTGCCAAAGAGAAAAAGCCTTTTTTGTTTTGTTTATTTATATAAATTTTATAACAATGTGATCTCAAAAAAAAAGTGCTTTTTGGAAAAATGGATTATAATAAATATCCTTGTAACAGAATAGAAATATATAGTTGTATTTATTAACAAAGTACTTGCTAAAGGTATGTATGTATTGCAAGTACAAAAATATATATGTTTAGAACCGATATTATACGCCCCAAAACGTGCTCGTCGAAACGACGAATGGTTAGGTTTAGAAGGATACGTTCGAGGGTTATGTGTGCAGGGTTAAGTACATTAATATTTAATTTCATACAGTATACATATCGTTACCTTAATATAGAAAGGGCCTAACTCTTAATTTTTTTAAGTAGAGTTTTTTTTTATTAATTTCGATAGAAATATGCAAAAATCTGAATTAAGAAACAAACATAATGACTTAGGGTTTTTCTTTATTAAGGTAACGATACACACATACTGTACATAAAACATATTTTTATTTTATTATTTTCAAAAGATCATTAAACATTTTATGAGATTAAGGGCCAATTTCACCAACTTATTTAAATATCAGTTCATATTTAAAAATAATTTTTCCATACAAAAATTAATCAAAATCGACATTTAAATATGAATTGATATTTAAATAGAGTTGGTGAAATTGGCCCTAAGTGGCAATAATTGAAATGAAAAAGATTTTAAGCTTTTCACTTCTGTAAAATTTAAATTTTTCTCCCCTAAAAAAATATGGTCGGTAAGCGTAAAAAAAGCAATTAAACAGTAGGATTTCTTGGCTCAAATTATAACAATGGTTAGTGCGCATATGCTAAAAAACATATTTTTTCTTGTGTAAGTTCAAGAACCTATTTAGTTGTATCAAAGCGTGCCGTAACTGCGAAAAAATCTTAAGCGACATTAATTTTCGAACATCAATTTTTGACCAAAATCAATTATTCGCGTCGTAAATAATAAATTTTCGTCAAAAAAAAAAAAAAAAAGGAAGTCCAAAAAATATGTCGCTTAAACTTTTTTAACGGTTATGGCTCGATATGATATATGATATAAAATTCTTATGTACTCCTTTCCAAGAAATATTCACTTCCATAATATTTACTTCCTTCTCTTTGTACGGCCAATAAGTTTTGCGTAATTTATAGTTTCGGTGGTTAAAATTCCGCTTCCTGTTCGCAAGATTTCATTCATATATACGCTATACCGTCACCAAATGTGGCATTCAGATTCCCAAAGCCGCAAAGAGCACTTAGTTATTATTATGCTTTATTAGCGAAAATTACTATTGGTTGAATATTTGCAATTTTAGGATATACATACATGCAATAACTTTCTTATGCAAATTTATTATAGCAGCTGCATTTTGGAACACTAAAGCACTTAATTAATAAATAGAGCCGAAATGAGCTAAGCTGCCGCATCCAATATTTAAATGTCAGCGTGAAAGAAGCGTTCAACTTTTTACTGATTTTATCAAAATTTTTGGTAAATTAATACAATTGCAATTTAAATTTTCACTTTTTATAAATTTTTGGCAGTTTTCATTGAACATTCTCAAATGTACATAGTTTTACTTCCTGACGGCGGTTTTCTTGGCGGCGCGGGAGTCTAGTTGTTTTGATTTTGTAAACAAAACAGAAAACACAGCTGTTTTAGTGGTACAAACATTTGCAGTTCTCAGTCTGCAATGTTTTTTTTGTGTTGCATACAGCGTTGCCAAATGTGTTTGAGCAGTTTTTTGAACAGTTGAGCAGTCGTGCAGTTTTTTGTTTCAAAAATCAGTTTTTCTTTTCTTTCTTTTTTCATATCAGTGACAAGTTCATTCAGATGCTTTTATGTTTGTCGTAATCGTATAAAACCCCTAATCAAAGAGCATATGAAAAGCAAAAAAAAAAAAAAAAGAGTCAGAAATACATATGTATAAAAAAATTTCTTTTCATACACGTTTGTATGAAAAATACATGAACAATTTAAATGTTTTGGCATCTTCTCTTTGTTTTCTGTACACACAATTCTCATTTGATGAGGAGTTTTCTGCGATTAGGCTCAAATGATCACACTAAGAGCCAATTTCACCAACTTATTAAATATTAAGTCATTTTTCAATACAAAAATTAATGAAAATTGTCATTTAAATATGCATTGATGGTGAAATTCGCACTAACTCTTTTCCAGCATTGATCACATTAAAATAAATAATGAAAATTATTGTTAAATTCATTCTTTGATTTATAGCACTTTTGCGAAGAAAATAATGTTATATTTATTTAAGACTCCCAAATCCCCCAAATAAAAATAAAATTCGAAAACGTAATACAATAAATCTTAGAAAGAGCACTTGTGAAACAATGTCTCAAGAAAAGCGACATTGGAAATTTTGTAACTGTGAGCTAAAATCATTAGGTAGAATATCTGATTTAATGCCGCAGGCAGTACGTAGCGATGTTATTTATGATGGTTTTGCGATCTAATAAAAATTATATATTATGTTCAAAAAATTTTGGGCATTTTTTTCTTCTGAAAAACATATTTTTTTATTCGGTATGGGCAGTTTTTTCCTCTAATGTATATGGCAACACTGGTTGCATTTATAAATTAGTGTAGCAAATTTCAAATTCATATGATTTTTGTGTGGTACATAAAGAATCGCTACGCTACAACACTGTTGGCAAGACATTTTTTTCGGTTGTTTGTCTTGCCAACAGTGTTGTTTAGCGATTCTTTTAGAATATTTCGCTGTAGTAAAGCATTTCAAAAAATCCCTCATGTCTTGAAAGGTCTTATAAATAGTCTTGTGCAGGACACTAGTATGTATGTAGCATATCTCCTGGATTTTATAGATCTGCAATATTTGCAACAGCAAATTGCAATGAAGTTTGATTTCCGCTATTGTTTATTTTAGTGAATAATTGAAAAGATTATTTTTTTTAACTTCTAGTCTTTGTAAATGTTAGCCCATTTGTTAAAGCCAAACAAACTTGTATATAACGTTTTTATTATTTTTTTTATATTTTAAAAATTTAATTGCTTTAACATAGATTTATATTTTTCTCCCACTCCCCATATGTTTGCCATATTTTGAAAAGTTTCTTTAAACGGATGTTTCCTTCTTCCTTTGTAATTCCATTAAAATAAAAAAAGGGAAAATTAACATTTCATTTATACATGTACATATGTACATACATATGTAGTATGTGGGTTTTTAATTTTTATGTTCAAGCCTAACACAAACAATATCTGTAATTTTTGCCAGTATCTTGCCAAATGATAGACATGTGTCATTTTCGTGTTGGTTGCAACATACGTTATTGTTGTCTAGTTGTTACAAGTCATTTAAAGGCGCACATATGTTTCTAAGCACAGTTTGCAGTAGCATGCAACACACAAAATAATAAAAAAAAAATTCTGCCTGGTTACTCATTAGAATTACAAATTTTCTTTTACTTATAAAGAAACAAGGAAGTAAGGCGACATACACACACACACACACATTCGACAATATATTTGCATAAAAGTTTGTTTGTAAGAATTGCGAAAAAATAGGAATTCCTTGTTTGAAACAGTACTAGTAACAACATACAATTAAATTGAAATTTTTTCAAAGCAAAATGAATTTAAAACAATACTTTACTACACAGGAAAACGATTTGTTAACTAATCACCCCCCCCCCCCCTATCGTGAATATTTTTCCCTCGAAATATTTTCCCTTTCCCCAAAACTGCAATTGTGAATAATTTGTAACTAGAAATGTGTCCCTTTTTTTGATTCCCCTTCCTTATCATGAATAATATTTTTACGAGGATTTTTTCTTTTTTCCCTTAAAATGTGTATTTCTTTATTATTAAACTTAAATTTGTTTAATTTTCAATTAATGTTTGAGCTTTAAAAGTTTTATTCACTGTTTTACATTCACTGGAGACTGATAGCGGGAAAAACTAACTGACCACAAATGAAAAAAAGAGTTGCCAGATCTGGCAAGCGCATGACATCCTAATGTCTGTCAGAATTTCGAAGCTTTAAACTTCAGAAGCCTCAAAGTCGTCTGAGATAGAAATGAGCTAGTTGGAGTTCTTATTATTTACATTTTTTTTATTATTTTGTGTATATATGAAGTTTTTTTTTTAGAACTACCAATGGACTTTTAAGGTCATTAAAATTCAAATAAAAGATTTGTTGGAGAAGTCCAACTCCTTCAGGGATATTTTATTTTTAATTTAATGTGGTAACACAGAAAATTTCTTGTAATTTATCAAATTTCTACGTGATAACTGAAATACGATTTTTTATGTCGTGTATTAAAACAACGTCATAACTCAAAAAATGGAATTTTTGAGTTAATGAAGCAGAATCAATCTTTATATTGTTATTCATATAGTGTAAAAAATTCATGCAAATATCTCGTGTACAAAACCCTTGAGAGAAAAATACGAGGGTGGATCATTAACTCAGTGTCTTTTTGAATTCCCCGCCTCTTGATTGAAATGGCAACACTGCTCTTGTCAAGAGGCAACTGTTTGTTGACTCCTGTCTAAATTTGATCAAGCTGTTTCATTTAATTTTTGTTTGGCAGCCGTTGATAACAGACTACCTCGTCTTTTTAGAAGAAAATAGATAAAAAGTTAATTTCGTGTGCTCATTAAACATTATTTTTTGCGAAAAAAAACCAAAGAAAAGCTCGATAAATACTATGAGAACTCTGCACCATCGATTTCAATGGTAAAAAATCGGTTTACTGACTTTCGTTGTGGTCGCACAACTACAAATGACACTGCACGTTCTGGACGGCCAATTGAGGTCAGTACACCCGGAAATTTTGAAAAAATCCACAATAGGGTGTTGGCCGATCGAAGAGTAAAAGTGCGTGAGATTGTTGATGCCATCGGCATTTCATATGTCAGTGTGGTTCAGTGATGCAAATTGGAAATTTGGTTTTCGTGCCAAAGCTCTTTCTAAATAGTGCCAAAATCACTCGAATAGTGCCAAACCACTTTTAATATAATTTAAATGTTTGCAGTTAAAGTCTCTGATAAGTCTAAACTAATTTAAAAGATAAATTAACTTCTTCTTATCAGTGCAAAGTACTGAATTTGCCAACCGAAAATCGTAATATTTATCGACACATTTATCATTACATCCCACTGTTCAATTACTCTACCTACAACAGTTTGGTGAGACAATTAACGTTTTGGGGATGCTTAAGAATTAAATGAAGTTCTTAGTTGAAATACATATATTCGCAAATTTATAAAATCTTCTTTTCCACATGAGGTGTTAAAAAAATTCATTTATCCATTTTAAGAAATCGTCAATGTCTCTAGGCCAGTGTTGGATAACGAGAGAAATGTGTTCGTGTATGTGTATTCATTTCTATAAGAAGACGATTGATGTTGGTGCCACTTTGGCCAGCTATGCTCTAGACAAACATTCATTGGGCACAGTTACTTTTCTCCATCATAAACGAACAGTCGACAACCCCAAATCCTATTAAGTTTGCAATTTTTAAAAACGTAAAACTGAAAGAAGATTACTTATTATATAATAAGAAAAGTTTCCATAGTAATGGACAAAAAGTGCCAGAAAATGAGCGATAGTACCATAGTGCCAGGCAGCATCACAAAGTGCCAAAAATGGCACAATTGTGCCACATTTCCCATCACTGGTGTGGTTTCGTTTTTAAATGATGAGCAGAGTTTAAGAAAGTTGTGTGCAAGTTGGGTGCCGCGTTTGCTCTCAATTGACCATAAACGTAAACGTGTGACAACTTCAAAGGATTATTTGGAGTTGTTTAACCGCAATCCGAATGATTTTTTGCGGCGTTTTGTAACTGTGGATGAAACATGGATCCATTGCTGTGCTCCGGAGACCAAGCAGTAGTCTAAACCTGCTCTGAAGAAAGCCAAGGTGAGTTTGTCGCCCAATAAGGTGATGGCAACAGTTTTTTGGGATGCACGCGAGATAATCCACATCGATTACCTTCAAAAGGGCAAAACATTAAACGGCAAATATCTTTTGGAAGGGATACAAAAACTGGAGAAACGAGTCATGGACTTATTGATCCGCCCTCGTAAAATTATACTTTTCCATTGAATTGTGTGTGTAAATTGAAAACTTTAAATTTGTTTTATGACAAATTAAAATTTTGTTAAGTTACGAATTTTTTTCTGTTTTCGGAGTTTTTTTAGTTTTAGCGTTTTTTTCGTTTTGAGGAGTTTTTTCGGTTTTTTTAATATTTATTTTAGTGTTTTATTCTTGTAAATACTTTTGGCGCTCTTTTCGTTTTTGTGTTTTTGGCGATTTTTTTCGCTCCGTAATATTTTTGTTAATTCTGTGATTTTTTACTTTTAGCATTTTTGAAAATGTCAAAAATTTGCCTTTACGTTCTCCAAGATACAGCAAGTTGTCAGAATTACATTAAGTGATAGAATGCCCTTTAATTTTAATTTTGTTAAATTTCAGTGTTAATTGTTGTAGTCTGCATAAAAATACACTAACTTTGAAAATTTCAAGTGTCGGGTCGATTTAAAAATCGTTCAAATTAAAAGGAAAATCGTATTCTAGGGATCAAAATAAGAAACTTTGCCGAAGGAACCATACCTCTAAAATGTATTTTGATGTCCCGACTTTTGATCCGAAGGGTCAAATTTTGAAAAATCTCACTTTGACCCATTCAGATTTCCTCAATCGAGTCAAAATTTATGACCGACCCCCAATAATTTTGGAGGGCCGACCCACCTATGCCAGTGGCACACCCCCTGGGGTGGTTTCCCCATACAAACATTTCAAAAAATCACCATTTTTGGCACTTTACAAGAAAAAATCAGCGAAATTGCTATGTTTTTTATTTTTGGAGTTTATTTGTCTCTAGAAATTTATTTAGTCAGAATGAAATGAAAAAATGAATTTTACTTAGTAATAGAAAAGAAAATAAAAAAAAAATGTTTACCCTTCGGATCAAAAGTCGGGCATCAAAATACATTTTAGAGGAATGATTCCTTCGGCATAGTTTCTTATTTTGATCCCTAGAATACGACTTTCCTTGTAATTTGAGCGAGTTTTTTGCCTCCACACAAATCGACCCGCAATAGTATATATACTAGAATTGTTTGTATATTTCATTAGGATTTCAAGATGTTTCGTTGCCCGCTTTAGAATAACCTTTAATTTTTAACTGTCATATATTTGTTGTCCGCAGCTCTTACAGTTCTCGAGAAAATAGCCTGTGACGGACATCATAGCGATAACAATAGCGTTTCCTTTTTTTTATTTTATAAATACAAATACGTATAGTAAATTTGATTTTTTCTTTATCTTAGATTCAAAAGGATTATTAACTTTGTAGGCAATTGGCAACTTTATTGCATGTATTTGTCAAAATATAATACTGTCTTTTTGTCCCCCTCATTATGGGAAATAAAAAAAATAACATTCTCTAAAAGGCTCCACATTTTAATTACTGCCATTTAAAAATGGCTTTGTGTCTAACAAATAGTTTCTAACAATAAAATTATATTAACTAAGGCAGTAAAATTTTCTCAAACATACTTTTTATATTTAGTTTTTGCTTTTTTTATTACCTGGCTTTTTTACGACCTTTTAATGTTATTAACAACTAACATGTCACTTACTCAAAGTGAGAAGTAACAACGAAACGCACACCAACATACACACTGCTTTTATATACATATTTAAAAAAATATTAAAATGGTTGTATATATTATAAATATTTTTATAGGCTTAAATTGCAAAATAAAAAAAAACAGGGAAAAACATAGACCATGGTAGTAAAATAATTATTTGTCTGGTGAATTATGGAATAGTAATAAAAAACTATATTTTTTTTTTACAGCAGAGAAGTTGTTATTTTTCAACATTTTGTTTTTAAAGCATCAGGGCCAGAAAAAATCTTGCGGTTGTTATACATACATACATATTTGCATGTTGCAAGTACATACTATGGTATTAAATTTAAAAAAAATATATGTATAAAGTTTAAAAAGAATAAAAGAAAAAAAATCGATTTGAATGCACAAAATAACCACACATACTATTTTAATTTTAAACAAGTTCATTGATTGCTGATGATGGGTGAAACAAGTAAATTACTTGGCAGGCCTTAATTTTATTTTGAATTTTTTTTTCTCGAACTGTGCATTTCGTGTGCAATAAAACAACAGCAATCAAATACAAAACAACTCTTTAAATTACTACTACAACTACTTCCCTATACAAGGCTGCTTTATTCTCTTGTTCTACTTCTTCTTTTTTTTTTTGTATGCAGTTAATAATTTTTTTTATGCATTACTGCTTTATAAGTTTAATTCACTAAAAAGCGGCCCTGTTGTAATTTTTGCCCTTAACATTTCTGCTGCGATCGATCGGTTGTATGGCGACGACGCGTCGTTTATATTGTGTTTTTATATTTGCTGCTCTCGAGCTGATACTAAATTTAGTGCCCACATTTGTCTCGAAGCTAAAATTATATCAAGCAACTAAAATTCATACAAAACACATGCTGCTCACTAAAATAACAACATCAGCAAAACAACTTTTTTTTTATACGTTTCTTTTTCCACATAAAACTGAAAATTACATACAAAAAAAAAATAGTTTTGCTGCAGCATGTGCTGTTGAAATGTACTAACTACAACACATTCATGGTTAGGGGCAAAAGTTAGACCGAAGCAATTATGTAAGTTCAGTATGTGTGAGTTAAGGTTTACACTATGAAATTTTAAAATTTTTCGTTCGGAAATTTTCTTTAATTCTCTTTTAAACATTCATTCGCGTCGACATGTCGGAAATTTTTTAATGAAACTCTACTTAAGAAATCAACCTTATTTAGAGTCTAAACAAAATGTTTGCGGTGCGGTGCGGTGCGATTTCTCGTTGCGTGAGAGAAAAATAAATATAATACAACGGAAACGGTGACGGAAATACTTGTCATTGTTTGTTCAAATTATTAATAATTTTTTTGTGAACATTATTTTATAAAGAATTTACTCTTTGTGTCAAATATTTTGTAATGGCAGTAACTAAAAACAAAAACTGATTAACATTTTATACATTTGCAGATATATTTGATATATTTTTGAAACTTTTATATTTTATGACAAACATTTTTGAACTTCAAAATCATGTTTTTTGTTTACAATAATGTTGTGAACACTGCCAATTATTCAAAAACTATAGCAACATCAGAAAGAGAAAGAGTGTCAGAAATTGAGAGAATAAGAAAGTCCGCAATGAAAATAAAATAGATTTTATTTTTATGCCGTTCTGCACTGCGGGTTTTTACTTCAAAATCATATGAAAACCGCACCGCAATAAATTATCGTTACATTGGGTAGTATGAATAAAAAAAGTATTTGCTTTTTACTTAAAAATTTGTTTTAAAACCCCAAATATGTATGTCGTTTTTGTTTTCTTAAACAAATTTTTAAGTAAAAAGCAAATACTTTTTTTTATTCATACTACCCATTGTGTTCAGACTCTTAGTTATGTAAAGTTCCTACTTTTCTTTATTCTATATAGTTTTCGGATTTTCAAGGTCATTTGCATCTTTAATATAAATCTATATAATTAATAGGCAAACATGTTTTTTGTAATCCCTTTTACGCTGGTACCACTGCACCGATTTTAAAAAGATTTATATGGTTTTAAAGGATTTTTTATACAGATGTGCAGAATCTATATTTTATTGAAATCGGTTTAGTATTTTGGGAGCTATAAGCGTTTAAAGTTGCTACTACTACATGCAAACATATTACACACGCATTTATTAGCTTACAAGTAAAAAAGAAACAAATCATGAGTGTGTGTGTGGGTTTGTAGTATTTCTCTTGATCTAACAATTTTTTTCTCTTATTTGTTGTTGTATGAAAGCCATAATACTTAAAGGGAGAGAGTGGGATTTTGGGATTTTGTTTATGTTTTTTAATTTCATGTATTATTTAATTATGCTTGCATATGTATGTAAGTTTGTGTGTGGTTGTGTTTTAATGAATTTTTTATGAAGTTTAGATACATTTTCTTTGAATCTTAAATTATTTACATTTTTAATCTAGAATACGGACGAGTGGGTTGTCCGTTTGGTATATCTAGTAAAAGATTATTGGCTCATTTTTAAATCCTACGTTTCGTTGGTATTTTTCTGTATTAAAATGTGAAGGCAGAAGTATTCCATGTTTTTGAAGTGCATGTGCGCAGGACTTATAAAGGGTGTCCCAACAAGAACGCAAAATTTAAATTTGGCGCCATTCGAAGTGTCATTGTTTGACATTTGAACAATTATTATTGTTTGCTAGTAGAAGGTACGAGGTTAGAAAAATGAAGCGCTACACGAATGAACAACGCATTCTCATTGTGAAATTGTTTTACCAAAATGGTGAAAGTTTTGCGGCTACAGTTCGCAAATTTGCGATCAATTTGCGGTCACAATAATGCTCCAAAAGAGTCAACTGTAAAGAGATTAATGGATAAATTTGCCGAAACTGGGTCTGTTAGTGATGTAAAGACAACAACGCGTCTTCGACCAGGTCGATCGACCGAAAATGTCGCAGCTGTACGTGATGATGTCGCTCAAAAGCAGGTCAAGCGCAAACAGTCAATGGTGTTTGGTATCGTAAAATGATAACCAGGTTTTTCGTGCCTAGAATTGAAGAAATGAATGTGGACGGCATGTGGTTTCAAGAAGACGGCGCCACATGTCATACAGCCAGAGAAACAATTCAATTGCTACATCAGTAATATCCCGGTCGTGTTATTTCGCGTTTTGGAGACCAAAATTGGCCGCCTAGATCGTGCGATTTAACACCATTAGACTTTTTTCTTTGGGGTTTTTTGAAGTCGATGGTTTACGCGAATAAGCCGACGACGAATCAAGCCTTAAAAGAGAAAATTGGACGCTGCATTAATGAAATACCTCAGCATTTATGCAAAACGGTCATTGAAAATTTCATTAAAAGATCGCATGTGTGGCAGCAAAGCCGCGGCGGTCGTCTGCCCTATATGTTGTTCCACACATAACCTCATTCTGTCTACTTTACGATATAATAAAGTTTCACGATTTTTTTTTTAAATATCTGTGTTTTATTTAAAATTTAAATCTTGCGTTCTTGTTGGGACAACCTTTATAAAAATGCCTAAAAGAACAGGGAAGTGTTATATTATCGGTGTTTATTTAAACTTTTTATTCTAAATTAATGCTTTTGTTTTACAACACGTATTAATTTGATTTTTGAATTTTTGCATTAGTCCCTTCTGGGACTGGAATTATTTGGAACTATTTTAAGAAACTCAGTGAAATTCAAACTTTTGTAGAAATAATTGAAAGCGAATTAAAAAAAAACATAGATTTTAAAAACATGCAGCAAAAAAAATGAAGGTTCAGTTGAATAAAGTCTTGGGTTTCATTGTGGTTGTCGCATTTCGGCTCGACTACGACACTTTGGTCCTAGATTAAAGCAAATATGTATGTTCTTTAATATATTAGAAAACTGTTGAAGTCGAAAAACGCCAAATAAAATAAGGAGGTAATTATATGTACTGTACTGTTCGAAGTTCAGAGCACATAAAATGCATATAATTGTGGAGGTCCATAACAAAACGCAACAATTCCACTTTTTAGTTTTCTGATTTTTTTAACTTAATACAATTCTACAGCTTAAAATCTATCTAACCATTTTCACAAAACATACTAAAGGTAGTCTATAGACCTTTTCAGACCAAATGAAACAATTCCAATATATAACCTCTTCAGTCTAATTACAGTTATTCGTTTATTCAAAAAATTGCTCAAGTGGAATTGTTGCATTTTGTTATGGACCTCCTCAATTGTTCTCGTTAAGTTATCAAACTCATGGCCGTATTCCAACAATTTCGGTGTTCAATTTTGATTTCTGGGTCAGCAATGATAAGAATGAATTATTTCGACAGTATATATATAGGGAAAACTTTTTATGAATATTGTTCAAAGCAATACATATCATAGTATGTAGTGCTCCATTTACTTTTCCTACTATCTAATAATTTTGCTCATATACCAAGCATGTAAAATTATTTGCTTTTTTTATTTTGTTTTTTTTTATTATTTATTTGAAGACTACGTACTAGAGAACAAAGAACAGAATATAACAGACAAAATGAGTATGAAAAAAAAACCTCAACTGCATCAGTAAAAAAATAAAATACTCAAAAAATTATAGAGCCTTTGATTTGCTGTTAAAACGCCCATTTTGCCTTCGGTTAATTTAGAGAAATGAAAACTACAATATGAAGACACAAAAATTCGTTCAATATCAGTCTGTATTTTATTTATTTTCTATATAAATATATACATATACATATATTTATTACCCACTGGCCATAATTCTAATAGTATTTTAAATACCTGTGGGACATTTAAACTCCACCCTTTTAAGGGGTTTGTGACACAAATGCATATCGCATGAAATTTAAATAAGAAATTAATATTTCAAACATATTAATTATTACATTAACAAGTGTCAACACGTTTAGCTTAAATCACAAAAAATATGAGTGTTTTTGCCATAAAAATAATATTTTGTGTCGATTTGAAGGCAAAAACGTCGATTTTAATTAACGATTCCAGGCATATATTATTACAAAAATAAAACATACATACATACACACATATACATAAGTACATATGTATGTATGCACATGTAATATTTCTGTAGATAAAATTTTTTATGTAATTGTTAAATTTTTAATAACATTAAAGTTAGTTTCGAGTTTTCCTAGAAATAAGGAAAAATTAACTGGATTTAATTACAGAGGCGCCAAGGCTTCCAAATTTGCCTATAAATAATTTAAAACATCCACAAATATGTTAATTTCATAAAATAACAGTTTTTTTGTAAAGCTTTTAGTAAAACATTCATGTATGTATTTACTTATCAGTTGATAAAGCTTAAAAGTTTCTACTTGTAGTCTTTGTTGTTATCGTACTTTGTATTATTGAAATATTTTATAACTTATAATAGTTTCAGCAAATTTATTTTTTATTTAATTACCTTTTTCCATTGTTTATTGTTGCCTTATAATTTTATTATTGCAAGCTGTCCAATGAAATCTACTTCAGTAAATATTTTGTTGCACTTTTAATCACATAAAGAAAGAGCTGTAAAGATAAAATTGTTTAAGAAATATGATTAAAATAAATATTTGCCCAAGACTTATTATACGAAAAGTAAAAAACAGAAAATTCAAAATTAATTAATATTTAATCTTATAAACAAATATTTAAATTTTCTTTAAATGGAATACACACATACAAAAACGTCAAATAAATGGAGAAAATGTAGTTTAATAATTATTGTAACTGCTTTATCGCAAAATTGTTGTGGTATTTTGTAAAACAATTTATTTTTCCACTACAATTTAACAAATTAAAACACCTTGAGCTTTATTACATTGATGTAATAATAGTTATTGCAAACTCTTTTTCTAGCCATGTATGTACCAGAAAATGAAACAAGGTTTAATAGTGTTAAAACAACTCAGCTTTCAATGCCTCTTCAAACAATTTAAATCTCAGCAACCCTGCATACACACACACACACACGCATCTCTGTAAAATTTACAGAGTAAATCCTAAGCAAAAAGAAGAAGATGTATGATAGTAGACTACAGCAAAAACAATACGGTTGTGTTGTAAGAAAAAGCATTTATATTTTCGTGAAGATTGAAGGAGTGGGGTGGGGTGCACCATGGAGCCAAAGCAAAAAGATTTAACTTTGCTTTAAGGGTGAGGAGAGATTAATTGATGAAGTAAATTAAACAGATTTTATTTGGCTTTCTTTACGATTTCTAGTATAAAAAAGCTATTTAGAATGTTGTTCTTGTATTTCAGTCAGAGCTGGGAAGGGTGTTTTAAAATTTTGTACATTTTTATACAAGGTGTTTTTTTAGAGGTATAGAACTTCGAATTGAAATAAAACACAAGAAAATCGTTTTAATGTCCATCAATTTGGCTTTATTGGAAGGATAATTTTATGCCATTAATGTTTAAATATGATTTCGGGCATGTGGCCGCCGCGGCTGGCTCGAATAAAGCCAATTCTACAGGTCCAATTTTCAACCACTTTTTCGAGCATATGGGGGCCGTATGTAGGCAATAACGCCACGAATGTTGGCTTCCAAGTCCCCTAACGTTTCTGGTTTGTTGGCGTAGACGAGCGACTTCACATATCCCCAAAGAAAATAATCCAATGGTGTCAAATCACACGATCTTGGTGGCCAATTGACAGGTCCATTCCGCGAAATTATGCGCTCATCGAATGTTTCCTTCAATAAATCGATTGTGACGTGCGCTGTGTGGCATGTAGCGCCGTCTTGTTGGAACCACAACTCATCCACATTCATGCCATCCAATTCGGGAACAAAATAGTCGGTTATCATGGCTCTATACCGGTCTCCATTAACGGTAACTGACTCTCCAGCATTATTTCGGAAGAAGTATGGCCCAATGACTCCACCAGCCCATAGAGCACACCAAACAGTCAGTTTTTGTGGATGTAATGGCGTCTCAAGGGTCTCATGTGGATTCTCTTCACTCCAAATGCGGCAATTTTGCTTTTTGACGTAGCCATTCAACGAAAAATGAGCCTCATCACTGAACAAAATTTTGCGATGAAAATCAGCATCGAGATCAATCTCATTTTCGGCCCATACACCAAAATCACGACGCATTGCATGGTCTCGCGGCTTTAATTCTTGCACAAGCTGGATCTTGTAAGGTCGCAAGCCAAGATCTTTGCGCAAAATCTTCCATAAAGTTGATGGACAAAGCTCCAATTGCTGTGCACGGTGGCGAATCGATTCATTCGGGTCCTCTTCAACACTTTGCTCTACAGGGGCAATTGTTTCTTCCGTGCGCACTGTTCGACGTCTCTGCGGATGCGTATTATCACATAGAGTAAACGTAGTGCGAAAACGATCCATGGTTAACCGAATTAATTGCTCTGATGGACGATTATGTCGACCATAAAATGGACGGAGCTTGCGGTAAACTTCGCGAACTGAACCATTATTTTCGAAATAAATTTGCACGATTTGCAAGCGTTGTTCTTTTGTCAACCTGTTCATGATGAAATGGCAAACCAAACTAAATATTAATCACTTGACAGCTGACAAAATGGCCGCCAGTTAAAAAAGTGATGCCAACTTAAAGTTCTATACCTCAATAAAAAACACCCATTATTTGTATTATATTTTAATAAATAATTATTTTTATTTATTTATTTATAAGACGTTGCTAATACAATTACATTATACATAGATATGTACATATCTACATAAGGTCCTTCGTTTTATATATATATACATACATTCATATTTTAACGGCCGCAGTAAAAACAATAACCCGTTTTGGTTCGAATGGAACACATTACCGGGGAGGGAACCCTTTTAACAAACACGTTACAAAAGTTTATGGAAACATTTCACTCACCTCGACAACCATACAAAAAAAAATTGTGATAGAAGGAATAATATAATATACGTTTATCGGCGTTTTGAAAGTTTCGAGTTTGTAACTAAAGGGTGGGCAAATTTGAGGTTAGGAAGTAAATTGGCTGTCAAATTATGAAACGTCAAGAATTGAGCTGCCATCCTTTGACATTTATTTAGTAAAAAGTTGCGAAATTTTAACCAAGGAATTTTAATTTGAATAACCGGATTTACGTGAACAAACCAGAAACAACTGACGCTGTGAAAGATGAAAGATGACGATATAAGCGAAGCTTTGTTGCAAAATGTGGTTAAAAATTTTGTGAAAATAGCGGACGTCTGCCGACGTGCTAGAGGTAGACATTTGCCCGACATCATATTCCACTATTAATTCCAATATTTCTACTATACATTGGTATCAATAAAACTGAAGTTGTCAAAAAAGTGTGTTTTTAATGCAATTGACTTCCTAACTTTTAATTTGCCCACCCTTTACTATCAAATGGTTTTGAATTCTCCATGTTGCACCAACTGTCCCCTCTTCACTTTCCCACATAGAGATGGCAACATGCATACAAATACATACATACATACATACATATGTGTGGGCATATAAATTTTCTCAGTGTGAGTTCTCTTAAAAAAAAAGGCTTTCCAACTTTTCTTCAAAAGTGTGCTCTGATGACACAGTCGGCTTTTCTATAAGAAAATTATGTTTTGTTGACACAGTCGACCTTTTTATAAGAACAGTGTGCTGTGATGACACAACCGACCTTTGCATATGAAAAATATGCTTTTGTAATACACTCGAAATTTCTACAAGAAAAGTGTGCTGTTCTGTTACAGTCGACTTTTTATAAGAAAAATATGCTTTGTTGACACAATCGGACTTTTTATAAGAAAAATCTTCTATCATGACACAGTCGACCTTTCTCTTAGAAAAGTGTGCTGTGATGCCGCAATCGACTTTTCCATAAGAAAAGTGTGCTGTGATGATAGAGTCACTATTCCATAAAAAAGTGCTGTGATCACAAAGTTGGGATTTATATAAGAAAAGCGTGTTTTTATGTCACAGAACGCCCTTCCATAAGAAGAATGTGCTCTGATAACACAGTCGACTTTTCTATACGGGAAGTATGATCTGATGACACAGTCGACTTTTAGTTAAGAAAAGTGTGCTTTCAATCAACTTTTCTATTTAAAAAGGGGGCTGTGATGACACAGTCGATCTTTTTATAAGAAAAGTATTCTGTGAGACATAAATAAATAAAGCTTTCTTGATACACAAATAAACATAGGGCCTTCCATATAATATTTATCAACGCTAAGCATTATATTTTACATGATAAGGCCCATAGTATTTTGCTTTGCATGTGCATTGCAGGTTCGTAAATTTACTGTAATTATTTTTATATATGGAAGCACCCAGAGAAGTTTTAAAAGTACTCGTATGTGCGCGTATTATTTTTAATGTCGCATCAAGCCATTTAATTTCTTGCAGATTGACTGCCTGAATTATGAGATTGAGAAGAGTTAAACTGCACGATTTAATTAACTTTTTCCTAATTTGTTGTTGTTTCTAATCCAATTCTATGGTAGCTTAAAGTATATAGGAACACTGCCACTGTAAATAAAAATGTAAATTAATTAATCCCCAAAAAGGGGGGAAAGGAAAAAAAGGAGTATTAAAAATAAAAAGATACATAAGTCAAAATTTCTAGGTATTGCATATACATATTATAGCATTGCACAGATACATCTGTTTGCACCAGTTTTGCGTGTTTTGGTTCTGGTATGAACAAATATGTTATTTAGCGTTTTCTGACCATAGGTCGCCATATTTTTTTTACACAAAAGTGGTGTAAGTAAGAGCATAAAAGTTTTAACTATTTTTGTGATCATTTTGATGATATCTCATTCAATCTGTCGTTTTTGACACAAACCCACGGTTTTGATCATAGATTTTGTCAAAATCGGCCGACTGTATGAGTTCGATCCAATTCTAGAAATATGGCAACATTTTTTAATTTTAGTCACAGGTTAAGTTCAAATGTAAATATTTATGTATGTGTGCTTGAATGTAATGTAAATGCTAGAAAACAAAAATACTGTTTTGAGTGGGTGGTTCAAGTTGTTTGTATGCAAAGTCATCTCTCATCTGATTAACGGTTTTCTTTACCGTTACAGTGAAGAAGAGTATATACATAAGTGCTAAGAGAAGGAAGGTGTTGTGTCAATGTTAGTTAAACTTACTAACAAAGAGATAAGAAGTAAAAAACAACAACAACAATAACAAAAAAATAACTCATGGTTGCTGTTGTTGTTTGTTGTTGTTTTGCTTCTTTTGATTTCTTATTGTTGTTGTATCATTCATTATAATTTCTAACTGCTGTTGTTTGTTGTAGTTATTTAAGGCGGGCGGCATTTTTACTTTTGATTTATTTCTTTATGCAGTCGTTTTTGTCGTTGTTGTTTTTATATTCTTTTAATATTCTTTCTATCATTTAATTTTATAGACAATGTAATGTTTTACGCTTTTAGAGAACTGAATGAACGAGTGAGTAGAAATGTACCTACATACATAAGTACATTCATATGTATGCGTGTATGGGGGCAGCAAACGTTTGTAATAAAAAAATTAGAAAAAAAAGTAAATACATATCGCTGATTTACTAAAAAACGTCATAACTCAAAAAATGTAATAAATTCATATCTATTGTTATTTATATTTTGTAAAAATTGCATACAAGTATCCTTCATAACTACTCTACTCTTGAGAGAAAAATTAAATTTTCTGTTTCCATTAAGTTGTGTGTAAATTGACAATTCTTTTCTGAAAAACTAGCTTTTTGAGTTAGGACATTGTTATTGCAAATGAGCCCCATGTATGTACTTATGTAAGGTACAAATGATTGTATTATGTACACATGTACATATCGCTAATTTTTCAAACAACGTCATAACTCGAAAAAACCTACATTGCCAGAAAGCAATTTTTAAAGTTTTCAATTTACACACAACTTAATGGAAAATATATATTTTTATGAAATTTTCACACAATATGAAGAACGATATGATGATTAATTAATGCATCATTAACTCGAAAATTAAAGTTTTTTAGTTGTGAGGTTATTTGAGTGAATGAGCGATATGTACATATACATATATGTACTTATATACATAAGTACACACTTATTTATAAAGATAACTGCAATATATTTTTTGATTTGCGATTAATTAAACAGAACTACGACATGTATGTAGGTATAGCAAGTAACAAATTAGCTTTTTAAGAAGGGAAAGAAGAGAGATTACGTTTTAAAATAAACAAAAACAAAACAAAAAAAAAACAAAGAAAAGATTTGAAAATGTTATTAAAACGAAAAGTTTTGTGTTATAATTAAAAACGCCAAATATGTACAAGGGCACCTTGTACCTTGTAGTTAAACAATTTAATTTATCTGATTCTTTTAAGTTTAATTAAATTAAAAAACTATCTGTTACTTTTGAAGTGAAGTAATCGAGAATTCTGTGTATAACTTCCTTAATTTGCCAAAATATACATAATTCTGTTATTCTTTTTTTTTTAATAAAATTCTAGCGAAATATTCGTCAGTTTTGCAGCTTATATTTTAGTAATAAATAATTTTTGTCGGTTAAAAAAATGTACTCTATAAGGTTTCAAATACATATTATGTATAGTTCTGAAGAATTTTTCAGACTTTATTATTTATTACTTAAAAAAAATCGAATTGTGGTTGCGACTGTTTAACCAACAAAAAGCCATAAATTATCTACAAATTAATTTGAAAACCATCTGCGGGTGCTTATAATTAGCCATTTATGTTTGTTAAAATATTTATTTTTAAAAAATGAATTTTTCCCCGTTCAGGTTGACTGAAAACTTTACTAATATCACATTTAAAAAATGTCAAGAAACAGAGAGAAGAGTTAAACAGGTTGTTGTTTGTTTAAAGACATATGTACATATGTATGTATGTATGTACATATTATGAAAAATTTTATAGTAGACAAGTTGAAATAATAATAAAAAAAACTTAAATAAATTATTTCTTTATTTTGTATCTTGAAGGTTTATTTTGTCTGGGGTGTTTTTAAATAAAATTCTTTGAACTCACTTCAAAGTTTGTTTTCATTGTTTCTTTCATAAAAGGTATTTTCGAAATATACCCATTAATTTTATACGATTTTTTTTTGTAAGTTTGACAATTTATTGTTTTTTTTTTAACACAATAAAGAATTTTTAAAGTTTTATTTTGAAATGTAATAATTTAAAGAATTATGGTTTAACATATGTGTTTTGTTAATTAATATTAATGTTTTTGTGTATAATCTATCATGTTTATTTAAAAATGACAATAAATTAGTTGACAACTGAAGGAAAACCTCAACAATCTTATTAAAATTTAGTGAACAATTAAATTATTTATGACTACAAAATTTTTCTAATTTAAAAACTAATGGACTTGAAAAAAATTAAATTCGTTTTATGGGGTTTGTTCAAGTTTTGCTTTTAATTGCTAAATAAAACAAATATTTTGTTTAAAAGTTTATGTAATTAAAAAAACAAGATTTTATTATTATTTATTTTTATTACATATGAGAAAATTATTATACATTATTGAATAGTTTTCAATATAGTTATTTTAGGGATTTTTGGATAATGTTCGAAAATACGGATTTAAGTTCAAACATTTTAAAGGTTAAAAATATTTGTATGTATAAATCATATAAGGTAATTATTATACCTTATTAAATTGTTTTTACGGTTTAATAGTTATTTTAAGGATTTTTGATAATGTTCGAAATTCGAACTTAAGCTCAAAACATTTTTGTATGATGGAAATTTATATACGAACTTAATTTTGAAGATCGTAATGTTTTTGGTAATGTTCGAAAATTCGAAGTAAAGTTCAAAAGTTTTCTTTAGTCGCCAGGAAGTTTTGTAGATGCTTGTTTTGTGATCAAAATTTATATTTTGCAAGTGTTTTTGAAGATCCTAATATTTTTGATAATGTTCGAAAATTCGAAGTAAAGTTAGAAAATTCGAATTAAAGTTCGGAAATATTTTTAAGCCGCCGGAAGGGTTTATTATAGGTCCCTTAGATATCAGAAAATTATAAAAAGAAACTATTTCTGTTAATATATAGTTAGACAAGTCACCTTTGTAGTTCGAAATGCGTAAGCTAGACCACAAATATACATACACATATTGTACAAATTTGAAAGAAAAACATTTAAAAGTTTTATTCAAAACAAATGCTGTTATATTAAAATGTAAGCAAATGCTGTTGACATTGCGTTTTTTATGAAAAATATCGAAAATGTCGGAAACGCTGCCAGTAGTACACACTATTGTGATCCCACAAACTTCCATAATGTGTGGAGTCAGCAAAAGACATCTGTTAACATTCGGTTTCGACCTTAGATTTTATTTGTTTTTTTATACTTTTTTTAGTTTTCTTTAAAATATGTTTGAACATTTCTTGCAATTTGCAACATAATGTTTAATTTATGAGTTTTTGACAACATGAAAATTTATTGTTTCCTTAAATGTTTCCATCACTTCTCGTCCCCCGGTCCGTCTTCCTCTTCAAATTAACTACATTGGAGCAATATCATGAATACTGCAAAATCGGGGGGTTTTTTTTGCTCAAAAAAACAACACAAATCAAAAAGCACACACAACTCGCGCAAACAAGAAACATCAAAATTTTAAGAAAAAAAAAGAAAAATAAATAAATTTTTTTTAAAACATAAAACATTTTTGTATACATGATCAAGGCATTATTGCCTGCCGCCACGTTAAAAAACAAACAGAAATTAATTATGTTTCGATACAATAAGTCTTACTCCGACGTCTCGTGTTGCTGTTTATGTATATGGCTGATATGTTTGATTTCAAATGGAATTTAAAGCATCACAACACGCAGGCCTCTAATGACGACCATTATTTGTTCTTAAACACTATTAAAAGTTAAAATGTAAAATTTTCGGTTTTTAGGCCGCAACACCAAGCCCATTTATTATCTTTACAAATATGCATGTGTGTGTATATGAACCGTGTAAATGACTGTGTAAGTGTTGGTCTTTGTATCTTGAATTTTTTTTCTCTATTCTTTCTTCTTTGAACAATAATATTTGTTTTGACTCTGTGTGTTCCTTAACTCGCTCGATTGGGTGTTGTTCGTTGTTGCTGCTATATATGTACGTTCACTGCAATATTCTTTGATTCTTTCAGAAAGTTGCATGCTTGTTCCAAATAAAACGTTTCTCGTTAAGAAGAAATACCCGTCCGTAGTATTTCAACAGCATTCAATAATACACAGTTCAACAAGATCTGGGACAACAAGAACAGCTATAGCAAGTACACAAACGTGAAAACAGATATGTGTTTAATTTAATTTACCTTCTTATTTTATATGAAATGTAATATATTTATGTATATATGTATATACATATGTATGTATATAATACGGCGGCACAACAACTAAACAACACCATCAAATAACAACACAAAAGCATTTTAAAGATGAAATGCATCAAAGAAAAACTTTGGTAAATTTTAAAACAGTTAAGGGCCAAAGCATGAATAAAAATGAATGGAAAATAAAACTTGAAAAGAAATTAAGGTCATCTTCGAAAATTCCATGTAGGAAAAATAGGTTTAATTATTATTATTTTGTTACAGTTTTGATGTTTCTCATTAATGTTTTGACAGCTTAGCTATCGCTTAAATTTTTCATTTTAAATTTTCTTAAAGTTTCATCACAGGTACGAATAGTGAAATTTGGTATAAAAGCTATCTCAATCCTTGGGGGATAAATCTTTTATTTCAAAGCATTTATCTGAGGGTATGGAATAAGCAGAACTAATTAAATAAAATTTTTATATAAATTTGTGCGAAACAAAACATAATTTATAATTAGGGGTTTCATGAGAATGTTCAAAGTCTCGCAAACTGTGCAATTGTGCATTTTTAAACTCTCGTAAAAAAATTTCAAAAATTGTATGGAAATTTATTTACACAAACCTGTTTAATTTGCCCAACAATTTTTACTTGTAAACTTATAGCGTAGACAAACGACAGCGTTAATTTGCATTAAAATATCACTAATGTGAATTAAAAATTTACCCTGACAGACGACGACAGTATTTGCATTAAGTAAACAAAATCTGTACATACCTTTCGTGCCACACACTTCGATAATTTTAAAATGGAAAAAATGTGTCTCGATTTTAATATTTATTTGCTCTTTTTCTAAAAACAATTAAAATAACATATTTTCTGAGCGAATCGCATTTTAATTTTGAAAACCAAAACAATTTGTTAACATTTGATTGATTGTGACGGTGTTACCATATGAGCACTGTGTTATCATATAGCTGAATTCAGTATTAATTCACTGTCATTTAGTGCATTTACAAATGAGGATAATTCACAAGTTAATTTGCATTAAGACAGTTAATGCAAATTAATGCTGTCGTCTGTCTATGCTATTAAGCTGAGCAATTTTGCATTTTGTAAATAAAAACTTTTTGGTTTTTTTTGGCTTCCTTTAGTCCTGATTCACACACATCAGGTTTAGCTGATTAGTTTTTGTTCAATTTTGTTTTGAACCTGCATTTACGTTCATACACACCGTCAAGTTTGTTTCATCAAGTCTCATCAATTTGTGTTGCAGTAGAGTATTACGAATGACAAAACAAGACTTGACGACTCAGACCTGATGCGTGTGAATCAGGACTTAGGGATTTTTAGGCACACACATATACTTTTTTATTTTTGTAGAAACATATTTATATGTTTTTAAACTAAAAACTGCTTGAAATTTTATTTTTTTATTTTTATTAAATAAATTTTTCTGACATTTCATTCTAATTGACTTAACTGTTTGTGCAATAGTTCATGAAACAAGTCTCGCATATTTGCCCAATAGCACAAATGGCAATTTTGAAGAAGAGGTCTCATGAAAACCCTTAATAATTATTTTTATTATGATTTTATTTTATGATTGTTTTTATAAAAATTTAAGATTTTATAAAATTTTTATCGTCAAAATTTTCAATTAAAATTATTGTTCGAAAACTCAAACTCAAGTTGAAACTAAAACTCTGTTGAAAAAATTTTCAAAATTAATAAGAATTTAAATTAAATTTTACATTCTTATTTTTTTATTTTTTTTTTATTTTTTATTTTTAACACAAACACAATTCGCAAAGCGATTAGCTTACCCAGGGTCTATGGCGGGAATCGAACCCACGACCTCTGGACTGAGAGGCTAGCATCGCTACCACTCAGCCACAGGGGCTGCTGCTTTTGCTACAGTTTTAAAATTCGAAGTTGATTTATTTCATAAAAATTTAAGATTTTATTAAATCCATTAAAACTTGTTCGAAAACTCGAACACAAATTCGAAACCAAAACTTTGCTGAAATCATTTTTATACATATTTTAATAATTTTTTTTTCAAAATCCAGGTTAACTTTGGAAAAATTTGAAAATCAATTAAACATAATAAAAAAAAAATTAATTATATAATAAATTTTATTTGTGCATCGTATCAGCCATAAATAATTTTCTTTTTGTCATGACTTAAGCCGTTTAATAAATTTCAGTTCGAAATTCTAGCTCATGTTGGAAAAATCATCTTTAAGACATTTTCTAAAATTCTAATATAAGTTCGAAAACTCGAAAATAGATCTAAAATGTTGGAAATGTTAAAATTTTACTAATTTCAATTAAAAAAATCCAGATCAGCTTAGAAATATGCTCTTTAAATCATGTTCGACTTATATATTATAAAAAAAAGTTAAAACTGTAATAAACGTTATTTATATTAGGTAGTTCTAGAAATGGCTTTTTATCCATGTTCGAAGATTAAAATATAAGTTCGAAGTTTCCGAAATTTAAAATTTTAATAAATTTTAGTTGAAGACTCATAACAATTCATAAATTTTACTTTTGAAGAGCAAGTGGTGCCGAAAAAATTGTGTTTAAGTCATGTTCGAAAATTCGAAAATACAACTGACTTAAATACAGGCAAATCCCGGTATAACGAACGATATAATGTCAGGCCCATTCGTTATACCGAAAAATTCGTTATATCGCAAAGATTTTTTTAAGTGCTATTTTAATTGTTATTATTTTAGACATGATACAATACAATAAAAAGAACGAGGGTAATTTATTTTCAAATAAGCTACCAAATACAAACTAACGGAATCACATTTTTTTGCATTTACATTGCTGCTGTAGATTTTGTGTAATATTTTTTGCGGTTCGTTGTACAGAACAACCATTTGTCAAAATATTCGCTATACAAAATAAAACAAAATCTTAGAAATATGTTCCTAGCAAGTTGTTGTTTTTTATTTTGCAATTTTTCTTCATCATTCGTTATATACAGTATAAAATTAGGCTAATATTCGCTATATAAGGTTGTTAATGTAAAAAATTTGGACGTTCGTTATATCGGATTTTCGTTAAAGCGAGATTCGTTATACCGGGATTTGCCTGTGTTATAAAAAAATTTAAACTGCAATAAATATTATTTATATTAGATAGTTCTAAAAATTTCTTCTAAGTCATATTCGAAGATTCGAATGTAAGTTCGAAATTTAAAATTTTCATGCATTTCAGTAGAAGACACATAAAAACTCATAAATTTTGCTATTACAAAGCAAGTGATGTTGAAAAAACTGTGCTCAAGTCACGCTCGAAAATTCGAACATTAAATTAAAGCTTAGGTTTTTATTTGAGAAATATTATAAATTTTGATATATTTTTGTTATTCAGCTTTCGGTACTTTTAAATAAATTTGATATTGAAATAATAATAAGCTATAAATCTTATAATTAACAATTTACGATAAATCTTTTAAAAATTAAATAATATTTATTTTCCAGAAATGCTAAATGAAAATATTTAAACTTATGTATTTTCTTTTTTTTCAGCACATACGGGAAATGTAAGTAATCACATTTTTTGAATTTTTATCAAAAGTTTTTTAAATAATTTCTCCATTTTGTTTTCGAAATAACTCGAATTTTTTCGTTTAAAAAGAGCAAACTTTTTTGTTCTGCATTTGATTTGATTCCTTGTTGCTTGGTGTTTGAAGTTAAGATACTGTATCTTTTATTTTAAGATTTTTTGTTATGTTTGCAGTTGCTCTTTTTTTGCTTAATTTAAATTAATGTTTTAGTTGCTGGGATCTTAAAGATTTTTGGTTTTTGATATTTTGTATTTCAAAAGCGACTTTTTCTTATATAAAACTCATGTTTTGTTGTGTGTATTGCCTTTAGAACGGTTTTAATTAGCCTGACAATTCTTTTTTTTTTTTTTTTTTGTTAGTCGTCGCTTTATAAATAAAACAAACTATCTGTAGCTGTGTTTATTTTATTTTCATTTCATTTCTTGAAATTAAAATTATTTTGTTGGCTGGTTCGTTGCATTTTGTTGATGATGAAGTGACTTTTTGTTTTTTTTATTTTTTACTTCATTATTTTAAGCTGATTTTTGTAGGGAGACACAACGTGACTTTTTGGTAGAAGTTGTAATGATTTTTGTTGAAAATTATAGAGAATTCTTGTGGTTTTCAGTAGTGTTTTTTGTTTCTTCTTTTTTGGTTCTTTAGTTGTGTTGTTTTTTTGCATTCGATTTTTATAAGGGGTTAAATACTTTCAGATTGATATCTTTCAAGTTCATTAGTTAAACATGGTATGGCACAGCATGATATATTGGCTGTCTTGTTTTAAAACATTAAATCATTAATGATTTCAGAAAACGAAATTTTTTAATTCAACTTAATGGAGAGATTTTTATTAAAGCCAGAGTGAGATTAAACTGTTCTTGGATTTTGTTTTCGAAGTGTACGTACGCACGAAATGGGTAAATTTTTTCATATATCAGGTGCTGGTGGTACGGAAAAGCTTTAGTATTTGAAGCCGATGTCGGTTCTGAAATGGGTAACCAACATTTTAGAAGATGTTAGATATTTATTAACCGACTTCAAAAAAGATGAGTTTATAAATTCGTTCGTATTTTTTTTGATATTGTTATTACTTACAACGATTGTAAAAATTCTTTTTTTTTTTGTCTCAGAGATTATAGCTTCCAATTGTTAAAAAAGTGGGCTGGACACACCCGCAAATTTTTTTATTTGATTTTATTGTGTTCTACTTACTTGATTTCTGCGAAACCTAGCAAACACCTTTGTTTCTTGTAATTACAAAATTTTAAAGTTGAAAAAATGGGCGGGGCTACGCTTTTTTATTTAATTGAACAACTTTGTTTAAGGGTTTACTTCAAGCTTGGTCCAATACATTTTTTTCCAACATTTTCTATCAGATCTTTGTATTGTATTTTTCCAATTTGCAACTTATTGTTTTCCATTTAGTGGGTTTAAAACCGCCGGTCTGGCAGGGCTGTCAGCTGTTAAACATCTATCATCTAAAGTGTGATTTATTTAGTGAAAGTTTTGCCATTTACAAATCTTTAAAAACCGAAGCATGCATATGAATAATTAAAAAAAGTAATACAAAAGTTTTGGTGTAAACGTGGCAGCTTTTCGAACATTACGAGCTCATATGCAAGGAATTGGCAAGATTAAAAAGAAATTTGAAGAGTTGCAGATGTGGCCAGTCGCCTGTGCACGACGTTCTCAGTAATTGGGCTCATTATGGCGTATTTTGTATATGGATTGGCACCCCCATCCATATAAATTCCAACTCACGTAATAATTAAAGCCGCATGGCCGTTCACAACGCCGTAGATTGGGTGCTAAAGCAACTGGCTCTGATTTTTGAACAAAATTTCCTTCAGCGATGAAGATCATTTCTCACTCGGTTTCCGAAAACCCAGAAGTGAGTGGAAAAAGTGACTGAAGGTGTCATTGCCAGTTTTTTTTTTTTTTTTGGAAATGTCACTGGAAGAACCGTTACCGTTCAATATAATACATTCAGTTTTCCTTAAACGTAAAATCTAATTTTTTGTGTAAGTGGCTACAATGCAACTGATTAAACTTATAAAGGATGATTTTTTAGTAACTTTATTTTTGGCAACACTGTTTTTTGGCAGATCAGGGGTGTTATTATGTAATCCGAATCGAACAGAAATGTTTTCGAACTGTAATGTTAATAACATAAAAATTCGAACAGTTTCCGTTTCGAATCGAATTACATAATAACCCCCCAGCTGTTTTCGTGTAACACAACATGTTTAGTTTGGTCTATAATTTAGCCATGAATCGCTTTACAAACTAAGAACGGTTGCATATTGTTAAATTTTATTATCAAAATTTATGTTCGGTTAAGAAAGTCCATCGTGAACTTTTTCCATTTTATGGTCTGTTTGTGCGATCTTCTGAGGCGGCTATTCGGAATCTTGTGACTAAATTTTGCACCAAAATTACATTATTGAACATTAAAGGCTCAGTTATTCGACTGTAATGTACTTTAACTGCAACGTAGGAAACATCTGATTGATATTTTTATATGAAAAGTAGGTTACGCTACATTCCATCTCTATAACCATTTTCATTACTTTTCACATTACAATATCGATCAGCTGTTTCCTACTGTTGCAGTTACATTACATTACAGTCGGCTAATTGAGCCTTAACCACCAACAAACATACGCAGATTGCGCACAGAGGAAAATATCGTAGCTAATTCCGCCAGTGCTGTTGATGACCTTGAATTATTGATTCGGCGCTATTCGCAGCAATTGGGAATCTGTTCCTTTTTTTTTGACCAAAATGGAAGAACTGGACTAAGCTGACAAGTGGTTTCAGCAAGACGGTACATGCCACACACCACGCGAAATAATTATCCGATTTAGAGGCGAGGTCCGTGAACAGTTTATTTCACATTTGTGGCCGGTCAATTGGCCGCCTAGATCATGCGATTTAACACCTTTATACTATTTTTTGTGGGGCTATGTTAAAGCTCATGTCTATAGGGACAAGCCCGCAACGGCTGACGTACTGGAAGACAATATTGAAGAATTTATTGGTGAGATACCGGCCGATATGCTGGAGAGAGCATGCCCAAATTGGACCCAACATAGCCGCGCTGAACATTTACATCAAATCATCTATAATCATCAAATTATATAGATCGTTCTACCAATTCAAATAAAGATTTCATACATTTCTCTAAATTTTATGCTTTTTTTTTTAATAAAATCCAAAAGCTCTTAAAAAATCACCCATTATTTACAAAAATTATCAAATTGCTATACTAAGTTTATTTTGTAAATGACATCAGTTGTCTAGAACTTGTAAAAAATAATTTGATTTCTTAACTAACACCTACACACACAGAAACTCAAGGAAAGCTTTTCAATTAAATTGCAAAAGAAAAAAAATCTAAGCTAAATTTAATAGTTCAACATTTTATTCCTCCCCAACAATGTTTTCTTTCTAAAAAAAATTTAAGACATTTCAGTCTAGGCGGTTTACTGGCATTTACAACAATTTCTGCTACCTACTACAATTTATTAGTTAAACAAAAAATATATGTATGTATACGACACATATGTATATATTTTTATCTATAAATGTATGGTTTTAACTTGCACATTTTATATCTGTACCTACCAGTATGTGCAACGAAAAAAATGTATCTCAGTATCTTTTAAAGTCAACAACTGAACTAAAAGCGCAATCACATTTTCTCTACACACTAGATAAATATTTTATTTATTATTTGGAAAAAGAAAAGAAGTATGTACATAAAACATTCATATGCAATATTAAACTATATATAACTACCTAAACACCACAACATATTTTTTTATCTATCAAAACAAATAGACGAGAACAGCAACAACCCAACGATTAAATGATTTATGGCCATTTTAGTTAGTGTGGCAGCACAAATAAACAGCGATTGGAAAATGAAAAAGATTAGGAAAAAAAGTAACTTAAATATAAATTGTAAAATATGAAATTTTTACTCAAAATTTGAAGAAAAAATGAGAAAAAAATGTGGGAATCGGTTTGACATTGCAGGCCATTTCTGCAACTTCGCGCTAGGCTACAACAGATAAAAAAAACATTGATAAAGGGTGGGCAAATTTTGGGGTTAGTAAGTCCCTGTCCATACTTACAATTTTTGTTGCAGCAATTCTTGAGTTTATTGGTGAGAGAGGTGAGAAGATTGGGGAGGGGTACACAGTTTCATGTGCTCAGCAATTCTCTTTTGAATTGAAATTCGTAATTATTAATTTCAAGTTGTTAGTTTGTATTTGACGTTTTTTATAATTTTATTTCTTCAGTTGTATGAAAAATAAAAAATTATAACAAATAAATAAGTAAATATAATTGTTAATTTTTCAAGGAAATTTGTGGTGTTTTAATTTTTTTTAATACATAATTGCAATATTATAATTTCGTAATGTGGACACTTATGCAATTTGAGAGCAGAATTTTAAGAAATTGCAGCAACAAAAATTGCAAGTCTGGACGAGGACTAAGTAAATTGTCTGTCAAATGATGAAATGTCAAAGATGATAGCTCATCTTTTGACATTTATTTATTAAAAAAATTGGGAAATTTTAACCATGGAAAGCTGCAATCTGGAACAAAGAGTTATAATTGTGAAAATTTACTATCAAAAAAACAGAACGAATGCAACTAATTTTCCAACAAAATCGTCTTTATTATTAATGAGGCCCATTTTCAATTAGGCGGTTATGTAAACAAACAATATGGGGCTCACAAAATCCGCAAACAGTCCTCGAAAACCCATTAAATCCAAAGAAAGTGACCGTATGGTGCGGTTTATGGTCAGTGGCTTCATCGGCCCGTATTTTTTTGAAAATGAGCAAGGAAAAGCCGTCACCGTGAAATCTGTGCGCTACCAAACCATGATAACCGATTTTTTGTGGATGCAGTTGACATTACTGACCTTTGGTTTCAGCAAGACGGCGCCACAAGCCACACAGCCGAACAAACAATTCAGTTATTGCATGAGACATTTCCTGGTAGCGTAATTTCTCGATTTGGCAATGTCAATTGGCCGCCTCGTTCTTGCGATTTAACGCCGCTGGATTATTTTCTCTGTGGCCATTTGAAAGTCCAAGTTTACGTGAACAAACCACAAACAACTGACGCTGTGAAAGATGAAGTTCGGCGCTACATTGACAAGATAAGAGAAGCTTTGTTGCAAAATGTGGTTCAAAATTTTATGAAAAGAGCGGACGTCTGCCGACGTGCTAAAGGCGCACATTTGTCCAACATTATATTCCATTATAAATTCCCATATTTCTGCTTCACATTGGTATCAATAAAACTCAATTTGACAAAAAAAAAAGTGTGTTTTAAGCCAAATTACTTCCTAACCTTAAAGTTGCCCACCCTTTATAAGTTGAACTTCTCATTTGTTTAAATAAAAAATTAGCATAATATCTCTACTTTGTACTAAAAAAATTTTGGGTAAAGGTTCCCGGATGATCTATTGCATGAGCAACAGTAAAATGAGCATAGGATCCAGCAAATAAATTTCAATGTATTTTTAATACAAAAATATTAAACTTAATTGTAAAATTCCCCATAAACAAAAAAAAAAAAATTAAAAAAATGTTGTTTTCCGATCGTTGTCGACATCGTATAACAGGCCCTATAACTTACGCCATCGAAAATTGGCATTTGTATAAACACGGGTTAGCCCAACCCTGGTTTACAAACTATCAATGGAAGATTGTAATTTGTGTTTGTGTTTTTTTTTAAATATGAGTAAATAGCTAATTTTCAAAAACATCTTAGCAGACGTATCACAAATTATGAATTTTGTAAATGATAAATGTTTTTCCCTTTTTTTTAACAAACAAATATAAATGAGCCGTATTACCGAACGAGCCGGACTCAGTAAACATATTGAGATGAATATCATACAAAATACATATTTATCTAACGTTGAAAAAGCGGCAAATGGTTTCAATTATTCCACACACACACACACACACACACTCACACACACACACACACACACACACACACTCACACACACACACACACACACACAAACACACACACACAAGGGAAAAACTTCGACAGTAAAATTATTTTCCTTAATGCATTTTTAATATTTGTTCTAAATTTGTATTTACCAATTTTCTTGGACTACCTAATTGTCATACACATACATATTCATGTATGTCTGCATTTTAACAGGTAAAAAGAGAGAGAAAAAAACGACATGCACCTCTAAAATAAATCATTTTTAAATGCTGTGTTCCCCTGGTGATGATTGATGAATTACAATAAGGCTTTTTGAATCTTTTAATTTCTTTAAATGTTTATACAATAATCATTTTTTTCTTTAACTGAAACCATATCAACTCAAAACAGCAATAACCAAATGAAAAAAATTAATCAAAATTCATAAGTGAGTGTTTAAACAGAAGAAAAAAACTTTACCAGCTCTGAAAAAAAAAATAAAAAATCAATTCAAAAGAAGTAGTTAAACATGGCTCGTTATCGTGTGGTTAAAGACATGAAGCACAACAAGGCTTAAATACTTGAACAAGCAGTTAAGATAAAGTTCAGAAAAAAACCAAATAAAATTCAATACGCCACTTAAAGGGAAATAAACTGGTTTGTTTGAATAATTTACTGAAAAAAAAATGAAATAAATTAAAAGAACACAACTAACAGTAACGTTACAAAATATTTCTTTCTCTTAACAAAGTAATTTCAAATGATTTAAATTCAGTAATTTTTATTAAAATTAAAAAGAGGAACTGGCAATTTCGTTCGTTAAAACCACAGTGAGTGTAACTTTTCAAGCAAGAAATACAGTTAAAGAAATGCATTTAAGAAATTTATTTTTCGACATATTGTCAGAAATACAGTTAAAGTAAATTTTTTTAATAAAAATTTAAACAAATAAATATTAGTGAAGGCAAATGTAGTTCAAAAAAAACTTAAGCGACATAATTTTCGAACCAAATAATTTTTTGACCAAATTTTTGGACATAATTTTTGGACCAAATTTGGTTATTTGCTATCGTAAATAATCGATTTTCTTCAAAAAAAAAAAGAAGTAAATAAAATCTGTTGTTTTGGCGGTTATGGCTCGATATATTATTTTTCTGCTCAAACTTGTAGCATTTCTCTTCCACTATGATTTTTTTATGGTGTCTTTTCTTTTTTTTACAAAGAATGTTACATTTCCATCTTAAAAACGCAATTTGATCTTCGTTTTTTTTTTTCTTAAAAAAAAAATCACCCTCACTTATAGTGGAAAGCATTGCACCTTGCGCCCCGTATAAATCGACAACATTGATGATAATTGCATCATTACAGACAAGACATTTTGTACAAGTATCTTTCAACTAGTTGAAATTAAAAAACAATCATTATTTGCCATTCCTGCTTCATTATAATTGAAGAACTGGGGAGCAAAACTAGACATGTCCTCAGTAAATGATATTTTTTTACATTTTTTTCGGGCTCTCCAAGTATACATCTACAGGGTGGGCCAAAAGAAACCAAGGGGTGTAAAAGTTTAACAACTGTTTTGTTTATTAATTCTTTTTATTTTTTCTTTCAGATTATATAGACAACACTTGGGGAATTTATAATGAATGAAAATAATAAATGAAAATCAGAAAATAAGAAATGAATAAATGAAATCAACTTTATTGAAAATTTGATTATGAGTGATGAAGCTCATTTTCATTTGAATGGCTTTGTTAATAAGCAGAACTGTAGGTTCTGGGGTTCTCAAAATCCAAGAGCCATTCATCAACGCCAATTGCACCCCATCAGGTGTACAGTATGGTGTGGGATCACATCTGAAAATGTCATTGCGCCCTACTTCTTCGAGAATGAAGATGGAAGTGCTGTAACCGTAAATGGAGAGCGGTATCGGTTTATGATAGAAAATTTTTTACGTCCTGCTCTTGAAAACAGACCTGGTATGTGGTTTCAGCAGGACGGAGCCACTGCCCATACTGCCCGAGACACAATGGCACTTTTAAGTCAAATTTTTGGATAGCGAATAATTTCTCGAAATTCGGAAATTATTTGGCCAGCGCGATCGCCAGATTTGACAGCACCCGACTATTTTCTTTGGGGGCTTTTGAAGGAGCGAGTGTATGTGAACAAGCCAGAGACAATCCTTGAACTCAAGGCAAACATTGTTGCAGAAATTTTGAAAGATGTTATGGAAAATGCTCTAAAAAGAGCCCATCAGTGCGAAGCTGAAAACGGTGGTCATTTAAGAGACATCATTTTTCATACTTAGTGTAAAAAAATTTCCATTTTGTATATTATATAATCTGAAAGAAAAAATAAAAAAAAGTTAATAAACAAAAAAGTTATTAAACTTTTACACCCCTTGGTTTCTTTTGGCCCACCCTGTATGATGAAATCACGAAATATTTTTCAAAACCAGTTTGATCCTTCCACCTTAAAAAATGACTAAAATATTTAAATAAATAAATTCAATAATCGCACACGAAGAGTTTCCTACGGCGCCTTTTCCTTTTTGGTGATTTTCTCGTTTTTTTTTTTGGCTTTTTTAGTTTTGACGTTTTTTTTTAGTTAAAAACTTTTTTTTTTAATTTTGGCGATTTTTTAGTTGTGGCGATTTTTTAGTTTTGGATTTTTGTTTTAGTTTTTGAAGATTATTTTTACGCGTTTTGACGATTTTTTTCGGTGATAATTTCTATTTCAGTGCTTTTTTAATTTTCGCGATTTTTCGTTTAAGAATTTTTTTTTAATTTTGGAATTTTTTCGGTTTTTAACGACTTAATCCGTTTTTTTAATATTGACGCTTTTTTTAAAATTTGACATCTTTTAATTTTAGGCGATTTTTTAGTTTTGGCGCTTTTTTCGTTTTTAGCGATTTTTTTGGTTTTTGGCGATTTTTTTTCGTTTAGCGGTTTCTTGTTTCTGCGCTTTTTTCCGTTTTGGCGTTTTTTCGGCGATATTTTTCATTTAACCGCTCTTTTAATTTTGGCAATTTTTCGTTTTGGCATTTTTTCAGGGTTGTTTTTTCGTAGGTCGTGCGATTGTGTAGGATAGTGAGTCATGTCAAGCCACTATTCACTTTTTGTAATTATTGGACAGAGATAATTGTAGGACTCATATTTAAAGATTACGCTTGATCACTAGCGTCTGACCGAACTTGGGCTTCGGTATCCACCTAAAAACCTGACTTAAGTCCCACACTAACGATTACCTAACTGGTAACGCAATATGATAAGATGTTTATCGATTGCTCGACTAAATAGATGATGTTGGTAACTAAATACCTCCACCAAGTGGATGTTGATCGTCTGTCTAAATCTTCCAGTGTTACGAGTAATTTTTTTTTCCTGTCAAAAATCAACTTGGCTTATTTCTTTTTTTCTTGGGATTCTTCTTTTTCTTGCTTTCACAACTGAAAGTATCAATTTACATGCAAATTTTTCTTAACCATTCATTGTATGCATACATATGTATAGTTTTTTGTTAACGAATGACTTTTTATTCCTTAAATTTTAAAACACATGCTGATTTTGGGAAATGAAAAATAAAGAAGGAAAAAAAAAATTCTTCAAAACTCCACTCAAGCAGTTAAAAAAAAAGAAATAAAATAAGCGAAAGTCGAAATAAGAAAAAAAAGGCAGAATTAAATATTTGCAAGACGAGAATTAAAGGAGTGAAAATTTGAACTAAAAAAATGGCAAACCTTTAGCACTTTTAAAAAGTTTGTGGGAGAAAAAAAAGTGGGAAAATTGAATTCATTCAGGGTTTTATAGAATCCAAGTCGGTTGTGCTTTTCGGCGGATTTGTCAACTCATATTGGTTTTTTGACATGAAATAAAAATGTATTGGTTTTAATTTTTTCGAACGTAGGAAAATTTAAATTTTTAAATCGATTTTTATTCTGATAATTTGAAAGGTATTTTAGCGAAAAATACAATTTTGACAGTTCTGTAATAATTTCATTTTCAAATACATACGCCGAAGTTTGTTGATTAATTTCAGAGCAAAAGTTCTATTTTTTGTATTATTTCATATGAAGTTTATTTATTATTATATATCGTTAGCTAAATTGCAAAAAGGCGTAACTAACGAAAAATTCAAAATTGAGTTTTTGATTGATTATTGTGAATGCCTTTATTCTACATGTATTGAAAAAACTTTGCACTTCTGCAATAAAAAATAACACATTTATTAACAAAAAACAAGGGGACTTAATTACAAGTTTGTTTAAATTTTCTTTTAGTTTTTTACTTTTACTGTAAAATTTTATTTTTGTTAGTTACGCCTTTTTGCATTTTAGCTAACGATATGCTTATATCCGCCAAACATCGAATTGGTCCTCGTTGTAAAATGAACACAACACTCAACTGTGATTGATTATAAATGGGGCATCTTTGATGCTTTGAAAGAAGCACCGTTTTAAATCAAATAAGTTCAGTAAAGTCCACTTTTGACTTACACACGCAGTGTTCCGTACGGACACCACATTTGTAATAATACACAAACTTTAGCCTATATAATCAAAATTTCTGCATTTTCTATAGATTTAAACATTCATTTAGAAACATACTTTATACAACATACAACTTAGTATACATTAGTTTGTGAATGGCTCAAATTATTATTTCAAAGTAATGAACACTTATTGTATTCATTATTTTGAAACTCTGTCTTTTTTTGTGTTGCCTGTCTTCAGTCAAAATTTCGAAAGAGAATACAAGGCAATTCCTTGTTGCCTCCCGCTGTCTTTTGCTTTCTTGCTTTTTGGTGTCCTTCTTTTAATTTTTATAATATCTGTTTGTTGCTATTAATTTTGTCTTAAGTCTCAAATTCCTTAACTTAAACAGGTGATCTTTGTTTTGTTACCTGGTCTGGTCAGCTCTGCTTATCTCTTTTTGTTTTGAATGTGTATAAAAGATATTTGACTCGTACACGTATCTTAACTTCAAGATCAGTCTGAAATCAAACCATAAATTATCATATTTTTTTTTCTTAAGCACTGTGTCTTATTTAAAAAAAGGTGACAATACGCCTTTTTTCCTTTAAATTGAATTTTTTCCAACTAATCATTTAAAGATTCTACATATGTACATATTTCTTTGGAAAGAGTATAGAAAGAAATTTGAGAAGTTTGTTTAAAGTTAGAAATAAAATTAAACACTTGTTGTTGTGTTTAGTGTTTTAAGTATATTTTTTAATTGATTTACTAAGAATTCTCATTTAAATATAAAACAAATATGTATCTTGAATATTTTTTAGCACACAAATAATATTGACTCTGGGTTTGTTTAGCTAATAGCACGCAAATTATTTTCAATTGATTCGTGGCATAATTTTTAAATAAATAAAGCAGCAGATCAGCGTTATCTATATTTATATTTGATTGCTTTGTGCAAAATTTCAAATTTAGTTTAAAAAGTTTTAGGTACTTCTTTTAATTATTTTTTTTAGTAAAAAAATTATGCGTTATTATAAAATCTTACGGCCGTATGTTTAAGAAATAACTAGCAAGACGTTAGCATAAGTGGCAAAATTTAATATGATCTTAAGGAGTTTTGTCATAATATTTTACATTAAAAATCACGCCAGGATTTAATAGTGGGTTAAAACTACATTATGCGCCGATTTTTAATGTCAAATTGTATGGAGAAACTCTTTAACACCTAGTTCAATGCCGTCACTTATTCTAACTTCATGCCATTTTTTGCTTATACATAGAGCAGTTAGTTATTAGAGCTAATTTTATTAAAACGTTGTTAAGCAGGTTTAAATAAACTTCAGTCAACTAACTTTACACTTTAAGAATTTCTTACTTTAAAACAACATGCATAATAAATATGAATATGTGGCATTCCACTTCGAAACGAACGATTTGGAAAATTTTTTCGTTTGATTTCCCCAATTTTTTGGATATTTTTTTAGTTACCCTCAAAAGAGCAACCCTGTAATTTTGGATTTTTTTAAATTCGCATTCAAAAAATGTTTTTTTATTTTTTGTCCATAATGGTCAAAATTGAAAATCTTTTTTTGTAAAATTTTTGTTTTTAGATTTTTTTTTAAAGAAAAAGAAATTGAAAAAAATATTCCAAATGTTTTAGTTGGGATTATTGGATATTAAATTTTATAGCGTGTTTTTGAACATTTTTAATTTTAAACTTCTATTCACTCAACAATTTTTGAGCCCGATCCGGCATTACAGAACTACTATTTTTTTAGATTTTTGAAAATTTGAACGAGTTATCAAAAAAATACTCAAATTTACCAGGGAGGGGAACTAAAAAATATCAACAAATTTTTGAACTCTCCGATTTGGGTTGGAATGCCCCATATACATATTTACTGCGTTATCAATTCGTTTTTTTTTATTATTTTTTTTTTTTGAGAATTCTTAGCTACCTTTTTCCAATAACAAAATATTATGGTTAAATAAACAAAAGTTTCCATTTCAAATAGAACAAATCAAATCACAAAAAAAATAATTCTGATAACATTTTTACCGCTTCTAGTTTAATAGTAACTAATATAATGAAGTAAAAAATTATGGATGTACTATGTACAATATATTTTTGACAATCTACCGAATGAAAAAAAGAAAGAAAAAAATAGAAATCCAAAACAATTGATAGATAGACAAGAATCATATTAAAAAAATATTGGAAAAATTTTTCAGCGTCGCATAGAGTAGAACCTACGTTTCAAAAACTAACAAATGTCATAGAAAAGATAAGAACATATTTTTTATTTTCTAGTGCAGATTCTGATTTCTGTATTTTTGGTGTACAAGAATTTTGTTTAGCTTTTAGCAAGATTTGGGTTAACTTGGTATGAATTGTTAAAAGAACACGAACGAATCAATTGATATATTTAACAGCTGAAACAGATAATAAAAGAAAAAAAAATGAGACACTAGATAAAGCAAATTGTTAAATTTCCTTCATTTAACAAAGTTTAATAAAGCTTAAAAATCTTTAAGAATGCTTGTAAAGCTTTAAAGATTGGAAAACGTTCGATCGAAATTATTGTGCTGTAATCAAAATAAAATAAGAAATTCTTTTTTTAATTTCAATATAAATAATCGATCGAAAGTTTCTTGTCGGCATCGTGGGACAGGCCGTTAAACTTTGTTTTAACAGGCTTCTCACAAATTAATTTTTATTTAAACTTATTTAAAAGAAAATTCTGTTTAGTTTAACTATTGTTGCTCGAACTTCATTCGTTTCTATATTTATGATTTAATTAGGTCAAATAAAATTCGTTATCGCTCAGTAATATGTGATATTTTAGGGAACAAATAATACCAAAGTTAATTTTAAATATTCTGGCAAACACTAGCATAACGGAACAACTAGCTGTTTCAGGAGGTCACAACACCTTCATTTTTAGCGTTCTGTGTGTTCGGTACAGTGTGTGTGGTGTCAGTTGATGTAGATTTCTGCAGCTTTTCAGTGCAAATGGAATATGTGAATTGTTTTGATTTATCATATTACAATTTGCTGAAAGCTTTTTGTAATAAAAGCCCAAAACAGTTTTAAGTAGAACAAAAATAAGCAAATTAACTAATATGTGCGTAATTAGTAAAGAACAAGCGAGAATGGGCGACACTGTTGCAAATTTAAAAATGGTAAAATTGTGCTTTCATTAGAAAAAAGCTTTTAAAAAATTGTAACTTAACTTTAGTTTCACTTCGTTTTCAAAGGTTTAAGTGTAGCATATTTCTTTTGTTTTGTGTTCAAGAAATTGCATTATTTCACTAATTAGGGATTAGTTAAATCTGGTTTGAACGGACTAAAATATTTTTTTTCACATGACTTCAAAAAAAAAAAAAAATTATTATTTTAGTAAACTTAGGCAAAACTAGCATTTCAAAAATACCTATAAATAAATAAATAATAAAAAAACAATAATTTATGCTTTACATATTACTTCTTTAATGAATTATTTTAATTCAATTCATTTCAAACAATAAATAAAAATTATAAAATAGATACATATATTTTTCAAATATTTGGAATACGTGTGCATATAAATTAAAAATTTATTTTATATTGACAATATTTTTACTATATAGTTTTTTTCTGTTGAAAAATAAATGATACTGAAAATACAGAAAACAAAAAACCTGTTAAAAACAAAACTATTTAACAAGATGTCTAAACAAGAAAAAGGTGTCACGTTACCCATAATTTATGGAGCCAAGAAATCAAGAGAGAATAAAAAAAATTTTAACTACGAAAAATTTTCAAGCCTCAGTTTGCCACTAAAAATAACAACATTTCTGTGCTTAAAGAGTGTAAGACTTGTTCTCTACTTTTCTTCTATAACTCTATATTTAAATGAAGCTGCTTGCAACACACATGCAACATGTTGAAGTAACCCTTTTTTCATCTGCACACACACACACACACACACTTTATAAGAAGGAATACGTAATTAAAACCTTGTTGTAGTTGAATAAGTTTCTTATAATTTATAGACAAAAAAATAAAATTTGAAGACACGATTGTTCATCCCAAGACCTGAAACATACACAAGAAAAAAAACATATGTTGCATGCTAGAATTATGATAATGATCTTAGAAGTAACAAGATCCTAAACAAGATAAATTACAGAAAATAACTAAAAAAAATATAAAAATCCCAATGACATTTTTTTTTGGTTTTATCCAAGAAACATAAGTTTTGTGGGCCACAAACTACCAAGATTAAATATGCAGGTTGTGACATTAAAAGTCTTTGTAATGTGGTGTTTTTATATTTATAGAATAAAGACAAAAGAGGGAATTTAAAATTTATGTAAAATTTTCATTAAAAAAATGATATAAATCTAATAATGAAAGTCTCAAAAAAGAACTTAAAACTATGTTAAATCTAGGCTGAAGTTTCAAATAAAATTAGAGGTAATATTAAATACAATTTAGCTAACTAGATATAATTTAAGTTGATCAAACTAAGTATGTATTGAGTGATTTTTATAAAAATTTCCTTGACGATTCGCCTGCCTGACTGATGGAAATAATGGGTTATGCCCAAATTGAAAGTCTTTAGTTAGCTACTGACTTAAGTTTAACCAATTAAATTTCATACATAAATCATTGTTTAAACTAGTTAAGCTAAGACTGGGGTATTAGTCTTTTAAAGCTTGGTTTAATTAAACAATTACATAAAATTAAACTAAAAATTCTAAAAACCCTATTGATTGGAGTTTAGTTAAACTTATATACTTAAATTGAGTTTAACAGTAATTAGCTAATCCTGGCCCTAACTTAATCAATTTACAGCCAAACTGTACAATTAAAAGCTAACACAGACTTTAACGGCAAGTTTTGTATGAAAACTTTCAGTTAAAGTTTACGTTATCTCTTAGGGCTAATAAATCAGTGCAAGTTGATCCTATTTTTGCTTTAAAATGTGTTTAAACCAGCAAACCTATAAATCAATACTGTATTTAACACATAAAATTGGACGTTTAAACTGTCAATACAGGCCATATGGTTTTGTAACTTACGAAAAATATGTTTTGCATTGAAAGAGCACTCAACTTCTTTTTTTCCAAGAATCTACTTTTTCTTTAGATCTTGTCCGACATGCTTTCTTACACTATATTTTTCTTTTATACTATTCTACTTCGCTAAGCATAAATATAATTACTTTCGCAGTAAAATTAATTAATTTAATTATTTTTTTTTTTTTAACTTTTTTGCAAAGAATTGATAGCCTGCTGCAAACCAGCTGTTTTTTGACATTTATTCTAGTGCTGCCACAATATTATTTTTTAAACTTTACATAAGGTATGGTTCACTGATTTACTCCTGTTGAGTTTAAACTACATATAAATTTGAGTTTACTTTAACTAAACCAGCTTTTAAACTTTCACTGATTTATTAGCCCTTAATAATACATTGTGAAAAGGGACGTTATAATGAGATAACTCTAATAAATAATTTAAAAGAAAAATATTTTATAAATTTCAAGTCTAGGTTAAGGTTTTTCAGTAGTTTAAAACAGTGATGGTGCTATAAGGGCCAATTTAGCCAACTATTTAAATATCAATTTATATTTAAAAGTTTGTTTTCATAAATTTATTTTTTCAATCAAAAACAACTTTTAAATATGAATTGATATTTAAATAGAATTGGTGAAATTGGCTCTTAGTATAAAAATAGTATTAATATTGAATAAATTCAGTACAGTGCGACTTTGACTCACACACGAAGGGTTTCGTATGACAGTTATTTTTTTTGTCGATTTTTTAACCTTTTTTTTTGTGTTTTTGTGCAATACATATTTTTAGTTCTTTAACTTTTTTTCGTTTTGGCGATTTTTTTCTGTTTAGCTATTTTTTCGATTTTTGGCGATTTGTTTTTAGTTTTTTTTTTGCGACTTTTTTACTTTTGGAGATTTTTTTTCATTTTAGCGATCTATTTTATTTTTGGTGACATGTTGCATTTGTCATTAAAGCGTTCTTTTAATTTTGGCGATTTTTAATTTTGCAATTTTTTAGTTTTAGCGTTTTTAAAAGTTTCAAGAGTTTGCCTCTTAGGGTTGCCAAGATACATCAAGTTTTAAAAATTACATTAACTGATAGAATACTCTTTGATTTAGATTTGCTTAATTTCAGTATTAATTCATGTAGTCTGTATATTGTATTATATCTTTAATTTTATTGTTGTAGCGGCCTATGAATATTTCAAGTCTGTAGCTCTTACGGTTCTCGAGAAAAGAGCCAGTGACAGACAGACAGACGGGCATCGTGGCGAAAACAATAGGATTCCGTACACCAAATGTGAAAATAATTACAGTTTAATTAAGGAGGATGAAGTCCCAAATTCAAAGTCTATATTTAACTGCCTTCATTAGTTAACTAAAGACCGTGAATTTAAGACATTAAATACGAAAATCTAAAAAAAAATTATGGTTGTTATTGCTCTGCATTAAATATGTTGAAAATGTTAAAAAAATTTGATTAACTAGGGTTTTACTCGAGCTTAAGGACAACTCCTTAAATTTGGATTGGAATCAATACAATTAGAGCAGACTAAAGAGAAAAAAAATCGGTCATCGCCGCAAAATTGATGCAGCTATAATGTATATAATATAATCATAAGCTGTAACACTTACTGAGCAACTTGGCCAGGTATCGGAACCGCGAGCCCAAGACTAGTATCCCATTAATGCTTAATGCATTAAAGTTTAATTTTTTTTTTTATAAAACAAGCCGACTATGTATTTTTTTATTTATTTTATTTGTTGATTTTTAAAAGAGTTAGAAAATAGCTTTTTAGCATTCACATCTCGTGGGTTATTTTTTGGCCAAAAGTTTTACAGTTACGTTAAAAGCTTGAGAGGCACTTTCCTCTCGGGACCTTGTTATCTTGGTGATTTGCTACACCTTGATGTTATGGCATTCCGGAGCAAAAAAGCGCTTTCAATACCTAGTCGTATAACCGTGCATAGAGTTCAAATTTCTAGACTTTTAAGCACTCAGCTGACTAGTTATTCATCTGGCAGCACGGAAACCAGTAACCCAAATTGCGGGATTAGGGATATCAAATTGTTAGTTAAACTCATGGAATCAGTACTTTGTAGGGATAAAGTAAGACTTTGGACAAATTTAATGGGTATTACTTGCATTTCCGGTCATGATGATAAATTGACAAAAATTTCAAACAAAGTTTAATTATTTTTTTTAAAGATCAGTAATACTTTTATGAAAGCGATACTGATAGAGACGTCAGATAAAGAGGAAAGCTTTATTTTTTTAAAACTCGCTTTTTGCACGTTTTTTATTTTCAAGAGATTGTTGCAGCGCCTTGTCAAATAATGAATGAACTTGTTCTATTCTCATCTCGGTGTTGTTTGGACATATTTTTTATAATATTAAAATTTAGATTCAAATTTTATAATTAAGCAACAATTCCTTCTTTTATTAATAAATATAAATTATTCTTTTTTTTATTTACGAGTACGTACCTTTTAATTTTGTGCTTTTTATCATTAATCCAATTTTTATTTTTTATAATTTAAATCCAAATAATATGTTGCAGTAGTATGCTGATCCAAAGATGCTGAATGTTTCCTTTGATGTTTTATTCGAAATTTCAAATATTTTTTCTTTAAAAGTTTTTTCGTTTGTTCTTAAGAATAAAATTTTGGCACTGCTTTCTTAGTATTAAAAACATTCTTGAGATTTTTTTGTGATAGACCGAAGTAAAAATCTAAGAAGTTTTCTATACAAAAACTGTTTTTGTCGAATGCAAGCAGAGACTTTTCATAAAAAAATAAATTACTTAAAATATTTTTTTTTTTATTTTATTTAATAATATTCCTTACACTTTATATGTTAATTTGGTAAAAAAAATATCTTCAAATACTCTTAACTCTTGTTTATTGGTTGTGTTTCAATTTTACTCCACCATTTATGTAGCTGGGAAGCGCAATGACAAATTCCTGTTACACTTTTTTTTCTTGTTTATTTTTGCTAAAAAGCCACCACCAAAAATCACTTATTGTTAGAACTATTTTTTTAATTATTACTAAATTTTTGCCAGCAGCCTTACAAAACGAACGTTTGGTTCACATTTTTGTTGCTTTATTTTTTCCAATGAGTTTTTATAAATTAAAAATGTTTTGCGCTTTTTCATAACAAGCGTGTTGTTTAAAATACATATGTAAGTCAAAAATCTGACAACCATAAAAATCGCTTCCCCAGCATTTTTCCGTTAAATCAAACCAGGCGACACGATCGCTCGTTAAAAACTGAACTAATCTAAATTATATAGAAGAATATTTTCCAAACAAAAACTCATGCCATTACAACAAAATAATTTCATGGTGTTTTTAGCTCTCCCAAAGCATAAGCCACCACCAAACACTAACTCATTGTTGTTATTATACTTGTTAAGAAATACAATAATAAAAAGTATCGAGGAAAAAAACCTGATATACGAAAAATTTATATTTGCTCGTATCTTTAACTCTGAAAGATAAAAAAAATCAAATACAATACTTAGATACATCAGTGTGCACACTTCTACCGATATTCGGTAAATTCTACCGAATATGTTTGTGAATTTAACAATCTACCAATTCTACCGAACAAGGCCTGAAATCTACCGAACATTGTTATTTAGTAATTTAAGTCGATATATGTGCAAATTGCCTATTTTTCCACATAGCAGCGCGGCCGCAGAGCGGTCATTTTCTGTCATGAAAATCATTAAAACAGAATAAATAAATCGGTTAAAACTGAAACTATAAGTATCTATAAGTATAATCTTTGTAGTTACAAATGTTTGTCAAATAAAAGTTATTTTAGTAGCTTTATAAACCTATGTACAAAAACTGAATTCCTGTTATTTATGTATATTATTTTATATATAAAGGGTAAGAGCAACTAACTGGGGATAACACTTTTTTTATTGGAAATGCTTCATTGTTTATGCCAGTTTAATTTCCAATCACATGTGAAGTTTTAAATGTGCTTTTGAAACCTGTTTAGCTTGATACTCCTTGCACTTACCCTTTATAAATAAGTACATATATTTTGTTATTTTTTGTTTCTTTGAATTGTTATTTTTTTATGTTTCTCTGAATAAAAAAAATTTTCTACCGAATTTCATTAAAATCTACCAATTTTTTTCGACGATTCTACCGAATTTAAAAAAAATTAAGTGTGTACACTGAGATACATGCACACAGATACTCTAACACACTCTCAAACAATCAACATACAACAAGGACCAGTGTTGCCACAAAGGGTTGTGAGATATTTTCCGACTTATTTCACCAAATTAACTTTAAAAATCGTCAAAATCAATTTTATGCAGTAGCTCTTAATATATATTTGAAAATAAATTTGCTTTTTTATATAAAATTTTTCTTAATGAAATTTTTTATAGTTATCCCATACAAATTTACCAGAAAATCAACAAAATCAAAATCTTCAAAATCAAGTTGTTTTAATGTCTTGTAGACGAGTTTTGGTAGGATTTATTTTTGAAGCTTTGAATGAAGCTTATTTTATTGAATTACAAAAATGTTTAATTTTAATTTTATTAAAAAAAATAGTCATAAAAATCGCCAACAAATTTATTTACAGCCAGAAAAATCGCCATGTCGCCAAATAAAAAATTTAGACGCCAAAAAAAGTTTAAAAATCGCCACGTCTGGCCAGAAAAAATTACTTATGTCGTCCTCTTTTCTAATAGTGTTTTCACACTGACATGGTCAAGGCACATCAATCAGGTACCCGCGATTCTACAACAAATATTACAACAACAACAACCACATGTACTTTGTTGGTATAAATTACCTTCTTACTTTTCAAAACAGGGTAGTATCGTCAGATTGCGTGTTTCTTATAGGAAATATCAAACACCATACAAAACTGAATATTCGAAAGGTGTTTATGGATACCCAAACAAAAGCATGCTTTTAGGCTTATACCTACACAATCCAAATTTGACATTTAGATTGGTATAATGACATTAGTCACCTGGTGTAGTGCTGCCACCTAATAAATGCGCCTTTGACATGGTTTTCATAAAACTTGGTTTTAACGTTAAACCAACTCTTAAAACCTGGTTTTGCCATACAAATTGTTTTTGTTAAAACCAAATTAAAACCATTTTTGAATTGGTTTTAAGTGGGTTTTATGAAATGCAACCTTGCTTTCGCTGTGATAAATTCAGTGCTGCCAAGTTGAAATGACCGACAGCAGCTGATAATGTTTATGTCAGTGAATAACAATAGATGGCGCTTGAAAGTTGTTCAACTTAAAAATGGATGGAGCAGCAACAATAAAACAATTATGGGAAAAAAATAGTTTTTTTTTATAAAACAAAGAAAATATTTTCATTGAACTGTGGAAAGTGAATATAGACAATATGACTGTCATTCATCTGCATATAAAAAAGGTTTATCTTATAATGTATTTGTTCATTTTCATATATGTATGTATAATAACTTTATTTCCAAGCACTTCTTCATTCTGTATAAGTTCCATGATATAAAAAATTTTATTTACAAAATACAAAATAATTTCTATTTTACAGCGCATTTTGAAATATCTCAGTTTTTCGTATTAACAAAAACTGTTGTTGTACAGTTTGTCCAACAAGTGTTATTAAAAAGCAGAAAAAATGCAACAACAAATACATGCATTTCTGCAGGCGATTTATTTTATTTTGCGCAGAGTTATCAGACATCCTGTGAGTTAAAACCTGAATTTAACAAACTTGCAGTGTGAATGCAAAATCAGCTGTTTATGGTTTTAAAGTTAAAACCAGGTTTTAACTTTCAGTTTGAAAACACTATACAAAATGAAAATGAGATTTAGCTTTCGTTTAAAGTAAAAATTAAAGCTCTTAAGAGAGAAGTGATACAATAATTTCTAATAAAATATCTATTTGAAAAACAAAAGTGCAATATATAACAAATCGTAACTTTTATATAGAAGATCACTAACTCCTTATTTTTTTTAAATCGAGATTTTTGCATTTTTCGATAAATAAGATGTTCTTTTACAGAGCGCCCTCCTTCGACGGTATTGTGTATCAAAAACATCGGCAAAGTGAAATGACCAATAAAATGGCTACTAAACACAGTTTCGAAAAATGTAATACGTCTCATTGAGGCGCTGCAAGACTGCACTATTAAAAAAACGTGCAAAAAGCAGAGTTGTAAAAGAATGAAGCTGTCCTCTATATCTAACTTCACCGCCTGTCTCCTCTATCTCTTTCCTAAAGAATGTAACCTAGTAGGCATTCATTAACCTGAGGGTTATTTTTCTTCATTAAAAAAAATAAAAATAAATGAATCTGAGCCCTAGTGCTTCTGGCGGCCCAAGGAAATACGACCAAATAAGAAAATGAAAGAAGGCTCAATAAAAGTAAGGAATTTTTAATTCCTTTTTATTAGGATTTACATATGTCATCTTGGGTTTGGTTGCGCTTTATTTAATTTTTTTTGGGGGGCTTTATTTCATCTTGAGTTTGGTTTCATTGGACTTTATTTCATTTATATTGGGTGTTTTTTATAAATTTTCTTTTGGGACTTATTTCATTTTTTGGGTGGTTTTTATTTCATTAGGGCTTATTTCATTTCTTATTTGGGCGTTATTTCCTTGAACTTTATTTCATAGCGCCGTTTCTGGCAACGCTGACAGCGAGTCATTTCCATTTATTTCTCAAAGAGAGTTTACTTTAAACAGATTCATTACAAGCGTGTATGTGTGAGTGTATTAGTTAGTGCACATATGTATTCTCTTTACAATTTATTGTAGCATATTTTCTGTAACATACTATACTTTTCAGTATTAATTAGCTCACCTTTGGTTTAATCTTTTTTTTTATAGATTATTTGGTTTAATTAGAATTGCACTAAGATCATCTGTAATTAGAAAGAAAAATGAGAAGCAAATAAATATTTTTATCGTATTTCAATATTTAGTCTAGAGAATCCAGATGCTAAAGAATAGTTTTGAATATTATATCAGTTTGTTTTTAATTCTTAGGAAATGCATTTATTGTTTATGGTTAATATTTTTGTTATTTTGTAGTTTAAAACTTGAAATTTGCGACAAAACAGATTAGTAACAAAATCATTTTTTAAAAATACATATTGTGGTGAAAAACATAAATTTTGTTTTCTTTTCTTATGACAATCACCAGTTATTCCAATTGTCAACATCGACGTCACCGGAATATTGGGCCTCGAGGACTAGCTTGTGCTATTGATAGTATATTTTTGTTCCCTTAGGTCTAGAAAATGGCACGAGCCTGTCAATAGCAGTCAGTTGTTTTCGACAACGGGTACACAATCCCCAATTTTTTGGTATTGTATTGACGTGATGTCGATGTTGACAACTGGAATAAGGGCGAATATTTTTCACAATACCAAAGTTATAAACTTTGCAATTTTTTTACTTATATTACAGTTTCATCGTTGTCACAGCTGCAACTAAAACTTTAGGAATTTTGTTTTAGATATTAAATATTGCAGCAGACTTTCCATTTGAAATTCCAACCTTCATGTTTCAGTAAATTTTTATACATACATATCGCACTCAATCAACAAGAGGGTATTAAATCAAAATTTTTTAATATTCACTTTTACTGTAAAAATTTCAACGTATTTTGACCACTCTTTTGTTGATAAAATTTGCTTTACTTTATAATTTTAATTCGAAATGTGACTGTTTTTATGACAAAATTGCTAACATTTTCTCTGATTTGTGACTCTTTTCAAAACATAGATATTCCTCCCCAATAATTACAAGCTTTTAAAATAAAAACAATGTAAATATATTTTTAAATAGAATTTGCTTACCATGATGTGTTTGGATTTTCAAATTCTCCTAAAATGTAACCACAAACAGTTTTTCGTCTCTACTGAAAATTTTAAAATTTTGAGTTAATACCCTCTTGTTGATCAAGTGCGATATGTATGTAGTTGCCACACTAAAACCAAGGTACTTGTCTAAACATTTTTTATAGGAATATCTTCAATTTTAGTGGTTTTCATGAATAACAACTTATGTCATATATTTCTTATTTGTAGTTATGATTTCAAATTAACATATTTTAAAGGCTTTTTAAAAAGGTCTAAGGTTTGGAACAAGCTTCAAAATTATTTTTTTTGGCTCTAATGAAAAAATTTTGATTATCGGACATGAGCTGTAATTCATGAAAACCACAGATATTTTTATCAACCCATGTATGTATGTATGTATGTATGTATGAATGTGTGTTCCTTTGCGGCACTATATAAACCGAACACGTGGATCAATCGATTTGCAGTAATCCTGGGAGTGGCACTAAAGATATGACAGTAGTCAAATCTCCATATGGCGGCCAACAGACGCCATTTTGTAAATTCGAAAAAATAAAAAGTCGGCAAACTATATCAAAATGGGTATCATTTGACAGGTATTTTAAAATAATTTTTAGGTTTCTTTTATAATTTTTCATTTCGAATAGAAAAAAATTACACATTACCATCAGAACTACTTGTCATATAATGACTTACTCTTCTGATTGCCAAATTTCATTCCGCGCTTACAAATCACATTGCCTAAAATTAAAAAAAAATGGTGTATGAATGAGAATGATTTTTTTTAGGTTTAATCGATTATGTGAACATGTTGCAAATTAAAAAAAGTAAGTACTTCTCAAGAATCGATTACTTTAGTCTTACGCCACCAAAAATTCTTAGTTTCAAACTCGATTAACTTTTTTGAAATTTTTTGCTGGGTTGTTTATATATTTTTTTTTATATTGGAAACTATACGTTACTTTTTCTATAAAAAATTTCTGTTGCTGGAAAAAGTGCTTAAGTCATGTTTTACTGTTTTACAGGAAGCAGGAGACAGGAGGGGACTTTTAAATTTTCAAGTCGATTTTCACAAATTTATTTCTTTTCCAGTTAAATTGGATACTTCGGGTCTAAATACTTTTTTTTAAGGAAAATATCGTTCTACACATTATAAATAATACATTAAATTTGAAATATATCAAAAGTATAAAATAAATTAAACTATTATTCCATATTAGATTATAAATCGAAAAAACAGAAGCAGCAATTCATAGTGCTATAACTTCCTGAAAAAGAGAACAAAAGAATTAAAATTTCGCCCAGAGGTACTTTGGAATATAAAGATTAAAGGAGTGCCATTAACTCAAAATCAGCTTATCTCGACTTAAGCACTTTTTCTTTTTTGCCACAGATATATGCAAAGATAATTACAATTTGATTATAGACTTTATATTTTCAAAACATTTACACTTCTTTATACATATTTGATTTTATGCAAATGGGTTACCTTCCCCTCCTTCCACTTTTCTAATTTCTAACTTGTCAAAATTAATAATGCCATGTATCTGTTACAATTAAATTATGTATGAAAATCAAAAAAAAAAAAAACGTAAAGTAAACAAGCGCCTAGTCTCATTTCTATTTTATTTAGACTTCTTCTTTACTATTGTTGTGTTCATTAGCGCAATACCGCACGATTTCAGCATTATAATGTCTAAACAACGTGCAGCATTTAATAGCAACTACAAAAAATTTTAAACATTGCATTGTTGTTGCATATAAACAACATTTTCATGCTAGGTACTGTGTAAAAAAAAACTTAGACAAAAAAAAGTTTGTTTGCTTTTTTGCGCGGATGGACTACAGGGAGCCCAGTCAGCCAGACCATTCCTCCTAGGCACACGTGTGAAAGCAAAAATAATAAACATACAGACATAGTAGAAATGATCGAATAAGTTGGAGCAAAGAGTTTGGAGCGCATTTACATAGAATATTTTCAAGGCGTAGAATTATAAAATTAAAGCACCCTGTTGATTTAATACGATTTCGGATTTTTTCGCTTTTGTTTTGCTTTTGTTTTAGTTAAAAAAAAATGAGGTGTAATGAACCTGAAAATTGCTTAAAGGAATAGTTTAATAAAGAGAGCAAACGCAAGTAAGTATACATTCCAGCTTTTTATGTCTCATTCCCATTTTTGGATAGTTAAAAACCCAAAAATGCCAAACTTTATTTTTTAACAAAAATATGCTTTACAAGTATTTTTTTAATTTGCATTAAAAAACAACCTGCGATTACATAATTTTAGCTTAATTAAAATTATAACATTATACCATTAATAATAATTTAATGTTTCCAAAAAGCTTTAAGTTTATTCATACTGGGGAACTCTAAACCCGTAAACGAACTCTAAACTAAGATTTTGTAAGAGCACGTCAATCCCCAAAGAGTTTTAATGCAGACAAAGAGTAAATATTTAAATGCTACTCAAAACTAGTATTTGCCTTGTTAACAAAACCCAAACATGTTATATTGTTTTTGTTACCTTTAAGTCTGGTTTGCATGCTCTCTTTTAGGCCAATTTCTGTTTTTGTTATATGTATGTAAGTGTTAGTGTGCAAGCTTTGTGACTGAGAGCTTGCTTTTGCTTAACAAGCCTTGTTTAGCCAACCTTAGCCAGGCGGTTATTATCTGGTAACAACGTGTTACGAATTACTTTTAACAAGACCCTTAAAAAGATAAAAACCTATAGACAAGAAAACATTAAAACAAAAGCGAATACAGCAATAATAAAAAATGAACAGAACCAAAAAAAAACAGAGCTGAGATAAAATATGTAATAAAAACAGAAGCAAAAAAAAAAAGAACAAATGTGTGCATAAAACAGGAATTCATTTAGGAATATTTTTATCGCGTCTTATATACGGGGAGAGAGGAAGCATGTTGTTAAGAAATTAAGGCAACAAGGGAGGCAACAACTAACTATAAAAGTAACTGGTTAAATGTCCGAATTTTTAACATCATTAATTTGGTTATGATTTCTTTCGATCTTTTTTTTCTGATCAAAGAAGGCATTTTAACAGTTTGTTAAAAATCTAATGGATGTTTGTTTTAAATGAAATAAACTTAACTTAAATACAAAGCGCAACGTTGAAAATCTTAAATGACTGGAGTTTAGTTAATCTTGGTTTAAAAGAGTTAAAAGAGAAAAATGGCTAATGAATAATTCTTTTAAATTAAACCGATTTTTTGTTTGTATGATATTTAGCCATGATATTTATGGTTCGAAGGACCATGTTATAAATTAGTTGAATAATTTAGGAATTTATTTTTTAATTAATAAACACCTTCGCTTATAGTTTATCATAATAATTTTATAAAAAAAAATTGGGAAAAACCAATGGAATTAAGTTTGAGTAGCTTGGTCTATGAGGGCAATTATGAATAAAATTCCGCGAGAAATTTTTCCCGGGGAACAATTTCAACTTATAGCAAGTAATAGGGAAAACAAAAAATTCTAATTGGAAAAGGGAGAAATTTCTCACGAAATTTTATTCATAATTGCCCGGTATATATATTTATAAAATCATAGTGTGTGTTTGCTCTTTGGAACTATAAGAGCTGTGGAGCTGAAATTTTCAACGCAGGTTCGAGTCAATCAATGCCCGGTAGGTTTTCGTTTTGTTTTTAACCCAAAAAGTGACCACTCTTTGGAGCAATTTGTAGCTAAAAAAAATTAATGAGGGTCAGACAACGTTTACCGGGGTTCGGTTTCAATAACCGAAAAAACAGTGTTACCAGAGTAGTAGTGCCAGTAATGTAATAACAATTCATAAATTTAAATTTAATTATGTTTTTATTGACCTTGTTAGTTCATTTTCTTATATATGTTAAGTTCATGGTCGTTTTGAAAAAATTTTAATTGATTTTTGTTATATTTATTTTGAGTATTTCTTTAACCATTTAATAACACAAATTTACAAAAATAACAATATAAAAATTAATTTAATTTTATTAAATAAAAATTAATTCAGTAAGGTGCGACTTTGACTTGCACTCGAAGGGTTCCGCACAGACACTACATATCTAACACAGTACGAACTTTAGCCTATATAATCGGATATCTTACCTAATGTGTACATTTTTTAAAAAGTGCAAATCGTCCGAGAAACAAAAATGTAGAATTGCCCAAAACTTGTAAACAAATTGGGTTGTTATTCATCTACTTTTGCCGACGCAACATTTTAAGATAATTACAAAATTTCCGCAAAATGTTAATTTTTTTTTTTTTTTTTTGGGCGACTATTCATTCCAAATTTGGGTGATTGTACGTAATGATCAAACACCCATCGGGCGATTATTCATATTACATTTATAGGGTTATTCTTGACATTTTTGGGGGATCGGGCACTGTTTTTTGGGAGTTCTTCGTGCAGCCGATTTTGTAATTTTGGCGCTTTTTCTTAGTTTGGCGTTTTTTTTCGCTTTAGGGATTTTTTCGGTTTTTGATGTTTTTTTGTTTAAGGGATTTTTTCGGTTTTTGAAGCGTTTTTAGTTTTTGGCGTTTTTTTTTGGGGGGGGGGGGGGGGTTTGACGATTTATTTAGTTTTGACGCTTTCTTTTTTTCGTTTTGGGAATTTTTTTGGTTTTGACGTTTTTTCGATCTTTGGCGATTTATATTAGTATAAGCGATTTTTTCAGTTTTGGAGCTTTCTTTTTATTTGGCGATTTTTTCGATTTCTGGCACTTTTTGTCGTTTATGCGATTTTTTTAGTTTTATCGTTTTTGAAAATTTCAAGAGTTTGCTCTTAAGTTTTCCAAGATTCAGCAAGTTGTCAAAATTACATTAACTTTTAGAATACCCTTTAATTTTGATGTTATAAATTTTAGGGCCATTATTACAACTTAAAGATAGTTAAAAGTAGGATTTTGTCGGACGTATAAAAAGCTTTCCATTATTGCAAATTGGATTTAACTTACCAGGTAGGATAAACTTGCCTGTAATTTATCGCTCACTTTAGGTTAAAGTAAAATTTTGCAAATGATAAAGTTTTTATACGCCCGATAAAATCCTACTTTGAACTATCTTTAAGTTGTAATAATGGCCCTTAGTGTTATTGTTGTAGTCTGGGCGTGTGTCAAACGGTAGAAAAGTACTATGGTAAAAAAATATTTGCCTGTGGGGAAAAAATTTAATTTTTCTGCTGTGCCAAATGATACCTTTTTTGACAATGTAAAATTTTGACAAATTCGCTTGAGCATAGAAAGAAGCTGATGAAACAATTGCTGCGGCGGCGGTTTTGCTTCGCCTGACTACAAGCCGCCGTCTACCAACAAATTTTTAAGTGGACATTTTTATATAAAACAATATTCTTCTAGCAATAAATTATATGATATAATATTTATATACACATATGATGCAACATTTTTCGCAAACTAAAATAAACAATGATTTTTTCACAGTCTAATTAAACTTAAAAGACGCAAAAATATTTGTATTGGGCGACGGCTCGAAGCGACGGCGGTGGATTTAAATTTTATGATAGCATGCTTTTTATTGCAGCTTGTCAAAAATTTACCTGTTGTCTCAAAATTTCTACTAGCCCCCCGGGGTAGTGATATTTTATTCACCTCATAAGTGTCAAATATTTACTTCCACTAGTACTTTGCTGGTGAATGCTTCAATTTTTAGCTGTCATGTTTTTATTACTATAGCGGACAAAGTTTTACATATTGTGTAAAAATTGCAGATCCGTAGCTCTTACGGTTCTCGTGAGAAAAAAAACTGTGACAGACAGACAGACAGACGGACGGACATCGTAGCGGAAACAATAGTGCTTCGTACACTAACGCCGATGATAGAAAAACATATTTTAGACTTTTTTTTAAGATTTATATTCTATATAGCCTTAAATATCATATCTGAAAGAAAATTATCGTACATACATATGTCTATGATTTTATTAATTTTGAAAATCTTACGATTTCAAATAGACTCGATTTACAGAATAAGGCCGCCAACTATATATAAAATTTATTTAAAATTTAATTAAATTAAATTAAATAAAAAAGAAAAGGTACAACGTTATGACAATTTTCACAACTAGAATTGTTAAAATCTTTTGTTGACTAGGAGTTTAGTTAAACCAAGTTTAAGAGAGCTTAAGAGCAAAATTGCAAAAGTAAAATTAAACTCTTACAATTAAAGTTTATTTTACTTTTAAACCGATTTATCTTTTACTTTAATCTATTTAAAAACCCTTTAAATTTGTTAATTTCTTTACATTTGTCAAAAATTTTGCCTTTGCCATTAAGCAATAAATCCCTAAACTTTTAATTTTACCATTCATTTATCTTAATAAACAATTTCCCACTTGAGTTTGATTGGAAATAATCAAATGGAAGCAACAAAGACCAAAGAAAAGGGATAATAATCTGCGGGTTGCCATCATAATTTATGATAGTGATAAATGTTCTTTACGTTTTCTTAATTTGTTTAAATTTTATTTTAAAATTCTTTTAATTGGTGAACACAAATAAAAAATAAAAAAATAGATGCCAACCACAGCAACGCGGTGTTGCATTTGAAAATAAAAATAAAAAACTTTCAAATGAACTTTACATGTGATTTTGTTGTTGTGTTTTTTGTTGCATTTGAAAATAGAAATTAATTTACAGAGCTGCATTTAGAGGAAGATTTAAATATTTCAACATTTTTCACAAAATGTTTCATGTTGTGTTTTGTAGCTGTGTTTATTTATTCAAGGTTCACAATTGACACCCCGAGCAGAACACCCAGGCATCATTTATCGTCGTTGAACTTTAAATTTTTCTCTACCCAAATGCCTAACTATAATCATGGCATGCATATGGTTTTTCGTGTTAAAACATTTAACATATTGCTTGCTATGCGAACTGATTTCTATAGACCGGGTAATATTGATTCCCCATACTCGTTAATACGAGTGTGCTCAACGAGCGAGCACTGTGCAATTTTAAAAGACAGCCAGGCAGGCATGTTAAATTTCTTTTCTAGTTTTTTTTTTTAATTTTTGGTTGCTATATTCTGCATTTCAAGAGCCACAGCACAACAAGCAGCAGCAGGGTGCTGCCATAAATTACGCACGTTTTATAACAAGCAATCCACAAAAGCTGAGTTGATGTAGAAGAACCAGAACTCTGGTGTAGAGTCATTCAGTGCGGTACGTGCGTAATGCATTCAGTGTGCTCTTGTTGTTTTTTTTTATTACACATTATTTTTATTTTTGCTTTGTTGTGTATAGATTTTAGTTCTATATAGTATTGAGAAATATTTGTATTCCTATACGAATTTATATGCAATGCACATAATTATTGTATTTCGAATGAATAAGTTTCAACAGAGTGACCAGGTAAGGGGGAAGTTTTACAAATCAATTAAGACCAGCTAAAAAATAAACAAAAATTGCCCTAAAATTTTTGACATTATTAGTATTTTAAGAATAAACTAAAACATAAATTCAGTGAAGTGCGACTTTGACCCGCGCACGAAGAGTTCTGTACGGACACTAGATATGTAATTCAATACGAACTTTAGCCTATATAATAAATAGTTTTGGGTTTTTTTCGGTTTTGAGCGTTTTTTAGGTTTGGCGTTTTTTTTTAATTTAGGCGATTTTTTCATTTTGTCGATTTTTTTCGGTTTTGCCGATTTATTTTAGTACTTAATTTGGCAGTTTCTTTCTCGTTTTTTTCATTTTGGAAATTTTTTTAATTTTGACGATTTTTTCGTTTTGGCGATTTTTTCATTTAGGCGATTTTTTTAGTTTTGGTTTTTTCGGTTGTAGGCGTTTTTTTCATTTTGGTAATTATTTCATTTTGTCGATTTTTTCGGTTTTGCCGATTTATTTTAGTGTTATATATTTTTTTTTAATTTGGTGCTTTTTTTCGTTTTGGCGACTTTTTTTGGTTTTTGGAAGTTTTTTTTGGTTTGGCGATTTTTATAATTTTATAATTTTTGGATTTTTTTAGTTTTACCGTTTTTGAAAATTTCAAAAAAAGTTTGCCTCTTACGGTTTCCAAGATACAGCAAGTTGTCAAATTTACACAGTCAAAATTGCGTTAACTGATGGAACACCCTTAATTTAAATTTTTTAAAATTTTGGCGTTAATTGTTGTATTCTGTATAAAAATACACTAATTTTACAAATTTCATTCAAGTGTACACCCTTTAATTTTTACCTCTCATGTATTTGTTGTTGTAGCGGCCAAGGTTCTACATACTCTGTCCAAATTTCAGGTCCGTAGCTCTTACGGTTACTGAGAAAATAGCTTGTGACGGACAGACGGGCAGCGTAGCGAAAACAATAGGGTTCCTCTTCACCTTTGGTGTACGGAACCCTAAAAATAGATTAATCAGTAGATCGATAGGAGCTTAGACAAGCTAACTTTAATTCAGACTTAAGCTTAAGATTAGCTTAAGTTCAAATTGACTCTAAAAAAATAGCATAAAAAGGTCTTAAAATCTTATAGAAATACGAAAAAAATTCAAGTTAAAAAGATAGCTAGTTAACCGACGTTTAGCTAAACCCGCTTAAATAAAGTTTAACTCAGACTATAAGCAGTTTAGATTAGGGAAGAAAAAAAGTTGAGCTCAAAATTGAAAATACTATGAAAAATTTTTATGAATTAATAAAATAGCTAGTAAACTGGCGTTTAGCTAATCTCACTTAAGTGAAGTTTAGCTCAAACAATAAACAGTTTCGTTAAGATAAAGAAAATTAAAAAAAAAATACAAGAAATTAATTTTGAGGAGAAAGAAGTCAGGTGAGTGTTCGTCATGGAAAAAAAATGTAAGCTACTGCAGCTTAGACAAACAAATTTTAATTTTGACTTAAGATAAGCTTAAGATCAAGTCAAGCTTAAGATGAGTCGACAAAATAGCATAAAAAGGTCTTAAAATCTTATAGAAATACGAAAAATCTTTCAAATTAATAAGATAGCTAGTTGACCGACGTTTCAAGACTAAGGTGCGGAAGGAAACTTCTCTGACTATCAGATATGATATCTTAAATTTTTTTCATCCTCCCTCTTACAAAAATAAAATTTTTGCCTGCAGATCCCCGGGTGCTTTAACGATGATGACAAACCTTTGAAAGTGTGAGGCATAAGGTAAGAAGTGGTCTGTATGAGCTATTAGGGTGCCTAGGTACGTTCAGATTATATTGATATGTTCACAAAGGTTGTCCAGCTTTACCATAGCTACAACTTTGCAAAACATTGTTAGGCAAAAAATCAGGAGTCCCTGGAAGTTATTCTGAAAAAAAAAAAATTCCTTTACTTTTGCAAACAAAAAGTGAACGAAGAAATAATTTTTTATGCATGAAATGTTAACGAGATTTGTTTGGTAGACCATTACTTTCATTATTGCCATATATAATTTTGAGCTATTACCAAGTTTGAATAAGCTGTTGGCCAAAAACTAAGGACAGCATTTTATGACGGCGCACTGATTTTTGAGGCCCATTAAAAAAATTAGTCACCAAAATCGCCAAATTGAGTATAGGGTTTTACTACCCTTTGGTAGTACTATCGAACCTATACGGTCCAGTCCGTGTGTGCCTACAACTATTACTAGGAGTTACCTTCTTTAGGAAAGGGATAGCGATAGAGAAGACAGGCGGTGTAGGAAGAGACAGAGAAAAGCTTTATTCTTTTACAACTCTTCTTTCTTGCACGTTTTTTAATAATGTAGTGTTGCAGCGCCTCTGGTGTTAAATTAGGCGTATTAAATTTTTTTTGAAGCTGTGGTTAGCAGCCATTTTATGGATTTTTTATCTCATGTTACGAGTACATTACGATTAGTATCTGCTGAAGTGGGTATAGTTCAGTGACCAGTGACTATGCCTTCATCACTTAAACTTTCCTACAACAAACTGACACAAGGCGACACTAATGTACAGCAGAAAAATGCGTGGTGTTGTTATTTTTTTAATGACTGTTGGATACAGGGATTGAACCCGATACCTTCGGGTTTTTAGTCAACGTGCTAACTTCTTCAGCCAACGCCATTATGAACTATAGTATGTCTTAATGGTTTTCCTCCTATGGCCACCTTTATGGAATTTTTTCCACATTAATACAATATAATCTTAACAAAATCTCTATAATACTATTTTTCTGCAATACATTATTTTTATATCCCAAACGCTAACTTATCCCTCCTCCTTGCTACACAACTCCACTATCTTTCACGTCCTCTGAACACTACTACGTTCCGTATGATTTAATTTATTTTTATATTTCTTTTTTTTGGTTTTCTTCTTGAAATCTAAGTATGTTTTTACGTTCAACATACATAGTTGTCTTTTGTATTATTTTCTTTTTCTAAAACTGTCAAAATGACATTATTTGCGTAGTTGTCAGATTTATGTGACATTGTCACATAGAATCTGTACAGGATTTGTTAGTTGTACTCGTACATTATGTTGTAGTATTAGTGTTCTGTGAAAAATAAAAAAATTCTTTAAAATTTTTAATTCAATTTTGAAATGAATAAAAAAATTCGTTTTACAAATCTTTGTGGCATTATAAGGATTGGCACAATTGTGTAAATTAGAGTTTGTGGACTGTTGCCAAGTGAAATAGAATGAAGCTTTAGGATGGATTTTATAATGTCAAGTTTAATGTGATGGGTTAATAGTTGTGTCTTGTAATCATTTAAAATTATTTTAGGGCGAGAAAAAAAGGAAAATTTATTGAGAAATCTAATGCTGCACATATTAATAAATTGTTTATATTTAAGGGAATATATGAAAGTTCCTTGAAATAAGTGTTTTTTTGTTTGTTTTATAATCATATTTTGACAAATTCGTGTATAAAATCAAATATTTCGCCTCACAAATTCCTCAATTTTTATAGTCTTTTTTTTCTAAAGCCAACAAGTAATTTGATATGTCTCATAAAATAAAACTTTACGTAAAACAAAGTGCATTTTTTTTTTTTTTTTTTTTTTTTGTTAAACACTAGTAACTTGTGTAATCCCAAGAAAATCAAAAATAAAACCAGACAGAAAGAAAAACATAATTATATGGAAACCACCCATCAAGTGACGAACGAATGAGTACACAGATTATTTTCTCAATAGGCCAGAAAGTAAAGGAGTCTTTTCGCAATGTAGCGAAGAGGCTAAAAATTAAGTATTTATTAGGACAGTGCAAAAAATATTTTACATCAGGTTTAAAGTACCCAGGAGACGCTCAAATAAAATCATCAATCGTTGAATATCTATTAGTGTCGTTTGAGGAACAATTGTAAATTTTTATAAAATGGAAAATAATTTTGTTTTCATCAGCGCATTTCTCATCGTCATCCAAGCCAATGACACAAATATCAAAATGTTTTGATTCTCATCAATCATTGACGACAACGCGTATGTATGGGCACTTTAAGTTTATGTTTAAGCTTAAAATGTGTCTAATTCAATTTCCAATTAAAACAAAATTTAAAACAAATTTCTTTTAGAATAGTTGGTTTAAAACTTTAAGTATTTTTTCGAATTCTCAACAAACCTTTTAATTTTAGATTTAAGTAAAAAAAATTGCATTATAAAAATAATTGTTTCGTCATCTTTGGAGGGTCAATTCAGCGCCACCTTATAAGGAAATAAGGGGACTAAAGATTTGTTAATTTATACCGAAAATTTTGTAAAAAGCGTTACTTAGTGCTGGTGGGTTTGGGAAGCGTTACGTAATATGTGAATGGCACCTTTTTTTTATTTTTTTTTATTTTTATTTTTTATTTTAACAAACACAACCACAACTCGCAAAGCGATTAGCTTGTCTGCGAAAAACACCCAGGGTCTATGGTGGGAATCGAACCCACGACCTCTGGACTGAGAGGCTAGCATCGCTACCACTCAGCCACAGGGGCACCCTAAAAAATCGAAATAGCTCAGTAAATTAAAATTATTTTTATAAAATTGATTGTATGAATAGTTACTTCAGCTCGGTTCGATTAAGGTTCAGTGTTAAAATCCAATAATTACACTGTGCTCAAATCGGAAACTTTTTTTGTAACAAGGGGACCCGTGTGGTAAACTTAATTTGAGTACGCTGAACATTTCATGTTGCTAAACATTTTTTTAGGTTACTTCTTGTTTAAAAGAATACTTAAGAGTGAAAACTTGGTTAAAATTACCTAAAAATTGCAATTTTTCTCATTTTTCTACCATTTATCAACTTTTATAGCGATTAAAAAACATGTATGACATGTAAAACGTATACCATATACTCTGAAAGGAGACAAGTATTGAACCAGCAAACTTCTGACTGATAGACAAACACTCTAACCAATATACTAACAAGCAGTCTGAATAACCATTGAAATAATTTTGCAAACATGCTTATACAAAAATTAAAAAAAATAACTCTATGTCTATTTATAGATATGAAATAACAAGACACCTCATAAAATCAAGAAGATTTCCTTATTAAAAAAATCAATAAGATGCTTTACACATAATCATATAGGAACCTAATAAAATCAAGAAGAAAACCTTTTTAAAAAAATCAATAAGGCAACCTAATAAAATCAATAAGAAATCCATATAGTTTACAATTTATAAGAAAACCTAATAGAATCAAGAAGTTTTTCTCTATGGATTGTTTTTTGGTGCCAAAAATAACGGAAATTGAGTAAAAAAAAGTTGGGAATAATAAGATTTCTTCTTGATTTTATGTGGTTTTCTTCTTGATAAAATTAATAAGATTTACCACATAAAAACAATAAGGAATCTCTATGAAAAAATCTTCACTTCTTTCTGCTGGGATACCCCTTAGCCTAAAAACGTTTCATAGCGAAAATCTTATTGATTCTATGAGGCAGTTTTTTCTCTGTGCACTGACTCCATACTCGATTGTAGTCAAAATATTAGATTTTTCTCGAAGAAAATAAAATATAAAAATTAGTTTATAACGAATCAAATAAGCCAAATGCTTTCTTATTTTCTTAAATGGTTTGCGAATTCAAAAGAGCTTATACATACATATTTCCAACAACAATTCCCCACGTTTTAACTTCACGTGAAATACAGAACATATCGGCATGTATCATAAAAGATTCTTTTTATGCGAAGAAATAGTTGAAAAAGATAAACATTTGGATTGCATCCAGATCACAAAATTAACTTGTTTGAAGGCTTTTCTCTTTAGGGGCCATTCACATATTACATGATGCTTTTTTTTGGAGTTTTTATACCAATGCTTTTTAAAAAAATTTCAGTATACATTTTCTAAACTGTAACAAATTCTCAACAGTAGCTAGATACATATTTTTTTTATAAATTTCAATTAATTCTCAGTACTTCAATTTATTTCCATATGTATAAACTAAACTGTCAATAACTTTAACTCCTGCATTATCTAGAATTCATTCCTTTAATTAACGACATTTCAATTATAGCAAGTAATTTCATTAAAACCCTGAGGTTTCCAAAGGTGAGAGATTTCATATGTATACTTGTGGTGTTCAAAACCATTGAAATTGATAAACAAAACAATTAACAGTGGATTATGGGGTGTATAATCTGAAATTGAGAATTATACAAAATAAAGCGTTTTACCGCAAACTAAAACTCATATTGCCCGAAAGAATTATTTATACTTCTTTGGCTCCACTGTTAAATAATTTTCATTTAAACAAGAATCCCTAACGACATGGCGTAACACCTCTTGTTAGTTTAACTGATCTTGGCATTTTCCGTTTCATATTTTTTCTTCTCTTCCTTCATTCTGTGTTGCCGGTTATTTTAATGTTGCTGTTGTTGTTGTTGTTATTATTGTGACTATTTATTGCTGTTGTGTGTGGTGTATTGAGCTTCCTACCATTACCTTAACTCCTGCTCCTCAGCTAACTTTTAGCAACATCTTTTTACACTTCAAGTTAATCTGCTTGCCTCTGCCTTCCTTTCATGCCGCCACATCCCTTAGAAAAGAATAAATAAAAATAAACAACAACATAATGTTTAAGCTTTTTGTCCGGCACATCATGAAATAAACCCTGCAGTAACGAACGAATTGTTTTCTGGCATTTAACAGAATAAGAATTTATATAAAAAAAAAATAATTTTGCTGTTGCATGTTCTTTTTTTTTTTTTTTTTTTTTTTTTTGTAAAAAAGTTTTGTGCAATTTCATGTTTTTAACAAAACCTAAAGATCATACGACTGCTGAAGCGAAAACTGAGATGAAACGAATGTACGAAAAGAAAAATTGAACATCACGACTCACGGATTGAATGTACGAGTATATGAGTACATCAGCATACAGAATATGACCATATTTTTGCTTGTTTTTTTTTTGGTTTTTCTTTATTTTTTGATGATGTGGTTAAATTTTTTTGTAACCCCAACTTTGGTCACGAGTTTTACAGGAGATGTTATTCACTGATCCTTAGATTTGTGACAATTAGAAATGTGAGGAAAAAGGCCAAAGAAATTAGAAAACAAATTTTATTCTTTTTAACAAGGAAGAAAATTGAAATGTTTTTGAAAACTTTAAAGGGTTTAAAAGCTTTTTTTTTACTATTACATAAATATTTCTCAAAAACTTTGATAATTTTTTTTTTAAATTTTAAAGTTTTACAGCCTTATTTATAAAAATTAAAAAGGCTTTATAAAGGGTTTTTAAAAGAAATTTTCATACAAAATTTTTCTTAAAAAGGCTTTATTAATTGTTGTTAATATTTTAATTTTTAAATTCAAGTTATTAAGAATTTATACAAAAAAAAAAAAAAGCAAAACACCCGACTACGACCAACTTTGGACCGTTAAATATCCTAAATGGTCATTCAAAATGAAAAAATCGTAAGAGAAACCTAAAGATGATTTTAAAATACCTGTCGAATGATACCAATTTTGATATAGTTCGCCTTTTTTATTTTTTCGTATTCACAAAATGGTGTCTGTTGGCCGCCATATTAATTTTGACATACTTGACATATCTTTAGTGACACTCCCGGGATTAAGGCAAATCGGTTGACGTTAGAATGGTCCACACAAAGGAACACACATACATACATACAGACATAGACTAATAACACAATACTCTTCTTTGCGTTGTGCAGTCGGGTCAAATATCTAAGGACCTTCTCCTTGTGATATTGTTTCAACTCATATTCGATAAAAACAATTTCAGAGGGGGGAGGTAGGGGGCATTACGATTTGCGATTTTCATGAGTAATGAGAATGGCCGTCTTCTATGCCCGGAAAAAAATATTCCTGCAATAAACAACTTTAGTTGAAAGTAAAACCAAAATTCAATTATATATGTCATTGAGTCAATTAAACTTTGTAATTAATCAAATATTTAAAAAAAAATTTTAATTGACTTAAAAATATTTTTAATTGAGTTTTGGTTTTATTTTCAATTAAAATTGCTTATTGTTTATATTTTTTTTTAAACAAAAGTTTATTTGACTCAAATACATTTTTATTTGATTTTTGGTTTTATTTTCAAAAAAAATTATTTATTGCAGAAATATTTTTTTTCTGTGTATGCTAGTCGCCAAAGAAACTTTACCAATAGTCCCGTCCATGAGAGTGTTTTGCGATTTACTGCCTCCCGTGGTATCGGGAATTTTTTATGCCCATCCATGAACAGAAAAATAAGTTCAGCAAAGTGCAAATTTGACAGGCACACGAAGGGTTCCCACGGACACTTTGATTTTTTTTAGTTTTGGCGCGTTTTTTTTTAATTTTGTGATTTTTTCGTTTTTTTAATGTGACAGTTATTCGTTTTGACGGTTTTTGGCGATTTTTTCGTTTAGGCGATTTTTTCTTGGTTTTCTTGCGATTTATTTTAGTTTTAGCGAGTTTTCTTAGAACACATATTTTTAGCTTTACCGATTTTTTCTATTTTGACGATTTTTTCGTTTTGGCGATTTTTTCGATTTTTTCCGACTTTTTTGCTTGTTGTTATTTTCATTTTATCAATTTATTTTAATTTTGGTGATATTTTTCTTTTAAGCGCTTATGACATTTTGGCGATTTTGTGTTTCGGTATTTTTTTTAATTATGGCATTTTTTTTTATTTTTAGAGTTTTTAAAAAATGTCAAGAGTTTGCCTCTTACGGGTTGTAAGAATTTTTTTTATTTAATTTTGATTTTTTTTTAAATTTAGTGTTAAATAAACTACACTAACTTTGGAAATTTCAAGTGTCTATATATAATTGTCTGTATATTACTATTGGATTTCAACAGTTTTTGTTGCTCGCTTTAAAACACTCTTTAATTTTTAACTGTCATATATTTGTCGTAGTAGCGGCCAGAGTTTTACATATTTTGTGAAAATTTCAGCTCCGAAGCTCTTAGTTCTCGCGAAAACAGCTCGTGACAGACAGACAGCGTAGGGAAGACAATAGGGTCCCTTATCACCTTTGGTGTGTGCGGAACCCTGAAAAGGTAACGTCCTTGTGCAAGAATGAGCTAAACTAATATTAATGGGAATGGTCCGAGTTTGCCTTAATTCCACATCGCAAGATTTTGTTTGCTTTGGCTGCATTGAAAGTTCTCTTGTTTGCTGAGATATTTTTTTTTTTTCAAAACATCACTTCAAATGTACAAAATGGATTCGATAATAAGAATTATTTAATATTTTCTTTCTTTGATAATTGCAACAACTAAAAATATCTTTAAATAGCGCTCCCATAATTCGTGCTTATTAAACAAAAGCAGCTGCTAAGTACATTCCTCTTTTTTTTTTTTTTTTGTCTTCCTACCACACAATCACATCATTCACAATATTTGCTTAGAGTTGCACTTAATCATGTCGTTTTGTTGTCCAAAGTCTCACTTAGAGTTGACAGTGATGTTGGTGTTGGAGCTCGCTTTGGCACTGGCTGTTAAGGTTGGCCGGTCCATTCTACGAGTATATTGTAGAGTGCTTCAAGAATCAAATGCTAACGTGATGTTGCTCTCGCCGCCTGCCTGCCTGCCTGCCTGCGTGCCAGACTGTGTTGTTGCAGTTAATGTTGAGTAGTTTGTTAGTGATTTTCTTTTTTTTTTTTTATTTTTTTCCTACAGCAAGCAGCAATTGTTGTCATTTGTAGGAAGCCTTCGTCATATTGCAACTTGGTTGGTTTTTTTTTTTTTTTTTTGCTGAATTTATTATTAAACATTGGGGAATTCTAAATGAGTTATTTTTAAAATTTATTTTCATTTTTGCTTGTTGTCATCTCGAGAGTTTTTAAAATGTTTGCTTGAAAACGAGCGTGGGTTTTATGTTGCCTGCAATTATGAGCCTTTTTCTTTCTTTCTTCATATTTTGTTCATAAGTCAGCATCATCAAGTTTGTTGGGTTTCGTTTTGTTTCGAAAAGTGAGTTTTTAGTGTAAACAATTAAATTAACTTATGATTAATGATTTCAGCTTTGTTTGCTTAAAATTTTTTTTAGGAAATTTGTAATTGATGCCCGGCTTTTGCTTGAATGTTTTTTTTTTTTTTTTTTTTTGTTTTGAATATAATTTCAAGTACTCTGTGCAAAATTAAATTATTAAATAAATTTTGCGATGTGCATTTTTAGCACGTAATAAATAAATCTTCAAAATTTGAAGAAACAAAAAAAAAAAAAAAGATTTGGGTTTACTTGTCATTGTTATTGTGCCTGCACATGCATATTTCACCAACGTTTACCATAGCTTTGGAAGGGGAATTGAAGGAACTGGAAGGATTTTTATTATGTATATCATCTTTAGATGATCTAACTTGTATGTATGTACATATCGTCGCTGTTTTAACTAACTGACCTAACTAACTGACCTAACTAACATTTAAAAAAATTTAACAGGAGAGCAGCTTTTATGGTTGTTTTATACATTCTTTCTTATGGCTGCGTCAAAAATCAAAACAAAAGTAATGCTTACAGTCGTGAAATTTTTAGACAATTTGTATTATGACTTATAAAGTCTAGTAGAGGAATTAACTCATTTTTCAAAAAAAAAAAAAAAAAAAAATGTCAGGTCGTTTTCTTAAAACAGCGACGATATGTACGAGTATGTGCTTTAAGCTGCTCTAAACTATCTAAGTACTCATCTAATTTCAATATAAAAACTTTTCAACAGCTAAAACAAAGACTTCTAAGGAACTGTTTATTTTTTGTCAGAACCAATAGAATATAATGTATAATGTCTAGTTTTTTTCAGCCTTGTCCAGTTACCATCTAAAATGCAATTTGTCCAGTTAAAAAAATGTCTAATTTCAAATAATAATTTTTTCGTTGATTACATTTTTTTTTTGTTAATTAAAATAATATCTTCTACAGAAAAAATGTTTATACTAAATAGAAGGAAAAAATACTTGTGTTGCTTACTTATACATCACTGACTATTTATAACCCAAAAAAATATTTTTAAAAACTATCAACAACTTGCTTTTTTGAACTTTAAGTGCAGATTTAAATTGTCCACCCAGCTAAAAAAAATTATTATGGTCCATATATTTTTAATATATGAATGTATATAAATATATATGAATATGTATGAATTCATGTATGGAAATATATGGTATTAAAGATGGCAAAACCATTATATATGAATTGATATATGGACTAATATATGAAATGTATTAAATATAATATATGAACTCATACATGGAAATTTTAATTATGAAGCTCTTCATATGCGATTCATATATAGAAATAAGATCTCTCTTTTTAATCACTGGTGAATTGGAAGTCTGTTAAAAAATACATAAGCGGATGCAAAGTTAATATGTGTAGAGCCTCAAGGTTTAAAAAATAAAAACTCGTGCAACCAAAAAATCGTACCTGTAGGATTTTATATATTGCGGTGCCTATTTAATAAATCAAATAATCAAAAAGATAATTCAGTCATTAAATTATTATTAATTTTATAAAAAGTAACGGAATTCTCAGATATATTTAAGAAACAAAATTCATATAACTGCAAAAAAATAATATTAAAAACTAGTGTTAGTATAAAAACGGATTAATTTTTCTTTTATAATTGCATCAGTTTTTAATCTGATTATATGTTGTGTACGAATGTGTGTTTTGTGTTGTTTTTTTTTTAATAATCGATTCACATTTTCTATTAAAATGTCTTTTAGTTGGTTTTGTATTATTTTGTTCGAACAAATGTTTCATTAAACACAACCTGTCTGTACAAAATTTTACAAAAAAATAATTTTAATAATTTAATTTATTGCACAGCAGTGCGCTTGTTGAATCAATATGAACTTTGCATACTATATAGGGAATACACATTCATGTATGAAAATGTATGAATATATATTATCATATATGCCCATATACCCTCATTTTTCAGATCCGAACCATATATGGGATATCATATATGCTCCATACATATTTTTTTTAGCTGGGCAGTTATTTTTTCAAAATCCAGGTAATTTTTTTCCATTGTGCAGCTACTTGAATTTTGGTATCTGGCAACCCTAATTACAGTAGTAGAAAAGAAAATAAAATAGAAAGGAATATAATAAAATAACATTTAGTAGAATAGAACAGAATAAAGTAGAATAAGTCACTATGGAATAGAATAGAATAGAATAAAAAATAGACTAGGACAAAATAAAATAGAACAGAATAGAATAAGATAAATTAAAATTGGATAGAATAATGCAGATTTGAAAATAACAGAGCATAACACAATATATAAAACTAGGCTAAAAAAATATTCACCCTTATTCCAGTTGTCGACATCGATGTCACTTTAGCACAATACCAAAAAATTGGGGCTTGTAATATGGGACGCAAACTATGATCGTTCGGCTTCGATTCTTATACGAGCTGTATTTATGGGCACATAAGACAAGATCCTTACGAACAATTTTCCACGTAGTCGATGTTTGTCCATTGGCCTACAATTTGAGAACGACGACACATCGACATTTAGCCAGCGTTGTCAACTCGGTGCTTTTCGCACCGTTTTTAGAGCTTTTTGAAATTTTCGACGTGAAGTTAATGCTCGGTCCTTTTTTAAAATAATTTTTGGTGCTTTTTATTGCTTGGCGGTGGCACAAAACCCAAAATTCGAAAAGAATTTTCCTTATATAATATATATATATTTTTTTTTGAAGAAGTCTAACATTTAAAAAACATCAGGGGCCTAATTGCCGCATTCGGTTGCGAGCGAGTTATTACTCGAATGTGCGAGTTTTTTAACTTTTGGGATTTTCGCATTCGGTTTCGAGTAACACATATCGAAATTTCTAATGGCAGCATTCGGTAACGTGCATACATTCGAATGCAACTGTTCGTGTTTTTTACTCGCAAGCCAAATGGCATTCGAAATCGTGTTTAACATAGAAAAAGCGATGAAAAAGAAAATGTATGTTCAATATTAGCCTTATTTATTTATAAATGAATGAATGCACAAATGTACGTATAAAAATACAAATTAAATAATTTTTTGTTGACTTTATATATAACAAAACACATTGACTTGGCAAATAATGTTTTGCCTAAGAGTTGTCGGGGAAAATAAAAAAATCAACCAACTCTGGGAGCATCTAAATAACAAATTAACTGCTTCTAGTCAACCAATAAGAGAATTGAAAATGTGGCTAGTGCTCTATTCTCTAACTTTACACTAATTTATTATTCTTAAGTTATTAATTAAATTAAAATGAAAATAACGTTTATGTATATTCGTTTCTTTTTTCTCCATATACGTTTGTATGTACGTACATACATATGTTTTTGCACACATACATATATACAAACATATGCTTTTGCTTACAATTTATTCAGTGTTGTGAAATTAATTTATATATAAATATATTTGCCTTTTTCCAACACTACAACAAAACTCGATTCGCATGGTAGCGAGTGACATCATCGGAAAATTTCTTGCCATCGAAATTAATTTCTATTCGAATGCAATTTCGATCCGAGTGCAGGAATTAGGCCCCAGCACTGAAGTTAAATGGAACATTTCAAAATATTCTAATAAGATTGTACAAAACTGCTGTTATTAATATTGCGTTTGCTGTGAAAGAATGTTTCCACAGCATTGTTTAATAAAAATTAAAATTTTGAAAGTCTTGATTTTAAAAAAATTAACTATTACTACCATCGAGTTCAAAATCTAATCAGCAAGTCAAAAAGACTTGCCAATTGCTGCTAATTTGACTAATTTCAGGTGATTTGTTTCTTCGTTGACGAAAAAAATTAAATATTTTATAATAACTTAAAAAGGTTTCGTCAAATTGATTTTAGAATTCACTGATTTTCATAGAATCAAAATGTGTATCGGATGCTTCAAATTTGAAGTTTTAGGGATAAAATGCAAGGTCAACCGATTTCTATATTTTTTATATACAAAATTTTTTTTTATAAAACAAAAAATTTTAATTAATTTAATTATTATTTTTCGAACTTCATTTGTTTCTATTTTTATGATTTGAACAAGCTAAAGTTCGTATCGCTTCTTAAGCCAAATTACATGTGATAATTATTAATGAACAAATAACACCAAAGTTAGTTGTAAATAGTTAGTAAAGAACAAACGACAATGGTAAGACTGTTGTAAATTTAGAGATGGTAAAGTGAGCTTTCATTACAAAAACATCTTTCAGCAAATTGAAATACGATGAATCAAAACAATTCACACATTCCATTTGCAAATAAGTTTCGTATGATAAGTTTCAACTGACACCACACACAGTGGACCAAACACAGAAGAACGCTGATGATGAAGGTTTAGTGGCTTTCGAAAACGGCTAGTTGTTCCGTTTAACTATGTGTTGTCAGAATATTTAACAACTAACTTTGGTGTTATTTGTTCATTAATAATTATCACATGTAATTTGGCTTAAAAAGCGATACGAACTTTAGCCTGTTCAAATCATAAATATAGAAAAAAAATTTAATTTGTGCTTTCTTACTTAAATTACGCGGTTTTTTTTCCTGGTTTCAGTGCTTTTTGAAATTTAAAAGTTGACATTTGGCGTCTTCTTCAATACATGGCACTACAGTAGCAATATTATCTTCGGTACACACATTTCTTTGTCTTGTTGATGGTTTGGAATCGAGAAGAGTAAAATAAGTGCAAAAACGACCAATAACTGCACGAATTGCTGGCCGATTATGTTGACCGCAAAATGGACAAAGTGCTTTATGAGCTTCCTTCACATAACTTATTTTTTTTCTAAGTAAATTTCCACAATTTGGAAGCGTTGTTCTGGCTCTAAACGATTCATGATGGCTTGTCAAACCTTACTGAATACAGTTTGACATTATCAGCTGTCAAACAATAGTTATCGATATCGATAGTTATCATGCAGCTGATAGAACAGAACTTATTGAATTTTCATTTGATCTATACTACGAATTTTAAGCAGTTGACATAATTGGACAAATTATATCTATTGAAGCTTCATAATTTTGTTCAAATTATGAGATTTTACAATCGTTGAAGGGCCTCTTTACAATTTCTAATTAAGTTATTTTGGCTCTGCTAGCGACAGGTTGCTTTAATATTTTTTTTTTAATTTCTTTGATCTCTTTCTAATCTTTATGGTTTTTAATTATTGGCCATTTGTCTTCAGCTTTGACAGTGTGTCTTAACATTGTCAGTGTATCTTCTTCTAAATTATTAAATAAAAACACTAACTGCAATTTAACAATGTCAGCAACATATTTATCAATTTAAATATCTTACACATTTTCACATATTCCCATACAGTTTTCTTTTAAGGCGAATACTCCCATTATTTTTGTTCTATACTATTTTAATTTTGAATAAACTAATAAAATTCATATAAAAAAAGTCATAGTGTTGGCAAAAAAAAAAGAATGTACAAGAATTTTCTTAAGATATTAAAAACTAAGATAAAATATCTGGAAATTTTCTTTCAAATAAATTTGTTAAAATACAAAAGACTTTACAAATAGTAAATGGTGGCCATACACCCCCCACAACAAAAAAGAAGTCTTTATTTTACAACAATGTTGATGACATTCTGTTGTACGAGTACGAGTATCCACGCTGCTTAAGAGAAGATTTCAGGGAAAACAATATTTTTCTATTTATTTATTTTTTTTTTGGTCTCACATGTTGCTGTCAATTTACGATGTAATAAATTTAAATATTGTTCTTTAGCTTCCCCAAATATTTTATATATGGAGTTTAGTATTCTTTTTTTTTTCAAAAGAATATTTTAATATTGTGTGTGTGTGTGTTTTTTTAAAATAAATAAACAAACAACGACAACAATTCAATTATCAATACGGGTTATCGCTTCTTAAAAGCTCAGGGAAAAGAGGTTATCATTAGTTCCATCATCTACATACAAAAGAAATTATGTCTGCAAGAAAAGAGTATAAATTAAAAAATAATTTTAAAAATAAATTTTCAAGGTTTATTTATGGCATTAAAAAAAGCCAAGACAAAGACACACATTGAAATACTTTAATATGCGACAATAGATGCTGCTTTAAATGAAATGATATTTAGGTAAATCGGGGCAATAGATTGCTTTAGGTTTCGGTTAAAAAGGTCAACGTGAACAAGATTTTATTTACGCTTGATGTTCCACTTTTCTATAATTACTAACATTTAATTTTTTTTGGCACACAAGCTGCAACAAAATGAAACTTTTTCGAAAATAACAAAGTGCTACGAGTAACTGAGGACACCAAAAAAAAAAGATATTGAAGTGTTAAGTGGTATTGAGATGTTCAGCATCTTTTATGGCGCTATACATCAGAGAATGGCAATACTATTGTTTTAAGTACTCTTGGAGTATTGGACGTCCTACAACTATGAATGCGTACAGCCAAAAATAAAAAAAACACGCTCACATGCAATACACGCCTTAATTTTAAACCGAAGACGTATAACTATAAACACCCAACAACTACGTTTACTCACATTTATTAAATTAAGCAGCACAAACGACAGCTAAAATTTATAAACTATGTAAGCTATAATCATATACCTGAGCATAAAAATACTCTGACTATTAATCGGCAACACGAGCGTATACACAGGGCACATAAAGCACAACATTTTCCATTCCATTTCATATACACAAATGCATGTATACGGTGTCGAATGATGAATAAATATCCCGAGTATCAGGCGTATATTTTTTGTACGATTAAATATCCATAGCTTGAGTATATGTATACTCATACTATAACTATGAGAGAGAGAGAGAGAGAGAGATAGTCAATGCGCTTGATACGCATGTGCCTTTTTATTTTTAGTTGTAGCGTATTTCAGTTTTTCACATAAACGAAATAGAGATACTCTTTTATGTTGGAATCGGCTATAGTCATAGTTGCTTAAGAGAAAATATATATGTGAGCATATAAATTGTTTGCGCTACAATTATGATTATACGCATTTGCTAAAATTAAGACTATGTTTTTGTGAGTCTGATTACCATTTTCTGTTACGCAGAAATTGTATTAAATCTCTTCTGCCACAAACAGTCGTTTAAACCTTGTTATTTTTTTGTGTTGTACTGTGTTATTGAAATAGTTTCCTAAAAACTTAGCAGTCATGCCTTCCAGCTGCATTTTTTTGTAAACCTTATATTTCTTGTTTCCAATTCTTATGGCTCTTAATGTGATTTAGCAAAGACTTATTGACTTCCCATTAGAACTTTACGCAAACTTGTTTTATTTTTTTGTGCACTTTTAGCTGCAAAGAATAGAGTTAGAAATCAACAAAAAAAAATTTTAATTTTTATTTTATTTTCATATTTTTTAAACTTGCAACACTTCATCATACTTCTATTTGTTGATAAACTTATGGCTGAATAACAATGACAAAAAAGCGAAACTCTTAGACCCACTTACACAACCGAAACATCATGTAACTGTTGTTGATAGTTTTTCATAGAGAATTTTCTCTTATCAAAAAAAAAAAAAAAAAAAAGAGTGTAGCAGCACAAAATAACGGAAACTATTGTTACTTCCGTTTGTTGCTTATAGTGCATTTTGATTTTTCATTTCCTCTCCACCCCAACAACTAACATCACACTCACTCACTTTAAAATTTGTGCTGCCATTCATACTTCATTTTCCAAGTTGCATTCTGTTGAAGAATTCAAAGTTTAACTCGAGTACATTCTTTTGCTCTCTAAACAGTTATTTTGTAATTTTTTTTTTACATTATTTTTGAACATTTAACAAAAGTGAAACTTTGGAAAATGTTTTCTTCCTTCCCAAGGAATTCTATTGTATGCATTAGTAAATAAATGTATGGAAGTATGTATGTGTCTGCTTTCTACAATAGTCTTTTGCTTTGATTTCGTTAAATATGGTCTAACAATGCAATTGTTGCAAAACGAAAAAAAAAACAAAAATTTTCTGCACAATTTCATATTTTTGCTGACTAAAGCGAATAAAAAAGGAAACAAACATTTTTTTATATTTATAAAAAAATTAAAATAAATAAAATACTTGCACAAAGCAAAGTACATTAGAGGTTAAAAGGAAATGCAAAAAAAAATTATTGTGTTGTAAAAAATCGCTAAATGCTTTTTAGTTAATGAATTGGAAGGAAAATATGGGCGGTGTTGGACCAGAAAATTAATAACACTTAAGTTATTGGTTTCGTTCACTTTAAGGGCGGATTTAGGTGATAATCAATCAGGAGGGCTAAGTTAAAGAAGTCCCAAAAAAATAATTCCCATGTTGGGAGTTATTGCATTATGAAGCAACTCACTCATAAAATATTGGAATTGATTTATTTTTTTTTTTTTTTTTTTTGGGGGGGGGGAATATTAATTTCTTTATATTTTTAGTTATTTTACTATACCAAAAAACTAAAAATTAAATACCTCAAACCAAAAAAAAAAAAACAAACACCTCTACCGTGAGAATTTTTTCCTCTGAAATATATCCCCTTTTTATCACCGAAATGTTTGATTCCCCACTACGTGATAAAAGACCAAAAAAAAAAAGACCCGTGTCTCTCAAGTCAGGCGCATTTTTTTATGGGCCCCCAAAGATTTGGGGCCTCGGTGTCATTTTTTACATTTCTCAGGCTCATGTCTTTCAAACCGTTCAGAATTTTGATTTTACGAGTTTATTCTTTTTTACAATTAGTAGGAATAAAATTTAATTTTATTTGAGTAAGAATTAGATTAGTTGGTGGAGTATTAGTTAGTTTATTATTTTTACGACAAATAGATTTGAAGGCATTAATTGCTTATTCTTCAGTAGGCAAAGTTGTAGCTCTAGTCATAAAGAAAATTGTGAACATATAAAATAAAAAAAACTTCATCTTCAAGATCAATATCGCAAAAACTTTTAAAAAATTCCATTATTTTACCTTTTTTCCCCTGTTCAAATCCATAGGTAGCAAACCGTTCAAAATTCAAGGAAACAATCAACTACAAAAATGTACTTTCTAGAACATATATAAACTTCCTGGGAATTATTCTTAACACTTAGGTGGCTGCAAAAGTGAAAAATTTCCAAATAAATGAAGTTAAAAAATGTTCGGGAAATTTTGGGCCTCACTTCATTATGAAATAAATCTCCATATTTGGGTTTTATTTAATTTTTCAGGTCCTATTTCATTGGAGGTATTTGCTTTTGGTTCGTTCAGCCTATCAGGACTCCTAGGTACGCTTTTGTTAACACCCAAAAATCCCCACTGGAAATAATACTTATGGGATTTAAATTCATTTAATTAATAAATAGTTATTAAACTTTTCTTATTGCCCTCTTCACAGTAAATAACAAAAAAAATTAATTAATTAAATGATAAAAATTTTATTTCTAATGAATTTGTTTTATCTCAAAACTATTAAACTTAAATTTTAAATAATAAATAATTCTTTACACATTTTTACACATAAATATAACAAAATAATTAAATTACACTGTACAACAAAAAGTGAAAAAAACAGGTTCTCAAAATTTATAAATATCAATAAACAATATTCTACGTGTCTATGTCTGAACTTAATACAGGGTATTCCAATAACACTTTTCATTTTGAATAGCCCGATATTTAGATAGTTATCATTACTCAAACTTTGTTGCGACAGATGAAAAGTAAAAAGTACGCCAATAATAAAAATGGAACAAACAATAAATTGAAATTACTAAATTACAAAAAAGTGCAGGAAAAAATGATTTTTTGCACATAAAATGTTTATAAAATTTGTTCAGTAGACTCTTCACTACATTTTTGCCAAATATAGTTAAGCAATATTATCAAGTCTGAATTAGCTGTTGGCCAAAAACTGAGGACACCTTTTTTTGAGTGGTGCACTGATTTTCAAAATCTTTTGAGGTCCATAAAAAGTAATTGGTAGTCAAACTGACCAAACCACGTACAGGGTTTTACTAACCTTTGGTAGTACAATCGAACCTATACTGTCGAGTCCATGCATTTTTTTTCACTGTTGCACTGTGTTATTAATAACATATTCTATCTACCCTTTTTTTATTTACATATCAAAATGAAACTTTTTATTGGAAGACCTTTATAAAAGGAATGTTGGAGTTCCATCCATTTTGCGCATTTCAGCATAGGAAACCATTGAACGAACCTGTTATACTTTAGGTAAAGAATGTATTTACAAGAGATATTTTTGTGGAAAATTTTAACCCTCTAACCCTTTTCCGTACATATACTCTTCGTCCCATTCAAAAAGATAACAAAAAGTACTCTTAAACGGGTCTATAACAAGTTAAAATGTTGCACAGAAATATTAACAATAAAATTCTTCTATACATATCTAAATACAGCAAAATACAAATTTCAACTCGAAACACCATTTATAAATCAAAACTTCAAATGCATGCCAGGGTTTAATTATTTGCAGTTTCATACGTTCAAGACATGTAAAATACTCCCTTCAGGCTGGTACTGACTCACTATCTTACACAATCGCACGACTTACGAAAAAATAAGTTATTGTGTTTTGAAAATTTTAATAAATTTCAACATACCGTCGCTTTTGATAATGAGCTGATTCGACCACGTTTTTTTTTCAGTTTGAGATTATGGCATTCGATATCGAACCATATTATTAAATTGTTCGATAGCGAATGCCATGATCTCAAACTGAAAAAATGAATCAGCATGCTACCAAAAGCGACGATTAAATTAAATTTCGTCGTACGCTATATTAAGGCAGAATTTGATGGCGAATATTTTTGAAAAACTTTTTAACTTGTTATATCCTCGTTTCAAGGACATTTATGAGCACATTTTTGAAAAATTTCCATATGCCGGAAGATTTGGTGCTTAAAATGTTCCACGTTAGCTATACAGAAAGTAAATTTAATAAACACGTTTAATTGAAAAAAAAAAACAAAAATCAATTAAAAATGTAATTGATTCAATTAAAGTTTTGTTGAAAAATTTTATTTAATTAAAAAGTTTAATTGGCTCCATAAAATTTTGAATTGGTTTTTGGTTGTTTTTCCAATTAGACGGGTTTTTTGAAGGAACATTTTTTTCTGTGTAAACACTTCCTATTTCATGTTTTCATGATTTCATGTTTCCATATGCCGATTAGTTACAAAAGCTTTAACTCCCTTTTCACAATAATTACACATAATTATATTTTTAATTAGATTATTAGAAAATTAATTTAGAAAATTTTTATTTTGAAAAAAAAAAACTCAAATTTGTCGTACAGTTTCAATTTCATTAGTGGATTTCACATCGAGCTTGTCACGAAATTCGTAAAATTTTTCATATTTTATTTTTATTTAGTTTTATACTTTTATAACAAACAGGATTTTTTCTCAACTTACCGAGTAAACAGTTTCGGTGTGAACTCCACTATTACAAACACATCGTTATTGTAAATATTAAAAAATAATAATAAGAATAATAACATTTACATTTGCATCAAACTTGGCCTTACTTGTAATCTTTAATCACACAAAATACTGATGAAATCTGAAAAAAATAAGAAAACGTTAAATTAATATAAATCTGTTGTTTGCAGAAGCAGAAATTTTAAAATATGTAAAACGAAATTTTATTAAAAATACTTAAAAAAAATTAGGGGGAAATATTTTGGTTTAAATTTTTTTTTGTGAATTTCAATTTCTAGACAGTAATTGATAGTAAAATTTTAAGTCGCGTTGATTTTTTTTTTTTTTTTTTTTTTTTTTTTTTTTTTTTGATAAAGAGGATTTTTCATAACTATTTAGGAATTTTCTGCTGAGGATATAAACAGCCTTGGAGACAATCAAATAAACCCGTCAATCAGTGCATAAGTGTGAGTGTCGTGTGTGTTTAGATGTACAAATAAACACGTCAATCACTAATGAGCCTAATTACGAGTGTCGTATTTCGACTACGACTCCGACGATTTTGTACTAGATTAAAGGAAAAATGTTGCTTGCGATGTTATTTGATCTAATACGAAATGTTCGTAGTTGAAGTGGAAATACAACACGGGTAATAATGTCCAATGCATAATTTTGTTCGTCAGAGCACTTCTCCATCACTGGGGTTTGTTTTTTTTTCAATCAGAAATGGAGACGCTCAAATAATTAGCAGTCAAATAAAAATTAATTTAAAAATTAATTTTTTAATTTTCATCAACCATTTCTGACAAAGCGTATGTTTAGCTGAAAAAACACGACTGCACGCATACAACTACATGTGTACATATGTGATTGATGAGTTTATTTGATCGTCTCCAGGGCATTTCAGTCATCAAAACGCTCAAACTTACGAATATGTATGTACCTCTAAATTAATAAAAAAAAGTCGTTTCTTAAAATTCGTTGTTTCCATGAGAAACTATTGAGAATGATCTCAGTAAGTTCTACTTTGCACTATGCAAGTCTTATTGCTGAGCTGATTAGTTTGAGGGTGAAAAAGCCGAGGGAAATAGAAATGTTTCTTTCCCCTCGTCTCTCTCTCTCTCACTCTCCTAACAAACAAAACAGCTTAGCAATAAGACTAGGAATAAAAGTGAGCTCGTTAGTATAGCTCATACTAACAAAAATCAATTAAGTTTAGTTTAAATTATCATTCGGTACTTCGATTTTCTTTTTTTCTCCTTTTTTACAAAATAAATCCTCCTGTTGCTAGTGTCGCTTCAAAGTCCACATTTCCATTTGAATGGTTTACTATTTAATTTTCTTTATTGGTACAATTGAGATTTATTGCTTTGCGTTATTAAAACATCATCTTATTTGTCTTTACGTTTTACCACTTTACCTGTTTCTTTCACTTTGCTTTTTTGTTTGTGTTTTTTTTTTGCTGTTCTGCTTGATGCAGTCTCTGTTTTAAGAGCAAAACCAAATTCTTTGCAGTTCAATACTATTTTCAGTTTTACTTTCTACTATATATTCTATATTCAAAGAAATAGTGATTTGTATATGGATTTGAATGAAAAAAAAAACTGCTTAACTTTGTGCATATAGATTGAAATTTATTATACCACATTGGAATTTAAACCGAAATAAAAAGTCCAAAAGAGAATTACAGAAAGCAAATTCAAGTCAAATGAAACTTCATTTCATAAAGTAACTCCCAGAAGCAAGAGAAAAATTACAATAATTTTCATTTCGCATTGAAAATCCCATAAAGAAATCATTGCACGCAAGCAGCCATAAATCAATGACCTTAAAACTATTTAATATGAACATGAAAATGAAAATATCACTTTATAAATACAAATAGGAATAAGTATTTAAAAAAAAATTTAATTGATTTCTTAGTGAACCCATTCGTTTTCTAACTGTTTTGTAACTGACACTTTTGACAGTAAAAAGTATAAAGTTAACTGAAGAAACGAGTTCTCTATGGAGAAAAGGAATAAATGCTAATCTGAGGTTTTCTTCTTCTCTGAAATATGTAAGTTTGCCTGAAAAATATCCAACTAAACGAAAAAGTCAAATTAAAAAAAAAAATAAATAAAAAAAATCCAAAGAAATAGGTACATATAATTTCTATAAGACCAAATCGCTATAAAATATTTAAAAAATTCTTTAATTTTTGTCATCAATTAATTTTCTTTATAAAAGCATTTTACTCTTCAATACATATGTACATATATCCGCTGGCAAGAGTTTTATTTTATTTAAACTGTCTTCTTTTAAAAGCATTTCCGCCTGAATATTGTGCTATTTGTTCAAGCTAAAATGAAAAACATGACATTTCCTGTTCATTTGTAAAATTTTCATTAAAAAAATTTCATTAGTCTTTTCATCATTTGAAGTAAGAAAAATGTAAAAGATGCTGCTTTTTCACACTTGCAAAATTTTGCTGGTGTTAAAAAGATTTTTGAAGAGTTTTTTTCATACATACATACATATGTAATTCAATTAATTATTTTTCGAATGTTAAAGCATTCAATCATCATTTTATCTAATATATATTTTTTTAAGATTAGAATCACATCTGAGCAAAATTTCTTTAAGGCAATCAGATAATTTTGTTTTAGTTCAAAATACATAGTTTGAAATAGCAGAAATTGCGAAATTTAAAGACTCTTTTTTTTAATTAAGATTAAAGCTGTAAAATTATGTAATAACAAAATACATCTTAACAATATAAAAAATAGCTATTGCCTTAATTAAAAAGTTACAATTATCCATAACATTTAGTTATAAAACGCAGCTATCGATTTCAAAACTTAGTTATGAAATTTAAAAAAAAAAATTTTAAATTTTTTCTTAAGAAATTCACATAGAAATCAAAAATTTAGCTGTTCCCCTTATTGTGGTTCACGTACTTACATATGTACATAAGTATGACGTCTTTGTAATGGATTAGAAAATGTCCTTCACTTTAGAACCAGATGCCGAAGTCGAAATGCTCCAACCACGAAATGGCCCATCAAATTCAATATTTATAACCGTATTCACATACGAAATCAATGTATGTACATATTTAGTTGCAGGTAACGTAATTTTCTAAAACCTAATTGTTAATAATAAATATTATTATGTATATATAAAAAAAATTCCAAACAAATTATTTATGACATCTTATAATCAATAATAAATAAAACTCAGTTGTGGAACCCAGTTATCAATAAAAAAAAATTAATTTTATAACATCATGTTCTTCCTCTACAAGTTTTTGTGAAATTCCAAGTGCGCGGAAAATGTTCATGGTATTTCATAAAAGAGTCATATTCTATAAATTCCCTTTCTCACTTTCTTGATCTTTGTCCAACTGGAAATTATTTAATTTTGTTTGCCAGGTATTTCGCAAAAAAAGTTAAAAATAACAAAAGCACCAGAAACATTTGCACAATCACATAAAAATACATAAACCATACATACATACATATGTAAATATAAACATCCACATATACATACTACGTACGCTGCGTTAAACTTTGTTTTTGTGAAATACCAGGCGAACAGAATCCAGCAGTAGGCCGATTGTTTACAAAATTTTTTCATTTTCTTATGAAACAAAAACATTTCCTATTCTTACTTTTAGTTTGTTCGATCTCCTTTTAAATAAATTCTTTCGAACAAAACCAAGTATTGCTTAAATCAAACAAAAATAAAATGTTTTGTAAATAATCGACCTACAGTGGGTCGGTTACAAAAAAATTCGAAATAATTTTTACATCGTTTCGTTCTGATAAAAAATGATTAATATTATAAATTAATTAATTTACAGATACCTATTACTCGATAAAATAAATATTTCCCATATTTATTGTATTAAACTTTAACAATAGGTGTTGGATATTAAAAAATTGCTGCCTCATCAAAAGTTACAGAAACAATTTTTTAAAAATCCTGAAAAATCATTTATTTCTTGCACATTAATTATATTGTTCAATAAATTTATTATTTCTTTACATTATTTTTTCTTAATCAGACCCACTGTTTGTCTTCTGATATCTTTTCTTTTCATGTAAAAAAATTTCTGATTTCTTCTACCCAAGGCCTATTTATTAGGTCTATGTAACTCTACAAAAACACAGCAACACAAAAAACAACTTTGTGTTTTAGTTGTCAGAAACACACACAAACATGAACTAAAGTGTATGATGCAAACAGCTTTTGACAGTTAAAACACGAAAACGCAGAATATCATCAGGACAATTGCGTTGACTGATAAATAGGCCTTGCTTCTAGCGAACAGAAGTGAGAGCAGGCAGATTGATAACAAAATGTGTGTTATTTTTATTTTCTTTCTTTTAATTTTTTTATTTTCTTATGAATAAAATTAATTTACTCTTCTTAATATTATTTTATTTGCTTTCCTTTTGTTGTTTTATCTGTCCAACTAGAAATTATTGCATTCTCTTTGCCTGCCATTTCGCAAACATGCACAATCAAAAATACATACATACATACATACATACATACATACATACACACGTACGTACAGACGTCGCTGGTTTAAACTTTTTGTTTTTGTGAAATACCAGGCGAACAGAATCCAGCAAGAGATCGACATTTAAAAACATTTTCTTTGTATTTTATAACAGTTTCAATTGTTATAATTTAAATGAGCGCATCATTTTTGATATTGTCTCCCTCTCTCTTGGTTTTTGTTCAATTGGAAATTATTTTTATTTTTGTGTCTTATTTTTCGGCATTTCTTCACTTACAATGAAAAGGATCGGTTGTAGGACGCAAAATGCCAATTAAACACAGAATTTGCACTTTTTATTTTATTATTTAAAATACGGACTTTAAGAAGTTCTAAAAAACGCGTAACAAACTACTTTGCATTTAAAAATATTCTAGTTTAAAATAAAGTTAAAAAATGTGTAAAAATAATTAATTGTGGAAAAATAAAATTTTTTATATTTATGTATGTCGGTTCATCCAAATGTACTTTTTCATTTTAACTAAACAGTCATATGTTGAAAAAAGCAGGACATTAGGAATAAAATCATTTCTATTTGTAAATATAGAGTTCCCTCTTCACTCTGTTTGGTGTTGGTATTTCACAAAGAAAAAAGTTTTAAATATCTTGAGATTCAGAAACATATGTATGTACACGTGCACAATCACTTAAACATACATACATACATATGTATATACAGACATACATACTACGCAGGCTGTGTTAAACTTTGTTTTTGTGAAATACCAGGCGAACAGAATCCAGCAGTAGGCCGATTGTTAACAAAAATTTTTTTATTTTCTTATGAAAAAACTACATTTCCTCTTCTTACTTTTATTTAGCTCGATCACCTTTTCAATAAATTCTTTCGAACAAAAACAACTATTGCTTAAAACAAACAAATATAATAAAATGTTTTGTAAATAATCTACCAACAGTGGGTCCGGTTAGAAAAAATTCGAAATAATTTTTGCGTTGTTTCGTTTTGATATAAAATTATTAATATTGTAAATTAATTCGTTTAGAGATATTACTCCATAAAATAAATATTTCACACACATATTTATTGTAGTGAACTTTAACATTAGATGCTGAATATAAAAAACTGCTGCCTCATCAAAAGTTAGAAACATCTTTTTTAAAAATCCTGAAAAAATAATTTATTCCTTGCACATTAATTATATTGTTCAATAAATTATTTCATTTCATTATTTTTTTAACCAGACCCACTGTTTGCCTTGTGATATGTTTTTTTTATGTAAAACAAATTTCTGATTTCTACTAGCGAACAGAAGTGAGAGCAAGCAGATTGATAATAAACCTTTTTTTTAACCCCCGACTAAAAAAAGGGGTGTTGTAAGTTTGTAGTGTGTGTCTGTGTATGTGTGTCTGCCTGTGTCCACGTACAGACCAAACGGCTTGACTGATTTTCATTTAGTTTTTTCTGTTTGAAAGATGACTTGATCGAGAAGGTTCTTAGCTATGTTTGAAAAAAAATCGGTCCAGCCGTTTAGAAGATATAACATCTTTTCTGAAAAAAGTCGGAGGTTTTTAAAATTTTTAATTTTTGTTATATTTCCTTTCTTTTCATTTTTTTATTTTCTTATGAAAAAACTAAATTTACTCTTCTTAATTTTATTTTATTCGCTTTCCTTTTTCCTTTGTATATTATGTTTCAAGTGTTATAATTTAAATGAGCGCATCATTTTGTTATGTTCTCTATCTTCCTCTTTATCCAACTAGAATTTATTGCATTCTGTTTGCCTGCCATTTCGCAAATATGCACAATCAAAAATACATACGTACATACATACATACATAGAGACATACATACAGACATACACGCTGGTTTAAACTTTTTGTTTTTGTGAATTACCAGGCGAACAGAATCTAGCCTGGTATTTCACAAAAACAAAAAGTTTAAACCAGCGTGTATGTCTGTATGTAAGTCTCTATGTATGTACGTATGTATTTTTGATTGTGCATATTTGCGAAATGGCAGGCAAACAGAATGCAATAAATTCTAGTTGGATAAAGAGGAAGATAGAGAACATAACAAAATGATGCGCTCATTTAAATTATAACAATTGAAACTGTTATAAAATACAAAGAAAATGTTTTTAAATATCGATCTCCTGCTGGATTCTGTTCGCCTGGTATTTCACAAAAACAAAAAGTTTAAACCAGCGTGTATGTCTGTAAGTAAGTCTCTATGTATGTATTTTTGATTGTGCATATTTGCGAAATGGCAGGCAAACAGAATGCAATAAATTCTAGTTGGATAAAGAGGAAGATAGAGAAGATAACAAAATGATGCGCTCATTTAAGTTATAACACTTGAAACTGCCAATAAAATACAAAGAAAAAAGGAAAGCGAATAAAATAAAATTAAAAAGAGTAAATTTAGTTTTTTCATAAGAAAATAACAAAAAATGAAAAGAAAGGAAATAAAAAAAAAGGTTTATTATCAATCTGCTTGCTCTCACTTCTGTTCGCTAGTAGAAATCAGAAATTTGTTTTACATAAAAAAAATATCACAAGGCAAACAGTGGGTCTGGTTAAAAAAATAATGAAATGAAATAATTAATTTATTGAACAATATAATTAATGTGCAAGGAAAAAATTATTTTTTCAGGATTTTAAAAAAATATGTTTCTAACTTTTGATGAGGCAGTAGTTTTTTATATTCAGCATCTAATGTTAAATTTTACTACAATAAATGTGTATGTGAAATATTTATTTTATGGAGTAATATCTCTAAACGAATTAATTTACAATATTAATAATTTTATATCAAAACGAAACAACGCAAAAATTTCGAATTTTTTCTAACCGGACCCACTGTTGGTAGATTATTTACAAAACATTTTATTATAATATTTGTTTGTTTTAAGCAATATGTAGTTGTTTTTGTTCGAAAGAATTTATTGAAAAGGTGATCGAGCGAAATAAAAGTAAGAAGAGGAAATGTAGTTTTTTCATAAGAAAATAAAAAAATTTTTGTAAACAATCGGCCTACTGCTGGATTCTGTTCGCCTGGTATTTCACAAAAACAAAGTTTAACACACCCTACGTAGTATGTATGTATGTCTGTATATACATATGCATGTATGCATGTTTAAGTGATTGTGCATGTGTACATACATACATATGTTTCTGAATCTCAAGATATTTAAAACTTTTTTCTTTGTGAAATACCAACACCAAACAGAGTGCAGAGGGAACTCTATATTTACAAATAGTAATGATTTTATTCCTAATGTCCTACTTTTCAACACATGACTGTTTAGTTAAAATGAAAAAGTACATTTGGATAAACCGACATACATAAATATAAAAAATTTTATTTTTCCACAATTAATTATTTTTACACATTTTTTAACTTTATTTTAAACTAGAATATTTTTAAATGCAAAGTAGTTTGTTACGCGTTTTTTAGAACTTCTTAAAGCCCGTATTTTAAATAATAAAATAAAAAGTGCAAATTCTGTGTTTAATTGGCATTTTGCGTCCTACAACCGACACCCTTTTCATTGTAAGTGAACAAATGTCGAAAAATAAGACACAAAAATAAAAATAATTTCCAATTGAACAAAAACCAAGAGAGAGGGAGACAATATCAAAAATGATGCGCTCATTTAAATTATAACAATTGAAACTGTTAAAAAATACAAAGAAAATGTTTTTAAATGTCGATCTCCTGCTGGATTCTGTTCGCCTGGTATTTCACAAAAACAAAAAGTTTAAACCAGCGACGTCTGTACGTACGTGTGTATGTATGTATGTACATATGTATGTATGTATGTATGTATGTATGTATGTATGTATGTATGTATGTATTTTTGATTGTGCATGTTTGCGAAATGGCAGGCAAAGAGAATGCAATAATTTCTAGTTGGACAAATAAAACAACAAAAGGAAAGCAAATAAAATAATATTAAGAAGAGTAAATTAATTTTATTCATAAGAAAATAAAAAAATTAAAAGAAAGAAAATAAAAATAACACACATTTTGTTATCAATCTGCCTGCTCTCACTTCTGTTCGCTAGAAGCAAGGCCTATTTATCAGGTCAACGCAATTGTCGTGATGATATTCTGCGTTTTCGTTTTTTAACTGTCAAAAGCTGTTTGCATCATACACTTTAGTTCATGTTTGTGTGTGTTTCTGACAACTAAAACACAAAGTTGTTTTTTGTGTTGCTGTGTTTTTGTGGAGTTACATAGACCTAATAAATAGGCCTTGGCTAGTAGAAATCAGAAATTTTTTCACATGAAAAGAAAAGATATCAGAAGACAAACAGTGGGCCTGATTAAGAAAATATAATGTAAAGAAATAATTAATTTATTGAACAATATAATTAATGTGCAAGAAATAAATGATTTTTCAGGATTTTTAAAAAATTGTTTCTGTAACTTATGATGAGGCAGCAATTGTTTAATATCTAACACCTAATGTTAAAGTTTAATACAATAAATATGGGAAATATTTATTTTATTGAGAAATAGGTATCTGTAAATTAATTAATTTATAATATTAATCATTTTTTATCAAAACGAAACGATGTAAAAATTATTTCGAATTTTTTTCTAACCGACCCACTGTAGGTCGATTATTTACAAAACATTTTATTTTTGTTTGATTTAAGCAATAGTTGTTTTTGTTCGAAAGAATTTATTTAAAAGGAGATCGAGTAAACTAAAAAAGTAAGAAGAGGAAATGTTTTTTTTCATAAGAAAATGAAAAATTTTTGTAAACTATCGGCCTATAGGCGCAGTTAGCCGACTGTAATGTAATGTAACTGCAACAGTAAGAAACAGCTGATCGATTTTGTTATGTGAAAAGTAATGAATATGGTTATAGAAATGTAATGTAACGTAACCTACTTTTCATATAAAAATATCAAGCAGCTGTTCTCTACGTTACAGTTACATTACATTACAGTCGGCTAACTGAGCCTTACTGCTGGGTTCTGTTCGCTTGGTATTTCACAAAAACAAAGTTTAACGCAGTGTACGTAGTTATGTATTGAAAAATGGACCATCAATTTAATTTTTTTGTAAAGAAATGGACAACGTACATTCCATTTATTTTTGTTATTATTTAAGAAATGAACTATGTATAGCCCATTTAATTTTTTTGTATAACAAATTCACTACACATACATATATGTACATATGTATGTACATATGTATATTGCCCAATTAATTCTTCGTGTAAAAAATAGACGACCCATTTAATTTTTTGTTAAGATATATTGACTACGTATAGCCCATTAAGATTTTTGTTTGTTTGAAAAATAAACGATGTTTATTGAATTGTTTATATGAAAAATAGACATATATTCCATTAGTGTTGTTTTTGTTATGAGAAATGGACAACGTAGAGCCCATTTTTTTAATGAAAAATGGACGATGTACGACCCATTTAATTTTTTTTATTTTTTTATTTTTTGGAAAATGGACCGCGTATAGCCCATTTATTTTGCTCTGTATCAAAAATGGACGTTGCACGTCCTATTAATTTTTTTTTATATGACCAATGGACTATGTATAGCCTATTTAATTTTTTTTATGAAAAATGGACCATTGTTTAGCCCAATGATTTTTTTATGATAAAAAGACGATGTATTTGTTTTGTGTTTTTTTTTTGGTGTGAAAAATGGACGATGTATAGCCTATTGATTTCTTCTATAAGAAAATGTACGATGTATAGTTCATAGAATATTTTATATGAAAAATGGACAATGCACAACCCATTTATTTTTTTGTATAAAAAATGGACCATTATGACCCACTTAATTTCTTTTTGTATCAAAAATGGACGATGTGTACCCCATTTAATTTTTTTGTATGAATAATAATTTTTTTTAATGAAAAATGTACGATATACGTATAGCCCGTTTTTTGTATGGGAAATGGTCCACGTAAAGCCCATTTAATTTTTGCATGAAGAATGAACGATGTACATATATATAGCCCATTTAATTTTATAAAAAATGGACGATGTAGAGGTCATTTAATTTTTTGTACGATATATAGTCCATTTATTTTTCTTTTTTCTTTTGAGGTTTAAATAAAAGTACTACACCTGCAACTGCAAGGGTTACTTGCATTATTAATTACAATGCTCAAAGGAGGGTAACTTTAAGCTTCGTTAGCAACTACTTGTGCCTAAATCAGTTGTTGGAAACTTGTTCTTGTTTTTCTGTTGTACAGTGTAATAAAAGTTATAAAATAAAGAAAAAATATACAAAAAAAATTTTTTTAATCGCCAATGAATGATGAATGATTTGTGGCGAAGTTCTTTTTAAAACTACACAGGCTCCCGTTTTGTAACCAAATAGAGCTGCTCAAGCATAACTGCGATTATTTGCAAACGAATCAAAGGAAAAGTATATGTATGTACATATGTATATATGTATGTATGTATGTAACACAGAAAAAGCAAGCGCTGGCCTTAAAATCAATTGCTATTGATTGTTATATTATAAAAAGAATTGCTAAAGCAACAAAGAACATTATACGAGTATACAAAGAATTTATATAAAGTAATTTTGTGTTCATTTGTACTTTACATGGATGGATGTATTTTTTCCCTGGCTACTTCTTTGCGTGTATAAATTAACGTTTTGTATATAAATACATTTTAATTGAAACACCAAGCGGGTGTGTGTGCGTAAGTGAACAGCAAAGCAAAGATTCATCAATATTGTTTGGGGTGTTAAAAAGGGTTAATTGATCTGACTTTGATTGTTTAAAGCTTGATTTTGCTCCCCATCAAAGTATAATTGCAAATATACGCACCCAGTCGCATACATACATATAATGATAAAGAAAAAGACAGGTATACAAAAATATGTAATATGACTTTCTCAGGTCTTCAGCAGCAAAAACTGATGTAGAACCTGATTTTGTGTATGATGTTTATGTGTGCGTTATGAATAGAAATCGAACTTCGATTGCGTTGCCAGTTGGAAAAAACTTTGTACCGACGATAGCTGGCAAATAACAGCTGTCATTTTCAATACAATTTTTTTATGATAACGAAGAAATTTTGGTTGCCGGTGCTTTGAATTTCAAATAGCTTGTCAACTTTAGGGGATTTATAGGAAATTTTCGGATTTGGGCACAGCATAATCAGCTATTTCTTCGATGCCACCTTACAATATGCATTCCATCTATTACTCTTGCTATTTTAAAAATAAAAAAATGCATTTTATTTTAAAACTAATCTCTAAAATTTATTGTTTTTAAATGAAATAAGTTTTCTTAAAGAAAACTGTAGAACTTTTTATAATAACACATGTAAACTGGTAACACTGATTTCAAATGTATTTCTAAGAGTGCACTTGAGCACTTTACGTGCTTTTAATCAGTGTTGTTAATGGATTGTATTTTTTTCTTATATGTATGTATGTATATTTTTTTTTATTAAAACACAAATTGATTTTCCTGATTGTTGTGCTCATTTCAATACGTTTTTCTTAGATACCAACCCAGTTGACCACGGCTTTCGTTAATGACATCGATTTCGGATATACCTCGAACATTTATCGTGTCAAACTATCGAGAGTGACACTCAAAAATGAATCGAAAAATGTTCACCCGTCGCTCAGTTTTGTCCCAAAAAACCTTCGATCTCGGATTTCGTTAGCAATATCAAAAGTGAGAGATTATTGAATTAATTTCGATACCGCAAAAATGCAGCAAAAAAGTAATAAGTCATTTTTTTATTTATTTATTTTAACTTACTTATTTTATTAATTTTATTCATTTGTTTAATTCCGTAACTTAAGCTATGTACAGACGATTGTCAGATCTTACAATATTGTCAGATCTGGCAATGTGCTGACAATGTAATGGCAATCGAAAATTGCCAGCACAATATTTCTTGTCAGTTCTCACGGTTGTCAGAAAATCTTACAATTTATTGCCAGACGGTTGTATGACAATAAATTCATCTGAAAAAATCGTCAGTAAAAAAATTGTCAGTTCACACGGTTGTTATATGCAAAAATTGTTAGATCTGTTGTTATGCGTTGCCAGACTTAAAGCATTTGTTAGAAATTCTAAAATATTTATCGTTTGTGTTTATTTTAAATGTAAAAAGTGAAAGTATAAATTATTATAAACCATAAAGAAGCAATTGCAATGATTTTTTCTGCATATATTTTATCATAAATTTTTTCTTTAAAATCAAGCATGTGCAGTGTTGCCCATAGAAAGAATTCTCTTACAATGACGCCATTGTCAGATGCATAAACTTCGCACATCTGACAATATTAAAATGTCTGACAAATATCTGGCAATAATTTTACAATGTGTTCACACGATTGTAAGATGTCTGACAATTTGTTGTCAGGTGCTGCTAGTCTTGCAATGGACTGACAATGCTTTTTCTAGCAACGACGTCTGACAAAAATTGTCAGTTCACACGGTTGTAAGAAATTTTGAGCACATTTTACTGGCAATATTGTAAGATCTGACAACCGTCTGTACATAGCTTTACGCTGCAGGCGTTGAACATGGTACCTCGATTTTAACAGACTAACACACATCCACTGGGCTATCGTGGCAAATTTTTTTTTCATTCAATTATTGCACATATGTAAGTGTGTGTTCTTATCTTTTTTTTAAGTTACAGTGCTGTCATGCATTGAACTTGGTATCTTTAGACTAACAGGCTGACACACTTCAATGCAGCCACCGTCACACATTCGAAAAACTATCGGGAGAATTGCGAAGCTCGGAGCTTTAGCGAACATTCGAATTTTTTTAGATTTGCCAACAAATATCGAACAATTTTTTTTTCGAAAATTCTTCGCTTTAGTGTACATTCTTTTTTATCGAATCTCAGGTCAAGTGGGTACATACATATTTATTTTCTGTATTACTTTTATAATTTTTTATTATTATTGTGGCTTGATTAAAAGTTTTCGTTAAACACAAAATTGATTTATTATTTATTCATAAATTACCATTTAGTTTACTGTAAAGGAATGAATATGAATTTCATTTCAGTTATGTACTATATACATACACATATGTATGTATGCAAGCATGCATGTATGTATGTATATGTATGTGACTGGATTGGAACATGTTATGATATTGACAATAAATTGTAACAAATTGCTAAAGTTTATGGCAAGGCAATTATTTTTATTTTAAATTAGTATGACAACAAAACATTTATAAATTTTTAAATAGATCGAGCGAAAATTTAATTTTAATATGTATGTACATATATATGTACATATCGCACATTTACTTCAATAGTGGGATAACTCAAAAAAACCAGTTTTGCAGAAAACGCGTTTTAAATTTTCAATTTGCATACAACTCAATGGAGAAATGAAAAAAAAATTCTTCTCTCAGGAGGTGATGGTACAAGCTATTTATATGAAATTATTACACAAGATAAAATACGAAATGCCGCATCTTCCTGCATTATTAACTCAAAAAACTCATTTTTTTGAGTTATGCCACTATTGAAGTAAATGTGCGATATGTATGTATGTAGTATGCAAGCAAGTATTCTTTTAGCATACGGAGTTCAATAGAACTTTGGGTATAGTTAACACTTATGTAAGTACAAAAATATTTGATTTAACTGAATTCTAAATTATTTTTCATTTTCTAGTGTTAATTTTTTTAGTTTATTTTTTTTAATATCGTTATGGTGAATCGGTATAGGGAGCAATGAAATAATTTTATTTCAGTTATAGGATGTGTTCAGAATTTTTGTGTTAAATTTTAATATCTTCTGCTTCTAGCGCTTTTTTTTTGTACACAAAAAAAAAATATTCCTGCAATAAACAACTTTAATTGAAAATAAAACCAAAAATCAATTCAAAAATGCAATTGAGTCAATTAAACTTTGTAATTAGTTAAATTTTTAAACATAGGTTTAATTGACTTAAATGCATTTTTAATTGATTTTTAGTTTTATCTTCAATTAAAATTGTTTACTGCAGGAATATTACTTTTTTTGTGTAGGCGAAGTCAGGTTATTTTAAAGTTTTATTTAATACATTTTCTTTCAGTGCATGTTAACCATGACAAATAATCTTTAGTTTTAAGGCATAGTCATAGAATTCTTTTATTAAAAGAAAAGACACATATTCAAAAATATTTTAAAATTTTTATTGGTGACGTCAAAAAAGAAATAAAAACATTTGCCTTTATGCCTTGCTATTTTTATACATTTTTTTTTCATGTTTAAATAATAAATTGACAAGCTATGACAGCAAAATGACAAGTTTTTGTATAAAATGCAATTTGTGTAAAAATTTATTGGCAGTAAATTCAAACCAACAAAAACATATTCATACGTACATAATTCTTATAGATTCATAAAAAAATCCACTAAAATCCTTAACAATGTCAGCAGAGCTTTTACTCCCCAACAGGTGTGGGGGTGCGTTGGTGGAGCCAAGGCAAGGCATGGCAAGAAACTGTAAAGCGGTTTATGGTAAATTTGTTTAAATTACTTTTGTAAACGTGTTTCTTTTGAATAAGACATACTAAAGATTGATGGACAGGCAGTAACAACAAGGATTACTTTTCGAACAGTATAAAGAAATCAAAATAAAAATGTTTGTAATATTATTTTGTTTTTACTTATTGTATTTTCTAAATAGTCATTCTATTCATTAATGGCTGGATAAAAACTTAAATTTTATTATTCTAGTGATGTGGCTAAATAAAGCTTTTGAAGTTGGTTAAGAGTTAAAATTTACTGCTTTTAGAAAAGTACGAGTATACAACTCTGGCTGTCGTCTTGGAATGGAAAAACTAAGCAACAAAATGCTAGAGGAAAATTTTAAACCCAAGTAAAGAAACATTGTTTTTTTTTTTTTTTTTTTTTGTTTAAAATGCATAATTATAATTACTTTTCTGTTTAATCCGACAAGCACTTTGCTTTATTTTACAGTCCATCAGTTGTTAATATTTCATTTCTAACATTTGAACATGATAAGCAACATTAAATAATTTAAATCTACAGCAATTGCAGCTAAATATTTATAGTTATTTGCGATAATTTTGACACATTCGATACGATCGATGGGTTATGATATGAAAGCACATTGGCGCAACAGAGTAAGTACAGCAGGATGTATGTATGTATAAATAAAATTTGACATTTGCTTGACAGACAGCTTGCCTAAAACTGTCAACAGAGGCAGCGTACACAATGCTCAGGTAAATAGTTTATGACATTCAATTTACTTTATTTAGAAAAGTAACACAAATAAAATAAAAATTGAAATGAAATTAAATCTTATCTTTGAATGAAATGAATGTACATATGTACATAAATATGTATTTGTGTATGTATGTATATATACTCTTATGGTTTAATCAAATTTATATTTCTTTTTTTCCTTTTCAAATAGAAAAAAAAAATATTTAATAAACAAACAAACAAAAAAATGTTTAAAAAGGTAGTACTAAATTATTGCTTCAAAATTTATGTAACAAAGATTAGGATTAAGATATATTGAATTATTATTGTTTATTGACAATCATTGTGTTGAAATGCCAAAGAATTAGAACAATGAAGTTTCTTTTAGTAAAAATAAATATGTATGTATGTACATATGTATATATTGACACGGTAGGAAATTTGTGAGAAATCTAAAGACTATACAAATTCTTCTTTTCTTTTCTTTTCTTTCCAAAAGAGCATGTGATTTTTAATTTTTTTTTTTTTCTTAATCTTTCAGTTCATTCATGGTTACATTTCCACATTTCACTGTTGAATGCAGACTGTTTCTACTTTTGCAAATATCTGCTTACAGACCACCAAAGTCATTTTCCCAAATCAAAAAATTTTCAGACGAATTTTTGTTTCGCAAACAAAGAAACTATTTGTATAAAGTGTAGGTTTCTCCAATCAAATTAAATTATTTAACAATATAAAAGAAAAACTAACAAAAAAAAATATAAAAAAAATTAATTAAAAAAAATATGGTGTTTAATGGGAATTTTGAACAACTTTTATTTAGGTACACACGGTTGCACCCGCAGTCTGTCCCTAAAGAGAAAATAAAGGAAGTTACTTGGTGAAAATTTTGCGGAATTATCAAGTTATACCTGATTTATATTAAGCATTTTTTCATGAAATTTCATGAATTTTGTTGCATCAAACTTTTTCTATTTGCTAATTGCAGAGCTATAAAAGATAATGTTATATAAAAAAGGACGTAGAATGAATCTTCGATGCAGCTTTGGCAACTTTTTTGATATAAGTTGCTCCTACAGTATCTGAATTTAGTAACTTTTTGCGAACCGAAAATCGTAATATTTATCGACATAATAATGTGATTCTGTAATATCTTTTTTACTACAGTCTCCGCTTTATCTTATTCACCATTTAATTTAATATTATGTGGTAGTTCTGTATAGAAAAATGTGAAAATAAGCGAAAAGCACAAAGAATAATAAAGAAAAACTCAACAAATTTGATTTTGTGACTTGATTTTTTTTTCTCAAACCGAGAGCGAATATCGTTAAAATATGTTACTGAATACCAAAATAGATACATTTTCGTTATATTTATTATAACCATACGATTATCGTAATAAAAGTTACTGAATCCAGGTACAGGCCTCCTATTGACAAATAAAAAATTTTCATGCAATTAATTTCATGAAAAAAAAAATGCTTAATGTAAATTAGGTATTAATCAAATATATCTAAACATTTGTTTTCGAAAATCCAAGGGCCTAAAATCGCTATAGAAATTTCCTATAATTTGCGGGAAGGATGTCGTCATATAAAATCAAAAAGGCATAAGTTATATTTGAAGTATTTAACAAAGAAGAAAAATATTATAACAGGTTATCATAAACGAATGTTGAACTTAAAGCATTCCTTAAACCGGCTTTAAATTTAACAATCGTTTATGAATATCGTTAAGTTTGATGTTTAGATCCCATAGTCTTTTGGTTTTAGCTAATATTTTTGGACAAACGAGAATAAAAGTATAATAGACCTTATTGCGAGTTTCGCATTACGACTTCGAATTCGATGATTTTGTATTAGACTAAAGAAATTTGTAACATTTTTTCTTTAATCTAGTACAAAATCGTCGTAGTCGTTGCCGAAACACGACCATCGTAATTAGGCCCAATATAATAAGATGTTGATATTTTTTCGTGCAAGTTAGGGCTTTTTGAATTTTATATGACGACTTGCTGAGCGCGGCAAACGTTCTTACCCAAAAATTCACTCAAATCGGTCCAGTCGTTTAGGAGTTCAGTGACATACACACGTACAGTGGAATTACATATCGATATATATATATATATATATATATATATACATGGTCTCAAGTGGAAAGGCCCTAACACAAATAATTGCAACTTTATATATAGGAGAAAGTAAAAACATAATAATGTACAGTACAACTGCATGTAGAACTGCTTTGTTCAATTGCTTGTAAAAACGTTAATTTTTACACTATTGCAATAAATTTTTGCGACGAGGTGTATTTATGTGAAATATACTGGAATCAGTGAAAACCTCAATTTCGTATAAAATACGAGTTAGGGCTTTTCTACTTGAGACCATCGATATATAAAGAAGATGTACACAGATCTAAATATGTACTTGTAATATACACAGAAAAAAATTATTTGTAAATACAATTAATTTTTTTGTTATATCAATTAAATAGTTAATTGATTTTGAACCTACAATGGTTTTTGTAAATACAATTAACGAAATTGTAAGTTAAAGGAAAATCTGAAAAATATTTTCAATTAAATATATCAACAAATATATTGTTAAAATTTATTTATTTTTTCAACATTTATTTTTGTTATACTTCAAAGTTATTTCAATTAAAGTTATTGTTATATTAACAATGTAAATTGTTGAATTTCCGTATCATAATTGTTATATTAACAATGCTTTTTTATACAAAATCACAATACTCGAAACGATTTTTGCTTAACTGCGAAAACACTAAATGTCTTAGGCGGTGTTGAACCCGCAACATCAGGACTAATAAACTGACTCACTTGCCTCTCAGCTAAAGAGCAAAACTTTATTAAATACGCAAATGATGAATACACACAAAATATTATTTCTTGTTTCTTCTACATGTGCGCATTCCGTTATGATGTAATTTAACAAATAAGTTTGTTGAGTAATTTAATTGACTACAATCATTTAAATTTGTTACATCAACAATGGTGATTGTTAATTTTTAAATTGAAAATTAACTATTTTTTTTGTTGGTTGCATTTCGATGATATTTTTTTTGTGTAAAACATTTCCCTTCTTTATATTCTCGGATAAGCGCGCTTATTCCACCTCTTTTCCGTTACGTACAAAAAGGACTCATGAAAGGATTTAAAGGGTTAAAGTGTTACCTCTAAAAATGAAACTTCTCAGCACATTTTATATGAAAAATTTAACTAATTAACCCTTAAACGTATTTAAAATTTTAAAAGAAATTTGGGGTTTAAATTAAATTTCTAGCTTTGCTGCTGCATTAAGAAGTTTGTAAAAAAAATTTATTTCAAATATTTTTGTAGACAATTTTAGCCCATGAAAATGACGAGTGCAAAGGTACTTTTTTACCCCTTTTGCGAAAGGGACCCAAAAGACCCACAATGAGAAGAGTTAGAGGGTTAAAATGTGTCAGAAAAATTTAACTCGCAAGAGTATCTAACACAAAAGTGCTGAACACATCTTAAACACCCTTAAATGTATTTCAAGTTTTAACAAAATTTGTATTATATAAACTGAATTTGGCACTTTGCTATATCCAGAGACCAATAAAAGAATTTTATGGCTATAATATTTTTAATACTCGTATATATCCATTTTGGGAGTACTTTTTTCCCCTTCTTTCCAATCTCTTTCCCAACTCGTGTGATTCAGCTCTATCTTTACTTATTTTTTTTTTAAATTTAGCTTTCTCTAAAATTCAATTCTGTTATTAATCGTTTACTGAATTGTAAAATATTTGTTAACATCTCCCTCCCAAAGCTTTCACACTTTAAATTGTACAAGCTTTAAAAACTTTTCCAACAATCTTTTGTTATAACATTATTATGTAAATTGCACGCATTAGTTTACTAGTTAATTTGAAATATTTATATTTCAAAATAAACAGAAAACGATTTTTTTATTATTAATAAAATAAACGTGACTTGAGATTGAGTTTATTTTATTTTTTTCAACATTTTTATCTAATAATTTATTTTCAGCTTAATTGCTGACTCCCATTTTTTTTTTTCAACAACTACACAAATAACACAAAAATCTTTTAAACACATTAAAGCCACAAACGCGCACCTTTTTTTTCAAAAAAAAAAAATAAATCCAAACAACTTTAGTCAAATTTGCTTAAATACTGAAACTCTCTTTTTTATAGATGACATTTTAAAAGTTGCTTTTTTATTTGGAAGTGGGGTTAGAATGAATCACTTGAATTATGTAAGTCACGTTCTAAATGTAAACCAAGGAATAGTGAAGTGGGTTGAAGTGGAATGACTGAGTTTGTTTCTTTTTTCTTCTTCTACGTACTTTTGGGCACATTTTGGTATTATTTTTTTTTATTCACTTGGACTGGTCTACATGTAAATGATTTTGGTTTAAAATACTTTAGCACCGTTAAAGACAGCATAAGTGGCTAACAAATAAAAATTAAGGGTATTCACACCAGGAGGATATCAAAATGTTTATAAATAATTTTTCTAAATTAAATTAAAAAAATTTTCCTTAAGAATCAACACAAAGGAGTGGCGAAATATAGAAATATAAACTAACAATTTTAATTATAAAAACAAGAGACCTTAAGCTTAATAAAATTAGAGAATATTAAACTAAAATTATCTATACAAAATTGAAAAACGAAACAACTGTAAAGCATTTTGCAAATGTTTTTCTGGCCTAATTTTTTATTTTTTAGAAAAAATTAAATATGTGTGTTTGTCAAACAAAGATATACAACAAGAAATAAAATTATGTAGTTCTTAATTAAACTCTTTAACCGACTTCAAAAAAGAAGGAGGTTAACAAATCGTTCGTTTTTTTTCGTATAGCTTCCTATTGGGCGGGGGACACGACCACAATTTTTTTTATTTAATTTTATGATATTCCACTTATTTAATTAAATTTAATATTTTATTTTAAGTGGTTCTGCTTTACCGATTTTTACAAGACTTAACACGCACCCTGAGCTTTGAAAAACACACAATCTTGCATTTAAAAATGGGCGGAAGCACGTCCAATTTTATCTTCTTTTATCAGATCTTTGCATTGAAGTCGGTTTTTTTTTTGGCAGAAAGAATTATTTTTAATGAGATTCATAAATTTAAAAAAAAATGAAGACAACCTTAAGCTACTTTTTATCAATGTGCAGTAGTGCCCTGTGGACGATCAAATAAATTCATCAATCACATATTAGCGTGCTTGTAGTCTTTTTTTAGGCTCCACGTAAGCGTTGTCGGCAATGGTTAATGAAAATCAAAAGGTTTTTATATTTTTATTTGACGGCGGATTATTTGATCGTCTCCAGTTCTGAAGGACATTAGTTTCTTTATAATTCTTGTTAATGATGGAAAAGTGCGTTTTATTGATCATTGTAAAAATACAAATGGCGATTGAGGTGTTTATTTGTATGTGTGTCCTTCTCAAACCACCTGCATATGACACTCACACTTAACCACTGATTGACGGATTTTTTATTTGATGGTCTGCAGGGCGCTTAAGATACAAATGTTTTACCAGGGGCCCGTTTCTCAAAGCTACAAATTACAAATCTACAAGTAAAATACACACAAAACAACAACACTTTTAAAAATATTATTGTTTTTTTTTGTGTATTTTATTTGTAGATTTGTAATTTGTAGTTTTGAGAAACAGGCCCCAGGAATAGCCTTACTGTCTACTATTAACTGAATTTTTTTTAGTATTTGTTTTTTGTCTTTGCTACCAGTCTGTTACGTTTTTTGTTTATTACGCAGAAAAATAACCGAAAATGAGTTTTTAAATTTTCTTTGCTGATAATAAAACATTATAAATTCATGTCATATACGCACATAGACTGGAGAACCAACAAAGTAAATTGACAAAACCCCACTAAAAAATATAAATAAAAGCAAAATGGATACAAAATATATGTACTATGTATTTCTCTCAAAACTATATTCAACTTAATAATAATAATAATTTCAAAAGAATAAACCAAGCATAGATTTTGTAATAGTATTTAAGGAAATTACTTTATTTTTTACGTGCAAAAATTTTGAAGGACTCTCTCTATTTAAATGTTTAATTTAAAAAGATTCTAGCAAATAATTCTTTCTGCCAAAAACAAAAATTTACTTCAATTCAAAGATCTGATAGAAAAAGACAAGAAAAACGTGAAATATAAAATTAAATTTTAATGGGCGTGCCTCCGCCCATTTTTAAATGCAGGATTGTGCTTTTTAGGGCTCAGGGCGCGTAAAAATCTGTAAAGTAAAACCACTTAAAATAAAAGATTAAATTTTAATGGGCGTGACTCCGCCCATTTTTTAAATAGAGGATTGTGTCTATTTTAGAGCTCAAGGTGTGTGGTAATTTTCGTAAAAATCGCATAAGTAGAATCGCGTGAAATATTATAATAAATTTTAGTGGGCGTAGATCCGCCCATTTTTTCAACTTTCAAATTGTGTAATTACCAGAACCAAAGGTGCTTGCTAGACTTCGCAGCAATATCATAAAATTAAATAAAAAAAATTGGCGTATACCCGAACACTTTTTTACAATGGGACCAATGGGAAGATATACCCTCTCAGACAAAAAAAAATAATTTTTACTATCGGTCTAAAATGTACCGAGTTATGAAATAACGCCTAAAAAATTGAGACGAATTGTTAACCTCCTCCTTTTTTTGAAGTCGGTTATAAAGACAAAAATAGGAATCAGTTTTAAAATCCAAGAAAACCGTTGCAACGACCTTATACAAAAAAAAAATAAACTTCTTCCCATAAAACAAGGTTTTGACGATTGCGCTGCACTGGTGGAGGGGAACAAGTATATCAATGTTTTAAAGTCTTATGTCTGAACCACTCTTTTGCTTATTGTTCTCGTGAAGCGTTATAGGTTTTAACTCCCTAAATTTTCTTCTTACAGACGCAAAAATTATACTTGACCGAAGATATAAAAATTCTACTATAAGGCTGAGTTTACATCTGGCATTTCTTGTGTGTCATTTGCCCAAAAAAAGCGTAACCAACTAATTACTAATGAAAAACTGTTTGATTCAGACACATATTTATTGATTTAACCAGTTTCCAATCATGTTGGATTGAAAATGAAAATTGTCCATTAGTTATGTATGAAACTGCTTAACTTAATAAATACGTGTCTGAATCAAATTGTTTTTCATTAGAAATTAGTGGTTACGTTTTTTTTTGCGCTTGTGTGGCACATGGCACACGGATGGAAACCCCGCCTAAGTCTCTGAATACAGCAAAGATTGAAATTCAACTTAAATACACAAGCATACACAAGAATACTACTTAATATTTTCAATTAAGAATTTAATTGATTCAATTGAATTTTTATTTTACTTGACATTATCAAATTGTTTTTGGTGAAAATTTAATTAATTTTTTTAATTGATATTACAAAATTTTCCATATCAGAACATAACCCCCTAAAAAGGCTTAAGCGACATAATTTTCAAACTTCATTTTTTTGACAAAAATCAATTTCTCTCCAAAAAAAAACGATGTTCAAAAATATGTCGCTTAAGCTTTTTTTTGGCGGTTATGGCTCGAGTTATTAATTCTTTTCTATTCCCAAGAAATTTTTTAAAAACTTCAAATTTGCTTAAGGCTTAATGTCGTACTAATTCTCATAATTGCTGCTAAAAAGTCTTACGAATCTAGACACTCGTAATTAGGCTCAATATTTATGGAATTGGGAAAAATAGACGCTTTTTATTAATAACAAAAATTTTTTTTAAAACTAAGCACATATTTATTTCTTTTTTCAGATCTTATCACACTGGCGCCAATACATTGGCTAATGGTTTAAGTGATGGTTAAATATACACCCGACTGGAAATATTATTTTCATCTATATATTCATCAGACGTTTCCCGTCCATATATCATAAGTTTTCCTTATCGATCTCAAGTGATACATTTGAATAGCAGATTTGAACATCATACGAGTACAAGGGAACATATCGCACATTTACTTCAATAGTGGCATAACTCAAAAAATCGAGTTTTGCAGAAAACGCGTTTTAAGTTTTCAATTTGCATACAACTCAATGGAGAAATCAAAGAAAATTCTTCTCTCAGGAGGTGATGGTACAAGCTATTTATATGAAATTTTTACACAATATAAAATACGAAATGCCGCATCTTTCTGCATTATTAACTCAAAAAACTAATTTTTTGAGTTATGCCACTATTGAAGTAAATGTGCGATATGTATAATCGATGACTTATCGAGACAAGTTACTGAATAAGCGAGAATGGCTAACTCTTAGACAGCAGTGTGCATTACACAATTCTATTTAAAAAAAATCGAGTTATGGCCTTTCTATATTAAAGGAGCAACATTTACATACATGCATATATTTTTAAATTTGTTAACTTTTTATTCAAAAACAATAAAAAAAATCAATAGTTTATCAAACAAACCATATCACCACTACACTCTCTGTGTGTATAAAATTTTCTTGGAGTGCGCATTGATTTATGTGTGTTATTTTAGGCATCACACGTTCAAGTATCTTGTAAATATAAATCCAAAATCATATAACAAATACAACATACTGGCGTACTCGAACTTTATAAAAAAAAGTATACACATTATACAGTGAGTTTTATGTAAAAAAGAGCACTTTCCTTTAACTCAATTGAATTAGAATTAATATTTATTTCTATATACCGCACTATGGTACTTGTAGCATGAATTGCATTTGTTGGACGACTCTTTTTCAGAGCAGAAATGGAGCAGAAATATAAAAATTGAAAATATACATACTCGTGTTTTTTATGACTGTTTTGTTTGTATTTAAACTTGTATAAGTAAAACATATATGTATATAAAATATAAATTCTATATTAGAAGCAGTTCATTTGTTAAGGAAAACAAAACAACAGAAAAGTAAATATTATTGATATAAATTATATGGAAACGTGTCTACATATCAATTTGAAAACGGTTGCAGTTGCACATTTTTATTGTTCATGATAAAAAAAACAACAAAAAGACTATTGAAGTTTTACAAGAGGAAGTATTTATGACTGGGTCAGATACAATAAAAATAAAAAATATATAAAAAAAAACTTGAACTAATAAATTTGTTTAAGAACTTTTTAATCAAATCCCCAAGTTTGTTCAAAACTCATATAAAAGTGGTGCAAGTCTACTTTTTTTTGAGAATTTAAAACAGTTTCCGTTTAAAGCACCGATATCATTACTTCAAAGACAATAAAGTATTCGAAATTATTCGATTGGTTTCATTTTTTTATTTTTTATTTCGATAGTACTAGATACCAAAGGGTAGTAAAACCCTGTACTCAGCTCGAAAATTTTGGTGACCAATTTTTTTATAAGCCTCTAAAGATTTCGAAAATTAGTGCGTCCGCAATGAAAATGTTGTCTTCAGTTTTTGGCCAATAGCTTATTCGGGGGGACTACTCTGTAATTCGACAAAAAAAAGAAAATGCTTTCGAATTTGTATGCTTATTACATATAAATTCGAAAGTATTTTCTTTCGTTTCGAATTGCAGAGTAGACCCCCAGACTTGGTAATAGCTCTAAACTATATATGGTAATAATGAAGCTAAGAGTCTAATTAATCTTATTAACATCTTATGACAAAAACATAATTTCCTCGTGCACTTTTTGCATTTTTGCAAAAGTAAATGAAAAAAGTTTTTTTGTCACCTTATATATGTAGTTTAGATTTCAGCAAGTCTGAATAAGCTGTGGGCCATAAACTAAACAAACCCATTTTCATTGAGGGCGCTTTGATTTTCGAGGCCCATAAAAAAATTGGTCACCAAAAATCGCCAAGCTGAGTGTAGGGTTTTACTACCCTTTGTTAGTACTATTGAATCTATACTGCCCGGTCCGTGTGTATTTCCAAAAGTCTTCACTTGTTGCATAATGTAATTAGAATTAAGAAGTGGTGGGAGACTATCAAAAGCTTGGTGATGATATCGATAAGCTATCGATTATTTTTCGTAAGAAAATTTATCAATAAGCTATCGAATATTTTTCGGAAGGAGTTTTATTAATTAGCCATTGATTATTTTTGTGAAAAAAATTCATCGTTAAGCTATCGATTATTTTACTAAGGAAAATTAATTATTTTGCGAAAGAAAATTTATCGCTAAGCTATTGAAAATTCATCCATATTCGCCTGCTTTGCATATACGCTCACTGGCGCTTTTTGTATGCTCGCTCGCATGCTGCGTGATTATGTCTACTGATATGAAGGGAGTCAATTAATATTTGGATATTCAGTGATAATTTCTAGAACTAACCATAATACAGGCAAATAATTTTTTTTTTGACAATTTACGTGAAATACAATATTGTATCTTCTTCCTTTTCTAATTTACAATTTAGAATTTTTTCTATAATTCCCATTTTCTCAAAACATAGAGAGAAGAACGAACTGTCATTAAAATTCCCTTTAAGTTATTTAATTTATTTTCTAATAGATTTTTTTGATTACAATACTAACTAAAAACTCTAAGCGTTCGTTCATTAACTAAATTTCTATCTTTATTTAAGATACATATTTTTCCATCATTTATAAAATAAAAAAAAACCACAAAAATTAAACAATAATTCCCCAATCCCTTGTGAGATATGCGATAAGAATCTTGAAAATTTTTAAATATTAATCACATTAAAAATTTACAAAAAAAAAAAAAAAAAAAAAAAAAAAAAAAAAAAAAAACATTAAAAATAAAGGAAGATTATTAAAACAATAAACTTCTTAAACTCGCATACTCTTGAAGACATTCCTGAAAAAACTTTTAGTTCAAACATTGATATTTATCATTCATTACCCACACACGTAGTAAAATTCCAATAATTCTTTTCCTTTTTTTCCCTCTCACTTCTCAGTTTTCCTTTTTTCTAAATTAATAATAATAATAATTTTATTTTATTTATGTCATCTGCGTACAAGAGTTATTTTGTTGTTTCTTACCCATAAAAATACACAACACATGCACACAAAGCCCCAAAACGAGATGACAATTTCTCATGTAATTTGAAACTTCAGAAACGATAAACAATACAAATGCCATGAGATGCATATGCAACAACGGGAATGTCAACAGCACCAGCACAAAATTTGGTGCCTGTGTTTCATAAGAAGAGGAGAAGATCTGGTATCTGATACAAAACTCCTATACCAAGAAAAAGAGAAGATAAGTAACGAATTTTAAATGCCCTTCACCATTAAAACATTGAGCCATATCCGCTAAAATAGCTTAAGCGACGTATTTTTAGACTTCGTCTTTTTTACGAAAATCGACTATTTACAATCGCAAATAATCGATTTTGGTAAAAAAAAATTAAGTTCGAATATTATGTAGCTTAGCTTTTTTGGCGGTTATGGCACGATATGTTCAAATTTAACTATTCCAAGTAGCCGTGAGAGTCAGCAACAATATCCTTATTCATGAGTCCTTGGGCAGCAGCAGGAAAGCAAAAATCTAGAAGTCATGTTTGCTTTGGATTTAGATAGAAATCCCTCTCCAAATTAATTCTTCAAGTCTCGTTCAACTAACTATTTTTTTATATTTGCCAATTGCGATAAAAACATCTTTTTAACTGATTACCAATATCAGTCATATTGGACTGATCGCTGCAGGGAGGATCTTAGTAAACTTCACTTCAAAATGCACAGAAATAGATTAACCCAACTATATATCAACATTTTCATCGCATGTACCAGCATAACACCATTGCAGAAATTTTAAACTGGACAACAAATATATATTTAACCTTCACACCTGTGGTCTTAAGGGTGCTAAAAAGACTAACATCAATGTTTAGGTAGACAAACAGAGAATAAAAAATTTATTTCACAATCAAACCATAATAAATATTGTCTATGTATGTACACATGCATTAGCTGTCCTTTCAATTCCTATGCAACATCAACTTTAAATGTTCAGACGAGTAGCTGATACTCATGCCTGTCTATGTACGCCTAACGAATACAAAAGTCACCAGCAAATTCGTATTACGAAAAATGATTTAAGTAATAAGATTTTTGTATTTTCTTGCTGGAATCCATGAGGATAAACTGCAGCAGCAGCAGCAGCAGCAGGATTTGTAATCATTTTCACACCAAACAAGGCATTCATTTTTGTTTTCTTTTTCTCTTTTTCCCAAAATAAAATAATCAAATAGAAATCTTGGGGCATAAATAAAAAAATTAAAAAAAAAAAGAAAATAACAACAAAACTAAGAAAACACTACATAATCTTGATTATAATCTCTCTTCAAACATGTTTTATAAACATTTCTTGTTGTTCACAATGAAAAAAAAAAACGTTGTTGCAATTTGTTGCTGCTTTGCGACTGATGGATGAATTTTTATTTAAAGTAATTCTGAGATGCACACAAATGCAGATGTGTTGCACATTTTAATACAAAAAATATGATTCAATTATGTATATTTTTTTAAATATATAAAATTAATATGAGGACAACGGGAACAAGATAAAGGGAAGGTGTCACTCGTAGAGTAATTTTTGATATTTGATACAATTCTTTTAGACAATAATCTATGAACAAATCAATATAATTAATATAATTAATATGACGCGTTCTTATATTTAAGTTGCAACTTTTCCCTGAGTGTAATATTTATGAATTTTTAGTTCAAGGAGTAATTTTTATTATTCAGGCTTTTTATTAATTCAGTATTTTCAACTGATTTACTAAAAAAAATAACCGACAAGCTATCGAAAATTTATCGATAAGCTTTCGAATATTTTTCGGAAGGAAAATCATCCCTTAGCAATCCAATATTTTTTGAAGAAAATTCATCTATAAGCTATCCATTATTTTATTAAACAAAATTAATCGACAAGCTATGGATAAACTATCGAATATTTTTTTAAAAAAATTTCATCGCTTAGCTTTCTATTATTTTGTTAAAGAAAATTAATCGATAAGCTATCGAAAATTTTTCTAAAAAAATTTATGGATTCGCTATTGAATGTTTTTCGAAAGAAAATTTATCTGTAAGCTATCAAAACTTTTACTTAAGAAAATTAAACAGTAAGCTATCGAATAATTGTTGAAAGAAAATTCATCGATTACCTATCGATTATTTTTGTGAAGAAAATTAATAGATAAGCTATTAAATATTTTACTAAATAAAATTAATCGATAAGCTATGGAACATTTTTATAAAAAAAATTTTATCGATAAGCTGTTGAATATTTTTCTAAAAAAAATTCATCGGTAAACTATCAATCATTTTGCTTAAGGAAATTAATAGTTTATCCATTAATATTTTTCGGAAAAAAAAATCATCGATTATCTTTATAAAGAAAATTAAGAGATAAGCTATCGAATATTTTACTAGAGGTAATTAAACGATTAAATCTATTGAATATTTTTTCAAAAGAAACTATCGATAAGCTATCGAATATTTTTCTAAAAAAATTCATCGACAAGCTTTCGATTATTTTTCTAAAGAAACCCCATCGCTAATCTATCGACTTTCTTTTTAAAGAAAATTTATCAATAAATAAGGATTTTTTCATATCGAATATCTATCAATTAACTATTACCTAATTTTTATAGAAAAACCCATGTAAATATAAGCTATCGGTAAAAACGAATTATGTTTTATAGAAAATTTGTCAGGATAAGGCTAAAATTGTTGATAACTTTTAAGATACGGGCTGTAAAATTTTATGGTAAGCGACAATTTACATATCGCACATCCAGTTCAAAAGTGTCATAACTCAAAAAAAACAAGTTTTGCAGAAAACTCGTTTAAAGTTTTCAATTTACATAGAACTCAATGACGGCATGAACAAATATTCTTCTCAGGAGGTGATAGTAAAAGCTATTTATATGAAATTTGTATGCAAGATAAAATACGAAATGCATTATTATTCTGCATTATTAACTCAAAAAACGAATTTTTTGAGTTATGTCACTATTGAACTGAATGTGCGATATGTAAAACAAATTTGAACATTTTCAAAAAACGTTCTACTGAAAAATTAAATTTTTGTCGCTTACGATTGAACCGAAAAAATGCCCATTGAAAATATAATGCTTATTTTAATTGGCAATTTTTCGATGAATAATAGATTATTTACAGCAAAAAATAATCGAACATCTTTCTATAAAAATTACTATGAATTTCTAGATTTAATGCATTATTTTCTTTGATAAAAAAAAAAACGAAAATTGTGATTAGATAATTTATAGACTTTCGATTTAATTTATACAGAAAAAATTTATCGATAAACTATCGGTTTTTCTATCATTAAGACATCGGATATATGAAAATTTATGAATATTTTTTTTTGCAAAATGTTTGTTCGATATATAATCGATTATTTTTCTAGAGAATATATATCGATATATTACCGATAAATCGAGTAACTGTCTCTAGAAAATTTATCGATAATCGACTATTATTTTTGTACATTTTATATATATATGTATATATTTATTTATTTTATTACCGATTATTTTTCATATTTATCTATATATACATATTACCGAATTTTTGTTATAGGAAATAATATTGGACCATCGATTATTTTTTGTTTCGAAAATTTATTGATTAAACTGATTTTCTAAGAAAAAGTGATCGGTTTATTTGCCATAAAATTTATTTATCGATTATAATCAGCCCGTAAGCCGTTCTCAAGCCAAACTTAGTTTGGTTGCCAAATAATCGATGCAATTTTTATATTGGCATTACCATTCGCAACTTAAATAACGGTCGAGTTTGTAATTGGCTTCAACTAGCAATTTTGTGATTCACAAAACTGAAAATTAATAAGAGTTGTGGAAAAGTTGACCTGACTCTCAGACGATCAGGCGGGGCGGCATTCATTTATAAGAATTTTTTAAAGTTTTTCTTTAAAGAATTATTTATACAAGTCTCTACAGTTTTAAAATGTAATTTTATCTTTGGGCTTCCTTCCCGCTCGTATCTCAGTTAATTTTTTTTTAATTTTCACCTTACGCCAGCCTTCCCTTGCAACCACACTGTAATATTTCATTTTATTCCAATAACAATAATAAAAAAATAATGTGTATTTATTCAGGTTACAAGAATTGTCACACTAGAAGGTGAAACACATACTGTTTTTCGATTTTAAGTTATTGTTTTATTTAGATTTTTTTAATCTTTTTTTAAAGAAAGATTTTTGTTGTTTATGAACCACAAGCATTCGAAACGACAGATTAATGTGCTGCCATAACAGCAACAGCCACAAAGATGACAACGAAGATCTTAAAGATACAGGGAATCAAACAAACAAACAAACCAACGGGAATACGAGTGCATACAAATTCAACTTTTAGTATCTGTGTACAATTTGTATTATTTCTTCGTGTCTTTTTTTCTTGTTATAAAGAAAACTAAAATTTGAATATTGCATATGTGTGCGTGTGTGTGTGTATCGTGGCATAGCCTGGAAAAGATGCTGGTTGAAATTTCCTACATTTTGGTTTTTTTAGGAAAGGATCATGTTTACTTTTTTCGTTTCATTGTTGTTGTTGTTGTTGTTATGCATGCTGTCATTTGCGTGAGCTCTCAGCTGGTGTTTTATTGTGCAACAAACATTTCGAAAATAAATGTTTAAAGTCAGTCACAATGTCAGGTAGAAATTCAACGAAATAAGCGACAATACTGACTGTATGGCTGGATGGCTGGCTGGCTGTTGGGTTTGGTACGTAATGGTGTTTAAGGCACCAGCATACTTATGACTAAAAAGTTGATTATCTAAGGCGTTGCCATCACAATAAACACATTAGTACCTTTGCAAAACCAGCAGCAGCATGTATAAGGCAGGCTTTGTGTGTGTGTGTGTGTGTGTGTGAGCGAATGTTTATTTTACAGCAGATTTTTAAGATGTAGACACACAGCTGATGACAGCGAAAGAGTCACATCCACAGTGATGTTATTGAATGAAATTGAATTTTTCCATTTACTGTTGTTGTTCTTTTCTATTCTCTATCCTTGTTCACATTGATGTTTAATATTACAAATGTTGCATAGCGAGAGTTAAAATATTTTTCATGGCGTTATGCAACAATAGTTTTAATTTTCTTACAAAGTAATAAAAATTATTTATAAGTTTTTTATATGATACAAACGTTGCCGAATGAGAATCAAATCATTTTAAACTCTCTTTAAAAATAAATAATTAATTGGTGACTATTATCGAGAAAATTTATCGATAATGTTCTACAAGCGAAAGATTAATGACGTCCATTCCTACTTTCGATTAAATTGCAAGCGACAAAAATTAAAAATTTCAGAAGAAGGTTTTTTTTATAATATTCAAATGTGTTTTACATATGTACGTACAGCTCTTACAGCTTGTATCTTAAAAGTTATCAACAATTTTGGAATTTTGATAGTTCTGAAACCGGGCCCATAAAATTTTAATTTCAATAAAGTTTTTTTACTGCATGTCGCTAACGATTAAATAGAAAATATGGCCCGGTATAATTTCTACGAAAAAGTTTTGTCGGTTATTTTGCCACTTACTATATATTGACGAATGACAAATAAATTATCTATATTTTAAAACCCGTCTAACCATTATTTGATTATTGATATTTATTTGAGAAATTATGGATTATTTATTAATAGTGATTTCTTTTATACTAAACTATAATATAATATTTTATGAATATTTTTTTATGGAAATGTAATCGAACATATGATAAAAAAAAGCTTCTCATAAAAGAGTAATCGATTATTTACCGATATGTGTACCTATAACAACTTTTTTTGTTTAAGAATTACAAGGAGAGATTAACAACTATTTTCTTTTAAGTACTGCACATCGAGCCATAAGTGCCAAAAAATCTTAAGCGACATATTTTTGAACATCGTTTTTTTTGACGAAAATCAATTATTTTTGGTAGTAAATAATCAATTTCTGTCAAAAAATTAAGTTCAAAAATTATGCCACTTAAGCGTTTTTGGCGGTTATGGCAAGATGTAATGGATTATTTACACTATGAAACAAATGAAGACTTTTGGAAAAACGCACGGACTAAACAGTAAAGGTTCGACAAAAAGTACTACCAAAGGGCAATAAAACCCTGTACTCAGTTTGGTGAAGTTGGTGGCGAATTTTTTATGGGCCTCAAAAGATTTCGAAAATCAGTGCGCCCTCAATGAAAATGATGTCTTCATCAATCAGTTGGTGATAGCGCTAAGGTAAAAAGTGGTCTGCATGAGCTATAAGGGAGCAAGGGAGCACGTTCAAATTGTATTGATATGTTCACAAAAGTTTTCCAGCTTTCCCGCATATAAAACTATCTGACAAAAGTGAAAAAAAAAATTTTCCTTTACTCTTGCAAAAAAAAGGTGCACGAAGAAATAATTTTTTTTTTGGCATAAGATAACAAGATTTGTTCGTTAGACTCTTAGCTACATTATTGCCATATATAGTTTAGAGCTATCATGAAGTCTGAATAATCTATTGGCCAAAAACTGCAGGCACCATTTTCATTGAGGGCGCACGGATTTTCGAAATCTTTGGAGGCCCATAAAAAAAATTATTCATCAAAATCGCCAAACTGAGTACAGAGTCTTACTACACTTTGGTAGTACTATCGAACCCATACTGTCAAGAACGTGTGAATTTTTCACTGTTGCACAGTGTTATCAATCAGACATGTTCTGAAAATCACATTTTTTCAAATCACATGTGATCTTAAAAGTAATAATGGTTCTGCAGGCGTTTTTAATATGATATACGATAAATTTCTTCCAGAGATGATATTTGATGCTCTATGAAACAGCAAAATTAAAGAAATTGTGAACAAATATATGCATGACCGTTATTACTTTTAAATCACATGCAGGGATGACAAAGTTGGTACAATTGTACTTTTTTTTTGGTACTATTCAAACTCGGAAAGTATAATAGTACACCAATGACATTTAAGGAATCTTCCCAGTTACACGCCGCATTTATTTTCAAAAGATTACATGTGTAAATTTTCACTTTTGAACAATGAAAATCATATACTTCTCACTTGAAAGTAGTCTTGCGAAAGCAAAACGCACATGCTATTACTAATTTGTATATTTTCTGGCTCGATTATTTTAATAAAAAATAAATAAAAATATGTAATTTGAACTAAAAAATCTTTTAGTACAATTAAGGTCAAAAAAGTACAATTTTTGAATGTGGTTGGTACAATTTTAAAATTCTCAATGCCATCCCTGATCAGAAAAATGTGATTTTCAGAATATACCTGAACATTAATCAATTATTTACAATCAATTCCCTTTTCTCAAACAGACTGGCATTATTGCTTTTAAAATTTTCTTTGGATATTGAATTTCTTTCGATATCAAAAGATCAAATTCAAAATTAATGCTTGACGGGTCATCCAGCATGTGTACATTAAAACATTTAGCACATCTACACAAAACTTACATCAAGCATTTTTGTCGTGTTTAGGGCCCTTTAATGTAAACAAATGTTCACCATATCGAGTTATTTCACTTAAGAAATTACTTTTTCTCCAAAGTTCCTGCTCATACTATTCTTTATTTGCTCAAGCATAAGTGAAGAGTAACTAAAGATGTGAGTCTACTATAGTAAAATGTTTACTTTGTTGAAATGTGTGTGAGACTATGTGAGTGAGTGTGTGGATTTATTTTCTTAACTTCATATAGAATATATATTTTTTTATAAGAAAAGAATAAATATTTACACAGAAACAGCAGGCGTTTTATCAAAATATTTACATGAGTCCCGTTCCCTAAAAACCAGGCACTCACTTACAAACACCCATGGCATTACATTGAAAATGAATATACATATGTATGAATGTATGCAAGTATGTGTTGGTGTATGTATGTATTTACGTATGCGCGCCAGAAAATTTATATTAAATTCAGTCACAGGCTCGTTTACATACAAATATTAATAGGAAATGCACAGAAAAATATTAAGTAGATGAAAAAAAAAATTTTAATAACACAATCAATGATTATTACAAATAAGCAACAAATATTTAAAACTCGTACTAAACAAAAAAGAAAAGCAAAAAAAAAACAAGGCAGTCAATGTCAGCAAATCAATTGATAAGTGGATTTTTTTGTTGTTCTTTCTTCCTTAGACGTTGAGTGGCAAACGTTTTTGAAAATGCGCACTTGAGCCTTGATACATGGAATTGAGTCACGCTTGTGATAAGAAATTTTAAACACATTCAATATGAAATAACATTTGTTAAGATGTTTTTTCTTTTTGTTGCTTACATTTGTTATTTTTCATAAATCGTTATTATTGATAGATTTATTTATTAGCAGAATGAGTAAAAATTTCTTAAATAAACAATTTGTGTGTAAACATTTCATTGGAATTGATGTTATGTTACAAAAAAAAGCAGACTTTGAAATATTATAAATTTATCATTTAATAAAGTTAATGTCAAAATTTTTTTTATTACCAACTCAAGCAATAAATTTAATTTGAGCAATGACTATAAAAATTTTGGGGAAATAAGAGGAAACAGCAAAACATTTTATGAATATAAATTTGGTATTAATACAAAAAACAATATCCATATTAATAAATATGTAATAATAAAACATCACAATTCTTCTATTGACATAAAACAAAAATATAAAAAAGACATGGTTAATTTTCTAATTGAAGAGTCCTTGATAAAACAAATGATGCAATAAATTAAGTTGAAAAACCTAACTTCCTAAATAATTTATGCAGAAATGTATTTATTTAAAAAAGCCTTGAATGAATTCACATAAAATTTAAGTAATTAAATGTGAACGCAGAAAACCATTCCCATGAATTTAAATATTGCACACAGTGTTAAGAATTTCTTATTCACTTTTAACTAGTTTTTAGTAACTTGATGCTTTCATTATTTTGTTATTCCATTTTTTTTCATTATATCTGTCATTTAATTTTTTCCCACTTTTATATGTTCCATCCATATGAAAAAGTGTTGTGCTTCAATGAACCCCACAAAACACATAAATATACCAGAGATGATGCTCAATATGACACGATATAAAGAAATTGATTAAATTAACTTTTTACACATTGAATGTTGCCAACAATATCTGAACAGATCAAATTGCATACAAGACACAGAACACAATACAAGCAACAGCTACACAACGACACCAGAAAGCCGCAGCAGCAGCATCAGCAGCAGCATCAGCAGCAGCATCAGCAGCAGCAGCCGCAGCAGTAATATAAACAACAGCACTTTGCTTGGAATTGAAATGAAATAAAATGAGTGGAGACGTTCAATATATTGTTAAGGCCATAATAATTTATTTTGTTATGTTTGTTTCAAGCAGATAAACATCAATACGAAGAATTACTGACTGCATCATGCAGTGTATAAAGGAGATAACAAAATATTTATTTTATTGAAATTAAATACATTTTCTTCAGGGAGACATAATGGAAAAAATATCAAATATCTTTGAAAATCGTGCTGGTGCTGGTGGTGGTGGTGGTGGGAGGCAGTCCTAAAACAAAGGCCATAATTCTATTACATTTTTGGAGAAGAGATGAAAAACAAACACAAATTAAAAATTAAAGGAATTGACAATCGCACAAAGTTATTAAAGATCTCCAGGAAAATAAATATTACTGAAAGGCTATCTAAAGGAAAATATGTAAATTGGAAAAGATAAAAAAATCGATGGACACAGAAATTTCTAAATTACATAACGGAAAATAATTTCTAAGAATTTTTATAGAAAAAAAAAACATCGAAAATTATATTGCATTGCGGGCTTCCTATTTTTTAAATTTTCTAGAAGACCTTTTTCTCGAGAGGCTAAAAGTACCAAGCAATTACTGTGATATAAATAATAAAACAAATACCAAACATCGCATAAAAACATCGAAAGTTTTCTGTGCGATCTAATACAAGCGATAACTGGAATTTGAAAATGTTTCTTGGTTACAAAACAGGGAATAGTTTCTTAGGATTTAAAAAACATAGAGAAATTTTATATAAAAATATCGAAAATCATTGAAAGATTTTAAAAACATCTAACTATTATTGCTTCATATTTTTTTAAACTTTTGTAGAAGGTCATTTTCTCAGAAGGCTAAAAGTAACAAGGAATTGCAGTGAATATATAAAATATCAAACATGTCATAAAAACATCGAAACAAAAACTTGAAAATGTTTCTTGCTTACAAGAAAAATTTTATATGAAGAAAAACATTGAAAATTATTAAAAGGTACTGAAAGCATATGACTATTACAATGCGAGCTTCCTATTTTTAACTTTTCTAGAAAAACATTTTTTTAGAAGCCTAAAAGAAAAAAGTAAAAACATCGAATATAGCATAAAATCATCGAAAGTCTTCTGTGCGAAGTAATAGAACAAACAAAACAACAACTTACAAAACTTTATACATTATAAAACAGAGAATAATTTCAAAGATTTAAATATAATAAAAATTTTATAAAAAAAACATCGAAAGTTATTAAAAGGTTTTAAAAACATCTGACTATTACTGCATTTTGAGCTTCCTATTTCTTAACTTTTCTGGAAGGTAATTTTCTCAGAAGGCTGAAAATAACAAGGAATTATTATGAATACAGAAAACATCGAACGTAGTACAAAAACATCGAAAATTTTCTGTGAATCTTAATAGAAGCGATAAGAATTTGAAAATGTTTGTTGGTTATAAAACAGGGAATAAGTTCTAAGATTAAGAAAGCATAGAAAAAATTTATATAAAAAACATCGAAAATTATTAAAAGATCTTAAAAACATCTTAACACTATTGCATTGCGAGCTTCCTACTTATCTTATTTAATTTTTTAACCAAATAAAACAATATTGAAAGACTTTAAACACAATAAGAACTTCTTCAATTTTTCTAGAAGATTTCTCAGAAGGCTAAAAATAACAACGAAATATTATGAATACAGTATCTTTCAATACTAGCATATAAACATCGAGTCTTTTGAGAAACTTAATAGCAGCGATAACGAAAGTTTGAAAATTTTTACAACACAAGGTATAATTTCTAGGATTTACAAAACATAGAAAAATTGTATATGGAAATAAAAAACATCGAAAAGTATGAAAATATCTCAAAAGCATCTGACTATTGGATTCCAAACATAGCCTAGTCTATTTTTACTATTGCATCAAATTTCTATTGTAAAAATTTGAGATATAAAAATAAAACATCGAAATGTTTTAAAGAAATAGGAAACACTGGAAATAAAAAAAAATTAAATCAATTGGTTTCTAACTTTTAAGATTGTTGAGAGTTTTTTTAATAAGTAAAAATTAAGTTAAAACACGAAATGTAAATTAGTGTATGAACAGCCACAATTTTGCGATTTGTTTTCAATTTTACAAATGACCGAATTATTAACCTGTTTAAAGCTATTCTCGTAAGCCCTGCCTCCCTCCATCACAATATAATCGCGAATGCAAGAAAATAAATTTTAGTTTAGGGAATTGAAATTATTTCCATATTTATTAGAGAAACTGTTAAGCACTTTAAGCTTTAATTTCCTATTTTATCAAACGTTCTTCCCCTACCACACTGTAGCAACAATTACTTCCATAACAACTACAACTTAATTAAATGCCATTAGATATTTGTTGTAATAAATTGCAATTTATTTTCAGCATCTAGTACAACTTAATTACACAGAGACGACAACTCTCCATCCACACTTACGGTGCGATGCTCGTGCTAATGTTTAAGTTGCCAAAAACCATTATAATTATTTTTCTATAATCTTCTACAATTTGCTTTGTCCCTTCTCGTGCAGCAGCAGCAGATAAATAATACCGGAAAGTACAGGATAACACTATGTACATAAGTACATCGTTGTCATATTTAAAAAAAGGGAAGAAGACACATTTTTAGCATATAAAACAGATCATTAATTATAATGCAAAAAAGAAAGCAAAAAATAGCAATGAAAACAACAACGACTACAATAACTTCAAAAAATAAAAAAAAATAAACTACAAGAGAAACCTTTGAAATCCTTTTTAGACTCCTTTGGTGCTTCACAATCTTTTAAGAAACAACAACTATAAGGAAACAACAGCAATTGCTTAATATTCCTAGAGCTTTTAAATTCCCTGATGGGAATTATTATTTAAGCAAAAGTCAAAGTTCAAAAACCTTTTTAAATATTTACTATAACACAAAACAACAAAAAACTAAATACAAAATAAGGAAAAACACTATACTACCATTATGCACAGTAGGCTGCTTAAGATAAAATTCCTTGTAAAGTGATTTTATTATTTAAAGGAAATTTTATATTGTTATTCATCACAGCAAAAATAAAATGAAAAATTTTGTAATGTCAATGCAAGAAATCATTAAATGTTCTACCATTAAATAGATTAATAATAACAAAATTTTAATACTTGATTTAGTTGAATCAGTTAATACATATTTAGTTAAATTAAATATTAATTGTGAATTTTTAATAGTTAATATTTTTAAAGCAGATGTCTGCATTTTAAGTGAAGATACCACCACAGTAAAGCTTTACACAGACAATTGTCAGATCTTACAATATTGTTTGTAAAATGTATTAAAAATTTCTTACAACAGTGTGAACTAATAATTTTTTTATGACAGAAAAAGTATTGTTAGTCCATTGCAAGACTACCATCTGACAACGAATTATCGGACATCTAACGCTCGTGTGAACACATTTCGTTGCCACTGTAAAATTATTGTCAGATGTTTGTCAGACATATTTACATTGTCATGTGTGCAAAGTTCATGCATGTGACAATAGCTTGGACTGGAAATTTTGATACGACAACGTTGCCATAAAGAGCATTGTCATTTTATTGCAAGACTACCAGCTGACAACAAATTGTCAGACATCTGACAATTTGTGTGAACACATTTATATGCAATTGTCAAATTATTGTCAGATATTTTAATATTGCCATGCACCTGACTTCATTTAAAGAGAAATTTTTCTATTGGCAACGCTGCCCACACTTGTTTTTAAAGAAAAAGGAAAGGGCAAAAAAGTGTAATAACATATATGCAGTCAAAATAATTGCAATTACTTCTCTATGAGTAAAAATAATTTATATTTCACATTTTACATTCACTTTTTTTTTTTTTTTTTTTTTTTTTTTTTTTTTTTTAAACACAAACACAACTCGCAAAGCGATTAGCTTGTCTGCGAAAAACACCCAGGGTCTATGGTGGGAATCGAACCCACGACCTCTGGACTGAGCGGCTAGCATCGCTACCACTCAGCCACAGGGGCACCCTAACGATTGATAATTGACAATATCTGTCAAATGCTTTCAGCCTGGCAACGCGTAATAATAGATCTGAAGATTTTTGCGAATGACAACCGAGACATTTATTTTACTGACAATATTGTCAGATAAATTTATTGTCATACAATTGTCTCGAAATAACTTGTAAAATTTTCTTAAAATTTTTTTACAACTATGTGAACTGAAAATTTTAGATTGTCAGTACATTGTCAGTAGTGATGAGAAATTTTAGATTGTTTCAGCCAATTATATACATACAAACATTTTTATTATGCCTGTGCCAATATACATACATACTTAAGTTAAATAATTATTAAAATACAATGGCTGCCATAAATTAATTTCATGTTGTTTCAACTTGAAATAACTTTAATTCAAAATGTTTTTCGCAATGAATTTACATTGCTACAACTTGAAATAACTTTGATTCAACATAATTCTCCATTTTTGATTTAACAGTACGGGAATATTAAATCGACATGAAATAAAATTATTACAGAAGGAAATTTTTTTTAAATTACTGTAAATCATGTTAGATTAACATGAAACTCATATGAAGCGAAATTATTGCCGAAAAAGGTTATATTAGCCTTATTTAGCATAGATTTTAATTATAAATTTTTCTGTGTGTATAAAAAAGTTTACAATTGAAATAAATAAGAAGATCTGACTTTGATTAAAAACACACGACAAATTTTCACTAACACAAGGTCCCAAAACTAGCCGACAATTTCGAAAAGTTATTAACAAATCTTTAAGTTTAGAAACTGCTCCACTGTTGATTACACTTCGTGAAGGAAAAACTAGTAAGGACCTTATTTTTGTAAAACGCGACACTAAGCTTTGACAAATTTTATAGGGAAAAAATTTATATTACAAAAGCTAAATACATATATATGTACATACAAACATTTTACACACTTATCGTAGCGTTTTACAAAATAAGGTTCCAATTTTTCTTGTTTTTATTTTTGTATAATAAGCGAAATTTATCTCAGAAAAATTAATTTCATATAAAGATAAACTTAACTTACATTTACTAAAAGTTCAGAGAAAAAAAACAGATTGTGAGGGTTGTGTTGAATCCTTGCAAAATAAAAACTCCTCTTTGATTTGTCCTTTGAAATTTTTTTGTTTTTGGGTGCGAGTGGCGCAAAGTCTTTAATCCTATTTTTGTTATTTTGCAAGTTTAATTATGGTTGTTTATTAAGCGGAAATGGAAATGAAACAAAAACATAAAAAGCAACTATGTTTACCTTTATAAGGTTTATAGAGCTTTGAAAATAAGAATTGTGAGGTTTTTACCTTTGCCACTGCATTAATAACATAAAATACAAAAATACACGCACCAACAATATCAAAAGATATAAAGAAACTGAAAATAATTTAGAAAAATTTAACTAATATTTTTAACGGAAATAAGCGTGCGTCTGAGATTTAACAAACGGGAATTATATTAGGAAGAAAAAACCAATTCGAAATAAAATTACTGTAGGTCAGGGACTGTCCAGCGGACTGATAGACGTTAAAATGGGTTTGTTTTTTCTTTTGAGTACGGAAACTATTGCTTTAATATATCTCTTCTATAAGAGTTATTAATATTTTCTGAGTATAAGAGGTTTAGCGCCTCTGGACCTTATCCTAAGCACGTTAATAAAACTTTATATAATATCCATTAGAATTCGTTGTTTAGTTTCTTGCAAAAAAATTTTTAAAGTCAGACCGACAATTCCGGTGATTACCTCTTATAAACATACAAACTTTTCAGCTAATAATATTAAGTATAGATTTACTGTCTTATTCATAAATAATATTTCTGTTTAATAAAATGCTTATAAAACGAATTTTCTATGGAAATTTGATTAATAAATCTGTCATAAAACCAAAATGTTTTTGTATGAATTAGACCCTTATTGTATATTCAATTAAATAAAGAATATAATAAAACTAAAAATCAGCTTTAAAAACATGTTTGTTAAAACAAAAACTTATCATATCGGTTGAGTAGAAGGAAGTAGGGCAAATGTATTAATAAATTTTAAGGGATATTTCCACCCCTACTTTTTCAAATATCTACAAAACTATTTCATTAGCTTATGCCCAATGTTTGAACCAATTTTCGTAAAAACCGAAATGTTTTAATTTGGCTTCGCCGAAGTGTGATTTACAATTTCTCTATCGATATCATTCATACAAAAGAAAACAAGTTGACGATGAAAATGTTCTTGTAGCGACTTTATTTATATTATCGTGAAGTGAATAAATAAAAAAAACATTAATTCAATTAAAGAAATTATTTAGTTCAGGTCCAGACTTGAAATTCTTGTTGCAGCAACTTTTTATTTTTTAGTGTAAAAGAGCGAGGTTTGACTACAAAATAAATATATTTCTATTTCAACTCTCTCCCACATATTCAAGAATTGCTGCAACAAAAAAGGCATCATCTTCCCCTGAGATTTTTCTAGTAACAAGGAAGTTCGTATATTTTGCCATGAATTTTCCAAGAATCTAAAATAATAAAATAATAATTTTTTTCTGAAACGTACTAAAGATTTCTACTTACATTTTCTGTTTTTTTTTTACAAATAATTATTTCAATGATTTTTTTGCTTACGATAACACTCGAATGATTGTTCGTGATCGAATGCCATCAGTAGAAAATTTCGATAAACTTCAGTCCGTATCGCGTAAGTTAAGTAAGTGCCCGAATTAGCCCCTGATTGCGAAACATATGGAGCCATAACAGCTAAGAAAGCTTAAGAGAAAAATTTTTTGGCATACTTTTTTTGCAACGAAAATTTACTATTTACGATCGCAACAATCGTTTTTGGTAAAAAAAACTGTTGTTCCAAAATTATGTCGCTTAAGCTTTTTTTTTGGCGGTTAGGGCACGATATTACTTTGGTTGTGTTCACCAATTCACTAGAACTGGGTTCGAAGGACCATAAGCAAGTTCAGGAAAATTAATTGCTCTTGTGGTATTATTATTACAGCGAAAGCTTAAAGACATTATCTATGTTTGCGTTTCGTTTAACACTTTAAAATCTCCAAATGTTTAATATTTTCGTTACACATATCGATCCATAACCGCTAAAATAGCTTAAGCGACACATTTTTTAGACTTCGTTTTTTTGACGAAAATCTACTGTTTACGATCGCAAATAATCGATTTTGGTCAAAAATTTAAGTTGGAAAATTATGTCGCTTAAGCTATTTTGGCGGTTATGGCACGACATATAGCGCGCAGTTTGCCTATTTCCTTCTACCCCTTTTTAAAATGTTTGCCCTTAAGTTCCCATCAAAGTATTTTTAATTTAGTTTTTATTTGTTAACAAAAACACAATTTCATTTGTATAAAATATAATAAATATCTTGTTTTAAAGTTAAGAAAAAGATAAACTTACGTTTTTTTGTTTTGTAAATGAGAAATAGAAATCCCTTTCTTGTAGTTTTTTTCTCCTTTAGCGTTTGATTGTTTGGCAAAAAAAAATCCTTTTTGTTATTGAAGAATCATAAAAAACAGAATCTAAAATTAAAAGAAGTAAAGGAAACAGGTTAATTAGCAACATTTTTATTTACAAAGCACAACAAAAAAAAAGTTCAAATCCTCAAACATAAAACTTTAATAAAAACTGTATTTTATTACAAGATCCCTTATTTTGTTTTCAAAATCTTTAGCTTTGGAAACACTAAAGTGCTTCTTTTATTTTATGAATTTGTGTGTTTAAACTTTTAGTTAAAATTACCATCTAAATGTGATTTCTTTTTAAATTTTTTTTGTTGCAGCTTTTGTTTCTTGTCATTTAAAAAAAGGAACTGTTTTCCATAATAATTTTTCAATCCTTTTATGGCATGTACTTCCTTTTTAAATGACTTAAGTTGCAAGGTACACATATTTTCTTTTCCTTTTTATTTCGTTTTTGCTCCAAATACATTTAAAATGAAATTTACTTCAGTTTATTTTAATTAACTGCAGAAAGTTCACACAAAAATTTAAATATAAACATATGAAAATATATTTTTGTTGACTCTAACTTTTAAATTTATGTTAATTTAACGCTTCAAGTTATTTAAAAAAAAGATTTGAAAATGAAAATAGGACATAAAATAATAGCAAACATATTTATTTTTATTTGAAGACGGTTAGTGAATAAGTACAAGTACTGCAATTTAATATATTAACTTTATCCATTTTCTTTTGGAAACTTTAAGATACAGTACATATACACAAAACTGGGCTTAGATTTTTTTGTTGCGAAATTAGAACATCTTTAATGCTTTCGTGTGTGTATAAAACATTTTCGATGTTTTGCAACTCAATACAATCTTTCTATGTTATTATTTGAATTTACTGAAACTTCTATTTTTAATTTGAGACATTTGAGAATTATACAAATTTATCGTTTAAATATCTTGAATCTTTTTTTTTTGCGATTAAAATTTTTTCGATGTTTTATAAATTCATAGAAATTTTTATTTTCAATTTGATTTAATTAAAATTTTGAAAATTTCCAAAGTTCTGGACTACCAAACATTTTCGATGATTTTTATATATATATATATAAGTATATATATATATATATATACATATGTATATATATGTATATATATATATATATATAAATATATGTATATATATATATATATATATATATATATATATATATATATATATATATATATATATTTTGATTAATTAAAACTTTTAATTTTAAATATATAACATTTATATGTTTCCAATACTTTCATATTGAAATTCATATTTTGGAATACTTTGGTTTCAATTTAAAATATTTAAGAATCTAAAAATTTTTGTGTCTAATATTTGCTAAACAGTTTCCATCTTTTTCTTTGCTTAATAAAAAAATTTCAATGTTTTGTGATTCACAGATTTGTTCAAAATTTCGATTTTTTTTAATAAATATAAATATTTCGATGTTTTGTGATTTACAGAATAATTTTATTTGCAATTTTGTATGCATATTTAAAATGTTCAACCTATCCCAAGTTCTTTATGTTTATCAAACATTTTCTATGTTTTTCTAAAAATAATTTTTTTTAGAAACTTGTGACATTGTCATACATCCAATACTTTAATGGTTTTCATATTTGTGCATATGATTTTATAGATTTTTTTTGTTTTCACTGAAAAATATTTTAAAATTAGAAACTTTTCCATGTTTAGGTTATTTATCAAACATTTTCGATGTTTTTCTGAAGGTGTATAATTTTATAATATTTCGTGAATCTATTGAATATTTAAATTGGCTTGCTTTAATATTTGGAAATTTGCAACATTCAATGATATATTTCCATGTTATTACTCAATATTCAATTCTATCTGAATTCATAGAAAATTCTTTAATGTACGAGTACTTCTGAAAATTTGTTAATGCTTTATTAAGAACAAAGTATTCCACATCTTTGATTTTCTTAAAGTTCGCAGTTCTTTAATGAACATTATCGATGTTTTTTCTATGAATTATTATATGTTAATGCTCGTAGGAACTTTTGATTTATTCGAACAAACTTTAAAATTAAAGATTAAAAATACATTTCGACATTTTCTATGTTTTTGTATAAATTCACGTGTTTTCAAGCTTAATTGAATTTTCCTTGATTTTGTAGTAATTAAATAGTGAGAATCTCTTCTACATATTTTAAACATATTTTGCAATTTAAATTTGTGTGTGTCTAGTCGACCACAAAATATATCGTATCGCACCAATAAATAAGATAAGCCCAAAAATTCCTCCAACTAAGTCTATATTTTATAAACGAAATTCGTGCCACCAAATATTACTGATTCTAAAAAAGTTTTTATCATCACTTACCCATATACATACATAAATATTTATTTACATGCTTAATGTGCTTTTATTTGTAAGTTTTGTTGCTTTTGTGGCGATAACCCACCGTGTACTTAAGCACTCAGTCATTCGTCAAATTCTATTACGGCTTACTGTTGTGCTATGTGTTCAATTACTTAAGAGTAATACTGAAAGGAGGTGTAATAAAAGTAAACACCAGCAATCTAATACAAATACTGTATGTATGTATGTACATCTCATCTGAAATACGTTTTCATTATTTTACACAATAAATGGTTTGAGAGCAAAACATTCAAATTTGTACAATTCCAACCAGTATCCAAAATATGAGCAATCAATGTTTTGTTTAGATTTTCTAAAGCATCTGTAAACCACCAGGAGCAATTGATTCAAGTAAAACTATGTAGTACAATAATCGCTTTAGAAAAATATTTGCATTGAAAAATTTTAGTTGGCGTATTAGAATTTTTCAATTTGAATATGTTACCTCGTCTAATTTTGTTTCATTTGTTTAGATATTTGAGTCCGTAAATTGTTGAATTACTTTTTTTCTAGAAGAATTCGATTTTATCCCGGTTTCTGGGTGGTTTACTTTATTAAGACGGTGTTGAAATAATAGCTGAAGAGTTAAAAAAACGAGGTTAATTACACTGTGGAACAAAATTTCAACAAAGTCGTGACCAAATGAATTTGACACATGATCTTTTAATGTAGAATTTTTCACCAATTCCGAATCTGAATTCAGAATGGTCAAAAGTAGAACAGATTTCGAGATATTGCAAAATTACCGTTATTTGGGTTTTTAAAAAAGATGATTCACTTTAATAAAAATAATCTTGGTAAGAATTAAAATTTTTTTTATTTATTTTTTCTACTTGAAAGAAAATAAAATTGTTAAAACAACCATGGGTTGCTTGTAAAAATTTATCAAGAAATTACTAAACTACAGTGGGACAAAGTTCAAATTTCACAAAAAATTTTATGATTTTTTGCAATTTTGGTTTTTTCAACTTAGTTTTTTTTACATAAAATAACTAATTTTTGCTAAGTTTTGTCAATTATCACCTTAGATTATTTTAATAGAAACATTATGTACTCCATAGAATACAGATCGGTGCAAAAATGATAAAGTTACAGAAGATTAATTGGATTATCCCACTTTTATCAAATAAAAAAAAAACAAGTAAGGGCCTGTGCCAAACGGTAGCAAAGTACTAATGTAAGTAAATTTTTGACACTTCTGAGGTGAATAAAATTTCACAGCCCTGGGGGCTAGTAGAAATTTTGACAAAACAGGTATATTTTTTACAAGCTGCAATAAAAAGCATGGTATCATAAAAATTAAATCCACCGCCGTCGCTTCGAGCCGTCGCCCAACACAAAGATTTTTACGTCTTTTAAGTTTAATTAGACTGTGAAAAAATCATTGTTTATTTTAGTTTGCGAAAAATGTTGCATCATATATATAATATTATATAATTTATTGCTACAAGATTATTGTTTTATATAAAAATATCCTATTAAAAATTTGTTGGTAGCCGGCGGCTTGTAGTCAGGCAATACCGCCGCCGCAGCAAATGTTTCATCAGCTTCTTTCTATGCTCAAGCGAATTTGTCAAAATTTTACATTGTCAAAAAAGATATCATTTGGCAAAGCAGAAAAATGAAATTTTTTCCCCACAGGCAAACATTTTTTTACCATAGTACTTCTCTACCGTTTGGCACACGCCCTAAATATAGAAATATTTATATAGGTAACAATTAAATGAAAAATGTCTTAAAACTGTTGAGTTGCTTCGTCTGTTGTAATTATTTTCTACCTCTCGCACAAGGAACCAGAAATAGCCGCCCAATATCGCCTCATCACACGCCCCTTGATACCGACGTTCCATTTCTTGTATTTGTTGGTGAAAACGCTCACCATGCTTGTCGCTTTCATCGTCAAGGTTATTTGGGAAGAAATTTAAATGTGAATGCAGAAGGTGTACTTTTAAAAATGAATGTTAACATAAATAAAAACAAAATCGTTTTAAAAACTTTACCAATTTTCTCATAATTTTTTAACAAGTCTTGAATTATATCTCTATAATTTGGGCTCCTGAAATTTCCTAGAACGCCTGATACAACTAAACCAAATGACCTCCATGCTTTTAATTCATCTTCTGACAAAATCGAATCAAATTTGGAATCTTTAAGTAGCTTAGTAATTTGTGCTCCTATAAAAACACCTTCTTTAATTTTGGCATCTGATACGTTGGGAAAAACGGTTTTCAGGTATTCAAATGCTTCACGGTTTAGCAAAGCTTTGACGAAATTTTTGATTAAGTTTAATATGTAGCGGCGGCAAAATAATGTTTTCCTTTTTTACCAGCGCTTTGTGTTTGACATTATCTTGGCCAAGCGTAAAATTAATTCTATTCGTCCATTCTTTTCGAACATACTGTTCGTGACGCGCTCGGCTGTCCCATTTGTGTAGCCTTGTTGCAAACCAGTCACCATGCCAACAACTTTTAGATCGGCACAGATTTTACAGTTATGCTGTTCGTAATTTATCAGACCCAGTAATTTAGACATGATTCATCATATGATTCTTTAACATTAAATGCGTGCTCCACTGGAATTGACGGCTTTTTATTACCTTTGTGCAACAAAACTCCTTTTAAGCTCAACTTGCTGCGTATTTATTTCCTTTGGGTTTTTGATTTAATAAAACCTTAAAGTGGGTTAATTCACTAAATCTTCTGTAGCGCAAAATGTTAGTTAATGTCCTTTGGAAAAAAAATCTTTAAATTTTTCATTGTTTGGTTAAAAAAAGAAAACTTGAAAACAGCAAAATTGCAAAAAATCATAAAATTTTTTAATGAAGTTTGAAATTTTGTGCATTGTATCTCCATCATTTCTTGAATATTCTTGACATGCGATAGCTGTTTAGTTTAGTAATTTTACTATCTTTTAATGAAAAAAAGGTGAATAAAACGACGAATATTTTTTAAGATATTTACATTTAAGCCACATCATCTTTTTTTAAAACTCAAAAACGGTAATTTGGCTATATCTCAAAAACTATTCTACTTTCGACGATTTTGACTTCATATTCGGATTTAGCGAACTATTTTACATTAGGATTGGGTATCAGATACGTTTGGTCAAAAAACTGTTCCACAGTGTTATGAGAGATTCTATGAAAAATCGGTAATATTTTCTATACAATAAACGTATCACAGTAAATAAAAAAATAACAAAACCTAAATTTTTACAGAAACAATAAATAAAACCATATCGAGCCATAACCGTCAATATAGCTTATTACTTTGTAAAGGTTCTATTTTGTTGTGCAGTGTAATATTTATATATTATTAAAATCCGACATTTCTTTGAAAAGAGTATCACAAACTTAAATTTCTTACTTAAACATAAAATAATAGTAGTGATAAATACTCGTAAAGCTTTTGTTTCAGTGCTTTAAGAATTTATTTCTCTACTTCTCTTATCTGTTAAATTGAAAATAATTTTTGTGCTTGGGTCTATTTATCAAATACATATATATTTTTTTCTATTATAGAAATTCACCAGGGTGCACTAAGAGATTGTAAAATTGTTGTTGATATTTTGTCATTGTTTTTTTTTGGGAGCATATATCAATGCTTTCGTAAAAACTTTGGTACAGATACGAGATAAGAATACATCAGCTAGCACACCCTTGTGATTCGTTTATTGCTTTAATACTTGATATGTGGCAAAACTAAAATTAAATTCTAATAAATATACTACACACACGCCATATGTCGGAGACAGTAAGACAACGCAAGTTGACTGTGCCATTACGGCACACTTACAGAAAACTCGACAGTGTCATCACAGCACAATTTTCATATAGAAAAGTCCACTATGTCACCACAGCACACTTTTCTTACCGAAAATGTTACTGTTTTACCATACCGCACTTTTCTTATAGAAAAGACGACTGTGTCATCACATCAGATTTTTCTTATAGAAAAGACGACTGTGCCATCACATCAAATTTTTTTTCAGAATAGCCGACTGCATCATTACACGAGATTTGTCTTATAGAAAAGTCGACTGCCTCATTACAGGAGATTTTTCTTATAAAAAATCTTCATTACAGGAGGTTTTTCTTATAGAAAGTCAACTTTGTCAACACAGTAGATTTGCCTTTGTGTCATCACAAAAGATTTTTCTTGTAGAAAAATCGACTGTCTTTACAGGAGATTTTTCTTGTAGAAAAAAGTCGGCTGTGTCATTTCACGATATTTGTCTTATAGAAAAGTTTACTGTGTCGTGACAGCAGATTTTTCTTACAGAAAAGTCGACTGTGCTATGACAGCAGATTTTTCTTATAGATGTCGGCTGTGTCATAACTGGAGAATTTACTTACAGAAAACTCGACTGTGTCTTCACAGGAGATTTTTCTTATAGAAAAGTCTCAAACTCGCCCTGGTACTTCCACAGAATATGTTTTCATTTACATATGTCCAGCGTTGTCAGTTTAGGGATTTTCCCTCAAATTGCGGATTTTTTTCCCCTCAATTGAGGATAAAAATTTCGTGTTGGGTGTCTGGGGATTTGTTGGGGATGATAACCAAATTTTAGGGGATTTTTTTATAACTGATTGTAACAAGAACGATTTTTGAGCTTAGTCATGTTTTAGACTTGGCAATTTTTCTTGAAGCAGTTATCTTCAATTCTCTTTTAAAACTGCTCGCTTGTTTACACTCAGACAGTTTCTTGTTCAATTTTCCTATTATTTTAATGCTGCGAATGAAATAACAAAAGAGAATTGAAGTAACTTTTCTGTACAAGCAAGTCAGTACCCCTCTTCTTTCTTCTTTCCTCTCTCTCCCATAAACTCAGACTTGCTTCAAGAAAAACTGCCGAGTCTAAAACATGAGTAAGAAATGTGTGTCTGGCAAGTCTAAAAAAGTGTGTTATTATTCATAGTGAATGGTTTCTAATAAAGAAGAAGTATCAAGGCAGATTAACCAATAATAAAAATACAAACAAAAATACGTGAAACAATGCAATATGATTTGTTGGAATTACTTCTTAGAATAAAGACACACTTTAAAAATAATTCAATGTGTTTTAACAAATTTAATTTAAATTCTGCTGAAATGTTAAGGCTTTTTAATACAAGTACTCTGCACAACAAAATTTCTGAGATTGATGAATTAGATTTCGATTCTAAAGATTTTGAAATAGTAAACTTTGGTTAAAAATTATTTACACTTGTGTGTGTATATTAAACTATGTGTAATTTTTTCTCTACAAGTTTTATAAGCTCAGGTTAAATTAATATGAATGTTAATATAGCTGTCGATATAAATGAATTTTATTGAATAAATATATTATTTTTGTCATTATTTTTTTAATAAAATTAAAAAATTTAATTTTATGTATTTATTTGGTAAATTCAATATAACAAGAACATGTCTTATATTACAGTATTGGTAAGTAATTTGGCATTTTTATATAAAATTTGAATAAAAAAAACTCAATTTGGGGATTTTCGGGGATGACATATCAAAAAAACTGGCAACACTGTTTATGTCCTCGTTGTCAAAATTTTCCATTCTCTAAGACTTTTAGACGGTCTTTGCACTTTTTGCTAAGTGTTGAGTTTGTAGAAGAGAAGGGGAAAAGGGCTTCCATTTTCTTTTCCCTTCTTTTCCAGAAACTCAAGAAATTGCAAAGTGAACTTTGCGTATGAAAAGCTGTCGTAGCAAAGAGTAAAACTTTACCAAAAGTAGTCAAAAGTAAGACGCAAATGTATATTTGATTCCTTGCTTATGTTGACTATTTAAACTAAAAATTTTAATTGAAAAAGAAATTTATATTTTTCACCAATTAAAATAGATTTTGAGAATTTTCAATTTTGATAAAATTATCCATATAGATAGATAGTCAATAAAATTATAAAAAATTGCAAAATATATTTTCCTGACAAATATTTATTTAATAAATTGAAAAAAAAAATAGTCCTTTCATTTAATAATATTAAGGCTAAAAATATAAAATTTGCATATTTATTTCACAATAAAATCATTTTATAAAAAAATCGTTTGCTTTACAACCCCATAAAACAATTCGCATTACAGTTATCCTTCAATCCCCTCCACCCCCCCCCCCCCACCCACCACAAAAAAAACCCCACCAGACTAGTTGCCAACACTCACCTTTTACATTTAAAACAAACATTAACATTTGTTTTTTCACCTTTTGAGCTTTGAAATTATTTTCAAAGCACGTACACACATTGGCGGCATTTTACAATGTTGCAACAAAAACTGACATAAAGTTGGGGGGTGAATAAAATTTATGTACATACATGGATACATATGTATGTATGTATGTACTCGTAACTATATTGAAACGTAAAACAAATGTTGAAACAATTTGCGTCATGTGGTCGGTCGTTTGTTGAAAAGTGCAAGCAGAAAAAAATTATACGATATTTTCACTGATTCCGAACTCTGAACACAGATTGACTGACGTTTGCCGTTCATCTCCCGTTTGAGAATTTTAATTTGATGCCTTGTTTTTGCTGGATTTTCAAGGCAACAAAAAAAGAGTTCTTCGCTTTATTGTTGTTGGCAAAAAGGATTTGCACAAATGTTAAACAAGCAAATGTTGTTTAAAGTTTTCGTGTTCACAATAGGACGACACACAGGGTGTTTGGCATAAAGATTATTTATTCCGTTAGCACGTGGGCATTCACTCATTCACTTGATTGCTCCCAATACCGGTTACACACACAAAAAAAGCAAATTATAACAATTTTTTGCATCACCCTGTTGGCAGTAAAGTTTTTATGGTAAAATGTGTTTGTTTGATATGTTGCCACTATGTTTGTTAAGAGTGCGTAAACACATACTTTCGGTGAATGAATGAATGAATGCATGTAGGCATGGATATGTCAATAAAGTTCTGCAAAGACAAACAAAGCTTCTGCTCTACTACAATAACAATAGGTATACACTGAAAAAACAACTGCACGAGACTCATGAAACATCATTAGATCCATGGCAGCAAAGAGCCTTAATGGCAATTTAAATTATTTCAGTTTTCAGTCACGCTATGGGTGATTATTTTAAATAATAACAAATATTTTTTTGTACATATTTAGCGACTTGTTAACATTACAATTATGAAACTGAGATGTTACAGCACACTATAGTCATTACACAGAAAGAAAAAAAATTCCCGCAAAAAAGTTCAATTGCAAAAAAAAAAACAAAAATCAATTAAAAATTTTAGTAAGCCAATTAAGTTATTAATTAAATTAATTTTTTAAACAAAAGTTCAATTGATTCATATACATTTTTAATTGATTTTATTTTTCTTTTAATTAAACTTGTTCATTGCTGGAAAATTTTTTCTGTGTATGCATTTAAAAAAAATACAACTTCACAACTCTAACGAGTTGTTTGAATCCGATTTGGATTTTTCTAAAAGTCTTTTGTCCATGTATGAAAGCGAAAAAAATCTTCTAACGAATTAAATTTTTTTTTCAGTGTACTTTGCACCCGCTTTGCTACACCAAATCCTGTGTTGTATGCTCCCGTTTGTTGTTATTTTGTCCTTAGAGTTGTTTTTGTCCAAAAATACATAACCACAACAATCTCAATGCAATGCAGTGATGTAAGTTGGCGTGTTAACAAAACTTAAGGCTGGGTAGTGGTCAAGATACAAAGGCCTTTTTAACATATTCTAGCTTTTGTGATCCGGTCAAAAACAGATTCGCTTCTATTCGAAAAAAGGCATGATTTTGTTTAAATCGAAAAATAGTGAAAATGGCCAAAGATGGCGAAAACTGGAAATCCTTTTATTTTATTTTAATGCATATATACGCCCAGAAAAAAAACAGCTAAAAATTAATAAAAACCATATCGAATTAATAAGAAACATTAACGAAAGTCTACTCATGTTGAAATTTCTTAATTCAATATGGAAAAATATTAATTTACAGCATTAATTTATTAATTTAATTTATTTTTAAGTATCTCAGTATACATTTTCTATTATATTGAAAATTATTGAATTAATGTGACGCGTTCTTGTTTTTAAGTTGCTGCTTTTCCCTGAGTGTATCTGTTTTTTATTTCATTTAAATCGGTTGAAGAGGCGAAATTTCCCCCATGAGGCCCTCGTGGTGCTACTTTAATCTATGTTTTCAATTTCTTGAAAATCGTATGTTCAGTTTCAAAGAGGCAGAAATTCTGTTCTTTTTCGGGGAAGAGTGTTTAGGGAATATCTTCATCGTTATGAAGTAAATGGGCCTTCCATATTACAGCTAGTGACAGTTAAAAACACACACACACACTTACGCCCATATTCGCACGCAACCATCAACATTCAATAAATATCTAAATAACAAAATCACTATGATGTTGATGGTTTTGTTGTTGTTGTTGTTGATCTACTTAAGCTACGGTCACACTTATCAAACATTTGCCCAAAAAAGCGTAACCAACAAACACTTATGAAAAAAGTTTTGATCCAAACACTTGTTTATCATATTAAACAGTTTCGAACACAACTAATGTCTAATGTCAGAGAATCCAACAATATTGGCTACTCTTTAACTTGACAAACTTTTGTCTGAATTTAAAGATTTTTCATTAGCATTTACTGGTTACGCTTTTTTGGGCAAATGTTTGACAAGTGTGACCGTAGTTTTACAGTCCTTTTTTGCATTTAACCAAACATTTGCAAACACCAAAATGCACGAACATGTTTAATACTCGTGGTATAGAGAACAAAACCAACAACAACTTTAGCTTAAACAAACGTTTTTAGTCACAAACGTTAACATTACGTGAGACAATAATACCGCCCCCGACGATGCTGGAGCAGTAATGATTAGATGCAGCAGGACTGAGATCTCAGGACGATATAAAAATTATGTATTTTTTTCCACACCAAAAATAGGCCAAAGGGTTTTGCTAGCCAGAGAATATAGCATAGGGGCTGACGGTTAGTTGGTGTTTTTTTTTTTTTTTTGTTAGTCTGGCTAACAATTGAAAATTCAATCAGCAGCCTGTTTTGTTAGTTGTGCTGCTGCTTTTGTTCCTTCCCCCGTATCTCCCCTCCACATACGAGTTTATTTTCATGTGTGAGAGCTGGTGTTTTTCTCCTTGTTTTGGTTAGAAAACGTGACATGCATTAAAAATGTTTTCTATGCCGCAACTCATCAGCATTAGCACAAGAGTTATTGTTTATGCTGTTGTTGTTGTTGTTGCCGTTGTTGTCGTTCTTGTTGTAATGTAGGAAAAGTACCGAGTGGTAAATATGCAGCCAGGCAAAAAGCATCTTTCATCCACAAAAATAAAGGGAATGTTAAATGTTATTGAAGTTCTTTCTGTGCAAAGGTGTCGCTAAGGATTTTAAGATTTTTTTTATTACTTTTGAGCGGCGGTGGGAATTTTTTGAATTCCTCCATACGCGGCTTAAGCTGCAAAATATTTCTTGACTGCTGTCGACACACCAAGGCCAATGTGTGAATGTTTGTGTGCATGTGTGTGTTGCGTTTTCATTTGCTTATTTCCACAAGACTTTATATATGTATGTACAATTTAGTATTCTCAATGACTAAGCAGGATGAGAGGATAAAATGCATCATAGCAGACGAAAATACATATACATATGAAAAAAAATTTTTTTTTCCAAAAATTTTTTTGCCAAAGGATATTTTACTGCAATTAGTTGAGAGTGGATTAGACAAGGGTAAAAAGGAGATGAATGAGTGTTGGGATTTCACAGTAAATGCGGAAGACGGCAGTACAACAAAATGAAGAAATTTACTAATGTTTTAGCTAGAATGTTAAAAAAAATATAAAATAGTAATTTTACTATCAGAGATTGTTTCTTCTTGATAGCAGTAGTCCCACACATACAGACATAGCGTTACCTCAATATAGAAAGACCCTAATTCATTGTATTTTATTAAATCGAGGTCTGCATTTTTCGATACATTAGATGTTCTTCTATCGAAATATACAAAAAACTCGATTTCAAAAAAATTATGAGTTAGGGCCTTTGTATTATATGCAATATATCTTTGCTTAATTTTTATTATAATCGAGAACTTCCCAAAATGAAAATTACTTAAAATATTTTAAGAGAAAATTTATGTTTCTATGAAAAAATCATAATTTTTTCAATGAAAAATTATCACTAAAAATTATTTATTTTTCTAATGAAAAACTTCAATAATTTAAAAAAAAATAAATCATTTAAATTTATTTTATTGACAATTTTCCTTCGGAAGTCTTAACAATAACTAAATGATAACTAAATATATATTCCAATAAAAAAAAATAATCGATGTTTTTTTTATCAAAACACATCGATAATTATTTATAGAAATTTATCGATAATTTTTTATAAAACACTTATCGATATTTTTTTTATAAAAATTGATAAAAAGCCTAAATGTTCTAAAATAGTTATCGATAATTAAACCGCAAATTATCGAAAAGCAATTTACCGGAAATGTTTCAAAAGACTTCATATTTGTTGAGTGGTAAAGAAAAGTTCCAATTTTTTGATAATTTTTCATAAAAAATATAGAAAATTTTTCATAAAAAAACTTATAGGTAACTTTTCATCGGAAATCTTATCAATACTAAATGATAGCTAATCTATATTTTTGTGAAGAAATTTATTGATAACTTTTCTATGAAAAATTTATCGATAACTATCACTAAGTAAACCGCAATTTTTATGAGATAGTTATTACAAAGCAATTTACTGAAAATGTTAAAAGACCTTATGTTTTTTCCATGAAATGTTAAAGGAAAAATTTAAATTTTTTGATAATTTTTTTATAGAAAACATTTCGATAACTTTTCCTCGGAAATATTATCAACAATTAATTGACAAGTAATAAAAAAAAAATTATGCAAGCTAATCGATAACTTTTTATAAGAAACATCAATCATTTTTTATAAAAACTTATCGATAAATACTTGCAGTTGACAATATCGACGTCACGTAAATACAAAAAAATTGGGGCTTGTCTACCCATTGTCGAAAACATCTGACTGCTATTGACAGAGTAATCGTATTTTCTAGACCTTGGGGAACATAAACAGACTGTCAGTAGCACGAAACTGTTCCTGAGAGCGAGTAAACAAGCCCCAATTATTTTATATTATATTGACGTGACGTTGATGTGGACACCTGGAACAAGGGTGATTTCTTTTTTTTTACAGACGGCTGGTTCATCGAGTTACTGAATATATTTTAAGGCAATCAAATTATCGAAAGATGCAAAAATTAACGAATTCCAAGTTATCGAGGATAACCTCCACTTAATTGATTTTTCAAAAATGCAACTAACCAGACATTTTATATTTCTATTCTATTAATTAATGAACTATAGAAATTGAATTACTTAACATTTTTAATTACTTAAGCGTATCAGTCAATAAAGCGGAAGCTACTGTACATATATAAAATATTTTAATAAAGATGTTATTTTTCAAGGACTTAGAAGTGGATGATATATGAGGTAGGTTGCATGAGAAATATTTAAAACTTAAATTGAGTAAATTTCTAATCACCCTCATTCCAGTTGTCGACATTGACGTCATTTTAACACAATATCAAAAAATTGGAGCTTGTTTACACGCTCTCGAGAACATTTTTGTGTAACTGACAATCTATTTCCGTTTATTAAGGTCTAGAAAATAGCATAAACCTGCAAACAGGACTCAGTTGATTTCTACGACGAGTATACAAGCCCCAATTTTTTAGTATTGTTTTAAAGTGACGTCGATGACAACAACTGGAATAAAGGTGAATAATAAATATCTAGAAAAATTGTTATTAAAGCATTTACAAAGAAATTTTTTTTTTTCAGTAAAATTCTATTTTTCTCAATTATTTTGTGTCCAAAATTTTAGTAGCTTGCCTCCTATATTGTCTTTCTGTATATTTGTATATACATTTATTTTAAGTACATATATACTTTCATCTTGCCAAAGAACTTTTGCCGGCTTTTTCAGATTTTCATTTACAGGATTCTCAGGAGTCATTAATGCAGCCAAAAGAAACCCCAACAGAAACAAACAAACAAACACTTAAAAAGAACCTCCTTGCGCACCAGTAACCAGAAAGTTTTGCAATTTTGTAAAAAAAAATTATTAAAAGAAATAAAAGTTGATATTCCACCAAAAGGGATAATATATTATTTACATAAAAGACACATTTCCTCATGCTCTCGAAAGGTACAAAGTAAAGCGAAGACACTAACGCAAAGAAATTGACAAACGGTCCTTTCAAAAAAGAATAAACTCGCATTGCAATAATAATGAAAATAATAATTTAAAAAAAAAACACAAGCATGTTAAATGACAGTAATGCAAATAATGAAGTGGCTCCGCTGTTGGCTGGCTGGATGTGAGTGTCCTTTCATTACTGCGCATACATTTTTCAAAACCTTTCTTTGACAGAAGGGAACATTGATGATGATGCCAATGAAAATGTGATTAAAATTAAAGATAAATGGGAAATGAATACAAACAATTAGGTTTCAGTTTTGTCATTTGATTACATGTAAAGAGGAAATTTTGCGAATTTTAAATTATTAAATTTCCAATAAATTTGTAGTTTAAAAGTTCCAATGAAATTGCTTATAGTGTTTCCACACTGAAAGTTAAAACCATAAACAGTTGATTTTGCATTCACACTGAAAGTTTGTTAAATTCAGGTTTTAACTCACAGACTGTCTAATAACTTTGCTTGTATTTGTTGTTGTATTTTTTTCTGCTTTTTATAACACTTATTTGACAAACTGTACAACAACTGTTTTTGTTTGTATGAAAAACTCGGAAATTTTACAATGCGTTGTAAAATGGAAATTATTTTATATTTTGTAAATAAATATTTTAAAATTATGAAACTACTAACACAAAGTGAAAAAGTGATTGGAAATCAAATTATTGTATATAAAAAATGCACAAATACATCACAAAATAAAACTTTTATTTTATTATTTTTTTTATCGTCTATTTTCACTTCCCTGAGGTCAATAAAAATATATCCGTTCTTTTCCTTCCAAAAAACTTTTATAACCCATAATTTTTTGATTATTTTATTATTATTATTCTAAAATTCAACTTAGGTTTTAACAAAAACAATTTGTATGGTAAAACCAGGTTTTAACAGTTGGTTTTAACGTTAAAACCAACTTTTATTAAAACCATGTCAGTGTGAAAACACTATTAGATTACAAAGAAAAAACCATGGAAGTAAGAAAAGTTCAAGGAAAGAAAATGCATTATCCATAATGATTTGCTTTGAATCCATAAAAGATGGCCGCGTGGTTGTGAGAAATGGTTTAAAACTATTGTTTTGATAAAAATCTTTTACTTGGAAAATTATTTATAAATATTGTTTAAACAAATTAAATATAAAATAAAAAACCTGACATTAAAAATCTACGCATGGTGCAGAGTAATATGTTTCGTTGCCAACAGTAAACTCCGTCATAACAAGGTTATATTTTCTCATAAGTATTATGTTAAAAAAAATTTAAAAATTGTCACCCCTTTTACACACGGAAAATTTACTTTGCAAAGTCTTAATTCAGCTGGTTGAATTAAGAGGGAAGAATACTTTCTCTTTCTGTCTTTCTCACAGCTAAATTGAAACTTTGCAAAGCAAACTTTCCGTGTGTAAAAGGGGTGTGTGTTTAGAAACTCTTCTGAAAAAATTTAATTTTTTATATTTATGACGGTTCATCCAAATGCACTTTTGCATTTTAACCGAAAATACATGTGTTGAAAAGTAGAACATAATGAATAAAAATCATTTCTATATTTATGATTTGAACAGGCTAAAGTTCGTATCGCTTTTTAAGTCAAATTACATGTGATAATTATTAATGAACAAATAACATCAAAGTTAGTTGTAAACATTCTGACAACACATACTTGAACGGAACATCCAGCCGTTCCGTTCAGCGGCCGTTTTCGAAGGCCACTACACCTTCCTCATAGAGCGGCTCACGAAAAAAAACATCGATTTTTTTTTATAATTCGATTCATTATTAATTCATATCGATGTTATTCGATGTATCGATTTAAAAAAAATCGATGTTTACGATGCATCGTATTGACTAATTGGAACCAACAAAATTTATTAAATAAATAAAAGACGATTTTAAAATTGCATAAGGATTAAGAAAAGCATTGTGTGCAAAGCACGGTATGTGCTTCTTTTTCCAAAGACCAGTTCTACAGCTTTGCAAATTGGACCAAATGTCAGTTGTCGAAGTAATATCTTCCATTGGGCACATTCATAATACGTAGCTGTTGGGCCCAACAGTTGTGAAACTGTAGGCAAATGTTGCCCCAACAGTTAGGTCTTAGAAACGGCTTGATGGATATAATTTAATCTTATATCTTTATTTTGTTACTCCATCGCATTTGTAATGTAATATTTAACAAACATTTGCTCCTGCCACCTAACAAATCAAATAAAAGATAAAGCTTTATTCGATCAGCTGTTCAGGCTGAGCACAACATGTTGACTATAGGTAGCGAAAAAATCTTATGATGGAAAATTACTCAACTGTTGAGTGGAGCGTAACTACTCAACTATGCGTTTCTAAGACAAACACTCAACGGTTGCACAACAGCTACGTCTTATGAATGCACCCATTGTTTGTAATTTAGTTTTCAATGTTCCTGACAAAACGACATATTTTTTATCAACCCAACGAGTCGCAGTAGCTCTACTTGGAACTTTAACAGCCTGGCCCACGATATCGACAACGTTCGACTTGTCGCACACTTACATTTGAAACAACAACAAAATATTAAAATTTGTTTTTGTTTCAAATGTAAGTGTGCGACAAGTCGAACGTTGTCGATATCGTGGGCCAGGCTGTAAAATGCGGTGATATAACTTTCACTAGGTGTCTAAAACCTTCTGTAACAGTAATATTAAGTAAAATATATTATTATTGATTTTAACATCAAATATGGAAAAGGAACTTACATTGCTGATTACACCATACAATACCAGGAAAATTTTGACAATTTTTTCACAATAGAAATATATATTTGGATGCTGTAAAATAACGCTGTTGCTTCGATGACGCTCTGTAAATTGACAAAAAATACCTTTAGCATTGTGTTGTTACATCAAGCGATTTTAAAACAATTTTAGAATTTTAAAAACGTTTTAAAAGTCATTCGTAGACGGGTTTTTATCACTACATTAAATAAGTTGCAAGCGTCAATATATACAAAAAGTCCTCTTTTCGATACATCGAATAAAAACATCGATGTATCGATTAACATCGTATGATACGATACATCGGCATTTATTCGATGTATTAAAACCAAAACATCGATGTTTACGATGCATCGATTAACATCGAGCAGCTCTACTTCCTCATCAGCTTTCTTTGTGTTTGGTCCACAGTGTGTGGTGTCAGTTGATGTAGATTTCTGCTTTATATACTAAGCCAAAAACTAATTACCAAAAAATAAAATAAATATAATCTTGAAGAAGTTAACCAAAGGTTAACGAAATATCGATATAAAACTAAAAATATATAAAATTTACTGACCTAAAGCTTAAAAAATAGTTTCATTGAACATATAAAAAAGGTCGAAAAATTAGATAAACAATTTACTAAGCCATTATTGCAAATGGAATATGTGAATTATTTTGATTCATCTTATTTCAATTTGCTGAAAGCTTTTTTGTAATGAAAGCTCACCATCTCTATGTTTACAACAGTGTTACCATTGTCGTTTGTTCTTTACTAATTATACAAATGTTAGTTAATTTGATTATTTTTGTTAAAAATGTGCTTTTGAATTTTAATCATTAACCTTTTCGATTTATTTAAAAAAAATACATGTACATATATTTTGAGTGCACCTATTGCGATGTGCCTCTTGTACAAATATGTATGTATATTTTAAGTAAATCAGAAAACTGACAGCCTTATGTCTGTATGTACTCGTGTAAGGGAAGACTTTCATGCCATAAGTAGCAAAATTGAACTAGAATATTTAATTTTATTATGTTTAAATGTTAATTATGTTTAAGAAAGAAAAATGTTGAAGAAAAATATTACGTATTACATGTTTCATACACTTATTTTTTTAACATACACATCAGTCAAGCAACTGCAACATGCAACAAGAAGAATAGTCATTGAATTACGTTTTCCCGGTATATCTTATTTCCATAAATAAATATTTGTGTAAAAAATTAATAATGAAATGAAATTTGTTAAAACAATTAACATTTAAAAGGAATCTGGTCATGTTACTGGCTGGGGTTTAGCATAAGAATGCATAACACCTACACTTTCGAATTCATTTAAATATAAAGGAGGGGGGAGAATGTCATAAACAAATAAACGAGTACTCTACGGCAGAATGTATTGAACAGATATCTAGAATGGAACAATCAGAATTTTTCAAAACATGGAAACAATTTACAAATTCTGATATAGTTGACTTTATTCATTAAGAATAACTTAAAGCGGTTTGGACCAGAGAAAAGCATCGTTTTAAGTACTCTCTGAGTATTGGCCGTCAACCAACTATATGAATGCGTACAGCTAAAAAATTAAAAAAAACACGCATTAATTTTCAGCCGAATACGTATAACAATAAACATCCAACTAGTATGTGTATAAAATTTTTTTAAATTATGCAGAACTAAAAACTATAACTAAAATGTATAGACTGTATTAGATACAATCATACGCATGAGTATAAAAATACTCGTGACTATTAATCGGCTATACATGCTTATATAGAGGGCTGTTTTATTTGCACACATAAATGATGTTTTCAAACAGCCACACACACACATGAAGCATGTTATCAAACCGAAACACACACACATCCACACATCCACACATTTTCAATTCCATTTTATACACACAAATGTATGTATACTGTGACAAATGTCGTATAAATATCTCGAGTATGATATTTATTTATGTTTATATTTTCTTGTCCGATTAAATATCCATATGTAGATAGAGAGATAGAGTCGATGCGTTTGATACTTACGTATGTTGGAATCGGCTATAACCATAGTTGAGTGAAAATGTGTGAGCGTAATTGTTTTTTTTTTTTTGTTTTTTGGCTACAATTATTATTATACGCAGTTACTAAAATGAAGACTAATTACTCAAGTATTTTTTGAGTATATTTAATTTAAACTCTTCAGCTTATTTAGCTAAACAGTTGAAGATTTTTGAAACGAAATCAAATCATTACCTATTAGACATGACGTCCATACGTAGCGTTTCATTAAGTATAAAATTTGGTGAAGTTGTTTTTTTATTTTAGATTTTGTTAGATAATTACTTTGTAAAATTTTATAGTGCTATTTTAAGTTCGTTACATTCCATATGTACTTATTACTTTGGCTCGTTTCCCATTCCTATTTACTTGCCAACAACCAACTCATGGCTGACTAGGAAGTCATTGTAAATTAATGTAACGTGGCATTTATAATTGAAAATAAAACATGAAACTTTAAAAATTCTCAGAATCTCAAAGATATTTGTTGCTGTTGCTGTTTTCTTAACAACAAATAACAACAACGTGAGTTTACAAATTAACTCCTCTTTTCTCAACAACAACGACAATAAAATGCATCCTATTCTAATAAAAAAAACACTAGCAGAAAAATAAATAAATACAACAAAAAAGAGCAAACATAATGATCATCATCAATAGAGCTTGATTGAATATCTATTTTTTTATTACTGTGAAAATATTTTCTTAAGGAGAGGGGGAGAGAGAGAGAGAAAGTCCCACTACAAACACCTACAACAAACAGTCATCCAGCCAACCCGCCCGCCCCATTCACTGTTAAATGTTTATTTTAGTTGTTGGAGTTTTCGTTTTATTTTATTTTTCATACATTTGTTTGTATTTATTTTCCAGTCAATATAAACGTCGTGAATTAAATCAGTAAACAGCCCAGACTCCAGTCCCACCAGGCCCAACACCAACACCAACACCAGCACCATCAACAACAACAACAATAACAACAAAAGCATTAAAATAAAGAAATATAAACTTAAAGAAAATATTAAACAAAAAAAAAATGTAAAATAAAGAAAATACATTCTTTACTTCATATAATAAAACTTTCAAGTACTCGCTGAATATTAAGTGAGAGAGTGAGTACCCAAGTTAAACAAGTACGAGTATTCGTTTACATACTCGGGCATGTGAACGAGAGAGTCGTCATAAATAAATTGTGCGTAATTTTGTTTTAATACACTCCGCATCTTATTAAACACACGATTGACTAACAACCGATGGATTCTTCTTCTATGGCACAACACTACAGCTTTATTGTGGGGCTAAGGATGGTTGGTTGCATGAAGTTTTTCTTGCATATTTTCATATGGTCTGTTGTAGGGTAATTATAATTAAAATAACAATGATTTTTATTTTCTTTCTATACATACAGATACATTTTGTAAATGCTTGCTGCAATATTTGCTTTAAACGAATTAAAAAAAAAATAAATAAATAAGTAATATCGTTTGCCGCAGACTACAGAAGGGAAAAGTCATAAAATTTATTTAAAGAACAAATTATGAAAAATTGTTTATATAGTAAATTAATGTAATTACTTTTTTTGTAGCGCAATAAATGTATTGAAACTTTAAATATGTATATGAAATAGAGACCGCATACAACAAAGTCATGGGTTAGTTGAAATCAGTAACCGTAGGACAAAAATTAAGGAACAAGTTAATTCATCAATCAACAGAATATGGCATAAATGATTTAACCGTTTAATAAGTAATGTTTTTTAAAAATCTATTATAACATGATATAGAAAATTTTAAATATTTTTCATTGCAACACATTGTCTATTTTTACTTTTATTATTCCCTTTAGCAAAAAATGCTCAAAATATATAATAATACATACAATATATAGTTATTATAAATATATTAAAGTAATATAAAGAAATTGACAAAATAAATTAAATAGTAGGAAAAGTGGGCAGGTATCTACAAAAAGTAATCGGTCTCAGGAAGATACTATGCATGATACTATGCATGACTATTTTTTTATTATAGATTATATGTTATATATACTATATTATTTATTCTAGAAGTTATAGAGTTCTAAACTTGGCCAAAGACTTTGAATAATTAAAAAAAGTAACCGGTTACTTTTATTTATAAACTGGTCACAGGTAGAAAATACTCATGTATAAATTTTATTACTCTTATTGACAATTGCAAAAGCTTTAAATATATGTAAAAATTATATAATTAAAGCAATCAGACAGCGGTTACTTGTTAAAAGTAATCGGTTTTAGGCAAATTTCATGTACTCAAAAATACTATAATTCATTGTTAAGACAATTAATTAGAATTTTGAATAAATAACAATGAAATTATACAATTGTATAAGGTAACCGATTACTTTTGCGAAATAATCGGTTAATTTACAGTAAAAACCTAATGAATTCTTGCACTTCATTTTATGAGTCTATTAAATATTTTTTCATTACACATTCATTGCATATTTTTCAATCATAGATAAAAGTAACCGATTATTTTTATCACTTTTTTTTACAAAACTTGCTTAAAATATGTAATTTTTATGAATGCATGATTACAATGTAATGAAATATGCAAAATAAATTAGAGATTGGGAAAAATGGGCGGTTATTTAGAATAAGTAATCGGTCTTAGGAAGAGACCATGCTTGTTTAATTGTGATTATTTTTTATTATAACATAGAAATCAATTCTAATATAAGCAAAAAATTTAATAATTGAAAAGTAACCGGTTACTTTTGTTTATAAATTATTCACAGGTAGAAAATACTCATTTACAATTCTTATTATTATTATTGAAAAATGTAAGCGCTTTAAATATATTTAAAAATTTAATAATTAGAGCAATCTATCCGCGGTTACTCGGAAAAAGTAATCGGTTTTGGGAAAATTGTATGAATGCAAAAATATTATAATTTATTGTTAAGACAATTAATTAGAATTTTAAATAAATAAGAATGAAATAATGCAATTTTAAAAAGTAACCGATTACTTTTAGAAAATAATCGATTAGTTAACAATGAAAATGCATTCTTGCAATTAATTTTATGAGTTTATTAGAAACAAGATTAAAATGAATTTTTTGTTGGAAAATATATGTAAATGGCATTGATGTGGGCAAGATCAAAATTTGGCGATAAGTTCTTTGCGAGTAAGGCTGAGTTTACATCTGGCATTTCTTGTGTGTCATTTGCCAAAAAAAAAAAGCGTAACCAACTAATTACTAATGAAAAACTGTTTGATTCAGACATGTATTTATTGATTTAAACAGTTTGCAATCATGCTGGATGCTATAAAATTGTCTATTAGTTATGTATGAAACTATTTAACTTAATAAATACATGTCTTAATCTAAAAGTTTTTCATTAGTAATTAGTGGTTACGCTTTTTTTACGCTTGTGTGGCACATGATACACAGATGGGAACCCGGTCTAATGTGCCTGTCAATTGGCCTCGAAGACGGTGCCTTTTGACACCGAAATGTACCTGTCAACTGAGCACTAAGGTGGTGCAATTTAACGCCTTTCTATGACTTCCTGTGGGGCCACGACGGATAAAATTTGAATTAATCAATCAATGAGAATAATTTTAGTTACACTGCGTAACAAAAATATAACTTCTTTTAGAGTAACAAAATTATAACGACTGATTCCGGCAAGGGATACCAAAAAAATATAATTAAATCGAAAGTTTAAATCGGAACTTAACGTACAAGGAGAATTGAAGCTCCTTCCTTTTTTAACGCACTCTATTATGAAATCGGCATTATAAATCATAAAGCCTTTAAATATTAGATTAAAAAAAACTTTTAGAATTTTTATAATTTTTGTTGAACATTTTCACCTTCGAACTCTCTCTATATGAGTCTTTGGCCTTAAAAAAAGGACCTTAAAAGAATTAAAATATTCTACAAAATCATTCGCCAAATAATTTATTTGAATAGCAAAGCTTTTAATTTATTATAAACACAAGAAATTAGTCAAAATTTTAAAAATTAATTTAAGATTTAATTACGCACTTGTTTACAATTGCATTTTAGATGAGGATATACGAGTAGTTCAGCAGTTTTATGTAAAATATTTTAAAATGAAGAAAATTCTTGTGAAACATTTTATATGTTAAATGTATGTTATTATCAATTAAAGTTTTTTGCAATACATATTAATTAAATTTTGCAGCAATATAAATATAATAAAAAAAGTATCATTTAAGTTTTTGCACTTGAATTAATTGCATCAATTAATATTTTAAAGAATTTTTTTTTCTGTGAAAGCATATAATTTCAAATCAATCTCAATTCGTGAATAATTTGATATGCTGGCTGGTATGTATAAGTATATATTATACATCGATACAACACACACACTCACACACATTGCAGGGAAGATTTATCCGTTTATAAGACTAACAACTTTTGGCTGCTAGTCCTCTTGGCTTTTTCCATAAATAATCATTTGTAATTTTTGCAAAAAAAAAAAAAAATATATATATATATAGAAGAAAATAAATGGAAATTCGTTTGTTTTACTTGTTTTTTTTTCAATTTATTCATCTCAACTACCAGCCAACCAATAAAAAATTTTGATATGATGGAAGTTGGCAAGAAATAAGCAAATACACTTTAACAAGTAAATTGCTTTATATGTGTGTATAACATAAAAGAATTTTTAAGAAAAAATAAATCGAACGCTTGTGAGTTACATTTAGAATTTGAAGTAAATCCTTTAATCCACAACGAGAGTTCCATCAAACCAAACAACAATCATCATCAGGCATGCTGTATGTATGCATGTACTCGTATTTGAAGTCACACTCAGTCAATCACACACCTGAGTTGAGGATGTGTTTGTTTGGCGGGAGGAGTTGGGCGAAATAAATGAAATATTGTTGAATATTGCTTAAAACATTTACTACACACATTTAACATTACACATTACCAAAAAAAACCCAGTCAAGATGAAAATCATGATGATGGCGAAATGATGATTCTGGTGCTGGTGATTACTTAAGCATACAAAAAAAGAAAAACATATTTGAGGTAAAATGTTATTTTGATGTTTCTACACCCTGATAATGTTTCGTTGCTTGCAACCGTAACAAATTATTGAAAATGAAATTATTGCCTGGCAACTATACTATCCGTAAGAGAGAGAAACGAAAAATAATAAAAAGCAATTGGCAAAAAATCCTTACGACTTCCCCAGATAGATAGAACAAATAACCAACTAATGTGAAAATAATAATAATGGCAGACATCATCAAATTGATGCTCTGCACAAGTATCTAGTAAATTGAACATTTAAATTACTCATGGTCATAGACTTTCAAGTTAAAAGACAATAACCAACAGTGAGAGAAAATGGTGAAAAAAAGTACCAAAGTAATTTTCTAATATTTTCCTGATATTGAGGGTTAAATTCTTTAAGAAAAATAATAAAAATTTTAACACTTTTGTATGAAATAAATTCAAGGTGAAAATTCAAGTGAAACAGAAAATTATATAAGTGTGTGTATTAACTTTTGAAAAGTCTACAGCTGGTTCTAATTTAAAACGGTTGAAGTTCATCCGATTTTGCAAATTTTTGTGCCGAATCGGAATTATCCATTCGTTCATAATGAATCATGGTATCATGAGTTTTGTAACAATTACATATATCATTATCAAGGGAATCATGAATTAAATTCCTCGAAAAATTTCTCCATTTTCCAATTAGAATTTTTTCTTTTTCCCTATTCCCATCAAAAATTTTTGCTTGCTGGAAGCATTTTTGTAAGGGAGACCATGAAACGGAATCACTTGCAATTGCGCTTTTATAATGCATGATTTTTGTTCGCGATGAGCCACTTAGAAGCAATAGTAATAAATCATCCACCAAACGTATGCCTGTACTATACACATACATATATAATTGTGTACTGTTCGTGTACGATCGTAGAACATATTTTAATGGTCTCGCTTACATTAGTGCTTCTAGAGATGCAACGTATTGCTTCTGACAGCTTTTAGTGCTTCTAAAGCTATGTACAGACGATTGTCAGATCTTATAATATTATCAGATCTGGCAAAGTGCTGACAATGTACTGGCAATCGAAAATTGCCAGCACAATATTTCTTGTCAGTTCACACGGATGTCAGAAAATCTTACAATATATTGCTAGACGGTTGTATGACAATAAATTCATCTGACAAAATCGTCAGTAGAAAAATTGTCAGTTCACACGGTTGTCATATGAACAAATTGTTCGATCTGTTGTTATGCGTTGCCAGACTTAAACCATTTGTTGGAAATTGTTAAATATTTATCGTTTGTGGTTGTGTTTCATGTAAAAAGTGAAAGTACAAATTATTATGTACGATAAAGAAGCAATTGCAATGATTTTGTCTGCATATATTTTATTATAAACTTTTTCTTTAAAATCAAGCGTATGCAGTGTTGCCCATAAAAAGAATTATCTTACAATGACGCCATTGTCAGATGCATGAACTTCGCACATCTGACAATATTAAAATTTCTGACAAATATCTGGCAATAATTTTACAATGCGTTCACATGATTGTAAGATGTCTGACAATATGTTGTCAGTTGCTAGTCTTGCAATGGACTGACAATGCTTTTTCTGGCAACGTAGTCTGACAAAAATTGCCAGTTCACACGGTTGTAAGAAATTTTTAGCACATTTTACTGGCAATATTGTAAGATCTGACAATCGTCTGTACATAGCTTAAGTCTCGATAATTTTTTGCTGGGTTACTTGCTATTGTTTGAAATTGTTCCCCGGGAAAAATTCCTCGTGGAATTTTATTCATCATTGCCCGCTAAATATTAAAGAGCGATTACCCCTTGTAAATTATAACCGTATTGTAAAAATATATTTAATTATTTTTTTTAGCTAAAAGTATGTTTTTATTTATGTATGTAAGGGTATGTACAGACGATTGACAGATCTTACAATATTGTCAGATCTGGCAATGGGCTGACAATGTACTGGCAATCGAAAATTGCCAGCACAATATTCCTCGTCAGTTCACACGGTTGTCAGAAAATTTAACAATTTATTGCCAGACGGCTGTATGACAATAAATTCATCTGACAAAATCGTCAGTAAAAAAATTGCCAGTTCACAATGTACTGGCAATCGAAAATTGCCAGCACAATATTCCTCGTCAGTTCACACGGTTGTCAGAAAATTTTACAATTTATTGCCAGACGGCTGTATGACAATAAATTCATCTGACAAAATCGTCAGTAAAAAAATTGCCAGTTCACACGGTTGTCATATGCACAAGTTGTTAGATCTGTTGTTGTGCGTTGCCAGACTTAAAGCATTTGATAGAAATTGTTAAATATTTATCGTTTGTGTTTGTGTTAAATGTAAAAAGTGGAAGTATAAATTATTATGGACCATAAAGAAGCAATTGCAATAATTTTGTCTGCATATATTTTATTCTAAATTTTTTCCTTGAAATCAAGCGTGTGCAGTGTTGCCCATATAAAGAATTCTCTTACAATGACGCCATTGTCAGATGCATAAACTTCGCACATCTGATAATATTAAAATGTCTGACAAATATCTGGCAATAATTTTACAATGTGTTCACACGATTGTAAGATGTCTGACAATTTGTTGTCAGCTGCTAGTCTTGCAATGGACTGACAATGCTTTTTCTGGTAACGACGTCTGACAAAAATTGTCAGTTCACACGGTTGTAAGAAATTTTGTGCACATTTTACTGGCAATATTGTAAGATCTGACAACCGTCTGTACATAGCTTAAGTTTTAACATTATTGTATAGAATACTAAAATATAGTGGTTATCTTGCCAAGTAACCGGTTTCAAAAACGATTATTTGAACGATTTAGCATATAGCATTGATGAATTGAAAGGTTTTATTTAGCTATTTCGCACAAGATTTTTTAATTATTGCATAACTAATGAAAATAAAATAAAGAAACCGGTTACCAACTATATTATATAAATTTAAGCTTTTGTATTACAAAAAAAAAAATGGTTGTGACGCAATGTGGATACATTCAAACGTTTTTTTTTAAACAATTAAAATTTCGAAAATAGTCGATTACTTTGATCTAACTTGAGAGCAAAAATAATCAATGCATTGATTACATTACTTACACTAAATGGTTTCATAACTCAATTTGATTTTCTTATGTTATTCGTTTTTGTAACGTTTTTTGTTTAAGTTTCACACGATTACCTTCACTATATCATATTAAGTAAAATAACAAATGCTTTGTAACATATTCTTCTAGAAATCGAGTTGTTTTTTACATTTATTTTATTTTTAATTTCCAGTCTTTATTCCTTAAAAATTTATAAAGTAGACGATTCAATTTATTTTAATAATTAATCATGAAATATGAAATAATTTAAATATCGAAATCATTACCTAAAGGCCATGACTCACTATCCTAGACAATGATCTACGAAAAAATACAACCCTGATCTGATGAATTGTTATTGCCTTTTGAATATATTCATATACTCCATCATACCAGGGCTGTACTTTCTCAAAAATCGCACGATTGTGTATGATAGAGTAATGATAGAGCTTTAAATAGTAGCACAAACGATGCATTATTTTATTATAACGAAAATTTTGGAGTTTAAATGTTTCTCAAATATGTGCCTTGGAAGAACATGCACAAGCATGAATAAGCACGAAGCGCTAATCTCTAAATGCATTTTAAGTTTTAACTTAGTTTTTGTGTTCAGAGCTTTGATGTATTCGTAGAGGCTTGTGGCATTTTTTTGGGCATTATTTTTTGCCCTTTAAGCCTGGTACTCTTTTCAAAGTTGTGAAAAATTTTCAGCACCATTGATTATTTCGCGTGAAAAATTTGACATGTAGCGCAACTCGCGGTTTTTTTTAATAAATTTCTCGCTTTTATTGCTTGAAAGTATGCAACATTGATAGAATTCCGTGCGAAAAAAGCACTGCTCATGTTGTTTCGCAGCTAAACTAAAATGATGCCAGACTAATTTTGCATGGAGAGACATGATTTTACGTGTTTTTCACAACAAGAACAGAGTACTACTTTTGCGAATTTATTTCGCAAATATTTCATACCAAATACTTTTATATGTAGTTTGACAGCATTTCTCACGAAATTGTGAACAGAGTACCAGGCTTTAAAGAGAAATAAATAAATTTCATGTTCATTGGCAAGGGGATTTTTTTTTTTTTTTGGAGGGTGCCTTAAGCTGTTAAAGGCGCACAATTTCTTATATAATGCCCCGTAAAAGGGTTTTTTAACTAAAAAAATATGTTGCACTATTTTAGAAGTTAAAACTAAATACATAAAGTGAAACACTGCAGAAAAAATATTCATGTATATGTATTCGTAAGTGTAAAATAACCGGGATGTTATTATGTAATTCAATACGAAAAGAAAACTGTTCGAAATATTTCCATTCGATTTGGATTACATAATAATACCGCCTCTGCTGTCAGAAAAAAATTGCGAGTTTTATTTGATTTTCACATCAAATAAACTAACAGCTGATCATCATCTGTTGAGAGGATCACAGCTGGTATGAATTCACCTTGGTCTATAGTATAGAGTAAATGTTTTGGGCGAATATTTTTGCGGAACATTTTGAATTAGAAAAGTTACGAGATTTTGAATGTTTTACAAAATAAATCATCGAAGGATGTAACACAAAAAATTTCTGAGCATAACTTATATTTAAATATAAGCCTTAAGCTTAGTTTAGACGATATGTTGAATCAGCATACATATGTATGCTGTTACCCATATGAACAAAACTAGCAGCAAATGCCTATGCATATTTCATATGTTAGACGTTTATACGATATGTTGATAGTAGCAAATTTTTTAATGTCAACATATGTCAGCAAATGAAATTTCAACATATGACTCAGCATACGATTTTTGTGTCTATACGATATGTTGAATTTTATGTGGTGCTGTATATGCTGAATCGTATAAACATTTGTTTGTGAAATTAGTGAGTTTGACAATACTTTTTAATTATTCAACTTATTTACTTACAAGTATAATTTTTGCAATAAAATTTATTAAAATCAATAAAAAACATAAATAATGCCGCCAGAGGAAATATCACTGGCTATTGCTTGTACAGTTCTGTGAGTAACAAATATACGTACTTTCACATTTATACATATGTTCGCTTTTCACTCATCCGCTGTTCGTTCTCCTATAAAGTCCGCTATTTCGTGCCAAAGCATCGGGCGTTCTTCAACACCACAGATTAATTTTAATATGTCTTCGTGACACCACTCGCACACCACTTTTGGCCTTATTTGCGTGTAAGTTTTCCGGATCTTTTTTGCCGGCTGTTGCTGTTTAAATAGTTCGCATTCCTCGAATTATATGTCTAAAAATTCTGCCGTTGCATTAATTTCTTCTATTGAATCCACTTGTACATATGTGTAAAGATATATTTTATTGTAAAAAGCAGCAATAATAAAAAATAATAAAATATTGCAAAACTTACCAAATACAAAATCCAGATAAATTATGTTTTGTTTACTTCCGAACACATGTGCCGATTAATTTGAACGATGGCCGCCGGCGATAAAAAAACGGGTCAGTAATTGAAATCCAGCTGTGAGCCGTTAATCGATCGAATTGACGCTGAGTTCATATTATGCAAATCGTTTATTGTTTTTACATTTTTAGTTATTTTTGTTTGTGTGTTTGTGTGTGTTTGTAGGTACATATGCAACAAAAAGTCTATTTACATTTAAAAAACTATCGGCGGCTGGGCTTAGCCGTGCATATGCGCATATGCATACTAATTTGGCATATGCTGAAAACCTTGCATACACTTTTAAGCAAATAACATATCTGTCAGCATACGCCGGAAATTTATCAAGCAATAATAATATGCTGTTTACACGATATGCTAAAATTACCAACAAACGTTTCTTTTCATTGTTAACAAAGTCTTAACAAATGTTGTTAAACATACGTATGCTGAAAAAAATATGCGTTTAAACGATATGCAGGCACTTGTAACAAAATTGTCAGCATAAATATGCTGATTCAACATATCGTCTAAACTAAGCTTTAGACAGATTCATTTGCTCGCATTTTTTAAGGGAACAGAAGAGGCCCACTAGGAGAAAAATTAAATTAAATTAAATGCTTATGACTGTAATAATGTGAGGTAACCAAGACCCCTTTAAATGAGACTTAAACTGCAATTATTACATTCAGGGTTACCGTTCATACGACTAAAGTCGCAATTGGCCCTATTTTAGCGGTGTGCGACTTTTTGTGAGACTTTTTTTGATCACCGACTTTTGCGACTTTTTTCATTTTGTTGGGACTTTTTACAGCTTTTTAAAGATTCTCACACAAAACATTTGAATTGCAATTAATTAAAAATTTCCTTATTATTTTTATAAAAAAACCTTCAAAATTTAAAAGCAATTCTTGATTATTGTTCATTTGGAAGCACTTATTAATTGCAACCTTGCCACGTGTACAACGTATTTAAGAAATTTTTCGGAAATTTTCAGTAGAAGTTTCAAAGAATAGTTTTAGCAAAAAAATTTAAATTAATAAATATTGTGGTTTTTGGAGAGCTTATTGTAAAGAAATGGAATTTCAAAAAAGTAATATTTATGTTAAGAAAATATTGTTGGAGTACACATACATTCACCTAAAATATAAGTATGGCGCCAAGATCAAACGAATAGAATTAAAGTAAAAAGTACACTGGGCTTTATTTGAAAATGTTTGTCAAAAATATCTTAAGTTTAACTTTTTTTAGCTTGTTTTTTTAATGAATCCTACTCCTCTAAGTAAATTTGTTCAGTATACATAGATGAAAACATGTATAGAAGCACATATAATGGTACTGTATATGTTATGAAATATTCATTGTTTCAAATTATTTTTTTGTTGTGTTATGCTTTTTATTAACAATAAAAAGCTTTAAAAAAGATGTGCAACTTTTATTTTCTCAAACGACTTTTTTGTGCGACTTTATTTTTATAAAACGACCCTTTGTGCGACTTTTCAAAAATTTCCAACGGCAACCCTGATTACATTCACAGATATTGGGGATCTTATTGCGATTCGCATATTTATGCTTCGACTGCGATAACTTAGTTCTAGATTTAAGAAAAAATGTAGCGATATTCTTTAATCTATTACAAAAAAGTTGTAGTCGAAATACGCTAAGTACGATAAGTCCCGATCCAGACTTGCAATTTTTGTAGCAGCAACTTTTTATATTTTAGTGCAAAAGAGCGAGTGAGGAATACAAAAAGTGTATATGTATTACTATTTGAAAACTCTCACACATATTCAAGAATTGCTGCAACAAAAATTGGAAAAAATTATAATTTTTGTTCTACAGTAGTGCAATTGGTTTATTTAGGTACTTTTTTTTAAACAAAAAATTAACTTTATAATGGCACCAAAAATATATTTTCCCTCATATACACGGAACAAAGGAAAGCACATGCGAACGAACCTACTAAAAGCAAAAAACGAAAAATTAAAGAAAAACCAATTTTTTGTTATTTGATTTTATGACTTGACTTGAGGCTACTTGCTGGCTAGTAAATTGGCTTACAAGGGTTTTGTTAGGTTTGAATTTGTCTAAACAAATTGTAGTCATCCATTCAACATTAAGCTATACTGTCGCAATCTCGTATGTGAGTATCTTTTTAACAACGTGTTCTATTTAAACAACAGCAATTGTTTGTTTCTGGAGGTCAAAGCAGCAGCAGCAACAGCATCAGCATCATCATCAGCATGTTGCTGCACACCATCAAGCTTACATTCATCTTTCGCAAATAAATTCATTTATACACTCACATCATAGAAATGAAAGCTGGGCATAGAGAGAATAAAAGCCAGCAGGTAATCGTAACTAGTCGTCAGAAAGGCTTAGTTCTGTTATAGGTGCATTTTAAGTGGCCTAAGGGCCACTTTTATCAGCTCTAACTCTGGCTGTCTGCAATTACAATTTTATCAAAGTAATCTGCTTAGACTTGGGCTTTTTTTCTGGTTAAGGAAATGCTGTTGTTAGTAAAGCAAAACTGCAATGTTACAGTAACTAAAACGGAGACTAAGCATATAAGACCAAGAACCATAAAGTATAGGCATTTCATATGAATGTATATACTACATATACATAAATTAAGGAAACTTTATACTGAAGCAGTGAAAGCATTATATAATAATCTTGAAATATTTTTACTTAATTTAACATTTTTTTTACTAAATTTAATTTGAAATTAAAAGACGAAAGCAATATTTAAAATTTTTTAAGCAAACTATATTAAAAAAAAACATTAAAACCGGTTACTTTTTAAAGTAGTCTTACAAAATTCAAACAGGGTATCAACTCGACATTCTAATATTACGAAAACCTTTACAAACAAATTCATTACACCATTGCCAAAAGGCAAAACAATTATATTAAAATAATTTGAAACATAATGACACTTATTAAGGCTACCGTTCAAATCCCCCCAAATATTTAATTTTCTACTAAAATTATCCATGTTTAAACCAGTTACTCTTAAAAGTAACCATATGAAACTTCCACAAACATGGAAGGAATAAAAATCAAGTTCAATTGTAACACTATTTAGGTAATGTTACCGATATTTATATTATTTCATAATTCATGGTTAGATAATTACTAAAATAAATCTAATCGGTTACTTGTCAGCTATATATACATATAAACTGGAAATTAAGCAAGAAGTATATGTAAAAAAAATTACTAAGTTTGTTAGCAGAATTTGTAGCAAAGTATTTGTTATTTTACTTCATATGATATGAAAGTAACCGGTTACTTTTCAAGGTAGTCATATGAAACTTGGTCAAAAACCGTGTCAAAAAAGAAAAGTATAAGAAAATCTAATTGAGTTATGAAACCATTTAGTGTAATGTAGTCATTAAATTGAGAGTTTTTGCTTGCAAGTTAGAGAAAAGTAATCAATTATTTTCAAATCTTTTTTTTTTTTTTTAGAAAATTAAACAAAAGTACTCAGAGCTAACATTTAAAAGTAAACACATAACGTCACAAGTAATTTTTTTAGCGTTAGTAATAAAAAAAGAATGTAAGTGCAGTGAATATTTAATATAGTTGGTTGTGAGCAACCGGTTACTTTTTTATTTTCAACAGTTATGAAATAATTACAAAATCTAGTGCATAATAGCTAAATCAAAGCTTTCAAGTCATCGATATTTTATGCTAAATCGTTCAAGTACTCGTTTTCCAAACCGGTTACTTTGCTACATAACCACAATATTATAATATACTATACAATAAGGACTAAAGTAGTCTTAAAATTTACGAATGTACATAAATAAATACACAATTTGAACTTAAAAAAACTACAATATGTTTTACAATGCGGTTATTAGTTACAATGAGTACTCGCTTTTGAATATATAATGATATATGTTATTGTTCCAAAACTCTTGATGAAATTATTAAATATAAACGAATGGCTAATTTTTTAAATAAAAGCTGAAGTTTTTTTTTACAAAAGTTTCCAATTTATTAAAATCTTTTCACAAAAATATACATAAAAGTCATTCTTTCGGAATGACACTTTCATGCCTTTCGAGGAACATTATTAATCGCATTTTTTCTACTTCTTAGTAAAAGGTACCTAAAGATATGGCTTTTTTGGTGGTAATAATCCGTGAAATTTTTTATTCAGTTAGTGAATTTTCAAATAACTGATTACTTTTTTAAGTAACCGTAATTCGATGTTTGACATATTACTACAAACTCATAAAAGACCGTGATACACTATCATACAAAGTTGTGCGATCTACGAAAAATTACAGCCCTGGTATGTTGGAGTTTATGAAAATTTTCAAAAGACAATAACAATTCATGACACAAGGGTTATATTTTTTCGTAGATCGCACGACTTTGTATGATAGTGTACCATGGCTTTAAGCAGTAATAAGTCCAACAGCCCACATAATTAAATTATATGTTAAAAGCAGGTAACATACCACAATGAACCCAATTGGGTCTCCGGGTGGTGGTGCGGTATAGCACCACCCTTCCTAACCTATAAGCAGCGCAAGTTTTTTTTTTTGCCGTATGCCATTTTAGTCATATTAGCCGTTTCTTCAATTGTTGACATAAAAAGCCACCTTGACAAAAAATAAAATTTTTGCAACCTAGAAACAGCTATTTAAAAACAAAAAAAAACTTGTCCTGTTTATAAGTCATTTGTAGGGAATCTAATACGATTACAATTGCTTTGTATGGAATAATTCTCGTATGCAATTTTTTTTCGTTATGCAAAAGTATACTTATATACAAAACTATGCATTTATTCATGATTATATTTTTATTGTCTTTGCAATTTATTTTCTTGCTATTTTTAATAAATATTTATGTTGCTTAATTTCGCAACACGTTTTAAATAAATTTTAATATATTTATCAATTTCGTGTGTATTAGAGGCCTGTGTAAACAGTCTTGAAATGTAAAAACGTCATGATTTTTAAATGTATTCACGTCGCATGTATTATACTAAACCAATAATAAATGCTGTCGTACTATAAGCGAAGCACGGTGGATGTATTGGTGTATGTGTATACCAGTGTTAACAAGCGATGACGTCAAGACAGCTTGTCTGTAACAAACACTCAAAAGAAATACTGTTGATTAGTGTATGCTTGTTTTTTTCGAATTTTCTTCTTTATTTCCCATTCATTTTACATTTTCTTAAAAGTTCTTAAGAACTAACAATCGATATTATTTTCCTTACATACTATTTGTATTTTTCAAAGGCTTTTTCTCTCTTAATTAGATATAAGTAGCTTAGCTACATCGTCTTAGATATGTTTATCACTTAAAATAAAATCCCCAAAAAAGGTAGTAAAAGGGAAGACATTCGAAATTCTTACATACTAAACAAAAACACTTAAAAATAAAAACAAAAATAAAACATAAAACAGAATTCATATTAAAACACAAAACAAACAAAGCTTACTAGCTAAACATAGAAAATTATTTACAAAGGTAGAAAAATATATACAAAAGACACCAGACATTCACCCTTATTCTATTTGGCGTCGGCAACATCGTCATCAATTTTGAAACAACATCAATATAACACAACATCAATGCTAACTTTGTATTCCCTAACAGTGTTATGACGACGTTGCCTGTTTATCGATAAATACAATACACATATCCAATATTTGAGTCAGCTGGTTCATTTTGTTTACTATTTTTGGTAAAAGTATTTTTGAATAAGTAAAAGCTTTGTAAATAAATTAAAATAAAATGTTTTTCTTTACTATTGAGACGATGAAAAAAAAATTAATAGTGAAAATAAGATTTCTCAGACAAGTGATGCATTTGCCAGTTACCCAAGGAAAAGTAAGTGATAAGTTCTCTCATGTTTTTGGAAAATAATGGGTAATGTTCATCCTTTTAATATTTTACAAATATTTTCGGCTGAACAAAACATCATTTAGGAATGTATTGGATACAAAGAGCCTAACTTTTGAAACAAAAGGGATCAGATCAACGTTTATTGGAGCTTGGAGCTTCCTCCAAAGGTACTCAGTGCTAATTGTTTATATACCCCGCCTTTTTTTTAATTTAAACCTCAGTATACTTTCCCAACACACTATTTACCTTACATTTTGCCATCCACCACTAGTTCTAATTGGTGGACCGAGGGAATTTACTGCAGTCTCACTTTCTCACTGCACCTCGAAATTATTAGGAAACTACCCTTGAGGAATCCTCTAGCAAAAGAAGGACTTTTCCAACTCTTCCACAAGCTTTTCAAATTGGTTGGGGTTGGTAATTTTAATTTTGTCCATATTATATTTTTCACTTTTTTTAAGAACTTTTTTCAAATAAATATGTACATTTTTATATCTACTTATATTTCACTTTTTTACCATTTAAATTATTTTTCAAATTCGTTGAGGCATGCACACAACAGAACACGACATCAAAAACACTGACGACAAAATGAACGGCAACATCAACATCAATGTTTCTTTCAGAATACCAAACATATGCTGACAGTCATCGATAAATGGCAATACTATCTACGGGAATACCGATTTGATAAAAAACATTAAAAACGACGTCGTGTTATGTTGCCGACGCCAAATAGAATAAGGGTGATTATTGGGCGGTAATATACACCGTATTATTGATGTCCAGTGTATTGAGCCTCCGATGGTAAAATAGGTCTGCACCTTGATAGAGAAGACCAGCCTCATCAAGACCTAACAAATCTACAGGAGAAAAGTATCTAGTGTCCCCAAGGTTTACCAGATTGTCCGTCCTATCGAAACATTGCCTAATCAAACTGTTCTCTGAGGCACGTGCACTAACAAGAAACTTAATGGCGTTCCCTACCATATAAGTATCTATCTTCCCGAAGTCAATTGACTCATAAATAGACCGACACGATGGCCTACGCAAAACCCCGTCATGTCCCAACTGGGGTCTCAAGCCCAAGCAAGCTACCATGACAGTCCTTTCCCACCTCCTAAGCCTATCCATCTGGGATGATGAAATCCTAAACCAGATTGGAAAGGCGTATGAGATGATGGGTCGAATTACCTGTCGATACAAGAGTAGGCGAACCCTTCGGTCAAGGCCACCATTCCGTCTCAATATCCCCTGATACGCCGAATAGATTCTCTTACTACGTTCGAGAATGCCATCAATGTGCCGATGATATTCAAAGTTCTCATGAAATATCACCCCTAGGTATTTCATTCGGTCCGAATTCCTGATGACTCCTTCACCCATCCTAACAGTTGGCACATACTTTCTGCAATTACCGAATAGATATCTGCGCCTACCCTTAAACATCACGGCTACCGTCTTCTGCAAATTCAGATTAAGTCTCCATGTCGAAAAATATTTTCCAAGTACTGTCAAGTAGTTGTTCAGTCGTTCATTTGTCGTACTGGCCCTGGGACCCATAGACGCTATGAGAATATCGTCAGCGTATAGAAGAAGCATATCCCCCGTCCGAGGTTGCGGTATGTCAGAGACAGAAACATTATAAAGTACAGGAGCCAGTAGAGAGCCCTGTGGTACTCCTGCAGTGATCGGTCGCATGTTTGAAACCGTATTTCCAACACGCACCTTAAATGTGCGTTCCCTTAGGAAACTGGAAACTATCCGACTTATGGTCGTTCCAAATCCCATCTCCATAAGCTTATAGACAAGCCCATAATGCCAAACAGTATCGAAAGCCTTTGCAAAGTCAAGACTTACAGCCATCGTCGGGTATCTATTATTAAGCCCCCTTGCCCCCTTGTATGCTTGTTATTTTTCATATTGTACGTTTGAGTGTGTGTGTAATATGTAGATGGTAAGCTATTATGTGATTAACCGCATACAACTAATGTTAATGCATGTGTGTGCCTTTGCATGTGCGCAAAAAAATAAAAGATCATACACACATACATGCATGACGTTTGTACACGCGCTTATGCGTAGAAAGAAGCTAGTATCACAAATTCTTCCGTCTCGAAGTATTTTCTTCTTTACTCTTATACCTACAATACTCAAATAAATTTCTTGCAAACAGTGTTGTTAACGTTTGTTTTATAAGATTTCGCTGTAGCAAATCATTTGAAAAATCCCTCATGTCTTAAAAGTTCTTATAAGATATCTTGTGCAGGAGACTAGTGTGTATTTATTTCTTTAAATTATTTTAAAGCTCCTTTCTTTCCCCTGATTTAATAATTTTACAGTAAATGTGTATCATAATATTAAGACTCCAACTGTGTTGTCAACTTATTTATATTTGCTTATGAAAACAAATTGATTGACAGGCCAGCAGCCAGCAAATGCCAGCAGCAGGCAGCCTGTAATTGCAGTGTGACCGGCAGATTGCAACGTCAAGACAACACGGGACAAAACCAACATCTTTTAGATAAAAAAAAACAAACAAACTACATGCTGTGACATACTATGAAGTTGTTTGTTTTTTTTCCTTCTTTTTTTAATGAATCGCCCAGATAGTTAGGCACTAGCACAGTGGAAGCTTTAAAAAGCTGATAGTTGATATTTCAGGCAGAGGGAAGAAATTTTTACTATTGCTGCGGCTATCCTCTTTACATTTTTTGTATCTCTTTTGCAAAAAGTTGTTCTTCATTTTTTCGGTTGCAAGTATGTAAATGAAACTTAATGTGTGTGTTGCCTGCCATAATGCATTCATGCTGCATGTTAAAGCATGAAATTCAAAGTGGCAGAGGTATTTTTGGTTGTTAACGATAGTATATATATATATATTTTTTTTCATTAAACATAAGCTACGAGCATAAATTAAGAAACAAAAATATTATATTGCTTTACAGCCAAGCAATTCTCAAACATCCCTCGTTTTTTTATACATACATATATGCATATTTGTGTATGTAACAAGTGTGGCATGTTGTCATACTGGAATATTTGCATATATGCAAATGAGAAATTTTAAAATGGTGACATATACAAGCGCCTCTACTCACTTTATGGCCAGATAAGATTTCTGACTAGAGAAAAACTCTAAGGCATAGTGGGGCGTCACATGTTAAATGTAAAACCACAGAATTATGAATAAGAACTAAATACCGTGAGGAACATAATTTTGCTTATCAATAAACAATATTTCTAAGAAGATACATCCATACACAAAAAAAAATTCCTACACTAAACACGTTAATTTTTTTTTTGTAAGAGAAGTAACACTCAGGCAATTAATGCTTACTACTATTACTATGTGTTACCTTCTTTAGGAAAGGGATAGTGATAGAAGACGGTGGTGAAGGAAGAGATAGAGGAAAACTTCATTCTTTTACAACTTTGCTTTTTCACGTTTTTTTAATAATGCAGATTTGCAGCGCCTCTGGTGTCAATGAGGCATATTAGATTTTCAAAGCTGTGTATAGTAGCCATTTAATTGGTTATTTCAGTTAGCCGATGATTCTGCTACACAATACCGACATTAGGATTAGCATCTGCTGAATTCGGTATAGTTCAGTGACCAGTGACTATGCCTTCATCACTTAACTTTTCTACAACAACTAATAGAAAGTTACACTAATGCACATCAGAAAAATGGGTGGAGTTGTTATTTAATGACTGTCGGAGACCGGGCTCGAACTCAGGACCTTCGCCTTCGTAGTCAGCCAACACCACCCAGAAATCAATTAAAAATTGTATCGACTCAATTAAACTTTTCGTTAAATTAAATTTAAAAAACAAAGTTTAATAGACTCAATTACATTTTTAATTGATTTTCTTTTTATTTTTTTTTCAATTAAACGTGTTTATGGCAGAAATTTTTTTCTGTGTACGTCGAGTTAAATACATTGGCGCAAATTGATAGTCAAAATAAAGTAGACATGCTTTAAGAATTCAAAACCAGAACATATTTTCTATTTGGAAAAAATTCTTATTTTGAAATTTGATAAAAATATATTAACGAATAAAATTCCTAATGGAGCCTTACAAGCTGAAACTTTCAATGGAAACAACTGTTACACCTAATCTATTTTTTTTAATTTTACTAATATAAAATAGCATTATTTCTCCTTTTTAGAGCAGCCATATTTTTGCAAATAAATTTATCAACCACGTTTTTTTCTAAAAAGACCCACTGTGCATATGTAAACAGAAAAGAAACTCAGACGTACATACATATTTAGAGTCTAGTTTTTCCTTAAAAAAAACATACACAAGTATTTTTTTAATAAATCTAGTTTGGTTTTCCTACTTTTAAGAATAATTTGAATATTTAAAACGCCGCATTTGAAAAACGAACATTTCATTAAAGTGTTTTTCATAAACATGCAATTAATGTTTGCACTTAAAAAAATATTTTATTAAAACTGAATATTGAAAAGCTTTTTGGTGACCATATAAGGGGGTTGAATAATGGCTTAAGGAAACTTGTATTTTTTTTATAACGACCAATTTAAATTAAGCAGCAGTTTTTCTAGCCGGTTTTTTAATTTTGTTAGACTTTTTCAAACGTGCCAAATTGCCAATAAAAAAGCTTATGCAACATATTGCAAAAAAAAAAAGAGAATGAAAACATAAACAAGGCATGAGTATATAAAATTTTTAATGGCGTTTTTAATTAGTGATAAAAATCTGTTAAACACAGACAGGAGTGAGTGGAAACGTTTATAACACTTTTGATAAATTCGCAGATATAATTTTATATCTTTGTTTACAAGAGAAAGGGCAATTTTTTGAAAATAGTGAACCCAACCAGTGAAATAATAGTGATTGATCACGATTACTCACTTTGTACAGTACTTGCCTTATAACTGATATCCGCTTAATTTGATTAACCGCTTAATTATTCAATAAGCAAGGGATTGCGTAAGTGCATGATTTACGTAGTTAATTGCACCAAAAACCATGCGTATTTGAAAAGCGGAAATTACTGTATGGCTCTCGCAGCTTTTATGGGAGCAACGCTAAATATAATTTCAACACATAACATAACATTTGAGTAACATTAATTATGTTTGCTATTTTTAGAAACGAGATCATCACATGCTTATTTAATTGTAAAGAGAAGGGAATGACATTACGTTTGAAATTCACAGATTTGCGCCTTTATGTTCAAGATAACTTTACGAATTCCATCTTTGAGGCCTTGAATCAATTAAGGGCCATTGGTATACACCGCTTCAAAGAAATAAAGTCTAAAGGTGTTAAATTACAAGATCTCTCTACGAGAAATCACACTATCACGAAAATATTCAAGCAAAGGGGCGATGGTATCGTTACTTGTGTGGAACGTAGAGCCATCTTGCTGAGCTTAAAAGCTCTAGGTAAATCTTTTTGCAAAATACGGGGGTATAATGTTTATTTCTGAAATGCCCAATGCCACAGATCGAGGAAAAATTAAAAATCCTGGCTTTTTCTCAACACTATGCGCATGTGAGCGACGGGCACGAGTTCGATTCTTTAAATCAGTAGCTTATCCCAACAGCTCAAATTTTTCCATCAGTTTTCCAATTGCTGCTTAAGATCCAAAAATGCTTTTGTTTTGCGAACTGTTAACGCGAAATTTTCACAATTTTGGTAGTGAATTTCAATACATTGTTGAAGCGTATATCATTCCATTTTTAACCGACTTCAAAATTCGTTTCTATTTTTTTTGGCACTGTTACTTCATAACTCGGTATATTTTTTTGACCGATTTTAAAAAATCTTTTTTTGTCTAAGAGGGCATAGCTTCCTATTGTTCCCATTGTAAAACAAATTAGGCGGAGGCACACCCACAATTTTTTATTTCATTTTATGATATTCTACTTATTTGATTGCTGCGAAACTTAGCAAACACCCTTGGTTTTTGCAATTGCACAATTTTAAAGTTGAAAAAATAGGCGGGGATACGCCCATTAAAATTTATTATTATATTTTACGTGGTTGTATTTAACCGATTTTTACGAAACTTGCCACACACCTTGAGCTCAAAAATAGACACAATCTTCTATTTGAAATAATAGGCGGAGTCACGCCCATTAAAATTTCATATTTTATTTTAAGTGGTTCTACTGTACCGATTAAAAAAAAATTTAAAACACACCATGCGCTCTGAAAAATACAAAATTTTGCATTTAAAAAATTATGGGCGGAGGTACGCCCATTAAAATTTAATTTAATATCCAATAAATTTTTTATCAGATCTTTGCATTGAAGTCGGTTTTTTTAGCAGAATTATTATTAATTTATTTGTTTGCCATCTGTAAAGTAGTTTTGGGTTGGGTCATGACATGTGGCAAACTGGCTGGCTATTCTAAATTAAAACGTCTTATTGGAACACCCCTGTTATAGTAAAAAATACTGCGTTTATCACTTGACCTACAGTCTACTCTCGATAATTTGACACACGTTTAATTGAGATTTTACTTATTTCTTTGAAATAAGTTCAGTAAATGTTAAAAGAGTTACTTTAATATGTGAATAATTGAATGGTATCTTCTACAAAAGAAAGTTTTCAAGTCATGGAAAAAATTTATGAAATTTCGAAACTTGGAAACTTTAAACAAACTTTCATTAAGTACAAAATTTCTACATTTTTCTTGGCAAGACATTTAATATTCTTGTATTTTTAACTCTATTTAGGAATTTGAAATTTTTTTCTCTGGTCTCTTCAGTTCCAAACTATCAGGAGTTAATGTTGATAAGAAGTATTGATTACACATAAATACCCATTTTTTTGGCATGTAAACACCAAAGCAAAAAAAGAAACATTTTAAATATATTACTGAAGTTAAGCATATTTTTTATGATTTATAAAAAAGCTATAAAAGGTCGAACTAAATTTTAAGAAATATTTTAAATAAACTTTACAACAGTTTAAAAAACGTAGCACCCTCACTCACTATTTTCTTTGCTATAATTTAATATTATTTCTAAAAATTTTATGTTTTCTCTTAAAATTTTATGTTTTACAATTTTTTAAACGTTTGAATCTTTTTTTATAAATTAAAATCTAGTACATTACTTTCCAATTATCCCATAATTTATTGGTGAGAGAATGTTAAAAATGTAATAAAAAATCAAACTTATAACATCGAAAAGAATGTGCGAGTGACTTCAAAAACAATACCACACAATTTGTCTATTTGAATACATTTTTTGCTCCATAAAAAAGCCGGGAAACAACAAACAAATAAACAACATGCAAAATATAAAGCAATCTATACAGTTTATTTTTGAAAAATAAAACAAATTTGCATATTTTTATTTTGCATACAAATAGAAAAAAGCTGTATTGCGTTCGCTTCTTTTTTTTTACCAATTTTGCGATTTTTCTCTTTTTTTATTTTATGTATTTGTTTCGCAGTGAAAATGTTTGTATATAAAAGTCAGTGTGTAGCAGCAGAAATAACCTCAACATGGCCATAAAAATGAACATAAAAAATATATTTGCAAGAGACAAAAAAAAAAAAAAAAAAAAAAAAAAAAAACGGAAAATAATAACGAAATATGGCGTTTTCAAATATCATCAGGGTGCCTGGAAGCCTACATTAATGCTTTCTATTCCCATTTTCCTTCCTCCTCACACATACACACACACACACGCAAAAACATACTAGTATACAATCCTGTGCAAAAGCAACAAAAAGCCTTTGTGTTCTGTATATAAATTTCTATAAAAATACTTATGTATATTAAGGCATATAATTTGTTTTAACTGAACACAATATGAAAGCTTCACTAACACCCACAAACATGTCTCCTCATAAATATCAAATATGTACCCAACGAACGCAAGTTCAAATGCTTGCTTGAAATACAACAATTATTTAACATTTGATAACTACACGTTATGCGAGATTACGTTAAAACAAAGGAATCAGGGTAAAATTTAAGGTAAAACTAATTTTCATTTGAGATTGAATGAATGCTTGTTGTTGCATACAGTATAATCCCGATAATTTGACTATAGTAATTATTATTTTTAATTTTATTATTCTCAGAATAAATATTCCACAATTGAAATAAAAAATTATGTAATTTTATGCTCTAGTTAACGTCAAGTTTTTTTTCTTTTATATCATCAAGAGTCTACTGTATCACTTTCAGTCTTAAGCAAGAGCTAATTGCTTTATTTATGACACAACACAAAAATATAAATACGTTTTAGAAACTGGTTCTGGTAGGCGAGAAGAAAAAAAAAATATACATACGTACATAAGGAGACAAGAAGTACGTGACATATAAAATTATATTTTAATGGGCGTGCCTCCGCCAATTTTTTAAATGCAAGATTGTATATTTTTCAGATCTCAGGTTTCGTATTAAGTCTTGTAAATATAGGTAAAGTAGAACCACTTAAAATAAAATATTAAATTTTAATGTATGTAGTAGTATTGTGTCTATTTTAGAGCTAAGGTAAGTTTGGTAAAAATCAGTTAAGTAGAACTACGTGAAATATTATAGTAAATTTTAACCCCGGGGCCCTTTTTTCAACTTTCAAATTGTGTAATTGCAAGAATCAAAGGGGTTTTATAGGTTTTGCAGCAATCAAATAAGTAGAATATCATAAAATTAATTAAAAAAATTTTTGGGCGTATATCCGCCTACTTTTTTACAATGGGACAAATGGGAAGCTATACCCTCCCTCTCAGACAAAGAAAGAATTTTTACAATTGGTCTAAAATATACCAAGTTATGAAGTAACACAAAAAAAAATGGAGACGGATTGTTACCTCCTCCTCTTTTAAAGTCGGTTAAAAAGGCATTAACGAGGGTGGAACAGTACAGCAAGCTATTCAAATGTTGCATTTTATTTATGTTTTAAGCAAAATCGTGTCAGTAAGTTTTCTGGTAACATTTTAATCCTCTAACTCTTTCCATACGGGTCTTATCATCCCTTATTTAAAAAAAAAGATGGATCCTTAACGAATTAAAAAAAAATGTTCTAAAAAATATGTGGATTATGAGGATTAATTATGCATAATTAACTTAAAAATTCTATTTTTTGAGTTATGACGTTGCTTGAGTAAATAAGCGATATATTTCAGTTTAGTTTTTGGCGTGTTTTACATCAAATCTATAGCCCAATTCACAGTCTTGTGCAAATGGTCTTGCATCGTTGCATGTGCAAAATGGTATAGTATATTGATACTCACCACTAAGAATAGTTAAGTGGTGAGTAGAATATATTACACAATTTTGCATATGCAACGATGCAAGACCATTTGCACAAGATTGTGAATTGGGCTTATGTGCTTGCTGGGTATGTATGTACTTTAAATTGTTTCTATGTGTGTTTATGTTTATGCTTTTTAATTTGTGTGGGAGTCTAGTCTTGTCTGGAAGAGAAGAGTGCGTGTGTACTCAGATTTAATGTTAGACTATTAAATGAGTTAATACTAGTATATGCACATATGTATGTATGTATGTATGTCGTGATAACTGGTTGATTGAATAAAGCACAGATATGGAAAATTTAGTAGCAATGTGCTATTGCCTTTATCTTTTCTAAACTAGAGGTCTGGCTCACGATGTCGACAAGCAACTTTCCATCGCTTATTTCTATTGAAAACAAAAAAATTTTCTTCTTTTGTTCTTTTTTTCTTGTCGACATCGTGTACCAGGCCGTAAATCTCGCTTAAACAAAAGGGTGAGTTCGAAAAAAATTATTTTTTAACATTTTTAATTCCTGACTTTTTAAATCAAATTGGTTAGCGAAAAATATTTTATTTTATTTAAAGATTTTTTGAAATGTGGTTGAAGTCTACTGAGGAGTTGCTTGAGCAGCCACGAAATCTAGACGTGCTTTACCAACAATAAATCAATTTTTTTTTTAAAAATGAGTTTTGATATTTCTTTTAGAAATTTAATTTTTTTTAAATACTTGCTCCTGAGAAAAAAAAGCTTTAACGTAAAAAATTTTTAGATTCTATTTTCATTTAAGAATTATGTGCTTGTACATAATTTTTTATAAGAGATTTATTGGCTTTTGAATTTTTTTAAAATAATTTTCCATTGAAGATAAATCAAACCTTTGTGTTTGCTGGGTAAGCATTTTTTAGATTCTTTTTTCATATAAGAAGTATGTGGTTGTGCATAATTTTTTATATGAAATTTATTAGCTTTTGATTTTTTTATTCATTTAATATTTAAGATAAATCAAACCGTTGTGTTTGCTGGGTTAACGAATATCTTTGCGTATGTTTCTCAATACACGCACACAAAAGTTTGTTATTCAGGAGTGTGTATTATCACATGTGTATTTATTTTATTCTATTGTATTTATACAAGAATGATGACACTGGCAAAAGATAGTCCTAAATCGTTATTAAGATTTTTATGTTCGTGTAGTTGTTTTCATTTTTTTTTTTTGCCATTTCATACACGTTTTGTAGGTTCCTTCTTTTGTCTATTCTGTTAAAATAGTGATTTATGCGTGTGACGGAATCATTGTTTCCTACAATTTTTGCCATTAACATACCAACTCCCTCCCATACGCATGTAAAGGATTTGTTTGTTTGCATGTGTGTGAGAGTGTACGTGTGTGGGTGTGTGCGTGCGTGTGTGTATGCGAGAGTGGATTGTGATTTCGATACGCTTATTTTCGGTTTTATATAACATGTTTAAACAAACCATTTTTTCCCATAAATTACGAGTATTGTGGTTGGTTTTTTTTTTAGAGCAAGATTCACAGTATTTTATACATATTTTACATGTTTAGAAAAGTAACATATACAATCCTACATTTATGAATGATTTACTTGTTTACTGGTTTGGTGATTGTTTTGTCTTTCTCAAATATAAATCTTATGAAAATGTGCAAATTGATTTTTTTTTGCACCCACTCACTCGTTGGCTTTTAAATGTAGGGGAAAATAAATTTCATGTTTATATTGCAATTGCTTTCAATAAAGCTTAATCCTTCAATGAAAAACAAACTGAAATGGATTGTTATCACTTGGTTGAATTTGTTGGGAAGTGAATTATTTGAAGGTTAAAGGGGTAGATATGAAGTTCTTAGAGAATTTCCTTACAAGCATTAAGATAAAAGTAACAAAATTTGAAGTTTTGACATTTAATAAACTAAAAATATATTAAAAAAATAAATTTAAATTAGAATTTTTTTTAATAGGACCAGCACTCAGGGGATAACCCCTACTCATGCAATGCATTGGCAATAAAAAAATATTTGATTGAGTAGCAGATTATTAGTTAACGAAATGGTTTTAAACATTATTATTATTATTAAGTTTTGGCACTTATTTTGCAAAACGCAAAGCTAAGCGATAAGAAATTTTATATGGAGTTTATAAAATGAGGCCCTAAATATATTTTTATTGCCCTCACAACGATTGTTAATTGACAATTTTTTTTTACATTTTTAATTGAATTAATTAAATTTTTAATTGAAACAATTAGTTAACAAGTTTGTGTTGGCAATAAAAAAATTAATTGATTTCAAACATCAAACAATTAGCATCAACAAGCATGAAAACAAAATCATTGCCTACTTCAAGGCTGGCATTAAATTATTCATTTTTAGATTGCACAGAATATTAAAACTACATTAAGCAAACTGATAAACAAAAAAACAAAAAAAATTAACTGCAAACTCTATTTTTGCTTATAAGCAAATAGAAAAAAAAATTATAGTTCCAGTTATTTTTATTAAATGACCAAGCAAAACAAAAGGAACACATTTAAAACAAACTGGCTGGTAATAAGATAAATACTATTATATTAATTAAAATGAAAAATCCCTAAAACTTAAGAGGAGTGTAAAATAGAGAATGTTGCAAAATTAAGGTGACCATATAAAAAATTTGGTTTTACATACAAATAATAATTAAACTTTGACCAATTATTTCTGAAAATTATTTTTAAAATACAAAAAAAAAAAAAAAATATTATATCATAAAACAAATCAAATTTTAAAAAATCAAGGTTAATGAAAATTTTTTATTTAGTACAGCTTTAATACTATTTTGCTTAATTTTTCAGCATCAATTATTGTAAATATTTTCTTAAAATTTGAGATGTTCAAATAAATTGCTCAAGACTTTATTGAGAAAATTAATTTGGTACAGTTTTTAATAGTATTTTGCTTGCCTTTCTATTTTTCGTTTATACGACATTTACATCTGCGAAAAATATAGGAGATTGAAATCTTCATATAAACCTATACCGTTTGCGCAAAGTTTTTCTTTTGACATTCATCCACAGTTCGTATCCAAAACAAAAACCATTGACTCATTTGTTTCCTTAAACTAGAACCAAACAACTGCAATTTACTCAAACCCATAACACAAACAAACCTATGATCAAACCCATTTAAATTAGAGATGTGCAAATGTCGTGATTTTATCGTGTCACACGTGAATCACGCGATTCGTGATCAAATAATATAACTAATCACGCGTGAGTGCGTGAGTGTGACTGAAAAAAATTTACTCGTGCGTGATCCTGCGTGAGCTTTTTTTAATAATCACGCACGAATTCTCACGCTCTCACGAGATAACATTCCTGCATAGGTACATATGTAACTGTATTCAATCATTTGAAATAAATTATTTTATAATAATAAATGCATATTTGTATAGTAATATGTATGGTAGTATGAGCTTACAAACATAATCACCCTTATCGGGAATAAAAGGCGAACAGTTTTTTCACGTGAAATATTTCCCTTTAACAAAAAAATGGTGAACAAAATAAGAAAATAGTATACTAACACAACAACAACGCAAACATTGGCAATCACAATTTTAGGGAAAGGGAACACTTTTCACGTGAACTTTTATTCCCGATAAGGGTGAATGAATACCCCCAAAACAAAATGTTTCGACTTTTTCTGAAGTCAGACTTGTCGTACCGAATTCGTTAAGACATTTCGGTAGTTTCTCTGAACAATTTTTTTTAAACATTAAAACTTTGATTTTTGAGTACATAAGTAAAAGTCTGTAAGTAAGTTTGTAAGTATGTATGTATATTTCTTAGATACCCTGTAGGAAGTATCAATTGAGAAACACTACTGATTCAACAGTGCCTTTGTCAACAATACTACTGACGAATTGTACCGCAGAAAATGTTTTTTGCTTTATTGGCCGTCCATATATTACGTAACGCTATAGAGGGGAGGGGTGGGGTTCGAGTTTTGTTATGATTTGTTTTTTTTTTAGGAGTAAGTTTTTTTTTTAAACACAAACACAATTCGCAAAGCGATTAGCTTGTCTGGTGGGGGGAGTCTTTGTTACGTAACAGAAAAATTTTTTAGTAATTTCTATGTTTTCTTATTTAATATGCTTTTCTCATTTATTTGATTATCATTTATTTAATTGATCATACGTCTTACCTTCACATTTATATTATGTATGTATACATACATACATGTGCGGAATGTAAATTTTTGATATACTAGAATTCGAATTCGAATATTTCAAATGATATCCGCGAATACGAATATTTAAAACTATATTAAATTAACTTTGCTTTATTTTAATTTACATTGTAAATTTTACATAAACACGAGCATACATACATACATAGATATGTATATACATATGTATATCTAAGAACCTATTTTTCAACCCAAAAAACATGAAAATTATATTATACATATACTTTTTCGTGAGCGTGCGTGATCGTGATAAGTTGTAAAGCACTCGTGCGTGATTAAAAATATTTTATTCGTGAGCGTGCGTGATCGTGAAAATTTTCAAAATCATTCGTGCGTGAAAGTGCGTGAGTAAAACATTTTTCTGCGTGAGCGTGCGTGTCGTGAGTCAGAAAACACTCACGTGCACATCTCTAATTTAAATTACATGGATTTCATTATTGGTTTGTGTCAAAAACGAGCTACTGAATGAGTTCGATACAAGTCTAATATCGGTTTAATTTTTAGTAAAATCACTAGAATTCTGTTTTGTAATGGAAATTTACTCGAAATGTACTAGATTTTCCTCAAAATCTCATAAGTCCTAGATTTAGTAAAGCACTATTAAGCTTTCATGAACTTGAAAAATATGTATTTAATATCTTAAAATATATTTTTTTTCTTCTTCAAAATTAGGAAAATATTAAATTAGATTTTATTTATTTAAATGTACTTGTCAATTTTTATTTAGCGCTTTCAGTTACTTTCTTTTGGTTCCTTTAAATCCCAAGCGGCCAGCTTAATTATAGTTTTCCAACATTTTTTCCAACATGTCCTGTTTTATTTATTGCCATTGAATAAAACCAAAAAGTGCCTCGACTAAGCACAGATAGACACAATGCCATTATTTTATATGCACTTGCAACAGTCAAACACTAGCACATACACTCTTAATGACAACTACACATACACCCACACACAGGACACTTATACAAACCAATACAAAATGCTGGTAGAGCAACACCGTGGAGATGTGTCACACCAAAAGAATCCCAATAAAAGGACGAATTAAAAAAAATAGCACCAGTTGAACTACAAATAAAAAATGAGACACAATGGCGGGTGGACAGAATGCAAGGAACGCTCAAAACACAAACACCAACAGAAAAACACACACACACACACAATAACACACAGCCCGATAAAGTATACGTAGACATAAAGCAAATTGCAAATAAAGGAAGTTTACCCTGCACATACTAAAGAGAGTAAAAACGGATAGAAAAATTGCACAGTGGCATAAAATTAGAGGATGTGTTTTTATAAAAAAAGACACACACACACACATACAAACTCAGTTGCATTTTTACACACACATGAATACATACATACATGTGCATCAAACATGGTGCCATATTAAATTGATGATGGTCTGCCTGATGCTTGATGACAATAAATCTAAAAATTTCTTTTTTTTTTTAATTTTTTTTCAACAGAACAGAAATTAATAAAAGTTTTCTAAAAAAATAAGTTACATAAAAAACTATTTAATAAAAGTGTGAAATTTCGTTGACGGAACTCTTCCGAAGGATGCAAAACGAGAAACTAAAACAAAACCCTGCTCAAATATTGAATATTTAAATGAATTGAATATTTAATGAGATTGACAACAATGTTTCTTTTCTTTTTCATCTCTTTGCTTTAGTATTTTATTATTGGACTTTGGTGAAGTGTTAGAAAGACATTAAAGTAATAAAAAAAGATGGTTTAATTAAAAATGTTAGGAAATGTTTCCTACAAACAGAATAAAAAAAAAAGTTTTGTGTGTTTAATTTATTTAACCCATGTGGGGACCACAATGTGTATACATTAGAATACTGCGCGAGCTGGCCGATAGATTTTTCATGCTTTTCATACTTGTTAGTTAACTCACTTTTATTTTGCGAGGAATAAATAAAAATCAAGTAATAATGCTTAAAAAGTAGTTTTTAAAATAGAACTTGTAACCGTTACGGTCCATGAATTCAAAAAAGAGAAAGTTCTGTGAAGCATTCCTGCCGGAAGCTAACTATTTCGCAACTAGTGCTGACTGACACTTGGATTACTTTTCAATGCAATCAACTGACTATTTTAACATTTGCGATGTCCTAGGCAGTAGTTAATTGTCTCACTTTTCATTACTTTTCAACTAACTTAAATCTGATTTTTTTTAAGTCACCTGGTAGTCAGCACATTAAAAAAATTCTGGGGGTTCGAACTGTGTATCATCACATGTTGTATAGTCAACGCGCTACTACCCAGCTAAGGTACCATCTAAAATAATAAAAACAAAGTGTAACTATAAAATTGAAATGAGTTTCCAAGTTGCTGAGAGTAAATTTGTTAGCTCTCACCAAATCCGTTTACGTACTCAACTTCAGAATAAATTTCGGGTTAAGCTTAAATTAGACGTGACATAGCCATAATGCCATAGCCATAACCAAACCAAAATTCAATTGGTTTCTATGGTGAGAGTTATGGCGTTATGGCGAGTCACCTATAATCAAATACAGTGTTGCCCATTAGTTTGGTTCGAACGGCTGTTTTCTATGGCTATGGTTATGTCACGTCTGATTGAGCCTTTAGTTCTGGATGACATTGTAGTTAGCTTTTAGTTAGTCTTAGAAAAGTTCACTAAAAAGTTAGTGATGTGCTGTGATGCTTACACATACATACATACATATATAAAAATTAAGCTATTCCAAAGATTTAAATTCAAAATTTCTAGAATAATAATTTTAAAATAATTTTTAACTCGCTAAACACGTTTTGTGTTAAACACAAAAATAATAACATGGAAAAATTTTAATATGAAAAAAAAAATTGAGTATTAATAAACGTCAGGCGCCATAAACAAATCATATAAACAATAAAAAAATCTAAATAAAACAATAAAAAAACAAGACAAACTTCCACGAATGAAACAAAAGTTTGTAGCCAGCAAAAGTGCTGGGGATTATGTGACAGTAATAAAAAAAAAGTTTTTAATAACAAAAATTCTAATTCAATTTGAATGCAAGGGTGATTTATACACAACAAATAAAAAATTAATTTTTTATTATTATATTTTTAATTTTTATGAGAAATAAATCATGTTCTTAATTGAAGTTGAATTGAAGTTGTCATGCAACTATTTAATTATCTTAAGCACTTTATATATCTGTGGCAAAAAAGAAAAAGTGCTTAAGTCGAGATAAGCTGATTTTGAGTTAAAGTGAGGAGATCACTTTTAAGCTTTCAAATCGATTTTCAGAAATTTATTTGTTTTCCAGTTAAATGGGGGAAATTCTCTGTTAACCTTTATTTTTTTTTTTTAAGCAAACATCGTTCTACACACTACAAGCAATACATTTAAGTTGAAATATACCAAAGTATAACCAAAATTAAACTATTATTCCAAATTAGATTAGAAGTCTAAAAACGATAAGCCGCAATTGATTTTGTTATAACTTCTTGAAAAATCGCAAAAAATAAATTGAGATTTTGTGCAGGGGTACTTTCAAATATGCAGATTACGGCGGTAACATTAACTCGAAATCAGCTTATCTCGACTTAAGCACTTTTTTCCTTTTGGCCACAGAAATATTTTAATTGACATTCAACATTTTTCTAAAACACTTCAATTATTTGAAAATTGTTTCAATTAATGAAACACTCTGTAGCCTGCCAGATGGCTGAAAGGTGTTGTTACTTAATAAAGAAAATTTTAAAAATAATTTCTGCTACCTTCTTGCTCACTCTTCTCATATAAAAGAAAAATATAAGAAATCATGAGGAAATCTGGCTAGAAAAGTGTAGACACCAAAATATAAAGAGACTGTTAAGTTGTTAATTTTACGCTTCAGCTAAGCTAAATTAATGAAAATCTTAAGAAAATTTCAAAGCAGAAAAAGATTAAGAATACATATTTATGTCTCTAAAAACAATACAACATTTCTATTAAATATTAGAACTTTTCATATTTGCTTTTCCTTAATTGAATACGAGCATTTAAATAGATTAATTTTTTTGAGTTGTAAAAAAATTATTTTTATTAGTCTGTCAATGTTTTATTATGATGTTGTTAAAATTATATGCATATTTTATTGAATATATAATTTATTAAGCTTATTAAAAGTCACTAATTTGTTTAATAAACAAAGAGAAAAAATGTTATAAAATAAACATGAGACAAACAAGATGTGTCGTCGATTGCATTTTAAACAAAGGGGTTAAAAATATGAGTATTAATATTAAGACGGATGAAGATCGTAAAACTTGCTGACAAAAAAATATAAATAAACTATAAATATTGAATATTAAAAGCTAGAAAGAAACTAATAAAACAATCTCTTTTTTTATTAGTCGTTTTTTTTCCACCAAAGTAGTTTAAATGGAGTAGAAATATCAAGAGTTTATAAGGATTCTTCGGTGTTTTCAGTATAAAGACGCTGCACAGTGATTCGTAAGCCAAAAAAGGGGTAAAAATATATATCTTCTAAACTTTAAGAAACCGTTTAGATTTGTAAGAGTTAGGAGCTACGAAAAGTTTCCATAGCGCAATGTGATCAATTTCGACAACCTGTACTACAGATTTCAGTACAACAGGGTGTCCACAAAATTAATTTTTAAAAAGCTTAAATTGTTTTCTACCTTTTTTTATACCAAAAGTTTATAAGGATTCTTCGGTGTTTTCAGTATAAAGACGCTGCACAGTGATTCGTAAGCCAAAAAAAGGGGTAAAATTATATATCTTCTAAACTTTAAGAAACCGTTTAGATTTGTAAGAGTTAGGAGCTACGAAAAGTTTCCATAATAACGCAAGGTGGTCAATTTTGACACCCTGTACTTCAGATTACATTATAACAGGGTGTCTAAAAAAATAATTTTTAAAAAGCTTAATTTTTTTTCTACCTTTTTTTATACATCATTTGATATATGCACCACTTTTTTAGAAGATATACACTCAGGGAAAAGCTGCAACTTAAAAACAAGAACGCGGTCACATTAATTCAATAATTTTCAATATAATAGAAAATGTATTTTAAGATATGCACTAAAATTAATAAAATTAATAAATTAATACTGTAAATTAACATTTTTCCATGTTGATATGAGAAATTTCAATATGACTAGACTTTCGTTAATGTTTCTTATTAATTCAATTTGGGTTTTATCGATTTTAAGCTGTTTTTTCTCTGGGTGTACATATACGAGTATTTATTGCCACTTTTTTTTTAGCTTAGGAACCACTGTGCTCTAGTTAATGTGGGAAGCAAAAGTTTTTTATTACATATTAATAAAAGACTCAAAAAAATTTTACATGGATACAGCGCGTATAGCATATGTATATATAAATAAAAAAGTTTTTTAAAGAAAAAAAATTTAAATTTTTCTAGGAAAATTTATTAATAAAATTTTTTTTAAACAAATATTGGGATTTTTAAAATTTTTTTATTATTTATTGTGCAACGTTGAATAGTATAAATATATTCAAAGCATTGACCATCGGCAGCTATGACCTTTTCCCATTTTTGTGGCATCGAACGAATTTCGGATATCTGGTTCCGAAGTGAAGCATTTTCTAGTGAAAGTGTTTTGCATCGATTGGAAAAAAATATTATAATCTTATGGGACAGGACCTGCACTATAAGGCGGATAAGTAAAAACTTTCCAACAACTATGTCCTAACTAATTTTCAACTATTCTGGCAACATGCGACCGAGCGTTGTCATTATTAAATCTGTGGCAAAAAAGAAAAAGTGCTTAAGTCGAGACTAAACATAAAATTTATTAGTAACGAAAATTCTTACCATCCCATTAGGAATATCGTCGGCTTAGAGTGTAACCCTGCTAAATCCACTTTTCATAATATCTGATACTCTAATGTCGTTCGAAAGAGAAGGAGAAGCCGCATCGGCTGGCTAAAATATTTATTTAATTTAAAAGTCTACATCTACTGTCGTATTCATAAAAAAAACATTTAATAAACCAAGGACTTATTTGACATATTTCTATGGGAAATTTTTCAAATGAAGAAGACAGTTATTGTATTAGGCTAATTTCTTAAGTTTTGTATAGAAAATGTTAAACAGCAAAATTTGATTGAAGAGAGTTAGCAGGTTTACGCTCTAAGCCGACACTATATTACACTGACTATTAATTTATCATTTGTTTTTATCTTTTCTATATTGGACAATAAACTTTACTGTTTACATTCATATTAAACAAAAAATCCATCACAAAAATTGCTTTTCGACCACAATTTGCAAACTAAATTTTATCCGATTGCTTTTTTTTCTTCTTTTTCATTTTCATTCAAATCAAATTAAACCATAGAACATTGGGGCTAACCAAAAGAATTATTTTATTTGTGTTAATTTATGTGTTGTGTTGTGTTTTAGACTAGTGATAAAAATAAGTTTTTGAAGTAACAAAACAAATATTTATAAAACAAATGTAACTACAAGTTTTACCTCAAAGTATGCGAAGCAAAATGAGCAGAGGAAACCCCAAAGTCTAGAAAGTTTTCTATTGAGAATGTAAGAAAACACAAAACTGACAATAGCAAGAAAAAAAGAACTAAATAATGATTTGAGCAGAAAATATTTGTATTCCTTAACAACAATTTTCTTAAACAGGTAAAAGTATAAGAAACCTTTGTGGAAGGAATACTGAAAGAAATTATATAAAAGTTATAAAAAGAAATAGTAGAATATATTTATTTTATTTATATTATTATATCTATATTTATTTTATTATATCTTTGAACCTTCTCCTTATCTGTCAAAAGTTTTCACAGCTTGAGAAAAAGTTATATCTAGCTGAGAAAGCGGAAGGATGAAGGACAGCTTACATGCATACATATCTCTCTCCCAGTCAGATAGTACAACGGAACCGAATAAATAGAACCCAAGTAAGCTGGTTCTTGCAGAATGGGCAACCTGTAAGACCTAACCTAACTTATATCCCGTTTATACGCACTTCTTATTTGCAAATAAAACTGGAAAGCGTTGCCGTATAACTTTTTTATTGTAAGTTAATAACTCACGAAACCTATTTGCAAATAACGCACTATTTGCAAATAAGGTGTAAAATGTTGCCAATTATTTTTGTTTTGTAAAAAATTTAATACAAATTTAACAGTGTGTGGCAATATCATTCACAGATAGCAATGGTTTCTATCTACGTATAAACAGTGGGTTCAGTATTTGCAAATAGTTTTATTTGCAAATAAGATTTGCGTATAAACGAGGTATTAGTTAGCTGAAGCTTCCAGATAACAAACATACATACATAAATTTCTTAGAGAGTGAACGATCAAAATTATATGGATTTTCTTCCCTTAAATCCGCGAAAATAAAAATATGAATTAAAAAAAAAAGACGAATGCAAACACAGTTAAAAACTATCAGTAATTTGCATTCAATATATGTGACACCTTCTACGAGAAAAAGGCTAGGTCCCTTTAGGTCAAAAAACGGGAACTTGGGAAAATCGATAAAAATGAGAAAAAAATTAAAATTTTATTTTTTAAATGCGTTTTTCTCAAAACTTCATTTTCACATACTCGGACATGGTCACATAAATTATTTTAACTTTAAGGTTTGGCGACTTTCTTAAAGTCATATTACCCAAACATCAAACAAAATTAATTCGTTCAGTGCAAGCTTCCATTACACAGTAAAAAAAAAATATTCTGCAATAAACAACTTTAGTTGAAAATAAAACCAAAAATCAATTAAAAATGCATTTAAGTCAATTAAACATTTGTTTAAAAGCTTAATTGACTCAATTGAATTTTTAATTAAGTTTTGGTGTAACTTTCAATTAAAGTTGTTTATTGCAGGAATATTTTTTTCTGTGTATGTGCTAAAAAAAATTTATGCTCAAAGATAGTGAGAGAAAAAAACGTTTAAGTGGCAACACGGGTAAAAATATCAAGTGGTTAACCGTTATTTACTTCAAACACACAAACACACATACATACATACATAGACACAAGTGATAGAAAACATAAACAAAATGGGGGAATGAATGGTATAAACAACAACTTCTTGAGAAAAGATATGATTTATTGTTTGAGCAACATTAATTTATTAGTTTTTTTTTTGTTTACATTCAAGAAAACAACTGAGCACGAAACCAGACACACACACAAACATTAAAGTAAAGTTATCCACCTTTTTCTTAAGATACTATTTATGTATTTGCCTTTAAAAAATAATAATAATAATAATAATCATAAAAGAATATTAGGTTACTGGCTTATCGTGGCGATATGTGTGTATGTACTTATTCCTCGCCATTTTTATGAGGATAAACTTTACAATTCATATTTTTCTTCATTATGGCGGGAAATAGCAAAAGTTTTTACCATAGAGCGAGTAGAAGTAAAAATATGATTAATTCTATTTATTAACTTAAAAATTAGTTTGTTATTTATTCAACTGTCCAGACAGCAGCAAAACGAAAAAAAAAACATTTCGAGAAGAGTTAGGGGTTCATAAAAAAATTCCTGCAATACACAACTTTATTTGAAAATAAAACCAAAAATCAATTAAAAATGTATTTGAGTTAATTAAACTTTTGTTTAAAAATAAAATATAAACAATAAACAACTTTAATTGAAAATAAAACCAAAAATCAATTAAGAATGTATTTAAGTCAACTAATCTTTTTTTTAATATAAAATATTCTTGCAATAAAAAACTTTAATTGAAAGTAAAACTAAAAATAAATAAAATATGTTATTGAGTCAATTAAACTTTCTACTTAATTAAATTTAAAAAAAAAGTTTAATTGACTTAAAAACATTTTTAATTGATTTTTGTTTTTATTTTCAATTAAACTTGTTTTTTTGTTTATATTTTATTTTGAAACAAAAATTTAATTGACTCAAATACATTTTTAATTGATTTTTGTTTTTATTTTCAAATAAAGTTGTGTATTGCAGGAATATTTTTATCTTTGTTAATATATCTGTGGCAATAAGGAAAAATTGCTTAAGTCATATTTTACTGTTTTGCAGGAGAGCACTTTTAAGCCTTCAAATCGATTTTCAGAAATTTATTTCTTTTACAGTTAAATTGCGAAATTCTGTTAACTTTTATTTTTTTAAGCAAACTTCATTCTACATACTATAAGTAATACATTTAATTAGAAATATACCAAAGTACAATCTGAATTAAGCTTTTATACCAAATGAGATTAGAAGACTAAAAAAGAAAAGCCGCAAGTCATGTCGCTATAACTTCTTGCAAAATCGCACAAATCAATTGAGATTTTGTGCAGGGATACTTTCAAATATACAGATTACGGCGGTACAATTAACTCAAAATCGGCTTATCTCGACTTAAGTACTTTTTACTTTTTGCCACAGATATATCAACGAAATGTTGCTATTAATGTTTAGAATAAATATTCTCAAGACAGTATACTAGTATACCAATAATATTAGTATATCACACGATTTTCTAATTTTTTTTTACTACACAAGGGAGCAAATTTAAATAGGCCCTAAAATGAATTTCAGATGTAAACTTTTAAAACGCCGATACTCGTGTATGTATATTTTTTAGTCTTCTCTACAAGAATCATTTGGCACATAATTATTTAAAAAAAAATCATTTTGTTGTACAGTGTTATTGGATTCTTAAAAAAATAATAATTATGAAAGTAATTTGACTAAAGGAAAAAGGAATTTCTTTGTTCATAGAAAGCAATAAATATGTATTAAAAATAACTGCTGTTATTTCGCAGTTTCCAGCGATAATACAGTTTTTAGACGGGGAGTGGCCCAGTCTTCTTTCACAATTAATTACTTCAAAAAACCAATGAGTATGCAAAGTCTTATAAGCATGGATTCAGTGGAAGTACATAACAGGCATTATATGTTATGTATGGGCCTGGCACTTTCCACTTCCCTAGCTCCTTAGTTTCAAATTGGGGCTATAAACTATCTACATATGTACATAAACAATTTTATTTAAATTCTTTCAGCGGTTTTTTTCCTTATGGCCTAAAAACTTTCACAATTTTTTTTTTTAAATTATTAAATTAAATCAATGAAGGCCACTTTGTTAAAAACACAAAATGAACGCACATTTTCAATAAAATTCTCAGCCAAAAAGTTTTAAATCAAATAAAATATTTAAAATAATGCAATAAATTAAACAAACAAAAATTTTAATATTTCACAGCTCTCCGCAGCAGTTCCCATTCAACACCATGAGAGTACGGGGCGCTGTCATTTTGTGTTTGTTTTATTTTTATTTATTTTTTCTTAATTATATTAATTGATTTTTGTGTTGCTCCTCAATAGTAATAAAAATGTTTCTTTCTCTAAATTTTTAATTTTTGTGTGAATTATTGAAATGGTTTATGAAATTGAAAATAAATTGATTTTTATTAGATGTTTATGCTGTGAAATCAACTTGTTTAGTGAACATTTTGGAGGGTAACAAAAAAAGACACGATAAATTAATTTAGTCAAAGCTGTTTTGATGTTGATCGTTATCTGATGATGATATTGATAATGAGGGCATAATTTATGGCGATTGTTAAAATTATGTATATAAACGAACCATTTCAAGTTTGATTTATGTTTTAGAAAATTTTATGGATATAAAGGTACATATAAATTCTAGTGCTCTCGATGGATAAATATAAAAAGATTCTGTTCAAACAACAGCAACTTTTTGATTAACATATAAAAAAAATAAAACATAAAAAGTAACTTGATATTTGATTGCATTTGTTTTCAAATTTACTTCAGATAGCTGTAACAAGTGTTTTTGGAGAAATCTTTTTCTCAAATCAGCACGAAATATTAAAGGGCAAGGGAAAAACTCCAAAAGTCAACGGAACAATAAATAGCTTTTAGGGCAGATATCCCTATAAAACAACACAAACGGGAATTGTTAAATCTTAATTGCAATTTGTTCGTAAAACTGCAATGTAATAAAAGAGAAATTCACGTAAGCTTTTTGAGAATGATTGTTTTAGGGGGAGCAGCATGTTTCGCCATTCTCTATTCTTCATAGTGTTGCCAGAAAATGCTGATGGGACAATACTAAATCGGTCCAATATATCTTAATGAAAAAGATTTTAAATTTGCAGAAACAATTTTACAAGCAAACAAGAATATAAATATTTAATACACTTTTTTTTTTAATTTTCCTTCTTTGTGTACCCTCTTTATTGATTAGCAATTGCATTGTTAAATAGAAAAGGAGTCATAAAAAAGTTACTGTCTGCCTGCAAGCTTTTAAACGAATTATAGGAGAAAACAATTTACAACAACACGTGTCGACCACGTACGCCTCATAAACGATTATCGAGTAAATAAAAGACAAAACAAACAAAAAAATATGAAATAGAAAAACATGTTTATATTGTTGCTAATGATAATAAAAAAAATAAAAAAACGGATAATAATAATAGTGATGATGAGTTTTCTTAAGCGCACATTATGTGGGCTTCAAAAAAAATTCTCTTAAAGATGGCGTCGTTTAATTAACACATTCAAACTCTTGCCAAGAGTTACACAAATCAATTATTCTAGAGCTGATTGTTGTTAATTTAATTATTACAATAGTAATAATAATAATAATAATAATGGGCAACATAATCATGTTGATGATACACATGCTTATGATGAGAATTTAATAAGAAGAAAATATGTACAACAGCGTTACTTTTATGAGGTCTTTAAAGGCAGAATTAGTTTGTTGTACGTGCTGTTCTGATCTGAATCAGCTGTTTTGTTTCTGTTGAGTTGAAAATCTATATGCGTGGTTAGTTTCTACTTTTTCGTTCTGTTCTGTTGCGGGCAAATCTGTAGAAAATAGAATTCAACGTTAAGTGACAGCCAAAAGTGTGTATGTATTAGTGTGTTGTGATATTTTGTGCACAAGTGTAATCAATTTTATAGGTTGCCAGCTGATTTTTTTCACAGACAAAGTAATTGCAAAATATTTTATACAGAAAGGAACGGCACAGAACAGCAACAGAAAGTAAAGACTAATGAAGCCTTAAGACGAGAGTAGAGTAGAGGAAATAAAACAATTTTTTTAAATAAATCTTAATATAAATGATTATGACAGTGAAACAGAGAAATAAATTTGGTTTTTATACTATAGTACTTTGATCTTGTTAATTGATTTACCCACCTAGTTAATGAAAAAAGCAGGAAATTGCATTAGTGAATCAACAGATTATCCCATAAACTCATCGCATAACTTAATGACTTTATATATATATTTTTTGGAGTTAAACTTAAAAAAATCATTTAAGTGGAAATTACTGTACACACTATTTATTATATATTACATATATTTACAATATTAATTTTGTATGAACGTAATTAAGTTTTACAAAAATTGTTTGAGTGAAATAGAATTAATAACAAAAACAATACAGTAATACCTCGATTTTCATCGTGATTGGCAATCGAATTCCAATTGCTCATATTCTTTACCTAATTACGAGTAGTTCTGGTTCGCAAACACATCAAGTTTACCTAATCATACACACCGTCACGTTTATTTAATCAATTTTCATTGTCGTGGAGTATTACGAATGACAAAGCAAAGCAAAAAAACAAACTTGACTATTTAGGTCAAGTCTGTACCCCTCTCCATTTTCCAGACTTGACGGGTCAGGCCTGACGTGCGTGCCCCTGTGGCTGAGTGGTAGCGATGCTAGCCTCTCAATACAGAGGTCGTGGGTTCGAATCCAACCATAGACCCTGGGTGTTTTTCGCAGACAAGCTAATCGCTTTGTGAGTTTTGTTTGTGAAATTTCAACATTTCCCCCAGCTTAAGATTAGTTTAATTTTTCTTCTCTTCTTTAGAAAATCATATTAATTTACAAAAATATTTAATTCTATAAGAATTTAAAATATTGAACTTACGCCCGATTAAGAAATTATTTTTGATCAACAAAAATTACATTGAATATGTGGGCTTGAGGGCCAACTTTGGGGGCCGGACGCACCCATAAAACACAACTTATCGGTACGAATTTTTTTTGTATTTTTTTTTTTTACATAAAAGTGAACCGATTTGGGAGGTGAGAGTAGAAGAAATAAAAAAAAAACGGCCACCTTAATATACATATGTATGTGTGCTCCTTTGCAGCACTATATAAACCGAACGTGTTTACCGATTTTGATGATTCTCACATCAATCCTGGGAGTGTCACTAAGGAACAAGGAAACTCAATATGGTGCTAACAGACGCCATTTTGGAAATACGAAAAAAATAAATATTTATATATTTCTATTTTAAAATCTCATCTTAGGTTTCTCTTATGATTTTTCATTTCGAATGACGATTTAGGATATTTAACGGTTCAAAGTTGTTCGCAGTCGGGTTTTTTTTTTGACTAGTTTTTAATTACAACTTGTTTAACTTTTTGTTGAAAAAAAAAAAAATAAAATCTCGCTATTTAAAAACACCATTTTCGGAATTTTCATTGAAAAGTGCAATAAATGTATGTAATATTTTTTCTTAAGGTACGGTCACACTCGTCAAACATTTGCTCAAAAAAGCGTAACCAACAAACACAAATGAAAAAAGTCTTGATCCAGACACTTGTTTATCAATTTAAACAGTTTCGAACACAACTAATAGACATTGTTATGGATTCCAACATTATTGGATACTATTTAACTTGACAATTATTTGTCTGAATTGAAAGATTTTTCATTAGCAATTAGTGGTTACGCTTTTTTGGGCAAATGTTTGGCAAGTGTGACCTGACCGTAGCTTTAGAAAAGAAAACGCCATTGTTCACCTTTTAAACAAAAAACCCGGGACTCGAAGCATACCCACATGCTCATAGAAAATTAAGCGCGTGGGCGTAGAGCACAACTACTTTTAAAAATTAATATGTATAAAAATTTTTGTAGGCGTGGAGCTGTCCCATTTTTACAGTCTGTACAAATTAAGAACTTTGTAAATTTTCAGAGAAGAATTTATTACATTTAATTAATATTCAAATTGCACGGTTTTACACACAAATTACTTCGCACTTTGAAACAATGAAGTCATTAAAATTTGCATTTTATAAGATGCGATTAGACGGAGCAAATATTTGCTGAGAAAAGCAAAACCATCACACTAGAAAAGTTTTTATTGAAATCACTTAATAAGTTTCAATTATTGAATTCTGTTAAAGTATTAACAAATTTTATTTCACGTCTTATTTAACATACGCAATTTTGCTAATATTTGCTTCGTGTGCAAACGTCTGTCTCTACAGTGTGATATTTTCTTGCAATTTTTCTACAATATTGAGATTTTTAACGATACAAACGTGACTTCCTTTCAAAAATTATTTATTGTTTTATTAATAAAATAGCGTAAACCAGTGCAGAATATTAACATTCCACACACAGTTGACTGAACACCGAATGTATGTATGTACGAGTATGTAGTTTGAATTTTGAAATTATATATGATAAACATGCAAAGTGGAGTTAAAAAGTTATTGGGGAATTTGTGTTGAAGTGATTTAAAGAAACATTTTAATATGTATGAGAGAAAATTTACTAGTTGTTTTCTTGCTTTGTTTTTAATTTAATAATAAAAAGATGAATAACTTTGTGTTATACTAAAATGTATTGCAATAGCATTTTTAATCAGAAACATGTTTATTTAATTTTTATTATATTTCCAACAATAAAGTCTTGAAGGAACAGCAAAAAATTGGTTCTTCAAATAAAAAGGACCTTTTCAGCAATTTCTTGCCATAAAAAAGAACTTTATTGCTAAGAAGTACAAATGAAAATTTTAGCCACTCATTAAGTGCTTCACCAGGAAGAGTTTCGCATTAAATGTCTGTCTTGTCCAGCCATAAAATAAATTCCCAAAACATTAAATTGTTTATGACTTTTTTCTTTTATCTTTTATTCACTTTTTCAATATTTGATTGATTCATAGAAATTTATGTGTGTTTTTCTTTTTTTTTATGATGTTGAAAACAATGAAAAAAATTACATAAATTTGTAAAAAAAAAAAAAAAAATTTTTTTGTTTATTATTATTGCAGAAATCCATAAAATATACAGATTGCTGAATTATTTGCATAAGTCATCAAGTTGAAATGTTTTAATCAAATAATTCGTTTTGTATAGATCACACAAAAAAATTTATTTTTAAAATTAATTTAAATTTAATTTGATATAAATTTCTTTTTTGCAAAATTTATTGGACTTTTTTGTTGCATGAAATTAAAATATTTATGGCTTTTTTTAATATGATACGAGATACTAAAGCCTGAAGAAGATAAGAGGAGTTGTTTTTTTACTAAGTTATTTAATTCAATAGAATTCTATAGTTTTTAGTGGTTTTTAGTTTTTTTATTGAAAAAAAATTTTGATTAACTTTGTCGTACAATTTTTATGAGATTGGCAAAAGCTTGAAGTTAAAACCTCTAGCACAAAATCATGGCATCTATCATATCTAAACATGAACTATTTAATTAAACAATGTGCCCCCTCTCTCTTTTCCAACTAAACTTTACACAGAAAAGTTAATATTTGCCAGCGGATACTAATGATAATGCAACATCAAAGCTCCCTCCTACGTCGGAATTATGTAGCAGAATCATCGGTGAAGTAAAATAACCAATATATTGGCTACTAAGCACAGCTTCAAAAATTTAATACGCCTCATTGACACCAGAGGCGCTGCAACACTGCACTATCAAAAATGTACAAAAAGCAGAGTTGTAAAAGAATGAAGCTTTCCTCTAACTCTTCCTTTGCCACTTGTCTTCTCTATCACTATACCGTTCCTAAAGAAGGTAACCCCTCTTAAAAAATAATGTATGTATAACAAAAGCAAACTTTTTCCCATAGGCGCAGAAGGGTCATTGCGGTGGTGGCGTTACCCTCCAAGAATTGCTTTTGCACCTCCCTTGAATTTTAAAAATTACCTGCAATTATCTATTTAAATATTACTTATGCAAATCACCAGACGTAACGCCCCCCCCCCCCTTACATAAAAATGTTTAAACTCCGCCAATGCTTTTTCCCAAAACAACGTGCTTCTCAGAACTTATTCTGGCAGAAATGAGAGATAGACTGCATCAGCGTTTTAAGAGCTCAATTATGAACCAATCATAAGAGGATAGTTTTGCAGTCCCAAATCCCCATATTTATCAAGCTTTACCTTGATTTGAGTGATGGTGGATGGACGCATAATGACCATTCATTTTTATTTTTTATTTTTTTAATTTTCTTTTCAAATCACTTTCAAACTAAATGACACAGCTTGTTCAAAATTTTGTTAGGAGTCAACTGACAGTTAGCTGCAGTGTTGCCCTCTCATACCAAAACTCACGTACTTATTGACCCGCCTTGTAATACAAATTTATTCGGATATCATAATTTGTTTTTTTTTTAATTGAACTGATTTTTAATGTTAAATTTTAAACATGTTTATTTTAAAAGAAAATTTTCACTGCCACTGGCGCCTGATGTTATAAATTTTTTTATGCTACTTTATTCCAGTTGATTGTTTAAAAAGCTTTTGAAAAAAAAATAAAACTTTTATATAACTTTTTTTTCTATGGCATTCTTTCATTACGAAAAATACACACTTCATTTAACATTTACTCTTTGATTTTTGAAGCAATTGATTTATCAGCTCTTAATCAGCTTGTTTTTCTTTTTTTTCGTTATTTATTTATTTTTTTTTTAAATTTTCTTTATGAAAATGAGTATGAGATTTTGCTACTCGTACAATGAATCAGATTCCGATGCTGATTGATAAAAATCTTTTTCCATATTAATGGTTGTAGTTGTGGGGATGGAACTCACTCTATCAGATTTTTTAATATTATTTTGTGGTATGCTGTCGGCTAAATGCTTCATAAATCAATAGTAAATATTTAGCACAGTGGTAAATAAATTAGATTTTATTTGATTTGATTTGTAAAATATGCTTTCTTCCACCACCTTTGTATAAATTTCTTTTGACGAAGCAGAGTTAAACAAGTGTGAAGTTGGATTTAAAAAAAAACTGAATTATTTATAATGGAATTTTTAATTAAGCTTATAAAGATTTCTTCAAATAAAACAGTCAATCAATAGATATTTTATGGTTAGTTGCCTCAACTATTTTTTTTACAATACTTATTATGATAATTAAAAATCAAGAAGCAGTTGATAATTACATTCATTAATTTTTTTATTAAATTAAAATCTTATGAGATTAATTGGGCATTCATAATCGAGTTAACAACTTAGTAATTAATCATGGTAATGCTTCTTCTTAACACTTTTAACAATGAACTATATTGCAGCAGCTTGTCGTTCAAGCAAAGAACAATTTCACAAAGTTTGGCGAAGTTTCTCGCTAGTATAAATTAATTTAATAATTAGAAGAAAATGAAGATATTGTTATTGTCCATGTAATAATAATAAAGCCACCACATTTCGGCGCCGTAAGATATTTCGCCGGCAACTAGACATCGTCTACTATCATACACCAGGCAACTCTAGGCCACTTCTAACTCCTATGGCGCACCGCGCAACCATAGCCGAAAATCCCATACACAAAAACCGCCTCTAAAATACACTAGATCCCACTTTTGGCGCCTTAAAAAAGTTTTGCTTGTTTTAAAGAAATAATTATAAGAGGTGTCATTAATTTTATTGGCACTGTACATAGGGTGGTGTTGGCTGAAGTAGTTAGCACGTTGTCTACAAAACCGAAGGTCATGGGTTCGAGCTCGGTCTCCGACAGTCAGCACCACTAATTTTTCAGTTCTGCATTAGTGTCCCTTTGTATCAGTTTTTGTAAGAAAGTTTAAGTCATGAAGGCATAGACACTGGCCACTGAACTACACCGGCTTCAGCGGATACTAATCCCAATGTAACATCAGAGCGCGCTCCTTCGTCGGTATTGTGTAGCAGAATGATCGGAGAATAAAAATGGCTATTAAGCACAGCTTCGAAAATTTAATACGATTCATTGACACCAAAGGCGCTGCAAACTGCATTATTAAAAAAACGTGAAAAGGTAGAGTTGTAAAAGAATGAAGATTTCCTCTATCTCCTTCTTAACCACTTATCTTCTCTACACATACTATCCCTTCCCAAAAGAAGATAAACTAGGTGTAGTAATAGTAGTAAAAAAAGAATTCACCTCGACTTTTCAATTCTCTTTTTTTTATAATTTTCTGCTCAAAGTTTTATTATTTTTACGGTTCCGTACACCCAAACCAAAAGTGACAAGGAACCCTATTATTTTCGCTACGCTGCCCGTATTAAAAATAAATTGAAAAAAAATTTGAAATTGATTATTGAGGGGTTCCCTCATTATCTGCATTAGCAACAGTGAAATGCGCATATCATCCAGCTAAACCCCTAAATAATCAATTTCATTGTATTTTTAATAAAAAAAATATTTTATTTAATAAGTAAAATAATAACTTGGTATTATTAGTTCGTTAAAAAAATTTAAAATATATATTTTTTTTTTGCTTTCGTTTTTTCATATACTTTAGAAAGCTGATGATACGTTATTTTGTTTCAGAAAACAATCACTCAAAATAACGTAAAGCTACGGTCACACTTGTCAAACATTTGCCTAAAAAAGCGTAACCAACAAACACTAATGAAAAAAGTTTTGATCCAGACACTTGTTTATCATATTAAACAGCTTCGAACACAACTAATGGAAAATGTTATGGAATCCAACAATATTGCCTACTCTTTAACTTAACAAACTTTTGTGTGAATTGTAAGATTTTTCATTAGCATTTAGTGGTTACGCTCTGTTGGGCAAATGTTTGACAAGTGTGACCGTAGCTTAAGACACATAAAGGCTCAGTTAGCCGACTGTAATATAATATAACTGCAATGGTAAGAAACAGCTGATCTATATTGCTATGTGAAATGGTTACATACACAGAAAAAAATAGACAAGAATTATTTTCAATAAAACCATGTTATTGAATAAAATTTTAGTTTCAATAATATTTGTCATTAACTTGAATATTGTATTTATCAATTCCGCACATTTTAAAATATCATTTAATGTCATTTATTTGTGTTGGTGTTTTCCTTGCTTGTGGATTGACTAAACCTGGTGTTGTGCTGATGTTGTTGTTTATTTTGATTGTTGTTGTTGTATTCGTGTACATTCGGGCAAGAAGCCGAAAAACGTCGTGGCTTGTTTTTTTTTACTCAACAAAGTTATTTTTAGATTATAAGAAACAAAAGAAATCATGTTTTGCGTGTATTCATTATTTGCGTATCCAAAATGATTTGCTCTTTAGCTGAGTGGTAAGTACGTTAGTTTATTAATCAAGAGATTGCCAGTTTGACTCATCCCAAACATGTTCAGTCTTAGTAGCAGCCAAGCAAAAGCAAACAAAAAGGGGTTGAAAAATGTGACATTCATCCGCACACACAACACAATAACAATTATCACTGAAAATAAAATTTCAGTCAACAACTTTTTTCTTTGATTCATTAAATTTCTTTATTGGCTGAAAAAAAATATATATTCAATAAACGTGCCTACAATTTTATTTATCAATAATGCAAAAATCGTCATCACAGAAAATTCGAAAGATTTTTTATTGAATCAACGATTTTCGTATTCAAATATCAAAATCATTTTTTTCTGTGTAGATGTAACCGGAATGTAAAGGCTCAGTTAGCCGACTGTAATGTAAAGTAACTGTAACGTAGGAAACAGCTGATCGAGAATTTTATATGAAAAGTAGGTTACGTTACATTACATCTCTATAACCATTTTCATTACTTTTCACATAACAATATCGATCAGCTGTTTCCTACTGTTGCAGTTACTTTACATTACAGTCGGCTAACTGAGCCTTAAGAATATGTACATTACTTTTCACATGACAGTATCGATCAGCTGTTTCTTTTCGTTGCAGTTATATTACATTACAGTTTTCGAACTGAGCCTTAACACTAAGCTTACTTTGATAAACGGATAATATTTATCCAACATGATTTTTTTTTATTTAAACCATGATTTAAATATTTTGCCTTAATACCTCTAATAGTTTCCATTTTATGCAATTTTTTGCTTCTCTTGTAAACTTACGAAAAGTCATGTTATGTTATTTTGCGTTTCAAGGTATGATATGTGCATGTGTAGTGTCCGTATTCGAACGAGTACGTACATATCGAGAGCATATATTTAAAAAATATGTCAACTCAAATTTGATCAAAGTGAGTTTCCGATAGCAAATGGTCCTCTATGCAATTTTCATCTGTAGTATAAATTTTAAATCAAAAATATGATTTTTTCCCGTTTTATATCAATTTTTCTTATTCTGCTTTCTCAAAGTATAATTTTGTTTTTGTTGATAATAAATGCTAACTCCCATGTAAGTTTCCAATATTTTTAAAAAATTTGTAATTTATTATAATTCTACCTCATATTTTATTGCAGTTGGCATGATGAACACGAATCTGGTAAGGATGTTGATATCCTATGGCTAGTTTTTGAGATAAGGTCACTTTTGATATATTAGTACGGAGGGGTTCCGAAAACAAAATTGCTAATGTATGTATAACTTTTAAACTGTTAATCGAATAGAAACATTATGTATGGACCGATTATTGTCAATGATATAAGCTTTCGAAATTGATAATTTGAAGTGACCCTGTTAAACTAGAGAGTGAGTTAGAGAGTGCTAAAGCTGACCACCTCGAGATGGAAGAGGCTTTCAGTCAGGTTTAAGTTATTTTTTTAAGTTTTTTCTTGTGGCTTTTCAATTCTTATATCTAGTATTGAGTAATAGAATTCACAAATTGATTAAAAAATATATATGTATATTAAAAAAATCATATTTTTTGCGACAAAATATGCTAACTCTAAAAAAATATTTGGTTTTTGGTCGACTAAAACATGCTATCTCATAAAAATATGCAAACCAGTGCAAAATAAAATATTTTTTGCACATCTATAAATAAGTAAGCATATTTAAACCATATTATGGAAGGCACATTATTTATTTTTACAATAATGAGCGAATTAACTAGTTTTTTCGCTCTACTGAATAGATAGCTTTTTTGAGTTGACGTATTTTGAATATAAGCTCTCAATATATTGATAACAAAAAAAATCCTAATTTATTGTTGTTTTCGATACAAGTTGTCGATCGAAAATTTTCTGTCGACATCTTGGGATAGGCCATTAGATTTTTTTCTTCTTCTATTTGTTATAGTTTGTCAGAATTTGGCTGCTAGAAGACTAAATAGTGCACACATACATACAATACATAATTATTTGTATTAATGTGTTAAAAAAAATATCTAATTTTCCCCTAAAACTGTCATAATTTGACATTTATATATACTATTTATGTATGTTATAAACCAATTTCTTTCCAATTCTTTTGAAACATAAAACTAAACTGAAATATGAAAAATCTTTCTTTATAAAAATAGCATTTCAAATACACTACATTCTAAATATGTACATACGTATGTAGATTGTGTAAAAAAATTAAATGCAAAAGTGTGTATCTGTTACAGCGCCTTAATTGCATGTACAGTTTAATATTTATTTAACTCTACCCCTTGCATATGCAGCTTAATTTATACGAGTACACGACTGCTTTTTAAGATACTCGTATGTGTGAGTGCGGATGTGTGTATGCACATAAAAAACTTTTAATTTGTAGTTTTTTTTTTGTTATTTGAAAATTTTTGTTTAATAGTTTGTAAAATAAACATAAAAATAATTTTTGTAGTCCGTTAAAATTGGTTTCTTTTTAGGGCTTTTTTTTTGATTTTCTTAAATTTTAATGCATTTTTATTTATTGACACAACCATTAAGCTGTCATTAAAAGACATTTAACAAAAATGTAAATATATACATACATATATCTACATATGTATGTACATAAATATCAAAATGGAAAGGAGTGCTAGAGAAATGTTTGAGGCACCAAAAAAAGGCGTGAAGCAGTAAAATAGATCATGAAACAACAACTGAGTTTAGTGTTCGTTTGAAAACAATATTACACATGTTAATTGCAACAGATTACAGTAAACATAATCAATTAACTACTAATATTTTCGGGTCAGACCAGTGATGCCAATTTAGCCATTTTGTGGCTAAATTTAGCTATTTTTCATCCCATTTAGCCGGAAGAAAAGTGAATTTAGCTATTAGCTATTTGTTTAGCCATTTTTATTTTAATTTAGCTATTTTTTTTTAGCTATTTTTCCAAACATGAAATTTATTTGTGATTTTTCATAAAAAATTTGAGCTCGCATTAATTGAACACTTATTTACTACCAAAAGAACACAACGGAGTTTTGTTTCGCATTACTATCAATGAATTCTGGTTGAAACTTACAATCGTTGCCATGTTGTGATAAGTTGTCGGGTCTATTTAGTGGTTTTTATATCAATCAAACAAGGGTCAATTTTGTTTTACACGAGTGAAAATAAAAAATAAATCAAAGTTTAAATGAAAGTTTAAAAAACAAAAATGAATAAAAATTGTAAACAAAAATTTCGCAAAGAATGGATTGGATGGATGTACAAATGAATACAAGGCGTACTGCAAGTATTGCAAGTTCGCACTATATGCGCATTTTCTTGACTACCTGCAGAAAAATAACTTTATGTATTAATTAAATTAGTTTTTATTTACTTTAAAAAAATATCCGATTTGTTTAAAAAAATTAATGTATGAAATACCTTCTTGTTTTTGCTAAAGTTCATGATTTTTGCATTCGATGGCGCTTAGCCATTTTTTTTAGTTTTTAACCATTTTTTAGCCATTTTTTTGTATACATTTAGCCATTTTTGGTGAAGGAATTCTGGCATCACTGGGTCAGACAAACATATCTAAATAGACATACATATCGTTACCTTAACATAGAAAGGCCCTAACTCGATTATTTTTCGGAAATCGAAATTTCTTGATGCCACAATTTGTACTCTGTTTCATCCTGATCAAACTCAATAAAATGTTCTTACAAAAGGACTCTTGAGCGGGTTTTCAAGTTAATAACAAATTTTTAGTATTGGTTAAAATATCAAAAATGTTTGTTAATTAAAGTTTGTTTTAGTAGCAATTAATTTTATTTACTCAAATGTATGGGGTATTTTTAGCCAATTGCTTGGCGACATTTGTTGCTAAGGCTTTGTCTAGCCATTACGGCTTATATAAATAATACATACAAGCACACATACACACATAAATTTTCTTGCCGCAAAGCAATTTCCTTGCTATTTATTTTCACTAACAAAATTTTACTAAAAACACGCACTTCGAAAACAGCAAAATTATTTTTCCAAATTGATATTGCATTGCAAGAGGTTGGATGGTTGATTTTACCTTGAATGCCCCCCCCCCGCCCCCACCCACCTACAACGGTTTTCAAAAGCAGATTTTTTGTATTTGTTATTGTTCGTTCCATTATATTCGCCTGTTAAGCCCAAAGCTCCCACATGACTCAAATGTACAAAAAAAAAAAAAAAAAAAAAAAAAAAAAAAGATTAATGACATTTTTGACAAGGAAAAATTAGACACATTAGATGCCAGCCATCGAATATATTCATTTGTACATACACACTAGCTAGCAGCAGTATTATTCTACAATATTATACTTATATAAAGCCCAGGCAATATTAAAGGACGGTGCGAGGCGTCCTTTGAGTCTTGGACTAAGCAAGAAATTATATAAATTGCTCTTTGTGCGGGTGACTGGCTGCGTGTATTTGTGTGCGAATTAGAATGTTGTATTAATTTTTTTAATATATTGTGGTCGTGGCGTTAGTGGTAGTGGTAGTTGTATTTTCTATAGCGTGTTATATAAATTGGTTTTAATGTTAAAAGCACAGTATACATTTAGGTAATTAATCTAGAGAAATAAATAAAAAAAATATATTGCAGACCAAATTGTGGGGGATATTAAGAAATTACACTATTAAAGTAAGATATATACATATTTGATATAAATTTATTATGTTAGACATATAATAATAAAAGTGTATTTAAAAAGCCTTAAAGTAGGCTAAACTATTACGAATGAAAATCTAAACCACAACTCTTACAGGTAATATAAATAGCACCTTTTTTAAATTTCAACTGTGACTAATCACTTTACTCCTTTGGCAAGATAAAAACTTTCCCTAAACTCAGTAGGCCACTTATAAATTTTTGTCGCTCCAAAAATTTGCTTTAGATTTGGTTTCTCTTCCTTTAGCCAAAAACCATGCACTTCAATAATTTATTATAATTTAAATTCGTTGAACATGGCGGCGGCGGCGGCTGGTGCTTTGGGAATTTATAATTACGTAAGAAAAAAAATCATATTCGTACCACCAGCTTATAATACACAAGCAACAGCCCCATCCCCCTCCCTCCCTTAAGAGTGTTGCTGCCTTATTAGATCTTTGCATAAAGTGTTGTAGTTTTATTTCCGTCAATGTTTTGTTTTCAGGTTTATTAATGATATTTTGTAATGGTGTAATTAGCATAAATTATAATTGTATTATTAATGTATCCATTCTATAACCATAACACGTTACCATGCCTCCCCGCCATTAATAAATGGCCAGAAATCTTGCCATTAAGGCAAGATAGATTTTAATTAGAAATTATTACTAATTATTTATTCATATTTAAATTAAAATGAATTTTGTTTTCCAATATTATCAAAATAAAAAAATAAAAATACAAGTTTTATATAAACACAAACAAATAATTGTTAAAAGCCTTACGTTAGGCAACACAAACTTTTAAATCTGCTTATAGCCCATTCAGGCTGACGCCAAATTAAGCAATTTCGTGATTTCGGTCGAAATCAAGTTAAAATTAAGTAATTTCCCATATATTTTAACATTTTCCAAATTAAGTTATTTTACTTACGGCCTGTCCGAATACTTATACTGAAAAGAACAACAAATTTTCTAATGTTATTGTTGTTTGCAATACAAGTTGTGGATCGAACGTTTGCGAGTGACATCGTGGGACAGGCAGTTAATTTCGATAAAATTAACAAGAAATTACAATATACAACTCTGTTTTTGTACTAAAACTACTTTTATTTTTTCAGCCATGAGTAAATTTACAACTATGAGAAACAACAATTAAAAGAAATAAAAATTTTGACATTCAATATTAAATTAAAAAAAAGATTGAAAATTATTAAATTTATGAAATATTTTTAAAGAAAAATGTGTACAAGTTTAACACTGAAAAAAGTACTTCAATGTCTGCCGCAGCGAAATCAACTCAAATGCCATTCAGTGCCTGCATAAACACCTTTCATTTCGTTCGTAATTTGAACTTGAAAGTACTTAATTTCGTGTCAGCCTGAATGGGCTATTAAGCAGATTCAAAATTAATTAAAAGTTTTTGTTTAGGCTCTTTCTCATCTTATTATGTTTATGTAAGTAATTCTCAATAACATTTTGAAATATTTTCTATAAACATGTGAATTTTTTTAAACGTTTTTCTTTTGTTCAACAATTTTTTTGGTTGAAGGTTTAGTTTCCGTATTACAAACAGTCAATCGATTTGCCTTAATTCCGCGAGTGTCACTAAAGATATGCCAGTTGTCGAAATTCAATATAGCGGCCAACATACGCCATTTTGTAAATACGAAAAAAATAAAAAGTCGGCGAACCATATCAAGTCATCTTTAGGTATGTATCTCTTATGATTTTTCATTTCGAATGATCATTTAGGATATTTAACAGTTCAAAGTTGGTCGCAGTCGGGTTTTTTGATTCTCGTGTATAAATACTTGTTTTCGACCTTTCTTTATATATACAATTAAACTATTTTCTCAAGCTGTAACTCAACCGAATCATATAAAACTCGGCTCACACTAGGGTGATCGATTATTCGACTTTTTCCAGAAACCGGTTTTCGAATAGTTCGAATATTTGAAATTATGAAAACCCCGGTTTCGGTTTTTACAATTCAGGAAAAACCGGTCAACCGGTTTTTTTAAGTAAGAAAATTATTATACAAAAGTTTTGATTTTAAATTGCTTTATAAAAAAAGGGTTAACAGTTCATGTAAATACTATAAAACAATACAGAAATTAAAGGTAAAACATAAAAATTAACTTCATATACTTATGTATAGTACATAAATATTTATATATAATATACAGTTGAGGAATAAACTCTACATACAACCATCATCAAATATGCCAATTATATATATTAAATATATATATTTCCGGTACACCATGCCGTCCAAATATGGTCTATATGCTGTTGTAATTATAATTATTTTTTAATTTTTTATTTTTTGTATAAACATATATATTAGCAACCTAAATATTGTCATATTTAATATTTTTAATTTCTTCCCAAGTTTCCTCAAACCCCAAAAATTATGGTTGCATGTAGAGTTTATTCCTTAATGGTATATACATACATATGAATGTATGGACAAGGTGGATATCTATGTGAAGCAAAGTGGCAACAAAACTAAAAAAACACTTTTTGCAACTGTATTTTGACATCCATTACACACCATAAGGCCAATTAAATAAGCCTCTGCTATTACCTCATAAAATAAATTCTCTTAAATTTCATGCTTCAGTAAATGATGCCATGCTCTAAAAAAGCTTAGAACTTTTACACTAAAAAAATACTTACGAAAATCAACAAAACATGCAAAATGTACAAATCGAAAAGTATTCGACTCAGCCGGTTTTTAAATTGTAAAAAAAAACCGGACTATTCGACATTCGAAAAATCAACATTTTGAAAAAACCGACAACCGAATTTTGAAAAAAATCGGATTTTAAAACCGGTTGAAAAACCGAGTCGATCACCCTAGCTCACACCTTGTTTGGTTGGTATAACAAAATCTCGTGTTGGAAAAAATAAGCGTGAAAGCACCCCTTAAAATTTGATATGTTTTGACTCACAATCCTTTTTTTTTTTAATCTACGACATAAATCTCGCAGGCGAAGTCGAAATACGCCAGCAGCGATAAGGGGATTATATTTAACGTTCTCCTACTTCATTTGTTCCTACCAAACATAGAAACACCTTAAGGCACATACGACTTAAGAGTTTGAAGAAAAGTGGGAGGGAATACGCCCATTGACGTTGAGCATTATATTTTACATACTTTCACTCAACTCATATCTTCGGGGCTTTGTACACGCTTCGGGATCTTTTAATGGCATAATCTTGAGTGAGGATAAATTGGCGTAGCCACGCCCATTATGATTTAATTTTATTTAGTTTCACCCAACCAATTGCAACGAAAGGTAGCCCACATATTAACAACTTGCACTTCTAAGAATAATAAAATGCTATTAAAGTGATCTTAGAAATATCATCAGTGTTGACAGATTTTGTTTTTAGCTATTTTATGAAGTTTTGGGAAAATTTAAATTTTCTAGAATTGTATTTCATTAACAATTTTATTTATTGTAGATTGAAAACTTGAACAACTGCCTTCGAAACATCGAAGCTATTTCTCACTTCTTATTCTCCTCGCCATTTTTTTTAGAATAGAAAGATTTTATTTTTTGAAAAAACTTAGACCCCTGGGAATTATTTCCCGGGGACTATTTAGAATTAGGCTGTTTATATTGGGCCTAATTCCGAATTGTAATGCAATGAAACAAAATGAAAACTAACGAAAATGAGGAAAGTTGCCACTATTTTACACTATTGCGATGCCCCAAAATGCCTTAATGTGTACTGAACATTATCTACATTTAATAAGCACATACATACATACTACGTTTATACACACGGCTTATTTGCAAAAAAATAAATTGTTGCTATATAGGAATTGTTTTATTTCGACTTACTAACTTACGAAAACTATTCACGATTAACGCACTATTTGCAAATAAAATGTTTGAGGTTTCCACGCTTACAAATTTTTGCTAATAAAAAACCATAAATAGATAAATAATACACAAAAAATATTGATAGAAGAAAATAATGGCAATTGAAACAAATAATACTTTTTTTTATTTTATACATTTTTACACTATTATTTTTCTAAACACAAGGAAGTTTTCTACTGAAGTGCTACCAAGTTTATGTTTTGCTACGCCATATAAACAGTGAGTTAACTTATTTGCAAAAATTTTAATTTTTTTTTAAAGAGAAGTAACAATCAAGCAATGAATGCCTACTACTATTACTAAGTGTTACCTTTTTTAGGAAATGTACAGTGATGGAGAAGACAAGCGGTGAAGAAAGAGATAGAGAAAAGCTTCATTCTTTTACAACTCTGCTTTTTGCGCGTTTTTAATAATGCAGTGTTGCAGCGCCTCTGGTGTAAATGAGGCGTATTGAATATTTTTGAAGCTGTGGTTAGTAGTCATTTACTGCGCCGATGATTCTGCTACACAACTAAGGAGGGCGCTCTAATATTATGAGTACATTAGGATTAGTATCTGCTGAAGTCGGTATAGTTCAGTGACCAGTGACTACGCCTTCATCACTTGAAATTTTCTACAACAACTGACACAAAGGGACACTAATGCACAACAAAAAAATTCGTGTTTTTAATGACTTTTGGACACAGGGATTGAACCCAGTGCCTTCGGTTTTGTAGTCAACGTGCTCACTACTTCAGCCAACGCCACCCTCAATTTGCCGATAGTGCCGCGTAGCAACAACTATATTTACAAACTTATACATTTATTTATTTGATTATATTGTTCTATTTTGCATTGCAAAATCTATGTACTTGAATAAATTTCATAAAATAGCCAATAAAAATATTTGATTACCCACAATTAAAGGCAGGTTTTAGCTATTACTTTTATTTTATTTTTTTGGAAATCTCTCTAAAAACTTACAGCGTGCGTAGCACACAACTTGACAATAAAACTTATAATTTATAACATAAAGCCAATTGTCTACTTAAAGCCTATAAAGTAAAGTCAGTAAAACTACAGAAATGTAATGAAAAAATATTCAATAACAAAGTTATAAATCTTACTGCTATTATGAATATGTATTTGCAAAAAAGTTACAAAAGGAAACACGCAAAAAATAGGGAAAAAATAATCTCATTTGCACATACATTTATCATACGAAAATTCAATATTTCAAATATGAATGCTAAAATGCTACTGTTGCATTAACAGCTGTTGCTCAAGAGTTAAAGCTAGCATTCTGCACCTAAAAGCCCACTACTCACTATACGAAAATAACAATGACATTTTAACATTGTTGATGTATAAAAATATGAAGGAAAAAACGACTCTAAACCAGCCATAATACACAAAATTTTATCACACATGTTCCAGTGGGTTAGTTTGTGAGACAAACCTTTATTGAAAATTTTCTATGCATGTATGTATGTATGTAGATGTTCATGTCGTAAATAAATCCTAGACACATATGCAATATTGTAAATAAAAATAGAAATAAATAACACAAAAAGAAGCTAGAAAGAGAGTGTGTGTGAGGAGAGAGACAGAACGAGAGATTTATAAATTTCACAAATCATATATATCTGGTGATGTATGCATCAACATACTCGTAATACTTTACGATATCACAAACAATTTATTTACATGCTAGACGCCTATAAGCAGGCAGCAATTTTATATTACAAAATCCAGAAAAAAAATCAAGATACATATTACACATACATACATACATGAGTGTAAATCTTTAACTGTTTTAGTGTAGCCGTGCAAACCCAGCAAACACAAAAGTCATATATGAGCATGTACTAAATACATGAAAGTTTTTTATACTCTTAACTAGTTGAACTATAAACAAAAACCTTAAAATTTAAAATTGGCGGTACAGCTAATATTTCTGAAATAATTTTTTTAAGTATTTCCTACACTCAGATACTTGTTTGCTTGGCTATTTGTTGTTGTATGTTTGAAATTCTAATGCATGCATTTTGTGTATCACGTTTGTGTTAATGTTAAGTTTAAGCAGTGTTGGAAAACATTTTACGTTTTTTTTTTGTAATGTCAAAAGTCTTTGTATTCTACCGGCTTGTCTAAGTGGGTTTGTTATTGTTTTCGTTTTGATTTTGTTCTCGCTGCAAACCGTTTTACGGGCGCTTTCACAATGTTCAATTAAAAGCTAACAGGGACTTTAACGGCAACTTTTGTATGAAGAACTGTCAGTTAAAGTTCACGTTAACTCTTAATCATACATTGTGAAAAGGGACGTTATAGACATAAAACAACTGAGAAAGCAAAAATAATGTGACCAACTATTTTTAAAAATGTTTAAACAAAACCACATATAGGTACATGTGTATTTGAAAAATTACCATCAGTAGTGCTAACTTAGCGCTTTACACACTATATTTAACTGTTTTTGTTTTTGCCCTAGTAATGGCCAATTCAGAAATGTAAATGTAATTTAAATGGGTTTGAGCACAGGTTTATGTATAAAAAGAACGACTGAAGGAGTTGGACTCAGCTCTAGTGAAAAGGAGACCTATTGTTTTAGATGCGATGTTCGTCTTAAAGGGTATTCTATCTGTTAATGTAATTTGGAAAACTTTCTGTATCTAAGAAACCGTAATATTGACTCTTGAAATTTTCAAAAACGCTGAAATTAAAAACCCCAAAATTAAACAAATGTCGAAACGAAAAATCGCCAAAATTAAAAAAGCATTTAAATGAAAAATTTAAAAAAAAATAAAATAAAAATCGCCAAGAAAAAACAAAAAAAATCACCAATTAAAAAAAATTGCCAAAAACCGAAAAAATCTCCAAAACTAAAAAAACCCAAAACTAAAAAAATGCCGAAACGAGAAATCGCCAAAATAAAAAGCGCTTAAATGAAAAATATAACCAAAATATAAAATTAATCGCTTAAATGCAAAAAATTACCAAAGTAAAAAGATCACTGAAAAACAAAGAACAAAATCACCAATTAAAAAATCGGGAAATATAAAAAAATCGCCAAAACTAAAAAACCCCCAAAAATTAAAAAATGTCGAAGCGAAAAATAGCCAAAGTGAAAAAATCGCTTAAATGAAAAATATTACAAAAAAATAAAGTAAATCGCTTAAATGTAAAAGATCACCAGAAGAAAAAGGTCGCCAAAAAACAAAAAAAAAATCGCCAAAAACCATAAAAATCACCAAAACTAAATAAAACCCAAAAATTAAAAAACACTGAAACTAAAACTGCAAAAATTAAAAAAAATCGCTTAAATGAAAAACATTAAAAAAAAGTAAAATAAATCGCATATACATATGTAAAAAATCGTCAGAACAAAAAGGTCGCCAAAAAACTAAAAAAATCGCTAACTAAAAAATCACCAAAAACCGAAAAAAACCCCAAAAAGTAAAAAACACCGAAACGAAAAATCGCCACAATGAAAATCGCGCTTAAATGAAATATATAATCAAAAAAATAAAATAAGTCACTTAAATGTAAAAAAATCACCAGAAGTAAAATGTCGTCAAAAACGGAAAAAATCGCCAAAACGAAAAAACGACAAAATAAACGTCAATACTAAAAAATCGCCAAATATTGAAAGAAGCCGAAAAAACTCATCAAAAAGACAAGCGCCAAATTAAAAAGTGCGTATAGTATTACTGAATTTATTTATTTTTGCTACCAGGAACATTTATCATATTTTTAGAAGAGAATCTTTTATACTTGATGATTTCAGGATTTGCTCAATCAAATCTTTTATATGCTTCTTGCTTAGAATATTTTCCATGTTACTGTATAGCAATTTTAATTTTTTTTTTCATTTAGAAATATGCAAAAAGATTTATTTTCCAACATTTTTATTTGAAAAATCACTGCCTTCCCGTTGGTCACGTCAATCTCTTTACGACATTCGTTGTGTTTCAGTTATTTAATTTTGTTTTTATTTTCTCTCTATAAAATGGAATTGTGTAAGTGTATTTGTGTTTTATTTTCTTCATTTTATTTCAATTCGCAACCAAATAAAAAATAAAATGAAATAAAACAAAACAAGTTGAAGTTCATGAAAAAAGTCCTTTAGATTATTTTAATATTTTCTGTTGCAAGTATAAAGACTTTTTTATTTAACTCGTATAGTACGACGAATTGGTCTATTACGAGTTTGGTTGATGCCGTTGCTGTTGTCGGTATATTGACGCTTGTTTATGTTTATAACGTCTGCGTAGTTGTTTTTGCTGTTTTTGTGGTTTTCGTCTAGAGTTTTTCCTTTTAACTTTGGCTTGCAAAGGCATTTGTGTGAGTGCTTGGGAGTGTGTTTGTTGAAGAGTGTGTGTGTGTTTTTTTATAATTTTCTATTATTACTCCCCATTTGTTGTAGTCGTTTTGAAAATGTTGTTTTTCTTCTAGTTTTAACACATTCAAACGGAGACTCACACACACACGCACACACACAAGCCCTCACACAATTGCCTTCGTACATTGTTGCCACATTTCATTTCATTTACTTTTACGCAATTTCCTGCTCTTGTTTATTGTTAGTTTAAATTGTATTTTTTGAAAATTTGTTTTTAGGAAAATTCTTTTTTGCAGAGAAATTTTTAAAACTTGTAAATAGGTAAAGTTTTGATAAACGAAGCTTTTTTTCTTCTTTTTTTCAGAGCGTAGCGAGTGTGAGTGTATGTGTTCTTCTTATTACTCTTATTACTATTATTGTTTACAAGAGCAACATACACATATGAATGTGTGTGTGTGTGCGTTAGTAAACATGTATTAGTTTATGTAAATGTGGAATCTTGAGTAATTGTGTATTTGTTTAGCTGTGTAAAGTTTTATTTATGCAAGAAGTTTATTCGTTGAAAGTTTTTAAATTGTCAATTGAAAGTGATGAAAAGTTTTCTTGATTAATTTTTATTTCTTAAATAAAACAACAATGGCAAAAGCAATTGTTGTTATATGTATTTTAAAACAAGTGGAGGGAGGTTTAGAGATTTCTTTAAAAATATTTTTAATATCTGATTAGTGCAAAGAAAATATTTCCAATATTTTGAGCCAACCGAAAAAAAATGAAAACTTTAAGCAAACGCCTTTTTCGGTATAGAATAAATAAAATACAGTAGTTTTGATTTAGCTGCCTTTTGTTTAAGTGCACTTTGGACTTAACTGCCCAAAATTATAAATTTCTGTCACTTTTCTTTAAAATCCCATAAAATATCGCTTTTTAAGTGCACTTTCTATACCTGCACATTTAAGATAAGTGCCCAAAAATTTTGGTAATTTTAAAATATTTTCATTCAAAAAATCAATAGTTAGCACAATGACTTAACTGCACAAAATATATTTTTTTCTGTAATTATTGTTCAAAATCCTTTTTTAAGTGCACTTTGTATACTTGCGCATTTAACATATTTTTTGGCAGTTTTAAATTATTCTCATATAAAAAATTTAAGTTAACTGCACACATTAAAAAAATGTGGCTACCAACCATGTATGTGTATAAAACTGAAGTCAAAAATTGTATGTATACCTGCCCATTTAGGCAAGTAAGTGCATTAAGATAACAGCATTTTTTACTTATCTGCACAAAAAGTCGTGCAAAGTTGATTGTGCAGCTAAGTCAAAATTACTGTAATAAATAATAAAAGTTGTGATGTGTTTGCTAAAAAAAAAATTGCTTTTTATTAGTTTGTTCAATAATTTTTGATGCATTTTTTTTTCAAAACCTTATTATATTGTTGATGTTTTATCTTCTAATGTGCTTTTAAAAGTCAATAGCTTGAGATTGGCTTGAAAATGATTCCACAAATCGATCAAATTTTATTTGCTTGGGATATAGTATTCTTTCAATCGCCACACAGAACTCTTTTATAAGCAACGTGACTGCTGCTATAGTCCTAAGGTATGGTCCTGATCAATTTGATGTTGGCATCCGTCTTGGCCAAGTAATTATAATGCAGCGGTTAGTTTTATAATTGCTGGAATTGGTGTGGATCTTCTTGAGCGTTTAGAACATACAGAAAATCTTCCTTATTCAAACGGAAATTTTGTACGAAGCTATAGTAAAGCAATATGTATTTGAGAACAGAACAGATTTGTTGCTTACCTGCGGTCATTTAAAGAGAGTATATTGGACCAACATATACTATCTTAAGATTCGTCTTTCAACTCATTCTACACGATCTTCTTCCCATAGCGCTACATAATTCATCACTTTATTTTATTTTCAATTAAAAACTGTTACGCTTGTTTTTACTATTTTGGAAATTACTCCGTGCCCAAGGGCTATGCGTCACCAAAAATTTACTTTATGCAGTCCGTAATTCACTTCACTTTTTTTTAACCTTCCTGTTTATAAATGACGTTTTTTACATACGAGTATTTTGACATTTATTATTGTCAATCGTTGCCAAATTTTTTTGGAATGTCAGGGTTGCCACTTTATCAAAAAAATTTGCGAAAGCAAATAGACTACCAAATTGGCACCTCATCGCATTTATCTTTCGCATCGTAATTGCTTTCGCTTCGCAATAGAGAGTACCACCCCTCCCCACTCCAACCCCCGATGATAACAATCAAAAAGAAGTGTTAAAGATGTGAATGAGTCCGTAAAGAAAGTTATGCCTAATTTCGTGTTTATACACCAATTTAATTACTTTAAAGTTATTTAATATTGATTGCCTGTATTTACACGCAAAGAAAAAATATGGTTGAGGTAACCATAATCAAGCAGCAACATACTATGATTGAATTATATGGTTGCAGTCAAATCATATTATTGTTAATAGAAAAACAAACTTTAATAATACTATTATCTGAGTTAATAATAATATTATCTACAAAAAACAATGAACTTTGTTACACCTAATCTTAGTATTGTAAATATGACAACACTATTGTTAGATGTGACTCAAATATAATTGAGACTCACCATACCATGTTCTTATATTATATTAATATTGTTAAATACGACCACAGTATTATTTAATATAATAATACTATTTTATTTTTTGATCATATATTTATTGTAGAAACAGCTGTGCGTTAAATTCGAAATAAAAATAAATTAATGTTATTGAAATAAAATGTATACATACATATATAGAAATGTATACTTACACGACATACAGACATGTCTGTATAAAGAGATACACAAATGTTTATATATTTTTATTGGTCTACCCTTTTGTTTATACTTTATTTATTTATTCATTTATTTAACACCACCCGCGCACTACCGATAGCTTAAAAAAGAAATACTGATCTGACAGATGTTTCTGAAAAATATTTTTTTTTAACATGACATAGTATGGTTTTGGATAACATCATATTGTTATTTACATCATATTATTTTTAAATAATAATACAAATTATGTTGCAGTAATACGTTTTTAACAAAACTATATTGTTAAGCTCTAACCATACCACACTTTTTTATGGATGTGATAATGTAATTATTAAATTCAAACATTACTCTGTTTATCGCAACGAAATAAATGTTTAAAATAACAATAACTAGTTTACGACGAACACACATTTGTTTCAGAGAACATAATATTGTTTTCTCAACCATTCTACAACCATATCTTTTCTTTGCGTGTAGGGACAGTTTTTCTTAACTTTACACAACAAAAACTTTTTTATGATAAGAAAGCCAAGTAAAAAAAGTAAACAAATAAGTATATTATGTAAATATTTAAAACAAAGTATTTTAACAGAAAAATATCTTAAATGCAACTTACCCCTTTATTTGCATTCACTGCTGTGCTTCGTTCGTTGTTGTAGCTAAATATTGATTGATGAAAAACTGGAATTAGAAACAGAAAAAGTTATAGAGAATTAGAAATAAAACTAATTATAAAAAAAGTCAATGCAATTAATATTTAATTTTATATGAGTATAAATTATATACTTTGCACTAAAAAAAGACATATACTATTATTAAGGAAAAAAAGTTTCTAAATTTAAGTAAAAACATTTTCTAAATTTAAGTAATTTTTTCTAAGTTTAAGTAAATTTTTACAAAAATCTAGTAAAAATTACTTAATATGAGTAAAAAATAAAAAGTTCATATCTTTAAAATTGGTTCATAAAAATACACACGAAAATTCTCACATTCAAGGACAAGCTTACTGGCTTTAAGGAAATATTTACCAAAAATTGGAAAATGGTTTAAAAGTTTAGGGAAATTGTATCCTAAGAACTAGTCAATCTCGTTTTAAATCAAAAAAATAAATTTTAGGAAATGACTTACTTACTCCTGATTAGTTCATCAAATTTGACTCACTTGAAAGATATAAAAATGTATTCTAAATTTGAGAAAAATATTTAACCGTTTTAAGTATTTTTTCTTTAAATTATAGAATATATTTTTATTTGCATTAAGCAAAAAATTTAAGTAAATGTTTCATATTTCCGAGGAATATTTGAACTTGAAATATATATTTTTGTAAATAAAATAAAATGTTAAAACTCAAAAGTTTCAATGCTTATTCAGGCTGCCTGTTAGGCAATTGGTTAGAGTGCTTGCCTGTCAATCAGAAGGTTGTTGTTTCAATACTTGTCTCCTCTCAAGGAATTAATTTGTATGTATGGCGAATTAGTTCAGAATATAATATGAAGATATAATAAAAACATACCATGTGGTATAGAGTTTAATAAAAAATAAAAAAGCACCAGAATTAAAGACATAAAAAAACTTAGAAAAATTTACTAAATTTGAGATCAAAGATGAAAAAAAAATTTTGCAAAGCTCCGGATTTTATGCGAAAATTTTACTTAATTTTAGAAAAATTTTACTCAAATATAAAAATATAATTACTATAAACTAGTTCATTCATGAACTAGAAATTTAGTAAATATTTTACTGGTTTCAAATAAAAAACAGCTTTGGCGCCATACGACAACTTTTTTTTACTCAAATTTAGAAAATTTTCCAAAGTTTTAGTTAGTTTTTTTTTTGAGTGTGTCATCAAATTTTTTGCTGGGATATTGTAGATTTTTTTTTAGACAAATAAACTTTTTAGGATGTGTTCTTGTTCCTTTTACAGAGTCAAATGTTTTCAAATTATCCCAAAGAAAATCATTACTAAGACTTTTTATTCTTTTTTTTCTCTTGTTGAAGTATTCCAACAATATTTTCATTATTGTCCCATAAGTTTTTATTTTTATAAAAATATATATTTTTTGTTTGTAAAATATTTTTTTTTAATAAAAGTCCAAAAAGCCAAATAAATTGACTATTAGCACTTGTTTTTAACAAATTTTATATCAAGTCGTGGCAAAATCTTTACCGTGTCATAAAAATTTGGGAAGACAGAGAGAGAGAGAGAGAGAGAGAGAGAGAAAACTGGCGTCAGTCACTTTAACCTTAAAAAAAAGTAAAATATACTTTTAGCAACAACAATAAATAAAACAACATATAAAAAGCAATCAAACATAATAAATACAAACAAGAAGAAGGCGTACATGTCTGCAGAAAATGGCAACAATAATCTTATAAAACTTTGCTTGTTTTCGATTTATATATTTTAATATTATTTGTTAGCTTGAATACCATAATTTTTTTTCTGTGTATGTGCTTTCTGTAAAGATATATAAATAACAATCATCTGCAAAGTTTTACAAAAAGCTAGAAGAAAATTGTCTTCGAAAAAAAAAAAGACTTGCATGTAAGTGTGTGCTTTTGAGATGAGAACTGACAAGTGGCAATAAATCTTTTCAAAAGGAAATTATATAAATTTCAACAATGAACAGTTTTTTTTGTGTGAGGGAGAGTGTGCGACAGCGTGGGTAGAAATAGGCAAACAAATGTATGTAGATAATAAACTTTATTGCGAATGAAATAAAAAAAAACAAGTGGCCAAAAGCTGTTAACAATTCTTGCTTAAGCAAGCAATTTCGTTATGCTTTCGCTTTCGCTCTATTTTAAATAGCAATTGTCTTTTAATTTAAAAAGTTAAAGCATAATTTTAAGGAGTACTTAAATTAACAAATGTTTAAATTCATATAAAATTTCTAAGAAACTTTAAAGCCAGCTTTTAACTTTTTTTTCAGAAACATAAATAATCAAGCATAATATTTGAAACTTGTTATCTAGCGTCATCAAGTTCAATTCATAAAATAGCAAAAATTTAAAATTTTTTTTTCAAACTCATCGCCTGCTTGTCCTCTATAAAACTTACAAATAATGTAACTTCAATAGTTGGCTGTCAATGAACACCAGAACAAATACAAAAGTCGCTGGCAAAATAAAATGCAAAAAAATATACAATTTTTCTATCTTTCTTTCTCTTTGCATTACAAATGTTACAAATATCTAATGACAACTATTCAACATGAAAAATATGAACAAAAAACTTTAAACTTCAAATAGAATTGCAATGCACAAGGCACATTCATATAACTAGACTCAGCAACATTATGCCAGTTGCTGGAAAGTTGAAAAGTATACAAGCATTTTATACTGTAATTTGAGGTAAAGTTTTAAAAGAAGAGAAGTTTATCATATGATGATGATATTTTTTTTATTTAAACAGAAAAAAAGAAGCATTGAAATAAATCTCCTACAAACATGATGTTTATCAGTTAAAGGTAAAAGGCAAAGATTTTCAAAAAAAAAAAAATATTGTTGCACCATAGAAATAAGAAGCCAATTAAAGAATTGAAGAGTTCAAAGAACGTTACGTTAACAAGAAATTAGCCATAAAGTATATATAATAATTGAATACTTTAAGGCATTTAGGAAAAAATAGATTTTGAATTGTATTTATTTTTATATTCTGCTTTTATGGGGAGTTCGTCAGTTAACTGGAATTTTTTCAAGGTTAATATTCTAGGGAGCGCCTAACAGAAGTATATTTGATTGTGGTATCAGAGAACGACAAAAGTATGGCTTTAAGTAATTTTTGAGAATTGGCCATCAAACAATTAATTTATAGACTGTATGAGCTACAATCATACGCATGAGTATAAAAATACTCTGACTATTAATTGGCTACACCTGCGTATATACAGGGCTATTTTATTGACACACACGGACAAAGCATGTTTTCAAACAGCCATACACACATACCCACACAAATGTATTGTATACGGTGGCGAATGATGAATAAATATCCTGAGTATCATGTGTATATTTTTTTCGTGCAATTAAATATCCATAGCCTGAGTATAAACATACTCAGACTATAACTATGAGAGAGAGTCAATGCGCTTTATAAGCATATTTCTTTTTATTTTTAGTTTTAGCGTATTTTAGTTTTTCGCATAAACGAAGTGGGAGATGCTCTTGTATGTTGGAATCACAGTTGATTGAGAGAAAATATGTGAGCGTACGAATTTTTTGCGGTACAATTATGATTATATGCAATTACTAAAATTAAGACTATTTACTCACATATATTTTTTGAGTGCTTATTGTTATTCTCTGATGTGTATGAGCGTAATATCTCGTCTTGCCCACCTAAATATTGTTTTGTTTGAAAAAAGTGTAACTTCGCAAAATATAATCTACTATAGACTTTGAGTTAATTAAATATGATTGTTTTTTTTTTAATTCATAATATCTATGGTAATCTGAACTACAATATTTATAGCCTTAAATAAGTTTTTGCATAACGCTTTCCTTAAAGAGAAAATTTCTCTTGCTTAAAATTATACTTACACTTTAAGCATTTGATTTTTTCCAACAGTTTTTTTTTTGATATTTGGAAATCTTAAAATGCCATTTAGTTTTCTTAACTGTTCATAATTCTTTGTTAAAAACTAAATGTAATAAAAAATTCATTAAAAATATTTCAACAAGATTTATATGATCCACATTATGGAGTCTGATACACACACACACACCCACACACATGCTTTGATACATATGTATGTACATACTCACACACAAACACACACACACACACACACACACACACACACACACACCCACATACAGCGCACAAAAATTTATACTGCTTAAAACAGCAGGATGGAAAAAAGATAAACTTTCACTGTTAAGGAAGTTGGTAGCACAGAGCAAAAAAATTGCGATGAAAGTTTATGAAAAATTCATCTAAATTGTAATTACACATACGAATGACGACAAAATCTAGAATATTATAACATTTGCTAACACTTGGTATCTGCCTACATACACATGCACGCACACACACAAACACACACACACACACATTAGAATTAACATTCATAGTTAAAATACATGCAAACAGTTTAGAATTAAAGAAGAAAAAAAAACAAGTTAATGCTGATAACTACTACCAAACAGCCATTAACTTTAATATTTCCCTAAACATCTGTGTTACTTCCCAAGGCACGTTATTAATGCACAACACATACACAAGCACACACACACACACACACGCACACTCATTCGAACAAATCTTTCATATAAAAGAACAAAGGAATAGGAAAACAAAATGAAACGAAAAAAAAGAACCGAACTGGCTTAGGGACGGGAGTAAAAATTCCTTTAGTTCTTGGTAATAAAAGGATCATAAGTCAGCTAAAGGAAAAAAATTAAGGAAGTAAGTTCCAACATATAACATTAACATTTCAAAGTATATATGTATAATCGTAAGTGTGGATTTTCCATTTTTCAAGAAGTCACTTTAGCAAATTACAAATATTTAAATAAAAATTACGTTATTTGCCTGGTACGATACACATTGGGTGAACGACAGAATTCTCATTTGTTTCATATTTAAACTTTTGTAAGTAAGAATCTCTAACTTTTACAAAATTTCAAGATAACGGCACTTATAATGAGTTATACTTGATTTACATGAAATAATTTTTTGTGAAATATTTTTCATTTGTCCAATAGGAGGCCTGGAGAAACAAATCAGATAAAAAATGGCAAAAAATGCTTCCGAAATTTATGCTACGCAATTATTTAAATATCATCTTCTTCTATAGTGCTGCAATTTAATTAGCAAATAGAAAAAAATAATATATAGAAAGTTTCGTGCAAAAAATTTCATGAAATTTACATTACATTAAGTTTAAAATTTTTAAACGCACTAATAATCCCAAATTAATATTTTACTAATTAAGTAAAATATTTTTTTATTAAAAATACATTGAAATTGATTATTGAGGGGTTTAGCTGGATCCTATGCGAATTTCACTGTTGCTAATGCAGATCATCAGGGAACCTTTACCCAAAGCTTCTTAGAACAACTAGAGTTATTATATTATAAACTTTCATTTAAACAAATGAGAAGCTCAATAACAAATAACAAAGTTGAAACAAGAACTCAATAATCAACATGTTTTTTATTTTCTTACTTTACTATTGCTACATTGGCTGACTTTTTTTCAGCTTCAAATTGTAGTCGTAAGAGTATGTAAAAGCAAATAAATAAATGTAAATAACAACAACAGCTATTTAAGAATAGAGTGTTGCCACACAAGTATTTTTTTGACCGGGTGCAGTCAAGTTAATAATTAGTGTTTTTTTATGGGAATTGTTACAATTTAAGTTTAAAATTTTTAAACGCACTAATAATCCCAAATTAATATTTTACTTATTAAGAAAAAAAAATATTTTTTTTTACATTAAATTTTCTGAATAACGAATTCATATTAATGGCTGGCAAAGCTAGACAATGGCAGGACTGTTGTCAATTAGTGCTGGTTCACAATCATGTCAGATTTGACTCGTCAAGTCTTAAGTTTTTGGGGAGGGAGGAAAAGAGAATGAAGAGGGGTACATACTTGACCGTACCAGTCAAGTCTGTTTTTTCGTTTTGTTTTGTCATTCGTAGTACTCTACGACAACACAAATTGATGAAACAAACTTGAAATTGTGTATGAACGCAAATGCAGGTTGAAGAGAAAATTGAGCAAAAATTTATCAGGTAAACTTGATGTGTGTTAACCACGACTTTTAGACAATAACTCTAGGCTTTTATTGCAAAAAAGCTTTTAGTAAGTTGTAATAGAATGAGACAAAACAATTCACGTATTCCATTTCCATTAGAAAGAATTAACTCACGTAGTGGAATCAAATTTCAGGGATTAAACGAACCCCTCAGATGTTTTGTTATATGACCAGTTGCAGTAAGTTTTAATATTCATCTGACGAATAATGGAGCCATAACTCCATCGTAGTCATATTTTGCTTTTACCTTAATTTTTTACTCACTTTGCAGAAATCCTTATGGATTTTGAATAACACTTCTACAGCCAGTTTGTAGGACACAACAAAACTGAAATGCGACTTTATTATGAATAGCGTCCAATTCGTCTTCTATAAACTAGCTGTTAGTCTCAGCTGATACACTATTGTGAACAATCACAATCAGCAAAATTCATAATACCGAATGAAAATTTTATTGTTCGATAAGCGCAATCCAATGCAATCGAAGATTGAAAATTGCTCATTATAAGGGCCAACATAATAACTAATTACTTTTAAAAACAATTAAACACACATATTTTGGAAATATTAGTTGACGTCATCAAAAAGAAATTGTCAAGAGGCTGCCTATAACACAGTGTCCACACCTGATGATTTTATATCATAGCTCGACAGAGCATATGTCATTTTTTCCTTAATATGATGATTTTGTATCATGATGAATCAAAGAAATATTTGAAAAATACTTGCCAAAAATAAATAATTTGAGTGTTGTTTAATTTTTTGGTCACAAATAATTGTTGTTTCGCATTTTTTAAACGAAAGCTGTTTAATAAATAAACGTTAAACGCACAATAACACATAAAATGACATTTGATATCAAGATGAATTCATCAGGCCGTGAGCTCTGATAATTATATCATAACGCTACCATAATATTAATAAATTGAGCCTATACGTGATGAATTTTCATTATGATATCAATTTGACATTCATCATGATATAAAGCACATATTGAAATTTGTTTATATGTAGTTTGACGTTTCTTTTGAGAGAGAGAGAGAAAAGAACAGAACTAATTTTATTCACAAAATTTTCCGCTTGAATTAGTTCAATTTTAATTTTTGTTGGGACAAAATGTATTTTTCAGCCAAAGTGTTGAACAGAGCTGCCACATCATTTACTTCATATTGTAGTTTATGAACAGGTTTAGCTTAAATGTTATAATGTGCAGGTCGTAGTTTATACCTGATCTTTATACGTAATAGTCTCCTGCATAAGACATCTTATAAGAACTTTCAAGACATGAGGGATTTTTCAAATGTTCTACTACAGCGAAATCTTATAATACAAACGTTAACAACACTGTTTGCAAGAAATTTTTTGAGTATTGTAGGTATAAGAGTAAAGAAGAAAACACTTCGTGACGGAAGAATTTGTGATACTCGCTTCTTTCTATGCATAAGCGCGTGTACAAACGTCATGCATGTATATGTGTATGATCTTTTATTTTTCTGCGCACATGCAAAGGCACACACATGCATTAACATTAGTTGTATGCGGTTAATCACATAATAACTTACCATCTACATATTACACACACACTCAAACGTACAATATGAAAAATAACAAGCATACACTAATCAACAGTACTTCTTTTGAGTGTTTGTTACAAACAAGCTGTCTTGCAACATCGCTTGTTACAACTGATATACACATACACCAATACATCCATCGTGGTTCGCTCATAGTACGACAGCATTTATTATTGTTTTAGTATAATACATGCGACGTGAATACATTTAAAAATCATGACGTTTTTACATTTCAAGACTGTTTACGCAGCTCACTAATACGTAATTATCTCTTATCTCAAAACAATCACGGAATGAATCTCTCACATTATCTTATACCAGCAACAAAATCCCTCATATATCAATCTCCTGCTGCCTGTAACATTTCAACATAATTTCTCGGCGCTTAAATTAACTTTATGAACTGTTGAACATTTATTTGATTATTTTTACTACATACACTTTTCTCAAGTACACGAGCGAGTACGTTCTATTTATTATATTGTAAATGAGAAATATCATGTAGTTAAATATATAACTGGCAAATCCACTCATCAGCTTGAATGCAAGTACTATGACAAGAAAAACTTTTTTGGGGGAGGGGGAGGGAGGACGAGAAGAAAATCAGTAAGGGAATTCCAGCAACTCTCACTATTTCATACACATGAATAAATGCATACATATACATGTAGTTGTACAAAAAAAAAAGGAAACTAAAGGAAAAACTAAAGACAAAAAATATCCTTAATATAACAAAAACAATAACGTCAAATATACGTACATACATATGTACATATGTATGTATTTGAGAGAAACATCAAGGAGCAAAACACACATATACACAGACAGGCGAGAAGCCATCACTACTAACTACATAAACAATATTAAATAAAGGTAACGCCAGCCATAGTGCACATTATTTACATGCATAAAAAAAGGAAGGAAAAAAATATTTTTTTTTTCATGGAATATATTAAATATACAATACTTTTTTAACTCCCTGGGAGTTTGGGAAAGACAGTACAGTTGCTTATTAGACCGAACGGTAGACGAGCAGTCAAGCAAAGAGTAAAAGCAATCATTAATGTCAGTGTGAAGAATAATTTCCCTGCAGTTGAGAAGAAAAAGAAAATGAAAAAGTTAGCTAAACGAAACTGGCAACATTCTGCACATAAATAAATATTGCAAGTGAAAAGCATAACTTAAATTATATTCACGTGGTGACAAAATTATGACATACATATTTATATTATGAGATTAAGTAGTTCTGCTGGAATTATCGAAATACTTCATTAGCAAAAGTTTAATGATTTTTTGCAAGCTTTAATATTATGAAATTAGGGTGGTAGGAACTGAGATCTGCAGTGCGATTCACTAACTTTTTTAATGATAATCGCATCGTTAAAATAATTATAGCGAAAATTTATTAAATTTGTTATTCAATAACATTTTTAACGATATTCGGTGTAGGTTAATGTCAACTGTGTCGTTATTTAAGCTACAATAATTTATGTGCTGTTAACTTTATCGAGAAAAATCAACAGACAATATCAGCTGAGTAGTATCGTTAAAAAGAAGTTACATAATCATACAATCGTTATTGCAAGCGATAAAATGTATAGACAAGAATTACGATTGTCGGATCGTTAAAAGTTACTGAATCGCACTACTGGTGGGTATATACTAGAACAGAATATTTGAGGTCAATGACTATTGAAGGAAAACATTAGTATCCTCGAGACAAAAACATCGATATATCACACTTTAAGATCCTACTGTAAATGCCGAAGATATAATGAAAAATTTATTTTGGTGACCCCTACGTTCGGCAACAATGCTTTATGTTCGGTGGTGTAAGGCGAACTTTTTTTGCCTGTAAGGCGAGACGGTCTAATATACATATCTGTCCATATATATATAAAATTTTCGTGTCACGGTGTTTGTAATTGAACTCCTCCGAAACGGCTTGACCGATTTTTATGAAATTTCGCATGTCGTAAACCATTTTTTATACCCCTAAGTGGGCTGTGCCACGCACAGACGAACGAAAGCTATAGGATTCAGAGTATTCTTCATATTTGCGAAGTAGTTCAAAATATTGGTGGAATAGGACCGGGGACCCATACAATGTAATAAATAATAATCTTATATCTTGAAAGCTATAATAGCAAGGGTCTTCACATTTGGTATGGACTTTTTTGAGAGAAATGTGAAGTAATTTAAAATATTGGTAGAATAGAACCGGCGGAATGGGCACCCCCAGGGTACAAAGTAATTATAAAAGTCTTATATCTTGAAAGCTATAATAGCAAGAGTCTTCAAATGCGGTATGGGTTAAATTGAAAACCATTAATATCAGTATAAATGATAATAAATATAAAACAATAAATGTGGAAACATACACGGAAAATGAATATTGAATAATTTTTGTAAAATATTTTTTAAGCTCGGAAGCTTTTATCACCTAGAAGTATTAAATTTTGTGCCAATTATTCTCATTAAAAAGCTTTAATGCCAATGTTATAAATTTTTCAGCATGTAAATATACAATCAGCTGATTCTCAGACGCCAATTTTTTAAGTCATTAACGCCGACAAAAATTATCTGTGGCGGTAACTGTTATTCAACGGCGTTGCCATCTTGACAGATATAAAATAAAATCCTGACAATAAAAAATAGTTAAATTCATATCATTATTATAATATAAGTCCAATTCAAAATTATATAAACTCTTCGAAAATTTAAAATAAACAATAGAAAATAAATATAATTATAAAAGAGCACAACACCACCTGACGGATACAAGCTCCCAAAATGTCACACACATACATATAATCTCTATTGCACATTATTACTGTTCCAACAGAAGCAGTAGAGTAGAAATAAAAACTTAACCTTTAAATAAGAATTTACATCCAAAACAATAAACTTCCTTACAAAATTATCCTTAGTAGACTATAATGACAAAAATTTTATAATTTCTCAGCGCTCATTCTTTTTTTTTTTACTTTTCCTTGCTGTCATTATAAAAAAAGTAGGCTAGACAAAATTATTCGTGGGTTGCTGAAAAAATGTGCAAGAACTGGAAAAGAAGTCAGACGCACAGAAATGATGAACTTACATACTTTTGTTTTAAGACTAGACTGCAGAGAGAAAACAATGCATCATTCACTTCAGTTTTATTTTTTTATATTTTAATATTTTAAACGTCTGAATAGAAAGAATGAGATTGGCAAATGTGTAAAGAAATTTGTAGAAAGAAAAATTGAATTTAAATAAAGTAAAAGAAATTAAAATTATTTGCTTAACAATGAAAACGATAAAACTAAAAAATCCGAAAATTATAAAATCGCCAAACCAAAAAAATAACGCCAAAAATCAAAAAAGTGCCCAAAAGCGAAAAAGGCGCCAAAACCAAAATAATTGTTTATATGAAAAAAAAATCGCCAAAATGAAAAAAAATCGCCAGATTGAAAAAACGACAAAAAACCGAAAAAAATCGCCAAAACGCGAAAAGGCGCCAAAACAAAAAAAATCGCCCAAATGAACAAAAAACGCCAAAATGAAAAAAATCTCCAAAATGAAAAAAAATCGCCAAATTGAAAAAAACACCAAAAACCAAAAAAATGCCAAAACTATATATTATATAGCTGAAGTTTGTATTAAATTACATATCTAGTGTTCGTACGGAACCCTTCGTGCGCGAGTCAGAGTCGCACATTACTGAATTTATTTAAATAGAAATTATTTTGTCTGCTGTTTGAAGGCAGCACAAGATATATTTAATAACGCTTCATGTTGAAAATGATAGTAAACATATTTTCTTCAGCAGCTGTCTGCTGCCTGTTTCATCCTTTTAATGCCATCATCAGCAACAACATTTTCTTTTTTGCGCTCTCATTGTCAGCGTTTTTTGTTTCATATCAACATCAAAGAGTGTAAACTTGCTTAAAGCTGTAAGTATTTTTTTCTTCTTCTTTTTGTATAATTTTCTTTAGTTATTTTTTGCTTTTTAAAATCAAAATGAAAAATAAAACAAAAAGAGAACAGGCCACAATATAACAAAAAAAAGCAAAGAAATAATTCCTGCAGTTTCAAGTACGGCCATCATCATTACTTGCATACTTATAAAATATTTATGATGCATTTAATGCAATTTATTTCTTTCTAGTCTTCTTTCCTGCAATTCTGTCTGGTGTTGAGCAAAATTCTAGCTATCATATTATTTATTTAACAGAAAAAGTTAAATAAAGACAATAAAATTATATTAAATTATTTATATGGAAATTAAAATACATGAATCCAATTAAGAGCCTAATGGTAGGCAACAATTATTGAAAGTATTATGTTTTCTCTCTCTCTCTCTCTCTCTCACTTTGATTTTAAAAACCATGCACGTTCATGCACTAATTTGCTGCTTAGACTCACGCTTAGCAGAGTGCATACAACTCATTCACTATCACTCAAACTTACGCTCACAGAGTAATCACGAAATTTGATTTTTGAAACTAGAGAAATTACTTGTGCACTATTACAATTTCTATTTGCATTTCACTATTTTTGTATTTCGCTCCAGAAGCTTCAAATATCATATTTTTTATTTACATTCAAGCACGCTCAAGTGACTAATTCACGTGAGCGGTACAATTATAAGCAACAAGAGCCCGTTTCTCAAAAATTACAAGTGATATAATACAAGTAAAACATTTGTGAAAATATGAGGCTACCAGCGCAGAAGTCCTATAGAAAGGTAAATCGTTATATTGCCGCAAAATAGGCATTACAAAATTTTTAAACTACTCCCCAGAAGTTGATAATGATAAATGGTTTTTGCAATATGCAAATTTTTATATATAATTTTTCTTTATATAATTCTATTTCTCTTTTTTTACAAACATCACCCAAAAATTTCCCAACAGTTTTGTGTTTAATTAATCTTTGTCTTTCTTGTATTCATTTTACTTAAGTTTTGTATATTTTAAGGTGTTAAATTAATAACAACAAGAAAAATAATGTAGACAAGATTCTAACAATTATCCATATAAATAATAAAAGAGCAAATCTGCTAAAACAAAAAATAATAATAATTTTTTTTTTTTTGTTGTTTAGTTTGCAAATTCATTAATTAAGGTAAACTTTATCTAAACTAAAAGAGAATGCTACACATGTTAGTTTTTTTTAGTAGTACATAGTTTCATTTAGAGAAAATTTGCATTTAGTAAGGAACAAATATACATATATTTTATTTTTAAATAAATTTAATAAAGAAAAAATATATATTTTAAACTGTTGGAGACAGACGAACACAAACGTACGCACACACCCAGCACAGCCCAGCCCAAACCAACCATTCATTGACAACACTTCACATACAGACAATTTTGTTAATGAACAAATATCAACATGCTGCATACTTTTGGTAGGGAGCGACTAAAGCGTTTATGTGTACTAAAGTACTACTAATATGCATGTGTAATTTAATGTAGCTGCTACACTAGAGTTTATGTTAGAGCTGTGCTAGTGTGGTTGCTGCAACAAATGCTGCTCTCCTGTTTGTTGTTTTGTGTGTTTTTGCAAAAAGGATTCATCTATATATGGCACAAGTGGCATGTGTGTGGTAAATGGGGTGGTAATAGTAAATGTAAGTTGCAAACTGTAACAACAACAGTTGTAGTAGACAAGAAACTAATAATAAACAGCAATAATGTGCTTGTTTGTACACAACAAAACACACTCTACATTCATATTAAAACATACACAACTAAGCAAACTCACACATCCACACATGCATACATACGATTGTGAACACACACACACGCACAAAACAATGTCTGTTATTAATTGTTATGGTAACTTTGCATACATATGTACATACTTGTGCAAGCAAACATACTTTTAGGGATATCAACTTCGAAATTGCACCAAAAAAAATTCTCGAAAACAGCAAAGCAAATTTGAGATTATTGAAGGTATTTGAAGTGTAAAATCTTTAGTAGGATCGAGCATTTGCTTCTATAAAGTCGAAACTCTATAAAAATTTGTTATGCAGAAAACGAGTTTGAAGTTTTACTGACAAACTTAATGGGGGAAAAAAATATTTTTCTCCCAAGACATCGTGCCATAGCCGCCAAAAAAGCTTAAGAGACATAATTTTAGAGCTTAATTTTTTTGACCAAAATCGATTATTTGCCATAAAAAAAACCAAGTCCAAAAAATTTCAGTTAAGCTGTTTTTGGCGGTTATGGCTCGATATTTGTATATAATTTTTTTTTTTAAAATATGAAAAACGATATGACGATTAATTCTGCATTATTTACTCAGAAATCACGTTTGTTTTTTAGTTATGACTCTATTGCAGCAAAGGCTCGACATGACCTGTACCTGTAGAGCGATTAACACTAGTAGTATTGTTGCGGCTGCAACTTATTGTGTATTGTCACGGCTGTGACACTCTAGGCAGAATTTAATAAAACAATTTGGTCGAAACTTTCAGTACAAATTATGTTTTATTACAGATGTGAAAGTATATGTTTTTTATGTGTGCGTGTTTTATTATCTGGATAAAACGTCAGATATCAAATTATATTAAATTACAAAAAATAAGTATTTCTACTTACACAATTCTACCTTGCTGGCGCGCTTCTAGAGGTTTTCTGATTTCTTTCTATGTACCCTTCTTCGCGCGGTTGACAGTATTGCCAACGTTAATCAAAGTATAATTTAAGGCGAACCAGCGGTAACACTAGACATTTAAACATTACGAATAAAGCAAACAATTCAAAGTTTACATTACTAGTATAAAATTCAAATTAAGTTCAAATAAATGTAACGGTGATACATCAAACTCAAAAAAATAACGTATTTAAACAAATAATTCAAATCCGCTTCACAAGTATTGTCTCTTAAATAACGACACAGCTGACATTAACCTACAGCGAATATCGTCAAATATGTTACTGAATAGCAGATTCGATAAAATTTCGTTAAAATTATTTTAATTTATTTAAAAAAAAGTTAGTGAATAGCACTACTGTATTAAGTAACTTTTATTACCATAATTGTATCGCTATAATAAATATAACGAAAACTTATCGATTTTGCTATTCACTAACATATTTTAAAGATATTCGCTGGGCGTGCCTCTGCCCATTTTTTAAATACAAGATTGTGTATTTTTCAGAGCTCAGCGTGCGTGTTAAGTCTTGTAAAAATCGGTAAAGTTGAACCACTTAAAATAAAATATTAAATTTTAATGGGCGTGACTCCACCCATTTTTTTAAATCGAGTATTGTGTCTATTTTAGAGCTCAAGGTGTGCGGTAAGTTTCGTAAAAATCGGTTGAGTAGAACCGCATGAAATATTTTAATAAATTTTAATAGGCGCAACCCCGCCCATTTTTTCAACTTTCAAATTATGTAATTACAAGAATCAAAGATGTTTGATAGGTTTTGCAGCAAATCAGATAAGTATAATATCATAAAATTAAATAATTTTTTACAATGGGACCAATGGGTATAAAATGTACCGCGTTATAAAGTAACACCAAAAAAAATTGAGACGAATTGTTAACCTCCTCCTTCTTTTGAAGTCGGTTAAGAAGAAATTACAGAATCACATTATCTCGTTAGTCCTAGTTTACACTATGCAAGTCTTATTGCTAAGCTGATTAGTTTGTTAAGAGAGAGACGAAGGGAAAGAAACGTTTCTATTCCCCTCCCCTCTCACCTTCAAACTAATCAGCTTAGCAATAAGACTTCCGTAGTGTAAACTAGGACTTACCGCAATCGACTTAATGTATCGATAAATATTACGAGTTACTGGTGTCTGGTTAAAAAATATCTCTTATAATTTCGTCACAGCTCCTACTATTGACGTGCTTTTTCCCAGATTCATTTGTTCAAAAATTTTACAGAAAATATTAGTTTTAATCAATCTTTTTTAAATCCTTTTATCTTGGCCATATTTCTCTATCGTACATCAACTGTAACAGTTGCATATATAGCAACTGTGTCTTTGTTACTTTTTGAACAACAATTTTATACACTCACTCAGCTTTAAATGCAATCAAGTCTTTTTAAATTTTTTTAGTACCAGCTGTCTGAGAGTCTATGACTGTTTGGCTGACACTGTATCTAACTATTTTTGGCTTACATATATATCCATATATATATATATATATATATATATATATATATATATATATATATATATATATATATATATATATATATATATATATATATATATATATATATATATATATATATATATATATATATATATATATATATATATATATATATATATATATATGTATGTATGTACATACATATAAACGTATGTATGTATGTATATATGCAGCACTTTTATCTATTCGTCCTTCTAATAAAATTTCATTACTTTTTTTGTTGTTATTTTGTGTATTTTTGGTAGGAATACACAAACAATACTGTGTCACACTTGCACTTGAGAAGGATTGTTTTTGAAACCTGCTTGTAGCAGTGGTAAACTGGAGTAGATATTTTTTATTTTTTTTGTTGGCCAAGTGCCATTTTGCATAGATAGAAAGAAGCTTTTAGAAATTGAGAGGGAGAGAGTGAGCGTACGTATATCAGAATATGCCGCAGAGATATTGAATGCACATTCATTCATATTGTAAATTTTCATTTCCTCATTTCATTTTACTGTGTTCACATATAACGAAAACTCCCATTTTATGTTTGGTATACACAGAAAAAAATTGACAGGTTTTTTGTAGCAAACATGTTTTTGACACCGATTTTAAGTTTTATTATTGTCTTAACTTGGTTTGATGAATAGATAGTAAATTATTTTAATACAGAAAAATGTGTGTTTTTACACTTTTACAAAAATTTGTTTTTAGTTTCACGAATTCAGTGGCAGGAACTATTTCAGTAAAAATATGATTTAGTTTTTTTTTTTTTTTTGAATTTAGCAATTGAATGAATGAATAAAATGAGCGTATCAACCAATTTTAGGACACAAGATGAAGCATTTGTCTGATTGGCTGGACTTGGCTAAGAGGACAGCAGAGATATAAAAAAATAAAGTTTTATAAAGAAAATTATGCTGTAATGACACCGTAGACTTTTCTATAAGAAAAGTGTGCTGTGATGACAGAGGCCGCTTTTCTATAAGAAAAGTGTGCTGTGATAACACTGTTGATTTTTTTATAAGAAAAATCTCCCTATGAGAAAAATCTCGTGTGATGGCACGATCGACTTTTCTATAAGAAAAATCTCCTGTAATGACACGGTGGACTTTTCTATGAGAAAAATCTCCTGTGATGACGCAGTCGACTTTTCTATAAGAAAAGTGTGCTGTGATAACACAATCGACATTTCTATAATAAAAATCTCCTGTGATGACACGGCCAACTTTTCTATAAGAAAAGTGTGCTATGATGTCACGGTTGACTTTTCTATACGAGAAATCTCTTGTGATGACAAAAACGACTTTTTTATGGGCAAAATCTCCTGTTAAGACACTGTAGACTTTTCTGTAAGAAAGGTGTGCTGTGATGACACATTCGACATTTCTATAAGAAAAGTGTGCTGTGATGACACATTCGACTTTTATAGATATAAGAAAATTGTGATGTGATGGCACAGTCGACTTTTCTGTTAGAAGTATATTGTACAAAAACAAATTTTTGGATTACATTTTTTAATAGCGCGTTTACATTAGAGCAAAATCTAGTGGATTTCCCATGCAAAATAAAATCTACTTATAAATCTAGTAAAACTTAGTGAGGGAAGTATGGTTTTTTAATTAGTACTAAAAAGTCAGCATTTATACTAGTGTCCTGCACAAGACTATTTATAAGACCTTTCAAGACATGAGATATATTTTCAAATGCTTTACTACAGCGAAATATTCTAAAAGAATCGCTAAACAAAACTGTTGGCAAGAGAAACAACCGAAAAAATGTCTTGCCAACAGTGTTGCTTAGCGATTCTTTTGGAATATTTCGCTGTAGTAAAGCATTTGAAAAAATCTCTCATGTCTTGAAAGGTCTTATAAATAGTCTTGTGCAGGACACTACTTTATACTTATAAAGGTGTCGGAATTGGCTAAATTGCAGTTGTCTGGTTGTAGGTTTGTAAAAATTTCAGTTAATTTTCCTAAAGATTTTAATTGAAATCTGCTAGATTTTGTGCAGGTGTAAATGTCCTACAATTCAGTGCAACGTATTTCGTTGATTGCACTAGATTTAATTCTCGAAATTGGATCGACTTTTTGATTATGATGAATTAAAATGTATACACATTAAAAAAGCGCCAGAAATCTTTTTCCCTTAGTTTTTATTTTCGTTTTTATCTCAAGCGATAATTTTCCTAGGTCTGTATTATTTTTAAATATTTTGGTAGGTAATTTTCCTTTTCATACTCCAAATATTAAAACTAAAATTTCGTTTAAGCTTTCATAACGTATGTATGTATAAGTAATAATGTACATATGTTTGTAGTACATAAATATGTCTGTCCTGCATATTACTGCGTTGCCTTGAAAGCCCGAGTAAACGTCTATCTGCCTAACTATTTGTCTGTATCTTCTATTTTCTTCCACTAAACAGCAGCACAATTCTGTTGGTGTCATTTTTTGCACTCAATTGTGAACTTCATAATATTAATTTCTATTTTTTTGCTGTTTGTCTTCCTCTTAAACCAACGAAAAAATTTCCAATTTCAGTTTATGCTGCTGCAATTTAGTTTTCCATTTTGGCTGTGCCATAATGTTTGTCAATGTAGCTCTATCTCTTTCGCTCGCTCCTGTGCTGCAACGTTACTTCTACTGCTACAATATAATGAATGATGAAAATGTCTGCGGTTGTGTGCCATATATAAAAGACATTATAATAATTGTTGTAAATGACTTACATTCATTTAATGTTGGCTGCAATTTAAGAATTCAAAAGTTATGTTCTTTTGCTTTTTTTATAAAGACCCTACAGTGCTGTTTAATATTAGCAGAAAACTAACTCACGCTACGAAACGAATAATTCTACAATTATGCTTTCCTAGTTTAGTATGAGTTTTCATTTCCCGTTTAACAACTGTTGGGTGCTTTACTCTATCTCTCTCTTTCTCTCTTTGTCTAAACTACTAACCAGTGATGCCAACTTTTTTGGCTCTAAAAGCACATAAAAATTTGGAAAAAGCACAAAAAGCGTAATTTTGGGATCCAAAAAGCGTAAAAAGCACTAACGTGAAAAACGAGCTTAATGTTTAATATTTTTTAAGCTATTATCTATTTCGCAATGATATCAGTATCCTTAATGAAATATATCAGACGAAAAAGCTATGCTTTACACTGAAAAAAATAAAATCAAGTTTTTATTAAAGTAATTTTAAGAAATAAACAAATTTCTTAAAAGCACTACTTAGTGCTATTTCTCAGTTTGGCACTAACGCTCAAAATTTGGCGTTTTGAGTCTTCAAAAAGCACTAAAAATAGTGCCAAAAGCACCAAGTTGGCATCGCTGCTACTAACTGTCTCGCTAATATATATAAGGACTTCTTTTTATTAACTGTAATTACAGTGCATAAACTGATTATGACTGTTACACAGTATGTAGATGTATATATGTATGTGTTTATATATTTCTGTCTGCCGGAGAAAATTTATGTTCTAAGCAATTAGTTCAAATCATATTTCTCTAAAGCAGCGCCCAGAACATAAAAATTTATTTTGTTTGTTAATGAAAAATTATTTGTTTTCCACTTCGAGGGCTGCCAATGAAATTTAAAGCAATTGTTTTTAATGCCAGACACTTTTCAGACATAATGATAATTGGTGAAATTAACGTTAATCATTGCAGCAAGTTTAAGGCGAAGTCGTTGAAAATAACATAAACTTTTTATAAATATGCCAAAAAGATTTCAAAAATTCTTTAAAATCACACAAAGTAATGTAAAATTCCTTCAGTTAAAAACAAAAGGAAAGAAAAAAAATCCCATAACTAGTTATATGCTTAACAATATGCACATAAAAATTTTCCCTCTTTTGAACAAAATCAGTTTTATTGTAAGTTCTTAGTTTTGTCTAACGCTTGTCAAAATGAAGATGAATTTAAAAAGTTTACCCCTTTTAGACACGGAAAGTTTACTTTGCAAAGTCTTGATTCAGCTGGGAGAAAGAAAGAGATAATATTCCTCCCTCTGTCTTTCACACAGCTGAATTAAGAAAGTAAACTTTGCGGGCTATTTGTTTGGTTGCTTAAGCATAAAGGAAATGCATCTAGACGTGCTTAACCAGCAACAAACAAATAAATTATTATTTTTTTTAATAACTTTTAAATATTTATGTTGATACGTGATTTTTCTTATGTACATATGTACATATATATTTTTAGTAACATAAAATTAGCAACTAACGAGTTGGTAAAAACATGTTTGTGTGCGAAAACAACGCTGCTACTGCAATTAGCCATAATTGACATTTATTTTTAGATAATTTTTGGTCAATAACTAATTTGGCAAAAAAATATTGCCAAAAAAAACAAAATTTCTGATTATAAAATCGCAATATTTAGTCCGCATGTTCACATACACGAAATTTCAATTTAATCGCAGTAAGAGGTTAAAAGCCATAAACTAATATAAACCACATTTAAGCTTATTTGGCCATAATAAATAAATTGCCACAAAATATATGTAAGTACATATGAATGTATGTTTGCTAATATTTGCGCGGATATGCATGCAGTAGCAACAACAACAACAACAAATAACCACATAAAATGTTTACAAATTATAAAATTTTTAGTGCAACGAAACATATTGGGTTTATGCCAAAAATGGTTGATTATTTTAAAATTTATAATATTCGGTAAAATTTTAAAGATTATAAATATTTAAGGCCTTATTCTGAAAAAAAATTATTTAGGTTTACAAAACTTTTAACAAACAAATTTTCATAAAATTTTTTTTTTCAAACAAAAATAATTTTTTACTTAAGAGGGCAGTTAACGTGCAAATAAATTTCAAGTGCTTTGCTGGATTACACGTAGAATATGGTTTTTTAGAAACTAACGGTTTTTTTAAACTTCTCGTATTCTTTTTCCAACCTTCAATGACCAACTAATTACAATGGCTTTTACATTGAAGTTCAAATATTACATACAACAATAAAAATTAATAAATTTCCCATGATTGATTGTGGCAAATATATGCATGTGTATCGCTTTGAAGTTCCGCAATTTATTATTTTGGTGAATCTGCCTAGCAATCATAATAGCCTTGTGTTTCGGGTTAAAAATATATTCAGCATTTTGATTTAAAATATTACGAGAAATTTTGTTTCAGAGCATTTTAATCCTTCAACTCTTCTATTTTTAAATATTTCTTGTCCTTTTCGTAAAAGTACACCCTTTAGAGGGGATATAGCGGGTTGAAGTGATTTACAAAAATATTTGCCATAAAATTCTACTACAACTTTCTTAATACAGCAAACTTAGGCTGAGTTTACATCTGGCATTTCTTGTGTGTCATTTGCCCAAAAAAGCGTAACCAACTAATTTATAATGAAAAACTATTTGATTCAGACATATATTTATTGATTTAAACAATTTCCAATCATGTTGGATTCTATAGAATTGTCCATTAGTTATGTATTAAACTGTTTAACTTAATAAATACGTGTCTGAATGAAACTGTTTTTCATTAGTAATTAGTTGGTTACGCTTTTTTTGCGCTTGTGTGGCACATGGCACACAGATGGAAACCCGGCCTTAAAAATTTAACTTAAACAAGAGAAACGGACCAAAACTAAAAATACGTTTAAGGGTCAATGGCAAACTTTGCTGCTCTTGCTTTCCTAGTATGAGATGTGTTCAGGGGTTATATACTATTACGTAACGCTATTTTCGGATTTTTTTTTTAATTTTCAGTATTATTTTTCTTAACTGTAACAGGAGGGGGCAGGGGGTGCCTGGAGCGTTACGTAATATGGGAATGGCTCACCAGCAGTTTTATATAAAATCTTCAGTAAGATTTTTGTGGAACTTATTAACCCTTTAACTCATTTGCTTATGGGTGTTTTTTTTTGGGTCAAATAAGTACATGTAGACGGGGATAAAATGGTTTAAACTTTATAGTATTTTGTAAAAATATTAGCCATTAAATTCTTTTATTAGTCTTAAAATAAACCAAAGCACAAAATTTAACTTAAACACCAGAAAGAAGTCAGAACTTAAATTAACCCTTAAAAACATGTTAATTTTTTTTATTTTTTTGCATTTAAGTAGAATTTCAATTCAATTTTACCAATTGTATTTAAATATCAATTCATATTTAAAAGTAGGTTTTCATATGTATTTTTTTTAATAAAAAAAAAACGACTTGATATTTAAATAGAATTAGTTCTATAGGCTCTTAGTGTATTCAGCAGCTTATTTTAAAGCGAAGAATTTTAAATTTCAGTTTTTCTTGTTTTAACTACGGAGGCAATTATGAATAAAACTCCGAGAGAAATTTTTCCCGGGGAGCAATTCCAACTAATAGAAAGTAATAGGGAAAACAAAAAGTTCTAATTGGAAAAGGAGAAATTTCTTTAAAATCGCTGTATTTCCTAATTTTTTGCTTGAAAATAAAAATTCCACCTTAGCTCAAATTGATTTTGTTTCATAAAAATTTTTTTCTAAAATAAACAAAATGAATTTAGTTAACAAAATTAAAACTTAATTCAACAGTTTTACTTTTTTTTACTATTTTTTATTGCAAAAATAAATGTTGCAATTATTCAAAAGTTGCCCTTTTCAAAAATTTTCGAATTTTTTCATTTGAAAAAAATGTCCTTTAAAGACGACAATACATTTCAATACATTTCAAATTGATTTTTTTTTTATAAAAAAAAATTGTCTAAAATAAACAAATTGAATTTAGTTAACAAAATTAAAACTTACAGCCAAACCCACGATATCGAACGTTATCGTTCGCAATCATTTTTAACGACAAACAGCTTATTTGGGACCCACTTAACTTGTTCAGCACGGCAAGTCGATCGACAATGCATGCGAACGATGACGTAACCATTTCCATACAAATTTGGTACCCACTATAAAAATTCAAACGACAACAAATGTCAAAATCAGTCACTTGGTTTGTGCTTGTCGACAAAACAAAAAAGTACACATAAATACCAAATTTTTAAACAAATTTACATTTATGAAAATTAAAAATAAAAATGTTAATTTTTTTGCGTTTATTTTATTTATTTAACTCACAAACATGCATTTTTGTCACATAATTCTTTTTGAATTACATACATACATACATATATATGTATGTATGAATGTGTATACGTGCAATTTATGTAACCAATTCTAAACACTCAATTAGGCACATTACTCTTTCCACTTCAATAGATTGCTTGTCCCATTGGTGCTACTCCCGTCCATTCTTCATTACAATCCGCTTGCATTATTTTACGAGTATCTACACATTTCAACTTATATATTTATTTATATTTCACACACAAAATTTTGAAAATAACTTTTTAATTTTTTTGTATTGTCTTATGTTTATCATTGTTGTTATTTTTATTATTTATTTGTAGAAACTTTAAGTAGCATAGAGTTGCATTTTTTATGGAATACTTTTCACATTTCAGCGCTTTTTGTTTGTAAAGTAGCGTTTTATTTGTGAAATTTTTGATGTGGCAATATGCTAATTTGACAATGAGTAAATGCATTACGTTAACAACGTAAAGCCTGACGACCGACAAGTCGATAGTTAGTGGGTCGCTCAAACGAACTATAATAAGTGATTTGTCGTCAGTCGCTCGAGTTGTCGATCGACATCGTGGGTTAGGCTGTTAATTCAACAGTTTTACTTTTTTAGGGTTCCGTACACAAAAGGTGAAAACCAACCCTATTGTTTTCGCTACGCTGTCCGTCTGTCCGTTACACGGTATTTTCTCAGGAACCGTAAGAGCTACGGACCTGAAATTTGGACACAGTATGTAGAACCTTGGCCGCTACAACAACAAATACATGAGAATTAAAAATTAAAGGGTGTTCCAAAACGAGTAACGAAAAATGTTAAAATCCCATGTAATATATATACAATTTTATATTGAAACTTGAAATTTGTAAAATTAGTGTATTTTTATACAGACTACAACAATTAACACTAAAATTTAAAAAAATTAAAATTAAAGGGTTGTCCATCAGTTAATGCAATTTTGACTATGTAATTTTTACAATTTGCTATATCTTGGAAACCGTAAGAGGCAAACACTTGAAATTTTCAAAAACGATAAAACTAAAACAACCGAAAATTATAAAATCGCCAAACAAAAAAAAAAAATCACCAAAATTAAAAAAAAATCGCCAAAACAAAAAAAAACACTAAACAAAAATGAAAAAAATCGCCAAAAATAAAAAAAAATCGCCAAAATGAAAAAACGCCAAAAACCGAAAAAAATCGCCAAAACAAGAAAATAAAGTATCAAAACTAAAAAAGGAGCCAAAACTTAAAAAAATCGCCAAAAACTTGAAATTTTCAAAAACGGTAAAACTAAAAAAACCGAAAATTATAAAATCGCCAAACCAAAAAAAATCGCCAAAAATTAAAAATAAATCGCCAAAACGAAAAAAATCGCCAAGATTAAAAAAAAAATTCTAACACTAAAATAAATCGCCAAATTCGAAAAAATCGCCAAAATTAAAAAAAGCCAAAATGAAAAAAACCCCAAACATTGAAAAAAAAATAATCCCCAAAACGAGAAAATGTCGCCAAAACTAAAGAACATTTAAATAAAAAAAAAATCGCAAAAATGAAAAAAATCGAAAAAAAAATTAAATAAAAATATACTTAATAGTAACAAACCAAAAAAGTTTCTCTTAAGTACAACAAAAAATAAGCAAATTAAGTAACATGTGTATAATTAGTAAAAAGAACAAAACAAATGGTAAAAATGTTGTAAATATAAATAGTGATGGTAAAATTGAGCTTACAATACAAAAAAGCTTTCAGCAAATTGAAATACGATGAATCAAAACAATTCACATATTCCATTTGCAATAAAATGCTAAGTATATAAAGCAGAAATCTACATCAACTGACACCACACACAGTGGACCAAACACAAAAGAACGCTGATGATGAAGGTTTAGTGGCCTTCGAAAACGGCTGGCTGTTCCGTTCAACTATGTGTTGTTAGTCAGAATATTTACAACAGACTTTGGTGTTATTTGTTCATTAATAATTATCACATGTAATTTGGCTTAAAAAGCAATACGAACCTTAGCCCGTTCAAATCACAAATATAGAAACAAATGGAGTTCGAATAATAATTAAAATTAACTAAAAAATAATAAAAAAAAATCGCCAAAATGAGAAAACGCCAAAAACCGAAAAAAATCGCCAAAACAAGAAAATAAAGTGTTAAAACTAAAAAAAAGAGCCAAAACTTAAAAAAATCGCCAAAACCGAAAAAACGCAAAAAACGCCAAACCAAAAAAAAACCGAAAAGATCCCAAAAACGAAAAAAAAAAAATGCCAAAACTATATATTATATAGGATGGAGTTTGCATTCAATTACATATCTAGTGTTCGTACGGAACCCTTCGTGCGCGAGTCAGAGTCGCACTTTACTGAATTTTTTACTATTTCTTATTGCAAAAATAAATGTTGCAATTATTCAAAAGTTGCCCTTTTCAAAAATTTTCGAATTTTTTCATTTGAAAAAAATGTCCTTTAAAGACGACAATACATTTCCTTTTTTTACTATGAAATTTTTGCAAAATATGAACCCTGATTCTGCATTATTAACACAAAATTTGCATTTCTTGAGTTATGACATTATTGAACTAAATAAAGCTCTGTTTTTTCACCAAAACTTACTCAATATGCAAGTGATAACATTTGATTAAAAAAATTTTTTGAAGAAAAAAAAACATTTTTTTTTAAATTATTTAAGTATAATAATGTCCCAACATATTTATAAACATTTTTGCCTTCTGTGTACATATTTTAAATAGTTTTTCTGATACTTAAGTACAGACAATATTTTTCAAAATCAAATGACTATGACCAGCAACTATCCATTACAAATCCATTTACATTTGTAAAATAAAAATTTTTATCAATGGTTGGAGAGTAAGAACACAACTGCTGGTCTTGGCATTAGATATATATATATGTATTTCGAAAATCTGTATGTATGTGCATAGTTTGTTTTTTTATTCTTTGTTCGTCCTTTTATTTTTTATTTATTTTTTTTTTTTTTTTTTGTTCTATTTTGCTCGTCCTAACTATTGACCACATCTGTATTTCTGTAATTTAATGCTCAAACTAACAGTTTTTTAACACAAGAAAACACTCGTATCATATAAAATTCATTTGATAATCCCTGGGATAAAACGTGTCTGTGTATTTGTAATAAATTCTTGCTTTTTATTTTCCATACATTTTTGCAGATTTAGAGCAACTACTCGCATGTAAAGAGAGAAATTGGGATTAGTTGGTCTTTAACTAAATTTTCGCATAAATTTAGGAAATATGTAAGTTGTTGAAGATTTAACAATAGGGTTTATCAGTTTTAACTTTCTTGGAATATGTAAACTATTTCTTGGAAGCAAAAAAATTTAGGTTAATTTTTAATGGTTTGAAACAAATGAATGCAGTTTTTTAAGCAGTTCGCAGCTAAAGAATATTAAGACATTTTATTTTTTAAATAAATAAAAAAGTTCATGATACCAACTACACCAACTAATTTGCAAGCAATCTGCCTGCCTACAAGGAAATGTTTCATGAGCGCCTGCCATATTCTTGATGGCATTTCGCTTTTATACCGCCAACAGACCAGCACGTATTATTATTATAGATATTACCCTACTTCATCTTTTTCCCATTAGCCTTAAACGACTGTAAACATCAGCGTTAAATGATTGTGACTCGTTGTAATTTCAGAGTTACTTTTTCTATCCAAAGAGAACTTTAACTTTTGGACTAAAATATTTTTTTGGATTAAAATATTTTTCTTTTCATGATATTTTCATTCATATGTGCTCGTTCGTTCATTATGCCGTGATTTCCCTTAACGTTTATTCTCTTAATAATCTTAAAGCATGTAATAAACCTTGCATAATTTATGAACCGAACAATCAGCAACATTGGTTTTTACGAGCTACCAAAACTCATGTTCATAATCACCTTATGAAAAACAAAAACAGAAAGGAAATTAATAGTTATGGGGCCAGAAAGGGAAGCAAAAATAAACAAAAGTAAAAAGTCCAATAGGAAATGAAGCAAATGAAAGCAAGAAAACTGGGACATACATACATATGCATTTATATACGACTAGGCTGTTCAAACTGGCACCAGAGTACCGAACTACATGTCTGAATCAAACAGTTTTTCATTAGTAATAATTAGTGGTTACGCTTTTTTTACACTTGTATGGCACATGACACACAGATGTAAACCCTGCCTTAGGGTACTTATTTCTCCCCTTAATGAAAGGGAAAAGGCATAATCTACCCATACGGAGAAAAGTTAGAATATTCGGAGAGAAACTAGAGGATTACAATGTTCCCCGAAAATAATACCCATTAATAGAGCATTTAGAACTGCGCAAAATCTAGCAGATTTCATTTAAAATTTTTATGAAAATCTATAACATTTACACCAATTTTTTTTAAATTTTTTCACGATTTCTTATCTAAAATTAAATCCATTAAATAAACAGTTTCCTAGACTACAACCAAACAAATGCAATGTAGCTAATTCACACACCTTTGTAAGCACAGAGACTTACAGCCTGACCCACGATATCGACAATGTTCGACTTGTCGCACACTAACATTTAAACCACCAACAAAATATTAAAATTTGTTTTTGTTTTGATTGTAAGTGTGCGACAAGTCGAACGTTGTCGACATCGTGGGTTTGGCCCTTACTTTTTAGTACAAATTTTAGGTGCATTACTAAGTTCTAGTAAATTTTATTAAATCTGTACAAAATCTAGTGACGAAGTAGATTTTACTCAAATGCAAATGCAGTATTAGATTTTACATATTTATTTACTCAACACATTATTTGCCTTAAGTGCAAGTCTTTCATGGTTTCCTAAGCCAATTCGTCATAGCAATAATTATAAAAATGGGGGGAGACTGTAACAGCCTCTTATAAGACGTTCATGTTGCTGACCATTGTCCTCCCGCGTCCCAAAAAAATTTGCTCACAGCTTAAGAAATGTGTTGTAAATTCAAAATTAATTCAAAAAAATTGCAAACATCGAATTATTGAAATTAAAATTTGGCGATCAATTGCTTGCTGGAAAAGGATCTGCCAATAGGCCTCCAAGGTCGTGCGATTTGACAGCTTTCGATTATTTCCTGTGTGGCCTTGCAGGCCAATATTGTTCGTGTTATTCGAGGCATACAGCCAGCCAAAAATGTTCGAAAAAGTGCCTCAAAATTTAACGTTCAGCCGCGGTGGTCGCCACATGCCCGAAATAATTTTGAAATGTTAATCTTTATCTTTCGAATAAAAACATTTTGTGGAATAAGATTTAATTATTTGAGTGATTTTTTTTACAATTTAAAGTTCTAACGGACTTAAAAAAAACACCCTCTATGTCACATAAGAAATCTTAAACACCACTATCTGGTCAATATTGGCCTGCGGGATTCAATACTCGGCTTTTGATCCAATCTAATTAGTGCAAATGTTGGCCATTTCCTGGCACTAAATTTTTATTTTTTATTACAAACGCGAACAAAAACTTCCACATTTTTACTAAGTTTTGCACTTTCATACAAAAAGTGTAACTCCTTTTGCTCAAAACATTGCCCTTTTATGGCAACTTCTCACAATTTTCTAAAAAAAAATTTCCTTTCTCGCTGAAAGAAAGTTAATTTGCTGCATTGATGGTATTTTTTATATAGAAAATACATTAGTTTTCCAATATTAATGGCGTTTTCTTTTCTAGAAAATAATGTTACATTTATTGCAATTTTCAACAAAAATTCGCAATAAATTGGTTTTTGAAATATAAAGTTTATTAGAAATTATTTTATCATTCACTACGAGCGAAATTTTTTGCTTTAAGACAACGTTGAGTTAAATTTTTCTTAATAAAAATTTAAAAAATATGTCACCTTTTCTAGAAAAGAAAACGGCATTAGTTTTACAAAATGCAGTTTTCTTTACAAAAAAAAAAAGTGTTTAATTTCAATATAATTTTAAAATATTTTAGTTTCTTTTTTGTTTTTCTTTATTTTCCATTTGCCCTTAAAGCTGTTTATAATTTATAATAATTTATTTGAGAAATATGTAAGTTGCTGATTGAGATGGCGCAATAAAAATATGCTTGTTAACCATGGCGTGTTTAGTACATTTAAATTGTTTTGAGCCATCTAAATATTCATGAATATTTACTAGTTTCTTTTCGTTTATTCTGTTGTGTGCACTGCCACAATACATATTATTAAACCCAAAGCATGCACACAAAAAGAGAAATAAATATATTTTTTAACTGCCAAAACAAATGGTACATTAGCACAAAAAAAAGAAAGAAAAACTAAAAAGGAAAATACTTCAAGCAATACAGCAGCAATAGTACAAACAAAGAAAGAAAGAAAGAAAATCAAACAATATGGGTTACTCATTGAAATTTCCGCAAGACCAGGAAAAATTAATATTTTCCTTTTTCTTTATATAAATTTCAAATTCTTATGGAACACCCTTGAAATATATTTGTAAATATAGCGAAAAGAAAAGGTGAATGTACACTTAGTATGTACTTTCTTTTTATTTTATTTCAAAGCAGAAAAAAACTCTAAACACTTATGCTTAAACATTTGCCATCATTTACTACTGTTTACTGCAAACAGGTCCTCTTTCGGTGTAAAGAAAATGAGTGCAAAACTAATAAACGTTAACAAAAAAAAAAAAAAAAAAAAAAAAAAAAAAAAAAAAAAACTGCAAGAGCCGCACTAAAATCCACTTAACAGCTTCATTACATTTATGGATATTGTTGTCTGGTGTTAAAGGAAAGCTGCCTCAAAGCCAGGAAATACACATACAAGGACTCTATTTCCGGTGAAAGAAAAATGCCACTACATTGAACACAACTCCCAGCCCATGCAGCAAAAGCACATGACTGCAGGTGTATAAATGTATGTGTGTTGTATGTATGTCTCCCTTTTTGTCGATGTATATGTATTTGTATGCATTTGAAGAACGAAAACAAAGCCAATAAACGCTAATTTGTTAGACCATTTACAAAAGAATTTACTTTCACGGTGTTTTAGCGCTGCAAAAAAGCCAATTTTCTATGAATTTTTTATAAATTAAATTAAACGTTTATGTATGGAAGAACAAGCAGTTGATTGCATAAAATATGAAGAAGGCTCTTTTGAATGTTGCACCTCCTGTGTGTAATCAGTATGAGGAGCTCCATGCATATACATAACAGCAAGATCAAAGCATATGCAAGTTTTTTTGTTGGCTTGTTTAAGCGAAGAAGCAGCTCAAAGGCTGTTTTTGTGTGCATAAACTATTAATGAAGTATTAGAAAGAAAAAATAAGGAGAGAGCAAAAAAGGATTTTTTGTTGGCTCTCAAAGGTTGCATAAAACAACAAACAAATTCAGTTCAAACATTTAAATAAAGCTAAAACTTTTATAGGCAAAGAAAGCTTTTTAAGTTGCAAACTAGTTTACTTTAAAAACTATAAAAAAAAGTTTAGGTAATTTTTAGCACGAAGTAATGATGAGGGTTAAAGTAAAGTTTAAACATACAAAAGTATGTATGTATGTATGTAGATATTTATGTTACTGTTTATAATTTCAATGAAATTAAGCCAGCACTTGACTTGCACCCTAAAGAGTTTAAAGTAGTGCATAGTAAAATTAATATAATCACTTAAAGAGTTGAAGTTTCAAGTGCTTTGTATAAGGTAACAAAAAAAAATAATAGTAATATTTATTCAAGTATTGAAAAGTACTATAAAATGTGTCAAGTTTTGAAGAGTTTATATTTTTGAGCGCATAGCTCGAGGTAATAGCCCAAATTGGTGTATAAAATTTCACTTTTCGTCTGTTCGTAAATGCATCACTGTTGTACATCATATTATGTAGAGCAGGGATGGCAAAACTGGTAATATTGTAATTTTTTTGGTACTATTTAAAGTCGGAAAGTACAATAGTACACAAATTACTAATTTAGTAAATTTAAGGAAACTTCTCAGTTACACGCTGCATTTCTTTTCAAACGATTGCATTTGTCAATTTTCACTTTTGAACAATGAAACTCATATACTTCTCATTTGAAAACAGTCTTGCGAAAGCAAAACGCAGCAAGAAAATCAAACAATGTGAATTCGTAACTATTCAAATAATCGAATGCTGGAGCACTTTTTTTTTTCAAAATAATCAAGATCAATAATCAAGTGCACACACGCAAAGAAAAAATATGATTGTGGCAACCATAATCAAACAGCAACATATTATGATTGAATTATGTGGTTGCAGTCAAATCATATTATTGTTAATAGAAAAGCAAACTTTAATAATATTTTTATCTGAGATAATAATAATATTATCTACAAGAACAATTGACTTTGTTGTACCTAATCTTATTATTGTTAATATGACAACACCATTGTAAGATGTGACTAAAATATAATTGAGTCTCACCATACCATGATCTAATATTATATTAATATTGTTAAACACGACCACAGTATTATTTAATGCAATAATACTATTTTGTTTTTTAATCATATTTTTATTGTAGAAAGAGCTGTGCATCAAATTCGAAATAAAAATAAATTAATATTATTGACATAAAATGTATATACAGAAATGTATACTTACACGACATACAGACATGTCTGTATAAAGAGATACACAAATGTTTATATATGTTTTATTGGCCAACCCTTTTTTTATACTTTATTTATCTATTAATTTATTTAACACCACCCGTGCACTACCGATAGCTTACAAACGAAATGCTGAACTGACAGATGTTTCTGAAAAAGATTTTTTTTTAAACTTAAAATAGTATGGTTTTGGATAACATTATATTGTTATTTACATCATATTATTTTTAAATAATAATACAAATTATGTTGTAGTCATAAATTTTTAACAAAACTGTATTGTTAAACTCTAACCATATCACACTTTTCTATGGATGTGATAATGTAATTATTAAATTCAAACATTACTCTGTTTATCGTAACGAAATAAATGTTTAAAATAACAATAACTAGTTTTCAACGACCACACATTTGTTTCAGAGAACATAATATTGTTTTCACAACCATTCTACAACCATATCTTTTCTTTGCGTGCACTTCTCTTTATAAATATTACTATCGAACCTATACTGTCAAGACCGTGTGGGTTTTTCACTGTTGCACAGTGTAATCAGATAAGTAGAAGTAATTAAAAATCAATACTTTTTTAACCAATGTCGACAGTTAAAACTACATCAAGCAACAAAATTGGTTAAACTAACTAATATAAATCAGTTAAAAAATTCGGCTATACTATAATATTATACTAATACATTATATCGTGGGAATTATTGTCGTTTTCTTTTCTGGAAAAAGTGCAACATTTTTTATCTTTTTATCAAGAAAAATGCAATTTAGCGTTCGCGTAAAGAAAAAAAAATTACGCTCGTAAGGGATGATACAGTAATTTTTAATAAAATATACATATATTTCAAAAAATCTTTTCATTTTGAATTTTCATTGAAAAGTGCAATAAGTGCAATATTTTTTTTTTTTTCTAGAAAAGAAAATGTTATATGACTATTACTGTTGTTCAGGGATGGTACGCTCCACTGTTCAGGTATGGTAGTTATATGAAATATAGTAACAACTGAATGCAATTTTATAATTAATGGTCCGAAATCCGCTTAAACATGTTTTTTTATAAAAAAAAAATTATATATTCCCATATCGTTAAGCAACGTAAGACTTTACGTCAAAACCTATTCAAATCGGCATATATGTATCTGCACTTAGGCCGAGTACACACTGTGGCATTTTGTCACAAATATAGCAAAAATAACTGTGGGAACTAGTGGCAACGTTTGTCATTTTCGATATTTTTCGTTGTGTGGCATTACCAAACAAATTGTTTACGCATCTAATTTCGGTGGAGTTAGGTCTTCATGCATATGAAATTTTTAAACCAACTGGCATCCTGCTTCCGTAAACTGGAATGCAGAGTACAATAGAATGCTTTGGTCGCACGCATATTACGCCCTGGTCTTACGTTATTTAGTTTGAGACACTAAAATAATGAGATAAATAAGCACAGCTTATTACATTACAACAAAAATTATAGCAAAAACAAATTTTGAAGTTTTTGCTGTGATTACTTTGAAATGTTTTCCAAATAAGAATTAATTAATAACTATTTGTTTACCTGTAACATATATGATTTAATAAGTTCCCTGCTTTATTATGTTTTTTTCACAATATTTTTATTTTTTTTCCATTCATCTTTTATAATTGTTGAAATCTCTTGTGTATTTAGTGTTTTACAACATACCAATCAAAGTTTTTGTGTGAATTTTTATTATTACTATTATATAAAGGGTGTCCCAACAAGAACGCAAGATTTAAATTTGGCGCCATTCGAAGTGTCATTGTTTGACATTTGAAAAATTGTTATTGTTTGCTAGTAGAAGGAACGAGGTTAGTAAAAATGGAGTGCTACACGAATGAACAACGCATGCTCATTGTGAAATTGTTTTACCAAAATGGTGAAAGTTTTGCGGCTACAGTTCGCAAATTTGCGATCAATTTGGGGTCACAATAATGCTCCAAAAGAGTCAACTGTAAAGAGATTAATGGATAAATTTGCCGAAACTGGCTCTGTTAGTGATGTAAAGACAACAATGCGCCTTCGACCAGGTCGATCGACCGAAAATGTCGCAGCTGTACGCGATGATGTCGCTCAAACGCAGATCAAGCGCAAACAGTTAATGGTGTTCGGTATCGTGAAATGATAATTGAAGAAATGAATGTGGAGGGCATGTGGTTTCAACAAGACGGCGCCACATGTCATACAGCCAGAGAAACAATTCAATTGCTACATCAGTCATTTCCCGGTCGTGTTATTTCGCGTTTTGGAGACCAGAATTGGCCGCCTAAATCGTGCGATTTAACACCATTAGACTTTTTGCTTTGGGGTTTTTTGAAGTCGATGGTTTACGCGAATAAGCCGACGACGACTCAAGCCTTAAAAGAGGAAATTGGACGCTGCATTAATGAAATACCGCAGCATTTATGCAAAACGGTCATTGAAAATTTCATTAAAAGATCGCGTGTATGCCAGCAAAGCCGCGGCGGCCATCTGCCCGATTTGTTGTTCCACACATAACCTCATTTTGTCTACTTTACGATATAATAAAGTTTCACGATTTTTTTTTTTAAATATCTGTGTTTTATTTAAAATTTAAATCTTGCGTTCTTGTTGGGACACCCTTTACATATGTATGCGTATAATTTTTTTTTATAAACATTTCAAGTGTTTCTGTCAATGAGGCACTTGAAAACAGTCTATAGAGTAATACAATATGTTATTTCTTTATTTAATTCCATAATGCAATCGCTACTTTTTTTTAAATATTATTGCCAACATTATTTGACTGGCAACATGAGAGTTGCTCTTAAATTAATAATGGAAAAAAATATAATAAAATTATATGGTCGTGTAAAATGTAAAAATACATGAAAATTTAATGGACCGAACAGCAGCAGACATAAGAGACATACCAGTAGACTTTAGGTAAGAAAAAATACCATCAGTTTTAATAGTAATAATTAAGATAGAGAAAAAAAATAAATATATAAATGCTTGTCAAGCTCTAATGAAGAGATTATTGGAAGTGATAAATAGAGAAAGACTTAGTTAATTAGAAATGTCTCCAGCTCTTGTGTGAAGTTAAAAGGTTATAAATCTTAATTAAATTTTTCTGATTTAAGCCGTACTTGTATAATTGCTTCCTGTCACAATTAACCCATATTTATAAATCCTTTTTTTTAGGTCAGTCTAAAACAGCTTTAACACTTGAGAGTTATAAATTAAGCCTCTTTGTCAAACAGCTTTCATCGCTTTACAGCCCCTTTCCATATACATAAATCTATAAATAGAGACTGTGTAAGCTGCTCAGTCTCTCCTTATGTTCAAAAGTCTTTAAATTACTGTCACAAAATTTTCCAATTACCGCCAAAGACCTTTATTACGAAATACAATGTAAGCGGCTCATAGTTAAAAAATTTTAAATTGCTGACACCTTTTATGGCTTACAAGAGAGAAAAAACACTCAAAAAATAAACACCTAACACCAATCTAACAGGCTTAACCTAAGCAGCAGCCTAGAACACACACTATCTTACATTTCATATGAAAACGACGATGACCTCATCGTCATCGACAACATCTATAAGATAATGTTTGTTGTTAACATGATTTTCTTTGAAATCAAAAGACTAATAATAAAAATAAAACCGGAAAATTTATTGAGATCATAACAAATATTGTTTCAGATTTAAACTTCAAAATAATGGTGCCATAATGAACTTATTAATTTTAAATATATTTGGTATGTCATAAATTTGAAGTCATAACGATTTTTTTATACTGATTGCTTGATGTTTGGATTTACGCTCTAAAAAAGGTGGGTGTTTTTTTTAATGTTACATTGATTTGATCACAAGCTACACAGCAATTTTTAATTAAAACTCCATACTTCTAAAAATAATTATAGATAGTAACAGTCACTTAATTAAATAGCCTGTTAAACCTTATATTGCATGTTTATTAAAAAATGTTTAGCAATCTTTTTTAAAAGTTATTTATTTTTAATTTTTTTTCTTATTTCAATAAAAAATGTTCTTACATTTTTAAACCTATAATTATTTGCTTGACTGTATCGCCATTTGAAATTATGGCGGTTTGTGTGTAAACCAGACCAGTTTTTTTTTCTTAAACTGCAGCACACCAGCCGTTAAATTTTATCGTATGTGCTGCTTGTTATTTCTTAATTTATCGTGTGTTTATTTTTATGTCAATTGTTTTTATACTTTTACGTCAACGCTTTTTAATAAAAAAAAAATAAACAAAAAAAAAACACTTTATTTTAGTCACTTTTGGGAGTTTGTTATAAAAAACAATTGCTATTGATGTTTTTTGAGGTTTTGTTTTTTTTTATTTATTTTTAAGCTTCAGGTAATTTATTTATTAAGAATAAGCAAAGGAAATTTAATTCTAAGGGAAATTATATAAAACCCTGTTTAATTCGCATAAGTGGCTCAAATTTAGTACAAAACCTTAAAATTTTTTATAAATAAGCTTCAGAATAAAATTACATTCTAAGGGAAATTTTTTGAAAATCGAGAAATTTTAAAATTTGCATGGGTGTATTAAAATTTATACAAGGACTTAAAAATTTTAATATACAAGCTTCAAATTGAAATTTCCTTATAAGGGAAATTTTTCCAAATAAGGGAAATTTATTTTTCTTAATAATAATGCTTAATACATTATTACAAGAATTTAAAAATGTTTGCATGCAAGCTTCAAAATAATTTTTCTTTATAAGGGAAATTTTTCTAAATAAGGGAAATTTGTTTTATTTTCCCTTCGCCTCTTCCTCTCCTAAGTAATCAGCTTAGCAATAAGACTTGCATAGTGTAAACTAGGACTAATGGATTAAAATTATTACAAGAACTTAAAAATATTTGTATACAAGCTTAAAAATAAAATTCCTTCTAAGGGAAATTTTTCTAAACAAGGTACACAATTTAATTTTTTTAATAAGCCCAAGTAATACTACAATATAAGGAAGAAGGAAGAAAATTTTACTTTTTATTTTTTAAATTAAAAATCCTAAATTGAATTGATACAAGGACATTTATTGAAATAAAGGGAAGTTATACCTATAATAGATTAAATTTTACTAAAAGGGAAATTTATTTGTAAATAAAGGGATTTATATAAAACTCGATGGTGGCTCAAGTTTAGGACAAAAAAAAAATATATAAGCTGCAGAGTAAAGTTACCTTCGAAGGGAAATTTTTATGAATATCTAAAAATTTTCAAATTTGCATATGGGGATTGAAGTTATTGCAAGAACTTAAAAAATTTTATATACAAGCTTAAAAATAAAATTTCCTTATAAGGGAAATTTTTTCAAACAAGGCAAATTTAAATTTTTGTTTTCATAAACGTCAAGTTGTACTAAAATAACACGTTTATATTTGTATATAAACTTTAAAATTTCCTTCTAAGGAAAATTGTTCTAAACAATGGAAATTTATTTTTTTTTTAAATAAAAGTCAAATATAAGGTGTACGTACGTACATATATAGAAGAAGGAAATTTCAGACTTTATTTTGTAATATAAGAATCCTAAAATGAATTTGGTATACAAACATATGTATAAGGACATTCATTATAATACAGGGAAATTATACCTATACATACTTGAATAGCTGACTTCCTTGGTTCAAATATATTACAATAGCTTTAAAATGTTTATATATAAACTTGATTAAATTTCCTTTAGGGGAAATTTTTCGAACTATGGATTTTTTTTAACCGTTTCTAACCGTAACACTAAAATATAAAGAGTATAATACATATATGGATTAACATTGTAATCTCAAAATTTATTTTAAAAAGAAAGAATCCCTAATGTATATAAAATGGAATCTTTGTTATCTAGGAAAATTATACCTCTATTTGATTATTTTATTCGCCTTCAAAATAAAATTTCTTTGTAAGTCAATTTCTTTTTAGCAAAAATTTCCCCAAAGGGAAATTTTTTTAAAATTGGGAAATATTTGATTAAAATTTAAAAGTTGGTTTTATATCTAAAAATAGGCTTAAAATCAAAATTGCCTTGAAAGGGAAATTTCACAAACCGGGAAAAATTTATTTTATAATTTGTATGCAAGATAAAAACTTATTTGTACGAAACCACAATAAAATCGAAATGAAAGGGAAATGTTACAAATTTATTTCGAGATAAAAAAAGGTTTACCAAATCAGGATTTGTAATAAATATTTTCCACAACAAAAATTCATTTAAATATCTAAAAAGAGCAACTTATGCTTTGATGTTCATAAGAACCGCGAAAAATGTTTTAATAAAAAAATATTTTTGTTTTAAAAGGACTAAAAATAAAATGTCCCTAAAAGGGATGTTTAACAAAGCAGTATTTTTTGATTTCAAAATAAATATATACAAGTATATTATTACGAAATCACTGTTTTGCAACAACAAATTTGTTTGATAATAAAATTTCCTTAAAGGGAGGAAAAAGAAGTGGGTTACAAAAAGCCTTTCAATGTTTTTTGCTTAAAGTTCCGTAAACTTTTTTCCCCCACATTGCCCGCGAAACCTTGCTATGATACTTAATATTGACTTCGCTTTGTTAAATAAATTCCTTTTTAGTTTCCTTTAAAAAATTCTTTTCACTTTCATTTTATTTTAATTATAGATGTGCCTAAAAATATTTGACCTGTACATAATTGACACACATTCCTTTTAGATTTTTAGTTAAAACAAGAAAAATAGTAATTAAGTTTTATTATTTTTTTTTTATTGATTTTTCTAAGTGTTAAAATTAAGGCCGCAAAAATAAAACTAAAAAAATAATTTCCACTTCCATTTTAATGAGAAGCTGAAACATTTAACCCAGTTAACAAAGCAGGCATCACCTTCATGAGTTTGCAAAGGCTTCATCACATAAAAGTTATAATTTTAAAAAGGTTTTAGGTGATTTTTTTCCTGTGTTTGGGTTAGTAACAGCAACTAAATAGTTGATGAAGTAGTTAAACAAAGTATAAAATATTTTATGCTTTAGATATGAAACGTTTATTTTAATAGACATTACAGTTTTAAATGTCCTTCACGTTTAATGTTACAGTATTTGTACTACTAAAGCAAACACAATTCATGCAGAATTTACAAATATAAGAAGAGTTGGAGTGTTGTAAAATATAAAAAGACCCAAAAACAACCACCAGCCAAAACTTCCTGTATTATTAAGACACTGTTATCGCTTACTCACTCTTTCTCTCTATCTATCTTTCTGGCTATCTATCTCTCTTTAACAAAATCGTTTCCCCAAAACTTTATTTGATATATGTATGTAAATATACATACACACATAACATAGTATAATATAAGAATCAAGGAAACAAGTCCCTGGTGTATGGGATTATGAGTGTATTCTGTAGGAAACAAAATTTAGTTTATGTTTGTGTATATGTGTGTGTGTGTGGGTGAGGAAATCAGTGTGCATGAATTTCTGTGGGGCTGTGCGAGGTGGTGTGTATGTGTTTGTAAGCGCAAATTGTAAATGGCCACAGAAATGCGAAATATTTAGGCTTAAGTGTCACATAAAAATGACTTATCATTTTTATAGCATCAAGTAGCTTTTTAACTGCCAAAGGCAATGTCAATCGCTTACGAGGGTGGTTCGATGTGAGGATTTTTGTATGAAAAGTTGTAAAAAAATTAAGTTTTTAAATTTTTAAATTGTTATAATTTGAACGAAAATTCACTTACACGTTCACGAATTTAGATATTTTTAGGCCAACAGAGTTATCATACAATTGTAAACAAGTTTATGGTCCTTCGAACCGCAAACTCCAGTACCAACTCAGCGTTTCATCAAAAATTTAATACATGCTTTTTTAGAGTAATACAAGGGAACCAGAATGTCTAATCTGTTTACGAAAGAAAATGCTTCGACATTTCATTCTTTTAGTTGTGTATTTATATGGTTCAAGAACTTGACTTTATTTAGTCCAACAGAGTTATCATCCAATTGCAAATAAGTTTATGGTCCTTCGAACCGCAAACTCCAGTACAAACTCAGTCGTATGTAAATATTGTCATATTGCAAAATAACTTGCTTAAGCATAGGAACAACTTCCCGGTTCTGGGGTCTAGTTTTATGAAAAAGGTTAAATACTTCCCATTTACTTTTGAGCCTGACGACGTATTACAGACATATAATAGAAAGTGACAGTAGCTTGAGTGCTTACATACATATGTACATATATCTTTGTGTATCTAGTCCTATTGTTAAGCTGCAAAATTACCCCCTTACATTCCACATTTCATACAAAGAAAGCTTCCAAAAAATATTTATTGTAAATTATACCCTTTGGGTGGTATTTTGTATATTGTTTGTTTAGCGACATGAGTGCAGTAGTGGCTTTGCCATCACGGGGATTATGGAAGCAGTTTTAACTACCTTCCAAATACAAGACAACTACAGCAAGTAAATGAATGTATAAAGATAATTGAGAATTACAAAAACTAGATAAATAAAAAGCAAAAATGTGTTTGAGAAAGTGATTTCGCTAGGAAAGTTTTCAAAGCCTCGAGCAAGAAACAAAATGAGCAAAAAAATCACTTTTGTGTGTTTTAATTTATTACTGCAAGTTTACTATAGAGGAAATTGTGTTAACTAGCAAAAATTAATACATTTAGCTAAGAAAAAATTTTGAAGTTTTCTACACGGCATAAAATTTTTACTACAACATGCGTATAAAGGTATATAGTATTTATATAATGTTAATAAACATTTTTTAAATTACGCAGCACAAACAACTACAACTAAAATTTATTTACACACGCACTAATAAAGCATGTTTTGAAACTGCCACACACACCCCTATACATTTTCCATTCCATGTACACAAATGATTGTATACGGTGGCGAATGATGATTAAATATCCCGAGTATCATGCGTATTTTTTATTTTGTCCGATTAAATATCCAGAGTATAAACATACTCAGACTGTAACTTTTAAAGAGAATCAATGCGTTTTATACTTATGTGCCTTTTCATTTCTAGTTGTTGCGTATTTTAGTTTTTTGCATAAATGAAGTAGAGCTGCTCTTGTATGTTGGAATCGGCTATAGCCATAATTTTTTGAGAGAAAATATGTTAGCTTTCGAATTGTTTGCGCTACAATTATGATTATACGCAGTTATTAAAATTAAGGCCATTTACTTATATATATATATATTTTTTAGTACTCATTGTCATTCTCTGTTGAGTATAGAGAATGACAAAGCAGAAAAAATATTTCGTGCAATAAACACGTTTAATTGAAAAAACAAAAATCAATTAAAAATTTTATAGTCAATTAAACTTTTAATTAAAAATGTTTTCGAGCTACAACAATGGAAAACAAACAGAAATTTTTTTTTGGGGGTAAAATGGATTTAACTTGTTAAAAAAAACGGACAACAACAATATGAACAACAATTAATGAAGGGAAAACTTATCAAAGATTTGACAAAACTTTTGCAAGCGTGGACAAAACGCGCATCAACCACAACACACCAGAGACCAAAGCAGTTAAAACAGTGAGTAGCTCGGGGTGAACCAGCGTCAAAAAATGCCAAGGTGGGTTTATCAGTCAGAAAAGTGTTGAAAAATCAAAGGCGAATATCACGCCAACTTATTGGGTTGATTTAATGGGTATTTGAAAAACAAATTACCGTATTTTGAACCAGAAAAAAAGTTATTTTCCAACAGTACAATGGAAGAGTGCACACACATGTGCAGTTGCCATGACAAAAATCCAATTGGCAATTGGGCTAAGAATTGCTCCCTCATTCGCTCTATTTTACGGATTTAGCGCCGAGTGTTTTTTTATTGCTCCCAAACCTGAAGAAATAACTAAAAAAGCTCAACATATAATTTAGTTCAAGCATACAAAATTCTTCCAAATGTAGTCCAAATCTCCTCCCAACACTAAGAATAATTCGTTATCAGCTGTACTGACTGACCTCTTGACTTGCACCACTAACTTAAATTGCTGCAACTCCAAGAGCACTTAAGAAAATAAATAAAAAAAGCTTACGAGAGAGAAGCTGAAGTCAAACAAATAAAAATTATTTATTTATTTACGCAAACCCTCCTCCCCCAAACCAGCCTTCCCCCACCCACCCACCTAATAACTTTGCACAAATACAGTTTTTCACGACAAAGTAGAAAAAGTTAAAAGCGCTAAATCGAATATTGTCATCTTAAACTGTCAGCCATATATCAAGATTTTGTAACAAAAAAAAAAAAAAAAAAATAGTTTTTTTAATGTCACTCTCATGATGGACTGACTACATTATAAAGCAGCATTAAATATTTAACTTTTTTATTCTGTTGTGGTCTTTTTTTAATGGCCACCTACAATAGAAACTAAATCAAATAAAACAAAATACAATATTTATAAAATAAGTAGCAGTAACAAAAGTGTCTCAGTCTCAATGAATGAAGCTGCACAAGACTGAGCAAGACTGAGTGAGCACTTGAAGCCAGGCAGCTGCTGTAGACAAAAGGAGATAATTTACATTTATTTAGTTTTGTGTATCTCTAAACTTGGACCCCATACCCCCACCCCCTCCCTACTTACTACAAACACACGCAACCAACTTCTTTCTGCACAATGGTCGTTGTTGGACCATTAAAACTAAACGTTCGCAGCAGCGTATGATGTATGAGAAAAAATTTACACACACATTTTATCTTTAACACCCTCAACAATAAGCAAAATAATATTTAGAAAAAAAAAGCTGAATGAATGTTTTTTTTTGTTATTTCTTCAAGAGGGATTTATATGATTTAAAAGAAATTGTCTACAATAATTTGCGTGGGTAAATACATGTAATAAAAATGAAAAGAATGCCATTATTTAGAGAAAATTTATAATAGTATTAAAGGAGGAGAAAAAATGAAGAAAATTTAATATAAAAATTTGTTTTTCCATAATACTGGGCTGTATTGAAAAACAGATTAAACATTTTTCTCTTCACGAAATAATTTACTAAACCAGTCAGTGGCTGTAAAATAAAAATAAAAACAAACCATAAAATACAGAAATATGCAATTTAAACAGGGAATTAATTCTCTTCAGTTGTTGTTATCAAAAGCTTTAAGGAAATTTATTGCTCGAATTAAAATTGAAGCAGATTTTTTATCTAAACTGGAAGTTTTCGTATTGCATATTGTGTCATAACCGCAAAAAAAAAAACCTTAAGCGACATAATTCTCGAACTTAATTATTTGAAGCAAATTATATTACTTACAATTTTTGTCAAAAAATTAAGTTCGAAAATTGTGTCGCGAATTTTTTTCCGAAATGTTTTTTTACAAAATTTTCCCAGAATTTTCTTCTATATTTCAATATTATATAAGAATTATATTCTGAGACAATAAACACCCATACATGTAAAGGATTAAAATATTTCACATATGTATGTATTAGTGTCCTGCACAAGACATCTTATTAGAACTTTCAAGACATGAGGGATTTTTCAAATGCTTTACTACAGCGAAATCTTATAATACAAACGTTAACAACACTGTTTGTAAGAAATTTGTTTGAGTATTGTAGGTATAAGAGTAAAGAAGAAAACACTTCGTGAAGGAAGAATTTGTGATACTTGCTTCTTTCTACGCATGAGCGCATGTACAAACATCATGCATGTATGTGCGTATGATCTTTTATTTTTCTGCGCACATGCAAAGGCACACACATGCATTAACATTAGTTGTATGCGGTTAATCACATAATAGCTTATCATCTACATATTATACACACTCAAACGTACAATATGAAAAATAACAAGCATACACTAATCAACAGTGTTTTGAGTGTTTGTTACAAACAAGCTGTCTTGCGACATCGCTTGTTAAAACTGATATACACATACACCAATACATCCATCGTGCTTCGCTTATAGTACGACAGCATTTATTATTGTTTTAGTATAATACATGCGACGTGAATACATTTAAAAATCATGACGTTTTTACCTTTCAAGACTGTTTACGCAGGTCTCTAGTATGTATGTATATATTAACGCAATATTTTGCATAAAACTCCTTAACACATTTTTTTAATTAGGAAACTGATAGTAAAAAATTTCTGGGGAATATTTTTGCAGAATACCTTAAACTGTTATATCCCATTTTGAGGATGCTCATCTGATCCCCTTTAAAAAAAATTAGTTAAAAAAAGAGTCAAGCAGAGAAAAGTTGAGGAGTTAAAATTTTCCACCGAAAGTATCTTTGCAAATGTGAGCAAGTATGGAATTAACCCTCAAGCGGATTTATAGTTTTGACTATTTTACTGCTGTTTAAGGGGAATTTCGTGTTCGGTACTCACATACTATAACAGCCTTATTTATAAAAATTATTAAGATTTTTTTTAATCTATTTTATAAGGCCTTAATTAAGCCTTAATATTTTTTATAAATAAGGCTGTTATAAATAGTTCTACAAATAAATTGGTAGAACATAGTAATTCGTAATATCCCCGTTTAAGGGAAATTGTTGTCTCCTTAATATGAAGGGGACAAAAAGCACTTTTACATTGAACAGTTAAAGGGTTAAATGTTTCATAAAAATGTTGCTAGTCGGGGTTTACATAAAACTAACTAATTATGTGTATCTAAATTCCAAGTGTAAACAAGTACAAATTTAACCCTTAAGCGGATTTTAAGTTTTAACTGATTTCTCATATATAAATGGCAATTGGAGCTCTGTTGTATTCAGGGACCCATAATAAAATTTTATGGCAAAAGCTTTTGTAGAATATTTCGAGCCACTAAGGGTACGTTTTTGCAACATTTTTAGGAAAGATACAAAAAGAGCCATACAGGGAGGAGTTAGAGGGCGAAAATGTTCCGCAAGAATGTTGCTCGCAGGATTTTACACAAAATTCCTTAACAAACCGTGCCTTAAGCACCAAAAAAAAAGCTTAAGCGACATAATTTTTGAACTGAATTTTTTTTAACAGAATCGATTATTTACGTCAAAAACAAACGAAGTCCAAAAAATGTGTCTGTTAAGATTTTTTAGCGGTTATGCCTGGAACTCAACTGGGACAAACGACGAATTTCGTCCACGTCAACGAATTCGTCGATAAGAATTCACTGCGTAAATTCGTCGTCATTGTATTAATTTTCATATGTACAAATGTTTTATTTTTTATGACGAAAGTTCGTTCTTAAAAATTCGTCGTTCGTTCGTTTTCTATACCAGTTCAAATTATAATAGCGAAGATCACTTTTCGTTTATTTATATTTTAATAGAAGCAGTAAAAAGTTGTGTGTCTATCACGTAAATATTTTAACGGCGGAGTTGACATTCAAATATTGGCTGCCGCTCGGCTTAAGTCGGCTTTATTTATTTATTATGTATACACAGAAAAAAATATCAATTTAAAATCACCATGAAAAAATTTTGATTTTAAATCATATTGAATTAGAGTTTAATTCATGATGGTATTTATTTAGTATAGACACTAAAACTACACTATAGAATATTTAAGGTTGTTGTAGATGTAGCGTTAAGCGCGTTGACTACCACGCGATAAGTTCGAATTCAAATCTTGGCCCAGAAAGCCAACTACTTCTTATATACATTGAATTGTGCCAATACACACCCTCACGTAAGTTAAATAATAAATTAAATAATATAACTATATTAAATTAAATTCATATTATTTTAACTGGAAATAACTTTGAATCAACGTGATACTTCATTTTGATTTTTAGCATTGCTGGAATATTAAATCAACATGAAATAAAGTTGCATACTTCAAAAGGAAAAATTTTCTTTGAAGGTTACAGGGAATCGTGTTGAATTAACATGAAACAGATATGGGCTATTCCACAGGATGTCACGTACGATGCCACGTACGTTGACCAATCAATTAAGCTTGTATTTCAGAGAAAATTTAAATTTTTCTTTATTTCTTTATGTACTTTTGAGGTGCGTAAGTAGCTCTACCTTTGGTAAAATATAAGGAAAAATCTAACCGCATTGATATGAAATACAAGATTAATTGATTGGTCAACGTACATGACATCTTACGTGATATTCTCTGGAATAGCCCATATGAATCAAAAAAAAGGCATTGACAACATAAGTTAAATTAATTTTGTTTAATTTTGTTGAAGATGCGTAACGAATAGTGATTTCCGCTAATTTTTAATTAAAAATTTTTTGTGTGCGAGGCGTGCTTGGGGTTCTTTAAGCGACACAATTTTCGAACTTAATTTTTTGACCAAAATCGATTATTAGTGATCGTAAATAATCGATTTTCGCAAGAAAAATAGGTTCAAAATTATGTGTCGATTATGGCACAATATTATAAATATAAATTTTGATATACATTTTGGTTTGGTCTTGTTAATTTTTCCTTAAAATTTATTTACATTAAAAAAACTTCCTTTTCGTCTTTTTAAAGTTTACTCAATTTTTGTTGCTAAAGTTTTGCACTTGTTTATTTTTTACAGTTGCATGTCACACATTATTTCCTAAGGTTTATGTAGTATTTGCCTTGTCGATTTATAGTTTTCGTTTCATTTTTGCTAAGCTCAGCAAAAAAATACTGTTTTTTTCTCTCAAACAATTTTTCGATTTTAGTTTTGCCTGCCTGCCTTTGGAACTATTTTCCACATTGTAGTTTTATTTCGACTTTCGACAAAATACTATTATTCTTTGGAATTGTATGTTTTTTTCAGGAATTATGTCAAAGCAATAGCAAAAAGTGAAATAAAATATGTAGCTGATTTTTGTTTAATATAAAATACAGCGGAAATAGAGTCTCATATATAAAAGTATCGCAAATGACTAAAAAACATGAAATTGAAACAACAACAAAAAACCCATAAAAAATCAATGATGACATGAAATATTTTGGCTTTAAATTAAGGCAAATAACAGAACAGCAAATTAATACAAAATTAAATATCATAGACTGCCCGCCACCAATGCGCAGGACTATAAAAAAATTTAACTGAAAAAAATTGATAACAAAAAATAAATAACTATTTTATTTGATTGGAAATTAAAGCTTTAAAAAGTTAACAGATTAGCAAAAGGTTATAATACTGAAGTATATTACAAATTCATATAAGCCCAATTCACAATCGTGTGCAAATGGTCTTGCATCATTGCATGTGCAAAATGGTATAGTATATTGAGACTCACCACTTAACAATTCTTAGTGGTGAGTATCAATATACTATACCATTTTGGACATGCAACGATGCAAGACCATTTGCACAAGGTTGTGAATTAGGCTGTAGTGTGCTCCAGATTAGACCAAGGAAAGCGATTTGCAAGCCTAATTTGAGAACTCAAGTTTACAACCTAGCCAACCTGGCCCTCAGTAGATTTACTTACAAGGAAGTTACAACTTAGAAGAGTAATTAGAAAAGCAGCATATGGTTTACTCTCAAGAATAAAAAACTTATTTATTGTGACTAATTACAGATTCGTTATGAAAAGCTTTATTTGATATAATAATTAAAATTTAATCCCCATGACAAATTTTCCTGCAGCTGCTCAATTTCATGCCATTATTATTATTTTTTTTTTTCTTTTAACAAACATGACACCTTCAACTTTATCCTTAAAAGTTGTTTTCTAATTTATGTATATTCAAACAAAAATATAAGCCCAGGTGTTTCAGCTGAAAAAAAGTTTATTAAATTCTAATTTTATCTGAGCAAAATACAGGAACATTTCCCTTTAAACTCCTGCATAGATCTCATTCTAATCGAGCGGTTTTACCGGCTTGTTTAGCATATCAATTTCAAAATCAATTACCAACATAACTTTTCTTAAGTTTTCTTTTTTTGCCTTTTTGTATAACACGTCTTTTTTTATATTTTGTTCTATAACAGTTTTTCTGTTCATAATATTAAACACAACGATTCCCTAGCAAAAGCCATTTACATACTTTAAATGTAAAACACAGGCGAAAAAGAAAAAGTTTCGTTTTTGTGAAAAACTTTTTCCAGTTTGTTCGGGAAAAAAAATTAATAAGTACATAAAACAAACGAAATGTTTATAATTACTTTGGAAAAAATTGGTAGATTTTTTGTCTATGTTAATATAAAAAAAAATGTTTGCCACTATTGGCAAACATTAAGTAAGAGTATGAAAAAAACTGGGGCCTAATTCCCGCATTCGATTGTAAGCGAGTTATTACTCGAATGTGCGAGTTTTTTAACTTTTGGGATTTTCGCATTCAAACTGCAGTTTCGAGTAACACATATCGAAATTTCTAATGACAGCATTCGATAACGTGCATACATTCGAATGCAACCGTTCGTGTTTTTACTCGCAAGTAAAAAGGCATTCGAAATCATGTTTAACATAGAAAAAGAAAATGTATGTTCAATATTAGACTTATTTATTTATAAATGATTGAATGCACAAATGTACTTATAAAAAAAATACAAATTAAAAAATTTCTGTTGGCTTTAAATATAACAAAACACATTGACTTGGCAAATAATGTTTTGCCTAAGAGTTGTCGGGGAAAATAAAAAAAAATCAACCAACTCTGGGAGCATCTAAATAACAAATTAACTGCTTCTAGTCAACCAATAAGAGAATTGAAAATGTGGCTAGTGCTCTATTCTCTTGCTTTACACTAATTTATTATTACTTAGTTATTAATTAAATTAAAATGAAAATAACTTAAGTTTAAAATTTTTTAAACGCACTGATAATCCCAAATTAATATTTTACTTATGTATTAAGTAAAATATTTTTTTTATTAAAAATACATTGAAATTGATTATTGAGGGGTTTAGCTGGATCCTATGCGCATTTCACTGTTGCTAATGCAGATCATCAGGGAACCTTTACCTAAAGATTCTTAGAACAACTAGAGTTATTATGTTATAAACTTTCATTTAAACAAATGAGAAGCTTAAAACAAATAACAAAGTTGAAACAAGAACTCAATAATCAACATGTTTTTTATTTTCTTACTCTACCATTAATACATTGGCTGACTTTTTTTCAGCTTCAAATTGTATTTGTAAGAGTATGTAAAAAGAAAATAAATGTAAATAACAACAACAGCTATTTAAGAATAGAGTGTTGCCGCACAAGTATTTTTTGACCGGGTGCAGTCAAGTTAATAATTAGTGTTTTTTTATGGGAATTGTTACAATTTAAGTTTAAAATTTTTTTAACGCACTAATAATCCCAATTTAATATTTTACTTATTAAGTAAAATATTTTTTTATTAAAAATACATTGAAATTGATTATTGAGGGGTTTAGCTGGATCCTATAAATAATATTTATGTATATTCGTTTCTTTTTTCTGCATATACGTGTGTATGTACGTACATAAATATGTTTTTGCACACATACATATATACAAACATATGCTTTTGCTTACAATTTATTCAGTGTTGTGAAATGAATTTATGTATATATATATATATATATTTGCCTTATTCCAACACTAAAACAAAAACGCGATTCGCATGGTAGCGAGTGACATCATCGGAAAATTTTTCGCCATCGAAATTAATTTCTATTCGAATGCAATTCCGATCACGAGTGCAGGAATTAGGCCCCTGGTATGGACTTTGTTAAATAAAACAAAGCAGGATTTAATAAAACACACACATATATTTAAGCAGCCATTTTTAACTAAAAAATACACAAAAACAACTAAAGCCGCGTTCAGACTATTATACTTTGTATTTATACTTGTCAAAAATTCAAATAATACGTGCAAGTGTGATAGTCTGAACTCAAAATGTCATCAAAGTGGCAAATAATACGATACAAATTTTGACATCCCATGAGACTTTTTCGTTTTTAGAAAATTTTGCTGAATTTTTCCAAGTGCCGGCACGTTCCGCCTGCATGAAACCGCTTTGACGCCGCGGCACAGAACATTGAACAGCTGTTTTGTTTTCTGCTTGTATCACACATTTTACTTGAAGTGTGATGGTCTGAACGCAATATGTGATTTTACGTTAGATTTTTTGACAGTCGCAACTAATGTATTTAGATTTCTGTATCGTAAAATGTGATGAAAGTATTAATACTTGTATAATAGTCTGAACGGGGCTTAAGTAAAATGAACAATTAAAACAAACGGACGCAGAACAGAATAAGCATAGCTTAAGTACAATAATACACATACAAAAGTGCACAGATTTTGTCCAAAAGTGCCAGGCAAAAAAAAAAAATACACATTACCATCAGAAATACTTGCCATATAATGACTTACTTTTCTGATTGCCAAATTTCATTACCTAAAATGTAAAAAAATTATGTACAAGTTGCTAAATGAAGATTGAATCGATTACGTGAATTAGTTTCCAAATAAAAAAGTAAGTACTTCTCAAGAATCGATTATTTTAGTCTCACGCCTTGTTAAAATCATTAAGTTGGTAATCCAGTAAGGAATAGCTTCCACCAAAAATACTTAATTCCAAACTCGATTACCTTTTTTGAAATTTTTTCCTGGGTGTTTCTATACAAAACAAAAATTCGTCACAAAATCGGCATTTACCCTGCAGTAAGTGCGAATAGTGAAATTGTAATGATTTAATAGTGACATTGTCAGTAGTACTACTGACCAGGTGTACCCCAGCCAATGTAATCATCTATTGACATTTAACATTAGCTTGTCATTGAAAATTCACCACTACACTGCATCACTACTGACTAAGTTGTTATTTTGGGTCAACATGGAGACATTGACACCAAAGATTGACTAGTAAATTTTAGGGGCTCTAGTCTACAATATCGATATTTTCTCGCTCGTTCTCAATAGTAAAATTATAGTGATTTTCTAGTGACATTGTCAATAGTGCTACTGACTAGGTGCACCCCAGCCAATGTAATCGCCTATTGACATATAACATACGGTTGTCACTGAAAATCTTCCAGTAGACTTTAGCACTATTGCACTTTAGCACAGCATAATAAAAAAGAAAAACAACCTATTGACGCGTCCATTGACAATATCACCAGAAATACAATAGAACTGTTGTCTCTAACGTATCTCTAATCGCACATAAAAGGAAAGTTGTCGACATTTTAACTAGCGCAATTGTCGATGGGGAAAGAGTATTGACATAGAGACATATGGTTCTAGGCTGACTAGAGGGTAACTTTTAAGGCATACTGTTGTTATACATATACATACATACATGTATGTATATGTGCTACACCAAAAATAAATAGTTGTCCCAAATTATTATTATGTACATAGTTAACAAATATTTTTCTATAAACATTTTAAAGAGTGTGTCTAAATTTTTTATTTTAAACACACACAAAATTTCATGTATGTATTGTAAAATTGTCACAAAAAAAAAACAAAACCAAAATGTGTAGGAAGGAAATGTAACTAACCTTAAACTTTTTAGCATCGATTGAGATTTCTCAGACAAAAAAAAAACAATATGCCAACATTTTTCTCTAAAAATAAAAAATAGGAAAAAAAATATTTTTATACGAAATAATAAATTGTCCCCAAAACTGTTAATTTTTTTTTTAATTTTCAGGTGTTTTCCAAATTGTTTATTTGAAAAATAAAAAATTTGATTATGCAAAATTGTGCCAAGAAAATCTAAAAACATGTATCATCCAAATTTTTGCCTAATATTTTTATTTTTAAGGAAATATATTGCCAAAAACTTGTATGTATATATTTTGTGACAAAACTTGTTTACAGAAAAAATGTTGCCCAAGACAGCATAGTAGAAAGAAAATTTAACCTTTATTTTTTATTGACATGGACATTTTTCATAAAAAAATGGTCCCAAAATTGTAAAACTAAAAAAATGGTGTTTTGAAATGTACAACTTTTAAGTAGATTTACTGTTGCCATAGATATTTTTTATATGAAAAAAATTTTCCAAATTATTTATTCAAAACATTTACTGCCTTATTCATAAAAAATATTTTAGGTTTATTGCAGGTTTATTTGACAAATTTCCCATAGAAATACTTCAAATAAGAGCTTAATAAACCTGAAATATTTTTTATGAATAATGCAGTTAAAATATATTTTTCTCTAAAAATTTTAATTTTTTATTTTAAGAAAACAAAGATTGTCATTTATATGTAAAATTGTCCCAAGCAAATCTAAAAGCACTTATCACCCAATCAGTGTTGGTATCTCTACGAAGATCAAAAGCACATTAAGCTGTTGCAAAAAGGGTAAAAAGCGCAAAAAATACGAAAAAGAGGGTAAAAACACGAACATATTTTATTTTTAATTTTAATACATTAAGCCATTTAAAAAGGAGAGTTTAGAGTGTAAAAGCTCAAAATATAATTTAAAATTTTTGCTTAAAAATAAACAAAGTATTTGAAATGTAATAACAGAATTTATTAACATATTAATTAAAACAAAATCTTGATTAATTTAATAAAAATAAATATGTAAAAACAAATAATGAAAAAACCGGGAGTCAAATAATATAGTAGCATATACACATACATACATATAATAGCAGGTGAAGCTTAGGCTTAGATTAAGATATGTATGTTACTGAAAACTTGAGTACTCTTAACTTAAAAGATTTTGGCTACCCGTTGTCTAAAACAACTGACTGCTATTGATAACCTCATGCTTTCAATCGAAATCGGCCCTTAAAATTTAACCACTCTTGTGCGTTGAATACATTTTGTTGTAAACGTGAACATTTTGATTTATGGCGTTTTCTTTTCCGGAAAAAGTGTAACATTTTTTTACTTTTTATTCAAAAAAATACTATTTAGCGTTCGTTTAAAGAAAAAATTTAAGTTCGCAAGGGATGATACAATAATTTCTAATAAAATGTATATTTCCGAAAATCATTTTATTGTGAATTTTCATTGAAAAGTGTAATAAGTGTAACATTTTTTTCCAGAAAAGAAAATGCCATTACTTTGCACTTACAAATTAACAGCCTTATGAAAAGTCCGAAATCGGCCCTTAAAATTAAACCACCCTATAGTATTATTAAATATTTGTGTAAGCTTTAACAAATGCTTATTGCATACTACTTTCAATCAATTATTATGCAGAGAATTATGCGGTACTTTCCAGTTACTTCCGTTTTTAGGGTTCCGTACACCAAAGGTGAAAACCAACCCTATTGTTTTCGCTACGCTGTCCGTCTGTCCGTCACACGGTATTTTCTCAGGAACCGTAAGAGCTACGGACCTGAAATTTGGACAGAATATGTAGAACCTTGGCCGCTACAACAACAAATACATGAGAATTAAAAATTAAAGCGTGTTCCAAAACGAGCAACGAAAAATGTTAAAATCCCATGTAATATACATACAATTGTATGAACATATGTATATTGAAACTTGAAATTTGTAAAATTAGTGTATTTTTATACAGACTACAACAATTAACACTAAAATTAAAAAAATTAAAATTAAAGGGTGGTCCATCAGTTAATGCAATTTTGGCTATGTAATTTTGACAATTTGCTATAGCTTGGAAACCGTACGAGGCAAACACTTGAAATTTTCAAAAACGGAAAACTAAAAAAACCGATAATTATAAAATCGCCAAACCAAAAAAAAAAAAAAATCGCCAAAATGAAAAGAAAACGCCAAAATGAAAAAAACGCCAAAAATCGAAAAAAATCGCCAAAACGCGAAAAAGTCGCCAAAACTAAAAAAAATTTAAATAAAAAAAATCGCAAAAATGAAAAAAATCGCCAAAAATAAAAAAAAACAAAATGAAAAAACGCCAACAACCGAAAAAAATCGCCAAAACAAGAATATAAAGTGTCAAGACTAAAAAAGGAGCCAAAACTTAAAAAAAAAAACGGTAAAACTAAAAAAACCGAAAATTATATAATCGTCAAACCAAAAAAATCGCCAAAACTTAAAAAAAATCGCCAAAACGAAAAAATCGCCAAAATTAAAAAAAAAATTCTAACACTAAAATAAATCGCCAAATTCGAAAAAATCGCCAAAATGAAAAAAACGGCAAAATGAAAAAAACGCCAAAAATCGAAAAAAATCGCTAAAACGCGAAAATGTCGCCAAAACTAAAAAAAAAATTATAAAAAAAAAAATTGCAAAAATGAAAAAAATCGCCAAAAATAAAAAATCGCCAAAATGAAAAAACGCCAAAAACCGAAAAAAATCGCCAAAACAAGAAAATAAAGTGTCAAAACTAAAAAAAGAGCCAAAACTTTAAAAAATCGCCAAAACAGAAAAAACGCGAAAACCGCCAAAACTAAAAAACCGAAAAGACCCCAAAAACGAAAAAAATGCCAAAACTATATATTAAATAGGATGAAGTTTGTATTAAATTACATATCTAGTGTTCGTACGGAACCCTTCGTGCGCGAGTCAGAGTCGCACTTTACTGAATTTATTTATTTTGCAAAAAAAAAAAATAAATTTTTTAATGCCAATTATGAAATGTTTTCTATATTGTTTTTAACATAGTTTCCGTTATTGTCATTAAAATCAATTTAAGAAGCCTCAGTTAAAAAATGCTGATATTAGTGCTTAAAAGTGTTTTAGTTTTGTAAATTAAAAATATTTTTATTTAACAAAAAAGCACCAAAAGCACTGTAAGAAATTGTTAAAAGCACTGTAAATACCCGCTTTTAAAAAAAGGGTATTAGCCAAAATTTCGCGTTTATGAAGAGGCAAAAAGCACCAAGAAATACCCGAAACGCACCAAAATACCATCACTGCACCCAATTTTTTGTCAGTATTTTTGTTTCTAAGGAAATATGTTGTCAACAACTTGTATAGATTTTGTCACAAAACTTGTTTACAGAAAAATTCTTCCCCCAAAATCTGCATAGTAGAAAGAAAATGTAACCTTAAATTTTTTTATCATATATACTGTTGCCATGGAAATTTTCATAGAAAATAATTTTGTCCCAAAAAAAAATTTTTTTTTCTGAAAATTGATATAAATCAAAGAAATATTGTAACAATTGAGAAAATTACATTTGTTATGTAAAACTCTGTCCCACATTTTTTTTAACATATTTTTCTTTTTAAGGTAATATGTTGTGAACAACAAAACTTGTTAATAGATAAAATATTGTTGGAGGTTACAAAATTTTTAGCAGAAAAAATATTGACCCAAAATTTTGTTCTCAGAAAATTATAAAGAAATAGTGTATTTGAAATTTATTAACAACAAAAAAACGTTTTGTCTGTAAAATTATTCCAAATATTTTCTGTGCCTGAAATGTCCCAAAAGACCCAAAAAGTTATGTAACCCAATTTTTCCCCTAGCAGCACTAACTTTCCTATTATAGTACCACCAAAAAATACATGTGTAAACAATTTCTCAATAAAAATTTACTTTCCAAATTTCTTTTCAATAGAATAATTTTGTCCAAATTTGTCCAATGTACCAGTTATGTTGATTTTTGTATGTAGAATATTTATTTATATACTGTAATCTAGTTTTTTCCATGCAGAAAAAACATTTTGCATTTTGGGCTCCAAAATTACATCTTTGCAGAATGATAGTTACTGTCCCAATATTTTTTTATATATGGAAAAAATCATGCTAATATATTCTCCATACTTGTATACATATGTAAATAAATATTACACCAAAAATTGTTTAAATATAAAAGAAAATTAAGAACAACTAAACTTTCGCTTAGTTGTTCTTAATTTCGCTTCAAGTAAAAGTGTCCCAAATATATCGCTTTATTTTATTTGTTCGGTACCACTGTGCCAGGTAACATGTGTTTCTGATTGTTTACTTTGAGTTTTCATGACTGTATAATATACACATCCATACATATCTACATCTTTTGTATGTCTCTTTTACGTTATACTCCTATTTTATGTATTCTTTGTATGTTAAGTCCTTTTAACGGCTGAAGAGGTGTTACAACTTTGCTTTCTTTATAGTGGCTCTACTATGTATGATGGATTTTATTATTATAATTTTTTTTTTTGTTGGTTTGGCTTGAAATTTATGCGTACTTTATGTAAATTATTATATACGAGAATGGTGTGTTTTTCAAAATAATAAAAACCACCTTCCCACAACAACAGCGCCGTTTAAGTAGAATTTGCATAACATTGTAAATATTTATAAACACACGTCTGGGTATACATATTGTAATTTGTTAAGATACATTTATAATAAAATTAATCGTATTAATGCGCTCGTACGTGAATATATCGCTCCTTTATCGCATTAGAGGAACAAATCAAAAAAACTAGTTTTGTAGAAAATAAGTTTTAATTTTTCAATTTACATACAACTCAATAAAGTTATAAAAACATTTTCTCTTCTCAAGAAGTGAAATTTTTATACAAAATTAAATATGATTAAACGTTTTTTTTTTTGCATTATTAACTTTAAAAATGCATCTTTTTGAGATATAACTATGTTGCAATAAAGAAGCGAATATGTGTTAGTACTTTTAATAAATTTGTAAAAAGAATTGGTTAGAATTAGGGTGATCGATTATTCGACTTTTTCCAGAAACCGGTTTTCGAATAGTTCGAAGATTTGAAATTATGAAAAACCCGGTTTCGGTTTTTACAATTCAAGAAAAACCGGTCAACCGGTCTTTTTAAGTAAGAAAATTATTATACAAAAGTTTTGATTTTAAATTGCTTTATAAAAAAAGGGTTAACAGTTCATGTAAATACTATAAAACAATACAGAAATTAAAGGTAAAACATAAAAATTAACTTCATATACTTATATATAGTACATAAATATTTATATATAATATACAGTTGAGGAATAAACTCTACATACAACCATCATTTTTTGGGTTTGTGGAAACTTGGGAAGAAATTCAAAAAATTAAAAAAATATGCCAGTAATAAATATGTTTATACAAAAAATAAAAAAATAATTATAGCACCTATAGTAGCAAGAATACTAAAAATACATAGGAGAAAAGTCTGCATACAGGCATAAAATTCATGAAAAAATACGTGCAAAATGTTTGATGTCAACTTGTTTGAAAACTCTGTGATTTCTGGTACCATGCCGTCCAAATATGGTCTATTGTTGTTGTAATTATAATTATTTTTTAATTTTTTATTTCTTGTATAAACATATATAGTAGCAACCTAAATATTGGCATATTTAATTTTTTGAATTTCTTCCCAAGTTTCCTCAAACCCCAAAAATTATGGTTGTATGTAGAGTTTATTCCTTAATTTTATATACATATGAAATTATGGACAAGGTGGATATCTACCTCTATATAAAATATGAAGCAAAATGGCAAAAAAAACTAAAAAACACTTTTTGAAACTGTATTTTGACATCTATTGCACACCATAAGGTCAATTAAATTCGACTCAGCTGGTTTTTAAATTGTAAAAAAACCGGACTATTCGACATTCGAAAAATCAACATTTTGAAAAAAACGACAACCGAATTTTGAAAAAACCGGATTTTAAAACCGGTTGAAAAACCGAGTCGATCACCCTAGTTAGAATGCTTAAAAACTTTGAAGTAGAAATCAAATAATTTAAGGTTCAGCAGTTCTGAAAGGAATTTTAATATGATAATTAACTATTCGGCAGTCGGTTGCATAATCTTTAGAGTTCCGTACACCAAAGGTGAAAATGACCTTACTATTTTCGTATACGATGTCCGTCACAGGCAGTGTTGTCAGATTTATTTTCCCCCTCCCTAACCAAATGACTTGTAGAATATCGCCAAATAACGCCAATATAATAAAACATTAAATTATAGCTACAAAAATAAATTTTATTTTGTAATTATATTACACATATTGTTAACTTTTAATTCAGTAGGTAACGTCTATTGTAAAACATAAAAATTATAGTATTTAAGAAAAATTAAGAAAAGTGTTTACATTCACATATAAATACTAGCGTACAAAAATTACTTAAAAATAACTTATTCCAAAAGATAAATCTAAATAGGATAAATTGAACTTGAGCACCAAGATAAAAATTATTATTTAATTCTTGTGATATCAACTGAATTAACATTTACTTAAATGTATATTTAAGTACACATACATATCATATCCTTGATATGATAAGTACCAGCAGTATCGTCGTATTCATACACTCTAAGCGAGAACTCGTACAGGATTTTTGGTGCCTCATTATCAAAATTTTGGTTGTAACTTATAAAAGAAAGTTTTTTTCACTATGTTTCAAAAACACCAAATGAGATTTTGTGGTCCATATCCTTTGTTTAAACTTCTTGAATTTCAGAAAATTTTGTGTGAGATAAAGAGTCACAACACTTAGAATTTTTTTTGCACGAAATATTTTATGTTGTAGAAAAAAATTCCTTAAAAAATATTTCATATTCTTAACATTATTCTATTTTATTGAAATCGTAAAAATATAGGAGTTCAAATATCGCCAAGTAAATCGCCATTTCAAAATTTTCATCGCCAAAAACAAATTTTTGTCGCCACGTTTGGCGAGATATCGCCATATCTGACAACACTGGTCACAGGCTATTATCTCGAAAGGCCAAACTCTTGAAATTTTTTAAAAACGCCAAAACCAAAAAATCCCAAAATTGAAAAGGCGCCAAAACGAAAAATTGTTAAAAACCGAAAAAATGGCCAAACGAAAAGAAAGCGCCATAATTAAAAAAAATCGCTCAAACTAAAATAAATCGTCAAAACCCGAAAATATCGCCAAAAACACAAAACAAACGCCAGAACTAAAAACAAAGCCAAAACCCGAAAAAATCGCCAAAAATAAAAAAAATCGTCAAAAACTAAAAACATAGGCAAAATCCGAACCGAAGTTTACCGAATACTTAATTTTATTTTTAAATGTCTACATCAGGTAAGATATTCAATTATATTGGGTAAAGTTCATATAGTATTACATATGTAGTGTCCGTACGGAACCCTTCGTGTGCGTGTCAAAGTCGCACTTTGCTGAATTTATTTAATCTAGTACAGTAAGTCGAAGCTGAACAGCAAGATTCGACAACGGTACGAGTATTAAAATAAAAAATAGAAAACATAATATCGAATATGAAAAATATTATTTTCACGACACGGCTACACGACTACACGACTACGCGGCCACTTTTGTAGCTGTATCCAACTTGGAATAATTTCTATTTTTGTTGGGGACAATGAGCAAATACAGTGCTGCCACTATAACACAAAATGTGAAATGCATAATAGCTTAAAATTATTGGATATATCAAAGCTCATTTAAAGATCTATATATATGTATGTATATAAAACCATAGTGTGTGTTTGTTCCTAACGCATGATCTCTGAAACTATAAGATCTGGGGAACTGAAATTTTCTACACAAGTTCGACTCAATACCCGATAGGTTTTCGTTTTTTTTCTATCCAACAAGTGACTAAAGGGTGGAGTAATTTGGAGTTAAAAAATAAATTATTGAGTGTACGACAACGTTTGCTGGGCTCAGCAAGTATATATATATATAATCGTAGTGTGTGTTTGTTCCTAACGCATGATCTCTGGAACTATAGGGTTTGTGGAGCTGAAATTTTTAAAACAGATTCGAATCAATACCCGGTAAGTTTTTGTTCTGTTTTTGATCCAACAAGTGACCACTATGTGGAGTAATTTGTATTAAAAAAAATTATTGAGGGTAAGACAACGTTTGCCGGGATCAACTAGTAAAGATATAAATTGATTAATATAAATATACTATATATTCTTTTATGTGATATACATAAGTAAATTTTAAATAATTAATTTTATTTTTATAAATGCGAACGAAGTATTTGAAAGTGGCAGCAATGAAATATGTGTATGTACTCCAATATCAGCTGCTTGTGATGTCGCTGCCGCTTTCAAATTAAATAGCTGACTACATGGCTGCAATTGTAGCTAGCGGCATTTGTAGTCGTGTAGTCGGTAGCCTGCTGTTGTGAATGTTGATTTGAGTTAATTTAAGTTTAATTTAAGTTCTAAATTATTTTCCCATTTTATATTGAAACAATTTCGAAAAGCAAACTCAACAAACTTAATTATTTTAATTTTTTTCTATTAATTGTTCTCCAACAACTGTTCCTGCTCCTCAAATGTCCACTTCCATTAACTGTGCAATAATGAATAATAAAACAAAAGGCAAAGAGAAATATGCAAGAATAAAATTAAATTTCATAATTGAAAACAAAATAGGAAAAAAAAGGACAACAAAATGAGGAGCCAACCAACCAACGTTTCCAACAATGAATAACAACTTTACAAAGTAATTGAATTTTAAATACAACGATGTCAATATTGTCAGGTTCACAAGTACAGCCTGAGAGTGTCAAAGTAGTTTAAATATCACTTCTCCACACGGCACAATCGAGAATGGATGCTAAGTAGGAAATAAATGAAAAAATTAAAAAAGCACAAGGAACTGCTTAAGAAAGATTTTTGGTGCAGTGGAAGTAATAAAGCCGAAGAAGCTGGCAGCAATTCTTTCTTTTTACTAGCAAAAACCCCACCAACAAATGACTACTTTGTATTTTATTTCTTCAAAGAAAAAAAAAAATCCTTGTTTGTCTTTTAATGAGGAGTGACAGGCGACAAGCATAATTAAATTTTATTTCATTTTTACATGCGAAAAATTCTATCACATTTTTTTTAACTTTTATTTTTTATTTTTTAGTTTTCTTTGCAACTTTCTTGGTCTGTTTTACAACTTGATGTTAAACATGGCCCTCCCTCGCGCCTCTTTGCCTTCCTGGTTGGCATTTAAATTTTAAAAACTGTTTGGATATAAAACTTGCAAATGGCGTGAAAAACAGAGACAGACAGACAGACAGACAGACTTTTTAAGAAAAAAATTTAGCTGTAATAGATTTTTCTGCTAGTGCTTAAATCTTTTGCGGATTATTCATTACATAAATAGTAAATCACAAAAATGTTACAACTTGTCTTCTGTTGCCATGTTTAGGAATAGTAGTGGAGCTCAAAAGCACTTGCAGTCCTAGTCTTTCGCTTACTTATTCGTACTACAATCATTAAGATGAAAAAGTAAATTAATTTTTAAATGTTATTTGACGGCGTGATTTTACTAAAGCGTGAAATGACTTTTCTCGACACGTAAAAGAGATTAAATAGACAAAAATTAATTTAAATGAAGTTAAAAATAAGTAAATTGTATAACTAAATGATATGACAAAAAAAAAATTTAACGTTAGTAGAATACTCGTATCAATGAAAACATTCCTTAAGGCCTTGATATTAAATTTTATTTTCACTTATTTTTTTTGTACTGTAAAATTTTCTACCTCTCAAAGGTAAAAACTTAGTTTATACACCAAGCGAACTTAAAAATATTAAATAATTTATCAAACTGTCATTAATCTATCATGATCAGTAATCCAATAACGCAGCATATGGCATGATATATTATATCTTAAAATATAAAGAAGAACTGCTGCATCAGCACACACACCCACCCACACCAACTAATATTGTCGATAATGTATCAGGCATACCGCCATCAAACTGCTGACAACAAAATTGTCGTCAATATGTAAGTATGCTCATTTCCAGCCCTTCAGTTGGTTTGAAGTAAGCATAAGTAACTTAACAAACAGCTAAAAAAAATTTAATATTTTTAAAAGCTGATGCTAGCTGCTGGAATCTGTTATTGTCAGCAGCGTTAAACAACTGCAATGCAAAAGCGGTGAAAAAAAATATGAGGTTATGATTGAAAACAATCAATAAGAGGATTAAGTTCAGTAGCAGTAACAGCAACAATCAAATGAAAGTCTACAAAGAAAGTGTTATGCTCGTAGGAAGTTTAACATGTAGACAAATCTAAGCACCATAATAAATAACGTGGGAATTATATGCGACAGTAGTTGAGATCTCAAAGCTAACATCTCCAACAGGAATTTGGGCGCTTGAAAACAGTGTGGAACTTGAGTTACAATACCTAACATATTTTTTTACGCCAAATGAATCAGAAAAATGAAACCAAGTTCCTTCTCTTTACCGCCAACGACACGGAAAGTCCATATCTTAACCCATATAATATTATAATATCGAGCAATAAGAGTCAAGAAAGCTTAATCGAAAAAAAATTTGGACCTCGTTTTCTTGAAGAAATAACATCAGCTCATTATTGGTTTGACCCACTGACCATTTAAAAAAAATTAGTTAGGTATGGCGTATATATATTTCAAATATCTCCTTTCTGAGTCCAAAACGTGTTTCGCGAAATTAATTGTGGTTTCTGAGATATTTGGCATTCATTTTGCTCCATTTCACTTTTTTAAGGTTCAATAAGTATTGTTTTGGTGTACATGCCACAGTTTGGCGTTTGCGTCAAATTCTTCATACAAAAACATGCGAAGTTAAGTTAACTGTTTTTTGCCATATGCTCTAAACTAGGGTTTGCAAATAATCGAAGATTTCCATAATCGCGTTTACGATTAAAAAATATGCGATCAATCGCGATTATCGGTTAATATCGATTAATAAAGAAAATATACTATTATAATTTTTTCTAAAACCAAAATAAATGAGTTTTAGTCGAACTGAATGAAAGAACGAAATAAATTTAATTATTTTGTATTGAGTGCGCGTTTTAATTGAATTTTTGAACTAAGTTTTATTTTTATTTTGAGAAAATTTTAAAGCATGTAAAACAAAGCTCATAAATCAGAACTTACGAGTATCAAAATCAATAAAAATTGTGGGAAATCAATCTTTGGTAGGAACATTTTTTAGGACGAAATATATTTATATTTTCTTTATTTATTTTTTATTCAATTTTTTATCCATGGTATTTTTATACCGATTTTATACGAAGAAGCCTGCGTATCTACCAACCGAATAAAAAATATTTTTGTATCAGTTGTAATGAAATTTTTGAGATATTACGACGTTTTTGAAATTTGAAAATTGGCAGAATATAATAAAATTGTCTATATATCGTATTTCACTGATGCTTAGCCAATTAATTAGTGGACTTCAATCACATATTTTGCACAATCACAAACCTCTTATCTTAAGCGGCCCATACACTACAACAGCATGCACGCACAATCAAGCGATTGAGCATTCATGCTCGAACCACACAACATACCAGCAAGCTGGTACAATATTCATTTCTTAAAAAATTGTGTGAAGGGTGGTTATGTATAGTGACACAGTTTTTGTTGCAATTATTATATTGGTATGTTGTTAAAATTAGCAGCTATGTATAACTGAATTGCTAAAATTCTATTTTCCATTGAAACAAATTATGTTTGAACAAATTATATTTCTTAAATGCATGTTTAATCCATGACAACTTTGCTCAACTGAGCTAATTTCACCAAATACCACACCAGCATGCTGGTACCATCAGCAAAATACCAAACTCTATTTGACATCGCTACAGCAAACCGTACAATCGCACAAAACGCCCATACACGACCAAACCGCTGGCACAAACACTTGATTGCGAATGCATGCTGTTGTAGTGTATGGGCCCCTTTATGCACAGACTTTCAAAAACTTTCTGAGAATTCACAAATAATAATATTTTTGAAAATCACAAAATAAGCGTAGTAGGTCTAGAAACTTTAATAAAACCCAGCAAATAATTTATATTCGATATGAATCTATTTTATTTTTCTACACCTTTATACAATTAGAAATCCATTGGATAACAATAAAAGCATTTATAAGGAAAAATTAAAAATAAAATCTAAATCTAAGTCAAAAATTTCAATTAAAATAAAGTTATGGAATATGTCGAATAATTATGTACATTCTACATATTTTATATTAAAAATTTTAATTTTAATTTTTTAAAAGTTGAATTTGCACTATATACAAATTACTATTAACCGTACATTGAGCTTCAAAAAAAAATACATAATTCTTCCTTTGTATCATATTTGATACACACTGAACAACGAAAGAAAACAACTCTTAAAAAAGTACAAATGTTTGTTTTTTTTATTTGTTTTTATTGAGACTTTGTTTAAATTATACAATATTTAATAAAATTTTAATTTATGGACTACTAATGCAATCTGCGCAAATACTTTTAGAGTGCTTGTCATTGCAGCATGGCTTTTTGCACAAGCAGCAGAAATAAGACGTCCATTTATTTTTGTTTTCGCCCGAAGTGTAACACTTTTGGCATCTTGCACGTTTCCTTTTTGCAGAATCATCAACTTTTCTTTTTTTAGAAGGGCCAGCTTCACTGTCATTTGACTCATTAAAATTTTGATTTGAAAGTTTTGAGTATATCATCAAAGAAAATTCACTTCGAGGAAGGTTTTTACGTTTTTCCATATATGGCTTTGCGAGTGAGATTGCCAACTCATGAAGAAAACACTTACGTTTTGTATGTTTCTGAGTAGTTTTCCAATTTGTGTCTACTTCGTTATAAATAATATAGGCGTTTAAAGCAGAAACATCAATTATGTTCGAAAAAACAGCCATTGTCCAGCGATTGTTTTTACGTTTGCAGCTGTAACTACTTAACATTTTGTCAACGGTGTCAACTCCTCCTTTAGTGGAGTTATAAAACGATATTATTTCGGGTAGTTTCTTTGGGCCGTTCAAAACTTTTTGATCATGATGCATTGTGCTCATTGCAATTGTGCATTTGTCTTTGTGGCTGATATAACTAACAAGAGTTGTATTAGGGGTAAAAGCGAATGATGACTCATATCTTGGTACTTTTTTGCATACTAACAACTTTGGAGGAATTGATCTTATATTTTTCCGCATTGTTCCAACCATTGTTAAATTTCGTTGCAAAAGTTTTTGACCAAGACTGTGCGAAGAAAAAAAGTTATCCATTGTAACGTTATGCCCCTTAAGTCCATCAACTAAGTCAAGGACGACCCGTTCACCCTGATTTCGCTCTGGAACGCCAGATGATGTATTTGCCCAAATACGGCTGTATTTTCCACACATAACATGAACGCGAATCAACAAGCAGCCAGAACTTTAGACCATACCGCTCTGGTTTTGATGGTATATACTGTCGAAACTTACAGCGCCCATGAAAACCTAAAAGTTGCTCATCTACAGTCACACAGTCATTTGGGTTATAAAACTGTGATAGACTTTCAGACTTTCCCAAAGGTTCCTTATTGGCGCAAACTTATCCGAACTTTTCTGAGCACGCCTGGCTAAAACGTTATCAAACCGTATGATTTTGTGAATGTTCAAGAATGATCTTTCAGACATTATTGAACGAAATATGGGCCGTCCATAATATTCATCAAACATATCATGTAAGGTCTCATTTTTGGATCTATAATGCAAAATATATATTTACATTTTCTTTTGAAAAGCTATTATTTTTATTTACTTGTACACTCCGCCCAATAATAAAACAGCCAAATAAGCATAAAGCGATTCTTCATCTACATCAATATGGTTGACACCGGTTGAGATGTTTTCCATAATTGTTAGTGTTTTCGATTATAATTTTTGTTACTTGTGGCGAAAAATATAATAAAAATATTTTACAAACACGACTTGAAGCAAATCTTGTAACACCTAAAAGCATTGGTCTCATATTTGTTCTTTTTTCAAATTACTTTTTATTTACCTGGGCGCATATTGATGATATTTTCCGTTCCCAATCTTCCAGTTGAGCAAGGCTCTCTTTGCCAAGAAGTTCCATCTTTGGCTATATATGATGGATCAGAACTTGCGTTGTGAATTTCGTCATCATCAGAGCTATTTTCCTGATCTTCCAACTCGTCATCAGATATATTCGAAATATCAGAGACATCTGATAAATCTCCATCAGAACTCTCGTTAAGAACATCATTTACAAGTTCTTCCAAAGTCAAAAACCGTGAACTAGACATTTTAATAAATTAACACAATCAAATATCTTTTTTCAAATAATAAAAATGCACAAAATAGCACGAGCGGCAAAAAAATTTCACTTGTTCTATACAAAATTCACAAAACTTTAGTATGTATCAAATGTGATACAAAGACAATATTATTAACTTTTTCAATTTCTCATAGCCTACTTACATTTATTTTTTCAAACGATGTTTTAAATACGGGAAATAACAATATTTACAAATTGTGAAAACAGGTGTGCCATATAGTGTTGCCATTCAGAAAAATTTTTGAAATAAAAACGAAATGTATCATTTTTGATACAAAGCTCGATTAACGGTTAAAATGTGCGATTAATCGCGATTATAATTGCTTCAAACCAATAATGAGCTGACGATAAATCAATTTCAATAAATAATCGATTTTGGTAAAAAAATTAAGTTCGAAAATTATGTCGCTTAAACTTTTTTGGCCGGTTATGACTCGCTATGGATTTTGGTAATTTTTTTGAAAAACTTTAGGAGATGGGGAGAAAACGAATATTGGAGGAGACTACGGCCCCCGTATTCCGTAACTCGCTAAAGCTAAATCTCTATCGCTAAAAATCTACGAATGCAATTTTCAAACGTGTATTGGTAAATCAGGCATTGGCTACGAAATGTAATCCGCCGAAATTTTAGTGTTTTATGTTCAGCATTTTAGCGTTTGAATTTACCTTTAGCTTTAGCGAGTTACAGAACACGGAGCATAGAGAAGGAACTCGGTTTCAATTTTCTGGTTCATTTTGCTTAAAAAATCAGGCACCAAGTCCATTTTGTGTATTTATTTTAACAGAGCTCTATTAAACACGATGGTTTTTGTCTATAATTTTTTTTAAAGAGAAGTAACACTCAGGCAACTTTCAGCAATGAATCCGCTTAATACATTCTTTAGGAAAGAGGAAGGCTGCATTATTTTACAACTCTGCTTTTTTGCACGTTTTTAATAATGCAGTGTTGCAGCGCCTCTGGTGTCAATGGGGCGCATTAAATTTTTCGAAGCTGTGTTTAGTAGCCATTTTATTTGTTATTTTACTTCGCCGATGATTCTGCTACACAATACCGACAAAAAATTATTTTATCGGACGACACTTTTATTTCATATTTTTCGTTTTAACATTTTGTTAAGATATTTTTAATGCATAATATTTAAAAATTAATTTTTTCACAAACAAAAGTTTGTCGGACGATTCTTGTTAGAAAATATAATTGTATGTATATGAAATTAAAAGCTTTTGCTGAGGAATTTTTCTATATCCATAGAAATACATACATGTCTAGAAATTTCTTAACATATCATAATTATGTTTATAAAAAGTGCTATACAATGCAAACGTTAAGGCAACATTTTCATTTTGTACTTGACAGTAAAGTCTTTTAATTTATCACTGCGATTTATTCTTCTTGGAACAGTAATTCTATCCCAATTTCACTAAATTCTGTGCTCTTGAAATTTATACCAGCAAAAGAGAAAGCAAAGAAAAAAATCACTACCCCAAGTAGAATCACTAAAACACCCACAGAGTGCCAGAGCGGCTGTCAAATTCATATGTCAAGTGTCAAATGAGGGTCTCTGCACAATTGTTGTATGCATAAAAAAAATCAAACAAAAAAAAAATTATAAAGTAGACAAGAAAACTAAATTTTCTGTTGCAAAGAGCAAAAAAAAAATATAAAGAATATATCATACTTTAGAAAAAATACCAAGGTGTGAATAAAAAAGCGAAGAAAAATAGAAAAAATCAACACTCCGGATAAGACTAAGTAAGAAATGAAGCACCGACAAATGAATGCAAGTTTTTATTTTAAAATATTAAAATGTATAAAAACATTTAACGAAATAGGGAGATAAAAAAAATTATTAAAGAGAGACAACCAGCAGGTGTTTTAAAGTCAAACAATAAAAAGACTTGTCGAACACAGAGAATGACATTAAAAAAATGCGTGAAAAGCTTTAAAATAAAGGAATTTTTTTTTATATTTTATTTTGTCAGTCTATTATTTAAATTCCTTGCATTTAACAGACAGTTAGTTGACAGTTTGATTAATCAATTTGAAAGAGACTTTGTTAATTCAACTAATTAAATTAATTTTATGAAGTGTTTTAATTTTGCTTCCAACATTTTCTTTTTTCGTTCAAATTTTAAAACTCATTAACATTTTTCAGTTTTTCTATTTCAGGAAGTTTTTTATGTGCAAATGGTGTTTCCACTAATTTAATCAATCAAATTAAATATTTGAAATTTCAATTGAAGCTATTTTCTGAAATTGATGGATTAAGTGAATTTAAAACTATACGAAGGAAAATATCAATTATTTTTAGAAACACTTGGGGTGATTTATTTTTTGATTAGAGCTAAATTAATTAAAAATATTTAAAGAAGGGAAATATTTTCATTTGCTTCTAAAATTATCAAGAGTTATATATTTTTTGGGTTTTAAGAAATTATGACCCTTATTATGAGTTGCATTCGATTTTCGATCTTCGCCTGGCTATCGAACATCTAATGTTCAATTTATGTTATGAGCATCGAAAATTTCGTTGAGCAACTAATTTTCTATCGAACAGAATTTGGCTTTCGATGAAGTATTTTAGTATAAAAAATTATTATAAAGGATTGTTTTTTTGTTTCTAGATAAAGTTGTTGCAAATTTTAAAAATAACTTTAGTGATATTCACAATAAGCACATTATTTGTCGAATGCTCGTCAAAATTCGTTCGATCAGTACTTTCGACTACAGTCGAAGATCGAAGCGGCTTTATTAACATCATCAAAATGTTTAAATAAAAAGCATAATTGTTAAAAGTGGTCTAAGTCATGTGAATTTTTACTTCGAAAAAAAAACTGCATATATTGAATAAATTTATATTAATCGAGACTTGTTTGTACTCGTAATAGAGTCTAAATTAAAATGTTGCATAAATTAAAAAAATCGATTTGTTAAGATAAAAGATTTGTTAGAGCCCAAAAATATATATTTTTTAAATTTCAGCCGACAAAATTTTGTCGGACGACAAAAAAGGTTCCTTCGAACCATATGATATCATATTAGCAATATGAAAATGTTCGAATCTAATCTAAAACAAATTTCAAATGGACGAAAAAAAATTTGTCGGATAACAATTTCAAAGTATTAAATTTTCTTACATGTTCCAACATTTTAACCAAGATTAGTTAGAGCCTTAAGATATGCTATATACTTTTTCGGCTGACAAATAATTCTTTCGAATCATATGTGATCATATTAACAACAAATCTAATCTAAAAAAAATCCAAATGCAAGAAAGAAATATTTGTCGGAAAAAAACTTCATATAAGCTTTCAAGTTTTCTCACATGTTTCAACATTTTAACAAAGATTTATAAGAGCCAAAAATATACATTTATTTTATTTGCAGCAGACAAATTTTGTCGGACGATAAAATAATTTTGTCGGTCGACAATTTCGTTTCATTTAATATTTGTTTAAACCTCTATAATATATAAAATTAAAATTTATAAATTTACTGCAGTCAAAAAATTTGTCGGAAAGCTAACTTTATGGTAGAAATCTCTATAATAATTAATTTAATTATTAATAATTAATTATAATTTAATTAAAAACACTAAATTTTAGGCCGAATAAATAATTTTGTCGTACATCATTTTTATTTAATATTTTCCCTTTCAAATTTATTTCAAATCTGTTTAAAGGCTTTTTAATGCATAAACCTGAAACGTAAAGTTTGCAATAAAAAAAAACTTTTGTCGTGAGAAAACTTTTTTTTATAAAAAATACCGAAGTATATTTATTTTAAATTTTTGCTTAAGCAACATATACATATATGCATTTAGTTCTTGCTTATGGAACTCGTCAGTAGACGAACATAAAACAATTCAAAATCGAATAAAGATGCTTGATTTGTAAAGATTTTAGTTTGAGGCTTTTAAACTCATTATGTTTGTATATTGTTATTCTCAATAACGTATTAAGAGTCTTAATACACAAATTAAAAAGAATGACAATAATAAGAATTCAATAATTTTTTTTTTTTGTAAGACCGAATTTCTATTTTCTTTCTTTTTTTTAAGTATCTGTATATTATATTTATTCTCATATCAGTTATTTAAGAAATCTTAAGGATTTCCATTTAAGTACAGGCAGTTTCTTTGTTTCTTGCTTTAATTAGTCCTTTCTGAGTTCCTTAAAAAACATACATATGTACATACACATATACATAAATACTTACATACATATCGTTGCCTTAATATAAAAAGGCCCTATCTCATTATTTTTTTTTTTTAATCGAGATTCAAGCATTTTTTTTTTACATTACATGTTCTTCTATCGAAATAAACAAAAAAACTCGATTTAAAAAGAATAATAAGTTAGGGCTTTCCTATATTAAGGTAACGATATGAACCCTTCCTGCCCACTTTATTGGACTTAATGTTTATTTAATTTTCTCCCAACACTATGGTAATTTATAAAACGCCTGTCCATGTGCTGCTTCCACACTTTAATTTCCATTTTAGTATTTTGTTTAATTCTTTATCAATCACCCTTTTTATTTAGTACAAATAGTTTTTGGACGTTGGCCACTTTTTGTTTGTGCTTTTTTCTCTGTAATCAGTGTTCAATCAAAGTGGAGACACCCCCTCTTTTAGACGAACGAACACAGTGGCCATATTAGTAGACAAGACTGCATCAAAATCAACTGTATGATTAAACAATAGAATTGTAATTTTCTATTTTATATATTTTTACTTTTCTTTTGTATGTGTGTAAGGATGTATGCGTATGTTTTCCATCAGGTATTATTGTTCTTGGTAATGTTTCCAAAAAAAAAAATAAAATACATTTGGGCTGAAATAAACTTTTTTTGGGGCATTGACAGTATTGACAATGATTGATTACTTTGGTTGTTGATGTTTTTAAGAGAAACACGCACTGCTTTTTGAAACATAAAATCCATGAAAATTAAAATACTGCTACTGTTCGTTTATTTGTTTTTTTTTCGTTATAACCATTAGAATGCTAGACGCCAGTAATTTTCTAGAACTACACAAAAATACATATGTACATATGTATATACAATTTTTCGTGTAAGAAAAATGGTCTAGTAAATTACACTTTTACTGACATGCCTCCAAAAAAGGCCTTTTTCAAAAGCTACCTGATATGAGTTTTACTTTTAGTTGCTTAGAAAAATTATAATAAAAAAATGCATCAACAACAAAAGGCTCAAATTAAACTATATTCATGTCAATAAAGCAGACCACATTCGAAATAAATCATGGTTAACTTGTACTATTTTTACTCTACATTGTAAAACAAATAAAATTTATAGCCCGTGTTATGGCAAATAAATCAATTTTGGTTTACATTCACAACAATTTTTTCCATAAATAAAGGCTGTTTAAAAACAAGACACACAACACACAACAATGAAACTAAACTGCAACAAATAGTTAGTTGTATTATCATTAATAACAATATTGTTGACAAATGACTTGAAAACATAAAAACAAAAAACAATACAATACATGAATGAAGGCCGCATTATCCCTGTGGCCGCAATTTATTTTTAAAAATTTCTCAACTATATGACAATTTAAAATTAACCATCAATAAATGATTTTCTATGCTACTCTGTGGATCCACAATTTATGGCTTAAAAAGATTTTAATGTGCGATTTTTAGTCCATAAATTTATCTGACATAGGATTATTGCGCTGTGTCGTTATTATTGCAGGTAAATTGTTTTAATATTATTATTAAAGTGGTGTTGAAAACTAACAGCCTAATTTACAAAAATTATTAAGGTTTTATAAAGGAATTTAAAAAAAATTTTGCATGAAAAATTGTTTTAAAAAGCCTTTATAAAGCCTTAATAACTTTTATAAATAAGGCAGTAAATAAATAAAAACATTTAACAATTTTAAAATTTTGCTGTCGTTATACTGAAAAAAAAAATTATGTATATATTTGCTTTCCATAAATACTTCAATATACATATTTATATACTACTAGATTTAAAGGCCGGGGCATAATGAATCCGTCTTACGTTAAACTCCTCCTTTTTGTCCTTTTCTTAAAAAAGGGACCAAATAAGTACGCTTAAATGGCGATAAAAAGGATTACGCCGGTATTCATACTATAGCATTGCACAGATACATCTGTTTGCACTAGTTTTGCGTGTTTTTGGTTCTGGTATGAACAAATATGTTATTTATTGTTTTCTGTTACTAGTTGTAAATGTTGATTTTTTAAGCAATTATTGTATGGTTGGGCAATGAGCAAATGAAAACAACACATTTATTTTTTTTGTTTTTCTAAGGCAAATAAGATACATAAAACTGCTTTTACCATAACTGCCTTATGATGTGTTGAGAAAAAATGTAATTGGCTGATGAATGAATGAATGGAAGCAAAATTGCACATACATATGTAAGTAAATGATACATATACATGAAACCAGGGATGATAAATGAGAAAACTAATTTCGTACCAATTAGCTTTTAAAATTGTACTTTTTCGACCCCAATAGTACTAAACTCGGTTTTTTGTTTTAAGTTATTTTTATTATATTTTTACATATCATACATATCGCTCATTTACTCAAATAACGTCAGAACTCAAAAAAACTAGTTTTCCAGAACACAATTTTAAAGTAAAAAATTTTGTAAAAAAATACGAGTTATTGCCTTTCGAAAAGTCTTTTGTTTGTATTAGACTTTCGAGCCTTCGTTTTGATTATGAAAATATTCTTTCCACATTCGCCAATGAGTGTGGAATTCACAATATTCTCCTTATAACTTTTGAAAGCTACGAAAACATTAGCTCATCCAATTAATTTTTCAAAGCTCGAAACTCGTTATTTATAGTATCATAATTTCCATTTTCTTTTGGAATTTTTTTTAACAAGAAAGGAGCTATACTACTTATATTTTCGGGAGTTTAAAATTTAGTTTCGCAAAGGGTTGTATAGAACTCTTTAACATTTCTTTCAAATTCCGTAACTATACAACTTTAAATTTTATTTCTAGATAAATATATAAAGTTTTTCTTTTCAAAGTGAATTTTGGTTGTTTACATATGTATATACTTATATAGCATACCTAGCTTCATTTAATTCCATCACTTAAACGATTGATATGTTATTAATATAGCAAGTTTTTTATTTCTTATAATTTTTATAATACAATAGATAAAATAAATGAAGACGATGCTATCACATTGAGAACGAAACACCGGTGAAGTTAGATATAGTTCTTTATAGAAAACCAAACAAGTGTAAAGCATATCTAACAAGATAGTAGCTCTCAACAACAAATCAAATTCGCCAATTTTCTCTCAAATTGGATATACTTTAAATGATCGCGATTTATTTTTTGTGTGAAAAAACAAGGGGTAGTCTCGCAAATTTTTCAAATAGTACCAAATGAGTCACGGGGGTACCAACGTACTTTTAAGGTTTGAATAGTACCAAAAAAAGTACAATTTTACCAAATTTATCATCCCTGCATGAAACACATGCATTTGTAATTACTCTCAGAGCAAAATTGTCTCTTTTTCTCTCTATACTTTGGCTGCGCCACAAAATAACATAACGAACGTCCACACATAAATCTGCACATCATGTATTTGTTTCAATAGTGGTTTTTTCATATATTTGTATTACAATATGTATTTTTTGAGCAAAAACAGATCAAACAGTTGCTCAGCAGCAATACAATAAGCAATTGTTATTTGTTTTCAATTGTATTTTAATTTGGAAAAGAACGCACACACAATAACTCTTATACTAGTTCTGTCACTCACACTACAATTATATGGTACATACCATGGTATATTTGTTTTGGCTATACAAACGAGTATACAAATGCAACCCTTTAATTCATATATGAATGTTAATTTTTTTATTATTATTATCAAGTTTTTATTTCAATAATTTTCGTACAATTCTTACTAGAATAAGTTCCGCAATGCTTAAAAGCTTGTCTGCAGAATTTAATATTGATTTAACATGGGAATTTTTTATGAGAAAAGCGGTTTAATTTGAGCAATCGTTTATGAATACCGGTGTTAATGTTTTAAATACACACAGAAGTTCGAAATTCAGCTGTCAAACAGTTGAGGAACTTAGGAAAAATATTAAGCAACTTAAGATAAAAATCATATGTTTTTTACTATAAAAAACTTATCATCAATCAGTCTTTGTTAGAAAAATGTTCAAAGCACTTTAAAAATGATGGCAGCTTATTTGCTTGCACCCTTGAAAACATTTTACCTTTTAAACAATTTATCTATTGTAGCTAAGGTTGCTAAGCAGCTAAATAACATGACTTTTACTGCTGCAGAACATTTTCAAAGTAACTCTCTTTAACGATTGAGATAATGTTAAGTAGCTTTTGTGCTCGTAGCTTAAAGCTTAGAAATTTTTCTAGCGGCAAAGTTTCAAGTAGCTCAGAAAGTTTAGTAGATAAACTGCTAATCACTTAAGAAACTGCTCAAAAAAAAAAAGAAAAAGAATATTATACTAAGCAGCTCAACATTAATCTTATTAGCAACTTTCTTTGTAACATACTTGGCAACTTTGTCAGAAATGTTGCTTTATGCTTAAACATAAATTTGTTAAATATGTAAGTGTACACAGAAAGAATTATGAGAAGTTTTTGCTTTAACAAACAGGTTTTTGCAAATGATTTTTATTATTTTCTTTATTTTCTTTGATGAGTTTATAGTAAATTAGTTTAATGAAGAAATAAAATTGGGTTTTCACTCTATTAAACTTTTACGTGTTTTGGATTTTAGTTCTACCACTTCTTTGGTAGGTCCGATTTCAGTAAAAATAAAGTTTTTTTCTGTATACACGAAAAACTGCGAGTAGAAGTCTCGGTTCACACGTTTCAACTTTTGTTGCTCAACTCGTAATTCAGCTGTAAGAAAGACGGAGACGGAAGTACAAATATCTCTTTTTTTCTTACAGCTGAATTACGAGTGGAGCAACAAAAGTTGAAACGTGTGAACCGGGACTAAGTCTCGGTTCACACATATCAAATTTTGTTGATTAACTCGCAATTCAGCTGTAAGAAAGAAGGAGAAAGAAATACAAATATCTTTTTTTCTAAAGGGTGTCCCAACAAGAACGCAAGATTTAAATTTGGCGCCATTCGAAGTGTCATTGTTCGACATTTGAACAATTGTTATTGTTTGCTAGTAGAAGGTACGAAGTTAGTAAAAATGGAGCGCTACACGAATGAATAACGCGTTCTCATTGTGAAATTGTTTTACCAAAATGGTGAAAGTTTTGCGGCTACAGTTCGCAAATTTGCGACCAATTCGGGGTCACAATAATGCTCCAAAAGAGTCAACTGTGAAGAGATTAATGGATAAATTGGCCGAAACTGGGTCTGTTAGTGATGTAAAGACAACAACGCGCCTTCGACCAGGTCGATCGACCGAAAATGTCGCAGCTGTACGTGATGATGTCGCTCAAACGCAGGTCAAGCGCAAACAGTCAATGGTGTTCGGTATCGTGAAATGATAACCAGTCTTTTCGTGCCTAGAATTGAAGAAATGAATGTGGAGGGCATGTGGTTTCAACAAGACGGCGCCACATGTCATACAGCCAGAGAAACAATTCAATTGCTACATCAGTCATTTCCCGGTCGTGTTATTTCGCGTTTTGAAGATCAGAATTGGCCGCCTAGATCGTACGATTTAACACCATTAGACTTTTTTCTTTGGGGTTTTTTGAAGTCGATGGTTTACGCGAATAAGCCGACGACGACTCAAGCCTTAAAAGAGGAAATTGGACGCTGCATTAATGAAATACCGCAGCATTTATGCAAAACGGCCATTGAATATTTCATTAAAAGATCGCGTGTGTGCCAGCAAAGCCGCGGCGGCCATCTGCCCGATTTGTTGTTCCACACATAACCTCATTTTGTCTACTTTACGATATAATAAAGTTTCACGATTTTTTTTTAAATATCTGTGTTTTATTTAAAATTTAAATCTTGCGTTCTTGTTGAGACACCCTTTAGCAGTTGAATTAAAAGTTCATCAACATAAGTTGAAGTGTTTGAACTGGGACGAAAGTAATTAACAGCAACTTGACAAATGCTGCTTAACAGCTTAGCAATTTGTTTGCTAGAAATCCTTATTTCATTATGTATTTTTTCATTTCCTATTCTTGTCGCTTTCCAAATTCAGCATTTAGCGCCGGCAAAAATAGCCAAATCTTTTCGTTTTTGAGTGTTCATCATTTATTGTCTGGCAATCGTTTATTTTCGTGTTGCCAAACAAAAAGCAAATTCTTCTCGTGGTAAAATCTCAATTCTTCTTTCTTTTAAGAAAAATTTTTGCTGTGCTGTTTCATTTTTTAATACTGCCTGCCTGTTGTTCAGGAATTTTCCAACATTTTTTTTCTACTGTCTTACTTGCTGATGATTTAGCTCAAGGTATTTACGAGTATATGTTTTTTTTTCAATTTATTCTTGGTTTGGGGGGCAACTTACTTCAAGGCAAGAACAACAGACTAACTACTGGTATGTTTTGATACTTGTTTTTTATTTTTATTTATTTCTTTTTTTCATTTTTATTGTTATTTTATTAATGCTGTTAGTCAACGTTGAAATACATACATACATACTTTCATTTCTTTTTGTCTAAAGATTTATTTTTATTAGTTTTCTTTTGAAAACGGGAGAACACAGCTTTATCCAAATACATATTGTTAAATTTTACACAAGAAAAAAAAACCAAATGCCAAACAGTTGTGACAAATTTTAACTGAAACGTTACAACAACAATGAAACAAACGTTTTTTTTATTTAATGTTAGCTTTTATTAGCTAATAACTAGAAATCGAATAAAATTTTCTGGGAAGAAAAACAAACGGAAAATAAAATTTACTACTTGAGCTTGCATGTTTGTTCTACATATGTACATATTTAAAAAAATTTTCACTTTTAGAAAGAGTTTCTAATGACTTCTACATCTTTAAGAATACATACATACAGACATAAGTATATAACTACCAGGGCAAGTTTTTTGTGAAACGACAAATGGTTCAAAATGGCTGGCAAAAAAAAACTCTGAAACATAAAAATTTCTTCTAGGTTCCAAAAAAGGTATTTTATGGTAAGGTGGACTAAAAATCTCTTTTTATGTCAATAATTGAAGAAATGGCTAAAATGCCCACAAAAAACCTTCCCTGCTAATTATGTACATATGTACATTAGGGGTATAACCAATTTTTTAGCATACTACTACCATAAGGTTAACCATGCCCTAGTAACCACAAAAATCATAATCTTTTGTAATTTTTCTCAAAAAAGTTCACGCACCAATTGGTTTTTCTAAACACTTAAAACACGGACTTGAACTAACAAAAATATTATTTTACATAATCTTAAATTATTTCGAAGCCTTCTTAATGAAATATTGAATATTCATAATTTTATACAATGTTTTTCATTTATTTTTTGTTTTAAATAAACGTATTACACATTAATTTTTCGTAACCAAAAAGAAAAAAAGTCCATCGCGGTTGGTGTGTGATCTTTTTTGACCTTAGCGAAAAAATGTTAAATGCTCTACCGGACTGGGGGTCAATTATGTAACTCGAAACGAAAGAAAATGCTTTCGAATTTACATGTTATAAACATACAAATTCGAAAGCATTTTCTTTCGTTTCGAATTGCACAGTAGGCCCCCTGTGCTATGCCAATTTTGATATTTTGAAAAATTGTTAAAAAGTTATATCCCTAATGTACATATTAGTGATGTAACGAATGTCAATTTTTTATATTCGTGAACACGAATACGAATATTAAATGTGAAATTTATAGACATTAAATTAGGACTCTATTACGCCTGCAATATGAAATATTAAAAAATTGTTATGAAAAAGAACTTCATACTCCTGTTGGCGTACTTTAAAGTTAATAAAAACTACCCAAAATTTTAATGATCGTCAGTAAATAATATTTGAAAATGATACAAAGCGCAAATTTCTATAAAAAATTTAATGGATTACAATAAACTAATATTTTTATTCATTTATTTAAATTTCGTTTAGGATTTATGCATTTATTTAATTAGTACATATACGCATATCGTCAGCTGAAATGCAAAACCACGTAACAACTTACAAAATATTAACTATCGCATTTTTATTCAATTATTCGGATCAACATCGAAACACATGTCCCTTCAAATATTCAAACTTTTATCATAATCTTATATATAAATACGGCACACATTTTTTTGTCGTACACTTTTAAGTAAATTATCATCCGCCAATATTGGTCAAATATATATGGTTTAAAAGGTATTTTTGTGTAGATATGCATAATAGAAATAGTTTTTTAAAATTCTTAGCATTAAAGTGATAAAAAAGCGATTTAAATTTACTTGAAAAAAATTTAATTTTTTTTATTTTTTTATTTTATACATGAAAACACACAAGTATACACATGAACACACATGTTTGTGATAAATAAAGACAAGTGGTCTAATTTAGACCAGCGAGCGATCCTAGTTGAAAATTAAAACTCTTTTGTCACTTAAATAATTTTGTTCATTTTTTTTCTATTCTCTAAAATTAAAAAAAAATATGTTGATTTTGCATTTCAGCTAACGATATATAACATCAGCCAATAATAACAAGTTTTACCCCCTGTTTCCGCAAGCCAGACGGTCGAATCAAGTAAAAAGTTTATATGAAACGCTCCCTTTTTTTTCTTAGTGACCAGTCGACTGCCTTCCTTAAGGAAACAAGACACGCCCACAAATTTTTTTATTTGGTTTTATGATATTCTACTTACATATTTGACACATAATTACACATTTTTAAAGTAGAAAAATGGGTAGATTCACGCCCATTAAAATTTATTATTTATGCAGTCGACTGGTCACTAAAAAAATGAAGGCAGGCACGCAGATTAAAATTTAATTTCACGTGCTTCTTCTTAACCAACAGATTTCCAATTCTTTTTTTTTTTTTTTTTTTTGTTTGAAAGAATTTACTTCCAGTTTGGTCCCATAGATTTTTTTCGAAAATGTTCTGTCAGATCTTTGCATTGAATTCGGTTTTGTTTTGGCAGAATTATTTATTTAAAATTTTTTATTTGAAAAAAAATATTTTGTAGTTGATTAAATTAAAAAAATTGGCTAAAGGCCCCATCAGGTTTTTTATAAAAATGTCAAACCCTAATATTATATAATCGAGTAATTTTGAAAAAAAAAAATTTTTTTGTTAAGAAACTTTTAAGACGCCCTAGTATTTCGAATAAAGGATTAGCAATGAAAGCTGATAAATCAAATGTTTGCTTAGCTGCTTGGAAGTTTTCTTACTGCTTCGCACTTGCAAATATGTACGAGTAATTTAAAAAAAAAGTGCTTCCTATAAAGTATTTAACAAAAATTCTAGTTTCATTTATTTATCACTTTTTCTGGAAAAAGTTTTTCTTATATATTTTTTTAATCAGCTTCCTAAAAATTTTATTTTTATTTTGTTTTTCCATCTGTAAACTATTATTTTATCCCTTTTGATAACATGCTTGCCAGTTTGTTACAGTTCAAGGACACTTTTTATGTTTTTCATTCATACTGCTTAATTATTTGTCCTTACAAAGGACATTGTTGAAAAAAAAAACAGCAAACGAAATTGTGATAAACATAATGATTAAAATAGTTGAACAGCAAGTATTTTTATTACAAAACTTTTTGTAAACGAGGATACGAAAATTAATTTAAAAATAAAAATTAAAAGGAAATGTAAAGCTGAGTTAAAAACTATTTTTGTTCACAAAGTAAAACAAACCAGCAAGAGAGCTTGCTATTAACATGATAAAAGGCAGGCAGTTTAGAAGAGTGTCGCACTGTGTTGTTGCTTTAAACAATTTATTTCTTTAATGATTTTTCTTTCAACAAAACACCCCCAATATCTAACAACCAGCCAGCCACCCCTTTTGCTTTAAACAGCAAACAAAAAAAAAACAAAAAAAAGAAAACATGGAATCGAAAATATTCCATCTTGGAAAAATCAACAAGATTGTATATTTTTTTTCCTGTTTGTGTTTAGTAAGCGAAAGTGTTTTCTTGTTGTTTGGTGGGGCTGTTCTGAGGGAAGAAAACCAAATTTCATCAGACTGTCAAGCTCACGTTTCCTTACCCAGTTTTTCATTATTTTTTTTTTTTGGTTCATTTTTTATTTGCACCGTTTTTCATTACGTTGCTTTCTTCCTGTTTAATATTAAACAATCTTTTGCCATTTTCTATTAAAATGTTGCAAAGGGAGTCAAAAATCATTTTACTCTTTGTACAAATTATACGGTAGTAACAATACTGACACGAGTAGTAACCAACCCATCGAATTTCTTTCGAGGTTTTTGATGTTCTAGTGTCGTCATAACGAGCACAATTTTTCACAATTCCCCCCAAACCCCTTCCCAAACATTTAAATTCACCCTTTTCTTTCCTTTTTTAACTGCTTGAGGAAAAGAGAAATAAAATGAAAACTGTTTTCCTTTTTTTTTTGTTTAATTTTCCAAATTTTATGTGTAAAACAATTTTTCGTGTCTGTTTTTTTTTTACTTTTTATTATTTTTTTGTATCTTCTATTAACAACCAGGTTGTGGAAGAGAAAACATTACATTTAAATCTAAACATAATAAATGGCAGTTAGTTTATTTCCCTGACTTTTTTTAGAATTTCTTAAAATTTATTCATAGAAAAGTGTTATTTAAAATATTAAAATAAAATAAACAGACATTTATTTTGCAAAAAGGTTAAAATAATGAAAGAAACTTTAAGGAAAATGAAAAACTAAGAAAATGTATTAATCAACATGTTTCACAAACTTGCTTCAGTAATATTGTTGTAAAAACCCACCAAATTTTTAACAGAACTCATAAGGCGAATTTTCTACAATGTGGAAATTGGAGTTTGTAGGATAGACGGGGAAAGAGAATGGGAGCTATTTTACCCTTCTCTCCTATATACTCAAGACAAAGTAAACTTTGCTCGTGGAAAAGCCGTCTTAGGAATTCTTTGTGATAATCATATAAGCCTAAATTGTATGCAAAATAATTTTTTTTAACTAGAAAACTCGAGGCTGGTCAAGTTTCTGATGCAAAATTTTACCTAGAACTTACCCTGCTGAGGACCCCCATTACAAACAACTTCTTTATAAATAATCACGGTCATCAATTTTCGCTAATTTTCTTTTGTCTTTAAAATTTTAGAAAAGAACTGTAGAATTAAACAGCCAGAACAGTGCCAGAACTCTAAAAATCTAAATATGCTAAGAAAGCAAATTCATATACAAAAATATACAATAACGAGTCTCCAAAAAGTTCTAAAACGCATAAATATCTTCTCCAATGCCGGCCATACCCCACTGGACCTAAGAAGTAAACGAATGCTCACTAAACTGAAGAAATTTCGAAGCAAAATTAAAAAAAATTCTAATAATCGCTAAAGCGAACTTCTCTCGATAGTTTCTCGAATGTGTGACGATAACCTAGTGGATGTGTGGTAGCTAGTCTATTAACCTGAAGGTCACGCACGGTACCGAATTCAGCAACGTAAATTAAAGAATAAAAAATAAGTATAATAAAATAAATTAAGGGCCTAATTTTGTAAAACGCAACATCAAGTGTTGACAAATTTTATATGGAAAAAATTTAAATTACATTAAAAAAGTTGTCAACGCTAAGCGTTGTGTTTTACAAAATTAGGCCTAAAAAAATTAAGATAATTGTCATAAATATTCAATTTTCTGGTGCCTTCTTGCGATATCGAAATTAGTTCGATATTGGCTCATTTTTGATAATGCTAGCGAATCTTCGAAAGCAGGTAAACTTTTTTCGATTCATTTTTGAGTGTCATTCTTAATCAGCCCAATTATGAATATTTCCGGGGAGTTTTTTCTCTTCCCTATCATTTGTTGGTGGGGAATAATCCTCTTATTCTAAATAGCCGGGGAATAAGCAAATAAGGGAGAGAGTAAAATCTGGATCAGCTGTTTACATATTTTTCTGCACTAACGCAAGAGTTTAGCAATACAAATTTATTAAAAATTTTATGTTTTCATTGTTAATAAGATTGCGTTTGAATATAATATTTGTTTTTGTTTAAATAAAAATTAAATAAACAGTGTAACCATTCACCGACATGAGGAATAACTTTGTGTTGAGGAAGTGGAGTGAAAACTGAGCCAGGTGCAGATGTAAATGGATTAAATTCCCAAGGACTGTGTGTACAAAGAAAATTGTAAATGTTATAAGGTTTTTCTTATCGGTCTTGATCATATTAGAAGGAAGCAAATCTTCCATTTACCTATTATGTGAACTTAAAGGAAGCCTGCGAAATTGAGAGTTTTAGTATTTGTTCTGAATAGTTTATTGTTTTTGAAGTGCAAGGTTTAGATACAAATGCAAAAATACAAAATACAAATGCGAAGTATAATAATTCGGTATTTATTTAAACTTTTTGTTCTAAGTAAATGCTTATACTATTGTTTTGCAACATTTATTAATATGATTTTTTAATTTTTGCATTAGTTCCCTTCAAAATGTTTGGGAAGAAAATTATCAACAAATTCTCCCTTTCCCTCATATTTAGAGTATCTACTTTTTCCCGGGGAGTTTTCTCCCGGGGAAATTTTAATTCATAATAGGAGGAATGGGAAAAGGGAAAAAACTCCCGGGAATTGCTATTCATAATTGGGCTGAATAGTTTACACGATAAATGCTCGATACATAGAGAACTGATGAAAATTCGATTTTCGAACATCAACATGAAATCAGTAACTTCCTATTTTTCAAATCTGAAATATGTAATTATGTATGTACATATGTAACTTGTTAAATTATTTTTCATGTAAAACATTTCTCAGAAAAGACTTTTCTAAAATTTTCAGATTTCAAATAATTCAAACACTTTAACCCAAAAAGCATCATTTAAAAGAACTTTTAATTTTTTGTAAAAAATTCCTCGCACTCTTCCACTCAGACAATTGGGGGCATATTCGTCAAAATCTCAAAGTCAATATCCGTATAACAAACAGTCAGTAGCAGGCAGTAGTAGCCAGAAAGTAGCAGCAGCGGCATCATCACATGTTACTATCCCCAGCATTCCAGAAATAAATATAAAAAAATAAAGAAAACATCATATACTCGTAGCTGCAGAAAAAAAAGTAAAAGCCAACTTAGTACGTATGGATTTTTTTTTTATTACAGACATTTGATTCAATTCCCTGCAGTCTAATTGAGTTTGTCTGCTGCTATTAGTAATATTTTACAAACGATTTCTACTCTTTTAAATTTGTTAAATTTCTTCATCGTCATCATCGACATCATCATCATCATCATCACTGAAATGATTTTAAAACATATTTTTGTGTCTATGTCTAGAGTGGAATGTGTATTTGAGTCCTCATGAGTTTTAAATTTCCTACGTTGCTGCTTGCACTCGTTTAGCTCTTTCAGCCACAATTTGTGGCAGCCATTATATACACATTTCAGATTGCGTTACATTATTTTGTGTATTTGATACATTTCAGCCGTTGCAAGACTTTCTTCTTTCGCTCCAACCTCACTCACTACAAGTTTTTCACCACAGTCGCCTTATTTAATAATTTCAATACTCGTAAACTGTTTATAGCAACAGTAGAATGTATTGTAGAGTCCATAATATATTTGACAATTCACCTGAATTTTATAGACAAATGACACGCGACTTCTTTATGTACAAAAAAAAAAAAAAAACTAAGCACACAAGCAAACAATCAATAAATGCACAAATAAATGTTTCTTTGGAAAACTCCCTTTTTATTAATTATGTGAAACAACATTCTCAAAGAATGAATAAATGATTCCAGTATGTCTGGAATAATTGAACATTTTCTGACATTTCATCTATGAGACTATTTGCTAAAAATTTGCAAAAATTTCTCAGCTTTCGTAGAAAATATTTTACAAAGCTGAAAATATATTTCTCAAACTTCTTAATAAAATGTGACAATAATTTAAAAAAAATATGTATGCATGTGTTATTTTCTAAACATTTTGCGCAAAAATTTTTGTATAATTTGTTAACAAAATAAATTTTTTCGTAGGCACATTTCACTTAGAAACAATAATAGAAAAATTATGGGAATAAATTGAACTTGCAGTCCATCCATGAAACTTTCTGCTAAGCTACACATTTTGGTCAAATCTGCGGCATCACCATACACTTTTTAAGTCTTTAAAAACTGAGTGAATATCTAAAATCAATTTGACGAAGATCTTTAAAGTTATTAGAATAAAAAAAACTATTTTTTCAAAATTTTTCGTTAACGATATCTCTCGAATGAATCAACGGATTTTAGTCATCATTACATATTAACTTGATCGGTTTAATAGTTTAGAATTTGTTTAAAAAAAATTTGTGAAAATTTTATTTTCGAAAATGTTCGAAATATAATAATGGACCGATTCGATTCACTAATTTACGACATCTAAGTGATTTCAAAATCTTCGAATTTGGCAAATTTGTTACGGGTTATACATCCATAAGGACAAAAAATCATAATCGACTCTGCAAAACGTCGATATAAGATGAATAATCGATTTTCGAAAATTGGACTAATAAATTCAGTAACTTCCTATAGCGGGAAGTTAAAAAAAACTCAAAAATGTATTTTTTTCAAACAAAATTTCCAGTCGAAAACAGGCGATGTTTTTTAATTTAAAGGCCTGCAATTGCAATTTTTTATTTGGAATAAAATGTATAGCATGTTCTCCAAAATAAGAAATAATAGACGGGAAATTCTCATACCTATAAGCAGTAATAATAATTCCACGTTCTAGAGGTGAGTATAGCTCTCTATGGCAAAAAAAGAGCCCAATTCAAAACATAGCATTACTTTTGCTCCTCCTTGTGCATAACACCACATTCGGGCAAACTAAGTCGGTGCATGCAGATGGAAATATGTATATATGTATGTATGTACTTTTGTACACATATTTAATACAAATGTACGTACCTATCTATGTATGTAAATAAAAGTTGTGGAAAATAAACACTGAAACACATCAGGGTAAAAAAAAGGAAAATCCAGAACAGCATGGAAAAAAATATATGTACAAACAAACAACAAACAGTCTGTCAGTGTCAAAGACAACGTTGGCGCAGTCTGGTTATAGCAGACAATACAACAACAGCAAAGAGGTAAAAGGAAAACGACAACAGAAAGGGACCAGAGAAACGGCAAGCAGATTTTTTCCAAACGTCTATGAAATTTTTTGTTTGAAGGAAATATCTTGTCTAGATGCATAAACCTAGGAAAGACTTGAAATAAAGGCCCCAAGTACATATACATGTATTTATGTACAAATGTGCATTTATGAACAATTTTCTAAACTGCAGGCAATACATTTTAAACTCAATTGATTAAATAATTTACTTACGAAAGGTAATTGTCAACTTGCTATTTAAAAACAGGACATCCAATATCAATTGCAGCAATAACAAATTGTTAAACATACAATACAATACAATTTAAAGCATTTAAAATTATAGTTAAACATTAATGCGGCTAATTATGTATTTTTGTTCTTTATGCTTTTAACAAGCACACAGTTGATAATGTGTGTAGTATACACTGAACAATTTATATATTTGTCTCTTTCTGACGCATAACTAAGTATGAAGTCGCACATTGTCTAAATAATAAAAAGTATCAAAACAATAAACAATTATAATCATGCGAAGAGTGTTGTATTCAAGCGTTTATTTTGAGCTTTTTTTTTATAGAAAATTGTAATCCACTGATGAAGTAGTGAATATATTTAAAGTTTTTGTCTATTGGTTATATATAATTTTATATTAACGTGTATAGTATAACTTAATTAAATGGATCAACTAAGGCATAAGATAAGGTATCTGTTCCTCAAAACTTCCAGTGTTGTAATACAAGTAAAATAGACGTGGAAATATATTATTTTCTATATACTATTTTACTTGTATTACAAAATTTAATTTCTTATAAGTAATTTATTTTCACAACTGTTACTTGTATTACAACACTAAGTCTTGAGAAACAGACCCTAGTTATGCACCTCCTACAGTTATTGCATTTTATTTCGAATTTCCTTAGACTAGCCTGCTGTACTTTGACCGTTAACGTGTTTATGCAAATAATATATTTTGTAGCTCACGAAAATGTTGAAATATAATTGAAAAAATTGCAATATTTAACAAAAATTTGGACTTCATGCTGCAAAGTCTACCTCGGAAGCTTCTCTACACATCTTCTCAACAAAGCACCGCATCATGTAGTACGGTTTCAGCCCTCAATGAAAATACTTTATACAGGATTCACACTTTGACTTTTTAGTGACTTTTCTAGAGTTTATTGACAAACGGGGTACAAAGGCGATCAAAGGGGTAGCAACACAAAAGAGAATTCAAGAAAAATGCAGGGGAAAAAGTCATAGTGTAAATCCCGTATTAGGAAGGCCTTATTCATAAAAAATTTTGGATTTATAAAAGGATTATATAAATTTTTTTTTACAAAATTTGTTTTGTAAACGATTTTTTTAATATAAATAATTTTTATTAATAAGGCAGTAAGAAGATAAACGGATTTTTTTATTATTTTTGGTGTACATAAATTTTGTGCAATAGTTTTTAGTGTTGTTTCGCAATAAATTGTTATTTATTGCATCAACAGTAAGCTGGCTATTAATCTCAAGCAGAATCGTAAACTTAAAATTCGTAATATGAATACATGATTCTAACGTCGTATGTCAGATAATATTTCACACACAGTGTTTTTTTAGGCGAATAGGTATATCCTTGGAAAATATACAAATTGCACGACTGTAATGCATGGACATTATTTTTTTCTTTACTTGACTTATACTTTTCTTTTTGATAATATAGCTTAAGTGAATAAAGTTAAACTTAACTTTAATTTCGTTAGAAACATCAAAAAAAAAATAAAATTCTTGAGTGTATATAATTCACCCCTAATAACGAATAATATACATATGTGACACGGAAATTTAAAAGGGACCTATGCTCAGAAAATAAATTTTAGAGAAAAACGACTTTGAAGTGAACAATACCTAATTTACATTATGCATTTTTTTCATGAAATTAGTTGCATGAACATTTTTTATTTGTCAGTAGGAAGCCTCGAGAAGCATCTTATATCCAAAAACCTGACAAAAATGTATCAGATGTTTATTATACGTACTTTTTTGTATAAAATTCGCTTCTATAGCGCTGCAATTAGCAAATAGAAAAAGTTGCGTGCAACAAAATTCAGGAAAAAATGCTTTATGTATATCAGGTACAAGTTGACTTTGATGCGAATGAACGCTTTCATGACTAATTTATGACAATAAAAGCAATGCAGCTAGAAAGCATTACAAAGAGCGTCTTATCTACTCTAATAATCACCATATAAGTAAGTAAAAATCGATTTTTCGACCCATATGTGCCTTTTAAGTTTCCTTGTCACATATTTTTTTTAATTGAAAATTTCTTAAATAATTTCGAAGTATTGTTAAATGTGATTTTGCACAAATGTTTTTAATATGAAAGCAAGAAACCTACAAAAAAAATCATTATTGGTTTTATTTAAGCGATTTTCAGTGAATATAAATTTGACATCACTTTCCTCTTGGAATGTCTTCCACTAATTTTGTTTGCCATTATTTGTTTATGAACGATTTAATTGTTTTGTTGGATTATTTTAATTTTTTTATACTTATTATTATATCTATTTATTCATTAAAAAATAAACTTACTTTTTATATATTTTCAGCAAGAAGCAGCAACAATTTTATTAACTTTTTTTAACACGAACTAATGCAGCGATATTACTTGCACTTGGTATGAGAAACACAAAAACACAACAAAAACATTTACGACAAAAACAATAATTGAGAAAAAGAAACAAATAAATTCTTGTTGGATTTTGCTTTTGATTTTAATTTTTGGGCAAACACACACGCACACACACTTCTGAGTGACACTCTCTTTATCCAATACTTTTTGTTTTGTTTTATTTTTTATTACTTTGTTGTTGCTGGTGGGTTTCTTTAATGAAGAAAAATATGTATGAAACTCTTGGGGGAGCACAAATGTTTTAAATTGAAATTTAATTGTTGTCCAATATTACATGTACGAAATCCATACGTAAAGTACCTATAATAATTTACATACACATGTAGGTATTAATACCTATTAAACATTTTATTTGTTTGAAAAATGTTTTCCTTTATAACTTTAAATTTTTCTACTTGGATTTTATTGTGCTTTAAGGCCATTTTGTCACTTCGGTAGTTTTTTATCAAATGCATTTAAGTTTTGCAGGTTAAACACTTTTATACTTCAGTGGCCATGAAATTTGTATGCCTATTATTTTTATGTATTTTTTTAGTTTTAATTTCCTATTTTAATATGTATGTAATAATAATTCCCGTTTAATTCTTAAGCACTGTTACTCGCAGACTGATTTATTGCACGCACGTCATTTATTTAATATACTTATGTATGTATATATGTACGTTGTATGTACATAGCGACATTTGTACGTATGTATGTATTTATTGTATTTGTATTCTTGCCTTTTTTTATATTTGCACTCTTCTTGCTTGTATTTCGCAATTTCTGTTTTGTTTTTGTTAGTGGGGTCACCCGCTTTGCTTTTTGACTTTTTCTTTTTTCACACACAATTTTAATCAATCTTTCTTTGGTTTGATTTGCTCTTGCTCTAGGTTACTTTTTCCCGTTATCCAGTAGTTATCCCTTTGGTTATCACTTTACAACTGAATGTTATCATTGTCAACCATTATAAAACTGTCAGCTTTTGGTATACAATTTTATTATGCGGCAACATTTTGGGGATGTTTTTACTCTTAATTTTTATTAGGTCTTTATTTTTGCACAAAATAAATCGTAGAAAAAAAATTAAGTATTTAATACGGCATTAGCAATGCTTCAAATGAGCATGCCCTGTTATTACATTGTTTATTGCCAAATAAATGTTTCACTTTCATTGTGTTTACATTCTAATTGATTTTGTTTTGTAAACGAACGGTATAGTAATGAATACTCTCTTCGTGCTGTTTTTTTATAGTATTGCCATTACCCTAATTTCGGACATTTCCCAGACGATGCAATACATTTTTCAAAACAGAATTTTAGTTTATAGATTTTGCTGACTAAATATTTTTTAAAGTTATTAGGTATGTATAAACATTAACAAATGTATTTATTTATAGTTACTATCAGCGCTTCTTTACTTTTTTTAGCAAGAATTATGATATAATAGGTATTATCATATTTAAGAATTTTTCCTCTAAGACTGCATATTAATTAGTCATGTATTCATTAATTTCCAACCAATACGCATTATTTCGTAGGACATGGTAACACTGTTAGTGGAGCACTTCGTTTGTTTGTTTTTTTATGTAAAAGAATTTGAATGAGATAAAAAGTGATGCCAAGTTTGATTTATTATACATTTTATATATGCAGGGTACGGATTTACAAATTTAATGCCCAGTAGTAAAATTAAAAATTTATGATATTTTATTACATATTTAAAAAATTTCCAATATTCGTTCAAATTATAATAACATTATACAAAGAATACAATACAAGTTTTTATTAATCCTTACACTATTGTTTTTGTTTTGTGCTACAGTGAAGCTCGATTATCTGTGACGCTATTAACTGGGAAACAAAAATAAAAAAAAAACTTTTTACACCGATTTATTTATTTTTTATTTTTGCATTGATTAACCGTGATTACCTCTATTATCGGGAATTAAGCTATGTACAGACGGTTGTCAGATCTTACAATATTGCCAGTTAAATGTGCTCAAAATTTCTTACAAACGTGTGAACTGACAATTTTTGTCAGACTTCGTTGCCAGAAAAAGCATTGTCAGTCCATTGCAAGACTAGCAGCTGACAACAAATTGTCAGACATCTTACAATCGTGTGAAGAAATTGTACAATTATTGCCAGATATTTGTCAGACATTTTAATATTGTCAGATGTGCGAAGTTCATGCATCTGACAATGGCGTCATTGTAAGATAATTCTTTCTATGGGCAACACTGTACACGCTTGATTTTAAAGAAAAAATTTATAATAAAATATATGCAGACAAAAACATTGCAATTGCTTCTTAACGGTCCATAATAATTTATACTTTCACTTTTCACATTTAACACAAACACAAACGATAAATATTTAACAATGACCAACAAATGGTTTAAGTCTGGCAACGCATAACAACAGATCGAACAATTTGTGCATATGACAACCGTGTGAACGAACAATTTTTCTACTGACGATTTTGTCAGATGAATTTATTGTCATACAACCGTCTGGCAATAAACTGTAAGATTTCCTGACAACCGTGTGAACTGACAAGGAATATTGTGCTGGCAATTTTCGATTGCCAGTACATTGTCAGCACATTGCCAGATCTGACAATATTGTAAGATCTGACAATCGTCTGTACATAGCTTTATAAACATATTTTTTTATATTAATCGAAAAAGAGGGGAATTACCTCGTTTACATACATACATACTCACAAGCAAGCATTCATACGTGTTTAATTTAGAAATCTTAGAATTTCGGATTGTTAATGTTTATTTTAAACTGCATTCTTATCAGGGGTGCAATAAGGAATATCTAATTATTGTTAGTCTAATTCAAGCTTTGTTACAGAAAGGACTTTTAAAATGCGTTTTAAAACTAAGAATTATTTTCATTGTATTTGGACTTTATTTTGGTTCTAACAAACAAGGACAACAGGTGCAATTTACCATTGCAGTATTTGCACATAAGGAATTTATTTGATTAAAAGTCCTTTTTTCCTACTAAACATCCCGTCATAAAATCTTCGGCTATCACGGTGCTCTTTGTGTCATTTCTGTGGCATTCCCGTTCTTGCTCTTAACATTGCTTTCTTTACGCAAACTCCATGCCATGGATATCCTTTATCCAGATATCGAAGCACAAGCTTTTCTTTGTATTGACATTTGTGTTATTGTTTGAAAAGAATGAGAGTGGAAATTTATACATAAATTTCATCCTAATACCGGCCGGCATGTTTGTTGTCTTTTACACTTTGTTCGTTATCCTTACAATAGCCGCCATTGTTGCTATGTGTGTGCACACATATGTATGTATGTACACTTGAGAGTACTCATACATTTGAACTTGTTTTTGAATAAATAGAAAATGATGACGATGATTTCCTATTTGGTTTAATATTTTTTTCTCTTCGACTGACTACACATGCACGCATACATCCTTATTACGCTACAATATTTTAGTTCCTTTGTTAGTTTGTAGTTATGTGAATAGAAAAGCCAGCACCATGAGGCAAGGCAGCCAATTTTTTTATTTTTTGCCTAAGCTGCTTCTTTAGTAGCTCAACTACTTTCCTGCCATCTCCCGAAAGTACCAGTACGAGTATGTAGTAGCTTTAGCTTAACCATTTGATTTATAAACAGAATTAACATAAAGATAATGTGGTAAAGTATAGGAAGAATGAAAACGAGAGAAACGATTTTTGTCTTGAATTTATTTTGTATGTCTTTTTGCAAAGGATGCCAAAGTTTTAGCTAAAAGCAGTGGTAATATTTTTACTTAAATTTGCAATTGTTTTGCCATAGAGCAAAGGAATGAATACTTTATTACTTGAATAAAACATTCTTGCTAGGAAAGAAAGATAAAAAAACCAGCATAATCTATAATGGTTTTTGGAGCAGATTTTGTGTGTTAATGTTATAAATCTTTCATTAGGAGAATGCATTTTAATCGGCTGTATTAGGAGGTTTTATACAGTTTTTTTTCTGTGTAGAGAGATTTCGAACGAAGATATTCTGCTACATCATCTGCCATTTATGGAAGTCGAAGTCAGGCTGGAGAAGTTATGATTGCCATTTACATAACTCAAAATACGGCACTGAAAAATTATCAAAAACATATTGTATAACTCAAAAAAAAAAACTAGTTTGTCAGAAAACAAGTTTACAATTTTCAATTTACACACAACTAAATGGAAAAAGAAATTTCAATTTTGCTTTCAAGAGTTGAGTAAACAAGATATTTGTATGAAATTTTTACACAATATGAAAAACGATATGAGGACTAATTCTGCATCATTAACTCATAAATTCCATTTTTTGAGTTATGACGTTCTTGGATTAAATGAGCGATAGATATGGTGCAAAAGAAATTTCTATAAAGACGAGCTATAATCTTTTAAAATATCTACAAAAACAAGCAGTGTTACCAGATTTTTTTTTCTTGAGCTTATTCCCAATTTTTGATTCGTCATCCCCAAAAATCCCCAAATTAAGTTTTTTTGATTCAAATTTCTCTTTTGTAAAAAATTAAATTTTTTAATTTTATTTAAAAAATAATGACAAAAATAATATATTTATTCAACAAAATTCATTTATATCCACAACTTATAAGACTTGTAAAGAAAAAATTACACATAGTTTAATGTACACAAGTATAAAAAAATTTTAAACCAAAAAAAAAGCTTCAGAATCGAAATCTTCTGATTCACCAGCCTCAGAAATTGTGTTGTGCATGGTACTTGCAGTAAAAAGCTTTAGCATTTCAGTAGAAGGATTAAATTTGTCACAATAAATTGAATTATCATTTTTAAAGTGTGTGTTTATTCCAGAGCTGTTAAATTTCGATTACGATTATGAATCAATTAGATTACATTTTAAAAAGAATTGTACTGATTATATAATTCCCTTTAAAAGAATTTCTGATAAATAATTGATTACGATTACTAATAATCGAAAAATAATTTGAATTATTAGAAATTACAACAAATAATCAAAAAGAATCAACAGTAATCAAAAAGTAATTCGATTGCTTTCAAAAATTACTTTTGATTATTAATAAATAATCAAAAAGAATTAAAAGTAATCGGACTATTTTTTAATTAGTTTTGATTCTTTTTGTTTACTTTTTGTAATTTCCATTATTATTAGTAATTAAATAAATAGCGAAACTAAATATAATCGTAATTTAATCATTACTTCACCTTTCAAAAAAAAAAAAAAAAAAAAAAAAGTAATCAAATTAATAATCAGTACGATTACTAATCATTACTTAACCAGCTATGGTTTATTCTAAGAAGTTCTTCCAACAAGTCATATTGCATTTTGTTACATATTTTTGTTTTGGTAGTGTTCATTATTGGTTAATCTGTCTTGATAATTCATTCACCATTCACTATGAATAATAATACTCATTTTTAGACACGCACATTTCTTAGCTCAAAAATCATTATGGTTATCATCAGTTATAAAAAAATCCATAAAAAAATCTCCTAAAATTTGGTTATCATCCCCAACAAATCCCGAGATCCCCAACAAGAAATTTTTATCTCTAATCGAGAAAAAATCCCCAATTTGGGGACAAAAACCCTAAACTGGCGAGGCTGACATAAACAGGCACTGATGCTTTGCTGCAATAGCGCTGATTTACACGGGCATAATTGTGCTGTCATAACATGACAGTTTGTTGGTGAGAGAGGCAAAGAGAGCGGTTTTGCGGTTGGCATAACTTTTCAACCAGCTACAACCCCACACTAGCAGCATAAAACCAATACATACACAACTTAAAAAACAGCAAATGTTAAATGAATACTAAAAACACTAACACACACATAGCTGTGTATACGTATACATTTTGTGCCAGATGAATTAGTCTCGTGTAATTTGGAAAATAACAAAAATTGTGCGGCTTAAAGACTCAGTTAGCCGACTGTAATGTAAAGTGACAGCAACAGTAGGAAACAGCTGATCGATATTGTTATGTGAAAAGTAATGAAAATGGTTATAGAGATGTAATGTAACGTAACCTACTTTTCATATAAAAATATCGATCAGCTGTTTTCTACGTTACAGTTGCATTACATTAAAGTCGGCTAACTGAGCCTTAAAAATTGTTCTCGTCTAAACTACCTCATAGAGTCTAAATTTCGCCAGCATTCTTAACGTGCCTCCTATTGTGCGTTTCATTAAATTATAAAAAAGTACTTCCCACTCATAAATATAAAATACTTTTTCTACTAACGAAAACGGAATTGAAAAAAAGAAGTTTTACAAAAAACTTTCTTAAAAGCGAAAAACCCACACTCTCTCAAATGCAGCCAATCAATCGCTTTTTATACTTTTTATTCTTATTACAAATTGAATTTATTAATATTATGTTGTTTTTTTTTTGCCTTTTTGCAACTTTAACCAGTTAAGTGTGAAAATATATTATTTTTCAGTGAAAAATTTCCATGATATCCTTTTGAATCCTTTGATATGTTATAATAATTTATCACCTCCGTTTCCACTTATTCAGGCGAATATACCATAAAGGAAGCACATTTTTATAACAGTCAATACAAGTTGTATGCGTGTATGTGTGTAAGTTTTTTTTTAACTGAATATGCAAGTCCGCGTTTGTAGCCCAATAAAACCATAAATCATGGTTTAACGTAAATCATCTCGTTGCTCTTATTTCAGTTGGCGTTTTTTTTTTGTTCAATATTTTTATTGTTATTTGTTGCTCAACTACGAGTATAAATAAGTGTGCATAGTTGTGACTACATTGTTTGAATTGAATCAATAAACAATATGTTAACTATAATTTTATTATTAACAAGAAGCGTATTTTTTTTAACTTATAGTCATTCATTCATTCGTTGACCAATATAGTGTGCAGAGGATGTTTATTGTTTTTCTCTGCAGCCACTGTTCTGCTGCTCCTTTTCGGTCAGATTTAATGATATTGTTTATATTTTTAATGGTGAGCTACTTTGGGAAAAATAGCAGGGACCGTAACGGCTATAAGTTTTATTTTAAAGATTACTTTTTAATCATTATTTTCTGGAGTTTTATTTATTCCTCAGAAAATAAAAGTCACTTTTTGATTATTATTTTTTCGTTTAAAAAAAGAATCCTCACAACGCCCTCATCTACTATTGAAAGCGATCAGACGCTACATTGGCTCTTACTGAGCAGCAATACATTTAAAAAAACCTTTGACAGCTCAAAGCTTACATCAGGTGAGTAGCACGTAATTTGAAATGTCCAAACCAGCCACCCCGTATATGAACTCCTAAGGGTCTTCATTAAAAAAACTGTTCAAAACATATCCTGAAGGCTCACAGACAGAGACTCTATTCAGCCCTTAGTACCCATTTTATAATAAAAATTTTAGGTTTCATTAAACCTGAGGTATTGGTCGCTTTTCTGACTGGGTCCGCGGGATTGTCAGAGGGTCTTATAACCCGTAGGAATTTCAGTTGTCTTTCACAATTAATAATTATAGATCTTGCGACTGGTACTCACACTGATTAGATTCGAATGTAATCTTCACATAATCACCCTTATCGGGAATAAAAGTGAATTTTTGTTCATGGGAAATATTTCACGTGAGTAAAATGTTCCCAATAAGAGTGAATATCTTCCTCTATGTCCGCTCTGACTTTGGCACTTAGCGAGACTATGCATTCTGGCAGTCTACTTCTTCATTCGAAATTAAATAAAATTCTTTCCAATTTGCATAATATTAACATTTTCTTTCGTTTCAAATTACAGACTAGAGTCGCAGGTGGCCCAAAGGGATCATAAGTTTTGGGTTGCACAGTAGACGGTGAAAACGAACCTTTAAATTCTTAATGCTCAAGTAAGAGGTTCTAAAGTTATTTTTCAATTAATATCGAGACTTTGATTTACTACGAAGGCCTTCCAGGAAGAAACTCGCCAATCTACCCGAATTTAGAAAATGTTGTCAAATTTCGTTTTCGACTTCCGTATTGGCCTAAAAAATAGATTTGGTAGGACACTTTTTCTTAATTCCTATTTTTAATGTTTCTTTGTGACTTTCAAAGTTTTAGGGGGAGGAAAATTTGTACGCCTTGAGTGAGACGTGGGCCATGGCGTGAGGATTGCAAATCGGTTGGAAACCCTGAATTTTTTTCTACTAAAAAGGACTTTTGTAGGATCGAAACAAGAATCTTTTTAATTGGGGCAATTACTTTACATGATGCAACTCGGTGAGGAAACTAAACTGTCCTGGAGACAATCAAATAAATCCGTCAATAAGGGCATATGTGTGAGAACCGCACACTTTTCAATTAAAGGGAGACGTACAAATAAACACGTCAGTCAATATTTTGACTTCATAGCTTAATAGAAACTTTTGTTAGTTCGCTCACGTATCCAGCAAGAATCACAAAGAAACAGATGTTTTTGTCAATCAAGAGTTGGAGGCTATCAAATAATCAGTCGTCAAATAAGATCTTAAAAAACTTTGGGGAAAGAAAAAACCATCACTTCACGCATACAATAAAGTGATTGATGAGTTTATTTGATCGTCTACAGGACACTTAAGGCTCGACATAAATGCATTACTTTTATAACAAGTCGAACGGGAATGCAAGCTGCATCTGAAAAAAAAAGCTTAAAAAGTTCACCACAGAATCTTTAGAATCGCTTTAAGGATATTTTTATAATTTATTATTTATTCCATATTTAGTGTAAAACTAAGTCGACTTTGTTCGAACATTTCTGGAGAATGTGTAATACGCATTATTTTTTTTATAATTTAATTATACTCTTTTAAAAACATTTCATAGTTTGTATGTTAATTAATAACTATTTGTTTGCAGGAAAGTGTTTTTATGAATTGTCAATGATAAGGTGTAATTAATTAAAATTAATACATAATATAAAGTTATAAAATTTTTAACCACAAATTGTTTGGTGTGTGAAAACAGCCGGTACATTTTTTTTGCACGTTTGCATGATATTATTGCAAGTGAAACCACAAACTGTGGGAAAACGTTTAATTAAAGAGAATTTTGTTGTTTTTTAAAATTTTAAATATTTTGAATTTCTTAATATTATAATTGCCAGAAAACATAAGCTTTAATTAATTTCTTAGCTCAAGGCTTGCCTGATTATTATTATTATTACTACGAGTATTTAGGTTTTTATTTTTCATTAAAAATAAAGGCTCTTACGTTACAGCAAGAGTGCTACTTAATAATAGTCTTTGATTTCCATTTGCCCTTTCAAACTCTCTAGATAAATGTTGTACATGTTGCAATTGACTGTAGCAAAAAAGAAAAAACTTTTAAGCCAACATATCCAGGTTACTTTCAAGCATATCTCTTTGAAGATCCTTACTTTTTTTTTGCATTTTATTTTATTTATTTTTTGTTGCAATTTCAACAAAAGTCCTTTTAGGTTTGTTAATTACTTTGACTTTCAACTATACAACAATTTACTTACTTTTTTGTTTATAGATACTTTTTAGTACTTAAACACACAGCAACAACGAATGTACTCCAGCTGCACTGCAGTTGGTGTTGTTGTGGTGGAATTCTTTGGGATGCAATGTGAGAAAAAAATATATTTCTCCTAGACTACAACAGTAAGTCTCTTACAATGGCCCCCATACTTTTAAATTTATAATAAACATTTGAATTCATTAACTTTGATGTTTCACAAGTATTAATTATAAAAAAAGCACAAGTGGTTTCTTTCAATTTGAATAAATAATTTTCTTATGGGAAAATGACAAGAGCCTTTAAGTACAATAAATGTAAAAAGGGGTAAAGAATATTTTTAATAAAAAAGCAGCAGTAATAAATCTCCAATTGCAAGCATGACCGATCACTAAATGAGAAAAAATTGTTATTATAAAAAAAAACGAAGGATCCATACAAACAATCTCTAATAAAATCAGTCTAATTCTAAATGTTCGCCGGGAAATAATTCCCAAGAAATTTATAAATTTTCTAAACAGATTTGGAGAGAATTTATTATTATTATGTTTAAATAAGAAAAATTAAAAAGAAGAAGCTGTTATATCTTTTAAACGGCTGAACTAATTTTCTTCAAACATAACTAAGAACCCTCTCGATCAAGTCATCTTTCAAACAGAAAAAGCTAAATGAAAATCGGTCCAGCCGTTTGACCTGTACGTGGACACGGACAGACACACAGATACACAGACACACACTACAAACTTATAACACCCCTTTTTTTAGTCGTGGGTTAAAAAGGGGAAGAAGGAATAGGAAAAAAAATAGGGCTGAGTATATCAGTACCTGTTCACTGACTTCAACTTTTGTTGATCCACTTTTAATTCAATTGCAAAAAAGACGGAGAAAAAAATACCAGCTGAATGAAAAGTTGGCCAACAAAAGTTTACGTGTTTGAACCGAGACTTAATGGCAAAATTGTTCCATTTAAGGGGTTTCCAATAGTAATTTCTAAGTCCTGGTTCACACACTAAAACTTTTGTTGATCAACTCGTAATTCAGCAGTAAGAACGACGGAGAAGGAAATGCGAATACATATCCCTTTTTTTCTTACAGCTGTATTACGAGTTGATCAACAAAAGTTGAAGTGTGTGAACTGGGACTAAATTTTGACAGTTGTTAGATGCCACATTTCTGAAGCTACTTCTGTCAAATTAGCTGTCATTTACTTGGTTTGTTTTCTCAATTAACTATGGACGTATGTAGAGTGCAAAAACACATGCAAATGATATTTTTTAAACCAAAATGGGTTGTACGGTTGGGCAACGTCATACCGAGATAACTATTGGAAGTGTGTTGTTGTTAAACAAACAATCAACCAACAACAACAAGCAAGATCTGTGGAAATCATCACCGGTTTCCGTGTGAGAAAGAGAGGGAGAGAGAGAGAGAGAGCAGGAGAGTCCGAGGCAGTCGATTTGGAGTTGCTCACAACAACTCCGTTTTTCGGAGTTGTACGCGAGTTTCGCGTACAGGCTTGGGCCTGCAGCCGTACAAAACTCAACTCACCCAGGAGCTGAAGTTAAATGGCCATAGAAAACGATCTATAACTTCTCTTGATTCTTGACGAGCTTCCTCAGGGATCGCTCTATAAGAGTTGCTACAGATGGAATCTCATCAAATGAGTAGAAGGTAATTTCGGATTATACTCCTTTCGCGGATGACATCAGCATTTGCCATTTATTCTCACTCCGCAACAGACGACGCCTACATGAAGTTGACCCTAAGAGGCAAAATATGAATGAAACTTTAATTTATGTTTTAATAATGATCTCTGATTGGAGTCAAGTGAATAGGGTAGATTTTAACCTGTACCTGGACTCAGTAACTTTTATTACGACAATCGTATCGCTATAATAAATGTAACCAAAATTTATCGACTTTGCGATTCAGTAACATATTTTAACGATATTCGTGGTCGGTTGGAAAAAAAATTAAATTACAAGATCAAATTCATTGAGTTTTCCTTTATTATTCTCTGTGCTTTTCGCTTATTTTCACATTTTCTATACAGAAATAACACATAATATTGAATTAGATAGTGAGTAAGATATAACTTATGGCCCTATGCTCCCTGGAGAAGTGAAAGGAACATATATACATATAAGATAAAACTGGAGACTATCGTAAAAAAGAAATTACGGAATCACATTATCGTTAACGCAAGCGAATAAATTTGTAGATAAATATTACGATTTTCGGTTCGAAAACAGTTACACAATCCAGGTACTGGCCAACCCTTCTTTCTCAAGGAAGCAAACCTATTGAGAAAATAGAAAATAAATGTTGTCTTGCTGTGAGTCTAGGATGATGTCATTTGTAAGTGTACATCTTCTGAGATTAGAACATAAGAAAGGGAAAAATCGCTGGAAAATCAAGCAACAAAATTGTTTCGGAGAAACAATAAGGAAAACCGCTGTGAAAAATTGAGGCGGAAAATCGATCCTTAAGAAAGCTGTTCCTCTTATTTCAACTAGTTTCAAATATTCGTAATTCCTTTTTGGGGGAAAAAAGCATGGCGTTTCTCATTTCTTAAGGTACTGTGACCCTAACTTGGCAAACATTTATCTAAAAGAGAGTAACCACTTAATGCTAATGAAAAACCATTTGGTTCACGTACTTGTTTATTAAGTTAAGCAGTTTCCAATAAAATTGAATCTTATAAACACTGTCTATTAATTATGCATGAAACTGTTTAACTTAGGCTCAAATTCATAGCCTTTAGTTAACTAATGAAGGTGGTTGAACCAATGAAATTTATCAGAAAAATCGTTAGTTAAACTATGGGCATTATTAGTTAGTGAATTTGGATCTTAATAAGCACGTGTTTGAATCAAAATATTTTCCATTATTAATTAGTGGTAACGCTTTTTTTGGCCAAATGTTTGCCAAGTGTGACCTTAGCTTTACATTTTATAATTTTTTTTTTTTGCAATCAAATTCCATTGAAGAAACGTTTTAGTTAAAATTATTTGTTTAATTTTTGCAGACTGTTGCAGGCAATCAATTTTTTTATAATCATTCTATTAAAATTCAATTTCCTTTAAATATCTGATTGTAGAGCTTTTAAAACCACACAAATCCCACAAAAATCATATCGACAGTTGACACGACTGCAAATGAATGTACATATAAAAACACCGAACAAACACCTTGCGTTTTATTAATATTTCATTTAGACACAAGATAAAAAAGACTATGTATTTAATTTCCATAAACAATAAAAGTATTGAAATCTAAAAAAACGAGAGACAGTTTAACACAGATGTGTCCGAAAAGCAAGCAGCAGTTACGATTATGATAGTCTATATTACATGTACATGGGTTATGGAGTCTTTTTAGGGGCTTTAGGTCTTCGTATTGCAAAGCTACTTCCGTATCACTGCAGTGCCTTCCAGGCAGAGATCCTTGCTATAAGAATGTGAATGTCACTTCAACGACTTTGATTAACATATACACAGCTAGTCGAGCAGCTATTACGGCCCTCGAATCCCCGCTTCTAAGAACAACAACAGCCCTCGACTGCCGATCATCTCTAAATGAGAGGGCAGAGCAGTTTGATATTAGGATCATCTGGATCCCGAGGCGTAGAGGCTTTCAGGGGAATTCTAGGGGTGATAAGCTTGCTAGAATTGGGACAACCTTACAGGTTCCACGGGATTTGGAATGTGTGGGTTTACCCCTACTCTCTTGCAAACTCAGACTTGGGCACAGGACAGAGGATGAAACAAATAGAAGGTGGGTCACAAGAAATGATTGCGTGATCACAAGACAGTTATGGACTCATCTAAATAGGAAAAATATGACTTCTAGATTCCAGTGTCCGTGCTAACCGAACACTGTCTCATAGGTGGGCATGCACAAAGGTCAAAGGTTGAACACAACGATTTTTGCCGTAGCTGCCAGGATATTAATGACGAGGAAAGTGTAGAACACTTTCTTTGTCACTGTCCTGGACTTGCAAGAAAGAGATTAGCACAATATGCGCTCTTAAATTCAGGGAACTTTCTGGCGTTGCTAGTGTTGAACTGCAACGTATTAATAGTTTTATATTGAGCTCTAGTTGGTTCGACGGTGGGGACTCCACATAAGCAGAGTCTCCGTGGTATCACAATGGACCAAAACGGACTAAGTGAGTCCGTACAACACCTACCTAACCTAACCTACATCTTTAAAAATTAAAAAATAATGTTAGAAACACAACTGTTGGTACATATTAATTTTAAACAGAATACGTTTAACTATAAACATCCAATAACTATGTTTATACAGATGTTTAAAATTACGCAGCACACACAACTATAACTGAAATTTATAGACTGTATGAGCTACAATCATACGTATGAGCATACAAATACTCTGACTTTTAATCGGCTACAAATGCGTTATTTTATTTACACACGCACATATAGAGCATGATTTCAAACAGCCACACACACACACATACCCACACATTTTTCATTCCATTTTATGTACACAAATGATTGTATACGATGGCGAATGATTAATAAATATCCCTAGTATCATTCGTATATTTTTTTCTCCGATTAAATATCCACAGCCTGAGTATAAGCGTACTCCTAGGAGCAAAAGTGGGCGGACAAGAGTAGTCATGAACATTAGTCAGCGTACATACTCAGAATTTCTAAAAGTTCGACTTCCAAGGAGTTTTTAGAAAAACTTTAAATTTGCACTACTATTTTGAAATTTTCAAAGGTGTGACCCATTTTTGGGGAAAGCAGTTGACGTGGGCGGACAATGGTGTTAAATGATTAAGGATGAGGTAATACTATAAAAATGTGTGTACTCAGAATATCTAAACTTATTTATTATTTATTTAAAAGTTGTGGTAACTTTTTAAAAAATTTTTATTTCATACAGTGATGCTTATTCTTCGAACCCAGCTGTTTAATTCATTGTACAATACATATGTATGTTTCAATCATATACAACTACTACATGCTGAAGCTCCAGGCAGACATATCTGACAACAGCATACATACATATGTACATACAACTATGTTGCACACATTACAAGTTATATAAAAGCAGCAGCAACAAGAAAAAGTTGTATTAAAATCATAATGATGAGTAAAAATGTATAATTTTTTAAAACGTTCCATAAATTTTCATTAAAACTCAATAAAATTAACACACACACACACACACACATACTCATACAAACAAGCAACTTTGCCTTAAAATATGTTTCATATAAAGCAAGGAAACCAGAGAAAATAAAAGGGATGTGCCATGCACACACATGAGCAAATTCAAATATACATATATATGTATGTATGTATGTATGTATTTGCTTGCAAACACCATTTGTGAATGAATTAGAAATGAAAGCCTTAATGGCAGGAGTTTATATTTTATTTCTTTATGTTTGTGTGTGTGTGTGTGTATGTGTGCTTAAGTTCCTTGCAACGATACATACCCTGCAGAAAGTGCGAATAGTGAAATTGTAATGATTTACTAGTGACATTGTCAACCAGCCAATGTAATCATCTATTGACATTTAACATTAGCTTGTCATTGAAAATCCACTACTAGACTGTATCACTACTGACTAAATAGTTCTTTTGGGTCAACACCAAAGATTCACTAGTAAATTTTTGGGACTCTAGTCTACAATATCGATATTTCCTCGCTCGTTGTCAATAGTAAAATTATAGTGATTTTCTAGTGACATTGTCAACAGTGCTACTGACTAGGTGTACCCCAGCCAATGTAATCGCCTATTGACATATAACATATGTATGGTTGTCATAGAAAATCTACCAGTCGACTTTAGCACTATTGAGAAGGTATTTCTTTTACGACCATATGGAGATATTTGAACCAAAGATTTTAGATTTTAGTAACCCTCGTCTACATACATTTTTTTAATATTATTGCACAGCATAATAAAAAAGAAAAACAATCTATTGGGCGCGTTCATTGACAATATCACCAGAAATACACTAGAACTGTTGTCTCTAACGTATCTTTACTCGCACATAAAAGGAAAGTTGTCGACATTTTAACTAGTGCAATTGTCGCTGGAGAAATAGTATTGACATAGAGACACATGGTTCTAGGCTGGCTAGAGGGTATGTATGTGTGTGTGTGCAAATATGCTCATATGTGTGTGTATTTAAGGTGCCATAATGTCATAAAGTGATTATGTAAATATTTTACTACAAATTAAAATCAAAATTAAATACAATATGAAATAAAACGCAAAACAAAAAATGAACTGTATTATATTAAAACTCATTCTTCTGCCTTTAATACACTAAAGATTTTCAACAGCATCATTTATTCCATTGTATGACAACAACGTCTCGTCAACACATGTTGCATTGTTCAAGCAATACATACACACATGCATACATTCATACATATGTACATAGTACATATTTTTCCATTTTATTTAGAAACACTTACATATGTACATACCCATGTATGTATGTGAGTTTATTTTTTAATAATAAGTCAAAAATTTTCCTTTTCTCACAGCCGTTTCCTTGTTTGCTAATAAAAGTGTGAGCCGGCAAGATAACATTGAAATTCGTATAAATAATATAAGAAAATTTAATTTGGTGTTGGAAAATCCAAAGCAAACAATAGCAAGCTGTCAGCCATTAGCCAAGTTTGTTAGTCAATATGGGAGGTCTCTAAGGAGATAGCTGCAACAAAGTATGAGCTGCTACTAAAACTCATCCTTTGAATTAATGTAAAAACATAATTTTAAAATATAACAAACTAAAAACACGAATTAAAACAGTATTAAAATTATTTAGAATTTTTTGTAACCGAATTTAATGAAAAGGAGATCGAGCAAAATAAAAGTAACAAGAGTACAAGTACTTTTTTCATAAGAAAATAAAAATATTGTATAAACAATCTGCCTACTGCTGGATTCTGCTCGCCTGGTATTTCACAAAACCAAAAAGTTTAAACCAGCGTGTTTGTCTGTATGTATGTCTCTATGTATGTGTGTATGTATGTTTGATTGTCCATATTTGCGAAGGGCAGGCAATCAGAATGCAATAATTTCTAGTTGGACAAAGAGCAAGCGAGTGAAAGAGGGAAATAAGTAATTTAAAAAAATGTTGCGCTCAATAAAAATAATAAAAAGAAAGAAAGTAAAAAAAAGTTTTTATTTATTTTCTTATGATCACTTTATTTTATTATTTTTTTGTTTTAAGCAATAGTTGGTTTTGCTCGAAAGAATTTATTGAAAAGGAGACCGAGAAAAACCCTCCTCCTACATTCTGTTCGCCTAGTATTTCACAAAAACAAAAGGTTTAATTAAATACAGCGTGCAAATAAATAAACAAGTGTCAACAGAATGCCAATAATTAATTAATTTCCAGTTCAACAGAGAGCAAGATATTGAGAGAGGAAAGAATTAAAAAAATGATGCGCTCAATAAAAATAATGAAAGAATATAAAAAAATGTTTTTTTATTTTTGTTTTGTTTTGGTTTGCTTTAAACCATAGTCCACCATCCCATTGCCCTGAGGGCTCACAGCACAACTACTAACAAAAATCTAAAGCAAGAGCATAAAACACACAAAAAGATCAGAATTCTGTCGCATTTTTTATAAAAAAAATACACCGAGAACATTCAAATACCACTAAAATTATTTAATTTCTTTTTTCTATATTATTTATGTAAACAAATTATCTAATTTAAATCTTTTTATAACAGCACTTTTTATTGCTATAAAAAATAGACAAAATATGTGGAATGTAGAGTTAAAAAATAAGTTTTTATTTGTCTTAAATATTTTTGTAGATGCTGAGTGTCGAGTATGTATCCAGAAATTGAAAAAAAAACTAGTACATACAGTCTTAGGAACCACTACATACAAACGTTCATTCATATAAAATTAACCCATAAAAATATACCCAATTAAACATTTACAAGAGCGATTTTTTTCAGTGGAACAGCACTAAACATGTATTAGTTCTGTTCTGCTTTTAAGAATTTTCTCTTTTTCGTGACCATTGCTTTAAACAATGGTTGTTTTTATTCGTAAGACCTTTGTTTGGAAAGGATAGCGAACGAAATAAAATAAAGAAGAGTAAGTGTAATTTTTTCATAATAAAATATAAAATTGTGTAAACAATCGACCTAATGCTGGCTTCTGTTCGCCTGGTATTTCACAAAAACAAAAAGTTAAACACAGCGTACGTATTATGTACGTAGTAGGTAGGTATGTATGTATATTTATATGTATGTATATATGTATGTATGAATGTATATATGTATGTATGTTTATGTGATTGTGTATTTGTTTCTGGTACTCAAGATGTTTAAAACTTTTTTTTTTAAATACCAAAAGTAAATAAATTTATATGCCCCCACGTCTCTCTCTCCATCAAACTAATCAGCTTAGCAATAAGACTTGTAATAGTATAAACTAGTACTTATGTCCTACTTTTCAACATATGTATGTTCGGTTAAAATGCAAATGTGCATTTTGATAAGTGCAAGATTTAATTTTTTCACAAAATACAATTTTTCAATTATTTTAACATAGATTTTTTAACTTTATTTTGAGCTAGAATGTGTTTAAATGCAAAATTAATTTGTTAAGCGTTTTTGAACTTCTTAGAGCTTATATTTTAAACAATAAAAGAAAAAAATCAGCTCGTGTTTATTTTGCATTTTACTTCCTACAAACGATCCTCTTCACTGTGAGTGAAGATATGTAAAATAAAAATAAGACATAAAAAATAAAAATAGTTTCCAATTAAACAAAGACAAAGAGAGAGAAAGGGAGACAATATAAAAAATTTTGGCGGCCTTTTAAGTTATAACACTTGAAACTGTTATAAAATACAAAGAAATTTTTTTTAAATATTGACCTCCTGCTGGATTTTGTTCGCCTGGTATTTCACAAAAACAAAAAGTGGAAGAAAACAGCATGTAGGTCTGTATGTATGTATGTATGTATGTATGTACATATGTATTTTTGATTGTGCATATTTGCGAAATGGCAGGCACACAGAATGCAATAATTTCTAGTTGGACAAAGAGCAAGATAGTGAGATAACATAAAAAAATGATGCGCTCATTTAAATTATAACAATTGAAACTGCCAATAAAATACAAAGAAAAAAGGAAAGCGAACAAAATAAAAGTAAGAAGAGTACATTTAGTTTTCTCATAAGAAAATACAAAAATTAAAAGAAAGAAAATAAAAAACACACCTTTTGTTATCAATCTACCTGCACTCACTTCTGTTCGCTGGTAGAAATCAGAAATTTGTTTTAAATAAAAAATAATAAATAAAAAATAATGAAATGAAATAATAAATTTATTGCACAATATAATAAATAATTAATTAATGTTGAAAAAAAAAAAATAAGTTTTCAAGATTTTTAAAAATTGTTTCTAACTTTTGATTAGCAGCAGTTTTGTATATTCAACACCTAATCGTGCCACAACCGCCAAAATAGCTTAAGCGACATAATTTTCGATCTTTAATTTTTGACAAAAATCGATTATTTGCGATCGTAAATAGTCGATTTTTGTCAAAAAACGAAGTCCAAAAAATGTGTCGATTAAGCTATTTTAGCGGTTATGGCTCGTAATGTTAAAGTTTACTACAATAAATGTGGGAAATATTTATTTTATGGAGTAATATCTGTAAACGAATTAATTTTAATTTGATATCAAAACAAAACAATGTCAACATTATTTCGAATTTTTTTTAACCGACCCACTGTAAGTCGATTATCTACAAAACATTTTATTTTATTTTCTTATGTTCTCATTATTTTTGTTTGCTTTAAGCCAGTGTCCCGCAAAATAAAATATGTTTGTATTGGTGAGAAAAATGAGAGTAAAATAAACTTGCATTTGAAGAAAAGTTTTGTAATATAAAATACATGATGTGGTTATTAGTTGTATGAATTTTTTTTTTTGTACATAAGCAATTTACTAAAAACTTAAATAAAAAGTAAAAATTTAATAACCATTCAACAATTTAGTGTATAAATTCAAAATTAAATTTATTCACAGCTCTGTTGATACTATTAAAATGCCCTTTTAAACCATTTTCCCTATTATTTTTTAATGTTTCATAACATAAAATGCATTGCATATTGCGCAAAGCATTTTTCATCACGAAATATTTCTTAGCTTCCATAATTATATTATCAATTTTTTGTCTGTAGAGATTTATTAAATTTTAACTTTAATTTCGTTCCGTGTGCTCAAAAAAACTAAACCAAAAACCAGGAAAAAATTAATAGACGCGTGCACAACTTAATTCGTCGCTTGCTCAGTGACGACTAAATGAAAGAGCATAAGCATGTATGTGATTTTCATCTGCACAATTGTGCTATGGCTTGCGGGTTACTGCTTTAAGCAATAGTTGGTTTTGGTTATTGAAAAGGAGATCGAGCAAAATAAAAATAAGAACATGTAGTTTTTCATAAGAAAATGAAGAAATTGTGTAAACAATAGACCTCCTGCTACATTCTGTTCGCCTGGTATTTCACAAAAACAAAAGGTTTATATACAAAATAAAAAGAATAAAAAATAAAGAGAGAAAAAAGAGAGAGAGAAAGGGAGACAATATAAAAAATTTTGGCGGCATTTTAAGTTATAACACTTGAAACTGTTATAAAATACAAATTTTTTTTTAAATATCGACCTCTTGCTGGATTTTGTTCGCCTAGTATTTCAGAAAAACAAAAAGTGGGAAAAACCAGCGTGTCGGTCTGTATGTATGTATGTATGTATGTATGTATGTATGTATGTATGTATGTATGTATGTATGTATGTATGTATGTATGTATGTATGTACGTACAGATGTGCAATTGCTTTACGTGAGTACCTGCCATTACGGCCTAATCTCACGTGTGCCAAAGCACTGGGTGTGGGCTAGACGCCAGACCAACGCCCCCATGCACTCTTTTAGAATGAACCTATGGCCCACTCCATAAGGCACATAGGTTGCAATCTTTGAATATAGTTATCCCTGTTCTATATTCAAGTACCTTTCTGAGGTACTTTGAGCTATCTAAACTCTGCTGCTATGTCCGTGCCCATAGCAGCTCTGTTGAATGGCAACAGCACCTAGAATAGTGTCTGGGGCTGACCGCGTAAAACCAACCACTAGCATTGATTTCATACTGGGAAGCCAAGACTATTCTCCCAGCGATTTTGGTAGCAACCATAACCACCACGATAATTCTCCGGCTTCCACGCTATGGTGTTGTGTATACACCCAAGAAAATTCCTCAACCATTGCCGGCACAGCTAACCACTCATCCATAATGAAGGCATGCCTGTGTCGCCAAATAACCCGTGCCTACCTCCACACATACCAAAATCATCCCTTTAACCCCGTGGGGTAGGACGAACTCGGCATTTTAGCAAAGGAAACTGACCACCGCTACATGCACTCAAAACTTCAGAGCAGCGAGGACCACTTACGCGAGAAGAACGCAAGCTCGCCGCCAAGATCCTGTGCCTACTAACGGGTGTTTTTTTTAGAGGTATAGAGCTTCGAATTGAAATAAAACACAAGAAAATCGTTTTAATGTCCATCAATTTGGCTTTATTGGAAGGATAATTTTATGCCATTAATGTTTAAATATGATTTCGGGCATGTGGCCGCCGCGGCTGGCTCGAATAAAGCCAATTCTACAGGTCCAATTTTCAACCACTTTTTCGAGCATATGGGGCCGTATGTTGGCAATAACGCCACGAATGTTGGCTTCCAAGTCCCCTAACGTTTCTGGTTTGTTGGCGTAGACGAGCGACTTCACATATCCCCAAAGAAAATAATCCAATGGTGTCAAATCACACAATCTTGGTGGCCAATTGACAGGTCCATTCCGCGAAATTATGCGCTCATCGAATGTTTCCTTCAATAAATCGATTGTGACGTGCGCTGTGTGGCATGTAGCGCCGTCTTGTTGGAACCACAACTCATCCACATTCATGCCATCCAATTCGGGAACAAAATAGTCGGTTATCATGGCTCTATACCGGTCTCCATTAACGGTAACTGACTCTCCAGCATTATTTCGGAAGAAGTATGGCCCAATGACTCCACCAGCCCATAGAGCACACCAAACAGTCAGTTTTTTGTGGATGTAATGGCGTCTCAAGGGTCTCATGTGGATTCTCTTCACTCCAAATGCGGCAATTTTGATTGTTGACGTAGCCATTCAACCAAAAATGAGCCTCATCACTGAACAAAATTTTGCGATGAAAATCAGCATCGAGATCAATCTCATTTTCGGCCCATACACCAAAATCACGACGCATTGCATGGTCTCGCGGCTTTAATTCTTGCACAAGCTGGATCTTGTAAGGTCGCAAGCCAAGATCTTTGCGCAAAATCTTCCATAAAGTTGATGGACAAAGCTCCAATTGCTGTGCACGGTGGCGAATCGATTCATTCGGGTCCTCTTCAACACTTTGCTCTACAGCGGCAATTGTTTCTTCGGTGCGCACTGTTCGACGTCTCTGCGGATGCGTATTATCACATAGAGTAAACGTAGTGCGAAAACGATCCATGGTTAACCGAATTAATTGCTCTGATGGACGATTAAGTCGACCATAAAATGGACGGAGCTTGCGGTAAACTTCGCGAACTGAACCATTATTTTCGAAATAAATTTGCACGATTTGCAAGCGTTGTTCTTTTGTCAACCTGTTCATGATAAAATGGCAAACCAAACTAAATATTAATCACTTGACAGCTGAAAAAATGGCCGCCAGTTAAAAAAGTGATGCCAACTTAAAGTTCTATACCTCAATAAAAAACACCCATTACACACCCATAGAATCTTGACAACCGCAATGCATTTATCTCTAAGCAGCCCAGCTGTCGGGCAACCGGCACTCGTGGTACCAGAAGTAGCCTCTGGTTAGACCTCGAAGTTCCACAACAAGGGCAGTTCTAGGTGACGCTGCACCTAACTGACAACAACGGGCGTACAATATTTGTTTTCCTTTTATAAATATGTGCACATCCTTTGCTCTGTTTGTGTTCAGAGATCGGGCAGTAGAGCTGCAAAACTATCGATATTACTATCGATAGTATCGATAGTTTTGTTGTAAATGAAATATCGATAGTTTTTTCCACTATCGATACTATCGGCAAAAAAAAACAAGTAATTAAAAGAGTAAAAATAATCGAAGTCAGTAAACAGTAGCCGGCAGCTTTGAAGCAAATTATCCGTAGTTGATTTAAGCTTTTTTACAGCGATGGAAAAGTTGGTACAATTGTATAATTTTAGCGCTATTTGAATGCCAAAAGTACCGTAGAACCGCAATGACACATTTAGCACTACTGGAATCTCTTTATATTTTATTACATGCCAAAATTGCATTAAAATATATTAACCCCCTTATGCAAAAAATAATGCGTGCTTGAAGTGTACATTAAAAAAAATTTCCATAGAAAAACCGTTTTTAACGTTCACTTATTTTTTTGCACAAGGGGGTTAATCTTTAGCTCGAAGGTATTAGAAAATTAAGTAAATCAAACGATGTTTTCCGGTACTTAAAGAATTGCTGGAGGAATGTTATTTATTCCAAAGTCATCTGCAAATGTGGAAATTCTATTTTCGTACCAAGGAGAGAAGCCGACTATTTGCATCGACTGTGAACAATCGAATAAAAAAAGGTTATAAACGTAGTATATCGTAAATGTTACTTTTATATTCAGATCCCAGCAACTAATATTCTTTGTGCACCTTCTGGCGTTTTGTTAATTGATTTTTAGTTAATTGAAAAGTACAAGTATTAAAAAAATATAAATAAAGAATTAGGTACAATCGTACTGAAAAAAATAATTTTTTTTTTGAAAGTTAGTACAATTTGTAAATATGACATCGCATCCCTGCTTCTGTATACACAAGTACTTAAATATATATGTATGTATATGAATTTATTTATAAATCCAAGTGTTATTCGACAAATAGTAGTCACAAGTATCTTAATAAATTCAACATCGTCGACACAAAGATAAATTTTGGTGGTACTGATATCGCGACGGCCGCCAATCGTCTATTCCGATAAAACTTTACAGTTAGTGTCTTAAAAGTTATCAACAATTTTCGCATTTTGATAATTCCAAACCATGGGTAGGCCCATAAAATTTTAAGTTCAATAAAAAAGTATATTTTCGATAATATGCCCAGCTTACGATAAAATCGAAAAAAAGGCTTGATATATTTTTATATACTAATGAAAATGTTGAGGATTCTGGATTTTTTTTCGAGTCACATGTAGTTTATGTGGCAACTTTCATAAAACTATTCGATACTATCGATAGTATCGATAGTTTTACATAAAACTATCGAAACTATCGAGTGGAGTGACTATCGATAGTTTTGCAGCTCTATCGGGCAGTAACACATAAGTTTTACGGGTAATGAGCCAAAGGTCCGTCAGTGGAAAAAGCTACATTACCCTAGCTGTGGCCCCGGGATTGCCACACCCGTAGTCTATAAATAGACTCCCCTGGGGGTATGTATGTATGTACATATGTATGTATGTTTGTATTTTTCATTGTGCATATTTGCGAAATGGCAGACAAACAGAATGCAATAATTTCTAGTTGAAAAAAGAGCACGCGAGTGAGAGAGGGAAAGAATTTAAAAAAAAAATGTTGCGCTCAATAAAAATAATAAAAAGAAAGAGAATAAAATAATTGTTTTTTTATTTTCTTATGTTTTCATTATTTTTGTTTGTTTTGGTTTGCTTTAAACAATCATTGTTTTTTTTTCGTAGGACCTTTGTTTGGAAAGGATATCGAACAAAATAAAATAAAGAACAGTACGTGTAGTTTTTTCATAACAAAATATAAAATTGTATAAACAATTGACCTACTGCTGGATTCTGTTTGCCTGGTATTTCACAAAAACAAAAAACAGCGTATGTATTATGTACATACTACAATACCATACCGAGCCTTATTTTCGATTTTATCGTAAGCAACAATATTTTAGATATATTTATTTTATGGGCCTAATTATCAAAATGCCTAAAATTGTTTAAAACTTTTAAGATACGGGCTGTAAAATTTTATCGTAAGCGGCAATTTACGTGTGTAAAGCATATTTGGATATTAAAAAAAAACTTCCCTTGAAATTTTCATTTTTGTCGCTTACGATTAAATCTAAAAAAGTCTTGATATGTCTGTATGTATGTATGTATAATTATCGAGAGCAAAATTTTTCAAAAGAATAATTATCGATATGAAAATAAGTCTATTCATAACAAAATTGTTTAGACAAAGTTAACAATAACAAAAATTTTCGATTGCAAAGTTTTTCAAAAGAAAAATTATCGATTTCGAAATTTTTATTCAATGAAAAATTATTGCCGGATTTTTTTTCGAAAATTTATTTATAACAAATTTGCTCATAACAAATTTTATCATAGAAAAGGTGTAAAAAATTTGTTATGGAAAATTATGGATAATAAAAGCAAAAGATTACAACAAGTTTTTTCATACTTATTTTTAAAGAAAGATCGTTAACTAAAGCTACGGTCACACTTGTCAAACATTTGCCCAAAAAAGCGTAACCAACAAACACTTATGAAAAAAGTTTTGATCCAAACACTTGTTTATGATATTAAACAGTTTCGAACACAACTAATGCACAATGTCATAGAATCCAACAATATTGGCTACTCTTTAACTTGACAAACTTTTGTCTGAATTTAAAGATTTTTCATTAGCATTTAGTGGTTAGTTACCCTTTTTTGGGCAAATGTTTGACAAGTGTGACCGTAGCTTAAGAGACTATTTACATATATAAATTTGCCAAAAACAACACAAAATTTAAAGATTTTTAAATTTACTGTTATTCTGGTCTTTGGTGGTCCGTTTACTTTTTTTCCCTAACTATGAATCTGCATGGTTTCCACAGTTTTTCAATTTAATTACACAAGCATATTATTAAATTTTAATTAATTGTTAAGAAATACATAAGTATGTAGAACCAATTTTTTTTTTTTAATTTGTTTATTCTACAAATCATGTGCGAAATGAACTCTTAAGAGTCAGCATCACCAAAACGTACATATGTACGTTACTACAGAAGAGAAAAAAACACGATTTTAGTAACCAGACCACAGACCGTGTTTAAATTGTTTTTGTTTAGCCATTCCATTTAAGAAATTATTATTTTTTTGGCAATTATTGCTGTGGCAACAAATTAAAATCTTTAAAAAAACAAAATTTTCGTTCGATCTACTTGAATTCCTGCTATTTTATAGCCACCAAACGAAAAGAAAACCAGAGAAGCGCGCTGGTGTGAATGTAATATACATATGTATGTATGTATGTATGCATGCATGATTAAAGTGAGTTGTTTATAAGTATTTATTTTACCATTAATATGTTTGTAATAAAAGAAAATTATGAGTTCTGAAGTCACTATTAAACACTGGGTGGTGCAAAATGCTTTAAGAGTATTCAACGAAATTAAATTATAAACATTGAAAAAGAATTATGTGCGCATGCAGTTATGAAACAATTTTTTAAACATTTGGGAAATAGACATTCCCAAAATTGCTGAGATATTTATGGTTGGATTTTGCTTTTTAAGGTACTGAAAAATTATTAAAAATATTGGGTGGAAAAATGTTTTTGAGTCTACTAAATATCTTTATCATATTTAGTCCTAGCTTACACTATGCAAGTCTTATTGCTAAGCTGATTAATTTGAGGAGCAGATAGACGAGGGAAACAGAAACGTTTCTTTTCCCCTAGTCCCTCTCTCCTATCAGCTTAGCAATAAGACTTGCATAGTGCAAACTAGGACTTATTTAAAGCAAACTAAATAAAATCACAAACTGATTTTTTCTCGTTTGGGAAAAAATTAATTAAATAATCAGGATATTATATTTGCCTGCTTCTTTATTAAGAACAGAGTTAAATACGAACTTTTAAATTAAAAAATCATTTGATGTGTTTCTTCATACTGAGCTTCAAAAAAAAAAAAACAAATTATGCTATAAAAACTCTTTTGAAGCACAAAAAAAAATTGTGGACAATTTTCAATTGAGAAATAAAATAAAACCGACATACAGAAAAAATTTACTATAATTTAAACATCATAAACAACATACCAACAACAAAAAAACTGAAATAAAAACAGCAACCAACAACACTCAAATAACAACACTGCCAGCAATAATAAACACTCGCTCTGTTGCAACAAATAAAAACTTGTTTAAAAATATACATATAAAACCCAGTTGGAATCTGATGGTTTTTCTTTAATAAAAATATTGAGAAAAATATTTTCCATAAAGATTCCAATTATGATTGTGCAATAATTTTTCTCCTTCCTTCTCCAAATTTTCTATAAAAACATACGCCAACAAATATGTAAAATTCCAACTGGCCACTTGTTAGGAAATACATACATACATACATACATATGTTTATATATGTATATAAACAACATTCACAGCAATATCACATCAAAACTAAATAAAGTGTTGTTGATATAAATATGACAAATGTTTAATCGTTGAGCAATTGTGTTGATGATAAGTTGCTGAGGGGGTGATGAGGATGTCACACACTCAAATAAAACTCAGCAACATACACACACACACACATTTGCACAAACTTATTCAATAATACTCGTAATAAAAAAACAACTATTCCGTTTTGTAGTAGGGGTAGTAGTGTGTAGTGCTTGGCGCTGTTGTTAATAATCATGATGGTGGCCACAGTAATTTTAAGTGATGCTGCACTTGATGCTGATGACAATGATGATGATTTTGCCGTTGCCGCTGTTAGCCGCCATTGATGATTATACTCTTGCTGTATGCTTTTTTTTCTTTCTCTTGTTTGTTGATTTTAACACTTGAATATGTCAAAGTCATTAAACAAATAATGACATTTATAAAATAAAACGACGCTTAATTCAACACTTTATTAATGAGTGACATTTCTCATGCTAACATTTGTTGTTAACGCACTTAATATTCATTTATCTAAATAAATTAATAACATGATTCTCAACAACAGCAAAATCATCGTGAACATCTTCAAACTTCTTGAACACTATTTTGTGACACATTCAAACTCATACCAGTGACAATGATTATGCTTGTGCAGATGTTGATGATGCCTGTACAGCAACCATCCATCCTCACTCACTCTCACTTAATTAGGAAGTTGTACAATTTTTGTTAAAGCACTCGAAAAGAAATCAAGAAATAGAAAAGAAATACATATGTACTCGTATGTGCGGATATCGTATGTTATTGAGGGGTGATACAAATTGTTTGCTAAAATGGACATCAAATTATTAATTAAATGATAAAAGAGAAGTTGTATAAAAAGACAGTTGTTTTCACAGCTTTTTTCTTGTAAAACTGGCGCCACACAGTGGAAAAAATTTAAAAATTTATAGTAAATATATACATAAGTAATGTAGTACATTCGAATTGTCAGATAATATAAGAACAGGGGGTCTACTCTATATCTCGAAACGAAAGAAAATGCTTTAGAATTTGTAGGTTATTAATATTGCAGTTCGAAAATATTTGCTTTCGTTTCGAATTACAGAATAGACCCCAGAATTGCACAAAATTAAATTCATGCAAAAGAAAGAAAAAGAAAATTATAATAATTTTTATTAAAACCTTTCATATGTAACTTTTAAGCAAAAGATTTTGTGGAAAATCTATCAATTACTGTAAAATTTCCTCTACCAAAATTTTATATAAAAACTTTCAATAAATATTTTTCACGAATATATTCGATGTAAATTTGGATACAAATTTGCTATACAAAATTTTCAATGAAAATATGTACTAGAAATTTTTTTAATACATTTTCGATAAAAACTTTTCATAAAAATTCTCGTTAAATTTTTTTTATAAGTTGTCGATAATTTGTTTTTTTAAATTTACAATAAAATTTTTTACAAAAATATTCGATAAAATTTTTTTATATGTATTTATATATTCTCAATAAAAATTATTTATAAATTTTTTGGTAAATTTTTTTTATAAAAATGTTCGATAAATTATTTTATTCAAATGTTCGATAATAATTTTTTTTTTTCGTTAAAAATGTCTCGACAAAATTATAACGATTATGATAACGATTTTTTTTAAAGAAAACTCTCCATAAACAACTTTTAAGTGAATAATCTTCGATAAAAAGTTTATCTAAAACAACAATTTCTTATAAAATTTTATTTCAGTTAATTTTAATTATTATTGTTCGAACTTCATTTATTTCTTTATTTATAATTTGTTCAGGTTAAAGTTCGTATCGCTTGTGATAATTATTAATGAACAAATAACACCAAAGTTAATTATACATATTCTGACAAACACGTAGTTGAACGGAACAACTAGCTGTTTTCGAAGGCCACTAAACCTTCATCATCAGCGTTCTTTTGTGTTTGGTCCACTGTGTGTGGTGTCAGTTGATGTAGATTTCAATTTTAAAATTAAGATTTCAGCTTTTTTTTTTTTTTTTTTTTGATAAAATTTGCCATTTAAAAATTTGATAGAAAAATTTCAATTAAAGATTTTTATAGAAAAAGTTTGGAGAAAAAATTCTCGTAAGTTTTTTTTAGATTTTGATAACAAATTTTTGTGAAAAAATTTTTTATTAGAGATTTTTTTTTCGATGGCAAAAATTTTTAAAGAAATTTGTTTGATAAAATTTTTTTTTGTAGAAATACATACTTACATAAAAATTCAATTGAAATTAAAAAAAATCCAAGATATTTTTTAAAGAAATTCCTTTTTAATGCTTTTATAACGCAATTATTAAAAATAAATAACAACTGAATTACAATTTTGTATTTAATAATTTTATAGAAATAGTTTTTTTTTAAATGTTGTATGTACACAAAAAATTTTTGTAACGAAATTTTATAAAAAATGCTTTAGGCGTTAAAATTTCTTTAGAAGTTTTTTTTTTGTATCTAAAAATAAACATCGATAACAAATTTTTTACAGAAAAAATTATCAATAAAAAATTTTATATTAAAAGTATTTATTAAATTAAACTATTTTCTTGAGCTTTAGGTCAATAAATTAAAAATATTAACTGACCTAAAGCTCAAGAAAATAGTTTAGTTTAACATATAAAAAAGGTCGAAAAATTAGATAAAAATAAAAGTATTTATTTTTATAAAAATATTTTGTAAAAATTTATTGATACAAATCTCACACGAAAAAAATTCTACGTATTTTTTTTTATAAAATATTGAAATTTTCGTATAATAATCGATTAAACAGCTTAATACAAAATACAAATATAAAAAGATTTTGAGTAAAAAAATTTTATAAAAAATTTTCAGGAACAAAATTTTTGATAGTAAAATTTTTTTAAACAAAATCATGGAAAATTTTTCGATAAATTTTTTTTATAGAACAAATTTTTCTCAAGTTTTCGAAAATAAAATTTTTATAGAAAAATTTTGAATAAAACGTTTATAATAAAATTTTGTCGGAAAATTCTATACAAAATTTTTGCTATTTTTTTATTATTTTGTATAAGAATCTGTTATTATAATTTTTTATAAACATTTTTTTATACAGAAATTTTCTATTAAAACTTTTATCTAAAAATTTTTTATAAAGTTATCTATAAAAAAATTTATAAAAACATTTTATAAATTTATTACAGGAAATTTTTGTAACAAATATATTTTATATATAATTTTATCATAAATTATATATAATTTTACCATAAAATTGTTTATAAGTCAGTCCTAGTTTACACTATGCAAGTCCTATTTTTAAGCTGATTGGTTGGTTTCTAAAAGAGAGTACTAAGCTTCATGTACCGTCAATACGTTTCGCTTTCTCATTCGTAATGTTAAAAAAGCACACATACTACTAAAACTATGTATAAAAAATATGAGCTGAAAAATAAGACTTGCATTGTGTGAACGCCGATGAAAGGTATAATGAATTTATTTGCTCTTTCCATCAGATTTGGTTCAATATTCCGCAAGTAATTGCACATTTCCTTTGATATTTTTTCAACAAACAATCTTCTTGATTTTCTACTTCTCTTCGTACATTCCAAAGTGTTCTATCAGATTTAATTGCTCTGACAAAGAATAATAAAGGACCAAATTAGCTGCAAGTTGTAAGAGGAAAGAATTTTACAAACAAAAGGAATAAAAGAGTTATAACAACAACAAAAAAAAAAAAAAAACTAAAGGCACGAGAATTTTCGAAAAGAAAAATTTTAAAAGCTAAAATTTCTTAGCACTTGTTAGGTATTCCACACACATATGTATGTATGTATCTTAAAAATTATTTTTATTTAGAAAATGAGAGGGAAAACCTTCTAGCATGCTAGAAAAATTTGAAGATTTTTTTCAACTGTTTAGAAAACTCAAAGTAAAAATACATTTATGGTGTTTGAGATGAAAGAAAAATATTGTTGAGCGTTTTACAGGTACGTGTATTGTTATAAAGGCCAGAAGCACGAACATTAAATATTGAAATTTTGCTGGCAGGAAGATATGTGACAAAATAGTCAAGAACAACTTGCTTGGGCCAATTGTAAGGTAATTGTGTACTTTCCTTCCCAAGAAGATGAGCCGAATGCCAGGCTAATACACGTACCTACATTCATATGAAACGCATAAAAATTGCCTAAAAATGATTTTGTTTACTTCTTTGCCATTTAAAGTGGCACTTCTTGGTCTTGGCAAAAACGAAAGGAAACACATTTTTTGCTGCAAGTACAAAAAATAGCGAAACAAACAAATGAACGAAAAGTGTGTACTTGAAAGCGATTGCTTAAGCACACAAACTTCAAAGTCAACTTCAGAAAAATAGAAAAATTCAATATACATACATATATGTACTTACACCTTTGCCAATCTAACGAAACGTTACACGTTGTTTGCGCAACATACACAAATTCTAATACGATTTTTTTTTTGTTGAAAAGAGGATAAGGTTCAGCTGAGAAAAAAAACTGTTGCAATAACATTAGAAAGTAAAGGCAAACAATGATGGCATAATAAGAAGCATAACTAGTGGAGGCATGAAGCAGAAGCAGAAGCAGAAAAATCTTCAACAAAGGGGTTTTCTTCTTCTAGCATTAGGTATAAAGTAAAAGAGAAAAATTACACAAGATACAACGAACACAAAGTAAATGCATCAACAGCAAGCCGTAGAAAATGCATTAAGAAAAGCAACAAACTCAAAGTAAGGGACATAAACGCTTAAATAAGAAAATAAAAATTGAAAACAACAAATCGGAAAGCAGGGAAACGGCAGGTAAAGTTTTTTTTTTACAATTGAAAGGACCAACTGAAACCAGTAATAATTTTTTAAATTTATTGTAAGTTTCAGGACTTTTCACATCATTCTACTAAGAACAGCCGTAGGAAAATTTCCGATGGGAAATTTTTCGATGATAAAATTGTTATAGGAAAATTTTCTGATACAATTTTAAAGAGAAATTTTCTATGATACAATATTTATAGGAACATTTTCCATGATATATTTTTTATAGAAAAAATTTCGATGATAAAATTTTTATAGGAATATTTTCGATGATAAAACTTTTATAGAAAAATTTTCGATAATAAAATTTTTATTTGAAGATGTTCAGTAATAAAACTTTTGAAGGAAAATTTTCATTAAGAAATTTTTTACAGGAAAATTTTCGATGATAAAATTTTTATAGGAAAATTTCCGATGATAAAATTTTCATAGAAAAATTTTCGATAATAAAATTTTTATAGGAAGATGTTCAGTAATAAAACTTTTATAGGAAAATTTTCAATAAGAAATTTTTTATAGGAAAATTTTTGATGACAAAATTTGTTTCGCAAAATTTTTTATAAGAAAATTTTCGATGATAAAATTTTTATAGGAAAATTTTACGGGATACAATTTTTAAAGGAAGATGTTCAGTGATAAAACTTTTATAGGAAAATTTTCAATGAGAAATATTTTATAGGAAAATTTTCGATAGTAAAATTTATATAAGAAAATTTCCGATGATAAAATTTTCATAGAAAAATTTTCGATAATAAAATTGTTATAGGAAGATGTTCAGTAATAAAACTTTTATAGGAATATTTTCAATAAGAAATTTTTTATAGGAACATTTTTGATGACAAAATTTGTTTCGCAAAATTTTTTATAGGAAAATTTTCGATACACTTTTATTGGAAAATTTTTGATGAACAATTTTTCATAGGAAAATTTTTCATAGACAAAATTTGTTTCGAAAAATTTTTTATAATAGGTTTTTTATAGGAAAATTTTCGATAAACGTTTTTGGAAAATTTTTGATGAAAAAATTTTCATAGGAACATTTTTGATAAAAAAATTTTATAGGAAAATTTTCGAAAAACAAATTTTTATAGAAAAAATTTCGATGAAAAAATTTTATATGAAAATTTTCGATAAAAAATTTCGAATAAAAAATTTTTATAGGAAAATTTTTATATAAAAGTATTTGATAACCAATTCTTATGGAGAACTTTAGATAAAATATAATTTTGGAAACAAGTTCGATAAAAAATTTCTTGGATGGAAATTTTCAAAAATATTTTTTTATATTTTCTACAACAAATATGTACTATTAAATTTTTACGGAAATATTTTGATGGCGCATTTTTTACATGTTTTTTGATTTTATGGGAAGGTCTTTGATAATAAATTTTTTATGGAAAATTTTCGATAGCAAATTTTTTTTGCAGAAACATTTTCAGCAGACAAAAAATTTTTTACAAAGAAATTTTCTATAAAAAATTTGTAAAGCAATTTCTTTAAATAGTTTTTTTTTTAAAAACTTTTTAGGCAAATTTTGATATAAGAATTTTTTTTACAGCAAATTTTGAGTTTTTGAAATAAAGTATGGATACAAAATTTTTTATTTTCGAAAGTAAAGGCTTCATTAGTCTTTACTTTCTGTTTCTGTTCTATGCTGTGCCGTTCTGCTTCTGAATTTGAGTACTTACATTTTCTGTAGTAACTTGTCAGCTGTTTCTGACCAGAAGGATCGCAGTTTTGCACTAAAGTGATGAGTTTTACATGGTCCATTGTTGAGTTTTAATATAATTTAATATTTTTCATTTAAAACTTAATTTTTTGAATTCTAAAACCACAATCACAATTTATTTCAAAATATTTTTATTTAATTTATGCTGTCACTTACAATTACTTAACATTTTTTTAATTTTCAGAGGTTGAACCGAAACAGAAGAGAACGAAACAGAAAAACTAACAACTTGTATTAGATTTTTATAAACAAAAAAAAAAAGTCAGCTGATTCGTAACAGAACAGAAAGTAACAACCACGCTTAAAACAAATTTTTTTGCGCTACACTTTTCTAGCATTCCAAGAAACTCTATAAAATGGCTATTTTCTTTAAATAAGTTATATAATAAAAAAGATCTTTTTAACCATTATTTGCTCCCATTTTACATGTGATTTTAGATGGTTGCACTCAATCTGTTTGTATTCCAGGACATCCCATTTTCCTCCTTTTTTACTTCCCTTTCTCCGTTTTTAAGAATTCGGAGCGGTAACAAAAAAAAAAAAAAAAAAAAAAAAAAAGAAACGGGAGAGTTTCGGTTGGGTTTTTATTTTAATTGGCTTTTAATACAAAAGCCAAATGTATAGTGGTAGGGTAAGGAAAAAAACAATCGAAAAAAAAATTAACAAAAGATGGTTAAGAGAGAAGGAACCAGGGCAAAAAAGTACGCAACAAACTGTGAATATGTTTTTGTTTTGTTTTCACTTTGCTCAAGGATAATGTGCATGATTTTAGCTGAGATTTTTGTTTTTTCCGCTACTTGCAACTTGTTGGGGGAAAGTTGTAAATACTCATTAAACATTCACTTTTTTGTGTTGCATGAAACGCACACAAACACAAACACACACTCACTCACTCACACACAAGATGACAACTTTTGACGGCACTTTTGCTTTGATGTTAAAAGTGTTTTTGTGTGTATTTTTTGTGTTTTGTTTGTGATGGCGTTGCTGCTGCTGCTGCTGATGATGATGATACGTTTTCCTCCTTTTAGATTGTGTGGTAGAAGGAGAAAAATAATGTCGCATTATACAGCAGATAAACACTTGAGTATATGGATGAATTTTCAACTGCATCAAAATGCATGGTTTTTATTTTTAAGGTTTTTTCTTTATTTAAAAAGATTCCCATGCAAAAAGGACGACTTCATCTTCATACTCATCAGCGGCATTAATAACTTGGTTTTGTTGCTCTAGCCACATACAAAAGTGCATACATATGTTGCAAATTCATTGCAATTGTGGTAGTAAAGGACTTTTTTCCCTTTAATACATTTTAGAGTTTTAAATACGTTGTTTAGAAAATTTTGCACGCGAAGAAAATGAGGCATGTTAGCAAGAAGCCCGCCCGCTTGACTATTTGAAGATAGCTTCAAACGGTTACGAGCATGAGAAAAGAAATACTTTGCTTTGATGTTTTCTTATACAATTTTTGTTTGTGTGTAAAAGTTTTTGTTGTTATGATTAAAAATTGTTATCCTTGGGGTTATGGAAATACAAGAAAATCAACAAAGTTGCATTATTTAATAAAAAAAAGAAGGATTTCAAGAATGTTTTAACTCAACTGAGTTCACAAAGAAATCATGTATTTTTATTATTTTTTTTAAAGAATCAGATTACAAAAATGAAATGAACATTTGATCTGGCTTATAGTTAGTTAAAGGCAGTTTTTTAAACTTCAGTTTAAAATTGGATTTTGCTATATGTATTGGAAAAGATTTATTTTCTAGCTGTTAGCAATTTAAAAATATAAATACCGATTTTGTTTTCGAGTTTGGAGCTTAACTGAACTTAAAACTTTATTTGTAGCTTGGAAATGACATTTTATTACAGATTGTAGCTTAAGCGGCCAATGGTTATGGTTTAATCTTAGATTAAAAGTTCTGCAATTTTATTTAAGTATAATCTTTGGGGGAACATTTTGCTGGAGCCGTCAAGCACTCTAACTATTCTTAGTATGAATATTTTATGAGACTTTTGCAAAAAGGGTTAAACAGGGATATAACGAGTGAAAATGTTCGGCAAAACATTCGCCATACATTTCTATTATAAGCTTCTGATTTCATTAAAGCTCGAAAGAAACTTGAAAACTTAAAATTCGCAAGCTTAATTTAATTTAAGTTAATTTATTTATTGAAAAAGAGAAAGGAAAAATAAATATTTCAGTTCAAAATCCATAAGCAATTTTCAATTTGTTTAGCTCTTGAACTCACAAGCAGTTCTTATTGATTTTTTTTTATTTAATTCTCTTTTTTTTTGTCAAGTTATTTACACCTTTATCTTAGCTTGTGTTGATTTTGCGTTTATTGTGAGACATTCAAACAAATTGAATTTCAATTGTTGCTATTGAATTACCAATACTCTTGTTCATACACAACTTATATCTTTCAAGTGACTGCTGATACTAACACTCACGTCCGGTGACACAACTATAGATACATATACACATATGTACAGCTAAATTTAACCAAATAACTCTACAGTCGGGTTCATCAGTGAAAATGGTCAATTTATTTGTTGTACATCCTTTGATTATACATATGCATGGCTGCGTGTGTGTATGTAAAAATATTTGACATTGTTTGATGATATTGTTGTAGTATAAAACCACTCAGACACACCGAGCTGATTATAAAGCCACCAAAACAATTGGAAAACTATATTTGTTCAAGACTCTCTATAACCAATATACCAAATTTACACAAAACAGCAACATACATACATACATATATGTACATATGTTCACATACATACGTATGTATAAAAAAAACACTTTTATACACGAACGTGCACCAACTCATACCATACCTACTTGATAAAAAATAAGATTTAAAAAAACAGATACAAGTGTTGTGGGGAGTTCCATTGGCAATAAGCTTTTAGAAGGAAAATTAGCTTCTTGTTAAAATAAAAATTAGCTGCTTGATTAAAGAAATAATTAGGGCTCACAATGAGTATATTAAAATTTTAATGTGGCAACATTGAGCCATCTTAAGCTTAAATTAGACGTGCCATAGCCATAGTCATAACCATAACCAAATCAAAATTCAATTGATTTCTATAATCAAATACAGTGTTGCCCATAACGAATATGCATAATATGAGAGAAAGTAAAACTCATGTTTTTACGAATGCTTTATAAGAGAATGAATTATTTTCTTCGATACGTATTAAAATAACAAAATTTTTTAAAATAGAAATTATTGTTGGATACATTTTTCAAAATAGCTTTTGTTCTGCGAAAAATACAAATATTAATATTCAGCTAAGCAATAAACTATTAAAATTTTGTTTTCAACAACTAAATAGTAAATATCATAAAATTTTTATGTTTACACGAGTGTGTCTCATAAAATTTCAAATAATAAAAGATATGTATATTAATAGATATTTGAGATTTTTAACAAATACCACGCATGTCCATTCTTGTCAATTGGAAACTACTGACGAAAAAATTTAAGAATTCGTATGCTCTTTATACAAGACCAAAAGCTTTCGCAACATTATGGCTCATAACGATGTTATGTATCTAATCCATGACAATTTGATTTTCTATATTTATTAAATAATGATTTATGAACCACAGTCATGGGAAATTCGACATGTCGTTGAAGATTTGCACGATGTTACATTCCATACTTAATGGCAGTGGTAGGTAAGCTTTTCCAACGAATGGCACATTTTAAGGCCGGTCAATAAGTCAGTTACTTTTTGAATGAAACACAGGTTTTTGCATAAAAAACTATGTTATTTTTCAACGTAGCTCCACTTGAGCTCTATACAATATGTTTGTAACTTGGTGATTTATTAAGTTCTTTTGTATAGATATCTTTGAAACTTTCGAATAAACTGAAAAATGATGTTAAGTTTTTTAAACATTTTTTGTTCAACGAATTCGAACGATTCGTTGTCTAGTTGTGCTGTGATATGAGCTGCAACATCGAGGTGGGATGTTGTAAAGCAGACCTTTTTTGAAAAGTAAAGTTCAAATTTGAAACTTAAGCTCTACTGCACTTCCTCTAGAGCAATATGAAATTTTATCAAAATAAAATTTCACACTTACATATATCCAATATTTTTTTTTTCATTTACACCGGTTTGTGCGGCGGAAAAACTTTGCTTAAAATTAAGAATAACTTGCAAACTTTTAGCAAAGAAAACTACGTTTATTGATTTCGATTATTTTTAATCTTCAGCGTGTTGTTACAAAAATTCTCCTACATAATATTATCATGAAAATTGTAGCGTCACTTACGTATGTCAAAGTCAATAATCTGCTTTAATATTATTTGAAAATCAAGTTATTTTGCGAAATTTGGAGACGTCAGACTTTAGCTATAAGTGGTTATTTTAAAACACAGACGTACATATGTACACAGAGAAAAAACTGCCTCATAGAATCAATAAGATTTACTCTATGAAACGTTTTTAGGCTAAGGGGTATCCCAGCAGAAAGAAGCGAAGATTTTTTCATAGATATTCCTTATTGTTTTTATGTGGTAAATCTTATTAATTTTATCAAGAAGAAACCACATAAAATCAAGAAGAAATCTTATTATTCCCAACTTTTTTACTCAATTTCCGTTATTTTTGGCACCGCAAAAACAATCCATAGAGAAAAACTTCTTGATTCTATTAGGTTTTCTTATAAATTGTAAACTATATGGATTTCTTATTGATTTTATTAGGTTGCCTTATTGATTTTTTTAAAAAGCTTTTCTTCTTGATTTTATTAGGCTATCTTATTGATTTTTTCAATAAGGGTTTCTTCTTGATTTTATTAGGTTCCTATATGATTATGTGTAAAGCATCTTATTGATTTTTTTAATAAAGAAATCTTCTTGATTTTAAAAGGTGTCTTGTTATTTCATATCTATAAATAGACACAGAAAATTTTTTTTTCATGATCTTTTTCGTTTTTGTATAAGCATGTTTGCAAAATTATTTCAATGGTTATTCAGTCTGCTTGTTAGCATATTGGTTAGAGTGTTTGTCTATCAGTCAGAAGTTTGCTGGTTCAATACTTGTCTCCTTTCAAAGTATATGGTATAGAATTTAAATGAAAATATATAAGTAAAAAAGCACACAGAATAAAGAAAGACATAATTTTTTTTATTTTATGAGGTCGCCTCATAAAATCAAGAAGAAACCCTTATTAAAATAAATCAATAAGATAACCTCATAAAAACTACAAGATTTCTTCTTGATTTTTTCAAAAAGGTTTTCTCTATGAAATTAATAAGATAATATAATAATAAGGAATAAGGAAATTATTGAAAGAAAAACCATAGAGATTTGTTATTAATTTTGTTCTATTTTATGAGGTATTTGTTAGGCACTGTTTTCTCTGTGTATGTAGTTAAAAATGGTTTCGCAAATATTAAAAAATACTATATAAAATAAAATCCACTTTAGAGCATTATCTCAAGTTTAGACAAGGCAATAAACACTTAAAATTGACAGGCCACTCCAGATATTTTATGAAATTCTTATTAAAAATTTTAATATTAGATTAGAAAAAGACCGTTTACACCTGAGCCTAAATTCCTAAATTTATTTATTTATTTGCTCATGTACTTCAAACAATTAAAATCATATAAATTGAGTTAAGCGGTTTATCGTGAAACTAGCAGCTGTTACACTTATTATCAAGCTAAATTCTCTCGTTCGAATTATATTAAATGATTAAGATCATAGTATAGAAGAAAACTGTTTAAATATCGAGCCTTAACCGACACATCTTTTGGACCTCGTTATTTTTTTAACGAAAATCTATTATTTACCATCGCAAATAAACAATTTTGGTAAAAAAATTTAGTTCAAGAATTATGTCGCTTAAGCTTTTTTGGCTTTTATGGCACGATATAATACACTACTATCAAAATATGTTCATACGTCATGATATTATAATTGAAACCATCATTTTATGTTTAGAAAAAATTAATAGTGGGCCTAACAATCAAATTTTCCATTATATTTTTTGCATTGAAATGGATGGGACAGAAACTCGCTTGGCTGTTTTTAATTTTCAAATGTATGGCCAATTAGTGCATTATATGGGCCATACATTTTTCTCAGATTTTTTTTCACTAAATGTAGAACTTCCCGTAATGTGTAATATATAACACATATTACATATACATACATACATATGTATGCATCTACATATATGTATTTATCTGTATCCTGTATTATATAATAGTCTCTCCTTCATAAACCCAAGTCACATTCAGTGATACAGCTTATCAGCGTATTCATTGTTTGTTGGTGTAAAGGTAAACTCGACAACAACAACAAATGTTATTCCAGCTACTAGTTCTAGTCCTTATAATAGCACAAGGACTCCTGATTTCCACTAGTGTTTGATTATTATTATTTTTTTATTCTTTATCCTTTCATCTGTTTCGTTTTCTAAAATGTTGGGCGTTAATTCAAACAAACAATAAATGAAATTTTTGAAATAGAGTAGTATAAAGTGTAAATATTAAGTGAATAGATTACAACAAATAAAGAAAATAACAGACAATTTAGTTGTGAGAATGTGTTTAAAGTGTGTCGGTGATGGTGTCGGTATCGGTGTTGTTGTTGGATTGAGCTATGTACGCTTGTTGTATTTTTTTATTATTGTATTTTAAATAAAATAAGCGGATGTAGCCAAAGTGACAATGTTCAACATTAGTTGGTGTTGCTGCCGGTTGGCTGGTTTGTTGGCTGGCTAGCTGGCTGGTTATTTGGTTGGTTTGTGAAAAAAGGTTAATATTGCTATCAGCTGTGGATGCCATTGTGTGTGTGTGTGTATGTATGTATGAATATGTGGCAGATACACACATGTGTTAAAACATCGTAAAGGTATTTTTTTCTATTCTAATGAATGAAGATGGGGATATAAGTGTCACTTACAGATGATATCTATACACTTAAAGATACATTTACTTATAAAGTACATGTATGTACACACAGAAAAATTTCAACTTAAAATCTACGTAAACAAGGTTAATCTAATCAAACTGAAGAATCATATTGAATTATTAGTAATTGTATTTTATCAATAATTTATTTTACGTGTGTTTGGCACAGGCATCACAAAAATGTTTGTTTGTGTATAAATTGGCTTCTCCGGCCAAGATTTGAACTCGAAACTCATCGCGTGGTAGTCAACAACTTTAAATATTCTATATATTATTATTTAACAACCAAATTTATTTGGAAAGTTTTAGTTAAAAAAAATCAAAATACTTTGACTTGACTCCACGATTCAAATCTGCGATCCTCCGCCTGCAAGACTAGTACACTAGTCAAAAAAAAAAAAAAAAAAAAAAAAACAACATCAATACAAAACAATTCATGCAAATATGAATAAAGCAAATAAACACCAATACACTTAGACAATGGTGTCTATTCTGGAATACGTGTCGACTTGGTGAAATTTACATGTAAAACAAAAACAAAACTTCATAAATGTTAAAAATTTGTTTTTGCTTATCATATAAAATTCTCAGTTTTTAAAAAAGAGAGCAACGAGCTGAAATTCTCACGTTTATTTCATTTTAGTATTGTATGGAAAACAAAAACAATTTTTGAAACTTTGTTTTTGCTTTAATGTTAAGTTTCACTTCTTCGACGCGTTTTCTCGAATAGCCACCAATATATTATTTCTTTTAAATTTAATATGATTTGAATGAATTTGAATCAAGCTTTTTGCATGGTGATTTTACATTGGTATTTTTTTCTGTGTGTATGATATATGTATGTATAATAAAACACACATCGATAAGTTCATAATATCTAATGTGACCAACCTAATTGGTCACAAGATTTCAAATTATTAGTTTTTATTGAACTTGAAATAAATTAAATGTAATTGGCCAATAATAAGTGTGAGACATTAAGTTTTCCCAATTTAAGGAACTCCGAATCCCCTTCGGATTGTACGAAGTTCTGGCTGAATTTCACGATCTCAAAAATATGTAGTATGTGTAAAAAAACTAAAGTCATTCAGACTGATAAATTGTTCGTTGTTTCTGATTTCTGTTTAAACAATTTACTTTGACATTCTATATTATGATATTATGTACCGTTAGTTCTAAAGAAGTTGGTACCGTTTTAATCCTTTTCATGCTTTGTCCTTCTACTTCCACATATGAAAATGAGATAAACTTTTTTATAACGGTTACGTGTAAAAATTTTGGCAAGGGATTTGTATGAGTAACACAGGAGAAAAAAAAATATAATACCACAAACGAACTGAAATGGCTGTAGGTATGACATATGTATGTACATATGAAAGTGAAGAACCCACAATCCTTAGTAATTTGTTGGGGAGTATAGTGTGAAAGGGTAGTTTCGATTTCCTTTACAATTTGCTGTTGTTATTATAATTGTTGTTGTTGTTTTAATTTAGGGAAGGAATGCAGGGGCCTCTGAAATTGCCTTAATTGTAAGGTTGGTGTTGGCTGAGGTAGTACTTAGTCCTGGGTTCGACCACAATCTTCGACAAAGTTATTCAATAACATCACGTATTTTTCTGATGTGCATTAGTGTAACTTTGTATTAGTTGTTGTGACGAAGGCATAGTCTCACTGCTCAGTGAATAAAATAATTACATACAGAAAAAAATACCAATGTAAAATCAACATCCAAACATTTTGATTGCAAATGAAAAAAAGAAGCGAAATCTTCGCTCAAATCCTGCAGACATTCCAAAGAAGCTTCGCAGTTAGGGTTTTTTAATTATATTATAACTTTAATTTCTCATAAATTTCATGTTAAAGGCTGATACTAACTACCCTACACAATCGCAAGACTTACGAAAAAATACAACCCAGATCTAATGATTTGGTATTGTCTTTTTAAAATTTTCATAAATTCCATTACACCAGGGCTGTATTTTTTCAAAAGTTGCGGCCTTAAATGATAAATTAAATGATATTCAATAAAAATTTCATTCATGATAATATTTATTTAGTGCGTATCTAGAGAATACTCAAGGTTGTTGTGGCTGGCTGCAGCGCTAAGCGTGTTGACTAGCACTCGTTGAGTTCGAGTTCAAATCTAGGAAAAGCCAATATGCAACACAATAATTTTCCGTCATTTACACTAAATAATTAATAAAATATAAAGACTACATTCACTTAAATTCGTGTTGTTTCAACTTGAAATAACTTTGATTCAACATGGTTTCAGTATCAAATTCACTTTATTTCAATTTCATTTTGATTTAACAGCACTGGAATATTAATCAATGTGAAATAAGGAAAACATTTTATTTGAAAGTTACTGTAAACCATGCTGAATTAACATGAAACACATATTAAGTAAAATTACTCCCAAAAAATGTTGAATTAACCTTGTTTTCGAAAATTTTAATATGCGTTTTTTCTGTGTGTAATTTTTGTTTGAAGAAAAAATCCGGCCTTAAAATGAAGGGAGCATAGAAGATTCCGCCAACGAGTTATAGGGCGTGTAAGGAGCTCATGCTATATATGCCCTTATAAAAGGCCTGTTTACTTCTTCTTTTTCCCGCATTCATAAATACATACATATGTATATATTTATTTATTTACTCCCAATACACTCATATCAAAGTGTGTATAGCTGAACTGTATTTTCCCAAAAATTTTGTGATGGAAGATAAATTAAATTTTGTGGTTTGATTCTCTCGGTAAATGGGCAATCAATGGTTTGATTCATTCATTCATTTCATTTCGATTCGTATGCTTACATCCTACATGGATACATACATATGCACATATGTACAATAATAATACGAAAAGAGACATTCTGACGCAATCAAGGAAATAAGTTTCGAAAATTAACTGTTGTATGTTATGCCGCACACTTCCTATGTTTCGTTGTTGTAGTTTCGTTAAATTCTTTTAATCGTTTGCTATTCATTCCCCTGTCGAAGAGTTAATCAAGAACTTTCTGCTAAATGTGTTTAAACATAAAATTAAATGTTTTTGTTGCTTTTATTAAAAGTTGTAACAAAAGCTTTGGACTGTGGCGTATATTCGTAATTTAGTGTAGTCCATTATTTCAGGGTCAAAAATTTTTATGGTATTTATAGTGGCAGTTAATTGTATAAAGATCATATAAAATAATGTTTGTGCATTAGAAGTGGTTTCCCCAGAGAGGGAGGGGGGGGTGGAGGGGAGAAGGGAATTTTTGATAAAACCCTAAAAGAAATATCACAATAAAATTAAGCATTATAAGCGCTATTAAACACATTTTGGGGCTTTTTTAAACAAAAGAAAAACAAAAAGTTAAAAAGTATAAACAGAAATTATGCAAGAAAATTTTTTAAATGAAAATGTTTGAAAGCTTAGTAGCCTAGATAACAGCATAGTATGTACTTTTATCTCCACCACACAAATTACTCTACATACGTACATATGCTTCTATAAAATGATAAATAAGCTTCGTCACCTCACAACACTATTTGATTTGAACATTGGCAGAATTTATACAGATTCCGCCCATAGCTGTGGCATCAGTCTTATTTTCAACCTATATAGATTTAATTTATCTTCCTTATTTACTCCAATACACTTACAAAGAATAAACCCAACTAATACAAACTACTTGGCACCATTGACATTTGACCAGCTCTAAAGCAAACAATACGCATCAAAACAATTTTCTGCTGCAAAAAATATCCTTGGCGCAAACAACAATTGTCGTCTAACAAATATAATAACCACAGGTAAAAATCAAACACACTTCAAGTTGTTGTTAAACCCTTGTATAGTTTTATTAAAACTAAAAAACAAACAAACTTACTACTACTTACTTTTCACTATTATACTTTTCTTAATATTTACTTGGGATTTTAAAGCACTTAAAGAAATTAAGTGGGAAATCTTAAAGTTTGTCATCTGCAAAAGGTCCAATATCGGCTATGTGAGCCATAAGGGCGGGTATAGTGCTCTGCTCGTAATTACCCGTAAAATAATGCTCATAAGGGCCAGAAGCAAACACGCCCACATCATCGGCACCATGAGTCTCAGCACGAAGTGGTACAGTGGCCATAAAACGATAATCGGGATTATTTAAATCAGCTTTGGTTAAATCAAGGCGACCCTTCTTACTGTCGTAAGTCTCATAATAACCGAGTCCGTTAGCATAGGAAAGAATCGTATAGGGTAGATTATCGTTGGCCCGTTCAGGTGCCAAGCCAAAAATGTTTTGTTCACGATCCTTAAAATCAAAATTTTCTTCTATTACATATTTAAGGCTCACTCATTCGAGAAAACTTACCGGATAACCATTAATAGTCATAACATGTGAGTGATCTGAAGTTACCACTATTAAAGTATCTTCTTCACTGGTCATCTGACGTGCCAATTCAACAGCTTTGGCAAATTCTGCAGTATCCTCTAAGGCTTTATGAGCTTGATTTCCATGATGGGCCATATCGATGGTGGCTCCTTCTACAAACAGGAAATAGCCCTGTTCATTTTTACTTAATAATTTAATAGCAGCCTCTGTCATGGTTGATAATGATGGATCGGCATTTTCTAAATTTTGTCTTTTCAAGTCCCCATGCGAAGGAGAGTGTGTGGGACTAAATAATCCTAACAAATAATTCGTGTTATTAAAATCCACCATTTCCAAACCTTTCTTCGACCACACATATTCAGCTGCTTTCTTTTCAAAATTTTTCTCTGTCAACCATTCTTGTATTAAATCTCTGTTATCAGTTCTATAGCCAGGAAAGCCTTCTTCATCATTTACTGATGCATCACGGAAATTACGACGACCACCACCCAATACAACATGCAGCTCTTTACCCACCGGCCATTCCACTAATTGACGAGCTATATCCACATTAAAATGCGTACTGCAATTATCCCTCCCAATAGCCGCATCATATTCCCAAGTACGGCTGGCCGAGTGAGCGTAAACACCCGCAGGTGAAGCATGTGTAACGCGGGCGGTAGTAACCAATCCAGCCCATTTATTCGCATCTTGCGCCCATTTGGCCAAACTTTCCGTGTGTGTAGAAGTGTCACTGGCTTTAAAACAGTCAAAATTGGATACCTGAGCATTGACACCTACGGTGCCATAATTGCCCTTAACACCATTCAAATAGGCCGTAGAAGTACAGGCCGAATCTGGCGTTCTTTTGTCCACAGCATAAGTGCGCGATAAGCCCAAATAGGGAAACTTCTCGAATGACACTTGCTTATTACTATCACCCATGAAATTCCTGGTAGCTGTAATTGTATGCACGGACATACCGTCACCCATAAATAGTATAATATTTTTAGCCTTATTTGTATTAAGGTTTTTTGCTTTCTGCAATTTATCTGCCAATATATTTTGCGCCTTGTTTACCCAAAATTCAGTAGTTTGTTCTTCATTCAACGATGGTTTGTTAAAAGTGCGAAATTGTGGAAATTTGGGATGATGGCCATTATAAGAGGCCACTGCTAGACCCCAAAATAATGTTAAGAGTATACAGCACTTCATGTTTCCGCACGTATGTAAGCTCTCTGCAATGTAGAGAAATTGGAAAAACACTGGCGAACAACTTGTCTTATTAATTACATTTATACTTTTGCTTAAAAGCTTATCACACGAAAAAGTCTTTGCTTATTTTATTATTATTATCATCTTATCAGAGAGATAATGTTAATGGCCAAAATAAAAATTTTCAATTGTTTCTTCAGATTTTTTCGTTAAGAATTTATTAGCCACATTTAATTTAGAAGCAATGAACAGGGGCGTAACCCTAAATTCATAAGACTAGGAACAGGCAACTATGAGTGAAATAACCATTGTTAAGAATAACATAAAATAAGTGAACTTTTTTTGTTAAATCAAATCGATTTCGATTCAGCGTCATTAGCGTGCTAAAGATATCAAGATAAGATAAGAAAGGATCAGAAGTATTTGGAAAATAACAATCATGCGCTCATCAAAAACCGCAAACAGGCCAAGATTACTGTGAATCCTACAGGTAGTATATTTAACGATGCTCAACAATATGCCCCTACTCCTGCATAGCAGGACACACAGTTTCTAAATCACTAAGGCCTTGCTTAGAAGCTGGGTCGTGCTCATATACTGGGTCGGACGAACAGCTTCGACGCAAAAGAAAAAAGCCAACCCAACAATTGGTTAACTTATTTCATCAAATAAATAAATAAAATAACACTCTTTTATTTTTCCCTTCTTGGCTGTCGTAGGTGTGTGGCCCGCATCTGTTATCACTAAAACAATTTTTTAATTTTTATATGTAGCCAATAAATAGCTTTCGTTGTCGTTATCAGATTAAAGTGTTAGACACTGAAACACTTTTGCAAGGTTTATGGTTACTTAAAGCCACTCGTATTTGAAGAAATCATAACAGTCTTAAGAACTCTTTTCAACTTAACTGTTTGCTAGCCATCTGTTGCTATGGCTAATTTGAAAAGCATTTTCGTTCTAACACTTCTAATTAATGCGCTAAATAAACTACAAGGCTACTCATATGATGATATAGAGGAGGAAGATATGCATCCTAGCTTCCGGAAGCAAGGCTCTTCAGCTGATGAGATACGGGAGCAACCTATGCAATACAGTCATGGACGAGAAAAATTTGCTAGAAGTGGCAGATTTTATCAAGAAGGGGAGAAGACAAATGAGTTTTGGTTGAACTTGGGCAAGGAGTTTGTAAAGCAACAGAAACAACGAAAACAAAATACAAATGTAGCTAAAAATATAATAATGTTTTTGGGTGACGGAATGGGATTGACAACATTGGTGGCTACCAGAAGCTACATAGGCGGTGAGCACACTAAATTATCCTTCGAAGAGTTTCCCTATGTCGGTCTATCCAAGACCTACTCGGTAGATAAAATAGTTCCGGATTCGGCCACGACAGCCACTGCCTATTTGTGTGGTGTTAAAGCAAATTATGGCACTATTGGTGTTAATGGGGCCATTTTGCGGGACGATTGTCAGGGTATGAAAAATTCCAGCAATTATGTTTATTCCATAGCCAAATGGGCCATGGATGCCGGTAAATCGGCGGGCTTTGTTACCACCGCTCGCATAACTCACGCCTCACCTTCAGGTGTATATGCTCATACAGCCGAACGTGATTGGGAAAGCAATGTTGATATAGAAAAGAATTGTGGTGCTGATCATGGCTTGGAGGATATAGCTCAACAATTAATCTATGGAGACGTGGGCTCCAAGCTTAAAGTAATGATGGGTGGTGGTAAAAGTGTTTTTATAGATAAAGCTTTATACAGCAATGGCCGTCGCTCCGATGGCCGTAATTTAATAGAGGAATTTCAAAAGCAATCGGCTAAAAATGTGTTTGTTGAAACTAAAGAGCAATTGGAAAACTTGGATATTAGCCAAACCGAGCGTTTGTTGGGCATTTTTAATGATGACCATATAGATTATCACTTGGATGCGATTGCTAAGACGAATAACACACAACCCACGTTGCCGCAAATGACGGAAAAAGCTATAGAATTTATGCAGCAACAACAGGATGGTGGTTATTTTCTATTCATTGAAGGTGCCAGAATTGATATGGCCCACCATGAGAACAAGGCCCATTTAGCCGTAGACGAGACAAAGGAATTTTCTGAAGCCATAGAGCTGGCACGACGAATGACGAGTGAAGAAGATACTCTAATTGTTGTAACGTCCGATCATTCGCATGCATTTAGTGTAGCCGGTTATCAAGATCGTGGTTCTGATATTTTCAGCACGTTTAAGGGCGCAAAAGACAATTTGCCATATGAGCCATTAAGCTACGCCAATGGACCAGGTTACAGCAAACATTTTGACATTACTAATAACAAGCGTGTTGATCCTGACAAAGTTTTAACTGGAGATGCTAACGATATATTTTCCGCTACTGTGCCTTTAGCTTCAGAGACTCACGGTGGTGAGGATGTGGCTGTTTTCGCATCCGGTCCTTGGGCTCATTTGTTTACGGGAGATTATGAACAAAATGCCATACCTCATTTGATGGCTTATTCTGCTTGTGTCGGTGCTGGTCTTAAGGCCTGTGATGTTTTATAGATTTATAAGAAAATAATTAACAACTATAATAAAACTAAAGCATTTTAGATTAAAGTCTAAGCACAACATATATTTTAGTTTATATAGTAACATGAGTGAATAAATAAGATAAGAAAAAATAAAATTAAATTAAAAGTAGCGAATGTTTTATTACCAACGATATAGCAACGTGTGTACATTTTTGAGATTAAAATTAAAAATAGAAAATTACTTTGAAAAAAAAATTGTTACTCTTTATTTCTGTCTACGAGTATTTGATATGAATTGTGATAATCTTGATCATTTTAATTTCATCTTATTTTGAGCGGGCGAAATGAAAAAAGTGATTCCGGATAAAATTAATAACAAATTTACAATATGAAATATTTAGTGAAATTTAAGAAAATAGCTCTAGAAAAAGGAGTAACGTAGACAAAATTGCGTAGCATTCATTTCAGACGCGTTTTGGAAACATGTTTTGTTGCAGTTTGATTTTCTGCTGCTATTGATAAATAATAAAATTTAGATTCAACTAATTTCATGAAATGTTTCACAACGAACATTCAGTCTAATACAAAATATCAAAATATTTTGATATTTCAAGTAAAAAGTTGCATCAGGCCAAAAAAACTAATATTCAATTAATATAAGGCAAGAAAATTTTCACGATATATCGAGTTATGAAGGTAACGTAAAATAAATTAAAAATGCAATCGAATTGTGAACCTCTTGAATTTTGATGTCAGTTCAATTGGGTATTACTTAAGATGAGGAATAATATTTATATTGAAAACACAGGCAGTGGCAAATTTAAACGAAAACTAAAAAATCAAACCGTTTTCTTTAATACCCCTTTAAGATACGAAAAGCTTACTTTGCAAAGTCTTAATTCAGCTGTGTGAAAATCAGAGGGAGGAATACTATCTCTCTCTATCTTTCTCTCAGCTGAATTAAGGCTTTGCAAAGTAAACTTTCTATGTCTAAAAGGGGTATAACTGCATCAGCCACTTCGACTGATATTTGAAATTTATTGCAAAAAAGGCAGAAAAACTCGCATGTATGTATTTATATATTTGAATGTTTTGTATACCTTTTGCTTTCTAATTTTACCCCTTTTAGACACGGAAAGTTTAGTTTGCAAAGTCTTAATTCAGCTGGGAGAAAGACAGAAAGAGATAGTATTCCTCCCTCTGCCTTTCACACAGCTGAATTAAAACTTTGCAAAGTAAACTTTCCGTATCTAAAAAGGGTATTTCTTATGTAGACATTAATTTAAAATGACACAAATTTATTTTACCTTAAATACCTTTAAACAGAAAACACTTTACAAATGCAAGTACTTAGACCCATACTCCTTCAAACTATGTTGTGAGTATAACAAGTTGTATGTTAAAATACTTTTGCATTTAGTCATAATAGTTTTCATTTCCATTTATCTTCATGTTCTTTGCCATTATTTGCATTTTTTCCTAGATTTGTTTTTGCCATTTGTATCTATTCAACTTTAAAAAAATATATACATATATAACTATACACTCGTACTTTATAATAAATCGTTATTTGGCTTAAATAAATATTAACGTGTCTTACATCAGCTGATAAAGAAAGCAGAGGTTCTTTCATGTAAAATTTCTTGCAAAAAGAAAAAAGGAAATAATAATTTGAAATACTCTTTCTTTTCATAAACATTTTACTACTTTAGTGTTTAATGAAAGCTGACATGTCAAAGTTTAGTTTAAAAATAAATGCTTAAAAGCAGCAACAGCAGATACAGCAACCGATTCTAAACGTTAGTTGAAATATGACGATTGCATTAAATGCAGGTGGTAGCAACTTTAAAACTAGGTTACTATTCACCATTATAGGCCTGCAGTTATGGTTCGCAAGTAAAAATGTTAGTAAATAATACACAAATATGATTTAGCAATGGAAAGTAAAGACTTACAAAACAACAGCACAAATTGGAAAACTTTACTTTCTGAAAAAAAAGAGAAAAGAGAAAAGAAAATGACAAAACAATGGAGTAGAAATTTTCAAAGTAGATATGTATATGCGAAAGTTTTGCAAAGCAAAACAATGAGTGCATTGCTTTTCTCCACAAAGAGCAAACATTCGTCTGTAACTTAAGGATACGACAGGATTTCCCAGCTTCCTAATAATTTAAATAATCTTTCAAATTTTGCTCCAAGCTTTTAACAACTGTTATTTTTAGTTAACATTTGTTTTGTCAAATAAGATTAGTTTAAATATTTGCTGGTTAGAAAATAATAAATTGTTTTAAACATGATTAGAAAATATCAATCAAATACATTTATTTCTACTTGTGATTAAATAAATAAATAAATAAAATAAAATTGGAATCATCTCAAAGACAAGGTCGTTCTAAGTAGCGAGCGTCTACTGTATTATTTTATGAAAATTTTATATATGTATTTTTAAATTTAAAAATGTATATGTACATAAATAAAAGTGTATTTAGTCCTATCTTGTTAAAAATAGCATAGACCTCATTGATATTCCTCCTTTTCATCGTATCAAACCGTTTCTTCATTCTATATTACAGCCTACTTTTCTTGATGAGAAGTCGACTGTGACATCCGAGCACACTTTTCTTATAAAAACCCTTATAAAACTCTTTTCTTATATAAGAGTCGGCTGTGTTATCACAGCGCACTTTTCTTATGCAAAAGTCGAATATCTCCTAACAGCAAACTCTTCTTATAGAAACGTTTTGATATTATTTAACGAATAGTTATTCACAGATTTTATTATTAGAAATCTAATAATAGACGAATACTGTAGGTATGCTTTTTGGTTATAATAATGCAATAATGTTGTTGATAATACGCAGGCCGGCCACTTGGCCGATAAAATTTGCAACACGCGATACACGTTTAATAAAACTTTATTAACTGCGATTTATATGTACATATGTATATCCAGGCTGCCCAGAGAAGCTTTTTATACAAATGAATACACATACGCTTATACATTTCTATCAGGTTTCTCTCTGTGGGCAGCTCTGACATACAGACATACATTTTTCGCAATTAAACATAAGCTATTTATGTAATATTTTACAATATTTTATTAATTGCACTATATACATACATATGTATATTAACGAAAAACTATACGACCACCTGCAATTTCTGGAGCACGCCACAAATTTTATTAAAAAAACACTTTTCTTATCGAGAAGTCGACTATGTCATCCGAGAATCTTATAAAAACGTCGGCTGTGTCATCACTTTTTTTATGGAAAAGTATAGTGTGTCCTCACAGCACACTTTTCTTATAGAAACGCCGACTGTCATCACAGCGCACTTTTCTTATAGAAAAGTATAGTCTGTCCTCACAGCACACTTTTCTTATTGAAAATTCCACTGCATCACAGTACACCTTTCTCATAGAAAAGTCTTGTTGGAATTATTTAACATAATTTTTTACATAAAGAATGTTTGTTTTGTTGGTTTTGCTCGCCGTGCGATAACAACGACAACAATAACATGGGTGCAGTACAACACCTGATAATCACGAGTAATTTTTTTTCTAATTAGATGGCTAACGATGATCACAAGCTTTTTGATATTATTATAAAAATTTTCTCAATGTTATTATTAAAAATGGAAATATAGCAAATAGACAAATTTCGTATACTTTTTAGTTACGTACATATGTATATTGATGCAATAATGTATTTGCTAACACGTGGACCGGCCAATTGGCCGCAAAAATTTGCAACACGCGACACACGTTCAATAAGGCTTTATTAACTGCGATGTATATATTTCACTTTTAAACACAACCTATTTATGTGATATTTTACAAAATTTTATCAATTGCACTTTTATTTTATAAATTATTAACAAAAAACTTTACAACCATCTGCAATTGTTGCAGTGCGCGACGAATTTTATTAAACTGAAAAACCAAGGCGAATTTAGTTCGCCTTGTGAAAAGCAATGTAAGCAAGGCGAAAAAGGGTATGCAGGTAAGCAAACAGAGAGAGTTACCAGGTGAAAAATAAAAATAATGACCCTCAAAGTATGCTTTGAAAAGTGCATATTGTTTTTATTCAGTGCAAAAACAAAGCGGTTACATATTTTTATACAATGTGCATAAATTAACAAAATTATTTCTTAAACGTAATGCAACGCAAAAATTAATTAAATAATTATAATTAACTTACATATTTTACATACAAATATAAAAAGTTTTAGGAGAACTAAAATCTATTAAATATTACACATTTGGTTTTGTTTTCCACATTTACACATACATACATATTGTTACCTCAAACGCGAAACGCCTTAACTAACATTTTCATAATTTTACAGAAGGAAACAATGTTAAATTAGAATATATTGAGGTGTTCAATAAAAACTTTTCCAACATAATAAAATAAATAAAATAGCGTCTTTCTCGCACTATTTTGTTTTTTGGGGATTATTTTGATGAAATACCATGCAATTTATAAAAAAAAAGTATATTTAAGGGCCGTTAGCATTATATGTAGGGTACCTAATACCCTTAAATAATAACTTTATATTTTTTATGAGGATACTTTCATTAAATCCAATATTAGCAATTTTTAACCGTATTGAAAACAGGAAAGTTACTGCCTCAATTGGGTTGTATTTTTAGTGTATTTGAAAGCTTTTGCTTTACATTTTTACATATTTTATTGATTTAAAACCTATCTTAAGATTTTTTTTTGCAATTTGTTATTTTAGAACATAATTTTGCCTTCTTCTCTTTGTGAGGTTTTGACCTTTTTTTTTGGACATATTACGGCTTATATATCTTTTTTAAGATCATTTGCCTATAGGGAGACGTGATCGAGTCTGGTGCTCATAGCAATTGCATTATTGTAACATATATGCTTTACAATATTGAAACTGCTTTCTTGCTTCTCTAATCTACTTTAAGTATGATATTAATAACATACATAATACATTATTGTTAATGGCTTTCTTATTTTGTTTTTGCTTGTCATCGGTATTACAATAGTCATCTCTTTTCAATTTTAACTCCCTCTTTTTTATTGACTTACATTACGCATCCAACAAAATTTCAGTTCTTCACGCTTACATACATACATACATACTCGTATTTCACTTAAAGCTAAAAACATCAACTTGTTTTGGAGCTAAACAAAACAACCCTTGAATATGCCTTTTTAGCAAATTCATTTACACTTAACATTGAAGTCAGCATAAAAATAAAATAGTATGAAACAAATTTGAGACGTAATGTCATTTGGCCTTAAGGTATATTTTTCACACTTTTTTTCTTTATATAATACATACATATGTACACACATATGTACATGTGTACACATATTTTGTTTCCCCCAAAAATGTTTTGAAGCAAAATCTTCCACAAAAAAATTACTAAAATAAATTCAAAATACGAGTGCGTATACTATGTAGTTTCCTGGCGACCAATTTAAGCGGAAGTGTAAAAATATTTTGGCAAAATTTTCATTCTATAAACGATTTGGCGTGAGGTATTAACAACAAGCTGTTATTGTTTTACAGGCAGGTTAATGTAATATTACATTACTGATGGGCATGCAAAAATCTTCTTTGAAATCATCAGCATCATGGTCAGAGATTGTTTAAGTTTGATATGTCATGGAAAATTTGACATCTTGATGGATGGGGTGTGAAAAATCTAGACGAACTGAGAGGAAACACAGCAAAAAATTAATAGAAAAACTTAATGCAAACGAAACGAAAGGATCGAAATGACTAAGATGCCATTATACACTGAAAGAAATAACTTTTACATTTGGAAAACAAGGAGTTCATTGCGAAGTTAAAGTTAAAGACATTTTTATTCTACTTAGGCAAACGATTTTAATAATTAAGCAAATTTGGGAAATTTATACTTTTTTATTTCATTAAATTTTATTGATTGCAAAAATTTTAAAGCCTTAACTGGAACTATAATCTCTAGTAAAAATTTAAAAAATCAAAAAACCCTAATTGGTCATTTGAAATGAAAAATCATAAGAGAAACCTAATAATGATTTTCAAATACCTGTCGAATGATACCCATTTTGATATAGTTCACAGACTTTTAATTTTTACGTATTCACAAAATGGCGTCTGTTTTTCGCCATATTGAATTTTGACTACTGTTATATCTTTAGAGACACTCCTGGGAATAAGACAGACCACGGACCATGCGTTCGGTTTATATTATACCGCACAGGAGCACACACACATACATACATACATACATGCATATATACATACTTCATACATACATACATACATCCCAGCAAAAAAAAAAAAAACATTCTGATTTGGAAGCACTAACTAAGCACTGAGCGAAGCAATGTATTGCTTACTTGATAACAAAAGCTTCGAAAAATGCTTCTGAAAAGCACTAACGTAAGGCGGGCTCTCACAAAAATTATATATTTTTACTTCTGTGAAGCACTTTAGTAAGGCAAAAAAAATCATGGCTTTTTGGAAGCTAAATGTATTGCTCATCTCTAACAAAAAATGTCTTATTCATGCGCAACAGCAAGTGATTCTGTAACATTGTCTCCTTTACAAAAACGCTTCTGGAAAGCATTAATTTTTGCTGGGATACTTCATATAGACATAAGATACATACATACATATACAGGCTGATAAACACAATACCCATCTTTGCCAATACCAAACTTTTTATAATATACTAATTAACAAAAATTTCAGATTTATTTGTTTTTTACCCTGTTTTAAAGAAGTCTGATTTAAATTTTTCTAAGTGTATTGAAGTCCTTTATTTACATTTCATTTACTTTATGTATGGCGGGGATGTAATAAATCATCCCTTATTGCGTGTCTAAGACTCTAAACTCGTACATACATAAATATATTTTCCAGCTAGATTACCCATTCGAATTTCACGCATAAATTTATTTCTCTGGCTATTTTTTAAGGTTGTGCATTTTTCACTCGTTCTCCTCAATCAAACAAACAAACAAATGCAAACCAAACCTTTAAAGTTTAACCTCATGTGCGAGGGTGGAGGAAAGTTGAATGAAACGTGATAATATATTATTATCCTTTTCATAAAGTTGCTTTAAAGGATGCCAAGGTGTTAGAAGAGTCTCCAGTATGTGAGAACTAAAATGGAAGCTTAGAAAATATATATTGAGCTAAAAACTATAAAGCTTGTAGCTTGTAGAGCAGCTACGTCCAAACATACATACTCTGACTCTTGCATTTGAGGTAAACAGTTTTGAAAGCTCTAATAATTTGTTGTTGTTTCTTTTCAAAGTCAGCAGCAGGCATTGTTGTCGCCGAGATCTGATTATCTGTTGTGCCCTCGTCGGTGTGAAAGTGCAAAGCTTTTTTGTAAAAGCTCGGGTAACACAAAGGAACCTGTTATTTGGACTCTAGTAAGTTGAACACTTACTTTCCCCTCTCAATACTCTGTCAACCTAAAGGATAATGGGTTAGGAGCGGTCAGCTTTGCTTAACTTTGTATTGTCAGATTATTGGTCAGATATTTTTGGTCCTGCCCTCGTTGTCGTCCAACCAATGTCAATTTCCGGCTGTCATTTTGACAACTGTCGGCCACAAAGCTACCAGATGATGCCATAATAAGCGTGAGTAGAAAATGAAGGAGCAAAAATCTTTTAAATTAAAAACTCAACACGTTCCGTCTATTTCTATCCTTCAAGCATTCAGTCAGGGCATCATTCATATGCTTGCTGATATTGAAAATTCATCCAGAGATTATAAGAAAATATTTTTTTGATAATGATTACAACCCCTCCACAAATGTTATTATAATGCATTCTTATACAACGCACGCACTTTGGCACTCACCTACTGCATAATTCCTTTTCATTCACTTCACTTTGCTTTCACATACATATGGACATATGTATGTACATGTCCTCTATAGCTAAGGGTTGCTTGTGTAAAGTGTTAAGAGTTTGTTCTTAACAAATACCAAAAAAAAAATAGACTTATTGAAAAGAATAATTTACGATTGGTAAATTTATGTAAATAAAAATAAATTGGAAATTGTAGATTATTTATATTTTATCTCTCTACCTTTTCCTCTGTACTTATTTGTATTTAAACAGCTCAGACACTTGATGAATCTGTATGAGAATCTGTATGATGAATCTGATAAGAGGTTTGTGACTATTCAGAATGTGTGGTTGAAGTCTACTGATGATTTGTTACAGCAACAATGAAATATATAGAAAACGCTGAACCACTAGCAAATAAATTTCAAATTCGGAAATGCAATTAGAAATTTCTAAAAAACAATTAGAAATTTCTAAAAAACAATTAGAAATTTCTGAAAAGCAATTAGAATTTTCTGAAATGCAATTAAAAAATTCTAAAACATAATTGGAAGCTTCTGAAGTGTAATTAGAAACTTCTGAACGATAATTAGAAACTTCTGAAACATATTTAGAAATTTCTGAAAAACAATTGGAAACTTCTGAAATACAGCTGGAAATGGTGTATTTAAGTTCCTTTTACACACATACATATACACACACATGAGTACTTCAAACAATTCCATGGAATAACATTGATTTGTCATTTTAAACGCGAAACACGCATTCGTGTTGTTTGGTGTTTTGAAAACTTTTTGCATCTTTCAATTGGGAAATACGTCAATCAAAATTTATTTTGGGAAAATATCACAAAGATTCTTGAAACAGTGTCTAATTCCTTCAAAATTACTGGCTTCAGATGCCAGATCAGATAAAATCACATATCGAGAGCCTTTATTCAAAACATGTCAACTCAAAAAAGTTAACCTTTCAGTAGAGCGAAAAAACTAGTTAATTCGCTCAATATTGTAAAAATAAATGATGCGTCTTCCATAATATGGTTTAAATATACTTACTAATTTATAGGTCTGCAAAAAATATTTTATTTTGCACTGGTTTGCATATTTTTATGAGATAGCATGTTTTAGTCGATAAAAAAAAACAAATATTTTCTTAGAGTTATCATATTTCGTCGGAAAAATATATGATTTTTTTTTTTGAATATACTTATTTTTTAATCAATTTGTGAAATCTTTTACTCAAAACTAGATGTAAGAATTGAAAAGCTACAAGAAAAAACTTAAGATACCTTAAAAAAATAACACAAGCCTGACTGAAAGCCTCTTCAGTCTCGAGATGGTCAGCTTTAGAACTCTCTAACTCACTTTCTAGTGTAACAGGGTCTATTCGATTAACAGTTTAAAAGTTATAGATAGTACATTACTAATTTTTTTTATCGGACCCCCTCCGTACTAATATATAATAAATTCAGTAAAGTGCGACTCTGACTCGCGCACGAAGGATTCTGTACGAACACTAGGGGTCTTATGCAAAAAACTTAATAAAGCTTTGCCAAGCAATGTTAAGTAAAGTTGTATTCTAAAAAAATTATTGTATAAAAATTCTAAAGTAGGCACCCACGTTTGTTAAGACTGCTTTAAGTTGATATTTCCAAAATGTGTATTTTGTACCTCAAATATTTTTACTAATATAGCACATACTGATTCATGTTACATCTGAAAATGAAGCTAGAAGTGCAGGCTCTTATCTTAAATTTACTATTTCTGTCATGTAATGGGAAGCATCACCAAATTATCCAACTGCTTCGAAATACATACATAGCAAAATCCATGAAAAAATATTAAAATAAATAAAATTATACAAAAATGTTTTAGTGATGTACATACAATCAAAACAAATCGAAAAAAGCTGGATATTCAAATACTCGTTTCATTCGAATAAAACAAATTGTGATAATTTTTCACATTTTTTTACTTTTACTTCATGGTTGTGTTTATCTGTTTTCCTATTAAGTCAGAAGCTCATATTTTTTAAATTAGGTTGCTTTACTTCAAGATAATAAAAATTTATTTAATAAAATAAAAAAAAAATATTTGAATACCCGAATGAAATTGTATTCGATTTTGTACATTATAAGCTGTGAAGTGGTTGTTGAACATGGTGGTGTTACCAGTATTTATTATTAAATCACAAAATATTTAAAGTTGTCTTTTGCATATGATTTTTTAACAAAGCTATGTTAGCCTTAAAGTGCTTGGCAACTAATATGAACTTTAAAGCTAAAGTAAAATATTTTTTTGCATAAGGGGTAGATATGTAATTTAATACAAACTTCAGCTATATAATATATAGTTTTGGCATTTTTTTTTTGATTTTTGGCTTTTTTCAATGTGGCGATTTTTTTTTCATTTTGGAGATTTTTTTCATTTTGGCAATTTTTTTCATTTGGGCGATTTTTTCGGATTTGGCGATTTATTTTAGTGTTAGAATTTTTTTTTATTTTGGCGATTTTTTTTAAATTTTGGTGATTTATTTTTTTGGTTTGGCGATTTTATAATTTTCTGTTTTTTTTAGTTTTCCGTTTTTGAAAACTTCAAGTGTTTGCCTCTTACGGTTTCCAAGATATAGCAAGTTGTCAAAATTACATAGTCAAAATTGCATTAACTGATGGACCACCCTTTAATTTAAATTTTTTTTTTAAATTTTAGTGTTATTTGTTTTAGTCTGTATAAAAATGCACTAATTTTACAAAATTCAAGTTTCAATATACATATGTACATACATGGGATTTTAACATTTTTCGTTGCTCGTTTTGCAACACCCTTTAATTTTTAATTCACATGTATTTGCTGTTGTAGCGGCCAAGGTTCTACATACTCTGTCCAAATTTCAGGTCCGTAGCTCTTACGGTTCCTGAGAAAATACCGTGTGACGGACAGACGGACAGCGTAGCGAAAACAATAAAAAGTGACCATATCTTAAAAACTAGCCATAGGATATCAAAATCCTTACCAGATGCGTGTTCATCATGCCAACTGCAATAAGATATGAGGTAGAATAATAGCAAATTACTAATTTTTAAAAAATATTGGAAACTTACATGGGAGTTAGCATTTATTTTCACCAAAAAAAAAAAAAAAATTATAATTTGAGATAGCAGAATAAGAAAAATTTATATAAAACGGAGCAAAATCATTTTTTTGATTTGAAATTTATACTACAGTTGAATGTTGCATAGGGGAGCTATTTGCCATCGGAAACTCATTCTGACCAAATTTGAGTTGTCGTGTTTTGAATATCGGCTCTCGATATAAAGATTTTTTTTATTACACTTCATTATATGTATGTACATACACATATGTATGTTATAAAACTGAAATTCTTTGCAACTCTTATCTCAATACATAATATTTTGAAAATTAATTTAAAAGAAAATCAGGCCTGATGTTGATGACACTACTCCAACTCACTTGTCAATATTTGTGATTATTTCAACATTTTAACACATAAGTTTACATGATTAACAAAATTATAATACAAACACACATACTTATATTCACGCATATATCCCTAACAAAATCCATGTATACATACATACATACATACTCGTACTTATTTAAATAGCAAACATGTTGTCATACATGTAATTTGTGCAGCATTAAGTGCCATATTTAACACATCAAATATTGAATAAATCATTTCAATAAATCATGTTTAAATGTTCGCACATGCACACATACTTTTAAATATGTATGTATATATATATATATACATATGTATGTATCTATGTATGTATGTAGACATCTGCATGCATGAAAGTATCCCTGCTTTAAAATTCAACTTTTTTATTTGACCATTTTTTGTCATTTCATGAAGCCATTGAATTGCATTCATTTGTCAAGTTGCAAAAAAGACGAAAATCTATTAAATGACACTGCTTGGTTAATTAAAAACTGAAAACTGAAAATGATTGAAAAAACATTACACATGGCCTGCTAATGAAGATAAATGAAGAAAGTTGAAATTGCTCGCGGCCATAATAACGCATTGAAATTTTTAATCAAGCAATTTAATTGAAATGTATAAAAAAAATTGTTTTGGTTAAACCAGCAAAACCACTTGGCAATGTTTGCTGGGCTTGTTAAGGATCAATATTTATACCAAATGCTGCTGCTTAAATTAAATGCTTATTGCACTGTGTTGCTTCACAATTGCTGTTGTCATGCTCATGCTGAGTGAGGTGTGAATTGGTGGCATAAACACAGCAGCCACTTTGCTTAATAAACGTTATCATTTTCACATTTTCATTTGCTATTTGTTTTGTGCAGTCCAGTCTGTTGACTAAAATGTAAAGGAAAAAAAAAGACAAGCTCCAAAAATAAAAAATCGTAATGAAAAAGTCATTATTAACGCATTTGTGTTTTGTGTATGCAAGAGACAGATGGGTTATAGTTTTATTTTCTTTTTTGTTATCAATATGATTTCTGTCAGCTACTTTTTTTGTGTGATCCCTGCTGTATTTACATACTTTCTTTTCATTGTCATTATGCCGGAATATTATTGACATTCTGCATGCCAACAACTTTATGCCAAAAGAAATGTAAATTTTTTCCTTTTGTGTTGTGAAAATTTACGCATAAAGTTTGATTTGTCAGTTTATGGTAAGAATGTTTTTTCTAAAACAGCTAAAAATTTATGCAAGAAACTTTAATTTATACCAAAAGAACTTTTTTTTTAAAGCAGAAGGTATGTGAGTTTTTTTTTTTGCTGAAGAAGCTTTAAGTTAGAAATATATAAGGGTTGACTACTGACTGATATTTAAAGGGGTTGAAAACACTGAAATGGGGCAACACACTGTCAGGAATGGAGCGTCTAGTTTCCAAGGATTATGAAGTGTAATAATAGTCTCAATGAGTGCAGGACTAACTACTACGCACAACATGCTGCAACAGCATAATTATAATCCGAAACTGATTGGCTCAATATTAATTGACTTCTCTTTCCAACCTAACTAGTACCACGAACTAAAATATTCAGGCGGGCAAAAAGAACAACCTTAAAAATAATTTCCCCTACGCTCGCCGAGACAACATATCGTTACTCAAATATTGAATGAACAGACCTAATACATCTGCTCGCATGTTCTATCAGAACATTTGTCAACAACAACTATGTTATAATTTCTGCTTTTAATCAGAAATATACAACCACACAAACACACAAGACAATGCAGAAACTAGACACAAACAACATCAACTGTAATTGCTTGTACAACGATGTTTAATTTTTAGTGTACGTACACACAACCTAACACGAACACCGGCTTCAGCAAGTACTAGTCCTAAGGTAACGTCAGAGCGCCCTTCTTCATACGTACTAGTCTCCTGCACAAGATATCTTATAAGAACTTTTAAGACATGAGGGATTTTTCAGATGCTTTGCTACAGCGAAATCTTATAAAAAAAACGTTAACAACACTGTTTGCAAGAAATTTTTTTGAGTATTGTAGGTATAAGAGTAAAGAAGAAAACACTTCGTGACGGAAGAATTTGTGATACTCGCTTCTTTCTATGCATAAGCGCGTGTACAAACGTCATGCATGTATATGTGTATGATCTCTTATTTTTCTGCGCACATGCAAAGGCACACACATGCATTAACATTAGTTGTATGCGGTTAATCACATAATAGCTTCCCAGCGGTAAAACTCAGAAGACCTTCTTGGTGCAGGCCTTATTAAAGGACTCTTTCGCATAAAATATACGATACACATTCCACACTCGCTTCTATGAGAAGGGAGAAGAGAAGGAGTAACGTGTTTTGTTTTGTTTTTTTACCAAACCAAAAACAAAATCTTTTAGTTTGAAGGCTTTCCAGAATCTCTGGCGAAAGAAGCAAGAACAGAAGGCCTGCTCCGCAATGACAATGCGTGTAAAAAAGATATGGGTATGGAATGGAGCGATCAGGCCTTCTACATCCAAAAGAAGGCATACAGAGGCCTTCTAGAAGGCATCCCTACTCATTCTAGTTCCCGCTGGGTTACCATCTACATATTACACACACACTCAAACGTACAATATGAAAAATAACAAGCATACACTAATCAACAGTACTTCTTTTGAGTGTTTGTTACAGACAAGCTGTCTTGACGTCATCGCTTGTTAACACTGGTATACACATACACCAATACATCCATCGTGCTTCGCTTATAGTACGACAGCATTTATTATTGGTTTAGTATAATACATGCGACGTGAATACATTTAAAAATCATGACGTTTTTACATTTCAAGACTGTTTACGCAGGCCTCTAATACGTACTGTGTTGCAGAATCATCAGTGAAGTAAACTAAATAAAGAAATGGCTACCAGACCCAGCTTCGAAAGTTTAATACGCCTCATTGCCGCCAGAGGCGCTGCAACACTACAATAAAACATAAAAACGCGCAAAAAGCAGTGTTGTAAAAGGATGAAGATTTCCTTTATACCTTCTCTTCCTTTCCTACCTGTCTACTACATCACTATGCTTTTCCTAAAGAAGGTAAAACATAGTAGTAGCAGTAGGCATTCATTGCCTGACTGTTACTTTTTTTTAAACAAAGAATCTAATGACGTGATCAATAAGTGATATTCATAGACTGTTGGATGTGCTGAGACTTTTACGATGTTGTTAACATTCTCCTGGAAGCTTTATGTTAAGTATGAAATAGGTTATGCATACTTCTACTCTGAGAACAGCGAAGTTAACATTGTGGTATTCTAGCAGCAAATAAGTTAACATTGTGTGTTCAAAAGCTGTTAATATCAGTGTTGAATAAACAAAGTGTCCTTATTTCATAAGAATTGTGCACTAGTGACTTTTTATGTAATTGCGAATACATATTCGAACGTAACAATATCACATCAATGAATGTTTAGAAAATAAAGTATTTTGTCACTCTCAGGTATGATATTCAGTTTATAATCCAATTTACTTATAAAAACGAAACTTCAGAAAGATCATTTAATATTAACACCACCTCACGCAGGAAAAGCTTTTTTGCAATAGCCTTTGGTTTATTGGAGAGGAGAAAAATTTTTGGTAAGTAGGTCGATATTAAGACAATCTCACACGAAACAAGTTTTCTTGCGTTAGAATGCGATAGCAACAAAGCTAAGAGATAAAAGTGCAGACTTCAGATGGATTCAACCATGTTGTCCCAACAAAATTTTTGTCCGGATAAAAATTATTTTACTGAGAGTTTACTGCTGGAAAATTTTTTCCGGAAAATCAAAGCTAACATATGTAAACAAGATCTATTAGTTTTACAAGGTTGTAGTATTGCAACGATTGTTTTCTTGGCATATGTTATAAAAAATTGGTTTAACTGGCAACACTGCTTGTACATAGCATAAATAAATACGAGAGGAAGAAATATGTATGTGAGAGAGAAGAGTTAAAATTGTCGCTTCAATTCCAGTACGAGCGACTTTTGCTATCCCGCAAGCTTCTCTTCCATTCTCGCCTACAAACACGACTCGCAGGCGATGTGTTGCAGCTAGCGCACTCTTCATCTAAACGGGCTCATATTAAACAGGTACACGTATAAGCGAGATTTTTCATCAACTGATTTTTTGTTTACACGCTTATACATAACAAATAATTTATTTGACAATTGTCAATTATTATTTGTCTTGCTTCATGCATACAATTTTTTTACAATTACTTTGTAACACTTTGTGAAAAACGCAGAGTTGCATCTAATGCATGTACTTATATTTACTCTGCTTTGATTGAACCAATTCAAGCTGAGATTTGTCCGTAAAAAATATTTTCTCCTTCCCTCAAGAACAGCGACGTCAAACTACATATAACAAAAATGGTTGTCCGCACAAAATTTTTTTTCAGACAACATGGTTGAATCCAGCTTTACACTTATCCTACAAAAAATTTAATTTACTAAAAAAAAACACCCAATTCAATACCTCCTCTACACAATTGGTACAACTGCTGACCTCAGTCACTATGTAACGAGTGCATTTCTGAATACAAAATATCCTTTGTAGCTGCTCACTGCAATTACAATTACAATCAAAGCCTTAATTCTTATGTTTTGTTGCAAATACATCCCAACAATACTTTACAGAAATTATTATTATTTTTTAAATTTTATTTGTTTGTTGGTTTCTTGTTTATTATTGCTTTTTATATGAATATTTTTCATACCATGTCCCGAAGATAATTGATAAAATATTTAATCTTATTGTAACACATGACAATAAAATTGTCAAACGTTCTGTTACTTTGTTCTATATGTGTCTCAGGAGGTGATTGTGAGCCTGAATATACGAGTATGTATGCATGCATGAATGTTTGAGTCCTTGTATGACTGTGATTTTTTCTCTACAAAAGTCTCTATTTGTTATGTCATTTGTAGTGCAGTGTGTGTGTGTGTGTGTGTGTGTGTGTCTGTGTGTGTGTGTGTGTGTGTGTGTGTGTGTGTGTGTGTTAAAGTTGATTGTAGCTCTTCTCACATTTAATTGTGTCTCTGAATGTTAACAATCAAAATAACTTTTTTTCTGCTGGGTTTTTCCTTCAAACAAATATCATGAACATCAACAAAACTGCAACAGAAACAGCAACAGCCTTTATTATTTTATTTTAATATTTTTGTTGCTGCTGCAACTACAACTCTACAACTAGCAACTCTAGCACTACAGACAATGGCATTACCCGGTAGTTCATTGACAACTGCAAGCGATTATTGCAATCGAGGAGTATAAAAATTATTAGAAATGATCCCAGGTTGTGATCTGATTGACTTTTTTCGAAGTTCTTTTTTTGCTGAAGAAATCTCAACATTATTCTTGCTGTTGTGTGAGTGGATCTAAAACACGAAAAACTTGTAAACTCTTTTTCATTTTGTTATACATTTGTGTCCACTGTGCTATCAGGTTCAGACCATATCGTCTACATACAAGACAAAAGGAGTGTTGCAAATCAACATATGTATTCTTCAGTGAATACATACATACATATACATATATACATACATACATACACTTGCATTTGTATGAGTGCATACATGTATATTTGTATTAACAAATGCAAACTTAAACGAATTTCAATTGAGCTTTATAAGCACCACACACACACACACACACGCAAGCAAATGTTAAATTTAATATTCAATTCAACCTCCTCTTGTCGAAACTTTTCTGCATTAACGTCAACTAGCGCACAGTGGAGCAAAAATTAACTACAAAAATAATATTGCCTGTAAGTTGAAAAGAAAATATGCAGCATTCTAAATTAAAATTTAAAAGTTTGACAAGATGTATTGTATTTGATAAATAAATAAATTTTACAAGCATATTCATGAAGAAAAAACTTTACGGAAACTTAAAGGCGTTTTCACAAATAAATTCTGGAAATATTTCGAACTCAAATTAAATAAGTTTATTAAACATATCGCACTCGTTCCTCTAAATTTTGCAATTTTCACTTTTTGCCAAAAAACGATGTACAGCCCGTATTCTGTAACTCGCTAAAGCTAAATCTCTATCGCTTAAAATCTATAAATTCGATTTGTCGATTTTTGGCTACGAATGCAACTTTCAAACTTAAGCCTATAGTACACGGTATGTAAAAAGCCACATGCATATGTGCCCATGACGTCACGGACATTTTCAGCATGTTGGTGGTATTTTTTAAAATTACTTGTGATGGCTACATGCCGTAAAATTTTGATATAAAATTTTGTTTCAAAATACAAATGTGAAATTTTTAACCGAATTGAACACATTTTCTGAGACATATTTGCATGCACATATGTCGCTAGTACACGGCATGTAACAAATGTAGCTTTGTGATGACGTCAAAATTACGTCAGAACCACATGCGCATGTGGTTTTTTACATGCCGTGTACTATAGGCTTTATATTGCTAAATCATGCATTGGATCAAAAATTTATTGCGTCGAAATTTTAGTGCTTGATGTCGTCGCTAAAAATTTTTAATCTTTTTTTTTTCTTTTTTTTTTTTTTTTAAAGAGAAGTAACATTCAGGCAATTAATGCCTACTACTATTACTCGGTGTTACCTTCTTTAGGAAAGGGATAGTGATAGAAGACAGGTGGTGAAGGAAGAGATAGAAGAAAGCTTCATTCTTTTTACAACTGCTTTTTTTGCACGCTTTTTTTTTAATAATGCAGTGTTGCAGCGCCTTCTGGTGTTAAATGAGGCGTATTAAATTTTGAAGCTGTGTTTTTAGTAGCCATTTTATTGGTTATTTTACTTCGCCGATGATTTTGCTACACAATACCGACGAAGGAGAGCGCTCTAATGTAACATTAGGATTAGCATCTGCTGAAGTCGGTATAGTTCAGTGACCAGTGACTATGCCTTCATCACTTGAACTTTCCAACAACAGCTGATGCAAAGGAACTCTAATGCACATAAGAAAAATGCGTGGTGTTGTTATTTGAATGACTGTCGGATACAGGGATTGAAATTAGAATCTTCAGTTTTGTAGTCGACGTGTTAACTACTTCAGCCAACGCCACCCTCAAATCTTCTATTTGTTCAGCATTTAAGCGATCGAATTTAGCTTTAGCGAGTTACAGAATACGGGGGCAGATCGAGCCATAACCGCCAAAAAAGCTTAACCGAGAAATTTTTTGGACTCCTTTTTTTGACGAAAATAGATTAGTCGGGTTTGGTAAAAAATTTAAGCTCAACAATTATGTCGCTTACACAGAAAAAAGTTTTCCTGCAATAATCACCTTTAATTGAAAGAAAACAAAAAATCAACTAAAAATTTTATTGAGTCAATTGAACTTTTAATTAAATTAAATTTTTAAACAAAAGTTTAATTTAATTGGCTCAATTACATTTTTAAATGATTTTTGGTTTTTTTTTTCAATTTGACGTGTTTGTTGCAGGAAGATTTCTTTTCTGCGTAAGCTTCTCTTATATGATTTTCTCTACTCTTTCGTCAAAATAAATACAGTTGTATCCAGTGATGCCAACTTTTGAGACTCAAAACGCGTAAAAATTTTTGAAAAAAGACCTAGAAAGGGCTAAATGGAAAAAATATTCAAAAAAAAAAATAGTAAAATTTTTCGAAAAAGCGCGAAAAGGGGCTAGTATTAAAATGTTTCTGTTGAAAATAAAAACATCAAATCAATTTTTGTAAAGTAATTTATTAGAATATAAATAACTATCATGAGATCAACACATACATGACTTGAGAGCTTCAATATTTACATTTCATATTACATTTCAATAAGGTATGTACATACGTAGATTAAATAGTTAGCATATAAATACATATATGTATAATAGAAATATATATACATATGTATGTTTACATAAGTAGATACATTTAAAATTGGACGTTATTAAATAAAATTTCGATTTCTCGCTCTTCCAAAAACATACATTATCTGTTTTGGGCTGTACTGAATAACTTTCAAGGCATAAAAAATTTGGAAGAAATAAAAGATTACTCTATATTATTCTTCTTTTTTAAATTGGTAAAGCAATATTGACTTTTTACTCATTTTATTTTGCTAGATTAAAGGAAGAAAAAGTTCGCATAAGTTTAAATGTAGCCATATCGAGCAAAAACTAAAAAGGGGCTAAGCTAAAAGGGCTGAAAGATTATTGTAAAAAGTGCTAGGTTTGCGCCTTTTTTAGTTTGGGGCTAAAAATCTTTTTTTGCGTTTTGACTGACTGAAAACGGGCTAAGTCTAGCCCTAAAAGGGCTAAGTTGGCATCACTGGTTGTATCTCTCTTTTTAATGCAAGGGCACAGCGTTGCCATATTGCGAACAAAAAAATCTTTTTTTCTCATTAAAAATTTTTTTTGTGATTTTATTCAAAATATATTAATATGCATTGATTTTACTGAATTCAAATTCAAGAAAAATTTATTTTGTTTCAAATGAACTAATAAACGTAAAGGTAAATAATAAAAAATATTTACTGAATAGAACATGTATAAGATAAATATATGTATGCAAACAATTTATATTTTTGATGAAGGAAAGAAGAAAATATGTAAGTACTTTAGTCAAAAGTACCTTAAATAATATAATAAAAATACGAAATATCATATTCTTAAAAATCTTATTTCTAACAAAGAAATCTTTTAGTCTTGTTAACATCCCGAAAAACTTCGAAAATAAGATAAATCTTCACATATGGTAACGCTGCAAGGGCTATTAAAAACAAGCAGTTATTTGCTTCACTCTTTAGTGGAAGCAGTGCGGTATATTTTTTTCAGCAAACTTTCTCATTTTATTTATTATAAAATTATTTTAGTGCAGTACCGTCAAGATTTACAAAAGTCAAATGACTTAAATCGACTTAAGCATTTATATGAATGAACATAACCATGTATATTTTTAAATATTTTTGCAAGTTTTTTTCTTGAAATTTTTTTTAAGAATTTAAGTTTTTTTATAAAAACTTTTTCAAATTAAAATTATAATAATCTTTCCTTTCTTTCTTGAAAAATGTATTCAGAGTTAAATTAAAAACTTAATAATTTTTTTATAATAACTAAAAATTAAAAAAAAAAATTTAAAAATTATATTTATTTAAAAATTTTTGGATTAAATTTTTTTAAATTGTCTTTCAACATTTCTCTTGAAAAAATTTTTATAAAAAATAATAAAAAAAATTTTAATAAAAAAAATCTTTATTTATAAAACCTAAAATATTTAAAAATAAATATAAAAATCTTTCGTTAGAAATTTTTTTCGGTTACATTTTTTTAAATTGTCTATCAAAATGTTTCTTAAAAATTTTTATAAAAATAAATAAAAAAAATTTAATAAAAAAAAACTTTTTGTTTACCAAAATTTCTGTCAAAAATTTTTATAAAAATTAATAATAAAAAATTATAATAAAAAAATCTTTTTTTTTTTATAAAAAATAAAAAAGAATATGTAATAATTTTTCTTAAAAAATGTTTTCAGGTAATTTTTTTTTAATTGCCTACCAAAATTTTTCTTAAAAAAAACTTTTTGTGAGAGAATTTTATAATTTGTTTTTTTAATTTTTAACAACATTAATAAGAATTAAAAATGTTTCCATGATGTTCTTCCTTAAAGTTTTCAATTTAATTAAAAAGAAATAAGTTGCGTGCTTGCTTGCTCTGCTAATTTACTTTTAAAGACTTGATTTAGGCCTTATTCAGAAAAAAAATTGTTTTGGTTTACAAAACGTATAACAAACAAATTTCCAAACAAAATTTGTTTTGTAAACTTTTTGTAAGCCAAAATTATTTTTTATGCACATGGCAGTTCCACCGACTAGTACTCATAAGCGATTTTTAAAGTTAAAGCTTTCTTTAAACCGGTTTTCTCATACAAAATTCGTAGCTTAAACCAACATTAACTTTAACAACATTATACAACCAGTTTTAAGAAAATAAAGACAAAATTTCGTATAAGAAAATAATATTAAGTTCTCAAAATTTGTTATTGTTTTTGTTAGTTAAAAAGTATGCAGGTACGCAGTAGTGAAACGTAACCAAATAAAATAAGGCGCTCTCTTGATATTTCAAGGTTAAAAATATACTTTATTCATTATAAGTATGCGCTTTTATCTAAATCATAATTCAGTTAGTGACCTTACAGAATGATCAAAGTTATTGGAATAATTTGTAAAAGTTTTTGCAACAGTTATTCATTTGACAAATATAACAATTATAAAAATAGAGTTGCATATATTTGGCTTGAAACAGTGTTGTCAATTCTCAACAGTTTTCAATATTAATTCCCACAACAATTTTTGCTGGCATTTTCTAGAAATGCGACTGATAATTTTTCAAGCCCACTGTCTTACCCTTAATCCATGATTGGTTATATTCCCATATTGTATAGACTGAATGCGGTAGTCAAGTTGTTATGGAATGTAAAAATTCTTTTCTCATCTCATTTACATTTCACACAATCAAATAAAATTATTTCCATTTTTTGTTGTCATTTTTATCATCTGTTAAAAGTTTTTATTTTACTTTATTCTTATTTTTTTTTGTAACAGCCACCCATCCAAACAGAAAAATGAAAATCAACAAGAAATGTCAAGCAATGAAAAAGTAATTAAATTTTATCGTTATTTTTACCACTGCTACTTTGAGAGGAGGGGAATAAAAGTTTTGTTTATATAGCCAACAATCACAACTGAAAAATCAAAAAGCAGATTTTGTAACAAAAACTGAAAATTTGTTGGAAACAAGTGGAAGAAAAGCTGGTGTCATAATATCTGATAACAATTGTTAATCAAATACTCTTCTCGTACACTGGTCATTGATAACCAATGATTTTTTTTTGCACGACTGCAACAATGGTTTGTATTACTCAGGGATTTAGTGTCATTAAAGTTTAATGGAATTAAAAAGTCGATGACATCAAAGTTGATTCAAGTCAATTTCAATTTGAATGCACACCTGGAAAGAATCTTATTGAAAGCCCTAAACTAGGCTTCAACTTAAAATCTCAACATCTTCGTTTAGCCACAAATCAAACACAAATTTTCTTATTTAATTTCAACAGAAAAGACATCCAAAAGAAAACCAGAATGCAAAAAAAGATCAATTCCTTACAATAAAACTGTGAGTAAAGCGCGAGGCTGAATAGTTCAACAACAAACAAACAGCAGCAGCCACAACCAGCAACAATCAGTCTTTTGTAAAACGCGAGAGCTGAAACAAGTAAAATTTTTTATCACAACCACGGTGCTTTGAAAAGTTTAAAAGGTGTTTACAAATACCAGCAAATCTAGATTTAAAAATAATAGAGAAATAATTAAAGAATTTTAAAAATTTAATTGCTTTTGATTGAAAAAAGTTTAAAGTTTTACTTTACGACTTATTATCATTAAAGGTGAAAAAAAGGAAAGAAATGAATGAATAAATAAATAAATGGTGTATAGATATTTTCGTGGCATCTAAATGAATTTTATTTTTTCGTTATTTTTTTAATGGGTACAAAACCAGTTTATTTGAAAAAAAAGCGCGTGCTATACAGTGGCTCTCACAAGTTTTCGGATTTATTATTAAATAAGTTAGTCGTGGAAAAATTTAATCAGTTTGATTGATAAGGGAAAAATGTTTCGATAAGGGAAAAATGTAATTTTCAAGAAAATCCGTTAGAAAGGCAATATATCAAAGCGTACTTTTTTCATAAGGTACTTTTTACAGAAGGCTCTTTTAATCAAGTTTTTAAAAGGTCCTTTTTCAAAAAGTACCCTTTTGGAAAATCTACTTATTTCAAAGTTACCTCCTTAAATTGATATTTTTCAAAATGTACTTCTTTAAAAAAGTACTTTTTTCAGAAGGTAGTTTTTTCAAAAGGTACTCTTTTCAAAAGGTACTTTTCTCACAAGGTATTTTTCTCAGAAGGTACTTTACTCACAAGGTACTTTTCTTACGAGATACTTTTCTCATAAGGTACTTTTTTCAAAATTTAATTTTTCACGTTACTTTTTGCAAAAGTTACTTTTTTTAACAGGTACTTTTTTCAAAAGGTATTTTTTCCAAAGGTACTTTTTTCCAAAGGCAGTTTTTTCAAAGTGTACTTTTTTGAAAAGGTACTTTTTCAAAACTGTAACGTATTTATTTAAAAAAAAATGTTCTTTGTATATTTTCCAATATTTATTATTTAATTTAAATGTTCACAATCTATTCACTAGTTTTATTATTCTGTTCTTAATGTGCTTATTTTAAAAAATGTAAACTTATTTATATTATACTTATGCTAGGAAAGTGAAGCGTCATTAATTTGTCATGCTTTATTATTCAAAGTAACCCGATCTACTGAAATGTTAGTTATTTCATAATGTTTTGAATTAAACAATGTATGGTGGTAATGAACTTTAAGAATGTTAAATATTTGAATTTAGTAATTCTAGCTGTATTGAGTTTCTTTTTTCTTTATTTCAGTAAATAAAGTGTTAATGATCTTTACTTATTAAAGAAGAGTGAATCATAGCAAAATATTTATTGACATACATACATTCATGACAAAACATACTTTTTTAAAATGGTATTTTTTTCAAACAGGTACTTCTTCAAAAGGACTTTTTCAAAATTTAATTTTTTAAATAACTTTTTTCAATAGGTACTTTTTTCAAAAGGTACTTTTCTCACAAGGTAACTTTCTTCATAAATTACTTTTTTCAAAATTAAATTTTTTAAGTTACTTTTTTCAATAGGTACTTTTTTCAAAAAGTACTTTTTTCCAAAGATGCTTTTTTCCAAAGGTAGTTTTTTTAAAGTGTACTTTTTTCTAAAGGTACATTTTCAAAACGTACTTTTTTCAAAAGGTATTTTTTTCAAAAGATACTTTTTTCAAAATGTGCATTTTCCAAGAAGTCGTTTAATAAAAATTACCTCTTGAGTACATTTTTCAAAACATACTTTTAGGTTGTCGAAAGGTACTTTTTTCGCAATTATATTTTCCAAAGGTACTTATTTCAAAATGCATTTTTGCACAAACTAGTCTTTGGAAAATTTACATTTTCAAAAAAAGTACTTCTCTAAAAATTTTTTTTCTAAGGTACTTTTTCAGAATTTACTTTTTCAGAAGGTTCTTTTCGAAAGGTCCTTTTTTCAAAGTAACTTTTTTCAAAAGATTTTGTTTTCAGATCAACTTTTTTTTCAATAGGTACTTTTTTGAAGGGTATTATTTCAAAAAAACCATTTCCAAAAGGTTCGTTAAAAGGTACTTTTTTCATATCTTCTGAAAAGTACTATTTTCAAAATGTGCTTTTTTCAAAAAATTCTTTTTCCAAATCATATATTTTCAAAATATATTTTTTTAAAAAAGTTGAAATTTTTTTAAAAATTACTCTTGAAAATTCACATATTTCCAAAAAATATCTTTTTCATAAGGAAGAACCTTTTCTAAAAAGTATTTTTTTCAACGCACCTTTTACAAAAGATACTTTTTCCAAAATCTATTTTTTTTCATAATGTGTTTTTTAGAATGTACTTTTTTCACTATGTACTTTTTTTATTATTATTTTTTTAAGTAGGACCAGCATTCAGGGGATAACCTCCACTCATGCAATGCATTGTGCTAGAACTAGGAAAATAGGTTATGGATAGGACGATAGAGGGAGTAGTGTCTGTAGAAATTCGATTTAAACTTTCCATGCTATATTTTCTAAACTACTTTTCGAAAGAGTACCTTTTCAAAGCCACTTTTTCTAAAAGATACTTTCTGAGAGACTTCGTTTTCAAAGCAAAACTTACTCTGTGAAAAACGTAGACATTTCAAAAGGCACTTCTCTAAAAACATACCTTTCCAAAATGTACTTTTTCAATTCAACTTTCTTTAAAAGGATTTCTTCACAGCGTATATTTTTTTCGGAGATGTATTTTTCCAAAAGGGCACATTTTTCATAAGGCACTTTTTCCAAAATATACTTTTTCGAGAGGCATTTTTTCAATGCTCCTTTTTTCAAAAAGTCCTTTTTCCAAAGGTACTCTTTTAAGAGCTAGTAATTTTCATATTAATATTTTAGAAAAGTCGCCCGTTTGTAACAGAAAATTTTTAATTTTTAGTTGATTAATTTTTTAAATCGAAGATTTTATTTTGTAGTTTTTAATAATTTTTTTTTTCTAAAAATCTTTATAAACTTTTTTATTCATGTAAAAAAAAGCAATGAAAACTTATGTGAGACACTGTATGGTTAATACATTTGGTTTTTGTTTTTTTTTGTGTATGTTTTGTTTATCAAAAAACAAAAACGAAGTGCTTCTACAAAGAGAGTGCTAACAATACGAGAGGCAGAGAGAGTTCGAGTTTGGGAAAAAATCTTTGAAATGAGCAGTAATACACAGAAACAGATGTTTTGAGTAGAAGAAGAAAACAAACATTTATTTTCGATTTGTTTGTAAACATGAACATGATTGTGGTTGATGTTATTTAAAGTTGCTTAAGATTAAAATTAAAGTAAAAAAAGCACGTGTGAACTAACGAACGACTTAAGCAACAAAATTTGCTTTAAAGTAAAACAAAAGACTTAAGACATAAACTTGAAATAATAGATGAAAAGTAGTATTTAAACAAAAACAATTTGATTTATTTTTTATATATTGTAAAATAAAAGCAACCACAACAAACAATGGGTACACGTGTACCGCCTCCCTGTCCCCAGCCTTTAATATGCGACGGCCAATCTGTAGCCGGTCTACCACAACTCATTGATGATTTGCAAAGACTATCCGAAGACCAGGACAGTGCTGATGTGGTATTTATATGCGGCCGCGAGGAGGAACGTATTTATGCCCATCGTATTATAATGATGGCTCGGTGAGTTCTGTTTTTTTTATTTTCTTAATTATTTCTTTTCTTTTCTTTTCCTTTTGCTTTTTAAACAACATTCCTTTGTCATTCGAGAGTAAAAAAAGAGCAAAGTATTTTAAAAATTAAAGTCTTTTTTAACAATGCATATTGCACAACCAAACAACATTGTTGACATATACATACATATAGTTTTTAATATGTGGTAAAAAAAAGTTTTATAAACTAAACTCATTTAAAACTTGTTCATTAAATATAGAGTTTTAATAACAAATCAGTTTGCGTGCTTTGTGGCAAGTTGCATTTTGCAGACAAGCATGTTTATAAATTTGTCCACAACTCTTCTACAAATGGGAAGTTTTATTTAAAGCGGCATATATCAATTGTATAAAATTTATATTTATGCATGGTGGTATTCATGTACTGCAAACGTAAAACGTAAAAAAAATTGTTAATGAGGCAATTGTGGCCATAAAATTACTTTACAGGAGAAATAAAATCTTGCTAGATAATAATGTTTTCTTGCACTACTCAGTGTAAATTTGTTGCAGTTCTTGTGTGAAAAAGATTGTCAGGAAATTCTTTACTTCATAATTGCGGCTTACGGAGAGTGCGAAAAGAATTAATGAACAATTTCATGTCTCGAGAATGATTAGCAACATTGATATGTGAGCGATCATGATATTAACAAACAATTTTAATTACCGCTATGCTATTTACTGGAGATTTCATTATTATTATTATTATTATTATTGCTAGAGCTGAGATCATGACAAGATTAATTGTTTTAATAAAAGCTTTCAACAGCAGAGATATATGTTTGTATCATTGCCTTCTTGAAGTAATTTATGGCTTTTCTTAATTGAAGTGACAGAAAAAAATTGCACTCTTTGAAATTAGTGCAAAGCAAGATACTGGTATATTCTAATGGGAAAAATTGTAGTTGTAAAATATTTTATGGCTCGCATGAGTTTCTAAAAATTATGGCGTTTATTAAGAATTTGTAAGCGAAATTGAATATAAATAAATATTTTAGAAAACGTTGAACGAGTTTTCTGTAAAACTATTTCCTTTTCAGAATTATGACAGTAACTAAGCGGTATTTATGGCCGAGTTTACATCTGGCACTCATGTGCCCAAAAAAGCGTAACCATTAATTACTAATGAAAAACTGTTTGATTCAGACATGTATTCGTTGGTTTAAATAGTTTCCAATCATGTTGGATTCAACAAAATTGTCTATTGGTTATGTATGAAGCTGTTTAACTTAATAAAGACGTGTCTGAAACAGTTTTTCATTAGTAATTAGTGGTTACGTTTTTTTGGGCACTTCTTTAGGGATATTTTTACACAAATGAACGTAAAATAATTAAGCATACATATGCAAAATAAAAGTCCAAAAAATTGTGAAATAACTTTTATTGTCACAATTTTTCAAGTTAGTTTTTTTACGCATAATTCTTTTCTCGAAAATCTATTTAAAAATATCTCTGACTAAATTATTATTAAATAATTTTATATATAAAAAAAATGTAAATTGCTAAAATTTGTCTAAATAACGAAATATTGAATATAAAATATAAGAATGTGTTTATTATTTAATAATTTTTTTTGCAGAAAATGGTTTTAAAGTTTTCAAATTACACACAACTTCATGGAAAAAGAATTAGGGCCTTTCGCACGATGTCATTCAAAACAAAAACAAATTTTAAAATTTTGTTGTTGTTTCCAATGTAACTGTGCGACAAGTCGAACGTTGTTGACATCGTGGGACAGGCCCTTAATTAGTAGTATTAATTTTTCTCTCAAGAATTGAGTGTACAAAGCCATCTGTATGAAATTTTTTGGAGAATATGAATAACGCGATATGAGGATTAATTCTGCATTAGTAACTAAAAAAACGCATTTTTTGGAGTTATGATGCTGTTCAAATAAATAAGCGTAATGTCCTTATGAATGATTGTTTGTATGTATGTATATATGTATGTATGTATGTATGCACATTTGGATAACAATTTATAATAAAATGTTTGCTCATACGAACATTCTATTTGCAGCCCAAAAGTATGCTAAGCTGTTCTATTAAACTTCTACCAAAAAACAGTAATTTCCACAATGCTTCTAAAACTGTGTCATAATTTCATTACATATTTATTAGCATCATAAACTTGATATTATATATTTCCACAATGCTTCTGAAACTGTACCTTGATTATAAATTCATAAACTTTTTAACGCTCTTCAATTATTGTACTAAATTAGTTATTTGTAAATTTATCCTAACAGCTGCAAGAGCTTTAAAACGAATAAGCGCGGGGAGCTTTGTCGCATACCTGGTTGTTCGGTATCACCAGCTGCTCCTGGCACACCAACGCCAGTAAGACTGCCTAATGTACATCCCGAAGTCTTTAGACAATTTGTGCTTTATGTTTACACTGCCAAGGTATGTTATAATAACTATTTTGCCAAGGGGCTTGAGCACGCCTCGAGTTTCTACTCGAGTTTGTTTGGCAACTTTTACAAAAATGTTCAATTTTATATACCAAGTGACTATTATTTCCATTCAGATTTTATTACAGGACTCGCGAGTGTTTGAAATGATGAATTTGGCCCAAGATATGGGTTGCTGCGAGTTAAGATCGGCCTGCGAAGATCATGTAATTGCAACTTTGTCTGTGGACAATGCCTGTACGTTTTTGACAGCAGTTATGGAAATACATGAAAAAGCCAGTAAGTTAAATAATGCCTATTATTTATACTTTAATGACTATATTTAATATACATATATATATATATACTGGTTTTATATCAAATTAATTCAGTCAGAAGTAAATTTTTGCTAGATTGTATAGCCTTTTCTCTCTTAATTTTTTACTAACGTTTAAAATAATGTATGTAATTACAAGCAAATTATCGACATTAGCTGAATTCTTAACATAAAAACCAATCTCTTACAATTTAGTTAGCGTAGACATCAACCTTTGCAGCTCAAGTAAGCTAAACACACCCCCTTGTGGTACGTATACTCACTGAACACTCTGCCTTGAGGAATGACGTCTATTTGACATTACTCTTTGACATAAGCATTTTTTTCGTGTAAAGAAAAAAACAGACGCCGGTTTATAAACGTTTTACCACAAAATATAGATTTTTATAAAACTTTAAACAATTTTGCCACAAAAACCTCTTCAACATGTCGTTTAAAGCCAACACAAAAGTTCAAAAGGTAATGGTACAACCCATTAACCTGATTTTTCGTTATTTACAAAACCGTTCCCGCGTCCAAGTGTGGCTGTATGAAAACGTTAATTTGCGCATAGAGGGACACATTGTGGGCTTTGATGAATACATGAATCTAGTGCTGGACGATGCCGAAGAAGTTTGGGTCAAGACTAGAACGCGCAAAAATCTAGGACGCATTATGCTCAAAGGCGACAATATTACCCTCATACAAAATGTTAGCCCATCCAAAGATTGAGGTTAGATTTGGCTGCAGCTTTATTCCACTAATTAATTGGCAGGCAGCAAGCTGACTGGAGTAAACATGATAATAAAAGCTGCCTAGGAAGTCTCTTGTTGTAAACATAGTTTAAGTTTTATAATTTATACTTTAACAAATTAATTGAAATTTTGTTTAATTTGTAAACGTTTGTAAGAAAAACCCAAACCCAAATCCATTGAACTATAAATTTGTGTTTTTACTGATTTGTACGAAAAGCATAAAATACCAGCGGCATTTAAGTTAATGAATTAATAAAACATTTCGAATTCCAGCATTATAAGTTTAAATATAAAATAAATTTGATGAATTAATAAAAACAAAAATGATTACATTTTCGTAAAAAATAATGCAACAAAAATTAGCAAAACTATTAATGAAAATTTTGCAGACAGTATCCAGGGGTTCTTTTTATAAATACATGTGTATGTGAAAAGAAGGGAATATATATTTTAAGAATTTTTTGAAAAATTCATACAACTTCAGGATATCTAAGTAGTTACTCCCATTCCCTTACAAACAAAACTTCACATATGTATGTACATACATATATTGAGCCTTATTGTCGATTAAATATAATTTTTTATTGAAGTTATGGGCCTATTATCCATAGTTTAGAATTACAGGCTGTAACAATTTTATCGAACATTATAAAAAAATGTTGAAAATTTTAATTTTTGTCGCTTACGACTAAATCGAAAATTAGGCTCGATATAATGCGCTGCTTGAACTGCAAAGAAATGCATATATAAATCAATTTTTTAAATTCTTATTAATTTTGGCACGCGTTAAATAAAATTAAAATTTTATTATAAGTACATAAGAGAAAATTCTCAAGACCTTCAGTTACATTCGTTGAATGAAAAAATTCATTAGGAATTGTTACAATTTACAAATTTAAAATTTTCAGAAGGTTTTTTTAAAATGTTCAAATATGTTTTACATACAGCCTGTATCTTAAAAGTTATCAACAATTTTGACATTTTGAGAATTCTAAACTATGGGTAGGCCCATAAAATTTAATTTCAATAAAAAGTCTGTTTTCGATAACATGTCGCTTACAATAAAATCGAAAAAAAGCTCGACATATTAAAATTCGAAATGCCAGCAAACTTTTTTGCAAAATTTTTTTTTCTGCTTTGATATTTGAGCATTTTCGAGAGAATTTTGAAAGTAAAAACCTCGATTTTTTTTAATTCGAAAAAGCTCGTGTTTTGAAGTGCTTTTCTATAAAAAATTCCATGTTTAAAATTCTGCATTATATATGAATATTAATTAAATGAAAAACAAAAACTAGGGAATCTACTCTGTAATTCGAAACGAACGAAAGTTATTTCGAATTGTAATACTAATAATAAAAAAATTCGTTTCGAAATACAGAAATCTAAATAAGTTTGTTCATACCAAATATTTTTTAAGTTCTAACTAATAAAAAAATTTGGTCTTCAAACATTCTTGTATGTAGAATTCGAAAAATTAAATTTTCTCATTTTACCTACACATGTTCTTGGAGAATTTGAGAAGCAAACTCGAGAAAAATTTGATCTTAATTATTGAAAATTTCATCTGAATAAACATTGTACATTGACTTTTCTTAAAATTATTTTTAAGGTGCCAAATGTGCCGCATCATTCATGGAGCGCTGCATTATTTATATAGGAGAAAATGCCAATGAGTGTGTTAAAACAAATGCCTTTCTGAATTTGAAAAAGGAGGCTTTAATTAAACTAATATCATCGGATTATGTAAGTCGTAATTAAACCAAAAAATACATTTTGATTAAAATATCCCTATATATTACAGTTCTGCCTGGAAGAGGAAGATGTGTGGCGTTGTGTTTTGGCCTGGGCTAAAAATCATGCTGGTGTTACTCAACCCACGGCCCACTGGACCGAAGAAGAAAGAGCCCGTGTTTGCCAGCAGCTGCAGGGCGTTATGTGTCATGTGCGCCTACTGCTAATCGATAGTCAAGTATTTGCGGAAGAGGTGGAGCCTACGGGAGCTGTACCTATGGAACTGTCCTTAGAACGTTATCGTTATGCAGCTTTACAAAATTCGAACAATAAAACGGGCCATCACACAAGCTCTGCTATGAGTGGGGGTGGCGGCGGTATGGGTAGTGGCATGGGAGCGTGTCTTGGTTTTAAAATGGATGGTGATAAAAGGCTACAGCCCAGACTTACGGTCAATATGTTTCCTGGCTCACATATTTTGAGGAATGATAAATTGCACTTGCAAAGTGTTTTAAATAATTGGTAAATTATATTTGGGGTTTAAATTATTTTGTTTTATAAAATATGTATTGTAATTTCTTATTTTTATTAACTATTTAATTTTTTTTAAGCTTGAGGCCTCCTGTTTTCATATAAAATAAAATTTATTTCTAAGGCACATTCACCAGTTAGTAGCGGAAACGCAGCTGAGCTATTTTTTTTAAATTATAGTTCATTCGAAGCTTCAAAAATTCTTTACGAAAGAGAAATTAAAAAAAAAATATGTTAAAAAATTTTCAATGTGAAAAATATTTTATTAAAAAAATTCTTTTGAAACAAACTTAAAAATATGAAAAAACTATTAAAAAATTGTGAAAAGTGCCTAAACGTTGCAAATTTTGTTAGTGGTAGCTGCCGTGAAGAAATTTTTTCAAATTTATGTGAATAATTTTCATTATTGTTATTTTACAACAAATTCTATTTTTGATATTTTGGATCAACTAAAAGCCATTTTTTAAATGCACTAATAATCCCAAATATTTTACTTATTAAGTAAAATATTTTTTTTATTTTATTAAAAATACAATGAAATTGATTATTGAGCGGTTTAGCTGGATCCTATGCGCATTTTACTGTTGCTAATGCAGATCATCAGGGAACCTTTACCCAAAGCTTCTTAGAACAACTAGAGTTATTATATTATAAACTTTCATTTAAACAAATTAGAAGCTCAATAACAAATAACAAAGTTGAAATAAGAACTCAATAATCAACATGTTTTTTATTTTCTTACTTTACCGAACAAAATTTTTGTTCAGACAAAATTTTTTTACTGAGAGTTTTCTGCAGCACGATGCATTTCGAACATATTGTCTGGAAAATCAAAGCTACCATATGAAATACGTGTGTAAACGATGCGTATTAATTTTATAAGTGGCAGCACAGCGGCAAATGATTACAACTCGCTGTGTATTTTTAATTGTTTAATGCAATTCATTCGTTCAGCTCAACATGTATATGTTTTATTTTCCAATTTTATTTTATTTCTATTGTAAATAATACAAGTATACTCTGTGTTTTTACCATTCATATAACATGACGTGGCAGCTCAGTTCAACTTTGGCTGAAAAAATAAAATACTTGGCAGCTCAGTTTGATTTTGTCCGGACAAAATATAAAATTAAACCAATTCAAACTGTAAAAAATATTTTCTCTCTCTCAAGAAGAGAGAAGTCAAACTGCATATAAAAAAAATTTTGTCCGGACAAAAATTTTGTTCGGAAACAATGGGTGAATCCAGCTTTATAATTATAAAAAAGGTCAAAAAAACTAGAAGAATTATTTTTATTAATGCTTGTGAAAAATTTAAAAAAGTTTTTTTATTGTTGGTTAAGCACGTCTATATAAATTTCGTTGCTGCTTAGGCAATTCATCCATAGACTTTTAAACAAATTTCAAGAAATCTTAAAAAAAACATTAATTTTTTTTATTTTTGTAATTCTCAATAATTTATTGTATGCATATTTTTTTCTCTAGGTATGGTTGTTCAAAACAATCTTGGCGTTTATTGTATCGAGCCTCGACCCATGGATTTTCATCTACGGCCTTTCATCGTTACTGTGATGGCTTGGCGCCCTGTTTTGTTGTTTGTTTGGTAATAATTCTCATTTAGTTTATAGAAAAAAAACTCTTCTAACTCAAACAATTTCTTAGGGTTCTCATGGTGAGATAAGTGGTGGCTTTACAGATGTAGCCTGGGCTAAAACTTCACGTAAAGTTGTGTACATACATTCCGAACGGGCATTTTTATTTGCCTTAAATACCGGTCTAGCTGAAGGACCTTTGAAATTTGATATAGTTAAGAAACCCTATGCCATATGTTATCATCCAGAGTAAGTTATATTTTTTTGGAATTGTTAAAATATTTATATAAACTTTATATGATTTTTCGTTTATATAGCTGCGGCCCGATTTTTGGTGCTGGTGCTGATTTGCTTATAGCCAACAATTGTAATACCAATATGGATTCCTATTCAAATTTACCGCATTCTTATGATGGTCCCAGTGCCTCTTATGAAACTCTATTTGGCGATTATAATTTTACCATTGCGGACTATGAAGTCTATACCGTAGCCCAGTCTAGTATGGGTTCAAATCAAAATCCCACTTATAGCAGTTCCTCAAATAGTTTATCGAACAATTTAAATAACCTAACAAATACTAATATCATAGCGTCTGGGTTAAGTGGTTCCAATTCAATGCTCAATAACAATAATTTAAGCAATAATAGTGTCAATTTAGGCAAAGTCAAATATGAAAGGTATTAAATATAATAATAATAATAAGAATAATAAATTAGTTCTTAGGGATATATAAATACATATATAAAGATACATATATACATGAAAGAAATGGTTGCTAAATACATTTTTATTTTCAAGAAAATAATAAAAAAAGTTTTAAACAAAAATTGGAAACATGAAATTAATTTTAAGTTTAAGAACGTGAATTGAACTAATAATTAATAATTAATTGTGAATTAGTATTTACAATAGCTCAACAACAACAAACAAAATATTTAGTTAACTAAACATTTGAACCAAGACGAATTCATATCGGTTTCGGTATCGATTCGCATTGTTTCGAACTGTATTACATAGTTCACACACGGCAATTTTAGTTGAGTAACTATTGAATTTCCGAAGGCTTTAACAATAATTTTAAAAAATCTACCAAATCACTAATGTTGCTTATAGGCAAACTCCCAATAAATTAATGAGAATTACAAAACTAAAAATTTTTTTAAATTCCCATTATTTAAAGTTTAAGTTAAAGTTTTTTATTATTATTGATATTTTTATATTTTTTATTTAAAGCGTGTTAAAATTAATACGAATTTAAAAAAGTTTGTTTCAATATAAATATATTTTCAAAAAGAAACCTTTTATTGTAATTTCGTCTTATATTTTTTATATTCGAATTTTTTTTATTTACAAAAGCAATCAAATTTTTCAAAAAAAAAATAAATTCGGAGTTATTAAAGTTAAACGTAGGGTTTAAAAGATTTGATTGACAACCTAGTAAAAATGTTCACTTTTTATACTTTTAAAGTTCTGAAAACAAATGTTCTATTAAATGGAGATTCGACCACAAAATGCCTAACCAGCTGTTTGTGTAAGACGTTTGAGTTAGAAATCTTGGCGTTTCTGTAATAGATTAAAGAAAAGTTGTACAAGTTTCCTTTAGTCTATTACAGAAACGCCAAGATTTCTAACTCAAACGTTTTACACAAATAGGGGGTAAATAAAATTAGAAAAAAAAGTTATTAAATGAGACATTTTTAGATTTAGTTGAACTGCAGTGAATTTTAATCAGAAATAATTTCTTATTCGGGCTTAAGTTCAGTAATTTCATTTCTTATTGAATGAAATATTTTTATTAATTAATGTGAGTTTCTAAAGAAGAGAAGAAAAATTAAATTAGGCTTTTAAGCTGGGGGAAATACCGATATTTTTCTGTGCAGCAACGCACTTCATCAACACCCTAGTATATCTACTTAGGTAGAGATTGTTATTAACATCAGCTATTTAACGTAAATTCTTATTTCATTCAATAAGAAATGAAATTACTGAACTTAAGCCCGAATAACAAAATATTTCTGATAAAAAAAATTATTAAAAATTTATATATTTTTGACAATATTTTTGCCGTCAGGAAAATAAATGTTAACGACACATCGAAAATAAACAAGATTAACTATAATTAAAAAAAGCATCTCGAGCTTAATATATTTGTGGCAAAAAGAAAAAGTGCTTAAGTCGAGATAAGCTGATTTTGAGTTAATAGCACCTCCGTAATCTGCATATTCAAAAGTACCCCTGTTCAAAATCTCAATTAATTTGTGTGATTTTTCAGGAAGTTATAGCACTAGGACTTGCTACTTATCCTTTTTAGGCTTCTAATCTCATTTGGAATAGCTTAAAAGTGGTCTCTTGCAAAACAGTAAAATATAGCTTAAGCACTTTTTCCTTATTGCCACAGATATATAACAAAAAATATATATTTTTTATTTTTGGGTAACCCCCATATTCATAAAAAATAAAATGAATTTGAAATCCGTTTTAGGAAAATTTTTAAGGAAAAATTTGATATAAAATACATTTCAAATTCATTTAAAATTTTATGAATATGGGGGGGGGGGTTAATATTTCTGTATTTAAAGTTATTTTCTTCCTCATCCTGTTTTTCACAACTTGATTAAAAAATTTTTCTACTTCAAAAGTTCTCACATTCGTTATAGAAACAAGGCACTCTGGTATCGATCGATATTTTGATTATTGGAAATTTTAATTAAGTAAAATTTTGTTCAATAGAATTTCGAAATTTTTTCATTGGATTATCGATTATTTATGTCTTAATTTGATACGAGTAATTATTGGATCATAACTTGTTACTTTTACACTTGAGCTTTTAAGTCTCGTCTATGTCTCAAATTGTCATAAACATATCAGTTTGGAAATTTTAATTAGACATCTAAAATTTCTATTAAAAAAAAGTATGACTGTCTGTGTCTTGGTAAAAAACAGCAGGGCATCTTGCTTGCTTAACTGATATAAAATTTAGATAAAAAAGCGAAGAGTGAAATTAAACCAGTGCATAATTTTAAATACATGAAACCAGAGATTGTTTTGTGTTGAGTTTCTCAACTTAAACATGCAATCCTAAGATGCTGCACAGTACAGAGGAATAGTATAAAAATTTCTAAAATATATAACAACAAAATTGTCTTGCTTATATATGTTTTTACATAAAAAAAAAAATAATGAACAGAAATGGAAATTCGGTATGGAATTTTTTTGTTTTTCAAATTCAAATCAAAAATTATTTCTGTGTAAATCTTCATATGTTTCGTTTCTACACACTTCGAATCTATAACTATGAAAAATATTTGCAAATTATTTGGAATTAAAAAACTTTCCACACAAATTTCAGATTTAAGAAGAAACACATTTTTCTAGAGCAATGATACCCTTTAAATTATTTTAAATTTCTAGCCAAAAAAATCGGCATTAGTTATAAACTAAAGCACATGTGTATAATAGCAAGTGATTTCGTTTTGAATATAAATCTATAAAATTTTGTGTTATAACAAATTTGAAATTGCGTTTTGAAGTGTTTATTGTTATTGTATAAAAATTTTTCGCTCCCTATAAATCTTTTTAGTAATTTGATGCTTTTAACAAGTTTTTGCATTGCACTCTACTCTGGGCAATTACGCAACAAGCGATAGTTTTTTTAGTATTCGAAGTCGAACACGAATTTTCTATAGACAATTTTCAGTGCTCGAATTCGGAGATAAATTTTCTTAAGAAAATTTTTAGTGTTCGAACTCGAACATGAATTTTCTTAAGAAAAATTTTAGTGTCCGAATTCGAACAATAATTTTCTTAAGAAAATTTTTAGTGTTCGAATTCGAACATGAATTTTCTTTAGAAAATTTTTAGTGATCGAATTCGAACATGAATTTTTTTTAGAAAAAAGTTTTAGTGTTCGAATTCGAACATGAATTTTCTTTAGAAAATTTTTAGTGTTCGTATTCGAACATGAATTTTCTTTAGAAAATTTTTAGTGTTCGTATTCGAACATGAATTTTTTTTAGAAAATTTTTAGTGTTCGAACTCGAACATGAATTTTCTGTAGTAAAGTTCAGTTCTAGATTTTGAGTTCGAGTATGAATTAACTAAGGAATATTTAAAGTGTTGGAGTTCGCACATTATTTTTCTATAACAAATTTTTTGTGTTTGAATGCGATCATGAATCTGCTATTGAAAATTGTTAATGTTGAAATTTTGGAAATAATATTTCTGTACCTTTTAAGCTGTCGAATTCGAGATTTTTAGATTCCGAGCTTAAACATTAGTTTAAAAAAAATTGAGTGTTCAAATTTGTGCATAAATTTTTAACAGAAAATTTTTAGTGCTCAAATTCGAACATGAGTTTTTCATAGAAAATTTGAATACGAATTTTCTATGCCAGTTCGAATTCTAATATGCATTTCTTTAAATTAAGCTGTTTGTGTTCGAATTCGAACATGAATTTTTCATAGAAAATTGTTAGTGTTTAAATACGAACATACATTTCTTGTAGAAATTTTATAGTTCTCGAATCAGAACACACATTTTAAAGAGACATATTTTTGGAGTACGACTACAAACATGAGTATCCTAAAGAAAAACTTAAATCTCCGAATATTCGTATTCTAACATGAGTTTTCGTACAGTACGAAATCGAAAATTACTACTGTTTGAATTCAAACATAAATTTTCGAAAGAAACTTTTTAGCATTTGATACCAAACATAACATCTTTAAAGAAAATGTTTGTGGCAGAATTCGAATATGAATTCTCTATAGAAAATTCTTAATGTACAAATGCTAAGATATATTTATTAAAAAAAATCCCAAGTTTTCGAATTTGTCAGTAGAAAGCTTTTGTATTAGAATTCGAACATGAATTTTCTATAAAAAATTTTAAGTAGGTATTAAAATTCGAACATTTAGTTTACCTAGGAAACTTTTAGTGTTAGAATTTGAACATATCGTGCCTTAACCGCACAAAAATATAAAGCGACACAATTTTCGAACTTATTTTTTTTAACAAAATCGATTAATAGCGATCGATTTTCTTAAAAGAGAGATAAAAAATGCGTCAATTTTTTTTGGCGGTTATAGCTCGATATGTAAATTTTCGAATTCAAACATTAATTTTCACATGGAACTTTTAGTGCCAGAATTCGAACATAAATTAGCTATACAAATTTCAATAATTTTAAGTGTTAGAATTCAAAACAAATTTTCTATAATAAAAAATTAAGGAATTCGGATTCGAACATGACATTTTTAGCAAAATTAGGCTTTTGTCCTAAGATACTCGAATTGTAACATATTTTAAAATTAAATGATATTTTTCGAAGTAAATGCTTTTTACACTCAATAAATTGTGTTACAAAAACTGCATTTAATTTTTATTTTCAAAAGTTTTAAAGATCTAAACCAGCGTAAGCTGTCAGTTTTGTTCATTTTGTTTATTACGAACTTTCGATTTTATGTTTTTTTTTTTAAATAAAATTAAGTATAATTTATTTATTTTTTTTTTGATCAATTAATTTATGAATATTTAATTTTTATATTTTGTTCAATATTTTATGTTAATGTTATTATTTTAGTGGTGAGACGACGACGATCATCATAATTGGCCGACTGAATGTTGAACAAGTTCATTTTTGAAATATTTTTCTTAAACCAAACATTGACAACCAAATTAGATTAGATTTTTTATTTGCCGTATTTGAAATTTAATAATACCTTTATTTTTTTGTTTATAAAAATGATTAACGTTTTGATTTAATTATATATGATAATTTTTAAAATTCGGTAGAAAATCAAGCAGCTCATCTTTTTTTCTGCTTCTTTGGTTGTGAGGCCGGTTTTTCTAATAATTCTCTACGTTTTAGAAAATAGATAATCTGGGCAACTTGCGTATCCAATGAGGCAGATATTTTTGATATTTTTGGTGTTATGAACTCATAATTTAACATGTTTAACAAATTATAATGATATTGATTAAGTTGAGCATCAAAGCAATAAACTCGCCTTTCCCTCTATAGACAGACACAAGCATTAGATCGTACAAAACTGTTGTTCGAATATTAAGTTTCAAATTTAATTTTGTTTCCTAAGCTAAATTCCAAACTGACTTTATCATGTTAATGCGCATGTTATTGTGTCTAGAAGAGAGGTTACACTTACAGCAAATTTATTCAAATTTTTGCCTAATTTTTATTATTAATTTATACTTTTCGAATATATTAAAGTGTAAGCATTAATTTTTAAAAAAAAATTATTTTAATTTTTTTTTTCATTTATTTTATTGCCACCTGTTTTAATTTTATTTGATAGTTTTCGTTTCGTGTTTCAAATGTCCTTTTTTTGTTTCTTGTTTTTTTCCTTTCTTTTAAATGAAATTTATGTTGTCTTTTTTATAACACCTGATTTTCATGTCATCATTTTTCTCTCCCTCTTGTGTCTTTTTAGATCATGTCAGTTAGCTTAACATCTTAATGTTGCATGCAACTTTGTTTTGTGCATTTTGTTGGCTACTATTTTATGTAAAGCAAAGTGTTGCATGTTGTTTTGTTATAATTTAGTTTGTTATGGCTTCTTTGATTCAAGCGTACCTGTGTGTGTGCGAGTGTGTGTTATTTTATATAAAATGCTGCCCCGTGCTGTAGTCATGATTTGTTGCCAACATATGATATAATTGTTGCAAGCAAAATGAAAACATGGTAGAAATATGTTTTCATGATATCAAAAGGATTTCATATTAAGAAAATAAATAAAGCTAAATTAAAGTTCTCAAGACATGCAAGGTGTAAAAATATTTTTTCTAGAAAAAAATTTTATTTTAAACTTTTCTATAAGAAAAGTATGCTGTGACACAGTAAACTTTTCTATAAGAAAAGTATGCTGTGACACAGTAAAATTTTCTATAAGAAAAGTGTGCTGTGAAAAATTCATTAAAAAATTAAAAATTTTCTATAGAATTTTAATATTTAAAAAAACTTGTGTTTCCTATAGAATAACAATTCCTCCGCGATTAATTTTTTTTGAGAAAATGTATGCTAAAAGTCTAAAAAATCGTTCGATCGTTTTAATTATGAATAAATGCCATATTTCAAACTTCTAACAGTTATTTACAATGCTTGACTTAAAGATTTTGTACACAATTTCGCTTAAGCGAACTTTTGAAGATGTTCGTTATGAAGTTTAGAACTGAATTCCTTAGAATATTTTTAATTTTTATAAAAAATGAATGGACACTAACATTATTTTGTGTTGATTTTTATTTTCCTTAATGTTTTGCAGACTTATTGTCTTCAGGTGTCTTGCACATTGTTCATTCAATTCAATTTTATCAATATGTTTTTATCACTAATTACTTTTGTTTTAAGTTTAAAACGTAGTTTTTGTTTATTTGCTTACAACACCAATAATTATGCAATAAATCTTTTTATTTTTGTTTTATTTGATTAGAAGATGAAACATCTACAGCAAATAAATTCAATTAAATTTTATATTATGTTAAGAGGGAAAAAATGTCCATAAAACACATGTTTGAATTTGTTCAACAAATTTCAATACAACTGTCAATCTATAATATCACACGGACAAACACTTGCAATCATAAATCTTCGAAAAAAATAATGTTATAAAGAAAAATATTTAAACCACGAGGGTCACTTCTAAATAAGTAAGTAGAATATTTTATTTTAAAGTTCAAACTAACTAAATATTTCATTTTAGCAGTAAATGGAATTGTGATGGATTCTTTATGCGAATGTATGAATATATATTGTTCAATTCAAATTGTAAGATCGTCTGTAGATGGTGTTGTTGCTATATGGCAGCAACCCTCGTAATAAAAGGAATGAGAAATGATTAAAAAAAAAAAGCTGAAATGCATCATTAGCATTGTAACAGGTCAAGGGGCTTAATAAAGTACGACAAAATATAAAACTAACAATAGCAACAGCAATTGCAACAATTGCAAAAATAAGAGATAAAATTAAAATGAAAAATTAAATTAAAATCAATAATGTTAGTTTGTGGCTTGAGTCTTGAAAATCCATGAAAACAACAACAATGCTTTGCAGCTTAAGTCTTTTGTTTTGTCAAATTAATCAAATTATTACACAGTCAGTAAGTTTTGTGCCGAACGGAGTTTGTGCATTATTTTGCTTTATTACACCACAAAATTTTTGTTCAATCATCAAACCTCCCAAAAGTAAAAAAAAAAAAATAAAATTACAACATATAAAACAACATACGAGCATGTATGTAAGATTATATGGCTAAATCACACAAAACAACAGTTTTCAGACCAGATTATCTAAACGGTCATCAACGCAAATGTTTGCATTTAGACATAACTGCTACAGCCAGCAAACAATACCCACATACGATCAATAATCACCTGGACGTCTTCAAAAAAAAAAAACTATTCGCATATATGGAAAATATATATGTGTATATTTCTGAATAAGTTTTCGCAATCAGGTATGGAACGATCGATCTTCTTAGAACCCACCACAATGTGCCGTATATCTGCAGTGAGAGACATGCGTTAGAAGCGTTAGTTAAACAACCAAAAACAAAACTTTAGCTGATCAGACAAAACGATTCACCTGTCGCTTAAGATTGCTTCGTTTTATTTTGCTTAACTTTTTCATTTACAAAAAAATAAATCTTCATTTTTTTTTTGGCGTTTTGTATAAATTCTTAATCTTAGCATCACATTCTAAAGAAATGTTTGAAATTAAAAAAATATAAGAAACAAAAAACGAGCCAAACGCTTGACTACAACATTCATATATACTCGTACATAATTCGACAACCAACTGAACTAATGCAAAATATGGTCATAGAGGTCACCACACCACACGTGACCTCCACACGACGTTTGGTACGAGTATGTTGTATGTTCTCATACAATAAAACTCTTGCTTACTCATGTCTCTTGCACATGCCTTGGGAACCATACAGAGCAAAGTAGTCAAGAATTTTCTAGCCTTTTGCTTCTTTTTTCTTTTAGTTTCTTTTTTTTAATAATATTTTTCCAATATTCTTCATCAATTTTTGCACTATTGTGTGGTGGTTCTTAAGTCTGTTTGGTTGCTTGGTTTGGCTGATATGCTGTGTGTGAGATGTGATCGATCGATTGATCATATTTTTGTAAGCTTTTTTGTTATTATTGCTGTTGTAGTTTTTTGGTTGTTGTTTTGCTTATTTTTCATTTCTGCACAAATGTTTGGTCAAATTCAGCAAATCATTTTTACCATGTGTGTCTTTTTTTTCTTTTTGGGGCTGGTCAGTGAAGAATTTAAAGACAAAAAAAAATATATATTAAGAAAATTGGATACTAAAATAGCTTGCGGTTTTTAAATTTATAGAATATTAGATTTGTCTAAAGGCCACAGAGACAGGAAATAAAAAATTATATGAATAATATTGCGAGAGAATATGTTGAATTAATAAAAATGCAAAAAAAATCTTCAACTAACTGTTCATACAAGTCGAACTAAAAATAGCAAATTGAGGAAAAGATGTGAAATCAAAAATTAAAATATCAAAAATAGCTTCTAATGAATTTGCACACAACGAAATTTCATGAAGTTTGTTGCATGAAACTTTTTGTATTTACTTAAAAAAAAAGGCCGGAGAAGAAAGTGTTATAGGAAAATATTTTGGAATTATTTTTTTTTACTTTTAGAAAATAAAATTCAACCATATTATGGTTTCATATTATGAAATTGAAACAATATCTAATTTACATTATGAGATTTTTCATAAAACTTTATGAAATTTTTTGCAGAACATTTTTGCTATTTGCAGGGCTGGAAAATAAAGTGATATCGAAAAAATGGCCTATCGTAAAGTTTTAAATTATTTTTGGCAATTTCAAATGCAAATTTGCTTGTTTATGCTTCTATTAAAAATTTTTCTTGAATTCATAATGTAAATTTAAGCGGTTTTAGATATTTTGATGAGATTTCTCGAATGCTGTTGCTTTAAAATTTTCTATATTTTCGAATACAAGCGGTAGAGACGAGGTCCAATCCTAAAAGGATTTGTAGTGAATTTTCTTTTATGTAATCTGCTTTTTCATGCAACCAAGTTTTTGAAAATTAATTGTAATGAAAAGAAATAAACTTTTAAATATAACCTTAATTATGATAAAATTCATGTGTCGAAGGACCATAATAAACTATGGAAGTAAACTTTGGTTGAAAAATTTATTGACAATGATGAAACAAGGAAACAAATTCTTTAGTTCACTTTTTGTTTAAATGATAACTTTGCAAGTCTTATTGCTAAGATGATTAGTTTGTTAGCAGAGAGAGACGAGGGGAAAAGAAACGTTTTTGTTTCTCTCGTCTCTCTCTCTCCCGTAAATTAATCAGCTTAGCAATAAGACTTGCACATTGTAAACTAGGACCAAAGAAGTCAGCATCCTACCCTAAAATTATTTCGAAGGACCATACTAAACTATGGGATTGGGGAGTAAACTTTGGTTGCAAGAATTTGCTGACAATGATTAGAGCATATTACAAGGGGAAAAAAATCCTATAATTTTTGTTTAAATGATTACTCTGAAAGTATATCAGCCTTCTAGAATAGTTCGAAGGACCATAAAAACTCAGGTTTTACGAATTACACTATCGCTGGAGCAAATGTATTAGCATTGATTAGAGAATAGCAAAAAGAATCAATGTCTTAAGTGTATTTTTGTTAAATGACATCGTTATTGCTGTATAGCACCCCTAATTATTTCGAAGGACCATACAAAATTCTGGAAGAATGTATTATATCTTTGTTCATAGATTTTGCTGACCATTATTAGGGAATAGCTGAAAGAAATGAGTTTTTTTAGCACCGATTTTGCCTTCGAAATAAATATATCATCAAAATAAAGTGGTTCGAAGAACTAAGCAAGGCTCAGTAAACATGAAAGCCGATCTTGTTAATAGTGTTTAGAGAAAATCAAAAATTAGTAAGATCATCAGCAAAATAGCAAAAAGAATCAAAGTCTGGCAATTTTTTTTGAAATGACAACGCTGTATCTGTATAGCAATCTTAATTATTTTAAAGGACCATACACAATTCTAAAAGAATGAATCATATCATTCTTGAAAGATTTTTTTGACAATTATTACTGAATAGCTGAAAGAAATGAGTTCTTTAGCAGCGGTTTTTCTTTATAGCTACATTATCATTACCCTAAAGCGGTTCGAAGGACCATATAAGGCTCAATATATATGAAAGATGATCTTGTTGATGATGTTTAGAGATAACCAGAAATTAATAAGATCCTCAGCACTCTTTTGTCTCATTTTTCTTAAGGAATTAAGACAACAACAGATGACACTGTTTTATAGGATAATATTATTTCTATCATTTTAGAAATCACTGCATTTTTTTTTAAGGTTTTACAATTTTTTCTTTAAGTTTCTATTTCTAAATATTTATAGCTTGATTTTTTTGACTTTATATTTAAAACGTCTCCTTTTTTTAATTACTTTTACATAAATGCGCCATAATTTAAACTATTTTATGGTTGTTTAAGGTTAAAGTTGTCGCTATTGAGCACTAAACAAGACACATATAACTCTCCCACAGTATACTAACTCTATGGATGGAAATGTTCTTCTAATTAATCTGGTTGTTGTAAATACTGTTGCTCTTGCTGTTGCTATTGCTCTTGGTTGCTTGAGATGGTGCAAAAGTACTGAAAAGCTTTAAAGAAGAACAAAGCACACTAAAATCATAATTAACAACGTTAAAGTCAACAGAATGAACAAAAAAAGATAAACAATATACTTTTAATAGGTGTAAGAGTTAATATAGCAAAACCGCCAAAGAATTTAATTTACCATAAATCAGCAGACAACTTTTTATAATGTTAACAGTGTTTATAGTAAGAAAAATGTTTAGGAGATGAGTAGCTTTAGCTCTTAGCAGACTTTAATAATATTGAGGCCAATCAACTGCAACTAACATTAACTATTGATTTAGTTTTTTTATGTTCTTAATATTTCGGGGAATGGGTGCTGCTGCTGCCTGAAGTAATAAACAGTTACTGAGAGCTCGAGTTCAATTCCTGGTCAGTTTCAGTCATATAAACATCAGAGATTTTTCCTGATATGCTTTAGTATCTATGCTAAAGCAACAAATCCTTGGCGAAGTAAAATAACTAACAAAATAACTACAGAGCTGAAAAATAATGCTCCTATTTAACCCTAGAGGCGCTGCAACGATCCTATAAAAATTAACCTAATTAAAATAAAACTGAAGCTTCTCTTCTTTTAATCTATCTGCTACTTTATCATCTGAGCTTTGCTACTCTTAGACAACACAAAGATATATGTTAACCAAGTTTGTACCCAAGTTTGATGAAAACATGCTTTCTCTTCTTAGAAACCTGACTACTTAACCTAATATTTCGGCGGGAAAGGCAAAGTTTAACACCTACTTTGCCACACTTGGTTCCAAAATTTGCTTTTCTTTTGTTTAATAAAAATCTTATTTTGTTTATATAAAATTATAATTTTTTTTAAACAACTAATTTGATACTCGTTGACTTGACAACAATTCAAGTTTTTGAAGCAAAAAAAAAAAAAAAAGAAAAAAAACATTTTAAGCAATTAATTTTTTTTAGCAAAGGTATGATGAACAAAAATTAAAAAAAATATATATGATTGATTATTATTTTATGATGCATTATGTTGATGTTTTAAAAATCAAACATCCACAACACGGTACTTAAACACTAAATTAAGTCTTTTTTTCTCTGCAATGGAGAGAAAAAACAAATAAACATCAACAACCAGCTTAACAATTTACTTTAAATTAAACAAATTCATTAACACTAAAGTAAACAATGAAACTCAACTTTGAACTTTTGCTTTAAATTATATATAAACTGAAAAAATTAAAAAAAAAATAATTCACAACTTCCATCAAGTATTGTTGCTTAAGTCTTTCGTTTAAAAGTCAGAGTAAAAAGAAAAAAGGAAAAAGAAGAAGAAGAGGAGAAGGTGAAGGAGTAGGGGGAAATAATTAAACAAAATTGCATCAACATTTTAACGTGTAACACAACCAGCTGCTTTATGACCAAAAAGTACACTACACCAACTCCTTTACATTAAAAGTTTACAACATACTACAAATACAAACACACACACATGCACACAGATTGTAAGTGCACTTTTATGAACATGGCACAACACTAATTAACACTTATTTTTCTGGTGGCTAAAGTCATACGCGTGCAATTTTTTTCTTTCCCATTATTTTTCATTTTATATGTGGCACCGGCAGGCAGCAACCTGCCTCAACATTATATCAATGTTGTGCATAAACCCATAAATGGCGTTTAACAAATATCTGTCTGTCTGTCTGTCTGTCCGTCCATCTGTGTTTCTGCTCTGTGTTCTTTAGCTGGCTCATATATAAAAAAGCTTTTGTATTACTGTTGTAGTTCGTTGTCCTTTTTTGGTAGTTTTAATAAAATGCGTGAACTTTTTTTCTTTCTTTTTTTTTTTTTTTGCTAAGTCTTTTTTTTACCGCCTTATGATTGTTGCCGCCTGGAAAATAGAGAAGTTTTATATATTGAATGCTGTTAAATAAGAAACAGCAAATTGAGAGGCAAAAAAGAAAAAAATAAAACATATAAAAAAAAATATCAACCAGACCAAGCGCGAAATTGCTGTATATTGTTTTTGTATTTTTGGTGTCAAAATATAAACTTGCCGATAACAATTCGGTATTTTTTCTTTGGTGTTAGCACACTTTAATAACACTTACACGCACACACAGTCTCCAAGGAGTTTTTTTTAATAAAAAAAAAACACCTGACTTTGGTATAAAATAAATTTTTGCCAAAAAAGAAAGAAAAAAATTAACAAAATTTGCAGAAAAAGAAACTAAGATGGAAGTAGGTATGTGGAAGAAAAAGGTTAACGCCATTTAATTCCAATTTGAAGGCTTAAAGGTTTAAGCATTAATTTTTTCTAATCTGCAATTTTAAGAAACTTGCTAGTGTAGTGAATTTAAAATATTTGTTTCTCAAGTCAACAAAATCAGGGAAAAATAAGAATAATATTAATTATTCTTGAGTTAATTAAATAGTTCACTTAGGGCCAATATTACAACTTCAAGTTACTTAAAAGTAGGATTTTATCGGACGTATAAAAACTTTATTATTTGCAAAATTTTACTTTAACCTAAATTGAGCGATAAATTGCAGGCAAGTTTATTCTACCTGGTAAGTTAAATCCAGTTTGCAATAATGAAAAGCCTTTTATACGTCCGATAAAATCCTACTTTTAACTTACTTTCAGTTATGATAATGGCCCTTAAAGGTTAAAACTTAAGTTCTTTTTAACATTTATAAAAAAATCAGTTATCGGTATATAAAAAAATCATTTCATAATATCCATAAAAAATTTTCACTAATGTCTTTTTTATCAAATTAAAATCAACACAAAAAATTAATAATTGAAATCGTAATATTCATTTATAATCGATAAATTTTAAATTCAAGTTTATCAATGCCTATTCTAGAAAAATATTAAAATCAGCACAAAAATTAAATTAATTATCGATTTATAAAATATTAATTTCATAAAATCGATCAATTTTAAAATTGAGGGTGGCGTTGGCTGAAGTAGTTAGCACGTTGAATACTAAATTGAAGGTCCTGGGTTCGAGCCCAGTATTCGACAGTCATTAAAAAAACAACACCACGCGTTTTTCTGATGCGCATTAGTGTCCCTTTGTAAAGATTCCGTCATCTAACGTTTGTTTTTCAACTAGTGCTTATTTCGTGAATGGTAACCTTAGCTCATGTCTGATTTGACAGATAATTAGTTTTATTTATCCTTCCGCTGAATGAACCAACTGACCATCCAATACGTTTTCGCTTCGCTAAGTGGGCTTGCGATCGACTTACAGAAGATGCCGATTTTACCAAAAAAAATCATCTTTTCAGATGAAGTTCATTTTGATCTTGGCGGGTATGTAAACAAGCAAAATTGTCGCATTTGGGGCAGAGAAAACCCGCACGCATACATTGAAAGGCCGACGCACCCAAAACGAGTCACTGTTTGGTGCGGATTTTGGTACAGAGGCATAATTGGGCCATTGAGCAAGGAGTGGCCGTTACAGTCAATGGCGATCGTTATCGGGCCATGTTGAACGAATTTTTGTTTACAAAAATTGAAGAGGAGGATATTGGCAACACAGCCGAAGCTTCACAAGTTTTTTTTAGAGCATTTTCAAAAAAAAAAAAAGTTATCTGGCGGACCCTTTATCAGTTGTTGTAGGGAAGTTCAAATGATGAAGGCATACCCACTGATCACTGAACTATACCAACTTCAACATACTAATCCTAATGTTATACCAGAGAACCCTCTTTCGTCAATATTTTGTAGCAGAATCATCGGCGAAGTAAAATAACCAATAAAAATGGCTACTGAGCGCAGCTTCAAAAATTTAATGCACCTCATTGACACCAGAGGCGCTGAAACTCTGCATTATAACGTGCAAAACGTAGAGTTGTAAAACAAAGAAGCTTTCCTCTATCTCTTCCTTCACCACCTGCCTTCTCGATCACTAACTCTTTCCTAAAGAAGGTAAACCTATAAGTAGTAGGTCCCTTAAAACAAAAAAAAAAATTCAAATTTATCGGTGCCTATTCTACAGAAAACCTTCATAAGTTTCTTTTAACAATTTAAAATCAATAAAAATATTAATTATCGATACATAAAATACTCAATTATAATCGATAAATTTTGAGAATTTAAGTTTATCTATGCCTGTTCTACGAAGAACAGTTTAATAATGTCAGTTTTAATAAATTAAAATCAATATATTATTTATTAATGGAAAAATTGTCCACCCATAATTATGTAAAGTAAGGCAAATGTTATCGATAACTTTTGAAATTCTAAAATCAAGAATCATCGATGAATTAAAAATAAATTTCTATATTTATGATTTGAATAGGCTAAAGTTCGTATCGCTTTTTAAGCCAAATTACATGTGATAATTATTAATGAACAAATAACACCAAAGTTAGTTGTAAATATTCTGACAACACATAGTTGAACGGAACAGCTAGCCGTTTTCGAAAGCCACTAAATCTTCATCATCAGCGTTCTTCTGTGTTTGGTCCACTGTGTGTGGTGTCAGTTGATGTAGATTTCTGCTTTATATACGAAACTTTTTTGCAAATGGAATATGTGAATTGTTTTGATTCATCGTATTTTAATTTGCTGAAAGATGTTTTGTAATGAAAGCTCACCTTACCTCACCTTAACTTTGGTGTTATTTGTTCATTAATAATTATCACATGTAATTTGGCTTAAAAAGCGATACGAACTTTAGCCTATTCAAATCATAAATATAGAAACAAATGAAGTTCGATGAATAATAATTAAATTAACTAAAAATAAATGTATTATGTAAAGTTTTATGAAAAACTATTGTCATTAATTAAAAAAAGTATTAAAAGTTATCAATAACTGTAAGTATTATCGATAGCTATAACACTTTTGAAATGTAAAAACAATTTCATAAGAAAAATTGTTTCGCCTTTAATACCAGATAAAAGCCAACCAATTAAAGACACATCGATTGTCTTTCCACTGAAAATTGTAATTTTTAATAAATGCAAAGTAATCGATAACTTCTTAACAATTTTGTATAAAAATCTTCAGGCTGTCTGTAAATTTTTCTAAAATAAATTTCTTTACATAAAATTCGAAATAAACACAAATTACGAAAACTATTGGAAACAAATAGAAAGTTATCGACAACTTTTTAAATTTTATATTCAAGGTTATCGAAGCTTTTTTTATATATTACGTTTTTTTATAAATTAAAAGAAATCGATGACTTGGTGTCACCATAGAAAACTGAAAGAAAAAATTTATATAAAGTTATCAATAAGTAGTGGTAATTGTATAAAGTAAATCCATAAATACTCGTACCTAAAGAAAATCGAATGTTATCGACAACTTTCTACAAATATTAAAAAAGAGAAAATTTTGTATTATCTGTAAATGTTCTCCATCAAATTAAAAGTAACAGAAGATCTAGAAGCTCTAAGTTGAATCATAGCAAAATAATTTTATTTACTTAAATTTTTTTTTGAACTCCAAACACAACATATCACTGGATTCCACACATACAATTTACACAACTTTCTGCACTTTCAAAATTCTCTTTTTATTATTATTTTTTCTACACACATGTTGTAATTTTCCTTAATAATCAGTTTACTTCCTCCAGCCCAATCTGCGCTTACTATGCAAACAAAACAACACCTTCAAGCCAGCCTCTTTGAAATCTTAATGGAGCGAGAGAAAAAAAAGACAGCTTAGCTTAAACGAAACTTCAAACTTACTCCTAGTATAGAACAAAAAGGAAAAAAATATTAAATTATGGAAACAATTTAAAGCATTGATTAATAAAACCTCACACGACTTCAAAGAATGAAAGAAAGCAAAAAGAAAAATTAAATGAACGAGTGGAGAGATCAAGCTAAAGTGATAAGAAATTTACAGCAACAACTTGTTGATGTAAAAAATATGTATGTATGTTAAAAATATAAAATGCAGGAAATTCTACTTACGTCTATAATATAGTAAAGACATAGACGGACAGACGGACAGACAACAACAAGAGCTAATCTTTCAATTAGAGACAATTTGTCAAATCGCTTACAGCATTTTTGAACAGCAGAAAGCCAATACAAGTCTAGTTTTTATTTTCCTTGTTTTATTTCGGAAGAAAAAGAAGAACAGGGTGCAGCAGCAGCTTTGGCATAAAACGCACTTGCTTGAGATGCCAGGAAATTTTAAACCTCGTTTTGGCTCTTCCTCTTTTCCTTTCTCTTGCCTGCCCTGTCTATACTTATATTTTAATATTATTTTTTTAGCTGCAGTTTTATCTTTTGTAACTTTTTATAAAAACCAGCGCGTTCAATCAAAGTCCATTTATAGGCGTCGTATTACAAGCACCAACTAATCGAAATCATTTATCAACTCTATGGTGGCGGTGTTGATGGCATACCTTCCTTTACTTTAAACTCTTAACTGACTTGTATAATACAAGGAATATTGAGTAAAATGCGATATAATGGTTTATATTTAAGCCAACAATATGTCTCACACATTTTTTATAACACTTTTTTTCCGTTTTATTTTATTTTATTTCATTTTTTTTTTTAAAGGAATTGGTAAAAACTTTTCAAATTGAATAGAGGAAAATAATAATAAGCTTAAGACGAATTTTAAGCACCCAACGACTCTTAAGAAATCTTCTAAGTAAGTCATTAGGTCTTGCCATAAAAGATTTATCGGAAATTAATAATTTATAAAAATTTTAAAGTTAACAATAAAATTTTAAGATTAGGAATAGACTTGAAACTAAATTAATTTTTAAAAAATAAACAAAATAGAAGTGAAATTAAATTCTTCGATAATTTCTGGAATTAAATTTGACGGAATAAAAATAAAATTAAAATTTTATGTTATCGAAAATTATTTGAAGTAAATTCAAAGGCCCACAGATCGACAGAAAACGTTTAATCGATTACTTATATTGAAAAAAAAATTAATTAAATTTCAATACAAGATCAAGTTGTCGGTCGACCGTTTTCTGTCGACACAGTGGGATAGTTTTGAAGAACACGATAAGGTATAAGATAAATTTTAGTTGCCATAAAAAATGTATTCAAAGGAAATATTAATAATCCAATCCATTAAAATTACAAATAAGTAAGCTTTTAAAAATGAAGCGCTATATTAAATATGATACGGATTTAAGGAAAATCACAAGTTATCGATAGTTTTTCACACGATAATTTGTTATGGAAATTACATAAAATACCGAAGTATATTTATTATTTTTTATATGTATATGCATATAAACAATTGCTTAACCATAAAAACAAGCCAAATTTTCAAGTTATGGAAATTATATATGTATACAAAAAATTTATAAAACGTATTACAAAAAATTTTGGTAAAGAAGTTAAAGATAACTATCTTTAAAATATTATTGACAACTGCTTTTAAATAATTATCGATAACTCTTTGTAAAAAGTAATCGAAACTTTTTATATAAAGTTATTGAAATTTTGTTTTGAGTTTCTAGACAAAGATATTTTTTTTAGTAAACCACGTCCATCTGGAGATCGTTTCAGCTTAAGAAAATTATCAATATTAAAAAAAAAAAATTATCGATAATTTTGCAAATGTTACATCGGAATTTTTTGGTAAAAGTTCTTGAAGTTTGAAAAATATAGATTTTATAAATATTACAGAAAAATTCGTATTAAGAGTTATTGATAATTTTCATGGAACTTATCGATAGCTTCTTTTGAAAGTCATCAATAATTTAATAAAATCATTGCGATTTATTTTAAAGAATTAAGGATAAATAAATTTTTTTTACAATTTTTCAAAAATATATCATTAATAAGTTTAAATAAAAAATTTTCCATATTTTTTAAAGCGCGATCCTATTTTTTTTAGATGTATATCGATTGTGTATAACTTGTCATATACAACTTATCGATATTTTAAATAACAAAAATATCCATGTGTATTTATCTATTAAATTATAGATGATGTTTTGTAAAAATTCATCAATTTTTTTAAGAACATTTTCGATATTATTTTAAAGAAATCTCAGATAATTTGAAATAAGAGTCAATCAATAAACCCGAAAAACTATCAATAATTCTTTTAAAAAAATTTCTAACATTCCATTAAAAATTTATCCATAATTGTTCAAGTTAAATTATTGTTATTTTGTTAAATTATCGATACCAAACTTATCGATAGCTTGTTATATAAAAATTATCGATATTTTAGATAGCTAACAATATCCATGTGCATTTTTATATTAAATTGTAGACCCTATTTTGCACAATATTATCAATATCCAACTTATCGAGGAAAATTTTTAGGAAATAATTTATATTTTTTATTAAATTTTTTTTTAATAATTTAAAAATAAAAATTTATTAAAATTAATTAATTAATTTTTTTAATAATTAAAAAAAAATTGTAATAGTCAATAATTAAAAAAAAACCTTTAAAATTTTTTCAAGTCTAATTTATCGTAATAAATATTTTTTTTAAAAACTTATCGATAATTAAAAAAATTTATTGATAATTAAAAGAATTCCCAGATAATTTTTTAAGTGGTTAATAATTAAATAGGACCACAGATAGTCTATAAACAAATTAAAATTATCGTAAAATTTTTCCAAAAATTTATCGATAATTTAAATAGTTTATGGATAATTTTTTTTTTAGAAAAAGTCTACTTTATCGTTACAAAACTATACGAATATATCTTCGTAATTAACGTTACCAATGCTTCGATAAAGCAAACATAATTGCTTCACTTACTGCCAAAGTCTCACAAAAAGGGGCCATATGAAAATTACATACAGCTCTTATTCAAACACTATTTATAGCAAATTTACTGGTAGTGTTAGTGGTAGTAGTTGGTGGTGCTGCACATGGATATAAAGCAATCAGCACCTATTGTATAACATTTTGGGTGACGACGACATTTACATACTTTCAAAAACTACACAAAAATATTTACACACATATATATTTCTATGCAACACTCCCCTGGATCTAGTTTTTCACAATAAGAAAATATGAAAAAAAGAAAAAAAAATACCTCTGCGCAAGTATTTTATAATTCAGTGAAATGATTAATTGGAAAATTATCATGCAGGCTTTAGTGTCGTTAGTGTCGGTTATTATTCTACTCTATATATTTGTAAGGAATTGTAATCAATGCCTGGTAACTCAGAGATTTAAAAGAAGAAGAAAAAAAAAAGAAATAATGAAAAGTGTATTGTTGTGTATTTTGTTATGGATGATTGTGTTTAAAACCAAGTGTTAAATGAGGGAGAGGCTAGCTCTAGCCAGCAACCAACCATTGATAAAGATATTAATAATGTAAGAAAAACTAGAAGACATTTTCACAGATATTTTATATAAATATGATGGAATGATATTTCAATAAGTTTTTTTTTTTAACAAGAACCGAAGTAAAACAGATTATAACAACTAATGGGTTTAATGTGTTTCTTAACTGATATCTAATCGGTGGCAATTAGTCATTTAATTTGTGGCATAAGAATATTATCGGTAACGTTAAACTTCTTATACGAATAATCATAGAAATTTTCTTTTTTGGACATCACCAGGGGTCTTCCAAAATACGAGGTTGAGGTCTAGAAAGACAAATCTTGCTTTTGATTTGATTTTTTACCCTAACTTTATGCCAGAAATTCTAGGTGATAGAAAAGTTTTAGTGAGCAGTTTGAGGTTTAATTCAAATCAACAAAAAAGTTTAAAATTTTATAAGAAACTTTTTTACATATATATTTTATAGTTGTTTTGTAAAATTTTTCTACAAGAAAATACAAACGATGAAAAAAAACAAAAAAAAGGAAAGTTATTAATAACTTTTATGAAAAAGGAAAGTTATCGATAAATTTTTTGAAAAATGAAGGTTATCGACAACTCATTTTAGCTAAAAGTTAGTACCAGTTTGTTTTCAAAATTTTTAAGATTTTTTTATAAAGGGTCCGCCAGATAACTTTTTTTTTTTTTTTTGAAAATGCTATAAAAAAAACTACTGAAGCTTCGGCTGTATGGCTCTGAACCAAAATCCACACCAAACAGTGACTCGTTTTGGGTGCGTCGGGTTTTCAATGTATGTGTGCGGGTTTTCTGTGCCCCAAATGCTACAATTTTGCTTGTTTACATACCCGCCAAGATCAAAATTTATCTTCATCTGAAAAGATGATTTTTTTTGGCAAAATCGGCATCTTCTGTAAGTTGATCGCTGGCCCACTTAGCGAAGCGAAAACGCATTGGATGGTCAGTTGGCTCGTTCAGCGGAAGGACATGAGCTAAGGTTAGCATTCACGAAATAAGCACTAGTTGAAAAAAAAAACGTTAGATGGCGGACCCTTTATGTATTTATAAATGTTATCGATCACATTTTTTTTTAGTAAACTAGAACAATTTGTCAGATTGAAGGCTGCCGATAAATTATTTTTTACATAAAATTATTGGCACATTTTTTGAGAATGTTATCGATAACTTTTTTTAAGGATTAACAGTATTTTTTAGATTAAAAGCTTATTTCGTAAAGGTTTGTGTTCAATTGAAATCTGATGATAAATATTTTTTTTAAAGTTTAGAGTTGTCTATAACTATCACTGTAACCTTTCTAAGAATTCTAGAAAAGTCTATAATATTTTTAAAAATTTTTTAAAATAAACAACAACTTGTTTTGAATATTTGAAGTTATCGATAACTTTTTTTAAAAGTTATATATAAAATTGATAGAAATAAAAATTATGGATATTTAAACAAAAATTTTAACAAAAATTATCGGCATACATATCGAACCATTTTTTCGATTTGATCGTAAGCGACATGTAATCGGAAATAGACTTTTTATTGAAATTAAAATTGTATGGGCCTATCCATAGTTTAGAATTATCAAAATGCCAAAACTGTTGCTAATTTTTAAGATTTAGGCTGTAAAATTTTATCGTTTTATAAAAAACTTTCTCCTAAAAAATTTAATTTTTGTCGCTTACGATAAAATTGAAAATAAGGCTCGATATTATAAACATAAATTTTTGTACACCAATTTTGTTGTCCATTGTCTTTGAAAATATTTTTATTTTGCAAAATTTAAAGTTATCGATAACTTTTTTACAAATCAATAGTTATAAAATCTCATGAAATTTCTAAGTTGAAAATTGCAATTAATTTTCCTTGCAAAATTGAAATTAGTGAATAGCTTTTAAAATTTATCGAAAAGATTTTTTATAGATCTTAAATTTCACTGATATCTAATTTCAGTGAAAATTTTACTACATACAAGTGATGTAATTTTTAATAAAAACCCTCAAAAAAAAACAATAGTTGTGTAGAGGAAGATAATTATATACATAAATACTCGTATATCGGGCCTTATTTTCGATTTTATCGTGAGCGACATCTAATCGAAAATTTACTTTTTTTTATTGAAATTAACACTTTATGGGCCTACCCGTAGTCAAAATGCCAAAATTTATGATTACTTTTAAGATAGGAGCTATAAAATTTTATAATTTACACACAAAAACACATTTGAATATTTTAAAAAACCTTCCCCTGAAAACTTTAATTTTTATCGCTTACGATTAAATCGAAAATAACGCTAGATATAAAAAACTAAAAATAACCCAGAAAAAAACCAATTATATATTTTAAAAATAATCTTTAGTTGTCGAGAAGTTCTGAAAAATTCAAATAGTCCGATTTTTGTTTGTTTGTAATTCATCTAAGATATGAGCTACTTTTTTGTATTCTTTTTGAACATTAAAAAAAAAATAAAAGAAAAAGAAAACACAAACACAAAAAAACTGTTAAACCTTCCACATTCAACGGAAGTAAATCAATGTCATCTTCTTTAATACAGAGAACACTAAAAAGAATATACACCAAAATATTGTTGTTTTTTTTTTAACAAATTATCTTGAACATTAAGTATTAATGTGTAACAATAAATTAGCAAGGCAATTAAAAAAGGCTAAGAAACAAAACATTTAACACACAAAAAAAAAAACTTCCAGATTAAAGACTGAAATAATTCACCAACGAATTTTTAAACAGTTAAGCATTAACAGAACTTAAATAAAGTTAATTTTATCATGAACTAAAATCAACAAGAAATTAAGTTAAAAGTAATTTTTATCAAAACAGGGTCAAAAAACAAATTTTGCACACAAACTGCCAAACAAACAAGAAGCTTAAAAGGAAGAAATAATGAAATACATATAAACATACATAACATACACACACACACATGCACATATACACTCTCACAAGTAAAATTCAAAGAATTTAAGATTGTGATAATTATTTGGTGTGTTGAAAATCCCTTCTTAATTCTTGATAATATTGTTAATTTGTTGTTATTGTTCTTGGTATGTTTTGTATGACAACTTAATTAAATATTTCTCTCCTTTTAGTGGTTTATCAAAAACTCCTCTTACGACATAATAAAGCAACAGAAAGAAACACAAATGAAAACAATTTAAAATGCTGTATTTAACGTGTGCTGAGTTGGATTAAAATAAAATTGAGCTGCCTGGTTGACTGGTTAGATGGTTGGTTGGCGGCGGTGGCGGCATGAAATCGGTGGCTGGTATGTATGGTCTTGGCACGGTTTGGCTTTAATATACTACAGATCGTATTTTGTCTTTAACAAATTACTTATCATTAATTTAAATTTAAAACATTCACAATGTTTCTTGGCCACAATTCTCATCGTATGTTAAAGTGATGGTGCCTGGCAGTAGTTGTTGTTGTTCCTGCTGTTGTTGCTGTTGGCTGTTATCTATGTGCCTTAATTTCCATTTGAATTTATATTTGTCGCCTAAATTGGAACTGTTGCACATACACACGAAGTTAACATACACACACACACACAAACACACATACATACACACACACACACACACACACACACACACACACACACACACATACACACACACACACACACACACACACAAAGAGCCACATGCATTCTCATACAATTTCTTACAAAATTTGTGACACTGTGTCTGTGTCTTTAGTGGCGTGTATGATGTGTTTCTGGTTTTCATAATGAAGTCATCTGTATTATTTTATTTTATGTGTGTACATATATGTGTGTGTGCGTGAATTGTATGCACCAGAGGTTGAAAGATTTAATTTTGTTTTTGTCATGTTTAAATGCAAAATTAATAACATGTGATTAAGAATGTCAATTTAAGGAAATATTCAAATGAGTATTAAGCACACACATACACACACAAGCGAACAGAATTATTTGACTATATGCAGTATAAAAAACAAAAGACTTAAGACACAAACATGTTATAAGAAAAGTGACAAAAATGTAATTTTTCTTTTTAAATCAAACTGGTTAATACACAAATTATTTTTGTAATTTAAAAGACTCATTTTAGAATAACATTAATTATTATTTAAAATAATATTCAAACTTGAACTTGAAGTTTAATTTTCATAAAGCAAACGCCATCAAATCAAAGTTGAAAAATTAAATTAAAACCGCTTTATTGAATTGAGAGTGGGGCGCTGTGATATACAGTAGCAGAAAAAATCTATGAAATTGGTAGGGCTATCAGTGATGGTAGTTCCACCCAAATTTTAACAATAAGACGAAATAATAGCTACGCTCTATGAAAAAAATAAAAATAATTTCATAAATTGGATAGAGTTCTGAACTACGAGTATGACATTGAGAAACTTTATCCCTTTTTTGTATCAATTCAAACATTGAGTTACACGTTTTAAACAGAAACTATAAACTTTTCTAAATAATGAAATAACTTTGGCAAATATTTGGTAAAAGCTGGATGATAAATTTCAAAAATCTGAGAAACATTTATCTAATTTACTTTAAGCATTTGTTCTTGAAATTTCATAAATTTTGTTGCACAAAACTTTTTCTATTTGCTAATTGCAGCGCTATAAAATATAATTTTTTATAAAATAGGACGTAGAATGAAACTCTGATGCATTTTTGGCAACTTTTTTGATATGAGATAATCCTCGGGGCCTCGTATTGACAAGTAAAAAATTTTCATGCAACTCGATTTATGAAAAAAGTGCTAATGTAAATTAGGTAATTATTCGGCCCTATTCCCATTGGTGTTAACGTTGTAAATGTCGTTTCTATGTTGCTGTCGTTTTATAGTCGCTTCGTTGCAAATTGGCATTCTTGAAATATATTGAAACGAAGTAAAGAAATGTTGGTGGCACTGCAATGCTTAAGGTTGTTATTTTTGACCTTTTTTAAACTTCTTGAATAGTTTTTTTTTCATTTTAAACGAAAAATCAATGAATGGCGAATACTGAACTTTATTTTTCAAGATATAATATGTAAGCAACTTTATTATGTATATGTACTCGTGTATGGTTTGTGAACACATTCAGACTGAATAAATTTAACTTTCAATATGTCCCGGAAGAAATCAAACGAGTACTCTCCATTTTTTTTTGTTGTGAATTACTTTAATTTCTCACAAAAATTTCATAACGAAATTTTATTTTGCCTAATTTGTATGTACCAACCGTCTCCATCACGAAACTTCTTTCTGAAAATGATCGAAAATCAGTGGTTTTATACCCGATCGAAAACCCCCTGCCTATGCATTTTTTTTACCATTTCAGAAACTTTAATTTCAAATTGCCTTAATTTTGTTTTTTTTTTATATTTATTTTGTTCTAGTCGTTTCAAATTCGTTGCGACGACAAAGAAGGAATGTTTCTTTGTCGTTGCTATCTTCGCTTCAAAATGGAGAATACCGATACACTTTCAATAAACCTCGATAACGCCAATGGGGATCTCAAATTGTCGTTTTAGTTTCCTTTTAAAACATAAACGCCAACGGGAATAGGGCCGATTATTATTATTCTTTTTAAATTTATTTTAATTAAAATCACAATTTATCGGCTATCGGCTTAAAGAGAGACATACATATAAACACGTTTCTGATAACTTCAGCGGATTCAATTACTATTCTTATCTAACTGCTAAGGAATACCTTATATAAGGCCTCGGCTATATCTCATAAAAGATAAGATATACATTCCACATTTTATCATATGAGAAGGGAGAAGGGAAGGTGTATTTTTTTTCAAACCAAAAAAAAGTCTTTAATTTGGAGGCCTTTCAGAATCTCTTTCGAAGGAAGCTAGAGCGGAAGGCCTGCCCTGCAATAATAGCGCGTGGAAAAGAGATATGAGACAGGAATGGTGCGATCAGACTTTGTACAGGCACCCTTCCTGTCGCTGGGATGTCTTATAGGAAAACATGCAAATGTTTGCAGCAATAAATTGTATTGTGAGAAAAAAAGGGAAAATATACAAAAAACTACAAAAAAACTTTTTTAGACACGGTCCAGCTCACCAGCGGTAGTCGCTGGACCCTTCAAATGCTTTGGGAATCATCTCATTAAATATGGATTTTTAATTTGAAAATCACTTTTCTCATCTTCGTACAAGGTGAGTCGCTCTAATTTACATATATACATATGTATATGTATAAAAGATTCAAATTATTTTAAATGTATCTTTTGCAGGCAACGTTTGCGAAATATTTTATTTTATTTTCATAAACTGACCCTGCTCTTGCTTTTTAAAAATATTTCCCAATATTTATTGTTTAACTGCATATGAGTGGTAATAAACTGATAAAAACAGCATATTTTACTTTTATTAAGACATTTTGTACTTTAAATTCCTTTTATTTTGTAAATATTCGTATTTTTCCGTTAATATTTTCAGTTTAAATCAACTATAATGAAGTGAGCACCTTAAAGTAAAAATTTGCTGTAATTTCATTTATCAAACCATAAATTCCTTAAGCTTACACTCTTTGTGTTGTTGTTTTTTTTTTTTTTTTTTGGTTTCATGCAAAAGGCCTTCTTGCTCTGCGGTTATTACTTAAGAGATGAAAAAAAATAAACAAACAAATACAAAACCCATTTACTTTATCCGCAAATTTATAATACCAACGACGATCGCTGTAATCGTTACATTTATTAGGCTCCACAACAATTATCATAAAATTTTATTTATTTATTTTTTTTTTCTCTTCAAATTTTTATAATACCATCGTTTTATTTAGCACTCATATTTTCGAAAACATTCACAATACCACACTTTGCCAAAGTGAACAATTTAATATCTTTTTTGTTTGTTTGTTTGTTTGTTTGTTCCTCTACTCTTGTGTTCCTTTTCGCCTTGACTGCAGTTTTTCATTCATAATGATAAAATTTATTGTTTGAAAACTTAAATAAATAAAGAAAATATTCCTTTTTATACAACAATTTATACATTATTTCAAATGATAATAAGATTGGAGTGTAAGAAAGGAACTTCTGAGTGTGTGTGTGCTTGCGTGAGTGTGCGTGTGCGTGCGTGTATACTGAGAATAGCAGTTTTTCCCGTGCTGGTGTTTAACAAGTCTAATAAAGGTTTGTGCACATGTGCAAGTGTCTGTGATTTCATGTGGCATCGTTAGTATATATGAATTCTTAAATCAATAACAAATATTTATTGTTAATATCGTAAATATTGAAAATACAAGTTGTAACCTCAATTTGTTTGTATTGTTGTAAATTTGAATATTTTTTAAGATATTGTACAAGAGGCTAAAAAGTTTAAAATAAAAGCTTAATTTATTTATAAAAAATATTTTTGAAGCAGTTGGTTTGGAAAACTTTTCACTTCTTCTTTTGGTTTCATTGCAATAATTATTTAATATAATAAATGATTTTTTAGACACTAAAATGGATATTAAAAAAAAAAAAACTTTTTACCAGACAGGCGAAAACGAACTTTAGACTTGTCCTATTTGTTTACTTATGCTTGACTACTAAGTCTTGATCTCATACAACTATCACAAAATTTTTAATATTTTATCAAGAGTCGTAAAAATTTGTTGTTTTACACCAAAATTTGGTCGGTCATTTATTGAAGTTATTTTATTTTATTGTTTGTTATAGTTCCAATAGATTTTTATCTATAATTTTTATGGTTGTTTCGTTTTTTTTTTAACTTGAAAATACTTTGGCAAAATAAATATTTTGGTTCCCTTAAAATGTTTTTTATGGCCAAACAGTAGCAACTGGCACGATTTCTATTCATTGCTATTGTTTTAAATAAAAAATAAAAATATTTTTTTTTCTGTTTGTTTGTTTATCTTTAGAGATTTGATTTGATTTGATTTTTGGACATTTTTATCAAACTCATTAGCGCTGGCCATATCGACTATTTAATAAAGCTTTTATATGGCAATTAATAGATAAGAGTTTTATAACTCTTAATGAGTTTTTTTTTATACCCAATTCCCTTACATTAAAATTTGTTGTTATTAGTAAAAAAAAATTAATTTAACAAAATTTAAATTTTACTTTGGTGCTTCAAATTTCATTGATTATGCAAGATTTCAAACGATTGCTGAAAAGTTTTAGGCGATTCATTGGAAAAACAAATCTTGTTCCAACATACAAAATCATAATGACTGATTGAAAAAAGTACACACATATAAGCGATATGCTCCTTCATATCTCCAAAAATTCTTTTTCCTATGGTTACATTATAATATTTCACCTTTTATAAAAACTTCATATAAAAACTTGTACATATCGAGCCATAACCGCGAAAAAAGCTTAAGCGACGAATTTTTGGAATTTTTTTAAAGAAAATCGATTATTTACCATAGCAACTAATCGATTTTGGTCAAAAAATTAAGTTCGCAAGTCATGTCGCGGTTTTTTTTGGCGGTTATGGCCCAATTTTTTATATCTCTATTGAGTTGTATTATAAATTGAAACCTTAAAACTTATTTTCTGCAAAATAAGCTTTATTGTAATAATGGAGCGATATGTATCGGAGTTTTAAAAGTTTACTTCTGAACTAATATCAAGCTTCAGTGGAAGTTGCCTCCCTCCACCCACCCTTAAGATAATTTTTATGCTGCATTATTATTGAAAACTATACAAGAAGTGTTAAGTACTTTTATCTAAAATCTTGCGAGGAACATTTCTATGAAACATTTTAGCCCTCTAAGCACTGGGTAGGCATATGGTTATGAAAAAATGGAGTGAAAAGGTATCTGTATTAGGAAAATATCGATTTAAATTGTTTAACCATGAAATTTTTAATACTGAAAAGCCTAAATGCATTTAGAGTATAGAATAAATCGAGAAAATTTTAAAGAAATTTTATAACAAACATTATGGTTGAACATGTTAACCCTTTAACTCCTACCAGATTTAACGCCACAATATTCTACTAAAATGCTTTTGAATTCGGCTTAAGCACCGGGAAGAAGTCAATACTGTAATTCCTCAAAGAGTTAATTTCGTTCGTGTTTGGAATTTTTTAACTCCTTAACTTTTCTCTACATTGGCATTTTTGTTCTTTTCGTAAAGAAATATCATTTGTATCTTCACAGCACACGTTTTATATAGAAGAACCGACTGTGTTATCACTGCACACATTTTTATTCTTTTTGTATAGAAAAGTCATTTGTATCAGCACACTTTTCTTATAGAAAAATAATTTGTATCTTCACAACACACATTTTTTTTAGAAGAACCGACTGTGTCATCTCAGCACATTTTTCTTACATAAAAATCATTTCTATCTTCATAGCACACTTTTATTATAGAAATACCGACTGTCTCATCACAGAACACTTTTCTTATAGAAAAGTGATTTGTAAGTCGACTATGTCATCACAGCACACATTTCTTATAGCAAAGTTGACTGTGCTATCACAGCACACTTTTCTTATAAAAACCTCATTTGTATCTTCACAGAACACTTTTTTTATAGAAAAGTTGACTGTGCTATCACAGCACATTCTTTTTTTTTGTGAAAAGTATAACATGAATTAAATAAGTAACGGATTGCAGTTATATTTAGAATTACACTGTTCTCATAAAGATATTTCCCATAAAATTCTCAAAACATAAAGTAAGTTTAAGGGTTAATTTTTTACATGAGCGTAATGGCTACTTTTTCAACCTAACCTACATAAATCAGCTGCTTGGCCACTGGTGCCTGTATTGCCAGTAAAAAGCCACTGGCTAGACCTCGAAGTTCCACCCCAGAAGGATTCCTTTCATTCATTTTTTTTAAACTCAGCGCAATTCAAAGCGACGCACAGTGGGATGGATTAATACACTTTTCTACAAAAACTATAGCATTAGAGTAGTGTTAGATCATTACAAGTTAGCACAGAGTACTATATTGATTGAAATGGAATTTCTTCAAAATCTGACACGCCCCACCGCCCATGCAATCCAAATAGATTTTTTCGCATAAAAGGTTTCCTATCCAAGCAGAAGTTTTCAAATTGGGAAAAGTTGCAAGCTGAATTTCATCGAAATCGGCCACACCCACTGTCAATAAAACCCATAAGAATATAGAAAAGATTATTTTTTTTTAATATTTTGTTTGTCATTCGACGAAAACTTTAATTATTCTTTATCTATAGATTTTTCGACGATCCAAAATTTATTCCAAATCCTGCTTGGTAGCTCATGTCTTAAGCAGGTTATAAAAGGGGTTTGATGCATTAAAAAATTAACACATCGATATAGACTTTTGTTCTTTTCAATTTAACTAATTACATATATTTTTGTTTTTTGTTACTGTTTTAAAAATGAAATAAAAATTATTTTTTATTGAAAAATTTTATTTTTGAGCTAAAATTATCAATCTCGGCACCCGTTAAATGAAAATAAAAACTCGTACAAATGTATTTGTCTCAACTTATCCGGTCCCAATTAGCAACGCAAACGGGGAACTGGTGTATATGAAAAAGTCATAAAATCATATCAAATTATAAGAGATTTTTATGAGCATCGGTTGCAAATACGAATAGAATCATAGAAAAGATGCTTAAGACAGTTTAAAACTGATGGTATATTTATGGGTGTGGTATTTCCTGCCCACTTTGCAAATCACCAAATTTTATTGTTAACGTTTGCTAGTAGGTTCCTAAACTTTCAAATGAAATGGAGTTAATTGAATTGAATTTAAAAGCCAATGAAATTAATGTTTAAATATAAATTTGCTTCTCCAAATATTTATTAAAACTCTTTAAAAAAAAAAAAAATTTTTTCATTTTATTATGGTTATATATTTTAAGCTTGTTAAGAAATTTAATGTTAAAAACCATAAATTCCTGTATTAAACATAAAAAAAACTGTTAATCATATCAGTGAAAGAAACCAACAATTAGCTTTAAAAGACATTCAATTTTAATGGCAAATTGATATCAACCAAAACGGGGCATTAAAAAACCAGAACGTTAACACACACACGCACAGACACACACATACACTCACCAAGGAGGCCTATAAAATATACAATTGCATTAGAAGTGATTTTATGGCTTAAATTAAAAAAAAGTGCAAACAAAAAAAATTTCAAATATAAAAGAGACACTGACTTAAAAACAAAGTGAAAAGCTTTAAAAAAAGTAAAAGCTTTTTTTTTAATAAATGTTGTGATGTCAAGCTGGATGTAAGATTTTCTTTGTTTTTTAAATAATTTTTAACAGCAATAAAAAAATATGAAGAAGGATTATTAAATCCTTTAAACTATTTAAACTAAAAAAAAAAATTAAATAAAATCAAACTGGCGCCAGTTTAATCTATAATAAAAAAAAAACTAAATATGTGTGGCATTAATTTTCGCTATAAATTTTATAACATAAAAATTTGCCTTTCTTTATTAAAGTTTCTTAGAAAGAAACAATCCTACAATTAAGAGGTTTATGTTCATGTTTGCAGTTAGTGCAATCGAAAAAAATTTGGGTGGTTCTTTTTATCTAATTGTCTGCCAAAGGCGCCACATTTTAATGGCACTTTTAAGGACTCATATTAGTTAGAAAGCTATTAAACTTGTTATTTATAGTCGTTAATAAATTAAAATGAAATTTGTAATAAGGAAGAAGATACAATTTTTTGCTATTTATGAATTTATTTAAAGTAATAAGATTAAAATCTAATTAATATGTGATATAAAAATTTTAATAGCACAATTGGCGCCAACTGATTTAAGGAAAATTCTTAAAACTATTAAAAGAATTTAATAAAATATGGAAATAACCAAGATGCACTAAATTGAGTATGGAACTTCATAAAATCAAACACGGATGTTTAACGTAGGAAAAACCACAGAACTCTTAAGGTTATTGGAGTCTACAGTAAGTCATCCGCTACCGGGAAGTTGTTTATCAAATATTATTTATAGCAGCTATATCCAATAGAGTTGTGCTTATCAGCTCTTTTGAGTGACCGCTCTTTTCAGCTCAGCTAACTTTACTGAAGTATTTCATTCAGTTGGCTCAGTAGCTCAGTTCATTTGTAGTGAAACATTTTATCAAGCATAAAGAGAGAGCGAAAACAGAAGCATAAAAAGTGACCGATTTACACAGTGAGTGTTTGTGTGTGGTTATACATTACAAAACAAGGCAGATGAAGTATAAAAAATAAATAAAACTAAAATACGAGTACATCGTTTAATGAGTGGAATTTGTTATGTTATGTTATGTACATATGTATGTACAATCAAAATTAAAATTATTTAAGGTTTCAGATATTTTAATATTATCACAATACATATATAATTTTTTTTTTAATGTACTTGTGCGACAAAAGAAAATTACTAAAAACCAAAAGACTTGTATCGAACTCTTTCATTAGGTCGTTTTAGACACAAACCTTTTATCAAACACACCTAAAATACGTAGGTTTGTGTCTAAAACGAGCTGCTGAAAGAGTTTGATGGAAGTCTACATGTATATAGTTTAAATGGGTTTGATTATAGGTTTGTGTCTAAAACGAGCTACTGAAAGAGTTCGATACAAATCAAGAAACCACTCAGTACTGAGCTGAAAGCGCTCAGTGGATTGACCGGCTCACAGCGCTCAGTGAGGTGAATCGTTCAATTGAACTAGTTCATTCATGAGCTGCACAACTCACAAATATCCAAGCTATATACAGAATGTACAAACTTTAAAAGAGCTTTTCTGCTTTCACACCGACGAGAGCCCAATAGCCAATCAAATCTCGGCGATAATAGTGCTTGCTCTTACTTTGCAAAGAAACAAGAACAAATTTAAGAGCTTTCAAAGCTGCTTGCCTCAAATGCAAATATTAGAGTATGGGTGTTTGGAAGTAGCTGATTTAGAGTAAAATTATTTAAGTTTTGTAAATAAAGGAAATTATGTTTAGAGAACATAAAAATACAGAACATCTTCTTGGTTTTTTTTTATTAATAAAGAAAGCAGACCTTTGGTAAGGACCTAAAGAGGCTTACGCCTACTCCAACTGGAAAAATAAACTGCATTACAATATGGTGTCATTTTGATCTAGGATTATCTTACACAATCTAAGAAAAAAATACATCTTAATAAAAGGTATATCTGCCTAGATCTTAACGTGAGTCATAACCTTTCCAGCTCCAATCATTTAAAGCGGAACTGTCTTCGTATTGCGATGTTGTTAACAAACAAATACCAACAGAATTATATAATAAACTCCTTCCACGAATTCTTCCATCTTTTCCCACAAACAATCAATAAGGCACTTATCCAACAAACTGTTTGATTCAATATCTATTCTATTTTATGCAAAAAACTTTACATATGCTTTTAAAAAACAATATCACCTTAAAACCATTTTATTTTATATTCCTGCAAGTCCCTTAGTCCAAAAAAATAAAATCAATTTAGCTCAATACAAAAAAAAAACAATTTTCTCTTCAATTTTATTTTTCTAGCATATTGAAAAAACATTAAATTTAATTACAATTTTTTTTTCACACCACAACTTCTTTTCTTTTTTACACTGAACAAAAGCATAATGAGAGAAACAAAATTAAAACTTGCACCATAAACTTTAAGTTGGCTTTAAATATAAATTACTTAAAGCAGAAAATAAGTAGTAAAAATGTATTTTTTTTCAAACAGACAAAAAAGTGTTTAATGTTAAAGAAATGTAAATCATTTCGCCATGCTCTATGGCTTATCTAAATGTACCAGCCGTAATAATAACAACAGCAACCATATTAAAATAAGTAAACAGCCAAATGCGCCCTCTAACCCTACATAAATTGTTTTTATTTTTTTTTCTGCACAAAACCGTTGAGAACTTCGAGAATTTGCTTCAGGAGACGAAGTGCAAACAAAAACTTAGTAAAATAAAATGGGGAGAAAAACAAAGTTAATACTAACATGAAAAATTAAAAGACACTAAGACGAAGTGGTGAGAGAGATGCTGCTGTTAGGTGCAGTCCACAGTCAAGTGGAATTCCCAATGTAATGCTTTGGTTTAAAATTTTGCACTCTACACTTCTTAAAAATATTATCTTTGAGGTAAAGTTTGGAAAATTTTTTGGGCTAAAAATGTTTGTTTGAAAATATTTTGGGTGAAAATATGTCAAGAAGAAAATTTTCGCTAAAAACGTTTGTTGAGCAAAAATTTGAAAATTTAAAAAATTTTTCGAGTAAAAATTTTAAGCAAAATTTTTGTCATTGAAGGATTTTTGCGAGAGAATTTATTTTTCACAGAAAAATATTGTGGTTGAAAGATGTTTAATCAAACAGTTATCAGAAAAACTTATGAAAATCACTTTTGAATCAAATCAAAAACTGCCGGAAGATAACTTTCAAGTGAAAAAATTTTTTAGCAAAAAATTTTGGAGAAAAATGTTTTTATGCGAAAAATTTCTACGAGAAATTTTTTTACACGAAAACTGTTTGAAGGAAAATATTTTTTTTAATAAATATTGTTTTTGGAAATTAGGCTAAGATTTTTAGTATCGAAAATTTTGGATTAAAATTTTAATCAAACATTCTTGGGGAAAAAAAATTTTTAAGAAAATATTTTTTGATGAAATTTTTTCTTGGAAATTTGGCTAATATTTTTTTTACCGAAAATTTTCCGAAAAATTTTTTTGAGCGATATGTTTAGCGAAAAATTTCCGATAATAAATTCTGTTTAACAAATTTTTGTAGTTGGTAATTTAGTGAATCAAAAGTTTTTGGCAAAAAGGTTTGGTCTAAAATTTTTTGATGAGAAAAATTTTTGAGAAAAAATTTGGAGAATTTTTTTTTGTATAGAAGGAACATAACATTTGTCAAAAGTTGGTTGAGCCAAAATTTTTCGGATGAAAAAAATTTTTGGTGTGAAATTTTTTAGGCAAAATTTTTTAGACGAAAGATTTTTTTTATTTTATTTAATTTATTGACAAAATGTTTTTCAAAGAAAATTATTTTGGGCGAAAGATTTTTTTGATAAAAAAATGGGAAACTTATTATTTTTTGAATGAAAGATTTTTTTAGAAAAAAATTATTGCCATACTTTTTTTTCAGAGAAAAAGATTTTGGATCAAATATTTTTAAACGAAAAAACTTATTTGAAGCTTGATAAAAAAATTTAAGACTAATTGTGTAAAACGCAACAAATTTTACATGGAAAAAATTAATATTACACAAGTATTCATAAAAAAAAACCAAAAAACCCGACTGCGACCAACTTTGAACCGTTAAATATTCTAAATGGTCATTCAAAATTAAAAACTATAAGGGAAACCTAAATATGATTTTAAAATATCTGTGGAATGATACCCATTTTTTTTTATAGTTCGCCGACTTTTTATTTGTTTGTATTTACAAAATGGCGTCATTTTGAATTTTGACAATTGGCATATCTTTACTGATTAAGACAAATCGATTGACGTAACAATCATCAAAATCGGTCCGCGCGTTCGGTTTATATAGTGCCGCAAAGTAACACACATACATACATACATAGACTGATAAACACCATACCCTTCTTTGCGTTGCGTAATCGTGTAAAAAACAAAACACATGAAAAATTTTTCAACTCTAAGCGTTGCGTTACACAAAATAAGGCCCTTAATTTTTTTTTTGGGCGAAAATTTCCCGAACAAAATATTTTTGTGCGAAAAAAAATAAAAAAATATGTAATGAAAATATTTTCTTTTGGAAATTTGTTGGCTAAAGTATATTTGAGCGAAGAATTTTCTGAATTTTTTTTTGAACGAAAATTTTTTGTGACCATTTTTTTGATGACAAATTTGTTGGCTAAAATTTTTGGACCAAAACAAATCTTTAAGGAAACACTTTCCGTAAAGACTTATGGGCGACATAGATTTAGCGAAAATTTTTTGAAAAATATTTTGAATGAACATTTTTTTTAAATTTAATTTTTTAGTTCAAAAGTTAGTGAGTGAAATGCTCCTGAAGAAAAAAAAATTTTGAAAAAAAATTTTTTGACTGAAAGATATTTAAGTGGGTAGGGAAATAAGTTTGGTTACCAGTTTTTAGGGTGACGCGTTTTTGTATCAGTATTTTTATTAAAAATTAAAAAAAAAATTAACAAGAAATTTTAGTAGAAAATTTTTTAGATAAAAAGTTTTTAGCTTCGTTTTCTTTGTAGTGAAAATTTTTCAAACATAAAATTTTTGGATGAAATTTTTTCAAAAAAAAAAAAAAAGGTTTTGGGTGAAGGTATTTTGGAGGCAAAACATGTTTGTAGTCAGAAGTCGTTCTAGCCTTAATACCTGGAAAATTTTTCGATAAAACATTTCGTGATAAAATATGCCTAAAGGAAACAAAAAGTCCTGTGGAGACAAGAGTATCTATCTTTTGCTCTGAAAAGGTCTTAAGGAGGTAAAGATTTAAAATTTTTTCAACAAAATATTTAAGTTTCTTAAAAATCTTTTTGTTCGAAAAGAATTTAAATTTAAGGATTAAGATTTAAATCTTTTAAAGCAAAATTTTAAGAAAGGGGTTTCAAAAATATTTTTATTTATTATTATTTTTTATTTTTGGACGAAAGATGGTTCTTTGTAAGGATCTTTAAACTTCGCCTATTCAGTGCTTCTCCTTCTTGTCACTTGATGACTGGTTGTGACTTTTAAATTTAAACGAGTGTGAATTGATTTTTGTGGAGACCCTTTATCCCGTCATTCGTTGTGCAAAAAAAGTCTCGTATGCTTAAAAGTATTTTTTAAAGTTATTGTTGTATATCCTATAACTTTTGTCTTGTTGTCTTTGGGAATAAAAGAAGCTTCTTTGAGTAAGTAGTGAAGTAGTAAAAGTTTAGCTTTAAACAAAATGCTGCTGCAGTTTTTCTTTAAGCCTCTAGCAAGTTCTATTGTCAGTCCGTCTATCTGCCTGCCCGGCTGGCTACCTATCTTCCTTGCGACCTAGACTAGACTAAATGTCTTGTGTGCATATACATACATACATATGTATGTATGCCTGTCAGTGAGTATATTTTGTATGTATGTATATTTTGGTGTAAAAGTTTTGTTTTGTTGTTGAAGATGTAAATGATTTGCTGATCGTTTTAGACACTCCATCAATTCGTGATTTTATGAGCACAATGTCGTAGGAAAATGTTATTACAATTGTTGCTGCTATTGCTTGCCTGCCTGCCTGCCTGCCTGCCTGCCTGCTGCTGCCAGCAGCAACAGCATAAGCAACAAAAACAAAGCATTTTGTTGTCCTTACCCATGAAAATGTTGATGGCCTCACATTTTGGCATTATTTAACGCTATTTTTAACCATGCACAACTAAAAACTTTAGGTTGATTTTCTTTATATTTTTTTATAGTTTAACGCTTTTATTTGCTCTGAAGAGGGGTGATCCCAGAGTTCCTAGCCTTAGTAAATACATCAAGCTCTATTGTCATGTTCTAATGTAAGTTGCCCCAACATCCCTCGTATTTTCTCTTATTGTAGTTGTAGTTAGTTTTTTCCGCAAGAAAAAAAAAATTGAATTTATTTCACCACATTTTTCTTCATCACCAGAGCCACCAAGAGATTTTAAATGTTTCAAGCAAGACTTTTAGAGTAAACAACATTTAGCCAGATACTACTTCGTGCCTAATGTCGGCCTTAGTTTGTCTGGGCCTTCATTTGCCTTTTAGCCATATTGTGAAGCAGCTACTGAAGTAGCTACTTTAAAAGTTTGTTTTGAAATAGTTCTAAAAATCTAGCAGTTGATGGAAATGCAAGCAAAGTGTTGAACAAAAAGAATAAATATAAATTTCTCTTTCTTTACAAAACATGTCGAGTTGTTTGAGTTGTTGCTGGTTGATGGCTGGCTAAAATCTTCAAGTACTTTGGCCTAAGTGTTTTCCTACGTTACTCATCACATCACCTGTTGGTGTAAAATTTTTAAACGTTGCCACCAAGTCTCCTTGGAAGCTATACGAAGACATTGGAAATTTCATATTCACACAGTCAGCCAGTCAGTCAGTTATTTGGTCGTTCATTCGGTTCTGCTTGATTAGAAGAACTTCACATTGCTGTTGTTGTTGTGTCGTCTCTGCGAGTATTTCAGTTTATTGACAACCTTTTTAGTGATGCTTTTATGTAAATTAGTTCAAGTTTATGCTTATCATGGCACAAAACTTTGATGCCATAGCACAAAAGTGTATTAGTGCAATAGTCAGAATTTCACGGAATATGGTAAATAAGTTAAAGACAATAAATATAATAATTATGAAGAAAAATAAAATCAATATTCTTGTATTCAAAGAGTCTGGGGAGACATTTTCTGTTGACTGAGTGAGTGAAAATTTAATTTGATTTTTTTTTATTTCATGCTTGACGAAGAAGGCATTAAACAATAAGAACCAGGAAGTTTGTTTTTTCTTGAGAAAATGAAAAGATCACAAGTGAATTCTATGAACTTCAATTTAATGTAAAGAAGGTCTATCAAAAGCACGAGTTCAATAAATTGTTATTATAATTTTTGTATAAAATTTGAAAATTAAACCATTTAAGGCATTTTTTATTTAATAACCATTTTATCAAGCTTTAAGATTTTTTCATAAAATCTAATTAATTTTATAGATTTTACAAAAAAAGGCACCAAGCTTAATAAAAAGTTATTCAATAAAAATAAAAGGCCAACGAGAAATTGAAAAAACTAAAATATGACAATTGATGCAGGAAAATTTTTTAACATAAAACGAAAAACAGATTTCAAATTAATAAATGTAAGTGGAACTTACTTGTGCGGTAATATAGTTTTTTTTTGCAATTCAAGCACTTACCTGAAAAAGAAAAAAAATTGGTTAATATGTATTTTTTTTTTAAATTTTAAACTTAATAATAATAAATTTCGCGAAAGGTTTTTAAAAAAATAATAAATTTTTCAAAATCTTACTTTTTGTAAAAAATACTTTTTTCAATTAACTTTTTCAAAGTCGTACTTTTTGCAAAAAGTACTTTTTATATAAAAGATACTTTTTGTTAAAGGTACTTGTTGTAAAAGTACTTTCTATAAAATATACTTTTCGCAAAAGGTACTTTTTGCAAAGGGTACTTTTTATCCAAAAAATTTTTATAAAATAAGAAACTTATAATAATACTTTTTATAAAAAGTACTTTTTTGTAAAAGATACTTATTTTTTACAAAAGAATCTTTTTATATAATAAAGTATTTGAATAAAGTACTTCTTTGTAACGTACTTTTAAATAAAGTACTTTTTATTAAAGGTACTTTTAAATAAAGTACTTTTTATAAAAGGTACTTTTAAATAAAGTACTTTTTATAAAAGGTACTTTTTATGTAGTGCACTTTTTATAAAATATACTTTTTAAATAAAGTACTTTTTATAAAAGTTACTTTTTTAAAAAAGGTACTTTTTAAAAGGATACTTTTTATAAAGACTACTTTTTTAAAAGGTACCTCTCTAAAACAGATACTTTTTGTAAAAGGTACCTTTTTAGAAAAGATACTCTTTTTTAAGGCCTCTTTTATAAACCTATTAAAAAAAGTACGTTTTAGAAAAGGTAATTTTTGTAAGAGGTACTTTTTTTTGTAAAAGTAGTTTATAGAAAAGGTATTTCTTTAAAAGCAATTTTTGTAAAAAATTGATTTAGTAAAGGTACTTTTTATAAGAGATACTTTTTAACAGGTACTTTTACTAATGGGGTCTATTTTTATAGGTAATTTAAAAAAATTTATCTTTAGAAGGTACTTTTGCTAATGGGGACCGTTTTTATAGGTACTGTTATAAAATATATACTTTTTATAAAAGGTACTTTAAAGATTTACAAGAAAAAAAAATATTTTTACTTTAACTTACACAGAAAAAAGAATTATTTTCAATAAAACCATGTTATTAAATAAATCTTTTGATTTCAATATTTGTCATTAACTTGAATATTGTATTTATCAATTCCGTGCATATTAAAATATCAATTAATTTCATTTGTTTGTGTTGGTGTCTTCCTTGCTTGTCGATTGACTCAACGTGGTCATGTGCTGATGTTGTTGTTTTTTTTTTTGATTGCTCGTCTTGTATATTGTACAGGGTGGGCCAAAAGAAGCCAAGGGGTGTAAAAGTTTAATAACTTTTTTGTTTATTATTTTTTTTTTATTTTTTCTTTCAGATTATATAGACAACACTTGGAGAATTTATAATGGAGAGGTTCACAACTGAACAGAGAACCAGAACAATAGAATTTTATTATTTAAACCAGAGATCATTTATTTTAAGCTCATTTTCATTTGAATGGCTTTTTTAATAAGCAGAACTGTAGGTTCTGGGTTTCTCAAAATCCAAGAGCCATTCATCAACGCCAATTGCACCCCATCAGGTGTACAGTATGGTGTGGGATCACATTTGGAAATGTCATTGGGCCCTACTTCTTCGAGAATGAAGATGGAAGTGCTGTAACCGTAAATGGGGAGCGGTATCGGTTTATGATAGAAAATTTTTTACGTCCTGCTCTTGAAAACAGACCTGGTATGTGGTTTCAGCAGGACGGAGCCACTGCCCATACTGCCCGAGACACAATGGCACTTTTAAGTCAAATTTTTGGAGAGCGAATAATTTCTCGAAATTCGGAAATTATTTGGCCAGCGCGATCGCCAGATTTGACAGCACCCGACTATTTTCTTTGGGGTTTTTTGAAGGAGCGAGTGTATGTGAACAAGCCAGAGACAATCCTTGAACTCAAGGCAAACATTGTTGCAGAAATTCGAACGCTACAGCCACAAGTTTTGAAAAATGCTCTAAAAAGAGCCCATCAGTGCGAAGCTGAAAACGGTGGTCATTTAAGAGACATCATTTTTCATACTTAGTGTAAAAAAATTTCCATTTTGTATATTATATAATCTGAAAGAAAAAATAAAAAAATTAATAAACAAAAAAGTTATTAAACTTTTACACCCCTTGGTTTCTTTTGGTCCACCCTGTATATGTAAATTCGGACAAGAAGCCGAAAAACGTCGTGGATTGTTTTTTTTTACACAACAAAGTTATTTTTAGATTATATCAACGCAATGCGCACATAAGAAATCATGTTTTGCGTGTATTCATTACTTACTTATTCAATACTGTTGTAAAAAGCGGCTACTTTTGAATACTCAGTACTACTTGATACTTTTTCAATTGGGTACTCGATACTACTCAATATTTTATATATGTATTTATATGGGAAGATAAAAATTATTATTTATATTATTTTATTGATAATGCAATATGGAAAAACAATGATTAAATACAAGTATATTAGTTTAGATTAGTTTTTGTACATAAAATTTTTTTAACATACTCTTACACTTCTAGTGCATTAATGTCTTAAATTATCTTCTAAATATTTTTTAATAAACATTTTTTTCTCACAATTGATGTTATTACTTAGTCATTGTTGGAATGTAGAAATAAAATTTTACCGTCATTGAAAGAATTTAAAATATATTTCATGTTTGTGAGGACCTGAATTGATGGTTACATTGTATCACGTGCCTTTCTTCCACTATTCTAAAGGGTCACTTTTTCTGTCCAATAGTATTTGTTACTGACTGAAGTAGTTCAATAATGCATTTTGTAGTACTTTTTTTAGCGGCTGTTTTCGTATCAAAATAATGCCTAACAGAATTGGTATTTGTTACACTACCTCCATGAGGTTCAGAGTCATATTTATTTGTATCAAACTCACAGAGTTGTATAATTCTGATAAAATACATCAGACCTTCGCATGAATACTACAAAATGCAACCCTGAAAGTATGCAGTAGTTACTTTTGTGTATTGAGTACCGGGAAAAACTCCAGGTATTCAGTACTTAGTACTCAAATACTCAATACTTTTACAACGCTATTATTCAATAATGATTTGCTCTTTAGCTGAGTGGTAAGTACGTTAATTTATTAGTCAAGAGATTGCCGACAGCGTGACCGTTTGTGCTACTAAAGTATCAATTTGCTACTTTATTACATTTTTGATACTTTTAGTGACACTTTTTTAAAATCAGCTATATCTGCTACTTTTTGTTACGCTTTGACCCTTTTTGCCTCTTTTAAGAAATACCATTACTTGACTTAATTTTTTCGCAACAATATGCTTGTGTATTAGTATTATTTCTTATGACAGACATCGTTGTCAACTCGGTGCTTTTCGCACCGTTTTTAGTGCTTTTTGAAATTTTCGACGCGAAAATTTTTGAAGTTAGTGCTCGGTGCTTTTTTAAACCAATTTTTGGTGCTTTTTATTTCTTGGCGGTGGTACTAAACCCAAAATTCAAAAAGAATCTTCTTTATATAATATATATATATATATATATTTTTTTGGAAGAAGTCTAACATTTAAAAAACATAAGCACTGAAGTTAAATGGAACATTTCAAAATATTCTAATAAGATTGTACAAAACTGCTGTTATTAATATTGCGTTTGCTGTGAAAGAATGTTTCCACAGCATTGTTTAATAAAAATCAAATATTAAAAGTCTTGATTTAAAAAAAATTAACTACTACTCCCATCGAGTTCAAAATCTAATCAGCAAGTCAAAAAGACTTGCCAATTACTGCTAATTTGACTAATTTCAGGTGATTTGTTTCTTCGTTGACGAAAAAAATTAAATTTTTTATAATAACTTAAAAAGGTTTCGTCAAATTAATTTTAGAATTCACTGATTCTCATAGAATAAAAATGTGTATCGGATACTTCAAATTTGAAGTTTTAGGGATAAAATGCAAGGTCAACCGATTTCTATATATTTTATAAAACAAAAAATTTTAATTTAGTGCTTTTTTACTTAAATTACGCATTTTTTCCTGGTTTCAGTGCTTTTTGAAATTTAAAAGTTGACAACGCTGATGACAGACTATTATTTTATATCAGCCTTTACGAAAGCTGACATTTTTGTAACAAAGTTTGAGTTGATTAGAAGAAATAAGCAACTGTCTATAATTAAATTTGTTGGAAGTTGATTTGGAAGATTGGAGTCCAACAGAGGATCTTGTCAAGAAATATATAGCCACATTTCCAAAAAACTTAAACCTCAGAAAATTTTGCATATATTATTTATTTAAAGTACAACAATTTCTGATTATATTATACATACATATTGTTACCTTTATATAGAAAGACCCTAACTCAATTTTTTTAAATCGAGTTTTTTGTATATTTCGATAGATTAATTATGTTCGAAAATATGCAGAAATTTCCATTTGAAAAAAAAAAATTAGTTAGGGCCTCTCTATATTAAGGTAACGATATGTATATACTACGTGCTTATTGTTTCGATTAAGCAACGTCTATATTGGTTTCTTTCCTGCTTAAGAAAATCATTAGTAGATTTTAACCCGAACATTTTTAAATAAGCTAAAAAACTTCATATGGCACACTAAATAATAAACCGTAAAATAAATGTGAGTGATGCTTTTTCTTCTGACGGAGTTTTCTTTAATTTGGAAAGATTTTTGTCATCCTACGTCAAATAAATGTACTTCGGTATGTCTTTACATAAAGGTTGTTTTTTATTGAGGTATAGAACTTTAAGTTGGCATCACTTTTTTAACTGGCGGCCATTTTGTCAGCTGTCAAGTGATTAATATTTAGTTTGGTTTGCCATTTCATCATGAACAGGTTGACAAAAGAACAACGCTTGCAAATCGTGCAAATTTATTTCGAAAATAATGGTTCAGTTCGCGAAGTTTACCGCAAGCTCCGTCCATTTTATGGTCGACATGATCGTCCATCAGAGCAATTAATTCGGTTAACCATGGATCGTTTTCGACCTACGTTTACTCTATGTGATAATACGCATCCGCAGAGACGTCGAACAGTGCGCACCGAAGAAACAATTGCCGCTGTAGAGCAAAGTGTTGAAGAGGACCCGAATGAATCGATTCGCCACCGTGCACAGCAATTGGAGCCGACTAACCGACTATTTTGTTCCCGAATTGGATGGCATGAATGTGGATGAGTTGTGGTTCCAACAAGACGGCGCTACATGCCACACAGTGCACGTCACAATCGATTTATTGAAGGAAACATTCGATGAGCGCATAATTTCGCGGAATGGACCTGTCAATTGGCCACCAAGATCGTGTGATTTGACACCATTGGATTATTTTCTTTGGGGATATGTGAAGTCGCTCGTCTACGCCAACAAACCAGAAACGTTAGGGGACTTGGAAGCCAACATTCGTGGCGTTATTGCCAACATACGGCCCCATATGCTCGAAAAAGTGGTTGAAAATTGGACTTGTAGAATTGGCTTTATTCGAGCCAGCCGCGGAGGCCACATGCCCGAAATCATATTTATGCATTAATGGCATAAAATTATCCTTCCAATAAAGCCAAATTGATGGACATTAAAACGATTTTCTTGTGTTTTATTTCAATTCAAAGTTCTATACCTCTAAAAAAAACACCCTATATAAGATATTCATAATTTGTTAACTATTTTTTTTATCTATAAATTGTTAATGTGTTTGTTATGTTTTTCAATTATTACTTGTAAATAAAATATAATATGTGAAAAAATTAAAAAAACTAACTCAAAATTGAGTTTTTACTTTGAATCTTTGTTTCTAAAATAGTTGCCCCTTCTTTGAAAAAAATCCTCTTTTTTGTGCCACTTTTATGTCTTAAATCCCCTTTTTGTGCTACTTTTCGAAATTTCTCAACGGTCACACTGATTGCCGATTCGACACATCCTAAACACAATAAGTTTTAATAGTAGCCAAGCAAAAGCAAACAAAAAGGGGTTGAAAATGCTACATTCATCCACACACACACAATAACAATTATCACTCAAAATAAAATTTCAGTCAACAACTTTTTTCTTTGATTCATTAAATTTCTTTATTGACTGAAAAAAATATATTCAATAAACGTGCATACAATTTTATTTATCAATAATGCAAAAATCGTCATCACAGAAAATTCGAAAGATTTTTTTTATTGAATCAACGATTTTCGTATTCAAATATCAAAATCATTTTTTTTTTTCATAAATGAACCATTAAAGAAGTTTTAAAGCCCTTTTGTTTATTACTCTCTACAAAGCTTTTTCATATTAAAAGGTTTTGAACCCTTCATATTATACTATTTGGAAATAAATAAATAAATATTAGCCTTATGGTACATTAGAATTCTTTTCGTTGAAAGGAATACTTTTGAATTTTTCTCCCTTAAATAAAATAAGTTTATGTGTAAGTACATGTTGTAAGTATTTGTATTTACACACATATTAATTGCATGTCTTTGTACATGCACTGACCAACATAATAAATAATCGACTGTCACTCATAATGTCAATATTGCTGCCAACATTTTTGTTATCTCTGGCAAAAATGTTTTTCAAACATATATAAAGTCACCATGTGTGTGTCTCACTTTTTTTTCGTCTTCTTATTTAGCGTGCGGAGGACATGGGAAAAAATGTGAAAAATGCTAAAAAAAAATTCTTTGTAGTACCAGAAGTATGATCATGATGATGCTGATGCTGATGGTGGTTCAAAGTAAACAATTGCCACACACATACAAGACTATTGAATTTGAGGTTAAAATGCATTAAGAATGATCAAAAGATTCATACTTGCGAATGGTTATGGTCATGTGTAGTAAGTCTGTGTGTTGTTGTTGTGTGTATTTGCTTAAACTGTTGCTTTGCAATTCAATTGCTGGCTGGCTGGCTGTTGTTGGCCTGCCTCACTGCTTGGGAGAATAAAAAGTAAATAGAAAAAAGAAGTAAGGAAAAAAAAATACGTAAACGCATATAAACTTTTGTTCTTTTATTATGCTCATATAGTTACTTTTGGACTACTGTTAAGAAAATATATATAGTTTTTTTCCACTTCTTACGTAGCTTTGACATTTTACAGATCAATTCATGATAATCGTTGGACCACCACCGTGTAATGTATACGATCGTTTGAGCAATTTTTGTTTTGCACAAAAAATAGCAATAATAACAACAACATACTACACCTTAACAAACATCATATGTTTGTATGCTAGTTAATAGCATTAACAACAAAATACAATGATACTTTGTTATTATTGTTGTTAATCTTTCTTACACACCATAAATGCTGAGTTTAACTTTTTTTTTGCTAATGGGTGGTTCTTTTGGACGACGAAGAGGAGTCAAACAGGGGCGTAACAGCAAATGAAACTATCAAAAAAAAGTTGTAAATTATTAAAAATTTTATAAAAAAACTTGTCATGGATTTCGGTTACCCGAATCTTCGATTATAATGAATTTTGAATTTTAAGACTTGCTTGTGAGAAAAAAAGGAAAATAAGTATGCAACTAGTGAAGAAATAAATCGCTTTATAAAATCTAGTGAGGAACATATTTGTGTAAAGATTATAAGTTTGTAATTTTTTTCCTTGTGGGTAATGTTTGACCCTTTCGACAAATGTGGTGGCAAGAAGTACCCTTAAATGGGTTCTACACGGAAAAAATTATTTATTAAACGACTTCAAGAAAAGGAGGAGGTTATCAATTCGTCTGTATTTTTTTTTTTTTTTTTTTTTTTGATATTGTTACTTTATATCTCGGTACATTTTAGAGCGATTGTAAAACTTTTTAATTATTATTATTATTATTTTGTCTGAAAGGGTATAGCTTCCAATTGCTCAGATTACAAAAGAAGTGGGCAGGGACACGCCCACACATTCCTTTTATTTGTTTTTATGATATCCTACTTATTTGATTGCCTATCACACACCTTTATTTCTTGTAATTACACAATTTTGAAGTTGAAAAAATGGGCGGGAATACGCTCATTGTAATGTATCAGTATATTTCACGTGCTTCTACTTAATCGATTTTTACGAAATTTACCACACATCTTGAGCTCTAAAATAGACAATCTTTTATTTATAAAAATGGGCGGAGTCACGTCCATTAAAATTTAATATTTTATATTAACTGTTTTTACTTTACCGATTTTAACAAAAGTTAACACGCACCCTGAGCTCTGAAAAACACATTATCTTGCATTTAAAAACATGGGCGCTGACACGCCCATTAGAACTTAATTTTATATTTCACGTAGTTCTTCTTGACCAACAGATTTTAAAAGGATTTACCTCCAGTTTGGTTTCATAATTTTTTTTCGAAAATCTTCTACAGGGTGGGCCAAAAGAAACCAAGGGGTGTAAAAGTTTAATAACTTTTTTGTTTATTAACTTTTTTTTATTTTTTCTTTCAGATTATATAATATACGAAATGGAAAATTTTTTTACACTAAGTATGAAAAATGATGTCTCTTAAATGACCACCGTTTTCAGCTTCGCACTGATGGGCTCTTTTTAGAGCATTTTCCATAACATCTTTCAAAACTTGTGGCTGTAGCGTTCGAATTTCTGCAACAACGTTTGCCTTGAGTTCAAGGATTGTCTCTGGCTTGTTCACATACACTCGCTCCTTCAAAAAACCCCAAAGAAAATAGTCGGGTGCTGTCAAATCTGGCGATCCCGCTGGCCAAATAATTTCCGAATTTCGAGAAATTATTCGCTCTCCAAAAATTTGACTTAAAAGTGCCATTGTGTCTCGGGCAGTATGGGCAGTGGCTCCGTCCTGCTGAAACCATATACCAGGTCTGTTTTCAAGAGCAGGACGTAAAAAATTTTCTATCATAAACCGATACCGCTCTCCATTTACGGTTACAGCACTTCCATCTTCATTCTCGAAGAAGTACGGCCCAATGACATTTTCAGATGTGATCCCACACCATACTGTACACCTGATGGGGTGCAATTAGCGTTGATGAATGGCTCTTGGATTTTGAGAACCCCAGAACCTACTGGTCTGCTTATTAACAAAGCCATTCAAATGAAAACGAGCTTCATCACTCATAATCAAATTTTCAATAAAGTTGATTTCATTTCTGGACAACTCTTGAAATTTAACTGCAAAATTTAGACGTTGCCGATGATCTGCGGGTTTTAATTCTTGGAACAATTGCACCTTATATGGGTATAACTGTAAATGTTTTTTTTAAATGCGCCGTAGTGACGTACGAGACATTTCTAGCTGAGCAGAACGCCTTCTGCCAGATGTTTCTGGTGCTTCGTTAACACTTTGCTGTACTCGTTCAATATTTTCCGCAGTGCGACTTAAACGTGGTCTACCGGTTCGAGGCAAATCTCTTACGCTGCCATGTTGGTGATGACGATTAACTAAGCAACGAATCGTCGCTTCAGAGGGCGAAATTCTGACGTTAAAATGTCGACGATATGCTCTTTGCGTTAAAATAATTGATCTCTGGTTTAAATAATAAAATTCTATTGTTCTGGTTCTCTGTTCAGTTGTGAACCTCTCCATTATAAATTCTCCAAGTGTTGTCTATATAATCTGAAAGAAAAAATAAAAAAAAAATTAATAAACAAAAAAGTTATTAAACTTTTACACCCCTTGGTTTCTTTTGGCCCACCCTGTATCAGATCTTTGAATTGAAGTCGGTTTTTTTTGGCAAAATTATTCAAATTAACAAATTAAAATAATATTTTTACTGAAAACTTAACTAAAACTAAACCACAAAATTCGCAAAAGTTTAATAAAAAGAAAACACATTTTTTCTTTATGAAAATACACTAAGGCCTCGATTTGCGCTGTGGGAAAAATGCAAACCAAAGCGAATTATTTTTGTCATAAAAATGCTTTGGTGTTTTGTTAACTGGGTTAGAAATTTTGACAGTTAACAAAGAAAATTCTGTTTTGATTGAGCAATTAAATCCATCAGCTTCAAGTTCTTTTGCATTATATACATGAAAAGTGCTTTGTTTTTTTAATCATATCCTTTTTCAAAGAAATTCTTTGCTTCTTTTCATTTTGTATTCAAAAGGAAAAAAGGGGCTTAAATTTCAACCCTTAGAGAATTCAATTAAATTCAAATCAAATCCGGGGAGTCCAACACATACATTTTTTATGCGCACAATCCCTACTAGCATTTGGAAGATTGTTTTTATCAAAACTCACCTAACTAAGTCTTCCTCGAGTACTTTTGACGATTAAAAACTGATTAATCACTTGCGCGCTTGAAAAAGTCTCGAAAATGATTCGTGCTTATGCTTTAAAAGTAATTTATTGAAAATACAATAACAAATCACACAGAAATCGAAAATATATCATACAGGTGTTTGAAATATGACTGTTTTGAAGTTTGAATTCTATATATTATATTAAAATCTCTAAAAGTATATAAAAATAAATACAATTTTGTGAAAAGTGTTTTTAAATAAATAAAACGTAATGTTAGCCAAACAATAGATTACAAATATGACTGAAAAAAAGAGTCAAAAAAGACTCGCAAATTATCAGAAATATGACTTAAAACGACTCATAAATGATTCGCGAACGATTAGAAATTCAGCTAAAAAATTACTCGAAAAAGACTCGCAAATCATTAAAATATATGAGTCATAAATGAGTCGAAACTGGCCAGAAAAACGGGTAATAAAGACTCCTCAAGAAGAGTTGCGGGTAGGGTACCATTTTCTCCCGAGAAAACAATAATTTATGATCAGAAAATGAGCTCTAATATGCCTATTTTAATCGCGCAGAGGAATCGTAAATGACTCGAATATGATAATTTTTCTTATAAAATGCTTGCAGGGATAATGTAAGTATAATAATTAATAAAATACAATGACGCCATTAAATTAAATTCATGTTGTTTCAACTTGAAATAACTTTGATTCAACATGGCTCTTCATGTTATTTCAGTATCGAATTTACGTTGTTCTAAATTCAAATAACTTTAATTTAACATGATTCTTAATTTTGAGTTAACAGTACTGGAATGTTAAATAAACATGAAATCAAGTTATTTCAAAAGGAAGCATTTTCTGTAAAGATTACTATAAATCATGTTGAAATAACATATGAAGGAAAGTGATTGCGGAAAAATGTTAAATTAACCTTGTTTACGTCGATTTTAATGTGAAATTTTTTCGCGTGTACGCTTAAATATGGATTAAGCGAGTTAGAATGTTAGACAGTCACACGTACAGGCAAAAATTATAACCATTTATTATTACATGTAAGTTTTGTGGGCTAAGTCGAGATGATAGAAAAAAGTCGTGCTTGGCCTAGCTGCAACTTTATTCTACGTATGTGTATACGAGATTTAGCAAACTTTATAAAAAGCTTAAAAGTTTTAAAGCTCCCTAAGATACGACACCACTAAATTTTAACAAATAATGCAAAAGGGCTTTTATATGATTTTTGAATCATTTAACTGTTAAAGGCTGCGTCCCTGTTTCGCCAACCCAAGAAGTTCCTGCTATATTTCATTTAATAGTTACTTTTTTTTTAAACTGACTTCTTTGCCTACTGTAGCATATTTTCCGTACCATATTTCTGGTATTTATTCTATTAAATTATTTTTTATTTTTATTTTTCCTTTGCCCCGTACATCTTTGAAATGTTGTAAATCTAAGCACTATTATATGTGCGCGCTAAATCTATTGTGGCAAGTAAGTAAGTAAGTGAGTGAGCAAGTAAGTGTAAGTAATCGTTAAGTGATAGTTTTTGGCAAACCGTGTAAATTACAAGTTATACTTTATCATTGTCATTGCTTTATGGTCAAAAAGGGTCAATCTTTATATACAATTTTTCTACTTTTTAAATGTTGACTAAACACAGTTTTGTGGAAAAGAAAAAAAAACGAACAACAAAACAATTTTTTTTTTCAACAACCAAATAACATTATGGCCACTGTGGAATAATATTTATTTTTCATCATACAGCTTGTGTAGCTGATGTTCTTTATTTTTTATCTTTTATTTTGCTTTAATAGTTAAATGTTGTTGTAAATGCTATATCTTAAAGTGCTACTTAGTTGTTGTAGTTGCTGGTTATTTAGGTTAGTTTCAAATATGTATTTCACGCATCTTTACAATCTTAAGTATGGGGTTTGTTGTTGTTATTTCTCTTGTTTTTTTTTTTGGTTTTTTTGCTGATATTTACCCAACTAATGTTGCATGTAGATGCTTTAAACAAATATTAGCAGTAGCCAACATTTGGCTACTGGTATTTCATTTCTGTAAAATCATCATTACCTTGTTCTACTATAATATTATTACCAGCAGCAGCAGCAACAGCAGCAACAGCAACATCATCACTGGTAAATAGTTGTATTTGTGGTAGTTTTAACACAAAAACATTTTATTTGTTTAACTATTGCGTGTCAGATGTCACAGGCATTTAAAAAGCCATTTTACTCGAACATACAAATTTTAATCGTCTCTTTGTTTTATTATTGTGTTACCAATACCCTTTTTTCTCAATGTTGTTGCCATTGGTTAGTAAAGTTAAACCGGGTCAGTTGTATTTACACATATTAACCAGTAATTAAGGAAGAAATCTCTCCTTCTCTCTTGAGGTTTATTTGAATATTTTTATAATAATGCGCCGGGGTTAATAAGGTGAGAAATATAATAGTCAGTATTTTAGTGAAATGACATGGAAAAGATTTTTTTTCACATATATAGTTTTCAAAGGCAATTAAAATAACCTATTCAAGTGCAAAAATAATAAATATGTAAATATATATTTTGCAAGCCGAAAAGTATGGCCTGCAAAGTTTTAATGCTTAAATCTTTTATTTCCTAAACCATTAACTGGAAGAAAATTTCTTTCGCACGTAATAAATATTTTAGTAAAAGTGTTACAAAGGTTTTGAAATTTACCATAAGAAAAAGTTTATATTCTCAATAGCTTGTGTTAACATTAATTAGCTATTAAATTATTTAAAACTTCAAACGAGCTAAAATGTTAATTTCGTGCTTTTTTATAACATTTGCATTTTAGGTAACGCATGTGTGGAATAAATTTATTTAATATATAATTATATATATATTTAAGAAGCTCCAATTTTTTTATTTTCACTGCGAAAAATACCTTTAAATGGGAACTATAATGGATTAAAATGTTCTACAGAAATATTCAAATAGAGAAATAAAGCAAAACTTCAAATGCGTTTCTCCCAGTCTAAATGATGAAATTTTTCTACCTAGAAGTATTAATTTCTTAGCGAGAGGGGAAAGATGAATAGACATGAGTACATATATTTATATATGTGATGTTAGAGTTCAGTTCTGATATTCGTTATTTGAACTTTAAGGACAACTAAGTACAGGTTCGTATAAACGCAGATGTAACTTTAAAAGAAATGCAAAAATGCTGCAAGAAATTTTCCATCATATAGACTGCGATCTTCTATATAAGTCTCTAAATGCAAAAAGTTCGAAACTAAACTTTAACCACCATATTCATAAAATTTAAAACGAATTTGAAATTTTATTTTATTTAAAATTTTTTATATGAAACTTTCTTAAATTAGATTTCAAGTGCATTTTATTTTTTTATGAATATGTGGGAGAGAACAGAAACCAGTCAAAAGTTAAAATGCCATTTCATGTTTTAGTTTGAGATAATGGAAAGTTTTATGTCAAATTCTATGAGAACAGATTTTTATAAAATATTTTAAGCCTCAAACTCTTCTTCATGAGAGTCTGTTTGTCCCTCGACTAAGCAGTGGTGAAATAAGGGGTCTAATCGAAATTAATTTCGATAGTACGAAATTTTCTGATGATTGAGTTTTTGTTTCAGTGTTTAAAAAAGGAGAACAAATTCATTTCACAACACTGATTAAATTGTTCTAACATGTTCTTGACAAAAAGAAACTAATCAAAAATATTGCATTTGTAAGGAATATAATCAGGTATGTGATGGAAAATGATCGTTTTCAAAACGATTTCAAAATAATCGTTTTAAAAAGGTGTGATGAATTCCGATAGATTTTGAATATCATTTTTTAGCTTATCTTAAACTACTAACTTCTAAAAAGCACACTAGAAGATAAAACATAAATCTTATATTGGAGATGTGGAAAGAAATTTATCAAAAATGCCTGGAAAGACTATTAAGAACAAGTTTTAAAATTATTGACAAAACGACCATAAGAAACATATCACACCTTTTATCGTTTTCAAATTGTTTTTGTGTCTAAATCGTTTTTCATCACATACCTGAATATTTTTCTTAATTTATTTCTCGATTCTGACAAATATGTGTAAGTCTTAACATTATAAGGAAATAAGTTTAAAATAATTTAGATGTAGAAAATTCTAAAATTACTTATTTATGCATTTTATTATAATTTTTATTGCCACCGATTTTGAGCAATATAAAAAATGTTTTATTTAACTGAATCTAAATTATCTTTAACTTTTTAGTGTTTTTTTTTGAGGTCGGTTCAATTTTAAAAAAGTTTTATTTTTAAACTCCTTAGTGCATTTTCAGAGCTCAAGGTGTGTGCCAAGTTTAGTAAAAATCGGTCAAGTGGTTGTGGCACCGCTTACTTTTTAAAGCACAAAACCATTTCATTATAAGAGCCGAAACTATTTGCCAAGTTTTAGTGCCAGCGGATGAGTAGAAGTACATATAACTTAATACTAACTTTTCATAGGCGTGGCCGCGCCTACTTATTTTAATGCAAAATTTATCCGTTTTCACATCCCAGGATGTGTTAGGCTGTATGAAAATCAATTAAGTAGAAGTACGTGAAATATAATATTATATTTTAATGGGCGTGTCCCCACCCACTTTTTAAAATCATACATTGTGTGCTTTTTAGAGCTCAGGGGGTGTTTCGACTTTTATAAAAATCACTCAAGTGGAAGCACGTGGAATATAATTTTTTAAAAATTTTTTTAAAATTTAAAGAGCCCAACTTTTTAAATTTGAGATTATATCTTTACGAAAGCCTAATGTGTGTAATAAGTTTCGGATAATTATAAGATATAACCAAGGAAAAAAACATTAGTGGGCGTACCCCACCAACTCTTTTGACAATGGGACCAAAAAAGGATTTTTAAAATCGGTTTAAAAACTAGCGAGTTATGAAGTAACAAACATAAAAAATACAGACGAATTGATAACCTCCTCTTTTTATGAACGCTAAAATGCTGAACAAATAATAATTAAACATTTTTGTTGATGACTTAAAACTCTAAAACTTCGGCGCACTAAATTTTTTTAAACCTTGCCTGATTAATCAAAAACACATTTGAAACTTGCATTCTTAGCGGAAAATCGTTAAATCGATTGTATAGGTAGATATTTAGAGATTTACATAATAAGGGCGCTGATGCCTTAAGTTTGCCAAACAATGATCAATTGGCTAAGAAAAAACGTTTTAGACTCTCAAAATAATCCTTTAGTTTTATTCTTGGAGAGTTAGTATTTCACGATGTTTTAGCCAAAATCTCACTAAGTTTTAAAATAAAGTCTGCGAGAATTTCTTGCATACATATGTATATGTGGTTTGTTTTTGATCTAAGTTTATTCAAAACTTTATACATATGTTGATAAATAAGTAACATATTGAATTTATATTTTTTATTCTGCTCTGTTTGCACCGTTGCATTTGTTTGATTGCACGCTATCGGATGGGTTCATTAGAAATTTCGATACGTGCTGTATGATATCGAATAAGAGAGCATGTTAGATTAAGAACTCGCTCATAATCGAATGTAGGAGTTAGCCCCAAGGAAGGTATGTGAAACGTTATGCTACAGAAGATAAAGCATATTGGCAAGCACCTATTATAGCATTAAGAACTGCCAACACTAGACCCACTGGCAATCTAGTCCTAAATAAGGTACTCTTGCACCTGGCAAGGGATACAACAGATCTACTTCATTCATTTATGGCCCCAATAAACTCTTGCAACAGCGACAAATGCTTTAAATATCCGACAAAAAAAATATGGCTATATAAAAATAGAAATTAAACATTAACAGAAATAAAATTAAACACATATTTGCCCCAATACGTATTTAAGCTTGGAGTTTTTTAAAGACAATATTCGTTTATGTAACGCACATTTTTTTCAATGGAAGTAATTTTGAACAACAAAATTGTATTTTCCTTGCAAATAATATTATATGAAAGAAGAGATTACTTCTCTTTTATTGCTGCATTTTGGGCATAAATGTACATTTAATAACCGAAATTTTCAATATTTAATAGTAGGTCCTCAAATATTTTCTAGCGTAACAATTTAATGCATTTAACCATTTGCACTTAATTAATTATAGCTCATAAAAGTGCGCATCTTTTTTAAAGTTAATCCTTAACATTTGCTGACAACGCGCGCGAATGGCATAAAAACTATTACAAGTTTTTGAAAAGAAAATAATTGTTTACTGAGCAAAAAATACATACGAGTATGTACATATATTCAAATGGCTTCCTATATTTACAATTTTAATTGTTTACCTGTTTTTAATTAATTTTATTCATACATTTTTGCAATAAACCAAATCTTAGCGCAACAAAATGAAAAACCAAACTCTGTAAAGCGAAAATAAATTGTAAAGATTCATTAGCATAAAATCACCCATACATTTGAGCTTAATATCAATGTATGGCCATATATTCATACATACATACATATTATAAAAATCCCTCTAGTCAGCCTAGAACCATATGTCTCTACGTCATAATACTCTTTCTCCAGCGACAATTGCACTAGTTAAAATGACGACAACTTTCCTTTTATGCGCGAGTAGAGATACGTTAGAGACAACAGTTCAAGTGTATTTCTGGTGATATTGTCAATGAACGCGTCAATAGTTTGTTTTTCTTTTTTTTATTATGCTGTGCAATGATATTAAGGAAATATATGTAGACGAGGATCACTAAAATCTACTAGTGGAACTTTGGTTCAAATATGTCCATATGGTCTTAAAGGAACTACCTTCCCAATAATGCTAAAGTCTACTGGTAGATTTTCAATGACAACCCTATATCATATGTCAATATGCGATTACATTGGCTGGGGTACACTTAGTCAGTATCACTATTGACGATGTCATTAGAAAATCACTATAATTTTACTATTGACAACGAGCGAGGAAATATCCATATTGTAGACTAGAGCCCCTAAAATTTACTAGTGAATCTTTGGTGCCAATGTCTCCATGTGGTCCCAAAAGAACTACTTAGTCAGTAGTGCTACGGTCTAGTGGTGGATTTTCAATGATAAGCTAATGTTAAATGTCAATAGATGATACCATTGGCTGGGGTACACCTGGTCAGTAGTACTACTGACAACGTCACTAGTAAATCACCACAATTTCACTATTCGCACTTTCTGCAGGGATGCTAAACGCACTGGTTTTTTCTCTATATGTGTATGTACATCTCATATGGTTGTGTGTGTGTGTGTGTGTGTGTATGTTGGTTAGGTGCCATGAAATTATACAAATGCAAAATAATTTGTAGTGTTTAAACGACGCCATTTTCAATACAATAAGCAATATTTTAAATATTCCATATTTATTTGCTTTTGTTGGTTGGTATTCCTATTGCTATTGCTGTTGCTATAACTATTGCTATTGCTGCTGCTGCTGCTGCTATTGTAGCTTATGTTGTCAACAAATAAAATCTTGTTGCGGTTTGTTGTGGCAGCTTGCATATTTTCCTACTAAACATTTTCTATTAAGTTGATACTTTAAGGCGTGTGTGTCACAAAATATAAAATGTATTTGTCAGACTAGAGAGGGAGTGAAGAGTACGAGTACAATATGAAAATAAAATTTGCCATAGCATCTTCTTCAGCCAGCAAGCCACCTGTTATTTATTTGGCTGCTTTGAAAAAAAAAATATAAAAAAAATTCAAATGAATTTGCGACAAATAATTTCAAATCATTAACAGCTTTAGCAGATAAACTCTATTCAAGCTGATGCTGATGACGGTGATGGCTGTTAAGAAGAAAATGAGGCTGGCTGTGGCAAGATTGTAATTTTTTTTTTTTTTTGGTTGTTGTTTAATAAAAACGAAAATAAGTTTGAAATTTTGTTACAAAAATAAAATTTATTTATTAAGAGTTGCCAACCGCTTGCTTTAATGGTTATCGTAAATCTTATTGGGCGCGCGCGCGTGTGTGTGTGTGTGTGTGTGTGTGGTAAATGTAAAACTGTCTACAGACTCAAAGTTTTCAAAAGCCTTTATTTTATGTGGCCACAATTGGCTACTATTGTCAGTTATTTTCTTAGCCATTATTGGAATTGAACATTGTAAAATCAACATTTTCTTTTAACACAACAATCACAATTTTGTTGTAAACAAAACGCAGAGAGTGAGATAACAACTAAACTTTAATTTTATTATTTTTTATAATATATTACATTTATATTATATTATATTTTTTTAACTACAAACTACTCCACACAGTGATCATTTGTTGGGTCAGAAACAAAACAAAAATCTACCGGGTTTTGACCCGAACCTGTGTTTACACAGCCCTACAGCTCTTATAGTTCCAGAGATCATGCGTTAGGAGCAAACACACACTACAATTTTATATAGATCTATTCAAAATGTATTAAAAACCTTTTTGAAATATGTGGTTTTAATTCTATATAACTATTTTTTTAAGATGGTACATCTTTAAAAATAATATCTTTTCAAAAAGTACCTTTTTCATAGAGTAGTTTTTTTAAATAATTGTTTTTAAGGGCTGCTAGAAATAACATAAGGGTTAACTTTCACACGAGCGGGGTCGAGTAAAGGTAAATGGAGATCGTTACCGCACCATGATCAATGATGTTTTATTTCGAGCTATTTGTAACTTTTTAAAAAGTACTTTTTTTAAAGTACCTTTTTGAGAAAGTATCTGGCTAAAAACCACTTTTTTGAAAAAGGTTCCATTTTGAAAAAGTACCTCGCTAAAAAGTACTTTTTTTTAAGTACATTTGTGAGAAAGTACATTTTTAAGAAAAACAAAAAAATACATTTTACAAAAGTACCTATTTAAAAAAAGTACATTTAAAAAACATCTTTCAAAAAAGTACCTTTAAAATCAGTACCTTTTAAAATATTAAATGAAATAAGTATGTCTATCTACTTGATGAAGTGCGTGGCTGCACAGAAAAATGCCGGTAATCCCCCCAGCTAAAAAGTCCAGTTTGATTCTTCTTCTCTTTTTTGGAAAATCACATTAACCAATAAATATGTATATTTCGTTCAATAAGAATTGAAAATACTGAAATTACTCCTGATTAAGAAATTATTCCTCATTATAATTCATTCTAGTTCAATAAAATTTAAAATGTCTTACTAAAAAGTGTGTTTGAAAAAAGTACCGTTATAAAAAAGTATCATTTAAAAAATTTAAACAAAAGTTTAAAAAGTTACTTTTCTAGAAGAGTACATTTTAAAAATAAGTCCATTTTTTAAAAATTGGCTTAAAAAAGTACTTTTTGAAATATATTAATTTTATATATAGGTGCCTTTTAAGATAAGCACTTTAAAAAAAGTATCTATTTAAAAATTAAAACTTTTTGAAGTGTGTTTGAAAAAGCTACCTTTTCAAAAAGAGTACTTTTAAAAATTAAGTACCCTTTTAAAAAAATACCTTTTTACAAACAGTACCTGTTTACGTCTTTTAAAGTACATTTTTGAAAAAAGTACATTATTAAAAAGAGTACCTTTACAAAAAAGGTACATTTTTAAAAAAAGTTCCTTTATAAAAAAGGCACCTTTTAAAAAAAAGTACCTTTTTAAAATAAGTACCGCTTCTAAAAAAGTACCTTTATAAAAAAAGTACCTTTTTAAAAAAGTTCATTTTTAAAATAAGTACCGTTTTTAAAAAAAGTACATTTTTAAAACAAGTACTTTTAAGAAAAATAGCTTTTTAAAAAAGTACCTTTTTAAAGAAGTACTTTTTTAGAAGTACGCACCTCCCTTATAAAAATTCCTTTTTTTAAGTTTTTAAGATGCTAGGTTATTTGACACAAAATATACATTTTAAAAATAATTTCAAGGAGCTGGCTTTAAAAAAATACCTTTAAAATTCATTTATATCAAAAATAAGTATTTTTTAAAGTAAATACATTTTCAGAAAATACCTATTTAAAAATACTCGCAATAATTCTTTAAAGTGCATTTTGAAAAAGTATCGTTTCAAAACAGAATCCTTTTCAAAAGAAGTATGTATTGAAAAATTTAAAAAAATTTAATTTATTTTATTTTATTTTTGCTTGAAATATCTTTAAACAAATTTAAGTGCTTAGTTAAATTTAATTTATTATTTTTCGAACTTTATTTGTTTCTATATTTATAATTAAATCAGGCTAAAGTTCGTAATGCTTTGTAAGCTAGTTTCTTTAAAATTTTTTGTTTTAACATTATGTGCTTGAATAATTTGAAATACTGGGGGTCTACCTTGTAATACGAAATCATTTTTTTTCTTGTTGCAATTAATATGGAGTATTTTTCTAAAGGGACGTATGATGAAATCGATTATTCCTGCAGCAGAATGTATATACAAATGTACATATACATCTGCTACTCCAGTTTTGAGAATGGTGTCAGTTTACATAAATATCACATTACTGAAAATAATCTTTAATAAGAACGGATATGGGGTCGATTGCAACATCAATAAGTTTCTCCCTGCTTTTTTTTTTGGTTATCGCGACCCTTTTATCGTTTTTTTTTCATTAATTCATAATTTTTGAAATTTCTGGCACATTAAAAATTTTTATTATGTTACATTTTCACCCATATACATATGTATATATGTATGCAAATAAATTTGATTAATATTTATTATACAAGAAAAACTAGAATTTTTATAATTACTGGATATTACAATTCAATTTTATTACAAGGTACTGGTAGTTTTAAAGCAAACAGATAAAGTGATTATTGGTTTACTAAACAAACCAGTTTGGTCCGTTCGATCGTCCCTCAGTCCGTTCATCACGTAACTCAAGGTGATGATACTTTACTTTTGCGTTGGGTTTTTTCTTCTTCAAAAATTATACCCTCATTTGCCACACAACTTTTAATCAACATTTTCTAACTCAAACAAATGTTTCTATGCTTATTTTTTGCTTGGCTACCAGCTTAACTCAAATTTCAATATGAGCAACAGTATAAGTGCAAATAAATTCATTTTGACTGGCCAATAAACTTGCAGTTTCATTTCGAAACGGCCTCTTATATTTGAAATGATATGAAATAAAAAAATAATAATAATATCTAGTAAAGTCAGCTTAGCTGAACTGTTTGGATGTATGTATACAAGCGTTTAAATCACTTAGAAAAGCAGATGAAAAAAAAAACTAAAAGCAGCCTGCCTGCCTAGTTTGACTTGATATGGGTGCTCTGATGTTGGCTAATATTTCATATGATTTGTTTTATTTAAACAATTTTTTTTTTCTTCTAATATAAAGAGTGTGTATTATTAGTTAGCTGACGGTTTAAAATGGTTTTTGTGTTGTTTTTTTCTCTGGGTAGGGGCGTTGATTTTTAGTTGCTTAGACTTGTTTTCATTTTGCAGTTATTCAATGTTTGAGCTGGTGCTGAGAAGAAAAATGGTAAATCCTCCAGTTTTTTTCTATATATATATTGTATATTAAATAGAGGTTGGTTTAGTTGTATTTGTAAGCATTAAAAAGTGACATTTGTGCCATAAGAAAATTTAAATTGGCTATCAAACTTTTCTTTAGTATTATAAGGTTAAAGAATAATGAAAAGAAAGCGTCGTAATTGTAAATTTTTCTTAAGTCCAAATATATGCTTATCACTTATGGCTTTCTAAATTAAACACAATCAGGAGTTCTTAAAGGCATATGACCACATTGGCCACTGAGAGCCTTCAACCAACTATCTTTCAAAAATGTAAGTCATTCTTAAATAAATATGTGGCAATAAGGAAAAAGTGCTTAATTCCTATTTTACTGTTTTGCTGGAGAGCACTTTTAAACTTGCAAGTCGATTTTCAGAAATTAGTTTATTTTACGGTTAAATTGGGAAATTCTCTGGTAAGCTTAATTTTTTTAAGCAAACATCGTTCTACACACTATAAGTAATAGATTTAAGTTGAAATATACAAAAGTATAACCTAAATTAAGCTATTAACTATTCCAAATGAGATAGGAAGTCTAAAAAGGATTAGTCCCAAGTCATAGTGATATAGCTTCCTGAATATGCAGATTACTCAAAATTAGGTTATCTCGACTTAGGCACTTTTTCCTTTTTGCCACAGAAATATATATATATATATATATATATATATATGTATATTTGACTTACACAAAGTTTTCAAGATATCACATTTTTCAATATTACAATACCCAAATAAAATGCATAATAGTTATTGCCTATTGTTCTCACTGTGTGTAACAACGTATGCTAGAATTCTCAATCGGTTCATATTAAAATTAAAAAAGTATTTCAAGTCAGTAGAGGTCTACAAAGCTGAAAACTAATAAACTAAACCAATGAAATCAGTTTTACTTTGAAGAAAACATATTTTTCAATCTCTCAGTACTTTAATAAAAATCATATGGCAGAGTTCTCATTCGGTTCATATTAAAATTACAAATACAGGACTAATAAAGTATCTCAATGAAAACAGTCTTGCTTTTCAACAACACAAAGCTCTCAGCTAAAATATATTTATAAAAAGTAAACACAAAAGTTATTGTATTTTCTTTTATGAAAAAAGAGCAGCACTACAGTCAATGTTGCTTGATTTCGTATTCAATGAATAGTTCGTTCGGTTCATGTTAAAATCATTGGAAATTATCCTCATTTGCATTCTTTACGAATTATAATATTTTTATCTGATTGACTTCTCTAGTAGAACAGTAAATTGAGCTATTTTAACTCGATTTAATTTCCACCCATTGAAACCTCTCCGATCTCCACATAAAAATTTTCATAAAATTCTACTTTTATATAATTATTTTTCAATATTCCTTTTAATTTGAAACTTACAGTCAAAAACGCCTTTTATTAGTGTTAACTGTGGTTTTAATTTTACATTTTTTTTAATGTACTACTTTTCTATGGTTTCTACAAAAAAAAAAAAAATAATAATAACAAAAAATTAAATAAAAACCAGATTTCTAATAATCTGCAGAGCTTGCTTTTCACTTCAACCAATCAGTTTTGTGCAACGTGCTTTGGTTTGTTTTATTTATTTATAAATTGCACAAGATTAATGAAAAAATTTGCCTTCATTACTAGCTAAAAAAAAGATGATTTGATTTGTTTGTAATAAAAAAAAACAAAAAAAAATTTTTTTTTTACCTATAAGAAAATTAAAATCGAACACATAAAACATAAAACCATTGCCACCATTAAGCAGTGACTAAAAGATCATTTGTACTCTCAGCCAAATAGAGTTTGATGTTGTTGGATGGTGAGACTATTTTTATGATTTCTTTTAATCTGCAGCACAATGGGGAACTATAAGTACGGATTTAATAAAAACCAGACTGCGTACATTTTGAGTCACTTTCTATTCCAGACACTTTTCATTATTTTTTCGTTCACATAAACGAATACATTTTTTTTTCGCTTTTTACACAATCGAATAAAATTTTTTGTTTCTATTTATTCGAATAAAAAATTTTATTCGTATTTCATTCGAATAATCATGTTAATTTTTTATTTCTAACTCATTCGAATAAGTTCATTTCCTCTGAAATCTTTATTAGTTTTTCGTTCATATAATCGGAAAAAGGTTTTTATTCACTATTTATCCAATTAGTCAAATCGAAAATTTTTATTTCTTCAAATTCTTTTTACTTACTCTTCATTCGAATAAATGAATGAGCTTTTTTTCGTTTAACATTCGAATAAGCACCTTTCCTTTGCAAAATGAAATGAAATTTTTATTAGTTTTTCATTCGTCAAATAAATTTTTTTTTGCGATATTAATTCGATTAATCGAATAAAATTTTTAATTTGTTCTCACTTTTTTTATTTGATATTCATTCGAATAAATGAAAAAATTTTTTCTTTGTTACTTATCAGAATAATAAGCTCCTCCCATTTGCAAAATGAAATGAGATTTTTATTCGTTTTTTTCTTCGTATCATCGAATAAAATGTTTTATTTGCTGTTTATTCAAGCAATCAAATAAAATTTTTTATTAGTTCAAACCAGTTTTTTTTTTGTATTTTTGTTCACTCGAATAAATGAATAATTTTTTTATTCGTTACTTATTTGAATAAACGAATAAAATTGTTTATTCGTTACTCATTCCAATAAGCGCCTTTTTATGCGTAATGCTATGAAATTTTTATTAGTTTCTCGTTCATATAAGCGGATGAAAGTTTCTATTCGCTATTTATGCAATTAATCGAAAATGTTAAATTTTAATTTATATACCATTCAGTCAAATAAATGACTAACATTTTTTATTCGGTTCTCATCAGAATGAATAAGCTTCTTAAATTTGTAAAATGAAATGAAATTTTTATTCGTTTTCCCTTCGCATAATCGAATAGAATTTTTTATTCGTTAATTATTTAAAAATTAAAATTAATTTTTCCATTGTTCACACTTTTTAATTTCTATTCAGTCACATAAATGAATATTTTTTTTATTAGCTACTCATTAGAATAAGCGAATTTGTATTCGTTTTTCGTTTGTACAATCGAAAAAAGTTTTTATTCAATTGTTCTAACTTTTTTATTTGCTACTCGTTCGAATAAATCAATAAAATTTTTTCTTTGCTACTCATTCGATTCAGTGTCTTACCTTTGCAAAATGATATAAAAATTTTATCCGGTTTTCGTTTGTATAATCGAGAAAAATTTCTTTATTCGCTACTTATTAAAATAATCGAATAAAATGTTTAATTTATTAAATTTTTTTTTTTAAATCTGCCATTCATTCTAATAAATTAATATTATTTTTTTTTATTTTTTATGAAATGAAATTAATTTTTTATTCGGATGACCGAGTAATTTTTTTTTTTCAATATTTTTCCAACTAAACTTTTTTATTTGCAATTCATTCATTAATTTTTTATTTGCTTTTAGTTTGCTTATTTGTTCGAATAATCGAATAAAATTTTTATTCCTAAAGCAATCGAGTAAACATTATATGAGTTATTTTTCAAATGCTGTATATTTATTCACTATTAAAATAACTTCAGACGAATAATCGGATAATTTTTATTTACATTATTTTGTAGCCGTTCATAATCAAATCAAATTATAGATCAAAGTTTCTAATATTTCATTTTTTTAATATTTCATTATTTTTTTGGATTTTTTTAAAAACTCGAATAAATTTTTCTACTCGAATAAATTTTTATACTCGAATAAATTTTTGTACTCGAATAAGACTTCATATGCGGCAATCGAAATAAAATACTTTATTTTTTATCATTCGGTTAATTGGATAAAATCTTTATTCGTTGCTGATTCGTATAATCTATTTATTTAAACTATCGAATAGTTTTCTTGTGTTTATCAAGCTCGAGGGCGTTTTTATAAAATTGTAAGTGATTTTGTAAGAACAACCTCGAGTTTAACAAACATGAGAAAATAAATTAAAAAAGTCAATAAAAATCGAATAAAATTGTTTATATGTTCAAACCAGCTTTTGGTCGGACGTTGATTGGAGTAATCGAATGAAATTTTATATATGTAAAGCAAACATTATTTGATAACGAATAAATATTTTTACAAGTTCTTTTCGAACTACCGTACCTTTTTTTGTATTTTATTCCCTGTTGAAATAAATTTTTTTATTCATTAATTATTCGAATAATTGAATAAAATTTTTTGACTTTTTTAAGTATCTGTTATTGATTCGAATAATCAAATAATCTGGTTTTTTATTTTTCAACTATAGAACTATTTTTTGTATTTTGTTTGGGTATTCGAATAAATTTTTTTTATTCGAATACAACTATGTATACGGTAATAGAAAAGAAAATCTTTAGTTTGCTGTTCATTCGAGTAATTAAACAAATATGTCTATTTTGTTATTCATTCGAATAAAGAGATAAAGTGCGTATATGTTATATTGGATAGGCTGCTGATTCGAATAATCGAATAAAATTTTTGATGTTCGGTTTTTTCACTATTTTTCATATATTATTTTTGTAGTCGATTGCATTTTTTTGCTTGTTATTTATTTTAAGAATAAAGTAATTCTTTGTATTCGATACTCATTCGTAAAGATAAAATAAGTATTTTAATTGTCATTCGTTCAAAATCATTATAAAAAAATGATTAATTTTGCCTTCTTTTAACCGCTAACTACCCATAGTGTTTATATATTTCGCATACTCAAAGAAGATTCGACCATTAGCAGATTAGTGTGAAATTCAATATTAGTGCATAACACGTATGCAACAAAACTCATATTTGCAAACATACACAACGCAATTGTTTTTGTACACATATAATATAAAATTTTTTTTCTTACATTTTCATTAAACGTATGTAAGTTTTATTTGGAGTTTTTCATCATGCATGTGTGTATATTTTATGACTTTGCAATACTGCTGCAATTAGCACAAATTTGCCAATATGGTTGGATTGTTTAAAGTTAGTTAGTTGTATGTAAGTGCTGTTGCTTCGCCAGCAATGGCAAAAATAAAATAAAAAAATAAAAAAAAACACAATTTTTTTCTTCAATAATAAACTTAACATCACCTGCTACCAATTGTTGTGGTTTCTTTATATCATTTTCAACAAGAAAGCAACAACAAAAAAAAAAAAAACAGATTCAACAAAAAACAAAAAAACTTTAACAATTTTCAATTTCTTAACCATAAAATCTTTGATTTCAGTTTATTAACATTACAAAAATCTCAAGATGAGTAAAAAAAGCTTAAATTTAACGCCTCTAATTTGGGTATTCGTTGCGCCCGTAAAACTAAAACGTAAAAAATATGTAGATACTCGTATGTGCACATGTATGTATATCTAGAAGAAATAAATATTTTAATTAAAATATGATAAACACACATGTGTATGTATGTGTGTGTGTGTGTTTAAATCAGTATAAAATTTATTTTAATTTTTAGGTAACACCACCTTGTGCTTAATTAAAAAGCCATAATTTGAAAATAATAATCAAAAGTTTTCATGTGTTGTCGGCAGATTTAGATCGTTAAAAAGTAATAGAAAATTTTATAAGGATCATATTCTTGTGTTTCTATGGCCAACAAAAGATTTTCCAATTTTTTTTGATTTGAAAGATCAATAGACAGCATTAACATTTAAAAATTCTTTTGGGCATATGATCATTGTGTCTGTTATTAACGAAACGCATTCTGGAGGTCCAGTTTTGAAGCACAGGACATAATGGAGCGGTTGCGGTCGCCGTATTACACGTAACGTCATCCAGTTGAAACCACATCTCGCCCAGATCAATGTTATCCGTATTTTTTTCGCTCGATACTTGGAAATTTTATTTATTAATAAATGCGTTAAGTTAAAAATTTGCCTTATCGCTGAACACACAAATTCGTCTATAAGTTGTGCGATTTTTTTTTACTGATTTTCAAAGTAAACCTAAATAATTTGGTAGCTTTGTTCAGGCGTTAATCTATTCATAATGTGTTGCCAGAGTAAGACTGCCTTAAAAATTTTAACACAGTATGATAGTTCGTTTGACAGTTACCCTTTTCGTAAGTTTTATCGGACTTAAAAAACACCCTCAACTTTTTCTCAAATATTGAACAACAAAGAAAAAAGCTAAAAGTTTTATTACACAGAAAGAAAAAAACCGTACTAAATTTAAGTTTTTTCTACTTACTTTTAGTACGAATCATACTTAAAAATTTAAGTACGAATAGCACTAACATTTACTTAAAACAAACCGAAAACAGGATTACTTTAGAAAACCAATCCTGCAGCTTCTTAAATTGAGTATGAAGAGCTGAAAAAATTTAAACCAAGTACAAAGTTCTTAAATTGAGTAAAAAACTTATTTAAAGTACGATTTTGTGTACTTACTTTATACACATATGAAAAGAAGAATAACAAACCTTTTAACCAAAAAATTTCAAGTTCGTTAGTGTGAATTTTATTGAAATTCAATAAAATGAAAAAATTAATATATTAAAATAAAAATAATAATTGAACTTTTTAACGGAAAATGTTTTATTTAAAAGTGACTAGACGCGGCTGATTTTTCTCGTGTGCAAAAGTGTTTTTAATAATATAAAAGTGAACAAAATAAAACTATATATAATAAATAAATAATTAAAATAAAAAGTGAAAGCAAAGGAAAACTACTAAAGGTTCTGAGGGGCTTAGATTGCGGAGCTGATTCTCAATATTTAAGGCGTAAGTAAAAATATGAGTTTTTTTTTATCGATTATGCGTGTTGTATTTAACAAGTGCCTTTGCACACATGACAATTTTAGTTGAGCAACTTTTTAGTTCATCGGCGAGAGAAGAAAATATGATACTTCCCATCTTCTCTTTCATCTTCCATAATCCCAAAATTTGCTCAACTGAAATTGTCGTCTGTGAAGCCAATATATAATTGCCAACATTATGAAAATGTCCGTAAAAGATGTACACATACAAGTATATTTTAATCTGTAGTTTTTTTATATTTTATAAATAAACATACATACATATTAAGTAAAAAAATAGTAGTAGGTACGAAAACTTTTTGCATACACATGCCTCATAATTTCTCATTGATAATTATTTTTTATTTTTTTTGCTCAACTCGCTGTAAGACCGAACTCAGAAATATGTTATCGCTCTAGGTGACCAAGAACCCCTAGCTTCTTAATGACATAGTTTCCCTTAGAGCACTGATGGGGTTGCACTTCTGGAGCGATAACGATTATAAATGTAATCAACTTAGAAACGTGGGCTTTAGTTGAGAGCAAAATATATAATTACTTATTGATGACAAAGAGGCAGTATCTTGCAGGTAAAGTGCCTATTATTATTTAGTAAAAAATCATTCAATTAACTGCTAAGAGAACCTATGTATATAAATTTAAAATCTATAATTTTTTCCTTCCGCAGAACTTTAATTTTTATCTCGTTTAGCATTCTTGCATAATAATTTTCTGCCGAAACATGTAACAGAGCGACGTAAAGAAAGCAATGCTCGTTTTTGGTCTTCGCATGGAGTTTGGTGAAAAGTTTTTCAAGTGGAATAAACTAATTAAAACAAATAAAATATTAATATGGTCAGTAAAAAGTTAATTAAAAAATATACAAGTTTTATTTAAGCTTTAGGTCCTTTTTGTAAATAGTTGATAACAATATTTATTATTTTATCGATAGCTTCTACACAACGTTGCAGCGAAATATCGATAAAATAATAAATATTGTTATCAACTATTTACAAAAAGGACCTAAAGCTTAAATAAAACTTGTACATATATATTAAACTAAAAGGTCGAATAAATTATTATAACGTTAATTAAAAAATAAATTAAATCTTTATATTCAATAAATCAAGCTAGGATTTCTTAAAACAGGTGCATTTAGAGATTAATTCAATCTAATTTTTTCTTAAATAAATCTCGTTTTTGGATTATTTCAAGTACGGATTCAGCACTAAATAAACCCCATTTTTAGATTAATTCAATCTGTGATTTTTCTTAATCAATCTCGTTTTAGGATTATTTCAAGTACGGATTCGCTATTAAATACACTAGAAAATTCTTGAATCAAGCACATTTTGAATTTGATTCAATCTCAGGTTTTCTGAAATCAATCCTGTTTTGGGTTTATTTCAAGTACGGATTCAGGATTAGATATGGATAAAATTAAGTATTTAGCACTTGAATTATCCGTACTTGAATCAAGCCTTCTGTACTTGATTTAAGTAAATCCGTACTTACCGTACTTATGACACCGCTTTGGATTGATTTAAGTACGGATGGATTGATTTTTATTTTGAGTGTACGAAAGGATTGCTACCAAAGTCTTTTGTTTTCAAAACCAATATTTTTTAGTCTATTTTTAGCATATTTTAGCTAGTGTCGGAAAATTCAAAATAAAAAAAAAAATTAAAAAAAAAATCCTCTAGGGCCATTATTACAACTTAAAGATAGTTAAAAGTAGGATTTTGTCGGACCTATAAAAATTTTATCATTTGCTAAATTTTACTTTAACCTAAAGTGAGCGATAAATTATAGGCAAATTTATCCTATCTGGTAAGTTAAATCCAATTTGCAATAATGGAAAGCTTTTTATACGTCCGATAAAATCCTACTTTTAACTATCTTTAAGATGTAATAATGGCCCTTAAAATGTTAAAGTAAGGTCGCAATTTATCTCTTGATTCCTTCATTTTCAGAGTTTGAGTCTTGACTCTATAATTATTTAAATATTTTTTTTAAAGAAAATATTTATTAGTTCATTAAGCAAGTTCGTTTCCTAAGCCCTTCGTTTTTTGCAACTAATCTGAATAATGAAAACTTCATTAAGGTTAGGCTAAGGAGGCATTTATAATCCCAGACTCACGTAGACCCTTCTAGTTTATTGTGGTGCCAAGGAGACTCCAATCAGCTCTCCATATAAAGGTAAGTAGCTTTCTTGTTGCTGTTCAACCCTGGAAATGGCAGAAATTTTTCTGAACTCAAGAGGTCCATGGCGGCCATTTTCTTGCGTGCTAAGTGAGATCAATGACACAGAAAATGGTCTACGTTTTTTCGTGGTGAATATATTGACAACTGCGAAAAAATTTTTGATCAATGCGAACACTAAAACCAAGATTTGCGTCTTATTTCTTGAAACCAAAAAGCAGTATTTTTCTTGTTCAAGTGAGTCTAGTTATGGACTGGTGATCATGCAGTAATTTCTTGTGACCCACCTGCTATTTGTTTTTACCTCAGTTTTGCGCCTAAATCTGACTTTGCACGAGATTAAGAGTACATCTGCATAATCTATACTCAATGGAACTTGTGAGGTTGTCCAAATTTTGCAAGCTTAGTATTCCTTAATAGAAATGATTTCTGCCTGGTAATTACTGCAGTGATACAGAGAAGTTGCTTTGCAAAATGAATACCTAATGGCCCTGTTTGAATTGTTTACCTACTAGGTGTAGTGTTTCACAGTCATCCATATAAAATACAACACCATTTATGATGCTGCGAATATAATGATCAATCATCCTTTCCAGCGTTTTCAGAAGGCTGATAGATTTCTCGTTCGGAAGTTCAAAAATTAGTTAAGACTTTTTATATTAGAAACAGAGCATGATAAAAGTATCGCTTTAAGTACTCTTTGAGTATTTACCGTCAAACAATTATGAATGCGCGCAGCTAAAAATAATAAAAAAAAACACGCTCATATGCATACACACGCACACGGCAACAACTAAAATTTATAGACTGTATGAGTTACAATCATACGCATAAGTATAAAAATACCCTGACTATTAATCGGCTACACATGCGTATATACAGGGCTATTTTATTTACACTCATATAAATAATGTTTTCAAGCAACATTTTCCATTCCATTTAATATACACAAATGTATGTATAAGGTGGCGAATGATGAATAAATATCCCGCGTATGGTGCGTATATATTTTTGTTGGACTAAATATCCATACTCAAGAGTATAAACATACTCAGACTATAAGTATGATAGAAAGTCAACGCGATTGATATGCAGCATGAGCTTTTTTATTTTTAGTTGTGGCGTTGTTAGTTTTTCGCAGCAACGACATAGAGAAATAGAGAGAGAAAGTAGTTGCTTGAGAGAAAATATGTGAGTGTATAATTATGATTATATGCAGTTACTTAAATTAAGACTCAAGTATATTTTTTTTAGTGCTCCTAGTCATTCTCACATTACAAAGTTCTGTTAAATGAATTTGGAATGAAATATCTCATAAAAATGATTTGCGTAAGATTTTCAATAAAAGTTTTTACTTGTCCCATATAGAAAATGCAAGCAAGGACTTTGCTAATTTCTTTTGCCGATTCAAAAGACTCAAAATGCATACTTTAAATTAAAATAAACAAAACTTACTTGTGGGAATGCATTTAATAAGTTTCTTTTTTTTTTGTTTGAAAAATTCGGGCACTTACCTGAAAGAAAAGAAGAAAAAATTAAATTATTAATTTTTAGAATAGGAATTCAGTTCAGTTTTTGGAACAAAAACATTAAAATTTTAAAACTAAAAATTAAAGTTATTCAGAGCCTATTTCACCAATACTATTTAAATATCAACTCATATTTAAAAATTGTTTTTTATGGTGTGACATTTTTAAATGACACATTTTTAAATTTAAATTTAAGCTGGTTTTCATATATATTTTTTCAAAGAAAAAAAACTCTTATATATGAATTAATATTTAAATAGAATTGTTAAGAATGCTCTAAGCATAGGCTAATATAATGAAATTTCAAAATTTGTCAATGGCGTTGAAATAGAAACTTTCCTAATTTTTTTTTAATGAAAAGTCGTAATTTCTTTCAGCTGTATTTTATTAATTATTTTTTTTCAAATAGTTTATTTTTATTGTGTTTGTTATTTTAATTTTTTTTTTATATTAATGCCAAACGTAACCTCTGCTTTCTTAAAAATTTTCCGCAATTTTCCATTTTCAAACAAATACTTTTTGGAGCCTTGTACTAATCAACAAATAAAGAAAACGAAAAGCCATGCATTTGTAATACCAACACTTGCCAAGACCAATAAAATACTTAAAAAAAACTAGTTATGCTATTTATGCTCTTCCCCAAAAAAAAGAAAAGAATTTCAGCAAAAACTTTTTATAACAAGAAAATAAGAAAAAAAAAATCTAAACTTTATGGTGAACACATTCTCACGCATTTCAAATTTCAATTGGTAATAAATGTAATGCAAAGCAACACATTAAATCAAGCCATAGAAATATTTATAAGAAAAGATTAAGGAAGAAACAAACAGACTTTCAAATGCACAAAAAAATTTAAAGTGAAAATCCCATAAAGTTCTCAAATATGAATTGCAAAAAAAAAGAACTCAAGGCACAGGCTAGTCTTCTTAAAAATTAAAATCAGCTTGCTTTTGGATGGAAAGAAAAACAAAAAAAAAACAAAAAAAAAAAAAAAACACACACACACAAAACAAAACACCGAAATGTAGAAATTTTGCTAATAAAAAAGATAAAACATCTTTAGAAACTTACAACTTGTAGATGATAGTATCTTTAACCAAATTGTATGTAAAAAAGAAACCAATACTATACATATAGTAGTTTAACCTTAATGCTGGGGTCTGCTGCTCAGATATTTAAATGATTCTGTAGCGCAAAGTAAGAGCAAAAGAAATTCAAATGGAAATTTGCCAGTTAGTGTCTGTCTGTTTATCGGTCTTCTGTTGGTGGTGGAGAGAAAAACTTGTTAATATTTGTAATAAAATACTATCAAATGACTTGTAATCATAAGAATATTATTAAAAATCAATAATTTACATTTGTCAAAATGTGTTGATTGCTCTCGAGAGAATCCTTTTTATAAAGCAAAGCAGCGAGTAGTAAAAATTAAAAAAAAAATCTTAAACAAAAAATTGTTCTATATTTAACAAAGAATTTGATTGAAATACATTTTAAGCTTTTTAGTGTTCCGCAGAAAAATTATAAATATTCTTGGGGGCAAACTATAGCATTCGATATCGAACATATCTTCACAAAATTTTAATTTGGTTTGTATAGCAATTTAAAACGGTATCGTATGCCACAATTTGCCCCCTGGGGTCTAATCGTCGCTTTCGTTAACGAGCTGATTCGATATCGATATCGAACCATATTATTCCATTGTTCGATAGCGAATGCAACAATCTCAAACTTAAAAAAGTGATTGAATCAGCTCATTATCGCGAAAGCGACAATTACACCCCTGGTTGATTTGTTGAAAAATTTCGTTTCTTAAGTCTTTTGTTTTTTATATTTAAGTATATTTAATTATAAAATTTTTTTATATAAATTTTTCCAAATATGATGAGGTCTGTATATTGAGAGTGTTGAGTAGACTTGCTTCAAGAAAAATTGATGCGTGTAAAACACGATCTTATTTTTTTAAGCTTTAGTCCCAATTTACACTATGCAAGTCTTATTGATAAGCTGATTAGTTTGAGGGAGAGACGAGGGAAACAGAAACGTTTCTTTTCCCCAAATCAGCTTAGAAATAATACTTGCATAGTGTAAATGGGGAGTTAGAAAAACGTTGAATTAATTTTGAAAGTTTGTTTCTTAAATCTTTTGTTTTTGTTTTAGGAAAGGAGAAATTTTATACATACTGTGAAAAAGTTTGTTTCTTAAGCCATCTGTTTTTTTTAAATCAATCACCCTATTCCAGTTGTTGACATCGACGTCACTTTAACACAATACAAACAAAAATTAGGGCGTGTACCCGTTGTAGAAAAGAACTAACTCCTGTTGATATGTTTATGCCATTTTTTAGACTCTAGATAAAGGAAATAAATTGTCATTAGCACAAAATTTTCCTCGAGAGCGAGTAAACAAGCCCCAATTTTTTGGTATTGTGTTGAAGTGACGTCGATGTCGACAACTGGAATAAGGGTGAATATTTTTTTTTCAAATTTTATTTAATTTGATTTTTTTTTCAATTTTAGGCGATTAACATTGTACTGATTAGTTTATTTAAAAGTTTGTATCTTAAGTCTTATGTTTTTGTAGAATTTTTTCAAATAGCTTGTGGCTTATAATATTTTATGCCTCCACTATATAATGAAAAATTAATTAACATTTTTTAATATTTCATCGTTCTTTTAAATGATTTTATGGTAAAAAGCCCACTTATTAGTGTTAACATTGATATTATTCTCACAATAAGACTACTAATTATAAACGCCCTCAAAAATAATCAAACACTTTAAACAAGCATTTAAATGACAAACTAAATGTTTAGTTTAACACAAGTTCATAGAAAAAATAAGGTGGACATGAAACAAATGAAAGACAAAATGAAAAATATTTTTTAATTTAATATGCTGAAGGGCGTAACCGAAAAGTAAATGATTTACTAAAAGACTAAAAGAAAAAGATTAACAAAGTCATATTTATTTAATAGATTAACTTAAATTTTTTTTATCGTTTTTAGAGAGAGGGTTACAAATGTTAGTTCAAATATATTTACTTTAATTTTGCTATAATTAGCTTTAGTTTTTCTTTTAGTTTAAATTTAACCTGTTAAAACTTCGTTTTAAAAAGATGATATTTAAAAAAAAAAATTCACACCTGGTAAATCGATTCGTCAAGCTCATATATTATGTAAAAAGACAACAAGAAGCATTAATTTATATAAATAAGTTTTAAGTTGAATTAGTAACAAGATCATATGATTTAAATTTAATCTAGATTTAATTACATTTTTAATCTAGAAAGAGAAAATAACACGCCTTGTGTTAAAGAAAAACTAGAAGATCATTTGAATTTTTTCTTCTTACGAATTAATAATTTAAGCAATATTAGCTGCGTCTCTTTTATTTCAAGGCAATTATAATTTTTTATTTTTTTTTTAATTCTAAGCATTCTTAAATTCTTAATCGAGCCATAACCGCCAAAAAAGCTTAAGTGACATATTTTTTGATTTTTGTTTTTTGATGAAAATCGAATATCTGCAATCGTGAATAATCGATTTTAGTCCAAAAATGAAGCTCGCAAATTGTGTCGCTTAAGCTTTTTTCACGGTTATGGAACGATATGCTTGATATTATTTTTAATCTTAAACAAAGTTCTAAATTTCTATCCTAAGTCTTATATTCATTGTAAGTCCCTATTTACACTATGCAAGTCTTATTGCTAATCTGATTAGTTTATTAGGGGAGAGAGAGAGACGAGGGGAAAAGAAACGTTGTTGTTCCCCTCGTCTCTCCCTCCCTGAAACTAATCAGCTTAGCAATAAGTATTGCACAGTGTGTTTTGGGACTAAACATTCTTAAACGCCCAACTATAATATGAATAAGTTAGCTTAAGCAACTGTGCGGTTACATATAAAACGCATGTGGCAAACTATAATGTACTTAACAAACTTTTCGTCAAGTTTCGTCAAATGTCATTTGCTTAAGTACAGTGCCAAACTGAACGCACATTCCGTAAGGAAACAACTGTTTGTGCATCTTTTAAACTCAAACAAGCAGCAGCAGAAAATATTCATTGATTTTAAATATTTTTTTTATTGTTTCTTATTTTAAACTCGGAAAATAAAGCAAAACTTTTATTTTCATTGTTCGTTTTACAATACACATATACACACGTACACATGTATTTACTTATGTATATTCACTGTTGTACTTTTTAGTAGGCAAAACAAATAAAACCAGTAATAAGGTAATGGATATATTTATATGTGAATTTTTAATAGATTAGGACATTCTTTCAAGTTAGTTCGATTGAATTGCATTCATTAAGGAGTTATGAGAAGAAACAAAATTACTACAAAATTATTGAGAATACCTAGATGTGCAGCTGTGGCTAAAGAAAACTTAAGTGCATGTAAGTATATTATGGTCACCTAAAAGTCACATCTGAATTGTTTAAGCATTTGACAGACTTATCGTTCAATTCTGACATTAGCTTAAGCCAGCTTATTCATATTATAGTTGGGCCTTAAGTCTTCTTCCTTGAATTTTAAATTTAAAAAATGCTTAAAATTTGTAACTTAAGTCATTCAATTCTCGTTTTTTTTCTAAATAAAATTAATAAAATATTCCATTTATTTCATAAAAATTTTCTCTCTTAAGTTTTTTGATTTTATAGCATTTTGTAAATTTCTGACATGATTTTAAAATTTTAAAATTTTTTTATAGCCAAAGCTGAGTCTTAGTCCTAATTTACACTCAGCAAGTCTTATTGCTAAGCTGATTAGTTTTTTAGGAAAGAGAGACGAGGGGAAAATAAAAATTTATGTTCCCCTCGTCTCTCTCTCTCCGACAAACTAATCAGCTTAGCAATAAGACTTGCTTAGTGTAAATTAGGACTTAAGCCTAGTTTGAAGCTTATATTTTTAGTCCTTGGTATTTGGGCCTTCTACACTTGTTTCTTAAATTTTTTTTTAAATAAAAAAAATCGAAATACTTAGACTTTGTATTTTAAGGCTTTCATTTCTCAAGTTAATTTATAAAACAAAGTTTCTGTCTTAAGTCTTATGATGTTGAAGTATTTCTTTGAATTTCTGACACGATCCAAATATTACAAAATTTTTCTAGCAAGATAGTCTTAAGCCGAGTTTGAAGTTTAAAATTTAGATTCCTCGTATGAAGGCCTTCTATGTTTGTTTCTTAAATCCTTTTTGAATCTAAAAAAAATTCTAAATACTTTGCATCCTTATTTATAAAAATTATTAAGTATTGATATATAAAGGCTTTTTAAGAAAAATTTTGTATGAAAATTTGTCTTAAAAATTCTTTAAAAAGTCTTGATAAGTTTTATAAATAAAGCTGTTAAAGTTTGTGTTTTAAGTCTTTCGAATCTCAAGTTTAGAGAAAATTAATACATATTCCGTTTAATTTATAAAAAAAGGTTTCTGTCTTAAGTCTTTTAAAAATGAGCCAAATGTCTTGAATTTTTGCTAAATTCAAATTTTTCTGCAATAATTTTAATAAAAATGTAAGAAAAAAATTTTCTTTAAAGTTTGTTGCTTGAGTCTTTAATTTTCAGCTCTCCTAGGTCAGTGGAGTATTCCATAGTTATCACATTGATAAATAAACAAATACTCCAAGCCAACTTGGCTTTGTGTTGCACTTTTTCAGCTTGTGTGGCAATATATGATAAGGTAGCGATACTCATTTTAATCTGACTTCCGTTTTGTTAGTCTTTAAGAAATGTTCAAAGTAAAGAAAGCCAGTTTATTTATCAACACTTTTTTGTGATATTTTTCCTCCTTTCGTAAGAGAAATTACACAGTACTGGCCAGGAAAAACTGGCACGAGAGTGCTGCAGAAATATATAGACTATTAACATTAATGTCTAAATGATAATTGCTGCTAATGGATATTGAATAGTCTGCAAGTGTTAAAGGCAATTATTAAATAAGCTTACGAGTAAAAATAAATTATATAAATCTAACACTTCTAACTATTTTTTCTCTGAATACTTTCCCATTAAAAAATATTTAGTTAGATACGTTTATTAATAATAAATTTTTTAAATAAACGTTTTTGTTAATGTGCTTAATATTTCGCTTTGTAAACTACTTCTTCACTCAAGAAACCATAACAAAACAAATTTTGGTTTTTTAATCAACACTAGCAAACCAAAGCCAAATTCTTTCTTCGTCATCATTTAGCAGCGTGACCAAATATCTAATAATAATTAAAACTAAGATTCCATCTAATTATAATTATGGAAACGTATAATAAAAGCCAAATAAAACAAAAAACAAAAAAAAAAATAAACTCTCAACATGTTCGTGCATGCAATATTTAATTTGCATGCGATAAAACAACATCAAACCATAAAATCATTGAAAATAAGAAAACAAATAATGCAGAACAACACCAAAAGTTAAGTTATTGAAAATTTATAATAAATGTGAACAGAAACTAAAAGTTGAAGCTGAAAAATAACAAGAAGAAGAAAAAAAAATCATTTTAACCTTATTAAATTGACCTAAACCTGATCATCATTATTGTAACCAGCAAGAAAACGTGCTCATCATTTGCTAGAAAAAATAAAATCGCTACATTTATTGAAAACCAAAAAAATAATAATAACCAAAAATATGTGGAGTTTATGTGAAAAAGTTACAAAGCTCTAAAAAAAAAGAAATCATCCTCATCAACTGGTATTCAATAACTTCATATTGTTTAACACGTTATTTTGTCTGTCGTTGTTGGATTTTTGTATTTTCTAAATTTGCTTAACGAGTGAGAGAGATCAGATCAATCATTATGTGGCATTAACAAGAAAATTTTCTATGCTTAATAATGATAAGCGAACTTTGTTGTACGTTTCTTTGCACTTGTTTTGTTGGAGTTTTGTTTTTGTTATTTTTTTTGGTTTCAAAAGATAACTTGAAAATTGTAGGTGAACTAACAGACCCAAAAGGAAACTTGAAAAGAAATTTTTCTTGGCAAAAAAAAACAGAAATAAATCAATAAATTGAGATTTGATGTTTTCAGATATTTAAAGTAAAATTTTCTAGCGAGAATTTAAAAATTAATTTAACCCCTTATGCACCAATTTTGAGGTACTTTTTTGCACCCTTTACATGCAGAGAAGAGTTAGAGGGTTAAAATGTTCTACAAAAATGTTTATAGCAGAATTTTATATAAAATTGCTGAACACCTTGCATGCATAAACCAAATATGTGAACAGAAGTACGAAATTAACCCCTAAACGTAATTAAAGTTTTGACTTATTTTTGCTATAGAGTTTAATTTTGAGCTTTGCTACACAGAAAAAACTAAAATTTCGTTTTCAGTAACCAAATTCATTGAATCAGTAAATATTTTGTGTGACTGCGGACCTACAAAGAAATTTGCAAATTCTGATAACAATTTTGTAAAAATTTAACTGAAAAAAAAAAATTTATTTTTAGTTATTATGGCATTAGAGAAAAAAGTTAACTGAATCTCAAAATATTTTCAGTCAAATTTATTAATAGGAACAGAAAATCATTTTTGCAGATTTCTTTTTGTATTATTCGGCAAATTTTTTTTTTATAATTTACAAAACATTCACTAAAATTTTTTGTATTATCAGAAAATAAATTAACTGAATCAATAACAATTCTTAATTTTTTTTTAAATTAGTAAAAGTTTAATTTGAAAAAAAAAAATAACTGAATCAAATGAAAGTTTGAATTTTTTTTTTACTTGCAAAAATTGGCTTGTTTTTATGGTTAAGCATTTCGTTCCCGCTTTGGGAACTCGTCAGTAGACTTCAACCCAAGAAATTTTTTAATTTAGCTAAAAAACTCCGTATGTTTATAGTAAGACTCTTAATACTATATTGATAATCACAATATACAAACATAATAAGTTTTAAAACCGCAAACAAAAATCTTTTAAAAAAAATAAAATGTTTTTTATATCTATAAAATAATTTGTAGAAAAAGTTCAAAAAAAAAAATCAGACAAATTTTTTTACAGTATATAAAAATAAATTTAACTGAAATTGCTGAACATATTGTAAGCCTTAAGCGAAAATGTGAAAAAGTATGAAATTAACCCTCAAACGTATTTAAAAGTTTTTAATTATTTTTGTTCATAAAATTTGATTTTGTGCTTTGCTGTTTTCAGAGACTTACAGTAAATTGTTAAAGTGAGCATTTTCTTGAACATTTTTAACCGTTTATGTACCAATTTTGAGGTATTTATGTCACCCCTTTATATGAAAGGGACAGAAAAGACAACTTCAGAGATTATGGTTAAAATGTTCCACAAAACTGTTTATCGCTGCTGAACATATTGTAAGCCTTAAATGAAAATGTCAAAAAGTACTAAATTTGCCCTTAAACGTGTTTTAAAGTTTTACTTATTTTGGATACCAAAACTTAATTTTGAGCCTTGCTGTCTTCAGATACTTACACCGAAAAAATTTTGCTTCATAAGTCCAATGAAACAATTTCATTAAAATTTTTTCACAAATCTAATGATAATTTCACAAATCCAATAAAAATTTCATGAATATTGTGAAAGAATTTCATTGGAATTGCTTCCTTGGTATTCTGGTTTCGTAAAAATATTTTATTGGATTTATGACAACAATATTTTCTAACTATTAAGAACCCCCTTTATATTTAAGTTATTTCATTGTTTTCATGAGATTATTTTATTGTTTCGATGAAGTTATAGCACTGCATTAATTGCACTGTTAAATAAATTTGATGAAGTTTTCAATAAAATAATTTTAACGAAACTGGTTACATTAATCCAAAGAATTTTAATGAATTTTTCATTAGATTAATGTCGAAATTCATAGAATTTCGCCGAAAATTCTTTAAGTGTAGAATAAAATTTTATGGTGAGCATTTTCCTAAAACATTTTAATCCCTTATGTATCAATTTTGAGGTACCTATTTGACCCCTTTATATGAAAGGAACAAAAAGGACCCATACAGAGATGAATTAAGGGGTTAAAATATTCTGCAGAAATGTTTATCGTAGGATTGTATATAAAATTGCTGAACAGACTGTAAGCTTAAAACGAAAATGTGAAAAAGTATGCAATTAACCCTTAAACGTATCTAAGGTTTTGACTTAATTTGGTTAATAAAATTTAATTCTGAGCTTTGCTGTATTCAGTTATTATTGCGAATATTAAAAAAAAATGTTAACGCCTTATGTACCAATTTTGAGATACTTATATGAAACGGACAGAAAAGACCCATTGCGGGGCAAGTCAGATGGTTAAAATGTTCTACAAAAATGTTTATCGCAAGATTTTACATAAAAGTACTAAACATTTTATAAGCTGAAAACGAAAATGTGAAACAGTACGAAATTAACCTTTAAACGTTTTTTAAAGTTCATACTTATTTTTGCGAATAAAGCTTAATTTTGAAATTTTCTGCTTTCAGAAATTTATAGTTAAAAATGTTATTTTGAGAATTATCTGAAAGAAATTTAAAACCCTTCTATATTAATTTCGCTGCACTTATTTAAAGCTTTATTTTGAAATTTTCTGTTTTCAGAAATTTATAGTTAAAAATGTTATTTTGAGAATTTTCTAACAGAAATTTAAAACCCTTCTATATTAATTTCGCTGCACTTATTTGACCCCTTTATATCAAAAGGACAAAAAATACCCATACAGAGAAGAGTTAGAGGGTTAAAATATTCTACAAAAATATTTGTAGTTGGATTTTACTTAAAACCGTTGAACATATCTTAAGCCTAAAATGGAAGCGTTACTTATTCACTTGAGCGTTATTCTAAGTTAACCCTCAAACAGATTTTAAGTTTTGTTTTATTTTTATTTTTTATATAAAATTTAGAGTTTTGCAGATAGAATTCTCTGCATAATATTTTTGCTTAATATTTTATCCTCGTCTTAATTCCATATTTTTGCCAGCTTCTTAGAAAATATTAGCAAAGGCCCATGCGGAGAATTGTTAGAGGGTTAAAATGCTGCAAAATAAAGGGTGTCCCAACAATAACGCAAGATTTTGTTGATTAACTCGCAATTCAGCTGTAAGAAAGAAGGAGAAATAAATACAAATATCTTTTTTTCTAAAGGGTGTCCCAACAAGAACGCAAGATTTAAATTTGGCGCCATTCGAAGTGTCATTGTTCGACATTTGAACAATTGTTATTGTTTGCTAGTAGAAGGTACGAGGTTAGTAAAAATGGAGCGCTACACGAATGAACAACGCATTCTCATTGTTAAATTGTTTTACCAAAATGGTGAAAGTTTTGCGGCTACAGTTCGCAAATTTGCGATCAATTTGGGGTCACAATAATGCTCCAAAAGAGTCAACTGTAAAGAGATTAATGGATAAATTTGCCGAAACTGGGCCTGTTAGTGATGCAAAGACAACAACGCGCCTTCGACCAGGTCGATCGACCGAAAATGTCGCAGCTCTACGTGATGATGTCGCTCAAACGCAGGTCAAGCGCAAACAGTCAATGGTGTCCGGTATCGTGAAATGATAACCAGTTTTTTCGTGCCTAAAATTGAAGAAATGAATGTGGAGGGCATGTGGTTTCAACAAGACGGCGCCACATGTCATACAGCCAGAGAAACAATTCAATTGCTACATCAGTCATTTCCTGGTCGTGTTATTTCGCGTTTTGAAGATTAGAATTGGCCGCCTAGATCGTACGATTTAACACCATTAGACTTTTTTCTTTGGGGTTTTTTGAAGTCGATGGTATACGCGAATAAGCCGACGACGACTCAAGCCTTAAAAGAGGAAATTGGACGCTTCATTAATGAAATACCGCAGCATTTATGCAAAACGGTCATTGAAAATTGCATTAAAAGATCGTATGTGTGCCAGCAAAGCCGCGGCGGCCGTCTGCCCGATATGTTGTTCCACACATAACCTCATTCTGTCTACTTTACGATATAATAAAATTTCACGATTTTATTTTAAATATCTGTATTTTACTTAAAATTTAAATATTGCGTTCTTGTTGGGACACCCTTTATATTGCTGGCAGTATTTTATATAAAACTGTTAAGCTTAGTTTTTATTCACCCTTATTCCAATTGTCGACATCGACGTCACTTTAACACAATACCAAACAATTGGGGCTTATTTGTTCTCTCTAGAGAAAAATTTTGTGCTGCTGACAATCTATTTCCGTTCCCTAAGATCTAGAAAATACTATAAACCTGCTAACAGGAGTCAGTTATTTTCGAGAACTGGTACACAAGCCCCAATTTTTTGGTATTGTCTTAAAATGAGGTCGATGTCGACAGCTGGAATAAGAGTGATTATTGAAATGATCAAATCGTCGGTTGGTTATTGGTTTGCTGCAGACATAATGTATTTGGATTACATTGTGCGGCAAACCAATAACCAGCCGACGAAATGACACCACACCTGTTTTTTTTTTTTAATATTTCATAAATTTTTTTATTTCCAATTGGGTCTCGTCTCTTTTTTTTTATATTTAACAAAACATTTTCTATGAGAGATATTTAGCGACATTATAGATTTATTTTTCCTTTTCCTTTGATATTCTATAAAAGATCAAAAGTTTTTCAAGTTAAATTTTCTTTGCATGAATTTTATTTTTCACTCGTTTAACTTCAGTTTATTGTTGGTAGTTTCTCTCTTATTAAACGCTGAGGAGACAATAACGTTAAGACTTCATAGCAAAAAAAAAAGAAAAATAAGAAAAAAACGGGCATTAAAATCAATAAGTAACAGATCATCACCATGTTAAATATTAAATTACAAAAGCCAAAAAGTATAAAAGAGTGGGGGAGGGAGTGGGGTAAAAAAAAACAACCTGCTGAACAACCAAGTCAATACATTTTTTAATGGTCTTAAATTTATAATTTACCAATGTAAGTAATGTGATCATAAGTTAATGTTTAAGGTTTGCTGTTTGTGGCAGTCTAGTTGTTGGTGGTGGTAGTGTCGTCCGTCGTCGGGTGGTTGTTGTTAATGTAGTTTCGGTAAACTCTCTTATGATGAGCGATAATAAAGCAAGGCAGACACTGAGGTCGTGTTTGACGGCCTAAGTTATATATAACAGTAAAACATTTAAAAAACAAAATTTGTTTAAGAAAGTATTTTGGCGGTAAAAATGACAGAAATACGCTCATCTTTTTTTTAATTTCTGGCTAGTTTGCTCTGCATTGGGGAAAATTATCTTGTTATTTTACTACCTGCCGCAAAAAAGGGCCACTGCTGCAAAATTTGATTTTAGGTTAAGATTCACAGGTCATTTCATATTTTTTCCAGATCTTTTTTTTTATTCTTTCTCCTACATTAGTTTCGTTATGCTATGGTTAATATATACGTATACATGTATATGTGATCGTGTGATTTCTTAAATTAAGAAAAAAATAAAAAAATAAAGATCATAGTCAAGACATCTCACCTTAAACTATGACTTTGTTGTTTGATATTTTGTATCACACAATTGCACACAAAGGCCATGTACATGTGCCAAAGAATATGAAATCATCGAAATCAAGGATCAAACTTTGCTAAAAAAAAATTATATGCAGCATGCATTTGTTGTGGTCAATTTGTTTGCTCTAATGTGGTTGAATGCTACATGTTGCTTGTTTTTTCCACGTCTATCATGTTATTATTATTGTTGTTGTTTAGTATAGTTTATTAAGCAGTTTTGTTTGATTATGTTGCATTGATACATGTTCCGTCATGTGCTATGCATGATTACAATCAATTTTTAGATATTTTTATATCGATTTGTTTATTATGGAGTCTTTTTCTTTCTGTCATATTACAGAAATTATGAATATGATATAAAGAATTAAAAATTAGATATTATGATGACATTTAATATAATATGACAGCGAAATTAGTTTACTTTTTTCTTTAGCTATTTTAAAATTGTTTACATTTAAAATTCTTCAAATTAAGTTTCTAAGTTTTCGGCTTAAAAGAAAAAAACTTAATTTTTTGTTAAATAAAATTTTCATTTTGCAACATATTTTGCAAGATAAATTTCTTAGCACTCTGGTGAACTAAACAACAATTTTTACAACTTCTTCGTGCTTTAAATTTTAATTAATATTAATCATACGCCCTGAAGCAAAGAGAAAGCTTAATTTTATTTTTTCAGCTATTTAAAGTTCTGAAAGAACACATCTCTCATATAACACTCGTGCCATTGCATGCCAAAAATGTTTATACAATCCTTGAGTTCTATAAAAGAATTCGATTACTCCTCATGTTACTAAAAATATCTCCTGGCATATTTGTTGAAAAAAAATTTATAAATAAAATAGTTTTCTCTTCACTTGTACGAATGTACATATTTTCAATCTAGTAGCTGCAATTACAACCTTGTTAATTTGAGTTCAACACTATTTTGTTTTCAATGATTTTAAAAACATGTCAAACTACCACTTGTTTCTTTAAGAAAGCATACACACAACTTTGTCTCGCTGTATATTTTTTATTTTCTTGCAACCAGAAGTTAGTTGTCTTTCTTTTTTTTACGCATTTAATTTAACAAAAGTTTCTTTTTGCTGATTGGATTTTGTAGTATTTTTTTGTGCTTAGTTGTTACTTTTTGTTTTAAGGATACCTGTATGTATTACATAAATACCATTTAATGTTGCTTGTTGCCTGAGCACCCCAAACAATACGAAATGTTTTACAATCATGTTATAGGTATTTTTCCTTTGCTATATCGAGGCATAACCGCGAAAATAGCTTAAGCGACACATTTTTTGGACTTTTGACGAAAATCGACTCTTTATGATCGCAAATAATCGATTTTGGACAAAAATTGAAGTTCGAAAATTATGTCGCTTAAGCTATTTTGGCGGTTATGGCGCGATATGTGTTCGTGTATTCGGGAACTTTAAGTTTTGATTTTTTTTGGGATTTAGTAAATGTGTAGCTTTAAATTAGTTGCTGAAAAGGAATGAATAATGAAATGTTCTTTTTTTTTATTTGAATTATTGTTGCTGCATTATAGAATTGAATTAAAGAACTGTTCTTCTGTTTTCTGGTTTTCTTTTCTCTTATGGCCTAGTCCAGTCTAGTCTAATCTAGTCTGGCCTAGTCTAGTCTAGCTTAGTATAGTCTAGCCTAGCCTAGTATAGTCTAGCCTAGTCTAGTACCTATAGTTTAGCCTAGTCTAACCTAGCCTAGTCTAGTCTAACCTAGTGTAGTCTAAACTTGTCGTGTCTAGTCTAGTTTAGTCTAGTCTAGTCCATTCTAGTCTAGTCCAGTCTAGTACAGTCTAGTCTAGCCTAATCCAGTCTAGGCTAGCCTAATCCAGTCTAGTCTACCCAAGTCTAGTATACTCGTAGTCTAGCCTAGTCTAGTATAGTCTAGCCTAGTCTAGTATAGTCTAGCCTAGTCTAGTATAGTCTAGCCTAGTCTAACCCAGTTTACTCTAACCTAGTGTATTATAAACTTGTCATGTCTAGTCTAGTTTAGTCTAGTTTAGCGTTGTCTAGTATAGCATAGTCTAGTCTGCCGTAGTCAAGTCTAGTATAGTCTAGCGTAGTCTAGTCTAGTTTAGTGTAGTCCAGTCTAGCGAAGTAAAGTATAGCGTAGTCTAAACTAGCATAGTCTAGTCTAACGTATAGTATGGTGTAGTCCAGTCTAGTGTAGTCTAGTCTAGTCTATTCTGGGCTATTCCAGTCTGGTATAGTCTATTCTGGCCTAGTCTAGCCAGGTCTAATCTAGTCTGGTCTAGTCTAGTCTGGTCTAGTCTAGTCTGGTCTAATCTAGTCTAGCGTAGTAAAGGCTAGTCTAGTCTACTCTATAGTCTAGTCTAGCCTAGTCTACTCTAGTTTACTCAAATACAGTCTAATACACTCTCTGCATACTCTGCTTATCATATTTAATTATTGTAATAAATCTTTAATGTAAAGGATGTGTGTATATATGTAACGTATGAACTACAAAACGGCTTGGCCGATTTTGATGAAATTTTCAGGGAATCTTCAGAATATTCAGGCGGGTTACACTGTGAAGTCTGATTTTTAATTTTCGGTCTGCCGCGGAGGGGCGGTGCAAAATCCATTTTTCATACTGCACCACCAATGCCATATATACATATGTATACATATTTATTTATTTTTTTGCTTTTTTTTATTTTATTATTTTTTTTTTTTTTGAAAGTTGTTGTCATGTCTTAAATCGGTTATGTAGTTCCGAAGATATTTACAAAAAACCTATGTTAATAATGATCCAATATCAAAATTTTAAAACTTTCGAAATGTTGCGTTAAAAAATCCGAGTTTTCGGTTTATTTACAAAATATTTACATCATTCGATAACACGATGGGGGTAGCGAAGCACACCGTGTGCAGCTAGCCTTTAATGTTACTACATTCTCCTTCTTATTATTAACAATTACAAATCCAATTTCTTAACCTAATTTTATATTATCCTTTAACTTTATGATTATTTAGTCTTGTATTATGTCCTAATTCATAACAAACAAAAATGATAAATATACGACTGCTATAATTTTCTAAACCTCACAGAATCCAACAAATTTAATGAGTTTGTGTTGTGACGTTAAAGTTTCTTCTGCATATTTTTTTTTTTTTGCTGAATTGGAAACGAATTAAAAATAAGAGTAGAAAAAAGCTTCAACTAAGCTAATCAAATAAAATCTAGATATCAAGTAAGGTCTTTTGGTAGAAAAATTAGTGCTGCTATTTTCAAAATTTCATTGCGAAGAGTTTACAATCTGCAACATAAAGTTGCTAAAATTATGGCATATTGCACGAGTTTTTGACAACTCAGCGATAGTAAAAGTCTGCAGGCGTGCTGCGTTGGTTTGTTATCTGTAGTTTCATTACACAAACACATACATATACATAAAAAGATTTTTTTTGTTTGTTTATTTTTGGTACAGTTGTTCAGCGGCACTTCTACGAGGTATTTTAGTGATCTGTTTTACGTTTGGACTTGGGCCAAAGTCATGCTATGACTCAGTCACTCACTCACTTATAGTTGGAGCAGACAATAAATGCGATGGCATTCGTTAACATATCGTGACAAAATCGTGCTCCTCTTTTTGTGCTGGTTGTTTATTTAAAGATTTTGATATGGCAAGTTGTTTGTGATTTGCTGATTTTCTGCAGTGGCGCTGATGTTGGTGCTGCTGGTGGTGGTGGCAGTGGCAGTGTTATTTGCCATGGTTATATGAGAATTTCAAAATTTAATTAGTTGAAATTTATTAAATGAAAAATGTACAAAATCAGATGTTATACTTATGATAATCATAAATGTTTCGTGTCTTAGAGCAAAAATGTGTTATTTTCAAGGAGACTTTTAAGAGAGATATACTAGTGAATATACAAATTTGCAGAAGAAAAAAAAGTTCTTTTTCCATATTATATTATTATTTCGATTGTATTTACTTGGAGTTAATATGTGTAAAATAGGATATTTAGCGTTATGAATGATTACGTGAAACAAACAAAAAATTTGCCTGGAAGTCATTGGTTGAGCTTTTTTTTTGGATTTATTTAAAGGAAATTCTGATTTTTTTTTGTTGATATTATTCTTTTTTGTTTCTTACCAAATTTCATTAAACGACTTATATCCCACACTTATCAAATTTAAATTAAATTAAACTTCAATCCATGGCACAGCATTGCCTACAAACTAACAAACAGACACAAAACAAAGCTTTCAAAAATAAATCACGACTTTGTATTTAATAACCACTGGCAAAATTCGTATGATACTCTTAACTAAAATAAAATACAATTCAAATGTTCCACTTTCCCAATGAACATGCGTAAGCCATGTGTGTTAATAACTAAAAGAACATGATGTACAACATTTGGAAATCGTGTATGAAAAATTGCGTTAAATGATTTCCACTTAGCTAGGAGAGAAACTTGGCTTATTTAAACAGGGTGAATATGATATAAATTTTTAAGTAGATTAAAAAAGTTTCATTCTTAAGTCTTTTGATTTCTGGCCTAATACTTTACATTTTAAAGGTCTGGTGCTTAAGTCTTTTGTTTTTGTTTTTTTTTTGTTTAACACGCCTGATTTCATTTCTCATTCCAGCAAGTGGGAGTTATAAATAATTTAACTACAATTATTTTCTATTAACACAGCAAAACAAAAATATCGTGTCTAACCTTAAAAAGGGGCAATTAAACATTATTATCAATTACAAAAAATTATTTGTAGCACAAAAAAAAACACAGTTCGATTCATTTTTTTCTCTACACACATAAAAAAAATCCCCAAAACATTATAAAAACAAAAAACAATATCCATTTATAATAATTTAATTTTTTTTTACTTTTTTCTTTACAGATATTAATGTTGTCTATATAAATGTTCAAAAAAAAAAAACTTTTTTTTTTATAAATATATTTCGAATGTTGGTGTTACAGTGAATAATTGTTTAATTTACAAATCATGTGAACCAATTAGACAACATGATAATAATAACACGTACAACAACGACTATAAACAAATATTTTGCATGGCTTTTTGTATCCAATAAGCAGACCACAAAAAACCGAGAATTGATATAAAATGAAATATAAATGATTGAATAAATGTGCTCTACACGGTTTTAGACAAGATTTAAAAAGATTTTTCATGTTAACAATTATAAGGCCATGTTTGGACCATATAAGAGAGCCAACATAAAACAGAATACACACTCCTATAATAAACAACTGAGAGAACAAAATGTAACATAAGTTATCGTATATAAGACTTATGAGTACATTTAATAGACTGAAGATAAAAATTAATGGTATCATGGTGTATGCTACAATCGATAATATTGTGAAATATGATTTATGTAACATATTGCAGTTGGTTCTTTAATTTTATTGCTTCATTCATCAGTTAAACTAAAACACTTTCTTTCCGAAATTTTTAGTCAACGATATTCCTTGAACATATCAATAGATTTTAATCAAATTTACAGCAGAGTTTCAGAGCTGATTAGATTTTAGATTCAATTTGTTTTGTACATTAAAATTCTTTTAAAAAATTGTTTTTCCAGGACTTTATTTTTGATTACCTTCAATATTTATCGAGTTCAATCGGTTCCTGTTAATACAAAATTCAGCTGAGCTCAATATCTTTAGATATTTGGTTCCCTTTGGTGCACACACACACACAAGCACGCACACACAAACACACATACATATCTATAGACATCCATAGGGACATCATCCTAATACCTTGAAATGATAATATTTTAAAATTTGAGAACTTACTTTTGATAAGGAAAAGTTAAAAATGTTTGAAAAAAGTTCCGAAGAATTTTTGCATATTTTTTTTTTAATTTTTCTTTTTTATTTTATAAAACCAAAAATATCTAAGAAAAAAATTTACTCCGAAACAATACTTTGCAAATTTATTTTGTAAAGTAACGGGTGTTTTTTTTAGAGGTATAGAACTTCGAATTGAAATAAAACACAAGAAAATCGTTTTAATGTCCATCAATTTGGCTTTATTGGAAGGATAATTTTATGCCATTAATGTTTAAATATGATTTCGGGCATGTGGCCGCCGCGGCTGGCTCGAATAAAGCCAATTCTACAGGTCCAATTTTCAACCACTTTTTCGAGCATATGGGGCCGTATGTTGCCAATAACGCCACGAATGTTGGCTTCCAAGTCCCCTAACGTTTGTTGGAGTAGACGAGCGACTTCACATATCCCCAAAGAAAATAATCCAATGGTGTCAAATCACACGATCTTGGTGGCCAATTGACAGGTCCATTCCGCGAAATTATGCGCTCATCGAATGTTTCCTTCAATAAATCGATTGTGACGTGCGCTGTGTGGCATGTAGCGCCGTCTTGTTGGAACCACAACTCATCCACATTCATGCCATCCAATTCGGGAACAAAATAGTCGGTTATCATGGCTCTATACCGGTCTCCATTAACGGTAACTGACTCTCCAGCATTATTTCGGAAGAAGTATGGCCCAATGACTCCACCAGCCCATAGAGCACACCAAACAGTCAGTTTTTGTGGATGTAATGGCGTCTCAAGGGTCTCATGTGGATTCTCTTCACTCCAAATGCGGCAATTTTGCTTGTTGACGTAGCCATTCAACCAAAAATGAGCCTCATCACTGAACAAAATTTTGCGATGAAAATCAGCATCGAGATCAATCTCATTTTCGGCCCATACACCAAAATCACGACGCATTGCATGGTCTCGCGGCTTTAATTCTTGCACAAGCTGGATCTTGTAAGGTCGCAAGCCAAGATCTTTGCGCAAAATCTTCCATAAAGTTGATGGACAAAGCTCCAATTGCTGTGCACGGTGGCGAATCGATTCATTCGGGTCCTCTTCAACACTTTGCTCTACAGCGGCAATTGTTTCTTCGGTGCGCACTGTTCGACGTCTCTGCGGATGCGTATTATCACATAGAGTAAACGTAGTGCGAAAACGATCCATGGTTAACCGAATTAATTGCTCTGATGGACGATTATGTCGACCATAAAATGGACGGAGCTTGCGGTAAACTTCGCGAACTGAACCATTATTTTCGAAATAAATTTGCACGATTTGCAAGCGTTGTTCTTTTGTCAACCTGTTCATGATGAAATGGCAAACCAAACTAAATATTAATCACTTGACAGCTGACAAAATGGCCGCCAGTTAAAAAAGTGATGCCAACTTAAAGTTCTATACATCAATAAAAAACACCCATTATTTATGAAATAAATGTGTAAATAAAATAAAATTTACTCCGAAAATATTTTTATACTCTATAATTTGGTTGGATTTTTAAAAAGAAATATTCAGGTATGTGATGAAAAAAGATTTGGACACAAAAACAATTTGAAAACGATAAAGGATGATATGTTTCTTATAGTCGTTTTGTCAATAATTTCAAAACTTGTTTTTAATAATCTTTACAGACATTTTTGATAAATTTCTTTTCACAGCTCTAATATGTGATTTATGTTTAATCTTCTAGTGTGTGCTTTTTAGAAGTCAGTAGTTTAAGATAAGCTCAAAAATTAAACTCAAAATATATCGGAATTTATCACACCAAAACAATCGTTTTGAAAACGATCGTTTTCCATCACATATCTGATTATGTTGGAAAACAACATTTTCTATAAAAACATTTATTCACAAGGCAAATTTATCCTTAAAAAATTAAAAAAATAACAATAAGAATAAAAGTCCGATAAGATATATAAGACAGAAAATTTAACTCCGAAAAATATTCTGTTGCATAGAAAAATTGGATCTATGTAAAAATTTGGCTTGCAAAATTGTTTATACAATTTTTAAGCTCAAAAAATTTTTTCTTATAAAGAAATTTAGCTTGAAAAAATCAATTTTTTTTTAAATTTTTTGAAAAAAATACATACATACATACATATATATAAAGCACTAAGTCCGAAAATTTTTTTATAAAAAATGTTTAAAAAAGAAAAAATTATTCAATATGAATTAAGTACGTAATTAAAACAAATCAGTCCCAAAAAAGTTTTCGTCTAAACAAAAGTTGGTTCTAAAAAAAAATTCCCACACAAATTATTCCGAAAATAATTTATATTTTTCTAAAGAAATTTATTTCGAAGCAGTTTTCTTCCGTAAAAAAATCTGAAGAAAAATTATTATGAAAAGTAGATCTGCAAATATTTAATTCCCAAAAAAATATACATACCATAAAAAAAAAATTATTCTAAGAAAATTGGTGAAAAATTTAGCCCAAAAAATTCATAGAAATATTAAGAAAGAAAACAGTTTTTCTCATTAAAAATCTTTGCCCAAAAATGTTTTATTCTATAAAAAAATTTGTTTCGGGAAAATTTCATAGAAATATCAAATAAAAAAATAATTTTTCTAAATACCGAAACTCAGTCCGAAAATAATTTTATTGTACAAAAGGTTTTGTAAAAAAATGGTGGTCCAAAAAATTTAAACGAAATGAAATATTTATTTGCTTATTTATTATACACAAAATGGGCGGTGTAACTAGACCATATGCCCAAGATGGTATTAACAGTATTTTAAAAGGTTTTGTGACTGACTGTACACGACCTATGCCTTCACATAGGAAGTAGCAACGTGGTTGTTAAAGAAATTCCACAAAAAAACAGCAATATTATACGGTTATCTGTGGCAGATCAGTCAACCAGTGCCAGCGAGACGAAAAACTCTCGAAGATCAAACAACATACACAAGCCTGACCGCACTTAAGAAGTAATTACGATGACGCGAGAGATGTTCCTCAACCCAGAGCTGCTTTACGACTGATTGAGAAATGAAATATATTTAATGATTACCAGAATCTAAAAATATTTTATGTTTTGTAGAAACAGTGGCGTAGAAAAAATTCATAGAAATATTGAAGACGAAAATAATTATTCTTAATGCAATAACAAAGTCCGAAAACAATTTAGTTCTACAAAAAGTTTTGGAAAACAAATTTGGTGCAATATATTATAAAAAATTAAATATTTTGTATGAATATAGAATTTCAGCTCAATAATATTTTATTCTACAGAAAAATATGTCTGGAAAAAATTTCACAAAAATATCAAGTAAGAAAATAATTTTTCTTGATACTGAAATTCAGTCCGAAAAAATTTCATTCTAAAAAAAGTTCTGTAAAAAAAATTTTGGTCCAAAAAATTATAAAAAAATTCTTTCCGAAATATATTTTGTGGATATATTAACATATTTAATACCAAAATTATTTTTCTTAATACGAAAATTCAGGCCGAAAACAATTTCATTCCATAAAAACTTTTATAAAAAAAAGTTTAGTCTAAAAAATAAGAAACCATTATTATTATTCTGTAGCAAAATCTTTCCTGAATATTTTTTTTAAATACAAAAATTTTTATTAAAAGCGCAACAAATCTTTTCCCTTAAACATTTTATTAAAGACAAATTTTGCGGACAAATATATTTTCGTAGGAAAATAATTATTCCCAAATAGGCTTACATTGGGTTGCTTTAATAAACTAGGAACACAGATAAAAAAGTTGTTTTTATATTTTATGAAATTTCCACCATTAAAATGAATTCGCGAAGTATATTAAAATTGGTAACATCCAAGACATTACAGTTCTGCTTGAGTTTTGGCTTCTAAGGCTGAGTTTACATCTGGCATTTCTTGTATGCCAAATGCCCAAAAAAGCGTAACCACTAATTACTAATAAAAAACTGTTTAATATAGACATGTACTTATTGATTTAAACTGTTTCAAATCTTGTTAGATTCTATAAAATTGTCTATTAGTTATGTATGAAACTGTTTAACTTAATAGATACGTGTCTGAATCAAACTGTTTTTCATTAGTAATAAGTGGTTACGCTTTTTTCCGCTTGTATGGCACAAGGCACACAGATGTAAACCCGGCCTATGAAGACAAATTGCAACAGTTTGCACTGAAGTCTTAAGGCTCAGTTAGCCGACTGTAATGTAATGTAACTGTAACGTAGAAAAGAGCTGATCGACATTTTTATATGAAAATTAGGTTACGTTAAATTAAATCTCTATAACCATTTTCATTACTTTTCACATAACAAAATCGATCAGCTGTTTCTTACTGTTGCAGTTACTTTACATTACAGTCGGCTAACTGAGCCTTTAGAACCACGTGTTCTTACTTTACTCGATTAGATACATACTGACAGTAACTTTTATATATATGTAAAATATTTTTATACTTTGTAAAGCAACCTTACTTCGCATTAGTCCTGCCACAATTTTACATTTACGAATAAAGAAGAAAAAAAAAAAACAAATACCAAAAATTGTGTGGGGATACAAATGTTATTTTTATCTTGCTTTATTATTTTTGTTTGTTTGTCTGACTGCCTTTGAAAAAAAAGTCTGTCCGTGTTTTGTTTTACGTTAAACAACATTTGAAATGAAATCAAATGATAAATGTACTCAATTGTATATAAATGTTTATTACTAATGTGTATGTATGGTCAAGATACGTTTATAAACAGATTTATACAAGCGCACACACACACACGCACACACACACACACACACGCGCGCTTGTACACACTTCCAACATATTAACAATATATATATATGAAGTTAAATGCTTTTGCTGTGTTTTAAATGTGGTTTATGAATAGATTGGTTTTAAAATGCGTTACGATCCATTACCGTACAATTCATATGACGGATGAGTTTGATCTCACATACATGACCTGTGTGATCAACAAAAAAAAAAATAAAAAATAAAAAGAAAAGAGCTTTCGTCCATTATAGACTAAAAGGAAAACAAGGCCTTAAACAACAACAAAGGCTGGGATAGAAGTCTTTTATTTCTAGATATTTTTTTATTCAAGACAGACATATAGACAAGCAACGACAGCGTTTTGAAATCTAAAGAAGAAAAAAATACTTTTTTTCTGGAGGGGCATATTTATGCATGAGATTCTTCTCTATAAATGTATTATAATCATATTTATTAGTTCTATTTCTTTTTTGTACTTTTTGTGTAAGAATTGGCCTTATTTTTTTTTCAAAGTCCTTTCAGGTGTAGTTGTGTGCTTTTCATTGCTTTTTTAAAGTGATATTTATTTCATTTCTTTAAGCCTGTGGGGCGTTTTACTTTTTACACTTATTTATTTTGGTCTAGTATTTTATGTTATTTCATTTTTTTCATTAAATCAGTTTCAGATATAAATTTTTGCTTTTGATAAATGTTGCCTCATTTGCCATAATAATTGTGGGATTTTTGTTTAATCAAGGAGCTTTATAAATTAAAAAGCTCACACCCCACTTATATGAAATATTAGATGTATTAGATATACTTGATGAGAAATAGAAATAGTGAAAGTAAGTTAAGAAACTTAAAATTTATAAAATAAATTTAGATTAATTGGATTGGTTACATGGACGTCCATTCAATCATTAAATTGAGAAAAAAAAGCTCATGCCTACGAGAAGCCAATAAGATGGCTTCGCGAGCTTTCAGTGAAGTTCTTGTAACGATATAATAAGCCACAAGGTAATTAAGCAACTGATGACCCGAAAACTGATCGACAGTATTACTTTCATATATTATCTCTAAAACTGTCAGATATGCATCACGAAGTTCTTTTTAAGCTCTTAAAACTTTTCTCAACTACATTATTTCTAAAACAGTCAGATAATAAGCATAATGATATTCATCACAAAGTTTTTTTTTTAAACTCTTCAATTTGTTTTTCAGGTCAACTATAATTATCTTTTTCATTGACTCTCATATTTTTTTATTGCCAACTTTACCAGTCTTTACTTGGCTCAATTAAACTAATTTATTTTCTTTCAAATTTATTACATTCATATTAATATGAAAAAAAAAATCTCTTATTTAATTTATATTTTGGTGGTAATTAAACACCTCTTTTTTAATTTCCCCATGATTTATGATAACTACTGCGGTAGTGTTATTAATAAAAATTAATAAAATCAAAACGTATTTGTAATTTTAATGCTTATCTCATTAGTTTAAAATTTAGTTTGTTTTTCATCTTTAATGATATCTATAATTTTTTAGGCTTTTTCAATTATTTAAAATAGTAGATTATGAAATAAAACAGTTTGCTTTAATTGTGGGAATTTTGTGGTTTCCAAGAAACTGTGATACGAAACATATAAAATATAAATTAATGTTATAGGCAATTTTACATTTTTCTTAACAAAAAAATTTTGGAAAAAGATTCTAATTGTTAAAGTTAACTGTTTGAAAAATGTTGCATTGTGCAATAAAATTAAAAATCATATATTTTTCTTTGAAAAATTTAATTTTTTTTACGCAGTTTAAAAAAGGTAAGATCTAGTTTTATTTATTGCTCTTTATTTTGCAAATACTACATCATTAAAATATCGACAGAATACTATTTACTAAATCAACAAAACGAAAGACTCTACAAGAAATATACTAAAATTTAAATTATTGCAAAACAGTTGTTCTTTCTAATTATTCAAATGTACAGATGTTTGCCCCTCGAAACTTTTATGTAAGAGAAATCATTTTAATTAAATAATGAAAAGTTTTGCAAGAATATTTAAACATTTAATAAATAAAATAAATAAACTAAATAAAGTAAATAAATAAAAAAATAAAAAAATTAAATAAAACACATAAAAAAATAATAAGCAATAAAATAAATTAAAAGCAAAAATAATATAAACTAAACTAAAATAATAAAAAAAAATAAAAAAAAAATAAAATAAAATAGATTAAAATAAGAAAAATAAAATAAAATAAAATAAAACAAAATAAAATAAAATAAAATAAAATAAGATAATATCCAGTTAAAAAATATAATAAATTAAATAAATAATATCAAATTAAAAAAATAAATAAATTAAATTAAATAATTAAGAAAATAAGACAAAGTAAAACTAAAACTATTAAAACAGATACAAAAATAGATAAAATAAAAAAATAAAAAAATCAAAATCAACAAAATTATACAAATTTTATAAAACGTTGTGAAGTAAAATAAAATAGCCTAACAAAAATTACAAATAAAATGCTATAAAATATAATATGTATGTAAAATAAAATAGTAACATAATATAGTATAATAAATAATTAATCCGATATTTATTTGTTGGTGGTTCAGCTCTGTCTATATGCATTTCATTGTTGCTGTAACAAATCATCAGTAGACTTCAACCACACATTTTGAATAGTCACAAACCTCTTATCTTATGCACAGACTTTCAAGAACTATTTGAGAATTCACAAATAATAATATTTTTGAAAATCACAAAAGAAAAATAAGCATAGTAGGCTAAGAAACTTATACAAAATCCAGCAAATAATTTAGATTCGATATGAATATATTTTATCTTTCTATATACAATGAAATGCATATAGGCAAAGCTGAACCACCAGCAAATAAATTTCAGATTAATAAATATACTTATGACAATATGTCGAATTATTAACTTCTTGAATAGTATAATAATATATAATAAAAGAAGTAAAACCACATAATTAAAAATATATATAAAAGAAACAAAAATAAAAATTACGACTCATTTATAAAAATTATTAAGGCTTTAGAAACGGTTTTTAAAGCAAATTATACATGCAAAGCTTTTATTAAAATGCCTTTATAAAGCTTTAACAACTTTTATAAACAAGGCTGCTAAAATAAAAGAATTCAATAATAATAAAAACATAAAAAATATGGAACAAAATTATATAAAATTAAATGTATGTAATAAAATAAAATTAAATAAAATAAAATGAGACACAATAATATATAAAAAAATTAAAAATTTTAAAAACCCCCGACTTTTTTCAGAAAAGATGTTATATCTTCTAAACGGCTGGACCGATTTTCTTCAAACATAGCTAAAGAACCCTCTCGATCAAGTCATCTTTCAAACAGAAAAAACTAAATGAAAATCGGTCCAGCCGTTTGGCCTGTACGTGGACACAGACAAACACACAGATACACAGATACACAGAGACACAGACACACACTACAAACTTATAACACCCCTTTTTTAGTCGGGGGTTAAAAATAAATAATATTAAAAAAAAAATAAATTGAATAACAGAAATAAAAACATAATAAATTAAATTCTATAAAATATGTTTAATACAATAAATTTAAAAATTAAAATAAAATTAAATAAAATGAAGTAAAATAATATACAAAAATAAAGTAACATTATAAAACAAAAAAGCTAAATTGGATAATAGAAGTAAAACACGCAAAATAAAAATATAGAAAAAATAAATTCAATAAAATGAAATAAAATAAAAATAAAATAAAATTATACAAAATAATTAAAATAAATTTTTTTAAATACTAAGTTCCATAATAGAAGTAAAAATATACCAAATAAAATAACATAAAATAAATTTAATGAAAAAAAAAAGAAGAGAGGTGTCTTAGGACAGCCGGTTATAGCTTTGCTTTTTAGGTATATAAAACAAATTTCATGCGTGAAATAACAATGCAATAAAATTATATTATGTGATGATGTAAAATTATCGTAAAATATTTCAAAACGTTTCTATTTATTTCATTTCTAGCGGCGTTCGATTAAATCAATGCATTGTTTGGGGAGTTATTATGTAATTCGATTCGAAACGGAAACTGTTCGATTTTGAATGTTATTAACATTAGATTTCCAACACATTTCCGTTTGATTCGGAAATTGTGCTCATGTGCAAAAACAAAACAAAAACAAATCGAGCAATCGTTCTCAATGTTTTTTTTTTTGGTTAATTCAAAGAACGAAACAAAGCAAAATCAAACAATTTCTTTCGTTTATTTTCGTACTATGCTTTTAACAAAAATAAATTTATAACTGTAATGTGTCGATTACGAAAATCACGTCCTAGCTCCTGTATCGCGCAATAAATAGCAAAGCTATAATAATATCAGATTAACAAAATAAGCTAAAACAAAAAAAAAAAAACAGAATACAATATTATAATAAATTCAGTAAAGTGCGACTCTGACTCGCGCACGAAGGGTTCCGTACGAACACTAGACATGTAATTGAATACAAACTTCATCCTATATATACAGTTTTGACATTTTTTTCGTTTTTGGGGTCTTTTCGGATTTTTTTTGTTTTGGCGGTTTTTGCGTTTTTTCGGATTTGGCGATTTTTTTAAGTTTTGGCTCTTTTTTAGTTTTGACACTTTATTTTCTTGTTTTGGCGATTTTTTTTTCGGTTTTTGGCGTTTTTTTTAATTTTGGCGTTTTTTTCATTTTGGCGATTTTTTCGAATTTGGCGATTTATTTTAGTGTTAGAAATTTTTTTCTTTAATTTTGGCGATTTTTTTCGTATTGGCGATTTTTTAATTTTTGGCGATTTTTTTTGGCTTGGCGATTTTATAATTTTCGGTTTTTTTAGTTTTACCGTTTTTGAAAATTTCAAGTTTTTGGCGATTTTTTTAAGTTTTGGCTCCGTTTTTAGTTTTGACACTTTATTTTCTTGTTTTGATGATTTTTTCGGTTTTTGGCGTTTTTTCATTGGCGATTTTTTTTTATTTTTGGCGATTTTTTTCATTTTTGCGATTTTTTTTCATTTAAATTTTTTTTTGCGTTTTTTTTCATTTTGGCGATTTTTTCGAATTTGGCGATTTATTTTAGTGTTAGAAATTTTTTTTAATTTTGGCGATTTTTTTCGTTTTGGCGATTTTTTTTTTAATTTTTAGCGATTTTTTTTTTGGTTTGGCGATTTTATAATTTTCGGTTTTTTTAGTTTTACCGTTTTTGAAAATTTCAAGTGTTTGCCTCTTACGGTTTCCAAGATATAGCAAATTGTCAAAATTACATAGTCAAAATTGCATTAATATACATATGTTCATACAATTGTATGTATATTACATGGGATTTTAAAATTTTTCGTTGCTCGTTTTGGAACACCCTTTAATTTTTAATTCTCATGTATTTGTTGTTGTAGCGGCCAAGGTTCTACATACTGTGTCCAAATTTCAGATCCGTAGCTCTTACGGTTCCTGAGAAAATACCGTGTGACGGACAGACGGAAAGACGGACAGACGGACAGCGTAGCGAAAACAATAAATTATGTGTAAACAAAAAAAAATTATGTGCAGTTTCTATAAGTCAAGTTTGTATGAAAATCACTCAAAAATATGACTGCTTTCCATATAAATTTTATACTCAAGTCGTCCGTATGGGTTGTAGAAACAGGGGGTTAAATAATATAAAATAAAACAAAATCCTAGGAAACACATAAAAATTTTAAAATGTTAGAAAATAAAATGAGAAATAAAAAACTAAAATAAATTGAAATGTAATAGTTTAAGAAACTAATGTAAAGTAATATAAAATGAAATGAAATAAAAAAATTACAGAACTACCGTTAGTTCTGGGCACAGAAAAACATCCGTGGGAACGTAGTGCGATGTATAAAGTAACTGACAGCATTTACGATGATATTTTTGAACCCAAAGTCACTTTTCATTCAATTTATTTTATTTTAAAAGCTTAAAATTTGCAATTATTATATTATCATTTTCCTGCAGCTGCCTTAGTAATATTTTTTTTTTCATAAGAAAAATCAGTTGATAGCAAAATTGTGCCATTTTTTATTATTTTTTTCTAAATGAAAAATATTTTACACAAATTTTCGCTGAAATTTGTATCTTTAGATTTTCTGCCATTTCTTTTTTTTTCATTTCAATTTTAATGATCCCTAATAAATTTTCTTAACTCTAAAATGCCATTAGAAAACGATCTCATTTACCAAAGAGCAATTGCCTTGATCTCTTTTGAGCACCATATCAATCTCTTATCCTTGTTTTTATAGTTTGTGGCATTGCGTTAAGTCTCACACCTGTTGAAATACTTCTCTTATTTTGCTCAGTTTCATATTATTATTGTTATTATTTTTTCTTTTTTGGAACGCTGGATGGAGCCTGCATAAGAAAAGAAAACCCCACTGTTTTCCAATAACAAATACGAATTATTACGAGACAATTACATGCTTGTGAAGTGCTCAATTACAAAGTCGCAGTTAAGGCAACAAGAAAAAAGAGGAGTATTTGCAGAAAACAAAAATAACATTAACACATATGGGGAGAAAATAAATACAAATGGAAAATAGTGCGGAGTAGAGTGGGAAATTTTTTGAGAAATAAAAAAAACTTAGAATAATGAAATTGTCAACCATATTTCTCGATGATTTGCACTACAAGCCGGTATTACTACAATTCTTATTTCGAGCCGAAAGAATAGAAGTAAAGTTTATGATTTCTCAGGTACTTTTTTTTGTTCTCAAAAAAAGTACCATTAAAATCTGCATTCAATATTTACATACACATACAACCATCAACACTATATTTGTAGTAAATTGCCTGCAGTATGAGCCACAATATCTGCCAATGAGTTTCTGTTATCTAGTGGCCCGAGGCTACAATTGTTTTTTCCTCAGAGATGTAATTGCAATTGAAGCGCAATCAATTACTTAACGGCTGGTGGTAAAGCTTTAACAAAACATTTTCTTCGCATACACACTTGCGCTCAGACAAACATCTAATACGCACTCCCCACACCAGCATACATGAGCCAAGTCCATTCAAGGCTGAGGGAACAAATAAAACTTAAAAAAAGAGGGGGAAAATCCCACAGCTTTTAAGCCACATGCTGAGTTTTCCTTAAGAAAATAAAATTGTGGAAAACAAACCGATTTACTTGCTTATAATGGAGTATTTTTCTTTGGCATTTTATTTTTAATTTTTTTTTCTACCAATTTCAAACTCAATGAGCAGAAACCACATCAAAAAATGATTGCGTGCAATTTATTAAATAAAAATATATAGTACGAGTAAAGAGGTGTTCAATCGAGATTTTAAATAACTACAACTATACACTTATGTTTAGATATACATACATAAATATGTATAGTATGTATTTATATGTATGTCCGTCCTTCTATCCTTTTTAAACACACACATTGGCTGGCTGGATGGCTGGCTGCCTAGTTGGCTGAGCGGCGGCGAGCTGTTGTGCTAACAAGATGTGTGAACTTGTTGGTTGATGGAAGTTGTACAGAAGAATAAAGGTAACAAGTGAATAATTGCCCGGTATGTGGTAGCTAAAGAGTACTTTTTCTCCTTTCCCCCTTCTTTGTTTTGTGTTACTCTGTGTGTGTTATTAGCAGTGAGAACAGAAAAAAAATCATTACAATTTCTTGAGTGCAAAGTATTGCATGCTGCACTTGCTTTATGCTTCGCTCGAACACTTTAATTTGCTAAATTTGGATATTATTTTTTATTAATTTGCTAACAAGAAAATTATTTAGTTAAATAAGTAATTTTAACAAAGCTATGAGTTTGCTGCTTAAGTCTTTTGTTTTAAAAATGAATTCAATCATTTATATGCGTAAATCAAGGAACTATAATCTTTCATTATGAGAGAAGAAAAAAAAACGATGTGCTGTATTATTGAAAAGGGTGTCCAGAAGTTGCAGCAGGACTTTTGCGTGCAGCATCGCAACTTAGGTCATTGAAAAAGAACATAAAATAAAAGCAAATAAAAATGAAAGTAAGAAAATAAAAAAAACATGTTAATTATTGAGTTTTTGTTTCAACTTTGTTATTTGTTGAGCTCCTCATTTGGTGAAATAAAAGTTTGTAACATAGTAACTCTAATAGTTCTAAGAAATTTTTGGGCAGTGAAATGCGCATAGGATCCAGTTGAACCACTCAATAATCAATTTCATTGCATTTTTAAAGACAAACAGCCGTATTCATAAAAAAATTTGATTGAGGTTTAAAATTCATATTAGTTAAAAAACGTTTTAAGGCTAAATAACGTTTTTTAAATATTGGTATTCATAATCAGTTTTTTAACTAAAAATCAATTACCTTGATTTTTTTAAAATATCGTGGCAACACTGTATTTTTTATTTGTCACTTGCATATTAGTTCTGCAAAACAACGATTGTTAACTAACAAAGTACTCGTGTCTATATTTGTTTATTTGTCGCTTTTCAGAGAAATATTGTTTCTATAAAATAAAAGATGTGTTCCAACTTGTATTTAATAAAAAAAAAATAAAAATAGTTCACAACAAATCTTTTTATATGATTTATTTTATTACAGATAAAGAAACACTAGAATAACGAGCTTTATTTTGTTTGTTTTGAGTGTTTATACAACACTAGTTAATTTTCTACAATTATATTATTTTTGTTAACACATAAAATGAGAAAACAATGACTGGGAATGAAAACTGGATCGCTCCTTTTCTTTTAAATATTCTTTTGGAGTATATTTGATATTTCGGCAATAGTTTCTATAAAAAAAAATTACATTGTTTTCTTCTAAATAACACTGGCATATGCATACACACATACATACAATGCTTAAACAACATTTGAAACGCTGTTTAAAATTTTTATGAATACGGCTGAAAATATTTTACTAAATAAGTAAAATAATAATTTGGCATAATTAGTGTTTTAATAAATGTTAAACTAAAATAAAAGCCTTTTATTTATTAACGCACTAATAATCCCAAATTAATATTTAACTGATTCAGTAAAATAATTTTTCAATAAAAATGCATGTGTGTGAAAAGTTAGCTCCGCCAGTTAGCTTCGTTTTTGGCACCCCTGCGTTACTTTACATATCTCTCGCTCACTTGAATACTGTTAACTTAACAGAGTAGATATTTTATAACATTTTAAGCAAAAATATTAATGTGCATATTGAAAAATTTTTTGGTGGTTCAAATTTCGGCCAAAATCAAAGTGATGGGTGGGGTTATACCGCCAACTGGGGTCGAAAGCCAAGTCCTTAAATATTTCAGAACGATATAGATTGTATTAAGAAACAATACAGTTTTTATACCCTTTACCAAAAAATGGTAAAAGGGTATATATAGGTTTGTCATTCCGTTTGTAATTTCCAGAATATTAATAAGCGAGCCATAAAGTATATATATTCTGGATCCTTATGCATAGGGCAGACGAATAAGCGATGTCCGTCTGTCCGTCTGTCTGTACGTGAAATCGGTTTTCCGAAGCTCCCAGAAAAGCTAGAAATGGTCGAAATAATATTGCTATTGAAAATCAGTAAAATCGAGCAGACCGTTTCAGAGCTGGGAGACTTAAACTTCATTTTGCCATACAAAATAACTACCGAAAACTAGTTTTTAATAATTTTTTATTAAATAAACTTATTTTATACTTCAGTATGAATAAAATTGGTATGTCTAACAAAAAAATTTAAAAAAAATTAAAAAAATTAAAAAGACGTTTCCAGGGTTGGAAAACCTTAATTTTTTTTGTTATGCAAAAGTAACTTACTAAAACAAATTTTTCTCTTTTTTTCGATAAACTAAACATATGTAATGTTCTTAAAAGAAGGAGACTGATTTAAGAAATCAGAAAAATAAAAACGATGATTCCAGGGTTGGAAAACCTACGATTTTTGTGATATATACAATTAACTACAGTAAACTAATTTTTTAATTATTTTTATTAAATAAACTTATTTTATACTTCATCAGGAATAAAATTGGTATTTAAAATAAAAATTAAACTTCAAAAAATTAATAAGATGTTTCCAGGGTTGGAAAACTTTAACTTTTTTTCTTATAGATACAATAGTAACTTACAAAAAAATTTTTAATTTTTTTCTATAAAGTAAGCATATCTAATGTTCTTAAAAGAAAGAAATTGATGTAAGAAATCAGAAAAACAAAAAGGATGATTCCAGGGTTGGAAAACCTACGATTTTTGTGATATATAAAATTAACTACCCTAAACTAATTTTTTATTTATTTTTATTAAATAAACTTATTTTATACTTCACCACGAATAAAATTGGTATTTCAAATAAAAAAAAATTAAAAAATGAAAAAAGACGTTTCCAGGGTTGGAATACTTTAACTTTTTTTTTATACAAAAGTAACTTACTAAAACAAATTTTTCCTTTTTTTCTATAAATTAAACATATCTAATGTTCTTAAAAGAAAGAAATTGATGTAAGAAATCAGAAAAACAAAAATGATGATTCCAGGGTTGGAAAACCTACGATTTTTGTGATATATAAAATTAACTACCGTAAACTAGTTTTTTATTTATTTTTATTAAATAAACTTATTTGATACTTCAACACGAATAAAATTGGTATTTCAAATAAAAAAAAAATTAAAAAATGAAAAAAGACGTTTCCAGGGTTGGAAAACTTTAACTTTTTTTCTTATACAAAAGTAACTTACTAAAGCAAATTTTTCCTCTTTCTCTATAAATTAAAGATATCTTATATTCTTAAAAGAAATAGATTGGTGTAAGAAATCAGAAAAATTAAAAAGGATGATTCCAGGGTTGGGAAACTTACACTCTTTGTGATATAAAAAATTAACTACGGGAAACTAATTTTTATCTATTTTTAGTAAATAAATTTATTTTATGCTTGATAACGAATAAAATTGGTATTTCAAATAAAAAAACAATTAAAAAAATTAAAAAGACGATTCCAGTGTTGGAAAACTTTAACTTTTTTGTACAAAAGTAAGTTACTAAAACAAATTTTTCCTTTTTTTATAAATAAAACATTTCTTAAATTCTTAAAAGAAAGAGATTGATGCAAGAAATCAGAAAATCAAAAAGGATGAGTTCACGGTTGGGACACTTACACTTTTTTGATATATAAAAGTAACTAAGTCTAATTAATTTTTATCTTTTCTTTTATAAATTATATGTATTTTACGTTTTGGAAAGAAAAGTTTGGTATAGAAAATTATAAAAATAAAAACCACAGCTCCAGAGCCGGAAACTATGATTTTTTTCTGGACATTAAAGTAACTAAATAAGACATTTTTTTTGAATTTCCTTTTTTTCACTTAACACACTTTCTTTATTTTTTTAAGAACTACTGATTCAAGGGTTTGAAAATTATTATTTTTTTCTTTGTACATAAAAGTAACTATGTGCTTATGTATGTATCTCTATACTAAACTTTGGTAAAGGGTATATAAGATTCGGCACAGCCGAATATAGCACTCTTAGTTGTTTGAGATGACTTTAAAGAAATGTGTAACAAAGCATTTTCATATGTATATATGACAGCGAATAGAGAAAGGGACCTAAGGGTAAAAAAAAAATCAATTTTCACTTTTTTTTTGATGTGGACAACATCTGAGCATCGAATGAGACCGATCCCATGAGCCAAAAGTGTTCCCTCCCAGAGATATGTGCATTTTATGATGTGATGGTACACCAAAGATCCACGTATTTAAATCTTTAAAATGGCTCTCCTGAACAAAACCGGTTTTTACCCTTAGGTCCCTTTCTATTTTTCGCGTCACATACGGAAACTTTTTTAACACCATCATATTGATTTTGCACGAAATTTTGACCACCAAAAAAAGTTTCAATATGCACATTAGAATACTTTTGTTTGAAAAGGTTATAAGAAATCTACTCTGTTAAGTAAACAGTGTTTTTACCTCATAGTCTCTGAGCGAGAAATATGTAAAGTAACACATGGATGCTAAAAACGAAGTTAACTGACTGAGCTAACTCCACACGCATTAAAAATACATTGAAATTATTTATTGAAATGCTACCTGGATCCTTTGAGAATTTTTAATATCAATATTAAAAACTAACAGCCCTATTTATAAAAATTGTTAAGGCTTCATAAAGGATTTTTAAGAAAAATTGTTTATGAAAATTTGTCTTAAAAAGCCTTTATAAAGCCTTAATAAGTTTTATAAATGAGGCTGTAAATTATTAAATGCAAATTATACTTTTTTTAATCAAACGCAGTTAATATTTACACTGTTTTAAAATAACAGTATTATTGTTGTTGTTGGAATGGTTGAATTCCGCAACCACATCTTTTCTCTGCGTGTACATTTGCAATATTTTAGAATAGTAATAACAGCTCGAAGTATTTATTTATTTAACTTTTTAAATTTCCTGCAAAATAGAGTTCCTTAATTTAGCCCTAAAGCAGTTATATGCAATTTTCTAAAATTAACTAAGAAGTTGTTTTGTCAATAATGTTGGCATCTTAAGTCTTTTGTTTTTCTTCTTCTTCTTCGCTACTTGAATATGTTAATAGGCTCTCATATAATTTAAAACAAGTGACATTTTTCATTTAAATTTTGTGCTATTTCACAGCTATTTCTCCTGTATTATTTAGCTTTAAAAATAAGTATTGAAATATAAGAAGAAAAAAATAATAATAATAATAATAATAATAATCATTGAGCAGAAAAATTTTCTTTATACTATTTATTTATTTAAATGTTTTTTCTTTTTTTGTTGCTTTACAGTCATTTCAAACTAGAGAGAATTTTCAAGTATCATTAATTTAAATAATCAATAAATATTTAAGAAAAATAAACCAAAAAACAAAACCAACAATATGAACAGTTAGACAAAGACATCATTAACCTCAAGTAACACTAGTAGTAAGTAGCAGAAAGCAAAAAATAAAATAAAAAAAAAATACGGAAAAATATGCTAAAAAAATAATGAGCAGCAAATGAAAATTTTACACGGGAAAGCCATAAGCAATTTAATTTAGCCATATAGAAGAGTTCAACAAAAATCAATAATCATCAGTTTTATTTTTAAATATTCATTTTCTTTTTGTTTTTTAAAAGACAGTAAGCAAGAAAGAAAATGAATATTTTATTTAACAATATAAAAATAAAAAGAGTAAAAATTAATGAAGAACCATCATACAAAGTTAGAAACTTACATCACCCACACTTTAGAATCTCAAGTAAGTGTATTTAACTGTTTTTAGCAGGCACTGGAATCATATTTAATGCATCCAACTTTGTCAATAACAATACAAACAAAGTGATGATTTCAAAATACTTTTTTTTTGCTTATATGCATTTGAAAAATTGCCTGATATTCTCAGTTGAAGCGAAATTGATAAACTTAACTGTTTCAAAGCTTATTCACAGTAAGACTTAAGCAACAAACTTGGCATGAAAAAAAATGTATAACTTAAGGTTAAAACGAATTTTTAATACCTGTTTTTTTAAGGAAAAAATTTATTTAAGAAATTTTTTGAAATTTACAAAAGAAAAATTCAAAATGCTTCTCAGGAAATGCACATAGAAAAAACTGCCTCATAGAATCAAGAAGATTTTCTCTATGACACGTTTTTAGGCTAAGGGCTTTCCCAGCAGAAAGAAGCGAAAATTTTTTCATAGAGATTCCTTATTGTTTTTATGTGGTAAATCTTATTAATTTTATCAAGAAGAAAACCACATAAAATCAAGAAGAAATCTTATTACTCACAACTTTTTTTACTCAATTTCCGTTATTTTTGGCACCAAAAAAACAGTCCATGGAGAAAAACTTCTTGATTCTATTAGGTTTTCTTATAAATTGTAAACTATAGGGATTTCTTATTGATTTTATGAGGTTGCCTTATTGACTTTTTTAAAAAGGTTTTCTTCTTGATTTTATTAGGTTCCTATATGATTATGTGTTAAGCATCTTATTGACTTTTTTAATAAGGAAATCTTCTTGATTTTATAAATTGTCTTGTTATTTCATATCTACAAATAGACATAGAGATAATTTTTTTCATGATCTTTTTCATTTTTGTATAAAAATGCTTGCACAATAATTTCAATGGTTATTCAGGCTGCTTGTTAGCATATTGGTTAGAGTGCTTGTTTATCAGTCAGAAGTTTGCTGGTTCAACACTTGGCGAGTAAGTTAGTTAAGAATAGAACATAATGTGTATGTATTTATGTATGTATAAATAAATAACATCTAGAATATCCCTGCAGGAGAACGAACTGGTGTCCAACTAGTATTTTAGTAGTACAGAAATCACCACCACTAGTTCCCAACTGTAACCCTTCCTATACTATCTTAATGCTCAAATTAGCATTGAGTGTGTTTAGAAAACTACTAGTACCATTGTTACTAGTTTATTACCAGACTAGTTTATTACCAGTTCTTTTGTAAAGAAAAATTCTATAGAATTGGTGGTTTTATTCCTTTGTTACCCAGTGACAACGCTAGTTAAAATTTGCAATTATTTATCATAATTCAGAAATACAAAAGGGTAATTATAATTATTTAATTATAATTATTTTTAGATCAAGCTAAAATTTTAGTAATTATGTGATACCAATTTTCATATAGTGCAAGAGCTCTGTTAGACAGTTAAAATTTATTTTGCAATGTGGTGCCTTGGAACTACTTCATATACTAGTACTCATCAGCACTAGTAATTTTATACAACAACTTTAACCCATTTTGCACTAGTTCTTGCTATTCTAGTAATTATACTAGGAGCTTTTAGACAATTATCGCCTATTCTCCTGCAGGGATACTACATACATACATACATATATATATCTTATAAAATTAAAATTAAAATACATAAGTACAGAGAATAAAGACACAATTTTTTTTTATAAGATCGCCTAATAATAACAAGAAGAAAACCTTATTGAAAAAATCAATAAGATAACCTAATAAAAACTAGAAGATTTCTTCTTGATTTTTTCAAAAAGGTTTTCCATATGAAATTAATAAGATTTCCTTATTGAAAAAAAACTATGGAGATTTCTTATTAATTTTGTTCTATTTTATGAGGTATTTAGTAGACACTGTTTTACCTGTGTGGTCTGAGCAAAGAATAACAAGACCCATCAGGACTTTAGTGGTAGCTGTCTCATCAAACTGGAAGCCTGTATAAACTAAAGGTTTATCCAAAAAACTTAAGAAAAATCCAAATATTTATTAGAAACATAACTTCACCTTGAAGCATCTGTACACAGAAATCAATATTCATCAATTTATGTTTCCAATTAGGAATTTAATTGATTCAATTAAATTTTTAATTGTATTAATTTGAGTGAAAAAACTTGATAATCAGTGCTATCATGAATAAAATTCCGTCTGAAATTTTTCCAGGGGGAATAATTCCAACTAAGAGCAAGTAATAAGGAAAACAAAAATTTCTAATTCGAAAAGGGAGAACTTTCACGTGGAATTTTATTTTGATAGCCCTGATTATCGAATTGCTTGTAACTGAAAATTCAATTAGTTTTTAATTGATATTAGAAATATTTTAAATTAAAATCATTCATATTAATTTTTTGTTTGTATAGGTATATCGGGCCATAACCGCCAAAAAAGCTTAACCAACACATTTTTTGGACCTCGTTTTTTTGACAAAAATCGATTTTTTTTACGAAAATCGATTATTAAAAATTATAGATTTTGGTAAAAAAAAATAAGTTCGAAAATTATGTCGCTTAAGATTTTTTTCGGTTATGTCACGATATGTTGCAAACCTTGCGCCCTACTGATAACACTCACTGCTGCATTGGAAATTGCTAAATTAAATTAAATGTAGTAGAATAGTAGTGTATTGTGGCAAGACGTGACTATGAATAAATTAAATTATAAACCAGAAACAACAACCAAAGAAATAATATTGCTTAAAAATTGTTTTGTCGAAGATCGAATAGAATAAAAAAATAAAAATAAAAACAAAAACAAATCTTATTTAAGTTTTCATATGTGGCAATTTTTCGCATTCAATAGTTTTTCCAACTGTTGATGTTTGTAGATGTCATGCTTTTTCTGCCACAATATTTGCCATACAGTAGTTTAGCTAATGAACATGGGAGTATGTTTTATTTATATTTTTCCTCTTTATTTTTGTTTTTTATAAAATCGTATAAGATAGCGTTAGTGTATGTATGTGGCTTACTGCTGGCTGCCTCAAAAGGTCGTCGCTAAATGACATAATTTTTGCGGTCACCATGACAAAAAAGCAGAGATATTCTAAATTCATTTTGGTAGTTTTTTTGGAGTTTTCTTGATGTTTGTTTCTCTTGTTCTTTTAAGTGTTTATTGCTTAATTTATTTATATTAATGCAGAGGCATGATTGCAATGGATTTGACAATGCAGCTATAAATGGGATTATTTGACAGCAAAAGGAATAAATTAAAAAAAGCATAGAAAATTTAAGGAAATCTTAAAAATAATTTTTTTAATTAAATAGAAAATATAATAATCAAGTACTAATTTAGTCGTGGGATTAATAATTGTGGTTGCTTATAACCATCTCGTGTTCTCCAAGAGAAGATCTCACTCATTACCGGCAAAGCGTCACTACTCATATCGGCATTGAATCAATGAATGCCCGAAACGCCATCCCTTAACTACTTGCAATGGTGAGCGCCATCTATTTAACGCCCTAAGATAAGACCAAGTCCACCATTAGCTTGCGATAACAAAACATCACTGCCCATTGAACCTCCAGATCACATCGTCTGTCGGGCCACCGGTATAATACTAGTATCACTTTAAAGCCCCAGTGGCTTACAAGGCTTCACTTCGTCTGTTGAACTCAAGGTAGTTCCAGGTGACCCTGCACTTGCAAGACAGTGTAGCGAGCTACTTCCTTTTAATAAATAAACACATACGTTTTATAGAAAAATAGCCTAAAATATGTATCAACAGAAGATATTTTAGCTTAACTAGGGTCCGCGGGATCGTCACACCCGTAATCTCCGAAGAGATTCCCAGGCGGATTCAGATTTTATACAGTAATTAAATAAAATAAAAATAATAAACATACAGAAAAATACACGTTAAATTCAGGTTTGCACAATAATAAAAAAATAAATACAGATAAACCTACAAGGCAATAAAAACAGCTTTGGAGCCCAGAAAAAATCGGAAATTATATTGTAATGTGCCATTACAAAAATTCTTCAGCATAATAAACAATGTTACATGCATCTGCACTAAAAAGTACACACTAGTTTTATTAATGTAAAGTAGAACATAAGTGTTTTGTTAATGTTGTATGTACCTTAAAATTCTCATTCAGTTATTGAGTGGAACTCTATAAGTACTAAAGTTTTGCACATAGTCCGTGAATCTGTTGGGAATTGATAATTTGGAACAAGCAAAGGATTCCTCTTCGCGCACAATGGGTCATATCTAAATTACCAAAAATATTAAGATAAAAATATATTCACATTTTTCACAACATTTGACGTAAAACTAAAATCAGTTTTTCTCCAAAATTAAAATTCTATTTGTTTCTCTTACAAGAAATAATTTAATTATTAAAAATTAATTTTATAATTTCTCTTACACGTGATTATTTTTGTTATTATCATAAAATGATTTTTTCCTTTATAATATTCCATATACATGACCTAAAAGTCACATAATAAAAATAAAGTAACCTCTCAAAAGTTAACCTTAACATATCAGCAAACATTTTCATAATCATGTACATTTTTCACATTAACTACATACAAAATAAAACTTAATTTATTTGAAAATATTTTTCATTCTTGTGTTAACAAAATTGATCTTTTTTACACACGTGTATAATACAATCAAATTATAATTGAATGCCTCAGGCTGTTGCATCTTCTAGAAAACAAATTGTATTATAGCACTTGACACTCTCGTTTCATGCTGTTGTGTTAAAGTTGTCTTTTATTTAAGGTAAATTATTTTTTAGTACTGAAATATTCATGAAAATTTGTGGCAAATGAGAATTTTTGCGATTATTTGAAGGAAAAAGACATAAAAAAGCTTTTGTATTTTTAAACAAATGGAAAACTTAATTCAAGCTATTAAAAAATCGCTTTAAAAATTTTAAACTTTAATGTGTAAAAAAATATATGTTAACAAGTAATTAAAAATTTTGAAATACTCTTAAGGCCTGCAAATATGTGCAAAATTTTAATTATTCATACAAAAATATGCATTTAAATAAGATAATATTAAGATAAGCCAAAAATATGCACAAATATGCTTTCACAAAATTTATATATAGATTCTTTTATATTTCTGGAACATAAGAATAAATTCACTAAATCTTATTCAAGAATAAAAGATTTTAAAAATATGACAACATTCATAAATATATGTCTTAAATATGCACAAATATGCTTTCACAAAATTGGTGTTCAAATTCTTTTATACGTCTAAAACATACAAATAACTTCCCTTTAAAAATCAAAAAAATTAAAAAAATGATATAATAAGCAAATATGACAAAACCATGCAAAAATATGCTTTCATGGAAATAACTGTTGAATGCAGGTGCTAGGTGCGCGCATGGGGATACATGCTGACGTGTTGTGGTGTAGTGTCACATGCCAAAACTAGGATGTGGCCAAATTGTTAGGCAGTGCTGGTATGCTGGCGTATGCACCGGCTAGGGCTCGCCGTCTTGGGGTGGTTCTTCGCCGTCAAATCTGGTTTATTACCTTGCACCAACAAACAAAAATAAAAATTTCATACCAGCTTCTGGTGATTGATGACAGTTACCATTTTTCTTAATATGATTTTGGGACCCTCAGTGAACCGTACCTGTAAATAAATGAAAGAGAAATAAACATTGCCCAAAAGAGCCAATTCCCAGCTCCTTCTATATATAGACCTTTATATGAGTTGGTAGATGTTGTACAACTCTTGCTCCCTCCCCATAAGGATCAAGCAAAATCCTTCCGTGACAACTCTTTTGCCATATTTTAAGTTGTCCCGTAACCAGAACGCTAATACATACCCTTGTTCTTTCTTTTATACCACCATCCTATCAAAAATCCAAAAATCGTCTATCCAGACATTTTTACTAAATAACAAGAACGTTAAATTTCTTTAAATAAATTCATTTTTAAAAATCTGTTTATTATACTACAGGTACATTAATTGAATTGTAATTTAATATGTTGACAGTTTCAACTTGAATTATACGTCGCAACACAAATAAATTTTAACGATTGATTTATACAAACTTTTACTTCAATTAGTTGGGTATCGTTAAGTACATTAATTAAACTTTAACAATAAAATTTCATTTTATAAAATGTGACATACTACATTATTACTCAAAACGATGACTCATAACCATGGACGCCCGTTTCGTCAGTATTTGGGTCTCGTATGGGTTATCGATACGGTAAGTACGATTAAATTCTTTATATGGCCAGATACCATACATGAATATATATATTCAATTTTGTAACAAAATTCCTTTAATTAAGGCAAACACTTTCTGGAGCCGAAAGGGAAACTCCTGGGCTAATCAACTATACAACGAAGGTTTGAGCTCAAAACTGCGTGACAAGGAGGAAAATCAAACGGCCCTCACATTCACAAAACTATATTTGGTGTTTTCCCTAATCACAGAAATATAAAATAAAATATATATACATATTTAATTTTTGCGTACGTTTGTCGTCTGTTGTTAGTCGTTCGAGTCAATGGGCACAATACCTTTACTTTTAATTCAGCTTCAGATGTGGCGATGACTTGGTCACTTGGGTGTCTTCTTCTTTAGGGGTGATGGCAGATGATGGCAGGAACACTTTTGATGTTTTATGTTACTGGAGTCTCACCGCTGGCTTATGTCCCCGGATTTGACTATATGTCTGCTTCGCCAACGATACTACGCCTCTCTCTCTTGTCGATATTAAACGCTACGACTGCATTGGAATATTCTGGCACAAAAATTGGAGTGGTATATCTTAATCGCCTTTTCTTGGTTACTGTCTTTTCAATTGATATCCGATACTAGGGTAAGTATAATTTTTGGCAATTTGTTTCTTTTCCAGGGTTTCTTCCTTTTTCCAGGTTTTCTTCCTTTTTCCAGGTTTTCTTCTTTTTTTTTTTCTTTGCCACTTTCTTAGACAGCGTCTTAGGCTATCGGGTTTAAACGAGGAGGTTGATACATATGGTCGTTTGGGTATTTTGTAAAAGTTTTGATGGAACCTTTTTCTCACTTTACTCGCGTGCTGTCCCAGTTGACCTTTTGCCTTCCCCTTTACACGTGCCTTTTCTAAAAATGTTTTTTTTTTGCTTTTTGCGACAGGCAAAATTTAGATTTACAAAAATTTCTTATTTTATTTTATTTGACACTACACTATAGGAGATAACAAATGCGCGTTTTTTTTTTGTTGTTGTTCCATATAATTTGTGGTTATTTTAACATATTTTGTGATATATTTAGTTCTTTGTATTAAATGTGGTATGGTATGTATTCTTTTATTTCTCTTGTGATTTAAATTTTTGCACATTTGGCTAAACTTTGCATTTGCTTCATTATAATTTTACTATTAGGTTTTATGCTTTTCAATATTTTAATTGGTACTATGTACTTTTGTGTTTACTGATTTCAATTTTATTTGAAAATAATTTTTTCTTTTTTAGGAATATATTTCTTCCGAGACGACCTGCACCGCTTCACCGACTAAACCAAACTCAACTTCTTTTTTTCTGCAATCACTAGGCAACGACGCCATTCCTCTTCATTTTCTTCTTTTTTCCATTCAGCCATCTTTTTTTTTCTTCTATATTGAATGTTCTAGAATCCCGCTCTCCAGCCATCTTTTTTTTCTTCTTTTCTCTTCTTCTTTTGCTACTTACTTTTCCCTGCAACCCTACGTTTTACAACGCTGTACCCCCGGTTTACACTGACTAATTCGCCGGGCTTTCTAGGTCTGTGCACACGCGCACACCACATAATGCAAAAGTTCTTAACCACTTTTAAAATCCACAAATTTCCTGAAAAAATCTGTTTTGATAGCAGAATATGTAGAAATATGTAATAATAAAAAAAATGCAAAAATATGCTTTATGGCATAACATATGCAAACATATGAGTTTACAATTAGTTCTAAGATAATTAAAACTTTTAAAGAATGTAAATATCTTCAACATTTTAATTCCTCAAACAAAAATATGCAATAAAATACGATAATTTTGAGATATGGCAAAAAATATGCACAAATATGCTTTCATAAAATTGGCACGTAAATTATTTTTAAACTTATAGAATATGCAAATAAACTCACTAGATCGCTTAAAGAGTAAAAACTTTTAAATATGCAATAACATTCAAATATGCCAAAAATATGCAAAAATATGTTGTCACGAAAGCTGCGCATAAGTTCTTCTTGACTTCTAAAATACAAAAATATTTCCAAAAAATCTGTTTTGATATGAGTAAAAATATGACAATAATAAAATATGCAAAAATATGCTATAAGGCAAAATATATGCAAAAATTTTAATTTCAAACTAGTCCAAAAATTATTAAATCCCTTTAAATCATGTTAATATCTTCAATATTTTAAAACCTTAAACAAAATTATGTACCAAAATACGATAATATTTAGATAAGCCGAAAATATGCACAAATATGCCTTCATAAAATTGGTATGTAAATTTGTTTAAACTTTAAAAACATATAAATATATTTATCAGATCTTTTGTAAGTATCAAAAAACTTAAAAATATTTCCATAACATTAAAATATGCCCAAAATATGCAAAAATATGCTTTCACGAAATGGGTGCGGAAGTTCTTAACGATGGAGGTTTTGTTCAGGTATCTCCTGTTATAATTTGTTTACAATTCATACTTTGTTCTAAAGTCGACATTAAGTGTTTATGAGTCATAGTCTGAGCTCTTAATAGTTAAATCTAAGATATTGGAGATAAACATTGCAAAGTAACAAAAATTTGGATTAAACAAAATACTATTCGTTATTTCTTTAACATGTGATCTTTATTTTAAATGCCAGCCAACGCATTTTATTGCCAATTCTTTTTATAACTCTTTTCTAATGCCACGTTTCGGCATATGACTTCACTATTCGTAGCACCAACACGAAAAAATGAATTGCTTTATATTTTCATAATTTTTGCAGACAATTGTTATAATAAGAGTGTGAATATTATATTTCATATTCACCTACAGAATAACTTTAATCTAAATGCAAAATTTATATGACTGCTTGCCTTGCATTAGATTTGCCAAACAATTGCCATTCGATTCTATGCACCGCGGGACACAGGCCACTATTTGTAAGTGGCGAACAGCACAAATGAAATCCATTTAGGAGTTGGGGGTTTTCTTTTTTTTGCAAAACTTTCGTTTCAAACAAATTGCTACATTTAAATGGCCTGCTATTGAGAGAGATCTTTACACAGCGATTATCGGTAGTTAAGTTAACAATAATGTGTTATATTGCATCAAGTTATTGATGTATTATTCCGTGCCACCTCTATATTGCGAAGAATGCATGAGTGAGTTTGACTACACTTCTTAGAGCTAAGCAAAAAAAAAAATTAATAAAAATAACAATAGGAAATATAAAATAGAACTTGAGGGAATTTTTTAGTAAGAATAAGGAAAATTTAAAGTCATGCAATAGTAAATGTTTGATATGAAATAACGGGTATTTTTTTTCAGTTACACAACTTTGGGCTGGTAACACTGTGCTTTAGGTTACCACCGATTTAACAGCTGATAGCTGCTTTTTGTTTAGCTTGATTAGCAAATGCTGTGAAAATTTTATCAAAATTAGACTTAGTGTGGCGTGGCGGCCACTTAGTGCAAATCATTGTTAAATATTAATGGTATAAACTTTTCTGCCTAACACAGCCATTTTAATTGATATCAAAATATTTTCCTTTGCTTTATTGTAAGTTAAGGTCCGGTAACTCTAAAAAATAAAACACGTTGTTCAAGCAAAACAAAAGACTTAGAATACCAACTTGTTTTCTGTTTATAAAATTTCCAGAATTTTTAAATGTAAACTATTTAGCATTTAGCTCGATTTCAAGTTGACATTTTATTAGAGCACATGCGCATATAAACACAAACACACACACACACACACAAATATATATACAAGTTGCTACTTTTTGTTATTTATATAAATTTTATTGCTCAAGCATTATTACTCATGCGCCAACAATTCTATAACAACTCTGCTCAGCGGAAAATTGTAACATAAAAAAAATTTAAATAATAAAAAAAAAATAAAAGCTTTTGGTAGTCATATTTCAACATTAAAGTGTTATGACGTGATGCGTTTGATATTCCTTTTTGCATTGCTATTTTATTTTTGCCATGTTAATCTTATTTAATTCAGGTGTGTTTCATTTGTACGAGTGTGTTGTTATAACAAAACAAAAAAAAAAAAAAAATCTTTTTGTTAATATAAATTTATTTAAAATGAGCCAAAATAAAGAGCACAACATACATATGAATATATCTTTTAAAAAGTCGGCAGCGAGGCTGCAACCATTTCTAGGCAATCAATGTTTTATACTTTTGACTTTATTTTTATAATGTGTTAGCTGTTGCTCTTACTGCTGCAGTTTATCATTATATTGTTTTTTTTTTTCATATAGAACTGATCATCGTATGTAGGAAGTTAAAGGTGAGGTTTGTGATTTTATTTCAGTTTCATTTGCAATTGTTGCACTCAATGTTCCATATTATTGTGTAGAGATTGTTATTGTTTGAATGTTAACTTCAGTTGTTGTTGTTTTTTCCTTCTTCTACTTCTTAGAGTTTTTGGAAGTCGCTAAGCTATAAATATATATAACATTTGAACACACATATGGGTGCCGCTTTTTTCAAAAATTACATTACTAAAACAGGGAGAGAAGAAAATATACGTACAAAAGCAGGAATAAATAAAAAAATGGAAAAAACGAAATAAAATATTATCTATTGCTTTTTATATTTTCTGCTTGCGCTAAGCAGACACTGTAGAGAATAAAAAAGTTAACATCGTAGTATCCCAACAGTGAATAACTTAACATTGCGTGTTTAAAAAGCTCTCAATATCAGTTTTTAATAAATAATGTGTTCTAATTTTATGATAATTCGTGATGTGAGAACTTAAGTGTCCAATACGCTACTATTAAATATTGGACATTGAACACTTAAGTTCTCACATGACGAATTGTTGACTCTATTAATTTGAACATTCGAACTTACGAAATAAGATTTAAAAGGTAAAAATGTAAGGTTGTTTTTCATCGGCTCACTGAAATAAAGTCACAAGTAATAAGTTAAATTGGCCTTATTTCTCAGCTAATTGAAATATAAGACCAGAATTGCACTACGTTGCCTTGGTAATAAAGTCATATACATGGAAGGAATTTCTCACTTTTCCAATGTAACGACACGTTTCCGCTCTTAGCTGGGGTAGGCTCAGCGGAGTCCAGGATCGTGTGTGAAATAAATAAAAGACTGATCTGATTTCCTCTACGTTATAGAAATTCACTTTATTTACAAAAAAAAAAAACTAAAATTCTATCGCTAAATGAAATTTACTTAAAACAAAACTAAAATTCTATTACTAAATAGCGTTTACAAAATTCTTTCGGATTTTAGTTTAATTCAAAATCAAATTAAGCAACTGGAACAATGACAGAGGGCCACTAATCTATTAGTGCGTGGATTCGTCGTGGAACCAGTAACCTGGACACCAGCAACAGCCTCCACTCACTCGTAAATTCCGTAGTGATGAGATTCGTCGTGAAACCAGTAACATGGACACCAGCGACAGCCTTCGCTCACTCGTAATTTTACTAGCGCCGAGATTCACAGTTATAATAACCCCTAAGAAAATCATAATTTAATAACTATTCAATGCTTTCTTGAGTGAAGAATGTTTGTCCACAATTAAATGAACACGCATACAAATATTTAATGTACAAATATACAAACATAAATATATAAACATACATACTTACGTTATACTTGAAATTAATTGTTTTTTCCATTTCTTTGCTGATATGCATTTTTGTCCACAACACTGTGCACAAACATGCATACCTAAATATAAATACACTTCAACTTTATTACCCTAGATTTTATTGCCGAAATATGATTTTCCAAAGAACCCCAAAATCAATAAACTTGAAGTGGATCAATAAATTTTAATCGTGAGAAATTACGAAATAGAATATAATATTAATAAGCATTTTTGGTATTTGATTTTGTATTTAATATTAAGAATTTTTAGTTTTAAGTCAGTCTTAAGAAAGATTCCAAATAAACCAAATCTATTAAAGAAAAGTAAAAATTTGTTTTTTTTATTTTTCTGAAATATCAAACACAAAAGTATTCACCTTGGAAGCGTGTGCCAAGATAGCCTCTCTTCACACCTAATACTAGTCCGTAACGAGAGTTTACTGCAGGTTGTAGGTATAGGAATTGTACCCAAATTCCAATATCTAGTCTTGCTCCAATGTGGCTATAGGAAGACAATATTAGATAAGTAACCTTCATCCGATATCTGTCTTACCGTAGCGAGCGCTGCAAGCAAACTGAAAATTGTTCTGTATTGAGTCGGTTGTTATACCATTCATATCAATACTTAAATCACACAAGCTAACAAGAGTGTGTATTGAAAATATGGTGTGGTGACTAACAGCCTTTTATGCTCTTTCAGTACGACACATACAAGTGTACACATACACGAACGTTACACACAGAGAGCGTATGTGGTATCTCTTGTTCTCACTGTAAATAGTGATAATCATTAGTGATGGGCAGTCAAACTTAAATTACATGAAAGTACCACGGTGGGTTAAAAGTGTCAATTACATCGTTGGTCTAATAGGCAATTAATTTAAACTAAACAGACTATTCTCTGCTTATTACCGCATGAGGTACTAATGTAAATAATTATAAAAATAATGAAAAAATAAACTAAATAGCTTCAGCGTTTTGTGAGCCAAAACAAGCATGCGACTTTGGTCGTCACACCAAATAGAATTTTTCCCCCTAGTACTTGCTATTATTTGAAATTGTTCCCGCGGAATTTTTTCCATAATAGCCCTCATAGACTTATCCCGGAATCTATAGAGAAGTAAGGCCATTTTGGTTTTGTACTTATGACTTTATTGCAAATCGGCACATTGCGCCGATGGTGGGATGTCGGCATAAAATTTTTTACTTTTTAAATTTAATTCCGTTTTTTTTAATACTTTCAATCGTTTGAATATTTCCAATTAAATATAAATTCACAAGTGAACAAGTCTTATCAAATTAGAGAACCTTATTCACTCAGCACTGATATTGAGAGCTTTTCAAACACACAATGTTAAGTTATTTGCTGTCAAAATACGACGATGTTAACTTCGTTCTTCTTTACAGAAACCTGTCTCTTTCGCTTATAAAACTTCCAAAATAATATAAGCAACATTCAGAAAGTCCCAGCCTATACAACAACTTCTAAAAACTATCTTAAAATAAGTAATAATAATATTACAATAACATATTCTTGTGGAGAAGGAAAAATAATAAATATAAGTGTCTTATTTAACGGGGTGGCTGAGGTTTCCCTCTATTTTTAGGCTGTTACGGTGAATTGATGTCGGCAACCAAGTTATCTTTGCATTGTATATCTAGAATGTATTCAGTACAGTATTCAGTATTCGTTAAACACTTGAAACCTCTTCTACCTCTTTTCCTTAGTAATCTTCGGTGTGTCTTTCCTAAGAGGATAAAAATGTCCTTAAACGGCAATACCACGTATTAAAACGCTCTGAGATAATAAAAATCAAATTGTACTGCAAGTCTCTGAAGACATCAAAGCTCGCCAGATATCAAGGGGATCTACTCTGTATTTCGAAACGAAAGATAATGCTTTCACGTTATTGACATTATAATTCGAAAGCATTTGATTTCGTTTCGAATTACAGAGTAAACCTCGTGTTAATCCATGAAATGCGTTTAACAATGAATTTTTTATTTTTAATAAAAGACAGGCAAAAATTAAAAAAAGTATATCATTGGTTAAAAAGGCCTAACTAGCAAAAACTTCAAAATCGAGTTTTTGATTGATTATTATGAATGCGATCAATAAGGGTGCTTTTATTAATAAAAAAAAACAAGTGGACTTAACTGCAAATTTGTTTAGTTTATTTTTTAACTTTTTGCTTCTCCTGTAAAATTATATTTTTGTTAGTTACGCCCTTTTTGCATTTTAGCGAGATATATGTATGTCACAATTCACTAAATTTTAAAATTCTTTAACTTTCGTATAAATACATATGTATATGAGTTTTTATTAAAGAGAATATTTCACCATTCTTCCAAATACACATAAAAAACAATGAACATTTTTTGTGCCTCTTTTTGCAGGTCACTCTGTAAATTAAGTTTTCCTCTGTTTTTGTTTTTTTGTTTGTTTTGTATACAAAAAAAACGGAGACATATTTATGAAGAGGTGTTATTGTATAACATATGACTTCTTTTTTTTAAATTTTTTTTCTTTATTATTTTGTGTTGCATGTTTATTTCGTGTTGCTGTTGTTATGTTTATTGGGTCTGTCTGTGTTTGTGTGTGTGTGTGTGTGGCTATGTGTCATTTAAAATTGAAATTTCAATCAACAATGAACGTAATACAGCGCCCATGTTTTCTGCATATGTTGATTTTAGTTGAAATTTAATCTTAATGCTTAAAATTTAGTTTAAAATTTTGATGTGGGAATTATTTTATTGCGGTGATTAGCAACATAATGACACTTAAAATGACTTGAGTTCAAACAAACAAAAGAGTTTGTTTTCCAAATGATTTCGCTTATTGTTGTTGTGACTTCAACAGGAAGTTGTATGTATAATGACAAGGACAGCTTACGAAATAAGATTTTGTTTCGTTAAGCAAAAAAAAAATAACTTTATTCAAAAAGGAAGTGGTTAATAAAAAAGCTGAATTAAGAAAATTGTCTTACGACTATAATATATAAAAATTTATTTTTTGTTGTCTTGGAAAAGAGTGTAAAAATATAAAATTAAATAATGACAAAAATCAAAACTATTGCCTATTATTTTTTCCACAGATCTTTTAACCTCTTAAATGGTTCCCCACATTTCACTATTTGCTGTGAATGCCAAATGAAATGATTATTATTAATTACACTTCATTTAACAAACATGTTGGTAGAAAACTAAATAAATAAATACACCTACCGCATACATATATATCTGAATATTTTTCACACCGTTTTGAAATACAGTTCTGACTTGTTCTCCTTAAACTCAAACACGCATAAAGCTGCACGAATCTTTTTTTTTCACCAGCCGTATGTGAAAAGGCATAATTAACCCGAAGCAAAGCAACAAAAAAAAAAAAGAAAGAAGAAAAACAAAAATTTACAAAACCAAACCAAAAAATTTCACGCAGCCAACAACTGCAACAAGTTAAACAAATACAAGACAGATGATTGCAATGAACAATAATTCAAACAACAACCGTCCAACAATATTGATGGTCGAAGACCAAATAAAATTTTCCAACATTGCTGCATTGGGGATGAGCGTAAGAAAATTCCAGTGCAAATGCTAAAGTGATTTATAAAAATATTCGAGTATGTAAATACGTATAAGAAATCATACTACATTAAAAAATATGCTCACACTAAGTATTTACATATCACAGTAAGAGCTTATGACGAGAGCTTTAACGTAACGTTGCTGCTGCTGCTGCTGCTGATGATGATGAGTCAAATGAAAATTATTGCCACAGTTAGCAACTGTTAAGGAATTCGGTGTGTGTGTGTATTTTCGCTAAGTTTTGAAATAATCATGATGATGTTGTGTTACATAAAAACCTCAAAAACAATTTATATTCCCAGCCAAACATTTGACCTCAAACACTGATTCATCTTAATCAATTATGCGAAATAAAAAGCTGAAATATCTACATAGTGCATATGCATATCTGTGGCAAAAAGGAAAAAGTGCTTAAGTCATATATTACTGTTTTACAGGAGAGCACTTTTAAGCGTTCAAGTCGATTTTCAGAAATTTTTTTCTTTTACAGTTAAATTGGGAAATTCTCTATTTAACTTAATTTTTTAAGCAAACATCGTTATTACTATAAGTAATACATTTAAGTTGAAATATACCAAAGTATATCCTCAATTAAGCTATTATCCCAAATGAGATTAGAAGTCTAAAAAGATAAGTCGCAAGTCATAGTGCTATAACTTCCTGAACAATCGCACAAACTAATTGAGATTTTGACCAGGGATACTTTCGAATATGCAGATTGCGGAGGTAGTATTAACTCAAAATAAGCTTATCTCGACTTAAGCACTTTTTCCTTTTTGCCACAGATATATGCTGAAGTGTTCTACTCTACTCCATAGTGAAGCAAAGAAATAAAAAAAGAAAACTATTTAATCTCTGCCTGGTGAGATTATAAAAACGCATTTATTTTAAATAATTTAAAAATTGTTTGTTAAAGGATTTGCACTAAATTGCCACAGAAGAAATTAAAAAAAATAGTTTCAATTATAAAACTTTAATCAATTAAGAAATTTGTTCAACACTAATTAAATGTCTCATTGCTTGAATCAATCAAAAAAATTTCAACCCAGAACTTTTTTGCAAAAGTAATGACATTAATGAACATATGTGTTTGCAGAAATTAAACATGGACAATTTTTTTCCAATCAATGGAATTTTTATTTTTAATAAATCCTATAAATCAATAAATTTATTGATTGGGAATTTATTTCAATTAACTTTTTCATTAATTCAATTAATTATATCATTTGAACTCGTATATGTTTTTAATTAATTATTTGTTTAGTCCTATTTAACACTATGCAAGTCTTATTGTTAAGCTGATTAGTTTGAGGGAGAGAGAGAGAGAAACAAGGGGAACAGAAACGTTTCTTTTCCCCTCGTCTCTCTCTCTCTCTCTCTCTCCTAACAAACTAATCAGCTTAACAATAGAATTACAAATGCAATGACACTTTATTTTTAATCAGAATTTTTTTTGCGATTCGAACCGACAACTTCCTGCATGACAGGCTTGTACACTGTCTTTTTTCACCAAGAACTACTCCGTATTTTTGGTTACACTCGCATTTTACCAAGTCGCAGGACGAGTACGTTTGGATCAATTGCCACCAAATTTTCTGCAGGTTACTTCATCATCACCCACTTGTATCTACTTGGGCAGAGATTGTTGTTAACATCAGCTACTTAATATGCATTTTTTTATTAAAAATATTTCATTCTATTAAACTGCTAGGAAATTATTCCTCATTAATTATATTTATTTTCCAACTGAACTACTTAAGTGATCATGTTAATAAAATACTGCCAATACATTTATTTTCAATGCTGACAGCCCAGCTGAAAAGGTTGTCTCTTTAGTTGCGGTTTCTCTAATGCAAAACCTTTTTAGTACCGAACTTTTACCCTTTACTTGAGTTTCTTTTTTGTTTTTTTTTGTTAAATAAAATATATGAGTTTATGTCAAACAATAAACACTAATAGGCGTTTTATTTGAATTATTGTTTTGTACACGGAAAAAATAAGCCAAATGTCGTATAAAAAATATACGATCGATATAGCTTGCAAAAAAAAAGCTTAGGGAGAAACTACATACACAATAGATAGAAAGCAATAAAACAGAATAAAAAATACCCTAAGAAAAAAATTAAAATTATTCAATTCACAAGGTATTATGTGAGACGTAGTTTGTACATGAGTTGTTGGTAATTTTAATAAAAAAAATGTTTATAAACAAATGTTTACATAGAAATTACCAATAACGTTTGTTTAGAGCGATGTTTGCTTAAAAAAAAAATAAAGATTAACAGAGAATTTGCCAAATTTAAGTGTAAAAGCAATAAATTTCTGAAAATTTACTTTAACGCCTAAAAGTGCTGTCCTGCACTTTTTCCTTATTGCCACACAGAAAAAAGTATTCACCAATTAATATTTTCAATTAAAAATTTAATTCATTCAATTAAATTTTCAATTGTATTAATTAATTTGAATGGAAAAACTTAATTGATATTATCAAATTGTTTATAGGTGAAAATTTAATAAATTTTTTAATTGGTATTAGAAATAATTTAATTTATATTACAAAATCATAATAAGTAATAAAATACCTTGTTAAAAACAAAATTTCAGTAAGTTTTTGAAAATATGTATCTGTTTGTATCAAATATGTATCAACATTTTGTTGCAATATTTTCACTTGGTGTAGGGCATCATATTAAAACTAAAGAGTTTATAACTCACATGCTATAACTACACTATTCTCTTGGCCCGTTTATATTAGTAACTCAGGCTTAATATACCTCCGTTGTTTTATTTATTTGTACCTTATTTCGCTCTGTACTTGTTTCTTTCCTTCTTTTTTTGGCATTCGCGTTTGTGTTGTTGCATGTATTTTTTAATACGAGTTACAATTTTTATATAAATTGACATGGTGCAAAAAGTGCGTGTGTTCAGCTGGCGCTTCCACAGCCAGCACAACCGATGTATTTATTTTTTATTTTTTCATCAGTTTCTTATTGACGGCGCTGATGACGACAACAATAACAGCAGCAGCAGCATTTACAACAAACTAAAAAAAGGGGGTTGAGAGAAAAAAAAAGGCATTATCGACAATGGTGTTGTCGATGTCGCCTTCAATACAAAATTTCTTATGGCTGCAGTTTGTTGTCGTGGGGCTTTATATGGGAGCAAAACAACATTTAATGTGTAGGTTGTTGCTTCCATTTAGTTAAGGAAAAAAAATTGGCATTCACTTAACATTGATTTTTTGCTGTGCTAAAATTTGCATTAAGTCTTTTCTGTTTTTTTTTGTTGTCGATTTTGTTGTATTTAAAGCAATTTAGTTTAGTTTTGTGCCATGATTTGTGCTGACAACAGGCATAAGCATTACATTTTGTGTAAAATTTGTTTTCAAAAAATAAATAAGCAAGCAAATATACACTGAGAGAAAGAAAGGTATGACATCAAAGGCGCTACAACTCTGCATTATTAAAAAATAAAAACGTGCAAAAAGCTGAGTTGTAAAATAATGAAGCTTTCCGCTATCTTTTCCTCCACCGCCTGTCTTCTCTATCACTATCCCTTTCCTAAGGAAGGTAACACCTAGTATTATAGTAAACATTCATTGCCTGAGCGCTACTTTTATTTACATAAAAAAGCTTTCAAAGTTGTCAATATGGTCCTTCGCGCCGGAAAATTATTAAAAAACATATCAAATTGTTCTGCCAGCACTATGTTTTAGTTGCTGAGATTGTTTAAGATTTTATTTATATTTCTTTATTACAAACGTTTTGAAAGAAAAACTAATTCCGATTCTAGATTCTCTTATTTAAAAAAAATTTTGACAAAGGCCAGACAAATTTTTCTGTGATTAAATTTTTTTTAATGTTTTTAGCTTTATTTATTTCTTGCTCTAAGATAACAGTCAGTAATTTCAAGTGTGATGCTGCTGCTGCTGCTGCTGCTGCTGCTTTAGTTGTGTTAATCGTTTAAATGTTTTACACGTGATATGACAAATAAATTACTGCAGCTAAAAATGCTCTCATGTTATAGTGTTGCTGATTGTTGTTGTTATTATTACCACTGCTATTATTACTATTATTGCTATTGTCCTAGTCATCAACAACAGAAACATCATATCAAAGCCATCAACTTATACATCTAGTCATACCATCCATCCATCCATCCATCCATCCTTCCATACAATTCATCTCGATCGATGCCTGCCTGCCTGCAATGTAAACGTGTATGAGTGTGTGTTAAAGTTTTAGTTATTTTATAGTCACTGTCTGTTTTTGTTGTCTGCCTTGTCATCGCCATCATGTCTTCTATCTTGATAATAATAATATTGTTTGCTATTCATCATTATTATGATGATCAACACTACCATTATGACTTAATAAAACCTTGTCATAAAGGATCGAACATATTTGATCATATTCCAAGCTCACAGACAACAAAACAGCAAATAAACAAATAAAATCTCATACGTGATGGTATCAAAAAAAGAGCATTTTATGTTGTTGTTCATTTAATCAGCGCAATGCTAGGACGGAAATATGTTTTGCAAGAATTAGTTTCTAGGGCAGATATTAGTCTTGTGAATTTTCTAGAAAATTGCAGAAATATTGCCAAAGCTTTTTATAAAATTTGGTTGCAATTACAATTGGAATTGAGTCTGAAAACTTAAGGACAAGTAGTGTACTACACTAGCTGCTAGTGCACAAGGACCTTATCACAGTAGGTCTGGAAACAAATTACTTTATAAAAAGTGTCTCCAATATGCCGATTGCATGATTTGTTCTTAATAAATTGTCAGAGAGTGAGATATGTTTTGTAGATGCCTGTTTTATAATCTACATATATCAGGCAACACCAAAACATGTCATACTCTTTAAGAAGTTCTCGATTTTACATGCAAATTGTACGTAAAATTTGGAACTATTATTAAAGCAATTCCCATGCTAGAATTAGTAGGTTAGTATCGTAAGTTAACGGATCAGCTGACAAAATCTGTAACCTAAATAAAACATGATGTTGTTTATTTAATATGTATCGTAACGAATGTGAGGTAGAACTCGACAGAAAACAGATTTCTACGTAAAATTCTCTTTTATGTATAAAGCAAAGAGAAATATAATAACAGCTGACACGTTCGCTGGTAACCTCATTTTTTTACTAACTAACATACAAAATTAAACGATACGACCACTTCAAAAGTAACAACATACGAATCGATTAATTTTACCATTATGTGTGTCATTTTGTTAAAGTCTGAGATAAAGCGTTCCTCTTTCAGATATTCACCTCTATCGCAGGGTTTCCAGTTTTATTTCACACCTTTCCACAGTTTTAAATTTTCCATCCCCGAAAATCCCCACAATTAGTCAAAAAAAAACATGTTATTTCAACAACAAAATTTACAAAGATGTAATGTATGGAAGAAGGATTTAATTTCTCACAGCAAACTGAATTATTTTTAAAGTTTGTATTTATTATATTTTTAACAGACTTCAAAAAAAGGAGGTGGTTATCAATTCGTCTAAATTTTTTTCTTGGCTGTGTTACTTCATAACTCGGTACATTTTAGACCGTTTGCAAAAATTGTTTTTTTTTTGTCTGAGAGGGTATAGCTTCCCATTTGTCCCATTGTAAAACACGCCCACAACTTTTTTAAAATTTAATTTTATTATATTCTACTTATTTGATTACTGCGAAACCTATAAAACCCCTCTGGTTTTTGTAATTACAACATTTGAAAGTTGAAAAAATGAAATTATAATATTTCACGTGGTTCTATTTAATCGATTTTTACGAAACTTACCACACGCATTAAGCTCAAAAAAAGACAATTCTGCATTAAAAAAATGGGCGAAGTCACAATCATTAAAATTTAGTATTTTATTTTAAGCGGTTCTACTTTACCGATTTTTACAAGACTTAACACGCACCCTGAGCTATGAAATACACAAAATTTGCATTAAAAAATTGGCGGAAGGACGCCCATTAAAATTTAATTTTATATTTCACGTACTTCTTCTTGTCTTCTGCTTTTTCTGGCAGAATAATTTTCTTAATGCTCAAATGGCTAAAAACTTAAAACAAAATTTACACGCTTTCTTCAAAGTTGTGCAGAAATTGAATTGAATTGTTTTTTTTTAATGATTTTCGATTTTCAACAATTAATATTAATTAATATATTAATTTTTTGACTTTCAATAGGAAAACTATAATTACATGAATTTGAAATAAACATAAAAATGAAAAAGTAAATAAGAAGATTTTTAATTACGGCCGCTATTATGATTTACAACTAAATGGATAGTTTAGTTATAGTTGTAAATTTTTTATTATGGATTACAATTTTTTTCACAATAAGACAACTGCTTTTTATCAGTTGTATTTTGGTTTTTATTTCGAGTGTTCTACTAGTTTTGCTTCATTATTCCAGACGCCAACCAATACCACTTGTCAACCAATATTGTTGCCACGTTCATAAAACATGAAATCTAAAAAAGAAAATACAAGGCCAAAACTAAAAATATTTAAAATGTTTTGTGATGGCTACTTTGGTTTCAAGAAACATAGCACAGATAAAAACCTTTTCTTTTCGAGCATTGTTTCGAATACAACTAAAATTAGTTGTAAATCAGAATGCCAAAAAACAGTTAAGTTGTTTTAAGGTTGAGTTGTTAAAATTTCATTTAAACTTAGTTGAGTTGTAAACCGTAATAGGGGCATACATACATATATATTATCCCCAAAAATCTCCAGCGATAAAGTGCCTTTTCCCCCTCAAAACCCCTGACAATTTTCAGGAGATTTTTATATCCAATCACAAAAAAAATCAACAAATTGGGGACAAAATTATCTTCTTATTATTATTAAAACTTTTGATTCATATTTTTGATTTTTTATTAAATTAATTAATTAAATTGCAGTAGTTTTTAAGCTTTAAAAATCTTCTTCCCGTTTTCAACATTCAGTGAAAATGGACAGAAGTAAATATATATCACGGGATTCACGATACCATTTGCCCCTTCGAAGCGAGTACAAATTTCATGGGATTAAAAATGCCACTAGTCATTCAATAGAGTGGTGATTATATTTTACTTTTTAAATCTTTTTTATTAAAAAAAAATCAAACTTCGAAATTGATCCTGTCATCCAGAGTCGAAGGCAGGAATTGAACCAATAGACCTTCATCTACTAGAGGCTTGGCAGTTATTTGAAATAGATTAAATGGTCGAAAGTTTCTATAGTTTCATAAATGAACCAACATCATATAAAGTTTCCCCAATAACTCGATCTTAAGGCAATAAAGTCATAATTAATAAAACAAGATTTCTTCATTTCTCAACTACTTGAAATATAAGGACATGATACCACTTCAATTGAAAAATAAGTCCATTTTGGTTTATTTCTTATGATTTCATTACAGTGAGTCAATGAAAATCGGAAAATTGCTGGGATAATGGGACCTCTGATTTAGCCTAGTGTCTGTCTCTCCCAAATTCTGCCTTTATTCACTTACTTTTAATAATATTGTTTAAATTTTTTTATCTATAGCAACTGTCAGTTTTATGTACTACCAAATGGGCATATTGTGTGCGATTTTTATTAACATATTGCCACATCTTTCCTACAACATTCCATCACTCTATTTAGTTTCTTAGAAAAAGAAAAAAAAACGAGCAAAAGTATCAATACTTTTCAACATACACACACACTATCTCATACACTCCCTCCCTTACAGCCAGTTTTTTTGTTTAATGTCTTCACAGTTAAATGTTGTAAGAGTAGAGGAGCCCGCGCATTTAGTGCGTGGGTTGCTGCAACATATGCATGTTGCCAGTTACATTTATGATGACTAAGTTGATTGTTACTAAACGGTTTTATTTTTATATATTGAGTGTAAGTTCTTTTTTGGTCCCTTCCATTCGAACGTTTTGTCTAAAAACAATTTTCTATTTTTTTTTCTTCAAGTTTTTACTCTTTTTCTTGTTCTTGTAGTTGTTGCAATCCTTTTGTGACTCGTTAATGGCATTGACAAGTGGTTGGTTGCTTCATGAAAATGTTATTGTTGTTGTTGCTGTTGCTGATTTTAAAAGTAATTTGTTGTCTGTTTATTGTTTGTATATTGCAGTTACAGTTGTTTTCATTGTTGTTGTTGTTGCTGTCGTCGTCGTCAATAAATTTGCTATTTGTGAGTTATAGATAGTTGTTGCCTTTTTTTTATTATTATTGATACTGGTTGGTTGGTGGTGGTGGTGGCTGTTTGGTGTTGTCATCAATAAATGCTTTAAGTTGATTTTTATTTTATTTATCTTTCTTTTTGAAGCTTTTCTTTTCTGTGTCACGTCCAAATGATGTTTGAGAAATCAACAAGAAGAACTTTTATTTTTACAATAAACTTTGTTGAAAGGAAATTGTAAAAAAGTTTTACTGTAAGGTTAAGGATCAGTGTGCAAAGTAATCCAGAGTAATTTTCAGTAATTCAGGAGTTTGTGGGAATGTTGCAACCTCAAATCAGAAAGGAAATAATTTTTTTTTTTAAAGTAAGCTTTTATTTATAACGTTTTTACGCAATTTATATTTAATAAAAAAAGGTGTCGCGAGATTTTCGACAAGGCTCACTACAAACTGCTCTCTACTATTCAATAATATTTTTAGCCAGTTATAGCACAATGTAATGAGAGTCCTAGTGAGAAAAAGAAACTTATTAGGGAAGGATTTTTTGCTAGTAAATTAATTTATCGGGTATGTTCTGCATTCCACGCTAAATTAAAACGAGTGGAATTACTATAGCATTGTTGTTATAATTACATGTTTCCAACAACAATTTTATGGCAATTCCACTCGTTTCAATTTCATGTGGAATGCAGAATATACCCGTATATTAATTCATTTTATCATATTAAATCATATTTATTTTTCTTTCTACATAAGTACGCAGTAGGCAAGAAATTTATACTGCAGATACACACAGAAAAAAATACCAATATAGAATCACCATGCTAAAATTTTGATTTGAAATCAAATTAAATCAAATTGAGTTAAAGCATGATGGCATATACATATTCACTTTGTAGCTAAAGAATATTTAAGGTAAATGTGGCTGCAGCGCCAAGAGCGTTGACTACCACTTGATGAGTTCCAAGTTCAAATCTTGGCCGCGGAAACCAATTATATAAATATGTATAAATATAATAATTAAACACCCCTATTCTGCGGTTCGATTACGTTCCCGCATTCAGTTACGCACGGATCGAAAAGAGGTATTCTGCCAAAAAACTGAATCGAAAGAAAAAGAAGAAGAGAAGAGTATGTTTAAACCTGCTGCTTTGCTATGAAACAGGTGAAATAGGAACACAAAAATTAAGCAATTTTGCAAAATTTTTAACAAAAAGTTAAATTTAGTGCAAAAAACAGTGATTTAAATTTAACATTAAAACAAATAATAATTAAATATTGTGAACATATTTATTAAATAAATTCTTGCAAATTTAAGTACAGCGATTTAAAAAAAAAAACGAGATAAGCAAGAGGAATTTGTGGCCAAACTTATCCAGTGTGAAGAATCAAATGCAGAATGCATAGAATCGAAAGAGAAATCGAAGAACGGAATGCAGAATACCAAAGTTGCCAAACGGAGAAACTTTCGATTCGAAAGGAAATACAGAATAATGGTTAATAAAATAAAATAACTACATTAAATTAAATTCATGTTGTTTCAACTTGAAATAACTTTGATTCAACATGGTTCTTTGTGTTATTTTAGTATCAAACTAACAATGTTTCAACTTGAAATAACTTTGATACAACATGATTCTTCATTTTGATTTAACAGTACTGTAATGTTAAATCAACATGAAATAAAGTTATTTCAAAAAGGAAAAATTTTCTTTGAAGATTACTGCAAATCATGCTGAATTAACATGAAGAACGTATGAAGCAAAATCATTGGCGAAAAAGGTTAAATAAACCTTGCTTACGTAGATTATAAATTTTTCTGTGTGCAAGTGGCCCAAATTGTAACTGAAATTGATCCTAAGTAATACTTAATTTTAACGCTCTGTCAATAGTGTTACAATACTTGTAAATCTTACATATACAGGGTGGCTGATGAATTTTGCTACATTAAGAAACTGGAACAAACAGCATGGAATTAATTCAATCTTTTTTTCATTTTAAAGCTCATTGAATTATATTAAAAGTACTTGAAGTACTCTTAAAGATAATTGAATTTAAATGCCCACCCTTCTGGTTAATGAAGGTGGGGCATCATAACAAAACGGTGCTCATCACTGCCCGCAATTTGATGTCGGAGTTTCAGCTATTGTCGCAGTTGAAGCATCTTGTTGAAACCACACAGAGCTGAAAGGAATTCTCTTTTTGCTCAAGTAACGGTCTCCATCAACCGTAATGCTGCGTCCGTATTGTTCAAAAAAGTAAAGATTCACAATACAACGTGAAGCAACTGCACACAACACTGTGATGCAAATTTGATGAAATTCCCTCTCATGCAGTTGGAACCACTTCATATGCGACAATTTTGTTAGTTTATATTTCCGTTCAGATCGAAATGAGTCTCATCAGACAAGAAAAGACAATTCAGTTTTCTCTTGGTAGCGGCTTTCATCAGCCACCCTGTATTCCCTTGCATTTCCTTGTTCATTATTTAAAACTACATTACAATAGTTTTGGCCTTTTAAAATGATTTAGATCAAATTAATAATGAAAAGAAAAAAATTATGTTACAGAGATTAATTTTATAGTGGCCATAAAACAATATTATTGGCATTATTGTACACAAGTGTTGACAGCTTAATAAAATAATTGTCGACAAGTTTGAACCGAACATGGCAACAGCAACAGTCAGACAACAATAATCAGCAACAACGACAACAAACAAACCTGTCATTATATATAATAGAATATGATAGGAAAATCGTCATGATGAATTGTAGTAGATGGATGGTCTTCATAAGATGTCGATTATGATAAGGCATGAGATTGTTGGTAGTTTTTTTTCTTCTTAAAACTCGTGAGCGTTAGTAGAAAAAGATCAGCTGGAGTGGGTTAAATTTGCAAGTGATTGTGGTTTTAGTTCTTTTTTTCTTTGGGATTACAGAATGACAATCAATAATAAAAAAAGTATACTTAAGTAATATATAATATAAAGTAATATATAATAAAGTAATATATAATATATGCATATATATAACCTCCAGCAACAATGACTAACGCCGATTCCAAGATACAAACAGCATCTCTACTTTGCTACAATTATAAATAAGGAGGCACATGCCTAACCACCGCATGCACTCCTGCAATACTTATAGTATGAGTATGTACAGGGTGGGCCAAAAGAAACCAAGGGGTGTAAAAGTTTAATAACTCTTTTGTTTATTAATTTTTTTTATTGTTTCTTTCAGATTATATAGACAACACTTGGAGAATTTATAATGGAGAGGTTCACCACTGAACAGAGAACCAGAACAATAGAATTTTATTATTTAAACCAGAGATCAATTATTTTAACGCAAAGAGCATATCGTCGACATTTTAACGTCAGAATTTTAAGCAGAACTGTAGGTTCTGGGGTTCTCAAAATCCAAGAGCCATTCATCAACGCCAATTGCACCCCATCAGGTGTACAGTATGGTGTGGGATCACATCTGAAAATGTCATTGGGCCCTACTTCTTCGAGAATGAAGATGGAAGTGCTGTAACCGTAAATGGAGAGCGGTATCGGTTTATGATAGAAAATTTTTTACGTCCTGCTCTTGAAAACAGACTTGATATGTGGTTTCAGCTGGACGGAGCCACTGCCCATACTGCCCGAGACACAATGGCACTTTTAAGTCAAATTTTTGGAGAGCGAATAATTTCTCGAAATTCGGAAATTATTTGGCCAGCGCGATCGCCAGATTTGACAGCACCCGAATATTTTCTTTGGGGTTTTTTGAAGGAGCGAGTGTATGTGAACAAGCCAGAGACAATCCTTGAACTCAAGGCAAACATTGTTGCAGAAATTCGAACGCTACAGCCACAAGTTTTGAAAGATGTTATGGAAAATGCTCTAAAAAGAGCCCATCAGTGCGAAGCTGAAAACGGTGGTCATTTAAGAGACATCATTTTTCATACTTAGTGTAAAAAAATTTCCATTTTGTATATTATATAATCTGAAAGAAAAAATAAAAAAAAGTTTATAAACAAAAAAGTTATTAAACTTTTACACCCCTTGGTTTCTTTTGGCCCACCCTGTATATGCTCAGAGTATGGATATTTAGTCGAACTAAAATTTATACGCATTATACTTGAAATATTTATTCATCGTTCACCAGAGCAAGCATACATTTGTACATATAAAATGGAACAGAAAATGTGTTTTGGCTGTTTGAAAAAATGTTTCATGCGTGTGTGTAAATGAAATAGTCCTGTATATACGCATGTGCAGCCGATCAATACTCAAGAGTATTTTTATACTTATGCGTACGATTATAGCTCATACAGTTTAAAAATTAAAAAAATTTGTATAAACATAGTTGTTGGTTGTTAGGAGTGTGTTTATTTTTTACTTTTAACTGTAGGCATACATAATTATTTGACGGCCAATATTCAAATAGTACTGAAAACGATACTTTTGTCATTCTCTGGTTGATAGATTTTTTGGGTAGATTTGCTTAAAAGCTTAAACTTAATATGAAACATTAACTACCTCGGAGTTCAAACCAGATTTTATTCAATCGCTCGCAAGTCTTTATCTTTTTTTTACAATTCTGCTAGACACTGTAGCGGGCTTTGCAGTTCGTTCTGGAACTTCTTTTGTCCACTTAACCTGTGTATTGCAATATTTTGCTTTATAGCCGAAAAAATTTCTTTTTTGTTTAATATTTTCCATATTATTACCATTTTGAGAATAATCTGAGATCATAGCTTCAATATGCTTTGCTTGTAGACACTTGTAAAACAAGACCATGACTTTGACTCGCTATAGTTACTTAAGCTAAAACTTGTTGCTGTATTTCTTTGTTTTTTCTTTTTTGCTTCGTTTAATAATAATGGCCACAATAATCGTAAAAGATCAAAAGAAACAACAGCGGCACTTGCTTTAACTCATAAAGAAGCCTTCTTTTATCGTTATAATTCACCCTCATTTCATAATAAATTGCTCTCAATTGATCACGACGACACCACAGCAACAAACACTGCAACAAACAGCAACAGTAATAGCAATAGCAATAATGCAAACTATTTGCCATGTTGTTTGCATTATATTGTAATATTGTGCCTGTTAAGTTAAAATAATAATAAAAAACAAAAACAAAAAAAAAACCAATATATTACCCATGTTTGTTTGCAAAGTTTCACATTTTAAAAGTATTTTTGAGTTGAGAAATTTTCTTAGCTAATGATGAGTTTTCCTAAGGAAGTGTTGAGTTGGTTGGTTGTTCAATGGTGGGAGAACATATTTTCTTGCGATATGTTTCATTTTAACATTTAAGGTCACTTAAATGGCCTTAAGTCATAATGTGAATAATAAGTTAAAACAGATAAAATTGTGAATACATGTATTCGAAAAATCGAATTTGATTAGGAAAAAATTATAATAAGTTAGCCATATGATGATATTCAGCAAAATGTCTGTATTTATATTAACAAAAAAGGAATTGTCATGTAGTACACTTAAAATCTTCGCTACTAAGAGGCCAACCTCTTAAGTCCGCTTTAGTAATTTTCACAAAAATTATTTACTTATATCGAAAGTGTTTTAAAATGTTTAATTTTAATTAATAAATTTTTGGATTAAAGTTAAATTTTTTATTTTAATCACCCTTATTCCAGTTGGCGACATCAACGTCACTTTAGCACTATACCAAAAAATCGTTTGCTTGTGTATTGTGATTCTTTGACTGTCCGGTCCTAGACCAAGTATTTCCTGGGCAATGGCTTTTCAGATTCCTCTGAAAGCAAGCTAGAGTGAGAAGGCGCCCAGTTATGTAGCCTGAATAAATTTGCATGAACATTTGCTGAAGCATTACTGCACCGTGGTATTGGACGCGAAGATAGCATCCCTATCACCAATCTAATGCATTAAACACATTCACCACAGCAAGCTACCGACTACCAAATGTCAAAGATAGAATACACATGTTTATATGAGAATGATTCTTTTGAAGACAGCAAGGCAACATGGCGACAGGTTGTTGTCTATGCTGATTTTGTAGTTGTAGTCCAATTAAATTAATTTCTATTCTTTGGCTACAATGAGAAAATTCAGTGTTGCCATTATAATACAAAATGTTGAATGAATGATTTTGTACAATTATTTCATACTATTTAACAGAAACAATATCCAAAAATTTATGTAAGGAATAAATTTATTCATTTTTGTACTTTTACGTGAAATAAGTACATTTTAAAAGAGTAATTAATTTTTATATATGCAAAATATATAAAAGTGGCAATACTAAACTATGTTTGTGTACTTGAATATCAGCTGCAGATGGTGCTGCTGCCATAATTAAGTAGCCGGGTACGAGGCGAAAAATGCTGCTAGCGGCATTTGAAGTCGTGTGTTCGTGTAGCCTGCTGTGGTCAATGTGTTTAATGCTTAAGAGAGGAGGGCCAGTAACCCACTTTTCTAAAGTCCAACTTGTTAACAAATCGCTTAATAGGCTTCCTATGCTCCACTGGGAGTTAGGAGAATATATAAAATAATATAGACACGCGAAAGCATTTGGATTGCAGTCTGCTGGCAAGTTCCTCGCAAACGTTCGATCGAAAACTTGTATTGCAAACAACAATAACATTAGAAAATTTGTTGTTGTTTTCAATATAAGTTGTCATTCGAACTTTCGCGAGTAACGTCGTGGGATAGGCATTAAATTTTCTTTATTTAATTTTTTACAATTTTAAGTTATTTTGTGATTAAAATAAAAACTCCCATGTGCCATTAATCAATCTGAGGTTTAGTGGAATAATGGTAAAAGTCTGTTTTTGTCAGTATTGTGATTTTTAATGTAAAATATTTTATTTTGATCTAATATTTACACGGCTCACAATTTTTCTCATTAGCATGGTCCGATATATGATTTTCTGCAATAAACGCTTAAGTTATTTTTTTTTCGATTTTATATTATAAATGCCAAATTGCATACATCGACCAAATTTTGAAGTAGCATGGACAAATCATCTATGATTTTCACGAAGAACCGCGTAAGTCTATTTTTTGGTTTTTTGTTTTTGATAACATAATGCTTTATTTTAAATGCTTTGTGCATAAGCTTTACTGTTAATATGGTATATTACTCATGAGTTAACCTAAAACGGCTTAAGTCCACTTTATATAAATTTTGTGTTATTCATGCTAAAGTGCTTGCACGCCAGCGTTCTTTAGATGGGCCGAACATTTTTTAAAGTAGCAAGGAGAAATCTGCGGTTTTCAGTTATAACCGACTAGGTCCATTTTCGTTACATTTTGCTATTGATGACAAAATGAATAACTTCAAGTGTATTTTGAAAGGATCGGAATAGTTTGTAAAAACCTGTAGTTTTAGAAGCATGATTTCACCTAAAACCGCTTAAGTCCACTTTCTATAAATTTTGTGTTATTCATGCCAAAGTGCCTTGCATTCAAGCATTCTTTAGATGGGTCGAAAATTTTTCAAAGTAGCAAGGAAATATCTGCGATTTGCAAGTGTAACTAGCTAAGTCTATTTTCGCTGTCTTGCGGTGGTGATAACAAAATGCTTTATTTTATATTATAAATGCCAAAATGCTTTGTTTGAAGTGATATGTACATAGGACGAATACTTTTTGATATAGCATGGAAAAATCTGTGAATTTCGCAAAGAACCGCGTAAGTTTATTTTTCGGATTTCTGCTATTGATAAAAAAATGCTTTATTCAAAATGCACTCACTATAAATAAGTCCACTTTCTAAAGATTTTGTGTTATTCATGCCAAATGCTTGCATTCAAAAAATTTTTAAAATTCTAAATTTTTTTTAATAGCAGGCACAAACCTGCCGTTTTCAGGTATAACTACCTAAGTACATTTTCACTATCTTGTAGTAGTGATAAAAAATGATTTATTTCAAGAGACTTTTGCAAGGCTCACAAAATTTTCAAAGTAGCATTTAAAAACCTGTACTATTGTGGAAAAACCGCTTAAGTCCATTTTCCCGTGTTTTGTGTTGTTAATGCAAAAATGCGTTATTTTGAATAATCATTAAGAGGTTCAAAAAGAAAATTATTTGCTGCTTTGATTTATCTTTGGTTTCGTGGCATAACCACTTAAATTAACTTTTTCGGCTTTTTTTTGACATTGATGTCGAATGCTTTTTTGCTTTAATTTTTTTTATATGGGTGGAAAATTTTGCAAGCAGATTCTTAACCCGCCTGTTTGTTTGTGGTTTGTACAATAACGAAGCAAGTCCATTTGTTCAATTTTTAATTATTAATGCAAAAATGCTTTTTTTAAACGTGGTTTCATTTTCATGGGTTTTCACTCACTATATTCAAGACTTATTGCTTAATTTTTTTTAGTTAACAACATCCCAGCAAAAAATTACACATTACCATCAGAACTACTTGCCATATAATGACTTACTTTTCTGATTGCTAAATTTCATTACTCGCTTACAAATCTCATTACCTAAAATGTAAAAAAAATTATGTACAAGTTGCTAAATGAAGAGAATGATTTTTTTAGATTAAATCGATTACGTGAATTAGTTTCCAAATAAAAAAAGTAAGTACTTCTCAAGAATCGATTACTTTAGTCTCACGCCTTGTTAAAATCATTAAGTTGGTAATCCAGTAAGGAACAGCTTCCACCAAAAATGCTTAATTCCAAACTCGATTACCTTTCTTGAAATTTTTTGCTCTGATATTGCTTATGTTTACCTATTATGCTACAAAATTACAGTGTTTCAACTACAATAAAGAGCATGAGTAATATATTTCAAGAAAAAAAGAAACTTAAATGGTATTAAGAAGTAATACATTCATGTAACAATAAATTGCAACACGTTTTTGAAACTAATGCATACAATTGACACCCTGAAGATACACTTGATTTAGGTGCAACATACACAACAACAACAACAGCATCAACAACAACAATAACAACAACAACAAAAACAACAACAACAACAACAACAACAACAGTAAACTAGAACATTAACTACAAGCAACAACTGATGATGATATTAAAGATGCTGCATTAATATGAAATTGGAGTTCCCACTGTCAGTTGCAAAATCTATAATAGGCATGAATGATGTCTAAAAAAGGAGACATATTAAAATTTTACTCCACACTGGAAATAAGTGTCAATGATTTACAGTGTGGGATTTTAACTTAAGTAATTACTAGATACCTTGTATTCCAAACATTTCTTTGTGTGTAAAAGGGAGTCAGGCAAGGAAACTTAAAAATGTCAGCACTATTCTGAATAACAATTCCAGTAAAATTTTTTCCCTGTTCCTTGTTTCCATATTTTAATAAATTATTTGCAAGCATTCAGGTAGAAGAAAATAACCGGAAACAAAATAGCTGACTTCGAAAATTCGAAGTTCTCTGTCACTTATTGTCAGAAAAAAATAGTTCAGCGGTATTATTTTTTGACGAATACTTGGGCTGGAAATGATTTCAGGACATGTTTGTTTGATCATAACCTATAATGTCTTTTAAAATATCTTCAGATGAAGCTTCCCTGTAATTTTTTTTATATTAAAGTCTTATATTGTCTGTATCACCTAAAGCATTCTACATATGAATTGATTTAAAAACGTAATGCTTTGCCCCAGCTTTGCTTACATTGACCGGCTTCAATCTTACTTACTAACACTTTGATAAATCATCATCTCAAAATATTTTTTGGCATGACAGAAAAAAATAACATCTAACACTAATGATATCCGACGATAGGCTACTATGATCAAATTTAGTTTCATTTTTGCCCTTAAGGCCGAAAAGAAAGGAGAAAAAAAGCTGCATGTGTGTTTGCTTTATTTTTTAGTTTTTTAATTCAACTAAGAACACAACACATCCTCTAAAATTGTTTTCATGCAGGGCATTTCCCAGGCTCTGCTTTTTTTTTTTTTGTTTGTTTGTGTTTTTCTCTCCTACAACACTATTTGATAACAGTGTTTTGTGTTTTGTGATTTCCTTAAAGTCTATTTGCATTAATGCTAATAACATGCGCATGATGTGAAATGTTTAAAATATTCTTCGAGTCATATGTATAAGAGTGCATGTGAGTGTGTGTATGTGTGTGTTTGTTGCTGCAAGTTGCACGTTTTGCGCGTGAAAGAAGGCGCCTTTGTATTTGAACTCCAGTTCTCTATTTTTCATAGTGTTTGTATACAAAATGACTATTTGAACAATTGTTATGATTAACGGCAGAAGCAAAAAAATAAAAAAATAAAACAAAGCAAAAAACAAACCTTCATATAATTTTGATGGTAAAAAGGTCAAACACTTGTTATTCTGTTTTATTTTTTTTTATTTTTCTTTTCTTTCTAAGACAAACACTTTTCAGCAATGTTTGTTTATTTCTTTTTTTAAACGAGGCTAGTTTAATAATTTCTTTGGACTTAAAAAAATTTTATTATTATATCTAAATTTAGGGATTATCATGAGTTATACTTCAAAAGAGAGTTTGTTTTCGTTATCTATTTATTGGCTGCTGCCAGTCTGAAACAATCATCTCCAGCAAAAGCTTCTTAAGTAAAAAAATTAATGCTTTTGAACTCTCTAAATCATTTTCTTCAAAAATGGTTAATGTCTTTGATAATGAAAGGCGACGAAGATGTTTTTAATTGATTAGAAGTTTTTTGGAGTTTTTGTTAAATTTCAGTTTGCAATATGAATTTCATCGAAAAGTGTATGGAATGATATTTAAAAAAAATGTTAATTTAAAAGTATTGCTATTATTCTTTTGGCATGCTGTACATTTGAATAACATAAATTTTTTTTTAAATTAATAAAATGGCAGCCGGCTCAAATTATGGCATTACTTTTGCTCCACTTTGTGTTGCAATAAGCTTGCTGTTTGCGTGATATTTATAATACATATTAAAATTTTTAGTTTTTGAAAAAAAAATTAGGTTTTATTAAACAAGTTCGTTTCTCAAGTCTTATGTCCCTTTAAGGACACAAGTTTCTTTAAACAGGTATTAATAATATACTAGATATACCAAACGGACGACACAATCTTCCTTATTCTAGAATCCAAATGTAAATAATTTTATTAAGATTCAAAGAATATGTATCTAAACGTTATAAAAAATTCATTAAAACGCAGCCACACACATACTTAAATACATATGCAACCATAATTAAATAATACCTGAAATTAAAAAAAATAAACAAAATCAATTTAACCAAGCCAATTCAATTTATTCAGCTCTCTTCCTTTAAGAAATATGGATTTCATACAACAACAAATAAGAGAAATAAATTGTTAGATCCATGGAAATACTACAAACACACACACACTCGTGTTTTGTTTCTTTTTTACTTGTAGCTACCCTGCAGGAGAATAGGCGATAATTGTCTAAAAGCTACTAGTATAAATACTAGAATAACAAGAACTAGTGCAGAAAGGGTTAAAGTTGTTGTGTAAAATTACTAGTGCTGATGAGTACTAGTATATGAAGTAGTTCCAAGGCACCACATTGCAAAATAAATTTTGACTGTCTAACAGAGCCCTTGCACTGTATGAAAATTGGTATCATATTATTACTAAAATTTTATAAATTATTAATTAATTAATTTTTTAAATAATTATAATTACCCTTTTGCATTTCTGAATTTTTGATAAATAATTGCTAATTTTAAGTAGCAGTTGTCACTGGGTAACAAAAGAATAAACCACCAATTTTATAGGATTTTTCTTTACAAAAGAACTGGTAATAAACTAGTCCTAAACTAGTACCACTGGTACTAGTAGTTTTCTAAACACACTCAATGCTAATTTGAGCATTAAGATAGTATAGGAAAGTATACAGTTGGGAACTAGTGGTGGTGATTTCTGTACTAGAAAAATACTAGTTGAACACTAGTTCGTTCTCCTGCAGGGTAATAAATGCGTGTGTAATATGTGTGCATGTAGTAGTAACAACTTTAAACGCTTATAGCTCCCAAAATACTGAAAATCCTTTAAAACCATATAAATCTTTGCAGTGGTACCAGCGTAAAAGGAATTACAAAAAACATGTTCGCCTATTAATTGTATAGATGGATATTGAAATAATTATTAAATATTTAAATGCTAATTTTCTCAAAACAATGAAAGGGGTTGTCAATTGATAAATAAATATTTTTTTTTAATTATTTTAAAATTTTTTCTTTACCAAAAAATTTTTTTAAACAAATTTTAATGTTCATTGTAGTAGTTAAATTTAAATTTGTTGAAAAGGTTGTACAATTTGTGTATTCAGAGTTTAATTTTTCAGAAAAAACACAATCCTATTATATCACTTTACTGTGAAAGTTTGTTCCTTAACTCTTTTCTTTTTCTTCCACACTGTGAAAAAGTTTGTTTCTTAAGTCCTTTGTTTATTAAATAAATTTTTTCTTCATTTAGTTCGTTATTTACCAAAAGAAATTAAAAAAAATTCAATTTTAACATTTTAAGCCTTCTTTTCACATATCTTCGAGGAATAATATCATATCGCTCATTTACTCAGAGAACGTCATAACTCAACAAATGGAAATTTTGAGCTAGATATGCAGATTTAAAAAAGGTATTGTTTAATAAAATAAGGAAACAAAAATAAAATATTGAAATAAATATTGCTTCAAGAAAAATGTGATGAATAAAAATGTAGCTAGATCTGTATAAACAAATTTCTTAGAACATTTTGCTATAGCCAATTTGATACTTCCTTCTGCTGCTGAATTCCTATTTTGCAATAGATTTTCTTTTCCCCTTTTGTAACATGTTTTCTTTTGTCAGTACAAGTATTTGGTCATGTTAGTTATAGTGTTCAATATAATTTAAATCATCGCCTGATTGTCTAAAAGTATATATATATATTTTTTTTTCTCCCATTTGCTATTTAAAGTTATTTTTTGTTGCTGTTTCAAACGTTTGTTGTGTTGAAGTCGTGATTTTTGAGTTTTTGTGTTTCTTCTTTATTTTAAATTATTTTTTTTTTCTGTTTACCATTTTTTGTGTGGTTTAGCTTGTTCCACTTTAAAATTTCAACACGTTCATTTTCGTGCTCTACATAATTCATCATTGGTAGGGCATTATAGAACAGCAAAAAAAAACTATCATCAGCATTATTATCGTCGTAAATAGCTGCAACAACAACAAAAACAACACAACACTTCATCTATGTTGCCTCAAAATATTTATATATAAAATAGTCAATTCAACGATGGCATCATTTTTGATCTGCAAATTCAAGTTAAATCGTTAGAAAATTATTATTGAATGGGGATTTTGTGTGCCTTTTCGTTGTACACTATTACTGCTTAAAAAAATTCATTGTTTGTTATAAATTTTATCGTTAGCACGATTTGTGATAATATATTTGCCTCAAATTAAATCTTAAAAGAAAGCTGAAAAGAAAGCATAGAAAACTACTCAAGATTTTCAAAAACGATTATTATATAATTTTCAAAAGAACAAAACAAAATGAAATTCAACAAAACTTGTTGGCCTAAAATATCATTTTAAATTTTAAGGATATATGGAAGACACATTTTTGCCTTCACCGATGATTATAAAAATTTTTGAAATATTTTAATTGTAAAATAATTCCAATAGTTATAAGTTTTCATGGCTTTCTAAATAAAATTGAAGCTGAAATTAAATTTTTTAAATCAAGGATATATGGAAGGTAGGAGTGTCCTTCCACCGATTGCAGCAGAATTCGCCAAACTTTTAAGGTGTATAATTAAAGATGTTTTTACATGTTTGTGATATATTCAGATTATTATTGTTGATTACTATGGAATCCTCAGAAAATTCTTAGGTGTGTTATTTAAGATGTTTTTACAAGTTTGTGATATATTCTAATGATTACTGTAGATGAAATTTTATATATTTCAAATAAAGGATATATGGGAGGGTACCACATTTATGCAAAAATTTCTTTAAAATTTGCTGGAGATCTTAGTTTTTTAATTTATAAATAGCTTTAAAAAATTTGCCGACTTTAAAACGTTTTTGGGGCTGATTTTAATTTTTTTAAAGTTAAGGATAAATGTCCTTGCACCGATTGCAATGTAAACACCAAATTTTTTAGTTTTTAGGTGTATTATTTAAGATGTTTTTACAAGTTTATGATATATTCTTTAAAATTTGCTGGAGATCTTAGTTTTTTAATTTATAAATAGCTTTAAAAAATTTGCCGACTTTAAAACGTTTTTGGGGCTGATTTAAATTTTTTTAAAGTTAAGGATACATGTCCTTGCACCGATTGCAATGTAAACACCAAAGTTTTTAGTTTTTAGGTGTATTATTTAAGATGTTTTTACAAGTTTATGATATATTCTGATCATTACTCTAAATGAAATTTAATATTTTTTATATAAAGGATACATGAGGAGACACCACATTTATGCACCGATTTTTGCAAAATTTTTTTAGAGAGCTTAGTTTTTTAATTCTACAAATAGTTATAAAATATTCTCCGATTTTTAAACGTTTTTGGGGCTGACTTCACATTTATGAAACGATTTTTGTAAAATTTTCTAGAGAGTTTATTTAGATAATTCTACAAATAGTTATGTAAAATTTGATGACTTTAAAACTTTTTGGGACTGATTTAAATTTTTTTTTGAAATTAAGGGCACATGAGAGGCAAGCATATCCTTGCAAGGATTGCAATGAAAATTAGCCAAAATTTTTAATATATAGTTTAAAGCTTCAACATCACTTTGCGACGCAATCTGATCAAATTGTAACTATAATCAAAATTTTTTTAAATTAAGCACATGTGGGAGCTAGTTGTATTTCTGCATGGATTTTAGAAAAATTTTCTAGAAAGTTAAAGTCTGAGGGTTTCGAAATAGATATGAGCGTTCGCTGGATTATATTCATAAATCAAGGTGATGTTCAATTAAAATTCGGAACATAATTTAAGATTTTTTAAAGGTCCTGTAATATTCTGATTATAAATGGAATTGATATTTGATTTTTTTCAATTTAAGGATGTGTGAAAGATAAGCTTATTTTAGCAAACAATTTAAGAGAAATTTGCTAAAGAGCTTCAGTTTATAGTTCCAGAAATAGTTATAAGTTTTCGCTACTCATTAATTTAAGTTATAATTGGGGCGGAATTTTAATTTTTAAAATTAAGGATACATGGGAGCTAAACATGCCCTTCCACGGATTGCAATAAAATTTACCAAAAAGTTTAGGTGCATAGTTTAAGATGTTTTCAAGAATTAACAAATACAGCTGATATTTCTTTTTTTTTATATAAAGCATATATGGGCAGTGGCCATATTCTGGCATCGATTTGATTCAAATTTGATGGAGAACTAAATTCTATGATTTTGGAAATATTTTTAAGCGAGCGCTTAGTTCTAGTGATAAATGAGGCTGATTTTAAAATTTTCAAAATTAAGGACATATGGGAGGTAGGCATGGCCTGGCACCGATTGCAATAAAGTTTTGCTAAGTAGTTGCCGTGTATAATTAAATGTGTTGTTATTTAATCTGGTAATATTCTGATAATAATTTTAGCTGATTTCCATATTAGCTCTTGATTTTTAAAATAAAGGATATATGGGAAGCGTGCTTGTTCTTGCATGAATTTTAGTGAAATTTTATAGGCATGCTATGTATAGAATTCTGCAAATAGTAAATTGTAATTGAGTTTGAAACTTTTATTGTTAAAGTAAAGGATATATGGGAAGCAGGCTTACTCTTGCATGAATTTGAGTGCAATTTTATGGGCTTGCTACCTACATAAAACTGCAAATAGTAGTTCGTAATTGAGTTTGAATTTTTTATTTTTAGAATAAAGGATATATGGGAAGCAGGCTTATTCTTGCATGGATTTTAGTGAAATTTCACAAAAACGTTGTGTGTAAAATTCTGCAAATAGTAATTTTTAATTGAGTTTGAAATTTTTATATTTAAAATTGGGATTAATTATGAGCTAGGCATGTCTGTTTAAGAATTTAACTGAAATTTTATAGAGTTGAAATGTGTAATTTTAGATATAGTTTTAAATTCTTGTCATGTTCTTTCTGGCATATTAAGCTGTACTTTAATTTTTAATATTGAGGATATGTTGAAGCTGGGCATGTCCTTGCTTCAATTGCAGTTGAAATTTCCTGGAAATTTATTTGTATGATTTTTAGTATAATAAAACCATTTTTTCACATTCCGCTCAGATCTGAGATTGAAATTAATATTTTTTTAAATAAAGGATATATGGGCAGTAGGCGTGTCCTTGCACCTTATTTCCTTAAATTTAAAAATTTTCTTAACTTTATTGTTCCACTCATTTTTATGGCACTGGAACACTCTGCGACTGTGGCTTTTTCTTTAAAAAAAAATATACATTTTGTCCTTTTTAATTAAAAAAAAAGTATTTTAGCAGTAGTACTTGAGACCTTATGTGGGTTTAATGGTTCTGGTAATTCCTCCTTATAAGTTTTTATTTAATAATGAATGAGATATGTGAGAAAGCAAAAAATGTTGTTCTAATTTTGGAAGACAAAAAAAGACACCATTAGTTGCGTAAACATATTCTTTACAGAATCTAATATTAAAATTTTATCTATAAGTTAGCTTCATACATTTTAGCTTTAAAGTGTTTCTTTTTAAAATTTAGTTTTACAACTTGTAAATTCCATTTGCTGACTGATTTTTAATTACAATTTATTATCTTTTGGCAGTTAATCATAACAGTTTGCTACAATTATATTAACGACTGCCAGCTGTAGTGTTTGGAAAAATCAACTTATGTTTTTCAATTACGGTTTGACGACAGCAAACTGTCAATAAACTCAAGACTTATTGCGAGCTTTTTTTTTGAAAAGGTAACTAATAGTTAAGGCGACTTCTCACGCTGTCCAAAAGCAAATGTTTATTTATTTAAGTAGTTTAATTTTTTGTTGAAAAATTTGAAAGTTAATAGGCCTTATGTTGAACATACTCACAGGAAAATTTTAAGAGATTTATGAGCTGCTAGACTTAATTTAGAAATATTGTATTATTGGGGAATTACAAAATAGATTTGAAATTGAAAATAAAGTTTGAATGCTGCAACTAAAATAATTATTTTAAGAACCTTTTAATTTAATGCTATTTACCAATTCAAATACAATTTCTTTAAGCTTTTGCTATTATCTTCAAATTGATTGCTACGTTTTTCCTTTATTAGCTTACAAGCCTTACATCAAGATCATCATCATTATTATAACCGTCAGCAGCATTATCAAGTGCAATGGTATAAATTTGAAGTACTTTAAAGCTAAGGAAACAACTATACATCACTACTCCTAAAAGAAGTTTAAAAGGAAACAGCAAATGAACAATACAAAAGCCACCACCAGCAGGCAGTTAAGAGTAAATCTATTTAAAACTACTTAAAACAAAGAAGGTCTTCTATTTAGCCAGTCTACAAAAAGTGTAATATTTGTCTATCACGGCCGAATGATGAAAAGATCTATGGTTTCTAACCGAAAACTGAAAAAAAATACAAAAAAAAAACAAGAGAAACAAACCATAGAAATAAATAAAACATTGCTTTAAATATAAACTAAACTATGGAAATGAATACTCAACTTTAAGTAAATTGCTTTAAATTAGCTAGAATTCTTCTTAAATATATTTTTTATTTTGGCAAAAGATTTTTGCCGCCAACAAAATACCAAGCTATGAAGCACAAAAAAAGATATGCAAGGCTTAGAATCCATAAATATTAAATGCAACTAAAGAAGAAAAAAAAACAGAAACCTACAAACCAATAACGAAAGCAAATGAAAATTTCAAATATGTGCAATATAAGTTGGTTAAGAAAATCGTAAAAAAACCACACACTATTGCTGAGCATGAATCTCATAAAGAAGAACACACAAATATGTAAAGCAATTGAAATAGCAGCAGTGGCAGCAGCAACCATTGGCGGCTGTTTTTTTTTTTGTGAGTTTCTTTTTTTTGCATCATTGTGTGGCATTAAAATGTGCATCTTTATTTGCGCAATACATATTGTATGCAGCAGCAGCAGCTTCAGAAAAACAAAACTACAAGGTTGGTTTTAGTTTCCTTCTAAAGCCAAGATGTGTGCAACAACAACACTGTCTTGACCATTTCAGCATACAAGCATGCATACAACAAACAGCAAATATTAATCCATCAATCCATCTTAACCGCTCAAGAGATTGCCACATGTTTGAGAAATAGTTTCAGTTATTGAAAAAAAAAATATGATTGAGAATTGACCCAAAGATTTATGCAGTGAATTGAACATTTTCATTGCTTTCGATATCTTATGCTCACTCAATTAATGCTAGCAGTCACTATCCTACATAATCCTACGCCTTTGGAAAAAATTCAACCCTGATCTAATGAACTCTTGTTGTCTTTTGAACATTTTCACAAACTCCATCATACCAGTAGTGAAATTCACTAACTTTTAACGAATAGACAAATGTTATTTTTCTCTACAATTATTATTGTTTGCATTAACGATTATGTTATTTACTAACTTCTTGTTAACAACTTCGTTAAAATTTCATATCATGTGGCAGCTCTGTTAAAATTAACGAAAAGCACAAAGAGGAATAGAAAATAAATAAATGAATTTGTACTTGTACACAAACATATTTTCATCAATTTCTTTAATTTTGAGAAATAAAGGTTAAATTGAATATTTAAATAATAGCAATATTGTTATTTATAGGTAAAAGTTTTTACATAAAATAATTAAAAATTAATAATAAAATAAAATAATTACTTCAGTTCTGCTCAAAGAGCATGTGCTTTAACTGAACAGCAGACTGTTGTCGATTCAATAACACCACAAAAATTAGTTAACAACAACACATGTGGTTAAAAATTGTTACTGCATAGAAAAGTCGGTAATTTTGATGTTATTGTTTCTAAACGATACGATTATCGCTAAAATAAGTTAATGAATCGAATTACAGGTTTGTATTTTCTCAAGTCTTTCCGATTGTGTAGCATAGTGAGTCATAGCCTTTGCCTTAAAACTTCGCTTAAGAATTGAGGTTTTTGCAACGTTAAGATCAATACCATGTCTCGAAAGGGTATCGGTCACACCATCCCATCAGGATACTCGTCTTTCTGCTCTTTTTTGTACTCAGTTTGTTTTCATTTGGAACATAAGCTTTGGTATTACAGTGCCTTTTATCCTTATTACATGCCCATACAATCTCAGTTTACCATAGGCTTAGAAGGGCCGTTCTGGGGGTACATTATCCCCTCCCCTCCTTATTAAAAATTGCATATAATTATTTATTTTATTATTACTCAGGACAATCACCAGTCATAATGTCCCTTAGAAAAAATTTATAGGTACGCCAATGCTGTTTTCTTTTTTCTACGAGTTTATCGAGTACTTATAACTTCCAAGGTGATTGTAATGTTTTCATTTCTAATTGTATTCCTTCTGGCTTTTTTATGCTATTCCTCGTGAGTATTTAATTCCTCTTGCCTCTTGGTTGGTTAGTTTACATGGCTGCTTGTTACCTTCAAGCACTTAAGTACAACCGTTAGATTCCGCATAAACTACGGCTTTTATCACCTCATTTTCGAGCTCAAGGATAATTGTATTAATAGCTTGAATTCAATTTATCCCTGATAAAACGTGGACCCAGGATTCTCAATTGTAGGTAAAAATATAAGAGTAGCTGTATACTGTGCGTTCTAGACCAATAATTTCATTTTCTTTGACGCTTCTCATTTCTCATTAATTTTTACAATAATGTACACATGTTTAAATTAAAACAATTTTGGATCACTTTCGTTTATTGTACACACTGTGTATATTAATCAACCATAGAATTGTAGTTTGGTTCATATTAAAAGACAAAAAAAACAAACTTTCATTTTGATTAACCAAATTCATTGAATCAGTTAATATTTTGTATGAGTAAATTTTGTAAATTCTAATAACATTTTTGTAAAAGATATGATAAACCAGAGTTCGGCTGAGAAAATTTATTATTTAAATGAGTTGTTGTTTATCTTGTTTGTTGATAGTCAAGTTGTGTCGTTCCGGAATGACTTAGTTTCATGCAACGATTCCCTAAAAGAAACGATGAGGACTTTTTAAATATTTATTTTTTATCGTTCCTCGTTCCATCTTGAGGAGTAATTCATTTGTTTTGGCAAACATCAAAGACAAAAACGTTCAAGATCATGTCCTACATTTGATTTGTTCTCTTGTTTCAGTACACTTTTTTCTACAGAGAACGAATTATTGTGTGTATTTATGTTTATGATAGATTTTATTATTATCAAAAATTTATTGTCTGTTGTGAGCTTTTATTTTTTTTTTACAAATATTTTTGAAAAACAAAGAATTATTTATTGTGATTTTGTTAAAAAATTTAAATAAACCGTAAAAAAATTTTATTGACGTTTTTAGGAGCGATAAAAACGGCCTCACGTTTCTTGTTCATTCGCTGTTCAAAGTAAAAATCCGGAACGATAAACGAATGGAACAACCAACCATCTCCAACCCTAGTTGATAGGTACAACGCACTGTTGAGTTCTTGTTGTTCTTGATTTTAATAAATGACGAAACGTAGCCGACAATTGTCGAACAAAGAATTTAATGGAACAGTAAAATATAGTGACTTAAACTAAATTTTATTTCAAACATTTGTTTGAAAATTTTTTGAAATTATTTTTTCTGTGTGAAATTTTTATTTTTTTGTAAAGAAAGCAGCGAAATTGCACGTGAAAAAAGTGTTTATATTCTAGTCGCGATCAGGCGGACTATAAAAAAAGGTACAGCCTTATTTTGAATAAAATACAAATAGCTTTTTCACTTGAAAATTTTCTTTTTTAAATGAAAGGTATTAAAATTATACTTGAAGAGACTGTTCAGTCCTTCTTATCCGCTATAAATCTGACTATGACAAATAAAAATAATTTGTTTTTGTTTTGTATGAAAAAAAAAAAACGATAAGCTGGAATATTAATAAAGTAAACAATTACACACAGAAGGAAATGTCAATGTAAAATCATCATGTAAAAATGTTGATTTCAAATAATTTTAAATTTACAACAAATAGTATGTTGTTTAAGTGTGTTGGTATTCATTTGCTTTGTTCATATCTGCAATACACTGTTGTGCTTAGTTGTGTGACTTGGTAACTACTGGTCTTGTAATCGGAGGGTCGTAGGTTCGAATCCTGGAAGTCACATGATCAATTAATTTTTTTTTTCACAACACAACCCGTGAAGACACCCGGGGTCTATGGCGGGAATCGAAACCACGATCTCTAGACTGAGAGGCTAGCTAGTAATAAAATACAATGACTACATTAACTTATTCATGTTGTTTCGGCTTTAAATTACTTTGATTCAACATGGTTCGTCGTGTTATTTCAATATCGAATTTATGTTATACAAACTGGAAATAACTTTCATTTGCCATAATTCTTCATTTTAATTTAATAGTATGGGAATGATAAATCAACATGAAATAAAGTTATTTCAAAAGAAAAAATTTTCTTTGAAGATTACTGTAAATCATGTTGCATTAACATGAAACACATATAAAGCCAAATCGCTGCCGAAAATTTAGCCTTGTTTACGCAAATTTTAAGTTGAAATTTTTCAGTGTATATAGGTTAAACATTTCTAAAATCAGTAACGAGCCTACATTTTTCTGTAATGGTTGACTTGACTAATGCTGACTTTTGTTTGGAAACATTTTGGCTCCACCAAATGGTCTATTAATTGTTTAACAATTCCCATTAATCTGGCAACTACGCTTTTATACAGAATGTATTTGCACATACTCGACTGTTTTTTTTTTGGCAACATATGAATACCATCATTTTGATTTTCATCATCATCATCGTCATCATTAGACCATGATGTGATACAGAAATGATGATCAACATCATGGTCTTAGGTCAGTTTTAGTTTTTAGCCAGTATTGTTTTCGTAACATTTTTAAACTGAAGCTGTAATAAAATGTTCTTCTTCATTTTTTCCCTCTGATCGTCTGTGCTTGTTATTTTATGGGGAATTAAATTTTTCACATATTCGTCTCTTCATGTATCTTTTTGTGTGTGTTTTTGGCGGCTTTTTAATGTTGAATATTTTTGCAAGAGTTAATTGTTGTTATGTATTTTTCTTTTTCTTCTTTTTTTTTTGGGAAAGAGATCATAAAATTTAAGCCAAAGTTTGAAGAATTTATTAAAAAGTTTTTCAACAGTAACAAGTGTATTATTATTGGTGGTGGCTGAATAAAATAAATGTCAGCTGGTGAAGTAATGAATTGAAAATGTCCTTAGAAGGCTTATGCTTCGTTTTATAAAGAAAGTAATGGATAACTATGGGAAAATATTTTGAGATATAAAATACTAGAAATTTTTAAACATTTGAAACATTTGGGTGCCCCTGTGGCCGAGTGGTAGCGATGCTGGCCTCTCATTCCAGAGGTCGTGCGTTCAATTCACGCCATAGACCCTGGGTCTTTCCGCAGACAAGCTAATCGCGTCGTGGGTTGAGTTGTTTGTGTTAAAAAAAAAACGTTTCTAAAAATTTCTTGCAATAGTTTACAGGAAATTAATTTTCAATGAGGAAGCAAAAAAGGCTAAAAGTATAATTTTGGTACTTTTGTGGTAACGAATTTATCTTTCAAAGAACTTTTTGGAAACTCGAATGTGTAGAGGATATACATTGTAGCTCTTCTTGGTTCTTTTTGTAGTAAAACTATATTTTATTTATTTTTGATTTTGTTTTAATTTTTTACGTAATAGAAAATTTATTTAAAAAATTCGTGTCGTTTTAGGGGATAAAAATGTACCATAAAAAGGTAAGTACAGACAAATTCACTTAAGCCAAAACTATTTTAACTACATTGAAAACAAATGTTTTTTTATAAAAAGTACTTTTGCCAAAAAGGTACCATTTTCAAAAAGAACTTTATCCAAAAAATACTTTTTTCAAAAAATATTATTTAAAAAGTACTTTTTTTCCGAGAACTACTATCTTAAAAACGTACTTATTGCAAAATTTACTATTTTCAAAAAGTACTCTTTTTAATAAGTACTATTTCTAGAAAGTACTATTTTCAAAAAGTACTTTTTCAAGAAAGTAATGTTGTAAAAGGGTACTTTTTTCAAGAAGTATTATTTTAAAGAAGTACTTTTTCCGATAATTACTATATTCAAAAGTACTACATTCAAAAAGTACTATTTTCAAAAAGTACTATTTTCAAAAAGTACTGTTTGAAAAAATTATTTTTTCAAAAAAGTACTATTTTCAAAGAGCATTCTCTGCGAAAAGTTCTTTTGCCTCTGTCTCAAATTTTATATAACTTCGTTTCGTAAGTATCGATTAAGCGAATTTTTTCGTAGTTACTTTTCGGCACATATTTTATTAAATTCAAATATTCCAATTTTAGATACGCGCCACTTTCATGAAACCATGAATTTTTGGTTTTTTCTTAAAGCCAATTTTACTCAAAATCTCTACTTCGCGAGATGTGTTTCATTTAAAAAAATTTATGATAAATTTCTTTCTTTCTTGTTCTCTTTTTGGCCTAAATATCTTTGACATTTTGGAATTTTTGCATTAATTTTATATAAACTTTCTTTCCATTAATTCCATTAAGAGTTGTATGGAATTTCGCGGTCATGTAATTAAACGAGAAATGTTTCAATTTCGAAGGCGTTTCCTTAATCCAATACAAACTAATACAAGCACTTGTAAATTAAAAAAAAGCTAAATCTAAACAAAAACTTGATATTTAAAGGAATTTTTTACTTAATACATTTGACAGCTAATGATTATTTCATATTTGACAGCAATTTATCAAACAATGAAATAATAATAATAATAAAAAAAAACAAACAAATACCTGAAATAAACAGCCAACGAGATCTCAATTTGCTTCAAATGGCGTCATAGGAATTTCAATGTGTTTTAAATTATTTATTATAATTTTTTGTTTTTACTTTTTAGTTTACACAAATGAACATTTTAAAAAACATCATAAGATCAAATTTTTGCCAAAGGGCAAAAACAGAGAAACTAGTTGTTCGATAATCGAGTTCAACTTGATTTTAATAAAATAAACCATAAAACATAATCATAATGTCAAAAAAGACGTTACCTCCCAAAATGATGAGCAAACAATGCATTATAAACTAAACCAAGAAGAAAAAAAATATCTTAACAAAAGAACTCCAAGAGTTTGAATTAACAGACAGTTGAATGAAAACAATTCTAGTTTGGCAAGCATCTACTATGAGTTTAAAAGTAAACTGTTTTCTAATGAAGTTTATGGAATGATTTTTAATAGTCTTGCAGTGCTTGTTGGTGTGGAGGGGGCATGTGGCGTTAATTGTGATTAATGACTCGAATTATTGATCTTTTTTTATTATTATTAATTAAAGCTTTTTACTATACTTTGTTTAAAAGCTACTAATTACTTTCGAACGAAAATGCAAAACATTTAAGTTATACAAGATTTTCTGGTCAATGATTATAAGTTTTCATTTGGAAGCCATAATCTGCATCATTAAGAAGTTTTAATTATAAAAACTTTATACAAGAAAAAAACAAACATAATGGGGCGTGGAATCAGTTGCTCTAAATGCCACTGAAAAAATGTTTTTCTCTTTCGAATCAAAAATATTGGAAGGCAAAGGTAATCTTGCCCGCCTTCGGTTTAATGATGCGCCTTCAAACTGAAGTAATGTGGCAGGCCACATTATTTCATATTAACTAAAAGCCAAATTATACTGTAAGATACCAGGAAAAAAGGTAACAAATATAAAAACAAACACGGTCATTTAATTTTTAATTTAAGATTTTTTAGTTCAAAAAAAAAAAAATAAAATAAAATAATTGATCAATTATAGACAGAAAAAATTTATTTTGTATTCAATTACTAAATTCAAAGAATCAAATAATATTTTCACTAAAATTGGACCAACTACAGAATTCATCAAACTAATTGCCAAAATTCGTAAAAATTTAATAGAATAAAAAAAATTTTTTTAATTAAAATAATGTACTTTATTCATCAAACCAAACACAGAAAATAATAAAACTTAAAATCGATTTCAAAAACAAACTGTCAGAAATTTTTTCTATGTAAAACAAAATATGTATATATTAACAATTATTCCAGTCACAAGTCTTTCATGGAGTCAAACCTACAAATTTATTCATCAAAACAAACACATGCATTAATCAAGCTTAAAATAAATTAAAAAATATGTTTAAAAAAAATCTCGCAATTTTTTCAATTAAATACAAAATATATATTAACAGCCTTATTTATAATACTTATTAAGGATTTGTAAAGGCTTTTTAAAAAAAATTTCATACAAAATTTTTCTTAAAAAGCCTTTATAAAGCCTTAATAATTTTTATAAATAAGGCTGTAAAAAATTATTTCATTCATAAATCGTTACACTTACAAATTTAAACTCAAACCTTTTTGCATCAATAACATATTGTATAGAAAAAATAGACTTACGTGGTTGTGCTGCAAAGCAACAGATCGAGTTATGTAACACAGAAAGTGTTTCATTCAAAACAAGCAATTTTTGCATTAATTAGAATTAATTTTTCCTAAATATAGAGATTGAAGAAAGGGTCTCCTACTTCTGAAAGAAGAAAGAAATTTAAAAATCAAGATTTTGAACCTCAATAATACATAAATAAAAAAAAGAGATTTAAGCCATTAAACATACAAACTCTAGATTAGACAATCACCCGTATTCCAGTTGTCGACATCGACGTCACTTTAACACAATCCCACAAAATTTGGTCTTGTGTACCCTCTGTCGAAAACAACTGACTCGTTTTGATATGTTTATGCTATATTTTAGACCCTAGATAACGGAAATAGATTGCCATTAGCAAAAAAATTTTCTCGAGAGCGAGTAAACAAGCCCCAATTTTTTGGTATTGTGTTAAAGTGACGTCGATGTCGACAACCGGAATAAGGGTGAATGCTTTTTGGAAAATAGCGCGGGTATTCGTGAAAATCACTGCTACTTCTGAAATTTAGCGAATTACGTCTTTGGCATCAGAAGTACTCACATGACACCAAAGAGATTTGTCGAGGTTATTCATGCAAATCACGTTATTTACAATAATCTTAAATCGAGAAAAACTGACTTGCACGATTCTTGGTATTAGTCGCAGCTTTATACGAGCTTATTCGAAAATTGCGCAATCATAAAATATAATTTTGAAGTCATTAGCCATTATTTAAAGAAAAATTACACAAATTACTTATGCGGTTGTTAATAAAAATAGCCGATTTGTCCATGTTACTTCGAAAAAGCTGTGACCTACGGAGAGAATTGTAAATAGATTACGTCGGTTGTAATTGCTGTTGTAGGTGATAGCAATAGATTTTTGGATGCTACTTAAAAATTTTTTTAACTCATAAAAGATGTTGAAATAAAGTATTATTCTTATCTACAGTAATTCAAATTTGACAAAACCGGACTTAAGCGGTTATTGATGCAAATCGCAAATTGATCAGTGATAAATAGAAAACTGTGAACCATCATATAGAATTTGGGAAGTAAAGTATTTTGCCATCTATAACACAAAAACGGACCTAATTGACATATGCGGTTTTTAGTGAAAATCAAAGATTGGGCAATGTTCTTAAAAAAAATTAATAACGACCTACGTTAGGAATACTCGAAATAGAAGATTTTGTTTCAAATAGCTCAATTTCAACATATCGCTCAAAAAATTATTTTTTTTTGGGTTAATAATGCAGAAAGATGCTGCATTTCGTATTTTATCTTGTGTAAAAATTTCATATAAATAGCTTGTACTGAGAGAAAATTTTTTTTCATTTCTCCATTGAGTTGTATGCAAATTGAAAATTTAAAACGCGTTTTCTGCAAAACTGGTTTTTTTGAGTTGTGCCACTATTGAAGCAAATGAGCGATATGTATGCGGACTTATGCTGTTATTGGTGATAACCACAGATTTTTCGATGTATTATCGAAAGAAGTTTCAAGCCATAATAAGTTTTTTTTTGAAATAAGACATTTTTACCTTAATAGCACAAAATCAACATAAAATGAAGTTGAGCGGTTTTTTCATAAAATACATAAATTTGTTGGCGCTTTTTAAAAAATTTGGAGATAAATGCAAAAAGCATTTGCAACTTAACATTTTGAGAGCAGTTGTAAGCAACTGCCACAATCACGGATCGGTCAATGCGAATTGAAAAGTTTTTCGTTCCATGTAGAAAAGTTTCCAAATAAAACATTTTGCCAACAATAGCTGAAAATGGGCAGAATTAAAAAAACCTATTTATATGAGAATCATTAGAATTATTGATGAATGAATATAACGATTTTCCTATTTACAAATATTTTCCAGAAATAAATAAATCTTTTATCCCCTGTTCAATTTTTTTTAAAGAAATATTTTGTTTGATTGTGTGTTAAATATTTTTGTTTTCACACTCAAAGGTTTTTTATTTAAAAAAATTTTGTAATTGTTTTAGATGAAAATAAAAATAATTAAACAGGTGCTGCTGGAGGTACGGGAAGTAGTCAACAAACATCATTAATTTGAACCAAGCAATCCATATATATATTTTTTTTAATGATTTCAAGCCCTTAAGGTTACATGAGCAGTAGTCGCCTCAGAAGTTTATAAAATTTAGAGCGCGTGTTAATTTTATAGACAAAAGGAAAATTTCTTAAGGTCTTAGACAAAAATTTTTGTTTAAAGCTGATGGTTTTTTTTGGTTTAATTTGTTTTTTGGCTATATTTCATAATGAATGCTACTAGCCTTTGGTTTTACTAAACAATAGTATTCATATCAAAGTCAGGAGGAGAGTAACTATTGAACTTTTCTACAAATGATTAATGATTTATGATTATTAGTAAAAATTTAGAAAAAAAAGGCCAGCGAAACTGAGTTAGTTTTTCAAGCCTTTTGGCAAAGACTTGTGTTACGCTTTAAATTCAAAGCCATCATCCGCTAAACTTAAGTGAGGTTAATGAACCTTAAAAATAAAATTTTATATAATAATAAAAAAATTTCTTGTATGATTATATTTTTTAATTAATTTCAAAGTTTTCTGAGTTTTGTGTTAATACACTGCTTAATTCTTTAATTTTGCTATAAATATAAATATTAGCCACAATAGGAAAAATTTATTTATGAGAAGAAAAAAACAAGACTTAAGCATTAACTTCGTTCGCATCATGTTCAAGCTCAATATTTACCAAATCAGTTTCTATTTTAAAACATATTAAAATCTAAAGGAGTAAAATTATAAAGGGAAAAGCAACAATAACAAAAAAAAACTTTATTACAAGTTTAAAATTTTTTAATCGCACTAATATCCCAATATTAAAAATACATTGAAATTGATTATAATCAATAATTATTGAGGGGCTTAGCTGGATCCTTTTTTATAATTGATTGTTCATCGCCTTTAAAAAATATTATGGCAAAATAGAAAATTATAATTGAAGGTAAATGATGTTTGGAGGTCTCAACACTTTGCTTATAATGGTCAAAATAGTTTAGCCACACCAGCAAAGAAAACTTAAAGATCGGAAAATTTTACATAAAAAGAAAAATATATTTTTCTAATTAACAAGTTTGTTTCAAAATTTAATCGATAAAAAATTTTAATTAAAAAATTTAATTCAGTGAATTAAACTATTTCGAGACCGAAAAAAAATTTCCTGCATAAACACATTTGTAGTATTATTATAGTGTAACCTGTTTCACTTCTATTCATGTACTCACAGGGTGTGCTTTACATTAGTTGGCAGCCCTACTAAATAAATATATGTATTACGATTAGATACACCTTATTTAAAAGAGATACATAAGTAGCTTTGAAGAACAAGTCAGAATAAATTATAACGTCGAACGAACTACTTGTGTTTTATTTCCTTATGGCCGTCTACACATTTAATAAAAAAAAAAATCAATTAAAAATTTTATTGAGTAAAGTAAACTTTTAATTAAATTAAATTAGATTTTTAAACAAAATTTTAATTGACTCAACTACATTTTTAATTCATTTTTGGCTTTTTTTTCGATTAAAGAATTTTATTGCAGAAAAATTTTTTTCTATGAATTTTTTATTATTGTTTTCAATATATATATATGAGAATGCGAAATCGACTTTGTATCATCGTGGGATAGGCAGTATTTAACAATTTTAATTACAACAATTAAATTTTTTAATGATTTTTGATTTTTATAATAAAAATTTAATTGATGAAATGTGTAGTTTTTTAAAGTAATATCTCGTATTTAAAATTAAAATAGTTCTACACTAAATCTCTATGAACTCTAGTCAACAACTTCCCAATTTCTTTGTCAGAGTAAACAACTTTTATACATCTCAAGACAACAACCTGCAAACTGTAGCACTTGTTGCAAAACACTTAACATTTGCTGAAACTGTTTCACTTTGCCAAGCTCGTTCGTTATTTTTTTTATATAAAAAAATTGTAAATAATAAATAGGGAAGGCACGCACACTGTTATTATTTAATAATAGAGTGCTTAACCACTTTCAGCCCGCCTTAATTTTAACCACAGTTTAACTATAAAAGAGCAGCTAGAATATTAAAAGCAAAAAAAAAATCGAGTCTGAAAGAAAGCTTAAGCACTAGAATGATTGCCACCCCATTAAAATGTGAAACGTTCAATTTGTGATTTATATTGTCTGTCTGGTTGACTTGCTGGCAGCCTGGCAGCCTGGCAGGCTGGCTGGCTGGTTGCTTTGTTGTTTGTAATGTCTGTTTTGTGTATTTGCCATAGAATGTTGCAAAACTTGGCAGCTAAACAACACTTACATTCAATCATTCAAAATATTATTTTTTTTTTTACTTTAACTATTGTTGTTGTTCGGTTCATTCATTTATTTGATAGACACTCAACTTGTAATAAAATTGAACAAAATAGATAGACAAGTGTTTATATATTTAACTTATTTTTTTCTTCCATAAATTTTATACTGCTTTCCTTAAAGGATTGTATTAGGCTAGAGCAGTTGCTGGTGTGTGCTTAGTATGAAAAGCTTGTTGAGTTCTTAAGGTAATTGCTGCTGTCAATAAAACTCCCCCTATTACATGGATTTTTCTCTATTCTATTCCCAATCACTTTGTGTCTCTTGGCTGTTCTCTCTGGCCAGACAAAGGTGCTAATGTGGCAAGTGGTATATTGTCAGATTACATGTTCAATAACTGGAATTTTTAAGTCTGCACTTTTATTTTTGCTCTTTAAGTTGTATACTTGTTGGAAAAGGCATAATAAAAATTAAGTTATTGAGGTTTTAATAGTAATAATTATTAAGCGAACTACTATGATGTTTATGGTAACTCGTGTGTTATAGTAAAAAATTATGATGGTTTAAAAATAGCATCCGTTTGTACTCATTTGTAATATTTATTGATAAAAAAGTTAAGTAGTTTTTTCACTTAATGCTACAGAAATATTTAGCAAGATTTTTAAAGGACTTCTTAAAGGGCACGCACCGATTGAAATAAAATTTATCTGGGAAAATTAGCTCTATAACTTTTTTTTTTGATTTTTAATGTAAAGGACATATGTGAGGTTATCATATCCTCACATCACTCGGAACCAAATTATTTACAGAGAGCTTTAATGCTCAATTCTATTCACAGTTTCAAGAGTTACCTGGACTCTGATCAAAATTTATTGCTGAAATTTGGTTTTTAAAATTAAGGACATATGAGAGGTAGGCATATCCTTACTCCGACCGAATATAAAATTCTTACAGAGCTTGAGTGAGTACTCAATTCTATACACAGTTCTAGGAGTCAGATGGATTTTGATAAAAAATTATGCTAAAATTTGGTTTTCAAAATTAAGGACATATGAGAGGTAGGCATTTTTCCTTGCATTTTTTTAAATGAAATATCTCACAGAACATTAGTGTAGAATTCAAGAAACAGTTACAGAAATTGCCTGCATTCTAATCAAAATTTATGCTCAACTTTAGGTTTTTGAAATAAAGGACATATGGGAGGTAGGCATATCCTTACATCAATCCTCACAAAATATCTTAAAAAGCTTTAATGTTCAATTCTACCAATAGTTGTACGAGTTAAATGGATTCTGATCAAAATTGATGCTGGAATGCGTTTTTTAAAATAAAGTATATATCGGAAGCAAGCATATCCTTTCATCAATCGCAAAAAAAAATTGCTTATATAGCTGTAATATTCAATTCTAGAAATAGTTACAAGAGCTAGCTGCATTTTAATCAAAATTTGTTGCTAAAATCTAATTTGTTAAATAAGGGACATATGGTAGTTAGGTGAGTCCTTGCGCCGATTACAATAAAATGTTCTCATGAGTAAATTTTAATTTGACTACTATATTCCTGCTGCATTTTGGCCCAAGTTTGTTAAGTAAATTTAGTTTTTAAAATAAAGGATATATAGAAGACAGGCATATCCTTGCATCGATCGCAATAAAATTTCTTACAGAGCTCTAATATCCAGTTCTAGAAATAGTTGTAAGCGCTGCCTGGATTCTTATCGTAATTTGATGCTAAATTCTTATTTTTAAAATTATGGACATATAGCAGGTAGGTGTGTCCTTGCACTGATTGCAATAAAAATGACCCGAAAGTTTATTTCTTGGTGTTTATTTTAATTTAACTAAATATTTTCGCAGTATTCTTGTCCAATTTGTAAAGTTAGTCCATTTTGAAAAATAAAGGATATATGGCAAGTAGGCTTGTTCCTACGCTGACTTAAACAAAAATTGTCAAAGTTTGACCATATAATTCTTAATGTATAATTATAAGTTCTCAATGCTTTCTGATTAGATTAACAGCTGATATTAAATTTTCTAGATACAGGATACATGGGAGGTGGTCATATCCTGGCACAGAGTGAGAAAAAAATCTTATGAGATTTTAGCTGAATAACAGCTGCAAGTTGTTAACGCGTTTTTTATTAAAGTTACTGCAAAAATTTAATTTTATAAAATTAAGGATATATGGGAGGTAGGCTGATCCTTGCGCCGATTGTAATGTAACTTAAAAGTTAACTTGAAATATTTACGATCAAAACCGTTGCTAAAATTGAACTTGCAAAATTAAGAATATTTACCACAAAAAAATGATAATTGCCATAAAATTCACAAAAGGGCTTAGAGCAGCATAGTTTTATAAGCTCTAAGAGTTTTTGCCGTATTCTGATCAATGTACCTTTTAATATTAATTTTTTTTTAACAAAGCCTGTAATAGACACAGGCGTGTCCTTGCACCGATTGCTATAAAATTTTTCAGGATATTTATTTTTATCATTGCCAATGACGTTTGGCTGTAATTGTAGTTAAAATTTAAATTTTGAAATTAGGTTTACAAGACAAGTTCTTGCAACGATTTATCACAAAATTTTTCAATGAGGTTTGCTATAAAATTTTTGACGATTGTAATTTTATTAAATTTAATCTTTCAAGAATTAGGATATACGGGAGGTTGGGAAGTCCTTGAACTGATTTTTCCCAAAACTTAAAGTTCCTACTTTTATTTGCCTCAAATATAATGTTTAGTTTTCATGACTGAACTGTTTATGGAAAAAAAATCGCGGTTCTTGATGTGGTTTTAACTTCTAAAAATGTCTTTATTATGAAATTTTTATCCAGCTGTTTTTTCTTGTAAATCAAGAGATGAACATACATAGTTTATAATTTTCATAGAGAGAATGGTGTAAAGGGAGGCTCGCCATGTCAAGTATTAAAGTGCAAGTGCAAGATTTTAAAGGATATAATATGATATCAGGATCAGGTTAAACTAACAGGATGTAGAGGTTAGTCCCAGCGTGCTGTAGTGTTTGTAGTAGATTTGGATAGTTTACCTACATATATACAGCTGTCATGGAGACCAGCTCAATCAGTAGGCGCTCAAAAGAGGTGCCAAAAGATTAGAGAATCTAATTCAAAACAAGGCAAGTTATTGCTGGATTGCGTTTACACATTAAATTCTAATTTATTTAATATTTTACTTATTATGATACAGTGTATTACATACAGTAAGTGAGGTGCACTACAATAGCAATAGTGAATAAAGTTATCAAGTAAGTACAAAATTTAAAATAAATGTATGCAAACTTCAATTTAAATTCTTGCATTATTATTTGGCTCCTGTTGTATTGTTGTGAAGTTTGAATATATTTATCATTTCAAATTGCTGCCAAACTGTGCTAACACAACACTATGTGTATAAGAAATCTTTCGCTTTCATTTTTAAGTTAAAAAAAAAGATTATTTCTTCAGACTCTACTTTTTGCTTTTTGTTGTGTATGTCTGCTTTTACTCACTCACTCGTCTACACCCTAATTATTTCAAATAAACTAATTGAGTATTATTTCCACACATACCAACTAGTCTAGTTTTAACGCCTCTTCACTTAACTGTATAAATAATTAAGTATTTTTTGATTTCTAATTTTAATTTAAATAAAATCACGGAACACCTTTTATTAACAAGCCTTTATTTATTTCATTGACTGACTTGACTGTGTCTATTTAAAGCGAAATCTAGGTGAGTTAGTGATCTAAGAAAATATCATTAAACTCTTTAATAAAGATAAAAAATATAATTGAATAAATATAAAAAAAAATAAACATATCAAACGATTTCACAATTTGAAGCAAAGAAAACCAAAAAAAAAAAATTTAAATTACAAACAAACATCTTTGAAAATTTTCTTACACAAACAATGGGTGTTGCCAGTTAAAAATTGAAGTGAACAAAAAGAAAAAACACTTAAGAAATGTGCCACTTAAATTGCTCCCGTTGTCACACTGTTGAGCAGACAAAAACATCAGCATTTGCATGCAAATTTCCATCATAGCAAATCACTACAATCGTTCAAATCTAAAAGAGCTTGAACACAGGCACAGACAACAACAACAAACTATTAAATAAAATTGAAGAAGCAACAACATTTAAGTATAACAAAACTTCACAGATACCTTTTGATGAATAACAACAACTGAGCCATGTATCAAGTGACGAACATCATCTATAGTGGAAAATGAAAATTTATTGTAACTGTAGAAATGAATAAAAAAAAGTTTCGAATGAACGAACGAGAGGAGTACCAGCCAGCTAGAAAATGTGCTACAATCGAGAGACGGCGACAATTGTGCATTCGCATGACTTGGGCTAAAAGCTAAACTGTTGGTTGTTTGCTGCTAGTGTAGCAGAAAGCTAAGCCATGTGCTGTGCTTTATTTTTATTTTTTATTTTTTATATTCGTTACTTTAATGGGCACGTCAAGAGCTCATGTCACACTCTTACAATATTTTGTCACCAGCAAGCAATAGCAACCAACGATAACAATAAATACTTAGATGTTTAGGTACAAAAAGTTAAAACAGACTGACAAACATGAAAGAATATCAGCAAGTAAAATAAAAGCGGGTTACGAGGGTGGTGCTAGAATTATATGACAACAATAATATGTGTAAGTTGCATCGGTACGATGTTACTGTAATAATATTTTATGTTATATTAAGCAATACAAAAGACTTAAGAAAAGAACTTTTTTTAACCATAGAGTTTTTTAGTGCAAATAGACTTCAGTTATAAAGAAAAACAAAGGACTCTAGAAACTAAGCTTTTGTCTTTCGTCTTGCGATTTCATAAATAAAAAAATTAAAAAAATTATAAGACTTCAGAAACAAACGTTTTAAAATGCAAAAACTTAAGCTATGTACAGACGATTGTCAGATCTTACAATATTGTCAGATCTGGCAATGTGCTGACAATGTCCTGGCAATCGAAAATTGCCAGCACAATATTTCTTGTCAGTTCACACGGATGTCAGAAAATCTTACAATTTATTGCTAGACGGTTGTATGACAATGAATTCATCTGACAAAATCGTCAGTAGAAAAATCGTCAGTTCACACGGTTGTCATATGCACAAATTGTTCGATCTGTTGTTATGCGTTGCCAGACTTAAACCATTTGTTGGAAATTGTTAAATATTTATCGTTTGTGTTTGTGTTAAATGTAAAAAGTGAAAGTATAAATTATTATGGACCATAAAGAAGCAATTGCAATGATTTTGTCTGCATATATTTTATTATAAATTTTTTCTTTAAAATCAAGCGTGTGCAGTGTTGCCCATAGAAAGAATTATCTTCCAATGACGCCATTGTCAGATGCATGAACTTCGCACATCTGACAATATTAAAATGTCTGACAAATATCTGGCAATAATTTTACAATGTGTTCACACGATTGTAAGATGTCTGACAATATGTTGTCAGTTGCTAGTCTTGCAATGGACTGACAATGCTTTTTCTGGCAACGTCGTCTGACAAAAATTGCCAGTTCACACGGTTGTAAGAAATTTTTAGCACATCTTACTGGCAATATTGTAAGATCTGACAACCGTCTGTACATAGCTTTAGGAAATACATTCTTTAACAATTCTTATATTTCGAGAGTGGAAGGAATGACTGACTAGTTGTCTCACAGATAAATTTTCTGAACAACACAAAGACTTAAGAAGCAAACTTTTTTTTAAAATATCAAGATTTTAAGTGCACAGTTGTTCCATACTGCAGAATTAAATTTTTATAAAAACCAAAGATTTAAGAAACAAACTTTTTTTATAATTGCTTTTTCTTGAAATTTTTTTTTTGAATGTTACATACAACAAATCTAAAAGGTGGCAACACTTTTTACATATATTTTGAATTTTTTAAAACTTTTTGAAATTATTTACATTTCATGTAATCATGTATACAAAAAATGACAATGCCAGATGGTTCAGTTTTATAAATCAAAGAAAAGTTGTTGCTAAAAATTAAAAGACTTAAGAAACAAACTTTATTTTGATAGACTAATATTGTAACCAATTTAAAAAAAAAACTGAAGTAGCAAACTTATTACGTTGCCAACATTTAAAGAAGAAACTTTTTTACAAAAGGGGAATACTTTAAGACCGAATGGGTTTGCAATCGTCATCTCATCTCTCAGAAAGAATTTTTAAACTGCCTAGATTTTAAGTTCCGTAGTTCAGGATATGACTTTTACTAGAAAATCAAGACTTAGGAGAGAAATTTTTTTATAACTACGAATAGTGTAATGATCCAGCAGAAATCAATTTTTTTTTTGCAATATTGCATACGAGGGCAGTATGAGAGGCGTTTGAATTTGAAAAATATATCAACAAATCTAAAATTCGGCAGTATTTTTTATCTTTTATTCTTTTTTAATTTGAATTTTTGTATAAATAAATTTTATTTATTTTTATTAAACTAGTAGCTGAGCCCAGCAAGCGTTGTCGTAGCCTCAATAATTAATTTTTTTAACTCCGACTTACTCTACCCTGTGGTCACTTGTTGGCTTAAAAAACAAACAAATCTACCGGCTATTCACTCGAACCTGTGTTGAAAATTTCAGCTCCACAGCTCTGATAGTTCCAGAGATCATGCGTTAGGAACAAACCACACTTAGATTTTATATATGTATATAAATATTATTTATTTTTAAAATTTTTCCCCCTTTTTTCAGCCACATTGTAAAACGCGGATTAAATTCCAAACGATGCTTCCCCATTACCTGGTCTATAAAAACCAAAGACTTAAGAAAAAAACTTATTAAAAAATGCATAAATTTTGAGTGCTAACAGACTTTCTTCTAATCACATGATTTATGAAAAAAAAACAAATGTTTTTAATTATTTTCTGCTAGCAGTTGGACCTACGCTTTTACAATTCGATGGATAAAGATATTAAAGCAAATCAAAAGATTGAAGAAGGAAACTTCAAAGAGAGGACCAGCTGTCACAGTCTTGACTTTTTGGGCAAAACAAAGAACTCAAGCAACAAACCCTTTTAGTATACTGACAATATTTTTTAGTAGAGTTGCATACTTCAGAAGAAAATTTTTGCGAATAATAAATATCTGAGAAAGAATATTTTTTAACCAAGAATGTTCCAAGGGCAAATGAATTCGCTGGCGTACTTTATTAATCCGAAAATATACCTTGACTATTAATGACGCTAAATTCGTTTATAACACAAAGTCTAAAATATGACAACAAGCTAATTTGAACACTGCTAGAACGAGCTTCGTATATTAGTGCACAACTACAAAGTATTTATTCGCAAAAATGCTTGAGCGCATTTTCAAAATGTCAATCTTATTCCACATTTTTCTGAATAAGCTCATCAATAACAAACAACTGCTGCTGGTGCTGCTTCTGCTTCTGCTGCTGCTGGTGCTGCTGCTGCTGCTGCTGCTGCTGCTGCTGCTGCTGCTCCAACAACAATATCAAATACTTTTTTCTAGATTTATAAATCGAATGTAGTTTATATCAGCTACTTAAGGTGGTATAATTTTCACACCATTCTTCTCAGTTATTGCTCACAACTTCAAGTAACATTAAATTGAAATAGAAAAATCACAGCAATCGAATTGCAAAATGGAATGAGCCAGCCACGCAGACCGTCAGTCAGTCAAGCAGCCAGCCACTCAGTTGGAGCGCAAAATAGTATTATTGTATTGACAAAAATGTTGAAAGTATTTGCAATTACTTGAAGATTGATTGAAATAGATTTCAGATTGATTAGTGTCAGTTTGAATAGTTATGGTAGACTGGAAGCTTAACAAAACGAAACAACACCTCTAACACTATTTAACAATACCAAAATAAAAATAAAACATCAAACTAACAAAATTCTCGAAACAACAAAAATACTCTGGCAGTTTATTAGGAAAAATGTTTATGCAATTTTTTTGCAAATAAATGCCAATAAAATTAAATTTTGCAAACGTTTTCTTTTAATTTTTGTAAACAACAAAAAAAAAAAATATTTTATGTGGGAACATTTGCAGAATTTTAAAATTTTGTTTTTAATTCCCTCAAGCAGTTCATAACAAAAAAAAAAAAAAAACTAAAAATATTTTTCCTAGAGAAAAGCGAAACGTGTGAATTCACGCACTCATTTAAGACAGCAACAAGTTCTTAAGTCAAAAACTTCATATTGAATAGACAATTAAAGTGAAGCACTTCTTAAAATGCTTTAAAACCATTAAGTTATTTAATATTTGCTTATTTTTTTTTAATGAAAAGCAGGCTGAGCTGTCTGGCACTAAAACGAGTGGATCATAGTCTAAACGTTATATAGAGGGAAAAAATCAAGAAGAAACGTGTCAGTTCATTTAAGCCAGGTGTTAATGTCAGTTGGGGCAAAAAAAAAAAAAATAAAAATAGTTAGCTTTTGTAATTTCCAAAAAAAATATGGTGGTGGGAACATGAAATTAACTAAAATAATTATTTGTCATTTATTAATTTTTTATAACTTAAATGGTTGTTCGAAGAAGTAGCAAAGTAATAATGCCACAATGTAAAGCAAACGTGGTTATTCATGCACTGCTGAATAAAGTTGTTTATAAAGTAAATTGACAGATAAAACTAAAATTTTAAAATATGGTGTTTCATACCAAGTTAAAAAAATATGTATATGGATTTTGATAGGAATCGTTTTAAGGTGGCAAATGCGCTTAACTTTTAAAGCAAAAATTTCAGTTGAAATTAATTTCATAATAAAAAAGGAACTTGTTATAAGTTCGAGAATTATAATTGCGGATAACATTATATTATTCAATTCTCATTGTACGTAAATGGAACATAGGGCCTCAAAATTAAATAACATTGCAACTGGTTTCGTTCTCATATGTCCTTTATTCGAAAATTCAGATTTTAAACTGAAACTTTGGTAAGAATACAGTAAAAGAAATTGCATTTTTACTACAATAATGGTAAGAATGCAGAGAAGTTTTCTTATTCTACTATAAAGGTCTAGGAAAAATATCATTACAATCACTGAAAGCATCTAGCGGACTCCCATATATCCTTTATTTAGCAAATTCAACTTCAGCTACAAATCTAATCGGATTTGAACGAAATTCGTTAAATACTTGTAAAAATATGCTGTTCAGCTTTCTGGCAAATTTCACTCCTATCACTGCAAGGATACGTCTAGCTCCCATATATCCTTTATTTCAAAAAATTCAATCTTAGTTACAAATACAAAAAAGCAAAACTGTATTACTAAAATTTCTGAAAAATAATATTGCACTCGTTGTAAGAATATGTACATCTTCCCTTATAAGAATAATTTTGAAAAATTAATTTTTGCTACCATTGTCATAAGAATACAATGAAAAGTTGTTTACAATTTCTAAAATTGTGTGCATAATATTTTTGAGGAATTTCACTATAATTGCTTTAAGGATAATCTTAGCTACCATATATCCTTTATTTTAAAAATTGAAGTTTTAGCTTAAATTACACTTAAATAAAAGTAAATGTTGTTATTGTTTTTTAAATGTTATGAAATTAAGACAATTGATTAATTTTTATTGTGTTATTCAAGGACATAATTACCTCCCATATATCCTTAATTACAAAATGAATTTTTTTCAGCGTAGACTTAACCGAATATGGGGTAGTATTTGTAAGAAATATGCAAATAAGCAATTTGTTGAGTTTTACTACAATTGGTAATTCATATTTCATATTTGTAAGAATATTTACATCTAGCTTACATCCTTAATTTTGAACAATTAAATTTTTTCTACACTTGTCATGAGAATACAGCAAAACCTTGTTAACACTTTCCGAAATTATATACTAAAAATTTTGGGTAAATTTAACTATAATTGATTTAAGGATATTCGTAGCTCCCATATATCCTTTATTTTAAAATTTTGGTTTTGAGCTAAAATTACACTTGAATAGCAATAAAAATTTTTTATGATTTTTAAATATATATTATATAACTAGTTAGAATTTGTTAGAAATACCCAGATAAGCATTCTGTTGAGTTTTAAAAAATGTGTATCTCCCATACATCCCTTATTTTAAAACTTTAAAATTATCTTGAAATTATGCTAAAAATGTAAGAAAATCTTGTGATTATTCTTAAATATAAACAAATATATTCTCCAGCAAGTTTCAGTTTATTTGATGGAAGGACATGTACAGCTCTCATATATCCTTAATTTTAGAAAATGCTTTTAACCTGAAATTATGATCAGTATATTTAAATAGTTAAGTCCTGCAGTCATTTTCATTACAATTCCTGCAAAGACATTTTCACCTCCCATATATCCTTTATTTGCAATAATAAATTTTAAAGATTTTTGAATGAATATTTATGCTTTTAAAGTTCACAATTTTTTTTAACCTCTTGTAGCAAATTTCATTGCTATCACGACAAGGACATGACTATCTCTTATATGTCCTTTTAATATATATTAAAGTTTAGCTTTAATTATGATCAAATTGGCAGCAAAATCTAATAAATATTTCGAAAACTATATTGGCAAGAGCTCTATAAAATTTACTTTATAAAAGATTTTTATTAAACTTTATTTCATAAAGATTGTCCGTCTTAAGGACATAATATATTTTTAAATATAATTTCTTAGTTATGCGTTAATATTAAACTATTTGGCGACATCTATAGTAGAGCGTGGCACAAGCCTTAAAAAAGGCTTACAAGCACTCTCATTAATTTCAAAGTGTGTGTGTGTATATTGAGTCGTTATTTTAAAACAAAACTTTCAAAAGAGATGTGTTTTGCTTTACGATAAGAATACTGCAGTACAGAACAAAACTGCAATAGAACAATGTTGAAGTAAAACCAAGCCTTTCAAAACAAAAATGAAATAGAACATCAAAATTCACACAGAACATTCAAAACATGCTTGAATAATGTTCTGATAGCAAAGACAATTTTCCATATAAAAGAAACATTGCGCTTCGTTAGGAATATGAAAGCTGAAAAGAGGTTTTATTTACTATGAAATAATATCATACATACTTATGTACATTTATATATAAAAATTTTGTTAATTTTTATTTTCAATATATGTATACATATATACATACATAAACATACATAGTTTGCATGTTTGTGCTCGTGTTCTAGTGCACTCGTTGTTTCTGCTATGATTTACTGTTGTTTTGTTTAATTCTCGCATTTCGCTTTGATGTTCTACTTGTTTTGAGAACACAAGCACTAACAAAACTGCAGAGAAAAACTATTCGAATGATGCTTGATTGATTTTAGTGAGAGTCATGTTTTGTTAGTTTTGTTTTGTTATTTATGTTTGCACTAAAACAGACTGCTTGGCAGTAGTGTGAAATAGAATACAAAACTTTTAGAACCATTTACGCAGCCCTTTAATCTACAGACTACATAATGGAACAAAAAAAAAATACTCAAACTTTTTAACTGATAATTTATTGAATGTTCACTCTGCCCATTTCTTACTTTCAAGGCTTCCCAAAAACATGAAACCAAACTTTAAAAACATTTAGTTGCCCTGTGTGATACTTTGAGGATGCCTATACTAGAGTCACAGCAAAATCCTAGTTTACACTATGCAAGTCTTATTGCTAAATTGATTAGTTTGTTAAGAGAGAGAGAGAGAGAGAGAGAGACGAGGGGTACAGAAACGTTTCTCTTCCCCTCGTCACTCTATCTTAACAAACTAATCAGCTAGCAATAAGTCTTGCATGGTGTAGACTATGACAAACTGCCTTTGAATAACAGCAAAAAAATTGCTCACTGCTTGTCTAAGTTTCAAGGAGATCCTCAACTCAGAACAGTGTCTCGTTTCTGTAACTCGTGAGAAGTTCTTGCATTGAGAAAAATTATATAATTATTTATATATTCATATAAAAACTTAAATAAACTTACAAAAAATATCAACACATATATAGTTTTTTTACTCACCCTGCATTTCATAAAATGATAAAAAATTTTTTCGATCCAAAAATTTTCATATTGCTCACAGAAACGAGACACTGTTCATTTTTACATTAAAACATAAATTTGGGGTTTTTGATAATATTTTTTTTTATTTCAACTTTACTATGCTTTTTTATTTTCTTTCCTTTTGTATATAAAATATAATTTAAATATAAATAATTTATTTGTTTTATATAATTATTGTAATAAATTTTATAGTATAAATTAGTTTACAAAATCTTTTTTCTATAAACATTCGCTAATTGACTAATAAAGATAATTGACACTAATTCTTTTTAAGAAAGACAATTTCTCCATATACTATAGGGATGGATGAAGGGGAAAGCGTAGTAGGCTCAATTTAAATAAGACATTAAATCCTGCACAAGACCATTTATAAGACCTTTCAAGACATGAGAGATTTTTCAAATGCTTTACAACAATGAAATATTCTAAAACAAACGTTAAACGCCAACAGTGTTGGTAAGACATTTCTTTCAGTTGTTTTTCTTGCCAACAGTGTTGTTTAGCGTTTGTTTTAGAATATTTCGCTGAAGTAAAGCATTTGAAAAATCTCTCATGTCTTGAAAGGTCTTATAAATTGTCTTGTGCAGGACATTATTAGATATATGGAAAATAACAAAATTTATTTTTTCACAGAAACGATAAGATTGTTCAGTTTTCTTTTCACTCTAATTGATTTTTTTTTAGTTTTCAAACACTTCCATTAAGCTCTTTTTTGGTAGATGTTTTTTCAACAATAATTTAGCATCCAAATGAATTTATTTTTATTTTTAACTAATTTAGTGCAACAATATTTACAAGCATGAAATAGTTTAGTTTTAGGAATATGATTTACTGCATCTGAATGCTGCAAAAAAGTGAAATGCGAAAAATTGAAAAAGGGCGTTCGTTATCCCAGGAAGCTTTCACAGACTTTTAAGCAAATTTCCAATTTCCATCAATAGCGCAAGCCTTACTTTCGTCCAAAGTTCTCGGATGATTTACCTTAAGAAGGAAGCAAAAAGGCTGTGGGTGGGTGAAATTTGTATATTTTTTGAATTTCTTTTTTTTTATAATTTATTAGTTAAATCCAAGGCTGGTGCTGATTTTATTACCACTTTTTCGGCCACCACTTCCATTTCATCTGTCCGGTGTTGTAATATCGTTTCGGCAAATTTTCTTTTCACTCCTTTACCTTTTAGTCCAACAATATCCGCTTCGCTTTCATTGTTATTATTTATTGAAATTTTTTTTGTAAATTCTTTCTTTTTCCAATTTTCTTTTTCGCCTGTTGCTAGACGTTCAGTCACCTCTGTACAATCATTTTCCTGATCCGAAGATGAATCACAACGATTACTGTGACTAAGACAACTGGAGACAGAACTTACCGTCTTCATGCTCAAATCAATGGGATTGTCTTGGGCTGCGGGTGAGGAGTTGTCTGATTTAATAGATTTGCTGGTTGGTTTGCCTTTATCCACTACCACTTCTTCTTCTTTTGCTTGTTCTTCTTGTTCTATGTCTATGGGTGAACGTGGGGGAGTCATGGATACCACTAAATCCTCTTCCTCCTCCTCCTCCTCTACGTCCTCGTCTTCACCCAAGTGTTCACTATCGCGGCCATTGGAATGCGAGTCATTTAAGGATTTAGTATGCTGCTGTTGACGCTCCTCCTCTTCCTCCGGCTCTTCTTCATTACTTTGCCTGGAGGTGTTGCTGTGATTGCGGCCACTTTCCGAGTTTGGTGTCACTAGGGCCGATATAGAGTGATCGTGTTTGGTAAGATTGGGTATTTTGGTGACCATGGGCGGGGGTGATTGTTGTTGGGACTTGAGTACTGCATCTAAATAGAAACGTTTGGTTAGTTCTTCAGCCGCCTTGCTGCCATTGGGTATGTGATTGTTATTTAAGGCATCGCAGCCCGGCGTATCGGCTTTATGTTCCTCCAATTTGTGTTCCTCCGCGTGGCTGGTTACCGTTGTAGGATGAAATCTAGGAGCATTATTAAATAGCTGATGTACAGCGGCCGCAGCAGCTTGTTGTTCGGGGGAGGGTTTCAGCAGACCGGCATGGGCGTGTTGATAGAGGGCGGGATGATAGCCGGGAAACAGCAAATGCGAGGGTGGTAGAAAACTGGGTGGTGGCATGACAGGCATAGAAGACAAGGCAGGAAAAGGCAAGGGCAGAAATGGAGGTAGTTCTTTTCTTAAATGGTGTGGATGACGGGCAGGCGGTGGCCCCACGGAGGTTGAGGAACTGGCTGAGTCTGTGTGTTTGTTACTCAGGTGCACAAGGCCGGCATTAGTTCTACCATTTACCTCCACCGAACTGTCAGAGTTGTGGGAGTCAGGGGAACTGATGGAAGATGAGGCTGCCGGATGTTTCGCATATTCTTCCAAACTCAACATCATGAGTTCTTCCTTGGTGCGGGGAGAGTACAAGCCGGAGTAGGGGCTGTTGTGGCCCAGCATACCCAAGGCAGCCGCAGCTGCTGCTGGTGGTGGTATGCCGGGAGGCTTGTTATGCAAACCTGCTCCTACACCATGCGTTTGCTGTTGATTGTTTTGATGTGCCGCCATAACTGCGGCGGCCTGCTGCTGTTGCTCCTGCAGCAGGCAGTGAATTTTAAACCAATTCGATCTGCGGCCATAACGTGAGCCACTCTTAGACATACCCACCATTAAGCATTTCCTCAAACGGCAGGCCTTGCAGGCCGTACGATTCTTCTTGTTGATAATGCACTCACCATTATTTTTGCAATCCGATATGGAGGACAGATTGTTATAGGAGCGGCCAAAAAAAGACTAAACATTTTGAAAAAAATAATAAAAAAATAAAACAAGATAAAAAAAACTATTATTACCATTATGCTTAATTAGACACTTAATTATATTGTATGTAAAATGTAAAAAATTATGGCGTTAACCTTTGCTTAAATTTATATTTTTCTCATAATAAATGAAATGGATTTTTAAAAAAATAAATTTGTTTAACTAAATGGCCCTCTTTTGTCATTATTAAATCATGTTACATGCCACAATATTACGACTTTTTTTTAAAATGATTTGCTTAGCATTTTGCTGCTAAAGATGTATGTAGGTGTTTTAAGTTTTTGCTTTTATGCTTCCCAACAATTCAAACGTTTCTATGTGGGTTCTTTGGCTCAAGCAGAACAGCGTTATTTTGAGTCATTAAGATTTATGGGACAGACCAAAGCAATTTGTTGGTTTCTTTTGCTTAAAAAGTGATTAATTTGTCAACAGTATGTTTAACATTTAATATTTTTTTGCTCTTTTTGATTTTACTATTCAAATTGGTTTTTGTTAAATTGCTTAAATAATATGCAAGTAATTGAGCAAAATATTACAAATACTGGACAAGTTTAAAAAAATACTACAATTCTTTTGAAATCATTTTAGTTGTTAAGCACAAATATTATTAATTTGTCAACTAAATGTTAAGACAATTTATTTTAAAGCATAAAATTTTTACAGTTAACTGGCAGACAGAATTTTATTTCATAACAAAAGATTTAAGACAAGAACTGGCATTTTTGTATTGGATTTGCTTTATGAAGACTTAATAGTTCTTGGTTTTAATTAACTAATAAATAAAATGTATTCGCATCAACTAAAGTTTAAAGGGTTGAGGAGGAGAGAAAATATATTATGTTTTTAATAATTTTATATAAAAAAAATTTTGGCCAAAAAACTTTAATAAATGTTGCCTTGTTTTATAGGTTTTCGAGGCTTTAGTTTTAAATCTAAGGCTATATGTCATAATAGCTTAAGTCAACTTAAGAAAATTTAGCACTATTAAGCTGTATTATGTTGGAGTTGAAAGCTGCAGTGATTACAATGCCATATGTATGAAAAAGAAAGAATCACACGAAAGCAAAATCATCTGCCTCTTGCATATGACCTTGAAAAATCGATACTTAATTATCCATAAACAGATTGCTAAGTTGGAGTGTATCTGGCAAAATTAAGAGCTTAAAGTTTTTTTTTTATTTATTTTCCCTCCTCCACTTAAAATATTGCTTTAAGCCACACTACACATCAATGCCATTAACAATAATTGCATATACAAGTTTAAACAAATATACAATTTAATTCTATGGGGGCAAAAATAAACAACGCCATTTTTTTTGCAACAAGAAACAAAAGTCATCTACCATACATAGAAATGTCTGAGTTTGCACTTGGGCAACACAAAAGGTTAGACAATAAACTACTCCTAAAAACATACAGCTCTTAAGTTTAGAACACTTATGCCAACAAGAACATGATGGCAGTAAATCACAATTGCTTCTTGAAATGAATGAATGGAAATGAAACTAAAAAAAAACAAAATAAAATTAACTTAAAAAAAATCCAAAAATTAAAACAAAAACAAAACTTGAAATGCAAACAAGAACTTTTAAGGTTAATTGGGCATCAAGATTATTGGGTCGGAAATGGGATTTACGGTTACATTTGAAAGAGCAACCAGCCTTAGAAGTTTGTTGGTTTTTCAAGCATACACTACTAACACCAAGCATAATAAGAAGAAGAAGAAAAAAAGAAGCAGAACATTGAAAAAAAAATCACTACTGATTTGCACTTTTGATGAGCTGAGTTTGATTTGTTTGCCATACAAAAGTAAAGTAATTTGGCAAGCAGCTTAACAAAACAAAAGACTTAGGCAACAAACTCTTTTACCCACTACTGTTAAAGACTTTTTGGTAGATTTTTTTTCTTTGCTACGCTAAATTGCAATTAAATTTTTTTCTGTTAGTTTTGTTTTAGCCCTCATCGCCATTCATTCATTACCAAGGGGGCAGAAGTTGCAGCAGAGCAAAGCAAAGTTATACTAAAGGTGGTTGTTTAGTTTTGTTAGAGGAAAATTGTTAAAAGTATTTCAGTTTTTAAAGTTTGTTTTAGGGTTTGCTAGTAATACTTATTTTTTTTTGCCGAAAAGCAAAGTTTGTGATTGAAATAAATTAACGTGTAAAAATAACAAATTAGTTTGACCGACAAATTGTTTAAAAGGTTTTACAAGATATTAAATAAAATTGTTAACGTTTGTATTTTTTTTTCATGGCTTTTATTTGCCATTCATGCTGTTGAACAAATATTTACAGATATTAAACATTTTGTTTGCTATTTAAAAGCAATTTCATTCACTTATTTTATAAACCTTTTAACCTTGTAGTAGTTATTTTGTTGAAAAACAGTTTCTTTCATTTAGAATTTTTACAAAGAGACACATTTTAATCAATTAATTTTGTTTAGCTTCAAATTTAGCTAGAAGCCATTGAAACTTTGACTTTATGTTTTACAAAAAAAAAATATGTGACAATTATGCTTTAGAATGATTGTATAACAAATATTTAATTTAGTTTATGGCGTTTTAATTTGAGTTGAATTATGGCGCAATTTTGATTTAAAGGTTTCCATAATTTCTCACCTTGACTAATCAAGTTTAGGGCTATCATGAATGTGATAATGACGTGAATGACGTTTTTTTTATCTTTTCTCAAATAAAACGTGATGTTTTGTGAGTCAAATAAATTTAAGAAAATTTTGTGAATTTTGTAATCGGTATTTTGGGTGTAGCGAAATAAAATCATTTAAATATATAACAAGGCCGATAGAATAATGAATCGTAAAATTATAAATTATTTTTTACAGACTATACAGACATATTTGGAAACAAATACAATAAAATAAAATAAAATAAAATTAAATAATATAAAATAAAATATAATAAAATAATATAATTTAGAATCAAATAAAATAAAATATAATAAAATAAAGAAAAACAGAAATAAAATAATATTAAAAAATAAAATAAAAAAAACAAAATCAGATAAAATAAAATCAAATAAAATAAAATATAATAAAACAAAACAAAGAAAAATAATAATAAAATAAAATAAAAAAATTTAATTAAATAAAATTAAAGTTATTAAAGATATAATACAATAAAATAAAATAATATAATCTAATTAAAATAAATCAAAATAAAATATGATAAAAAATAAATTAAATAAATCTACATACAAAAATAAAAAAATAGATAAAATTAAAAAATATCAAAAAAAATTTTTTATTAAAAATAAATTAAATAAAGCAAAATTAAAAAAACAGAAAATTAGAAAGACAAAAGTACAATAAAATTAAATCAAATCAATAATATTAAATCAAATAAAATAATATAAATTTAAATTAACTACAACAATATACTTTTAAGAAAATAATTTAATATAAGAATTAATTTTTTATTGCCTGCTTTTAGAAACCGTCTTCTTTAACAAAAATTGTGTAATAACATATTAAAATGAAAGGTATTTGATTTGAAGCCACTTACCTTGCAACCTTCACATGTAAATGCTCCAAAATGAAATCCTGCTGCAGGTTCCCCACAAACCTTGCAGGTTTGATTCATCTGAAGAAAAATAGTATAAAATTAGAAAAATAAAAAACTTTTTGTGAAAAATTTTTATACTAAGCTAATGTAAGCCCGTAATTTTGACCGCGTCCAGAGTATATACTGATATTATTATATTTACATACAAATTATGTTGTAGTAGAAACCTCATGTATGTACCAGGCCAGAAAAGTTGTTGAGAGTTGCTTTACAAAATATTTCTGGATATTTCACTGCTCACTTTTAAAATCAAAAGGCCATTGAGTATAACGACTAACAAACAATAATATGTAAATATGGGCGAAGTACCGCCCACTATTGTGATCGTTGATTTTATTCATAGTGCAATACGCAATACGGCTACAAATTTCTATAAAAATATCTCTAAATTTCTAAAACATTCATAAGTAAATGTATGTGAAATGTTTCGTAAATACCCTTTTTCTTTCATTTAATTCTAATGGTCGTGTCACTGGCCACATTTTAATCTCTTGTACATAAATAAATGCTTTAAGCTCTGTCTGTTTCATATATTAAGTGAGTAAGAAACGCCTAAATATCCAAACATATCTACAAAACTAGTTACTAAAAAGATTTTAAATCAAATATTTAATCAAATTTCACTTTTAATTCAATTAAATATTTAATTAAGTTGAAAAACTAAATTTTTAATTGTTCAATTAAGGTGCAAACATTTAAGAGAAATTATTTATTTGCTTACCGCTGCAAACTAAATAAATGTTTTAGCTGACATTATTTTGTATATTTAAATCATCTTGCAAAATATATCGTTTAATTTTTCTTTCGTGTACAAACTTTCACATTTTTAAGGAGAAAAATAGTTGTTTTTTATTGTTTAAATTATTGCTTTACAGCCAATCGTCTTTATAGAAATTTTTTATAAGATCATTAATAAAAAAAATCATTTATATTATATAATTTTTTTTAACATCTTTAATAAAAAATCATAGAAAGAACCACTAGAGTTTTAAAGTAGAATAATATAAATCCTTTTAGATTAATCAGCCATCAGTTTAATTTACACGCACGATGAAAATGCAAAAGTTCTGGGCAACATGCTAAATGGTTATATGGCAGTAAAACAAAAATTATTTGTCTTGCATTATTTTACAAGAAATAAACAAAAAATTATGCTAAAAACCATAAGAAGCAACCAGTCATGGCCAGAATACTTAGTCATTCGAATTTTACAAATGCCTGGTAAATTTCTTTCACCTTTGGACTAAGAAGTTGCTTTTTTATTTTTTTTATTCAGCTATAATTATTCTAAATATTGAGTGGTGAGTGCGCATTTTGTAGTGTTTGATGAAAATGAATTTATATGTTCTTCTTTTGATAGTTTCGATAAAGAAAGATTTGCATTTGCATTTAAGTAGCAATGAAGGACAAGGTTTGTAGTAAAAATTTGTGAAATAACTACGATTAAAAAGAAAAGTTCTTGGTTGTTAATGGAGTTCAAGACAAAAAGCCATAAGACAAACTCGGCAAGTGTTATTGATATTATATCCAATAATTTGATATCGCTCATTTGCTTCAATAGTGGCATAACTCAAAAAATGAGTTTTTTGAGTTAATAATGCAGAAAGATGCGGCATTTTGTATTTTATCTTGTATAAAAATTTCATATAAATAGCTTGTACCATCACCTCCTGAGAGTAGAATTTTTTTTCATTTCTCCATTGAGTTGTATGCAAAATAAAAACTTAAAACGCGTTTTCTGCAAAACTGGTTTTTTTGAGTTGTGCCACTATTGAAGTAAATGAGCGATATGATTAAGGAACTTTTAAGCTTGCTTATGCTTGAAAATTATCACAGCTTTTAGTTTACTTTTCTACAGAAAGTAAATTTATAAAAAATAGTTTTCTTTTATTTCCTTGAATGTCTGTATGAGAAAAACGTCTTGAAAATTTCCCATTTCTTTTTGATATTCAATATTTGGGTTATTTTTTTATTTACTTATTTATTGCTTATTTTTTATTGCCTTCCCAAAACTGATTATCATGACATTTTCAATTTCTTGTATTTGGACAACCAATAAATCCTTGGGAAATCTTCATTTTAAAATCAAACTAAATTGCTTAGACTGTTTGTTGCACGCACTACAAATAAAATTATTGCGATTGAAAAATAGAGGAATAGAAAAGCTTTGAAAGGTATTTTAAAAAGGTAATAAGGAACAAAAATTACGCTATGCTATTGAAACTACAACAAATTTCCACACTAAAAAAGTAAAAGATTTTCTTCGCAATGATGCCTTAAAAAAGCAAAAGAATCAAAATTCTGGCTGGTGACATAAAACTTTTCTTCAAATTTTCATATTTGGTCACACCCGTCACACGAAGGTCACATTTTTGAAAAAATAAATAAATTAAAGAAAACTTTCCTGGCAGTAAGTATGTATATAATCCAAGAGACTTTGAACAATTATTACGAAATCAACTAAAGATTTTACAGATTATATCCTTAAAGAAATACTTAAAAAAAACTGAGATCTGCAAGGTCACACCCACTACAGCTTGCCTTCCGATTACCATCATGAGCAGAATTCATATTATTTCAGTGCCTAAACCATTTGTAAGAAATCCTTAATTGTCTGAGAGGTTATAGCTTCCCATTGGTTCCATTGCAAAATTTTTTTGAAATTTCTCACGAAATTTTATTCATGATTGTCCTGAATTCTTCTTTCTTACGATAATTTTTTCTTTGGATATCGTTTCGTTATACCGACTGTAGGGCCACCATTTTTAAAACCAAACTAAGTCTCTTTAAATGTAAACACGCATGACTTTGCTTAGAGAAAACAATGTTAACGCTTGTTACTCATAAATATTCAAATTAAATATTGTTTTACTACAACCAGCGAAAAAAAAACCTAAAAAGACAACAACAAACTCAGTAAACACAAAATGCAAACAAATCATCTAGATGCCATAAATAAAGAGCAGACATCAACAACAGCAACAACAATATACAACAATTGCTAAATTGCATGAGAAATTTACATTGACATCTTGTTCGCTTGCAACATTCAACAAACGGCAACATGCATAAAATTCAAATTGGTTAAATGTTGGCTTTAGTTTTGTTTTGATTTTTTTTTTGCAGCAATTTGGTTGCATTTTAAAGATGGAAAAGGTGATGGTGGTAGGTTTTGCGCTTAAAGTGCAACAACAATAGCTTTGTGTGTTTTTTTTTTTTTTTTTTGTAAAAAAAGGTGATGATGCTCTATTTTCCTTTTTCCAGCTGTTCACGGTCATGTGAATGTGTTTCCTAACGAATTGTTTGTTGGCCAAACCTACAAGTATATTACGTTTTGTGTAAGAAAAAATTATATTCAAATATTTTATATATTATTATTTGGTTTGCTGCTTGTTGCTGGATCTTGTAGCCACATAAAGTTGTATGTTAAAATTTGGTAGAAGAGACCTTGGCCTTTTTTAACGATTGCAATTTGTTGATAAACATTTGCAAGGTAATAAATATTTTTTTACTACCAGTTACATTTATTTCAAATGAACTTTTTTTTTCGTTTGCTGCTTCCTATGAGCTTTTACTCTAAAAGATTTTACATGCATGATATTTTATTATAGTTAAGGTCTCTTTTAAGTGTTTTGACTTCCATGTAGACTGCCAACAGTAAAGGATACAAGCATAGGACTCGTTGTAATACATTAAATCTTTGTGAAAGAAGTAAAAATCTGATTTATAAACTAAAAATTGAAAAATTTACTGCTTGACTACTCGAAAGCAGTCCTATTAAAACAACAAAATAAATGAACTAGGAATACAAAGAAATTTTTTAAATAGATTTTAACAAACAATTACTAAAAATACTAAACTAAAAACATCGAAAAAGTTTTCTAAGAAAAATATAGAAAAACTTCTTCTACCCAATAACTTGAATAAGCTTGCACAAAAAATTCTAAATTTTTTTTTCATATGATGATAAAAACTTTCAGATGAAAACATCGAAAAAAAAAATGTATATGGAAAGCATAGACAATTTTATCGATTTAAAACATTGAGCATTTGCCATGCATTACCTGACGAAAGCAATTTGTGTAGACAAAAGATAAAAACAGACCATACAAAAAACATCCAAAAAGTTTAAATTGTCATGTGAAAATACCGAAAAAGTATTATGTACATATTATAAAACATCGAAAAATTCATACGCGATAAACATCGAATATGTTGTTGCAAAAATTTACTTGAAAAAACTCTCGATTTGTAAGCGTGGAAGAATGACGAATCTAATGTAAAAATATGTATATCGAAAATAATTTTTACAAAAACATAGAAAAATCAATTTATTAAAATATTGAAAAATTTGGTGAGCAACAATCAGAAGCAATATATATGTTTTATACCTTGTACAATAAAAAAACACCTAGGTTAATAAACATCGAAAAAACATAGAAAAAAATTTCGTTAGTAAAATCTAAAAATTATCTTTTCAGGAAGAACACTAAAGATTTTAATTTTAAATCTAATCAAATTGATAAATGAAAATCTACAACAAACAGAAAAGTTTAAGAAAAGTAGTACGTGAAAAACATCGAAAAACTCATAAGTGGAAATTTAGAAAAAAAAATGTATGCCAAAAAATTTTGTTTGAAAGAATTGGCGATTCTTGACGAATTGTAAAGATTTATGAATATATAGATGTAAGAATACATCGAAAAATATTGTTATGAAAAACTTCGAAAAATTCTTTTTTTAAAAAATTTAAAATTCGCTACGCAATGATTCGCAGCAATATCATTTTCTGTACGTAACATAAAAAACTCTAAGGAAAAAAAACATCGAAAACATCCTCTTGCTTAAAAACATAAAAAAAATCAAAAAGTATCAAAGAATTTAATTTTGAAACTTTTAAAGAAAAAACAACGAATTAAGGCATAGAGATAAATAATTTATATGAATCTTTTTTATGTAAAAAAAACATATTTTTTCATGTCTTTCAGATATCGAAATTTTTTGCCTTTTAAACTTGTCTTAATTGACATTATTACTAAACATTTCTCTTGAAAGCAGCCAGTTTTCTCTATGAAGAAGACATAGAATGTTTGCACATGAAAGCTTAACTAATTGCCATATACCCGATGGACCCGATGGGGAAAGGAAAATATTGAAAGATCACTATTTCAAATATTTTGAGTTACATTATTTTATTTCTACGTTTTCATAAATGTTCACATAGATTAATAAAGTGACTTAAATAGAGTCCATCTTACGTATGCGAACTGTATTGATCATTTAATGTTACCAATTTAAATTTTTTATGGTCCTTCGAACAGTATTATAGCTGCATAATTTTGTGGCTTTGCTTAATAGGTTGATGTCTGCCTCAAGCCTATTAACAACTTTACGCTAAACTTCCATACGTGTGTTAAATTGTCTACCTTAACAAACCGGACAAGAGCCCACCGTAATCTTGAGTGTCTTTTGGTTCGAAGGACTAGACAAAAAAATAAGGAATATTAATTTTTTTAAATATCACCAGGTCTATTTTTCATAAATTTTTCTAACAACGTTGTCATTTATTGTTAATTTCTTTAGCCAAACAAATTAACATTTATTGGATTTTTTTTAACAATTTATTACACTAGATAAGTTTTTATGACTTTTAAATTTAAGTTAAAAACTCAAAACGATTTGTTATTTGTAATACACAAATCTTTATTTCGACCAAGCTAAAAAAAAATATTGGTCATAAAAACGCTATTAAAGAGTATAACTTTATTTAAATTTAGTAGTTATTTATAGCTAGGAAAATTTAAAGAACTGAATAAGTTGATTCAAAGGCTGCAGTACTTGAGATTTCGCAGCAACTCGGTAAAGCGGTATAAAAGAATTTATTGTGCAAAATACTTGGCATTTGTAGAGCAAGGGAGTGGTCTGGAAACTGAAAGGGTTTTATTTGCTCCAGTGATTTAAAAAATAAAATAAATGTCCTTAATATTGAGAAATTGTTGTATTTTTATGCCTTAAAAAACATTTTCCTTGCAGCATTTAAAGTGGAAAATATTTTTGCTTAATATAGCGTGCCCCCACAAAAAAAAAAAAAAATTGTGTACAAAACTTTTTCATTATTTTGCCGCAACGGCCGGATTTAATGTTTCGAGCCGTTCATATGTATGTATGTGAGTCTGTTTAACATTGCACAAGTGTATGTTCATAAGCTCATAATTTTTAATTTATTTTTATGTGATTTTCATTTGGCGATTACATGCAACATAAAACTATTAAAACGAAAACTTAACTGCAACTAAAAACAAAGTGCAAAATAGCAAAGTAAAGCACCAAAACACCCAAGCAAACAGCAAACGAAAGGAGCACTACAACACTTCCTGAAGCCTAAAAAACAAAACCAAAATGAATTAACGCTGAATATTATTCAACAAAAATGCTCATGCATACACACACACACACACACACTCACATGAAATCTGATTAGAACTCGTAAACAACGGCAACATGTGAATTCGAATTCGAATACGGATTCAGATTTAGATTTTTGTTTTTTTTTTTTTTTTTGTAACAATTTCGTTTTGTTGGGGTTTTCGTCTAACAAGTGAATGTGTTTTTATTTTTATTTTTTATTTTTATTTTTTTTTTTTTTTGTGGAGTATTTGTGCAAACATGGCTGGGAAACTGAATTAAATATGAAATCCTCAAGTTTGTCTGTCGGCCTGTCCCTCCAATTGTCCGTCCGTCCATTTGTCTTCTCTGGTTTTTCTATTTATGTATTTCTGTGTTGAACTACAAAAACGATTTGTTATGAAAACATATTGAAATGATGATTTCTATGTTTTTTTTTTCGTTAACAAAACCAAAAACCAAGTGCTAAAATGTTATTAATTTTTTTCAATTAATTCGTTTGGATCTCTTTACTATCAGCCAGTTGTTTGTTTGCTTTCATAAACATTGTTTGTTGTTAAATTGTACTTGTACTTATTGTTAATGTTTTTTTTTTTACTTTGTCTTTTTTTTATCAAGGCTTGCGATGTGTTTAATTCATAAGTTTTTATGTTGTTTCTTAAACTGATGTTTGTAAAAATTGAAATGAAATAAACAAAGAGAAGAAACAGAAACAAAAAATGGTTGTTATGATTGAATATGGCTTAGATGTAATAAATAATAAATTCTGACATGTTTATAACACTTGTTCTGTGGGTTAAGCTGGAGAAGTGGCTAGATAGATATACATAGGTTAAGCAATTCTTAGGAAAATAAAATTGGCTGATTTTTCATTAAAAATAATTCTCGTTTTCATGATTAAAAAAAAGAATAGCAAGATGTATTACTTTCATATAAAAAATTGCAAAGAAATTAAACTTAACTAAAGAAAAAGTATGTGAAAATTCCTTGAGAGTTCAAAGAAAATGTGAAACAAATTAAAATTTTTCAAAGCATGCATAAACTTCGGAGATAATAACAGCCGTATTCATAAAAAAAGTTGATTGAAGTTTAAAATTCATATTAGTTAAAAAACGTTTTAAGGCTAAATAACGTTTTTTAAACATTGGTATTCATAATCACTTTTTTTAACTAAAAATCAATTAATTAGATTTTTTAAAAATATCGTGGCAACACTGTATTTTTATATGTCACTTGCATATTAGTTCTGCAAAACAACTATTGTTAACTCACAAAGAACTCGTGTCAATATTTGTTTATTTGTCGCTTTTCAGAGAAATATTGTTTCTATAAAATAAAAGATGTGTTCCAACTTGTATTTAAAAAAAATAAAAAAAGTTCACAACAAATCTTTGTTAAAAGTGCTTTTTATATGATTTATTTTATTGCAGATAAAGAAGCACTAGAATAACGAGCTTTATTTTGTTTGTTTTGAGTGTTTATACCACACTAGTTAATTTTCTACAATTATATTATTTTCGTTAACACATAAAATGAGAAAACAATGACTGGGAATGAAAACTGGATCGCTCCTTTCCTTTTAAATATTCTTTTGGAGTATATTTGATATTTCGGCAATAGTTTCTATAAAAAAAAATTACATTGTTTTCTTCTAAATAACACTGGCACATGCATACACACATACATACATAAGCACATACATACCTACACACATATGTACATACAGGTAAAGTTCAAAATGTAAACAAAAACGAAGCAAAATTACAACAACGTCATCTTAAAATTGGTTTAAACATCGGGGCAGTCAATTTTAAAATTTGGTGATTTACGCAAGCTTTAAAAGCCGTCTTTTAAGCTAAAATTCTATTATGAACACAATTTTAGCGAATTTTGCTTAAACAACATTTGAAACGCTGTTTAAAATTTTTATGAATACGGCTGTACAAATTTTTACTCCATTTTCTTTCGTTTCCATATACAGACTGTGTACTCTCAAGCTACCAGTTAATTTTTCTGTTTATTTTTTTTTCAACAATTTTGTTTTTAAATTATTAGAATTTCATTTACTTTTAAATATCAATTTAGACATGAAAATAAAAATGCTACATAGTAGAGGTATAGGTATTATGCCACCACGGTATAATCATTTAAATGTGAAAAGGTCTTTTTCGAGTTAGGGGCTGTCCATATATTACGTAACGCTGTTTTTCCCGATTTTTGACCCCCCCCCCCCTCCCCCCTAGTAACAGATCGTAACAAAACTGTGAACCCCCCTCCCCCCAGGAATAACGTAACAATGAGATAAAAAATAAATTAAACAGTTTAAAGTTTTTATTAAAAAAATTTAATTTAATTCATTGTTTTAAATTCATTTGTTAGACTAGCACAGTACGTAGATAAAAATTAAATAAGCTTACATATGAACGTACTCCATATATTGGCGAAACTATTTTTTAAATTTCTTCCCAAGTGTCCTCAAACTCCAAAAATTATGTTCTTATAGAGAGCTTATTCCTAAACTGTATGTATGCATTAGTGATGTGTATTGGAATTCCAAAACATTCGGCTGTTTCTAGATATTCGTATTCGTTAAAAAATATATAACTATAAAGAAATTCATAAGTCCAAAACGAAATTTAAATGAATGGCACACAAATATTAGTTTGTAATAATTAAAAAAAAATTATTTTTTTTTGCTATGCGTTTTTTGCCAAATAATCTGCTATAGTTTTCCGTATTGATGACTGAGCAGTATTTCAAACATAAAGACGAAAGAGAGCTTAAAGATGACTCCGTTCGGCCATCTTCAAATCAATCTAAAATGTGCGTGAAACAAAAAAATTATATCTTGGATCAGTAAAGGTTGCCATGGTGAATTATATTTCATTTTCTAAAAGAGAACATTTTTAACCCGCTTTAAACATACAGATTGTTGGGATATCAAATGAGTCAAAATGATGTCAATTTCGAAAGATATGCAATTTTCCTTTTCTTAATTTTTGTCCTTTCTACAACATTACATTTTCAATACATATTTCCCTTAAAATTAGAGGGGCATACAATCTAGTTCCTAAACACATTTCACTGTTGTTTTCATAATATTATTTTTTAAGTTCTGTTGCTTAAAAAAATAAAAATAACAATTAAAATAAAATTATGAAAATACGTTTATTTATGCAAGTTTCTATTAACACTACAGCTGCTCGATGTTAATCGATGCATCGTAAACATCGTTGTTTTGGTTTTGATACATCGAATAAATGCCGATGTATCGTATCATACCGATCATATCGATGTTTTTATTCGATGTATCGAAAAGACGACTTTTTGTATATATTGATGCTTGCAACTCATTTAATGTAGTGATAAAAAAATCCCTCCTAGAATGACTTTTAAAACGTTTTTTATTGTGAAAAATTTGTCAAAATTTTCATGGTATTGGAAATAATCAGCATCCATATTTGATGTAAAAATCAATAATATATATGGCTTAAAATTACTGTTACAGAAGGTTTTAGACACCCAGTGAAAGTTGTATCACCGCATTGTAAAGTTCCAAGTAGAGCTACTGTGACTCGTTGGGTTGATAAAATATATGAAGTTTTGTCAGGAACATTGAAAACTAAATTACACACAATGGAAAATATTACTTTCAAAACTGTCATTTGGTCCGATTTGCAAAGCAATAGAACTGGCCTTTGAAAAAAGAAGTATATACCGTGCTTTGCACACATGCTTTTCTTAATTCTTATGAAATTTTAATATAGACTTTTATTTATTTAATAAATTTAAAACTTAATAATTTGATATTGTCATGTACATATATAGAAGAATATATTTTTTGAAAGGACACTTCACACCAAAAAAATTTGAAGATTTTGTAATGGGTAGTACTCTTTTAATGGCTCACAAAGTAATGAGTGGTACTTATTTATTTAATTATTTTATGTGTATAATAATGACTGTCTTGTAATGAATAAAATAACAACTTATTTATATCATTACATGAAGGTACTTATTGTAGTACTTCCTAGTTAATCCTGAAATCTGTCTAAAAAATATTTATTGATCGTGAAAGTGAGCTTCGAAAACAATAAAATAACTTTGGTTCACTACAATATTTATTACAAAATCTAAGTATTTTCGCATATCCTTCAATATACGTATTCATATATTTGCTTTGTAAAATTATGATTTTTAACAATCCCAAAAAAGGTTCAAATTTTATAATTATGTTACAAAATTCTATTTGTTTATAATTTTTGGCTATTTTATTAAATTTTGCATTTTTGTGAGTATAAAATAACCCATTATATTTTGAATACTTTTAGGCAATCAGTAATCTATTAACTTTTGGATATTTGTAGGCAAAACGTATAGGGTACCGCATACTTTTTGAACTTCTCATACAAAAATAATGGCTTATTCAGTCAAATTGTAAGTACTCACGACTGGAGAGTACATACACTTTTTTGCATTCTAGTAGGCAAACTTTTTTGCTGGGTTTTTTGTCTATGAGAAATGCAAGAAACCTTTTCCTAAACTTCTGCAAATACCACCAGTATTTGGTGGATTTAATGTTAATATATTCTGCAGTTTAATATAAAAAGAATTTTTTATGTACATACTTATATTAAGAATATTTAAAAATGTAAATGGATAAAGATGAGGAATTCATCAGAACCATCTATGTTCAGTTTGACTACAATTTATTTAATTTATTATAGAAACTTTGTATAATTTTCAAATGTTATTTAAATTTTTGGATAGTTTTCATAAACATTAATGTACGCGGACAGAACTATGAAGTTCTTTTACATACACATTTTTTTTATTTAATTTTGCAGAATAAAATAGACCTCCAATTAAATGTCCATAAATTTTACATACAATAGATATTCGTATTCGCGAATATCGGTTTAAATATTCGTATTCGCCGATATCGTTTTAAAAATTCGAATTCAAATTCTCGAATATCAAAAGTTGACATTCGGCAGACATATGTAGTATACATACTCACTCGTACATAATATATGTAGGCAACACGTATGATCAATTCAATAAAGAAATGAAAAAAAAAACATACGTATTTTTGTACAAAATTAGTAATTTTTTCTGGTACGTAACATTTTCAAAGACCCCCTCGCCCCCACCATAACAAATCGTAACAAAACTCGAACGCCCCCCCCCCCCCCCACCAACCAAACTAGAGCGTTACGTAATATATGGACAGCCCCTTTTTGTGTTAAAACGATACTCAAAGCAGAATAGACCTAATTTTTAATTAATGTGGAGGACGTTATTTTGGCTTATTTGGAACTATTTTCGTTTGAGTAACATTTTAAAACGAGAGATAATCGCAACAAAGTACCGCATTATCTTTTACAAGATAATGAAGATTTTCATTGAAGAGCTACCGTATTACCCTAGTACCGTATTACCATTTCAATGTAAAATTATCGGTTTTATGTGTTGTTTTAATCAGCGATGCCAACTGGGTGCTTTTGGGTCTATTTTTAGTGCTTTTTGAAGACCCGAAACGCCAAATTTTGAGCGTTAGTGCTAAACTAAAAAAAATCTCTAAGTAGTAGATAGAAATACACAAATTTCTTAAATTTGTGAAATTAAACTAATGTAAAAAAGAAAATATTATTGAACGTTTTTAATCGACTTCAAAAAAAGTAGGAGATTATCAATTCATCTATATCTTTTTTTAACTCTCGGTACATTTTAGAGTGATTGTAAAAAAAATTTTTTTTTTTTTTTGAGAAGGCAAGCTTAAATTATAGCAGAGACACGCCCACAATTTTTTCGATTACCGCGAATATATTAATTATAGTAACGTTCAATACAAAAAAAAAAAAACTTAACTCAGTGTAAAAAAGTGCAATAAAATTTAATTTCACTCTTAAATACGTGTTAAAAAATTTGAATATGTGTAAAAACCGAAAACAGAAGGCTAAGAAAGGCAACAACAGCCTGTAGAAAAAAAAACAGATAGTTATACATCTATTATAATTTAAACACCTATTGAATATTCTGAAAGCTACAATTTTGATCACGAAAAGAAACAAGAATTTGCTTAAGAAATCAAATTTACTGTTACTTTGCATTACACACAGCGATATGAAATCCAATTTAAAATTTAAAAAAAAATTATTTAATTTTTACATTGAGTTTATTTTAAATTTCAAAACACAGTTCTAATGATCTAGTTCACTTTGCTAATCAGTCCTCACATGTTTCAAGTGAAGTCATTACCTAAAGCTACTTAAAAATCAAAACACAATATTCTATTTTAGTATTTAATGAGTGTAAAATAAATTCTCTTCAATTTTACCACAAGCGACCTCAAGTCGTTAAAGTTTTTTTTCTTTTTTTTTTTAAATTAAGTTTAAAAAATGTATAACAAATTGTTTGTAAGACAACATCTATTTTGCAGCCATCTAAAAAACCATCACGCACTTATAGCACGCGTGTCAATCTTGGCTTAACAATAGCAATAATAAAACCGAAAACCAAATTGAAATTGTAACAAATGCTAACAAGACGTGTGGCCTAAAGCCAAAATCATCATCATAACAAAAACAAATATGAAATAAAAGTAAATGGATTTAAACTTAAACGTACGAGTAAACAACGCGACTAACTAAACTAAACAAATAGTGGAGTAAAACAATTTGTAAATTGTTAACATTTTCACAAAAAAAAAAGAAACATCAAAATTTGCATAAGTCAATTGCACAATGAAATTAAATGCAAAAAAAGTTACTCGTAACAGCACAACAAACATCACACTGATATGGTCAGACAATTGTTACAGAGACACACATTTAGCAAAAAATAAATAAATAAAATGAGAAACGAGAAAAACGCATTAAAGATTCTTTCGAATTGTAACATACATGTGTGTCTGTTACACCAAACGTCCAACAAACAAATACTGCTTACCACTGTTTAACAAGGTTAATAATAAAATGCTGGCAACAACAGCCAACAAAATATAATAAATATTGTGGCTTAAAGAAAACACAATAATGGATATTTTTTTTGTTAGAGGAAGTTAAGGCGAATTGCAAGGTACACTGCTGCTCTAAAAAAATAAACGTGTCACAAGGAGTTAAGTTATAATGAAGGAGTTACTACTAAAGGTGGACCAAACTATCGTGCCAAGTTCGTCAAAAAAGCTCAAGCGACATAATTTTCGAAGTTCAAGTTTTTTTTAACCTAAATCGATCACTTGCGATCATCTATAATCGATTTTCGAAGTCCAAATCGAAGTCCAAAAAATGTGTCGGTTGAGCTTTTTTTTTGGCGGTTATGGCTCGATATGTGAGACTTTGTGGAATTACCACGTAAGTAAAAGTTTGACAGTTTTTATTTAATGATCAAAAAATGCTGCAATTCAGCATTGATTAGTCTATGGCATTCTTGAATAAGTTCATTTTTGGTATATTTTCTGTTATTAGAGTTCTTAAAATGGTTGGAAAATAATAAAAAGCATTACTCATTAACCTACGATTTTTACGAATAGCCGCCTAAGTCAAGTTTTGTCGATTTTATGCGAAATGCTTTAATTCTAATGTACAGTAATTTACGTTGGTCTTAAAAATCGTAGATAGTATTATACAAATTCTGTGGTTTTCACAAATAAACGGCTAAGTCCATGTTTGCCTTTTTTCTGTGATTAATCCAAGTTTGTGTTATTTCATTCTTTTTTTAAATGAGTAAAAAAACTATGAGCAGTAGCATTGGCTAATCACACTAATAATGTGGTTTTCACAAAGAAGCGCGTAAGTTCATTCCTGCCTTTTTTCTATAATTAATCAAAATTTGTGTTATTTTAGTCGCTTTTTAAATGGGTATGAAACAACGTGCAGTAACATCATCAGTTTTTAAGAAAAACTGATTAAGTCCGTTTTTGTCGATTTTGATCGGCTTCGTACGTACTTTACGTTTCTTAAAAACATTTTCGAATTAGATGAAAAGAATAAGTGATTATTCAGCATAAGCGCATAAGTCCATTTTTGGTCTATTTTCTATTTATATACCAAAATGTATTATTTCAAGAATTTTTTGCTTGTGTAGCAAATAACAAATAACTTCAAGTATGATTGGCCAGCACATGATTTTTACGAATAACCGCTTATGTTTATTATTGACGCCGGAATGCTTTAATTCAAATGCACAGTAATTAATAGAGATGTGCACGTGAGTGTTTTCTGACTCACGACACGCACTCTCACGAATAAAATATTTTTAATCACGCACGAGTGGTTTACAACTTATCACGATCACGCACGCTCACGAAAAAGTATATGTATAACATAATTTTCATGTTTTTTGTGTTGAAAAATAGGTTCTTACATAATATGTTATTATAAATATGTACATACATACCTATGTATATATGTATGCTCGTGTTTTTATAACATTTACAATGTAAATTAAAATAAAGCAAAGTTAATTTCATATCGTTTTAAATATTCGTATTCGTGGATATCATTTTAACAATTCGAATTCGAATTCTCGTATATCAAAAATTGACATTCCGCCCATGTATGTATGTATACATACATAATATAAATGTGAAGGTAAGACGTATAATCAATTAAATACATAATAATCAAATAAATGAGAAAACATACAAATTACTAAAAATTTTCTGTTACGTAACATTTTCAAAGACTCCCCCCCCCCCACCATAACAAATCATAACAAAACTCAAACCCCACCCCTCTCCCCTACAGCGTTACGCAATATATGGACAGCCCCTAAAGCAAAAAACATTTTCTGCAGTACAATTCGTCAGTAGTATTGTTGACAAAGGCACGTTTGAATCAGTAGTGTTTCTCAATTGATACTTCCTACAGGGTATCTAAGAAACATACATACATACTTACAAAAGTGTATTTATACAAAACAAAATGCTCCGAATTCGTAAAGAATTCGTAACGATTGGTCGACAAAATCTTCCGATTTCGGCACCGAAATATTACCGAAATCGTAACAACTTTTGTATGAAATGGTTGACACGATTTCGTAACAATATGTCGGTACGAATTCGTTGCGATAAGTCGGTACGAATTCCTAACGACATGTAGGCACGATTTCTTTTTGCTTTTATAGCAGAGTACCGCTTCACCGTTATGTTGCTGCTATTGTCGAAATAATTTGCTTATACTCACGTTTTTAAATATTTGTTACAATCCTTTTTTTTATCAACATATATATATATATATTTATTTTTAATGTTTAAAATAAATTGTTCAGAGAAACTACCGAAATGTTTTAACGAATTCGGTACGACAAGTCTGACTTCAAAAAAAGTCGAAACATTTTGTTTGGGGGTATTCATTATGTTTATAAGCTCATACTACCATACATATTACTATACATACATATATGCATTTATTATTATAAAATAATTTATTTCAAATAATTGAATACAGTTACATATGTACCTATGCAGGAATGTTATCTCGTGAGAGCGTGAGAATTCGTGCGTGATTATTAAAAAAACCTCACGCACGAGCAAATTTTTTTTTAATCACACTCACGCACTCACGCGTGATTAGTTATAATATTTGATCACGAATCACGTGAATCACGCGTGACTCACGCGTGACACGATAAAATCACGAAATTTGCACATCTCTAGTAATTAACGTCCGTCTCAAAAATTTTCAAAGCATCATAAAAATTCTATAGTTTTCATGTATAAGCGCGTAAGTCCATTTTTTCTTTTTTTTTCATTATTAATTCCAGCTTGTGTTATTTCAAGCGTTTTCTACAAGGGTACAAAACTATGCGTATAATAATTAGCTTATTTGTGGTTTTTACAAAAAACCGCTGAGTCCATTTGTGCCGATCTGCTAATGTCAAAATACTTTATTTTTTATGCATTTTATGTTTATGAAAAACGTTTTCCAAATTCATTAAAAATATGTGATTTTCACGCATAAGCGCGAAAGTCCATTTTGGGCAGTTTTCTGTTGCCGATCCAAGAATGTGTTATTTCAAGTGCTGTTTGTGAGGATAACAAATCATTCGAAGTAACATTGGAAAGTCTGTGATTTTTACGAATAACCGCTTAAGTCGTTTTTATCGACTTTGGATTGTTGATCCAAAAAAGCTTAATTTCATAGAGGACATTGCGTAAATCAAAACTATTTTTGAAGTAGTAGTGGTAAGATAGAAAATTATTCAAAGTAGCTTGGTCAGCAGGTTGTTTGAAGGAATAACCGCTAAGTCTATTTTGGTCGATTTTGTGTTGATCAAAAACAAAAAAAAAATTATTTCGAAAGACGCTTTACATTTAACGACAAACCCTAAAAAATACATGATTTTCGTGAATAAATGCGTAAGTCCATTTTTTCGACTTTGAGATGTTCGTTGAAAAATGCTTTATTTCTAATATTCTTTAAATGGGTCGGAAAATTTTTTAAGTGACAATGGCCAAGTCGTTATTTTAACAAATAACCGCTTAAGTTCATTTTTGTTGATTTTGCTATATTAATGCTTTTTATATTCTTTACTTGTTTTAACAGTTTTTCTCTGCAACGGTCTGTGGTTTATATGAAGAATTCTTTAACTACATTTTTAACACCCGACCAAAAAAAGGGGTGTTATAAGTTTGTAGTGTGTGTCTGTGTATCTGTGTGTCTGTACGAGTATACGTACAGATCAAACGGCTGGACCGGTTTTGATTTAGTTTTTTCTGCTTGAAAGGTGACTTGATCGATAAGGTTCTTAGCTATGTTTTAATAAAATCAGTCCAGCCGCTTAGAAGATATCACATCTTTTCTAGAAATATTTGGGGGTTTTTTAAAAAATTTTAATTTTTGTTAAAAAATATTTAATTAAATTTTTAAAACTAATAAAATTAATTTGTTTTTGAAAAGATTTCACCGACTGCCAGTATGAATTTAAAACTTACTATGGCACCCCTTTTAACTGTAGCGGCACGTAGAAATAAACAAGTCGTAAAATGAACGCATAAAATTTGCATTTCCAATTTTTTATTTATAAATTCAATTTAAAATTTAAAAAAAAATATTTACTTGCAATGACTCACTTTAAAAGTGAACTACTTTTTCTTACACAAATAAAGTCTAAGCTAAACACTTCCAACTAATTCTCATTATTGGTATAATTTTATTAAGAAATACAGTGCTTGCTACTGATGGATTTATTTTATTTATTTAAATCAAGAAATAAAAATTTAACTAGTTAAAGAATGTTGTATATACATAAATATTTACTAACTAAATACGAGTAAATATACATATATACATACACACATATATGTAAATGTGCATATAAACATGACTTCCTTGAAGTTATTAAATAATTTATAGATGAGAAAAAACTAACATAAATAATTGTCTTAAAATAAAACGTCTAAAAGTTTACAAGTGAGCATCACTAATTTGCAAATTGCAACCTTGAGCAAAATGTTGGTTGCACTTAGCTACACAACATACGAACAACGTATTCATATGTGTGATATTAGCTAATACTTGTAATAATATGTAAAAAGCTAAGGTGTAGAAAAGTTTACTTGTAATTGGGTGATTGGGTTGTTAAGTCGTTGAGGTAGCTAGAGTCTGACTTTGAATAAAAGCAATAGTTTTAACAGTTGCTGCGAATAAATTATGAAAATTTCAAATAAAAAATTATAGCATATAAAAAAAAAATCGCAATAAACATTTTGACAAATACAATACTAATACTCTGCAAGTTATTTGCAATGTGTGATATCATTTTCCATTCAGGGCTATCATGAATAAGATTCCACGTGAAATTTTTCATGGGGAACAATTTCAACTAAGAGCAAGTAATAGGGAAAACAAATAAATCTAATTGGAAAAGGGAGAAATTTCACGTAGAATTTTATTCATGATAGCCCTGATTATGGTCCTTCGAACTGAAAATTTGCTGTCAGTTTTCTTACATATTTGTTGGTTTATTTTTTTAAAATGAGTTTTATCATGTTTTGAATACCTCTTAAATGATAAATTCTCATAAGCAAGAAAGTAAATGAATATATTTTCAATTATGGTCCCCCGAACCGAAACGTAGCTACTAGCTTCCTTATACTCCTACGCCAATATTTTTTGATCTTTTTAAATCACTGTTTGTGACAAAAAGCGCCTTTATTTTTAATTATGGTTCTTCGAACCGAAATAATTAAAAAAACAACCATAGACATGTAATTTTATATTTCAGTGTGGTCCTTCGAACCAAAATACGTTTACTACTATCTTTATGTTGTTGTTGTTTTTTCTTCTTTTCCAATATTTGATGATGATCATTTAATATTGAATGTATTACAATGAGGTTGAGCTGTTTTTTAAATTTTATTTGCCTATTTTGTCTATTACTGAATTTTAAGTTCTTCAATCGCAATGACTCTAATTCGCTTTAAATTTACATAAATAACTCAACCATGATTTTTTTTCAAGTCGTTCTAAAATTTGTTTAATCTCTCAACATATGCAGCTTTTATGTCCTCATAAATAACAACATTTTAAATATGTCGTTATTTGAATGGCTCCAAAATCTTCCTTATCATAATACAATTAGCGAATAATGTGTTATTGTTAAATAAAAATTAAAAATTAATTTAAATTAGATTTCCTGTTTTATTAAACTCAATCATGTTATAACAAAGAGCGAAAAAATTTAATTTTTTTTTCACATATTTAAAACAGCAAAACATTTTACTACTGAAGTATTTATGTTCGCACATTTATAGAATTTGCATTAATAAATGCAAGCAAAGTTTTGCTCAATTAGCTAAATAAACAATTAAGCTTAAATAATTTGCAAAAGCAGTTTTACTTGCTGATTTTTCAGTAAATAAAAAATATCAATCTATAATTATAAAATGTGTAAAAAAAAAAATAATCAAGTCAAGCAGATATATAACGTTTTGCGGGATTATATAAAAATTAAGACAAATTCAAATTACTAAGAAACTTAAGTCAAGGATATGTCTAGCACCCATGTGTCCTTGTTTTAAAAACTAATAAAAAAAACTTCATACTACTTGTAGATTTGTGCATTTAAGCTACCTCGATAAATTTCAGTTCAAAATGTGCAAGGATATGCGTTACTTCCTGTAATAACCCCTTTCTGACACAATTAATAAACAAAAGGATTTGCAATTTAATTACTTTTATTTAGCTTTTCTTTTCAATAGTCTTCCTCTGTCGCTTACTTATTTTTACAAAAAGTCTTTTCACGAGAGACTCAACAACAACTATCTCTGTGTTGCCAGATCTTCCAGCTAACTAGCGTTGTCAGATCTCCACATCCCTCCAATGTTTTTCAGCTTCAGCGTTAGTCTTGGGTTTAGCTGCTCCTGGTCAATTTGTTTCTCCACACGATCTGCACACGAATTATTATCGCCTGGTTCCGACGTTGTAGGCAATTTCTTCAGGTGACTAACGTTGCGCCTGTATAGCTTATCATCCCTGCGGATCGTGACATCATTTCCCTTCCGCTCAACAACTTCACACGCGTCTTGACCAAACGTCGGTGTCAACTTGTTGGGGAAAGTTACATTTTGAATTTTTAGCAGGACAGTCAGCACTTGCACCTTCATGACCTCGACGACCACATCTGCCACATTCAATACTCGTATGTTGATTCTTTGTCTCGATTTTGTTTACATCGATGGGTACATTGGACAATTTCATAGCCTCTGACTGGTTATTTATCTGCTCATGGACATGACACATTTCGATGGTTTCTGTGAGCGTATATTCTTTTTCTAGGAGCCGTTTCTTTAAATCATCTGGTGCCCAATTATCGATAAGCTTGTCTTTTAGATTTATTCCTAATGTCTCATCTTTCGTCTCGCCGAATTGGCATTTTGCGGCCTGGTTTCGTAGCCGTACAAGGAATTTGTTAAAACACTCGCCTCCTTCAGGCTTCAGCGAACGAAAAAGATGTCTTTCAAAAGTCGAGTTTCTTTCCGGTGAAAAATATTCGTTGAGCTTTTCAACCAGAGTTTTGAATGCATCTACATCTTTAGCTGTATCCCCGGACCCTACAAGTGCCCCGGGAATACTGTATACAACCTCTTGAAGTTGTGTGCCACCCAAATACAGTAGTTTGTTCCTCTTCTTCGCAGCGTCCTTTATTTCCTCTGCGTCCAGATATATGGAAAACGAGCGGAACCATTTTTCCCATTCTGTGCGCAGGAGTGCCTTATCTATGGCATCACAAAGGAAAGGTGACATGCCTACCGCACTCATTTCTCTTCCTCAACCTCCAGCTCACACCAAATACAATTAATGTTTTTCACCTATTAAGCAATTTAATGCACATAGTTAATTAACAGGCAACATTTGGCTGTCAGGTGTTTCTTACCAATTCACAGTCCTTACAATTAAATGTAATGCAATTGGTTACTCTTCGGCCGACAATTTAATATCTTTTGTATCTCCTTATCTGCAATTAAATGCAAAACAATTTAATGTCTTCCCATTTGTTACAATTAAATGTCGCACTCACATGGTTTCTCTTTTTTTTTCCTCTTTTTTTTCACAGGTTACTATTATAAGTCAATGCCCACAATTTAATGTCTTCGCTGCAATTTAATGCAAAAGAACTTAATTTTTCTTTGCAATTTAATGCAGCCAATTTAATATTGCTCCATCTGCAATTAAATATTTACCTCAGTCGCCAATGTAATAACCCCTTTCTGACACAATTAATAAACAAAAGGATTTGCAATTTAATTACTTTTATTTAGCTTTTCTTTTCAATAGTCTTCCTCTGTCGCTTACTTATTTTTACAAAAAGTCTTTTCACGAGAGACTCAACAACAACTATCTCTGTGTTGCCAGATCTTCCAGCTAACTAGCGTTGTCAGATCTCCACACTTCCATATATCCTTCATTTTCAAATTCGGGTTTTAGCTAAAATTATGATAAGAAAATTTGTTCACACTTTCCAACTCAAGCATTAAATTTTACTGTTTAGTTAACGACAATCAGAGCAAGGACATGACTATCTACTTTATATCCTTAATCTTAAAAAAAAAAAATTCGGGTACAATTTTTTATCTTGGTTCACTGAAACTTTTCAATTATATATCTATGTACACGTAAAACTATGCAACAAAGCACTGTGTTTAATTTTTCTGCAATTCGTGGAAGACTATAAGGTTTTTCTAAATGTCCTTAATTAAAAAAAACATATGAAATTTTAACAAGCAGTTATAAGCACAATATTATAGAACCTTAATTAAGATTTCAACAACTATACTAATAATGTTTGTACAAACTTTCACTGTGATCGGTGCAAGGATATGCTTATCTCCCACATATCCTTTATTTTCACATTTGAGTTCTATAAACAATTATAATTAGAACATCTTTTAAGGCTTCCCAAAATTACAATTTTTATCTTGATTCATTGAAACTTTTCAATTACTCGTAAGGTTATGCATTGAATTTCTGTGTTAAATTTTTCTGCAATCGGTGAAAGGATATACGTTTCTTCCATATGTCCTTTTTTTAAAAATATGCATCTTTAGCAGCAATTATTAGTAGAATTTAACAAAACCTTTATTAAGACCTCTAGAGCTGTGCGTGCTCCTGATGCATGTACAAAATTTCACTGCAATCGGTGCAAGGATATGCTTATCTCTCATATATCATTTTTTTTTTCAAAAATTGTATTTCTCATACAAATATTAACGAAAAGGCATGGTAACAATGTTATAACATATAAAACTAAATAGTTTAGCTGCATGGTCAGCTTTGCTGTAATCATTGTATGCATATTCCTATCGCCCATATATCCTTTATTTTAAAAAACAAATTTAAACAGCGATTCTCAGCGGTTTCTCCTCACGATTTATAAAATTATGCATTTAGGGTTTTTAGTAAGTTTCTTTAGAATCTGAGCAAGGACACGCCTGCTCGCCATATATCCTTTATTTGAACATTTTACTTTTAGCTACAATCAAGAGGATGACTACCTTTTATATACGCTTTTGCAAAAAAAAAGCAGCTTCCTAGTAAGTTTCTTTAGAATCTGAGCAAGAACATCCCTGCCCCTCCATATATCCTTTATATGCAAATTTTAATTTTAGCTGTTATTGCTTTCAGGATGCAAAGAAATTTCGTTATTATATCTAAAATTATATGATTGCATTTTATACGTTTCACTGATATCAACGACATGGCTACCTTTCATATGTATATCCTGTTGTTATTATATAAAATTTTAGCTACAATTATCACTAGAAAAAAAAACCAATAATTTATAATATCTCTCTCTATCTTTGCCACAATATTACACGGAAAAGAGGTCAAAGAGATTTTTTGGTATTTTAAATTTTCAAAGAATGTAGATAAATTTTATTTTAAAATATAGAATTGATACAAAAAAAAATAATGCTCGTTTTTATGAAGAGGACTTAAAATTCATTTCATTCCGTTTTAATTTATATTTCTTTATATTAAAAAAAGTGAAAACTTTCCCTTCCATCTCATTCAAATCTACAAGTTTATTATATTAAAAAATCAATTAACTTCAATTTTGATTAATAAACATGTCAACCTTTATTTTTTTAATAACAAGTTTTTTTTTTTGTTTTGAACAAACACATAAGCTTCTATTTTGTATTTCAATGAATTGAAATTCAAAAAAAAAAAAATTCTTATCATCGATTGATTTTTTTATTTCTAATAAAAAAAAGGAACAACAACAAATAGTGTCTAAGTATTATATTGCATTCATATTTTCAAACCTTGTCTTGGAGGAAGTGCAAAATTCAGTTTGCTTATAATTAATATTCAACACTGGCGAATTTGTTGTTGAGGAAATAAAAAAGTCATAAAATTTAAGCGATTTTTTTTCGGTGTAAAATTTTGAAGGGGAAATTATTAAAAGAAATTTATGGGTTGAACTAAAGTATAATTGATATTGATATAAATAACACATTAATAAAGCATTAAGTTAAAAAAATAAAAAAATAAAATTAATAATAATGAAAAGCTAAGCTATAATGAATTAATTTAATTTTTTAAAGGATTTCAATAACAGGAAGAGAGTTGTATGGCAGGAAATATTTTTAATAAAATGTTAGTTAAGGCTAAGGCATTTTGAGTCTTAATTAATTACACTATGTAGTTAGTTTTTTTATTTTTAATTTATTTACACTAACACAAGTGTTTTAGGAAATTTTTACGGTTACTGGAAGTTTCACTTTTTTTGTGGTGGAAAAAAAAACTAAAATTCCCACCATTAAAATCATTTAAAACAACCAAATTAAAATCAATGTTTGTTAACAAATACCACCACCTCCATTAAAAACAGCAATAAAAAAATATCCAAAACCAACAAAATCATTGCTCTTATTTAACTGACTTTTGACTTTGTGTTTGAACAACATTTAATGAAATAAACTAAAACTAAAAGAAAAACGGGCCACAAGCAAACTCTTTATAAAACTTTAGATAACAGGTCAACCTAACCCATCTCTCAAAAGGAAAAAAAATTAGTTAAAAATAAAGAACAGAAACGAATCTCACAACTTAACACAGGCAGCAGCAAAGCAACAAACTTGCCACAGCGTCAGCAGCAGCAATTGATAGCGAAGAAGCCAGTTAACCAAAAAGATAAAAAAAAAATAAAACCAAATACATTACAAAAAGTGTGTTGCAAGTGCCATGTTAAAATGAAAGAAAACGACACATTTACTTAACGCGCTTGCCACAGCCAACAGCCACCACTACAAATATGCCAGACATTAAATATTTAAGGCTTTAAAACACATGCAAAATGTTGCTTTAACTAAATTTTTATGCAACAGAATTTTATACCTCTAGAGATCTAAAAACTGCAATCTTAAAACTAAAAAAAACACAACAAAAACAAAAGTTTAAATCGCATCTTTACAAAAAAAAAAAAAAAAAAAAAAAAAAAAAAATGCAAAAGGTTGGCAACATTTAGAAAATACAAAATTTCAGCTGATGATACCGATGGATGATGGCCAATATATTTCGTTTTGTAGCGGGAAAAAGGCCGTGAATTATAACATTAGAAAAAAAAGTAAATGAAATGAAGTGAAAAGAAAAAGAAAATTCTAATGAACCAATTCCCACGAACAACAACATTGGCAAGCAAATAAAAGCTGGAAAAACGGCGACCACCACCAATTTGAAAGCAGGAGTAGCCTTACAACAGCATTAAGCCAGGCAATAGAAAAACACCAGTTAAGGCTTAAAGTGAAGGTGGTGTGGCAGCCAGCAAACAAATGGCAACAGCAGCAATAGCACCACCAGCAACTGCAACAGCAACTACTTCCACACAAACGCTGCTGCAGCCAGCACCACCAAAGTGGCCGTTAAGGCAGCAACATTAACAAACAGCCTGCTTAACAACTTTCAAAGTTTATTTAATTTTTTTAGCATTTTATTTTTTATTTTAGTTTTTTTTTTTTGTTAGTCTGCTAACAGGCGAGACATTTTTAAATTGTTTATTTGATTTTTTCGCTTTATTTTTTGTTTAGTAAAAAAAAAAAAAATTCAAACCAAATAGTTATTCCCTCGCCAGCTTAACAGGAGCAAGTGTTTTTATTTTAATTTCTTTTTTTTTCCCAATACATTTAGATTTGATGGGATTTTTTTTTTTCACAAACCTGGGAGAGTGCAAGATGTATTTATAAAAAATGTTTAAGGAAAATAAAAAGCTAAGCAGAAAAAATAAACTTAAACCTTGAAAGGTTAAAGTGAGGAAAGTGAAATTAAGTTTCTTTCAAGCTAAGGAAAAAAAATTAAAGAAGCTCACAGTAACAATGACAAGAAAAACAATTGATAGTGAAAATCTTTTGTTTAAAAAAGTTTTAATTACAAATCAATGCCATCAATTAAGAGATTTAAGTTCAAAATTTAAAATGGTTTTAAATAAAAACATTTAGATTAAGTTTAATGATTACTGTGCTAAATGATTAGCACAATCTCAAATAACTCCCAAAAACAGCATAACAAAAGAGTTAAATCTTAAATCTGTGGCCAAAAATATGCTTACAGGGTGCAACAAAATCAAGATTTTAGCAAAATAAAAATCATCTAGCAATTGAAAATAAAAACCAAATACTCGTATGTAAGTGCATCGGCATATCAAAGAAGGGCAAGTGTCAGTTCTTTCTTTTTGCACATTGTTATAGTGAATTGGTTTAAGAAATCGTAAAACTCTTGCATTTATCTAAAGAAAGTAGTCAGTTTTCTTATGTAAAACCGTGTCAGAAAAATTTTAACTCTCTAACTCTTCTTCATATAAAAGTTTTTGTGCTCTTAAGTACCCTTAAGTGGGGACAAATATATATTAGGGCAAGTTCGAAATTTATCTTAAGAGCCATAAAGAAGTCAAAACTTATATTAACCCTTAACCTTTTCAGTTTTTGATGTGTAAACATCTATACGCTAGGGGGTAAAAATTTTTTGGCTTTGATTCTTTGCTGAGATTTCTTTGCTGAGATTTCTTTGCTTTTTGCTTTTGCTTTACATTGTCAAATCGGTGTGAGCTATGTATGAGTGTATTAGTGTTTGAAAGAAGCAATACCAAGCAGAGAAACAAGTCGACCGGCTTGAAGCCGACGGTGCGCCGCCGCCGGTTATTTTTCTGTATATTTCCGTACACCAAAGGTGAAAATGAACCGCAAGAGCTAAGGACTTGAAATTTGGACACAATATGTAGACATTTGGCCACTACAACAACAAATACATGAGAGTTAAAAGCTAAAGGGTGTTCCAAAACGAGCAACGAAAAATTTTAAAATCCCATGTAATATACATACAATTGTATGTACATATATACACTTGAAATTTGTAAAGTTATAGCTGATTTACATTAAGCGTTTTTTCATGAAATTTCATGAATTTTGTCGCACGCAACTTTTTCTATTTGCTAATTGCAGCGTTATAAAAGAGAATTTTATATAAAAAAGGGCGTAGATTGAATCTCTGATGCATTTTTGACAACTTTTTTGATATAAGTTGCTCCTCGAAGCCTCCAATTGACAAATAAAAAATTTTCATGCAACTAATTTCATGAAAAAAATGCTTAATGTAAATTAGGTATTAGTGTATTTTTATACAGACTACAACAATTAACACTAAATTTAAAAAGTTTAAATTAAAGGGTGTTCCATTAGTTAATGCAATTATTACTTTGTAATTTTGACAACTTGCTGTATCTTGGAGACCGTAGAGCAAAACTCTTGAAATTTTCATAAACGGTAAGACTAAAAAATCAAAAAAAATACAAAATCGCCATATATAAAAAAATCGCCAAAAACAAAAAAAAAAATCGCCAAATCGAAAAAAAATCCTTCAACAAAAAAATCGCCAAAATGAAAAAATTGCCTAAATAACAAAAACCCCAAAAACAGTAAAAATCGCCAAAATGAAAGAAACCCCAAAAAACAGAAAAAAATCACCAAAATGAAAAAATCGCCAATATGAAAAAAAATTGCGAAAACTAAAAACACCCAAAAAGAAAAAAAAACGCCAAAACGAGAAAAAAGCGATAAAACTGAAAAAAAAATCGTTTAAACTGAAAAAACTTAAAAAAGGAAGAAATCTAAATAAAAAAAAAAAAAGATCAAAACCGAATGTGCGCGAGTCAAAGTCGCACTTTACTGAATTTATTTTAATTGCAATGCGTACACAACAACAAGAACAGCAACAACTAAACCATGAACAACAGGAATTAAAAATTAAAAAGTAAAAGTAAAGGCATTTACCATAGATGAGCACTGCAGTACCACTAAAGTTTCAGTAAAAATAATAAAAAATTTTTAACAAGTAAATTTTTACTGATTACTAAAAAATTTTTTTCTACAATTTTTATAAATTGCCTAAATGATTTGTTATATGATGAGGTGCACTAAATTTTCAGTAATCAGTAATCAGCCCGTATTCATAATGAAATTCTACCAAGTGGCTAAATGTTTTTCATACAAAAGTTTCAAAATTTGAATGAAAAAACTTTGCCACTTGCTACGGCCCTACGATTTTACTAGTAATGCAAATTAAATTTCATTAGCAGTAAAAATTTACTGAATTTTTTTAGTAATCAGTAAATTTACTGCTTACTGCAATTTTGAATGCAGTACATATACATATACTGCAGTGTGCCCATTTACTAACCAAATAAGTTTAATAAAACAAACAAAAACCAACAAATTCATATGTATTTACAATATTGAAAGTTTTGATACTTTTAATTAATTAATTTAAAAAAAGATACTAAAATCATAAGTACTTCCAACTTAAAAAAAAATTTTCATTACTAGAGGTTTACACATCTCCTCTGTGATCGGACTCTTATTACTTTTTTTTTTTGCATTAAGCTGCTCAAAACTTCCCCAACCTAAAAAGCAGATTTGCAGAAGCACCAAGTTAATCCTCAAACGCTCATAAACCTCGAAATATTTGTGATGCTTCAATTGAACATTTAAATATTAATGTTCAGAAACCGTGGTAGAATTTTGGGGCGAATATTTTTCTAGAGCATATTAAACCTTTAACAAGCCTTTTTGTAGCAAATATTTCACCCCATTCAATAAAGGACCCCTAGCGGAGCAGTTAGATGGTTAAAATATATCACAAAAATATTCCCAGCAAGATTTTGCATAAAACTGACCAACATTTTTTTTAACTTTAAAGCAAGTACAAAAAAAGAAATTAACCCTCAGACGCATTTAATTTTTTTTATTTATTTCTAGTATTTAAATTAAAGTAAGAGCCTTCTTAAATGCAGAGACTTATATTAGAATTTTAGCATTTTGACCCCATATGTGCTAATTTTGTAGCACGTATTTCATCCCTTTCAAAAAACGGGCATATATGACCACTACACAGAGGAGGAAGAGGGTTCAAATGTTCCACAAAAATATTCCCTGAATGGTTTTAAATAAAATTAAGTAACCTTTTTTAAACTTTAATTTAAGTGCAAGAAATTTTGAAATTAATTCTCAAACGCATTTTAAATTTTGAGTTATTTCTGGTATTTATAAATATTATAGTTCGACCCTTGGTGTATTCAGACCTTATAGTAGAATTTTAAGACGAATATTTTTGTAAGATATTTTACGTTTTGTAGTACATACATATTTAAACCCTTTCCAAAAAGAAGCAAAAATTACCCCTACGCAGGGGAGTTAGAGTGCTAAAATATTCCACAAAAATATTTTCAGCATTATTTTATTGAAAACTGAGCAAAATGCATGAAATTAACCCTCAAACGCATTTAAACTTTTTAAAGTTGTTTAAATTAAGATTTGGACTTTTATGTATAACGCGACTTATACGGGTAGTAATATATTATGATGAACATTTAACCCCTTATATTCCCGTTTTGGAATGTTCATGTGATAGGAACGAAAATGACTTTTCTGGAGAGGAGTTGGAGAGTTAAAATATTATAAATGTATATTCCCATTTTTAATTTTTACATACAATTAAGCCACACTTTTTTTTTAAATAAAATGAAAGTCTAAACCAAGAGCTCGAAATTAACCCTCAAAGGCACCTAAAATTTTGCATTATTTCTGAAGTTAAGATTTTATTAATTTCAAGATTTATATTATAAACTCGTGAGGATTTAACCCCTTATGATAGCTTCCATTGAAAGAAACAAAAAAAAGGGTCCTGTCGAGAGGAGTTGGTGGATATAATGATTCCATAAAAATATTCCCATAAAATGATGTAAACCAAAATTGTGTAACCAAAAAAAAGTCTGAAAGAATGCAAAATTAACTCTCAAAAAAATTTTTAAGTGATTTCTGATGTTTAAATTAAAAAACGACATTTTCTTATTTAAGAACAAAGAAACAAAAAGACCACTATATATGAAAAGCTATAATAAGATTAAAGCTTTTCACATAAAAATTGGCAGAGCTTAAAGCTGCTTTTATTAAAATCCATACATAAAAATCAAAATGTGTACGAGTAAAATTTTAATTTAATTGAATTTTTAATTAATTCTTTTTGTAAAGTACATATCGCTCATTTACTTGAACAATGTAATAACTCAAAACTTCTTTAAAGTTTTCAATTAACCCACAACATAATATTTTTCTCTCAAGATATTTAATGACATTTTTACACAATGTGAATAACGATATCGAGCCATAATCGCCGAAAAAGTTTAACGGACACATATTTTGGACCCCGGTTTTTTTTTTTGAAGAAAATCGATTACAATAGCATTTAATAGATTTTCGAAAGTTATGTTAAGCTTTTTTGGAGGATATGGAACCAAATGATCATAAATGCTACATTATTAGCATTATAGCATTTTTTGAAATGAACAATATGTAAAAGCATATATTTTATTATATATGAGAATTACTAGTCTATTAGTTGTAAAATGTATAAAATGTTCTTAAACTTGATCTAGTTTTAATTTGATTTTTTTCCTTTGTTTTTTTATTTCAAATTAAAAATTTAACATCAAACACAAATTAAAAGCCAAAGCAATTAGTTTTATGTACAAAAGCTATTAAAATAAATAATTAAGTGTTTTTACACGTTTTACTCTAGTTACTCTACTTGAACGAAAACTACTAGAATATATGGTTAAATAATAATATTTTTCACATTTATGTGTATACAACTAGCTAATAACAACAATAATTTAAATGAAAAAAAATATATATATATATAAGATTCCATTAAGAAGATTGCATTATATAATTTCAAGCAAATGTATTCGAAAATATGTTTACTGTGGAAAACAAAAAAGATTACAATATTATTACTACTTCTTGCCTTAAAACACCGCAAAGCACAATATTTTTTCAAATTAAATAGCAAAAACAAAAATTAAAATAATTGCTTACGACCTTGGCAAATAAATACAAAAGAAACAACAAATGAAAAGACAAAATGTTATTATAATATAATTTACTTTAAATTCAATTTAGTTTAAATTGAAGACAATTTTGTTTACGAAAAACAAAATATCCTAACAACAACAATGATGGCAATCAGGCAATTTATGGTTATAAATTTATTTTAGAAAAATCATACATATGGTTGTATAAAAATAAATTGAAAAAATAAAAATTAATTTAATTAGAAGAGTGCAAGCGAAAAAAAAATACATGCCAACACATACACACACACACACACAAGACCATTTTTAAACAAAATGTTTTAGATTTTTGCTGAGATTAAAAAGTCATGACAATAAAAAGGCTGGTAAAAAAAATTACACTAGATTTTTTTTAAAGAAGGCGGATAGAGACCCACTTGAAAATGCAGCTACACACACAGAAAAAAATGTTAATGCTTGAAAACAAAGAACTTAAGACACATACTTGTTGTGGCAAGTGTCAACTTTAACAGCCTGTCCCACGATGTCACCAGAAATCGTTCGATCGAATACTTATATTGAAAATAACAACAAATTTTATAATATTGTTGTTGTTTGCAATGCAAGTTGTCGATCGAACGTTTGCTGATGACATCGAGGGACTGGCCGTAAGAGAAACTCTCATTCAGGCAGTATTTTCACGATACCCTTAAAGAGTTACAGAACACAATAAATCGTTATCTCAGTTATTGGCCAAATCTCTTTCACACAATCCATAAGTATTAAAAGTCGGTTTCTATGATTTCTTTTTTCACATCTTAACTTATTCTTGTCACAGTCATGATTTTTTTTTAATATGAATGAATCACTTTTCTTCAAGTTTGCTTTTATTATTCCAAAAAATATTTTTGCATAATTATTTTTTCAACTTACTAATAAATCAAAAACTCTAAAAAATCTGAAAAAAAAACTACTCCAGTTCACTTACTTACTTCAGCCATTATGACTCACACATTGTCACTCGCAAACAATTCACCACGATTTTCATCAATTTGCAAATAAAATGTTTATCTTTTGTTTAAAATTAATTTTTATCTGGGTTTATAGTTATTGTTCTTACGTTTTTGTATTTATTTATGAATAAAAATATTTTTGTTTAATTCTTTTGTTGTTTTTGTTGTTGTTCATTTTTTGCCTTACGCCCCTTAGGGAGTGATCCATCATCAATAAGAAATTTTATCACGTTTGCTCTTTATTTTTTTCTTCTGCAGTCTGTTTGCTAAAACATTTTATTACTTAAATAATTGTTATATTCTTCTTTGGCTGCTTGACTTCAACACCAGACTTTAACTTTTATTTTTCTCCCGGTTTGAGGGCAAAGTGTTGTTGACGCTGTTGATGATGGCCAGCAGATAAAGTCTGCTGAATGATGCGTAAAAGTATTTTTACAATTTGTTACAGTTTCATTTGTTTGCTTAACGAGCCTTATCTGTGATTTCACATTTAAGTGTTGCTTGCTGCTTTTATGACAAATGACGTGTTCGTTCGTGTCTTGGTTTGTCATTGCCCTTAAAAATATTTTACATTTAACGGTTTGCCATTCAAAAATAACGACTGTTTGTATTGAAAGCAAGTTAAACAATATCGTTAAGCATCATATTATTTATTATTGACATCAGTCATACAGGGAGTGTTGCTAAAGCCAAGAGATTATCCATCATATAGTTGAAGTACAAATAAAAATTAATTGGGGTGAAATTTTAAAATAAACTGTGTGGATTTTAGTAGAAATCTGCGTAACAACAATATGAATAGTATGAATGTGAACAAAATTCAACTGAAATCAAACAAATAGTTGCTATGCAAGTTGAAAGTCAATAAATATCAAATAATATCAAAAAAAAAATTAAAATGGAAAGTACTTTTAAAAAATTATCTCTTAATACGAGTTGAAAGCATCTTTAAATAAAATAAAATAAAAAAAATAAAATAAAATAAAAGCATTGCTTTTGGCAAGTCGTAACTTCTAACTACGAGTGTCATATCTCGACTACGACGATTTCGTACTAGATTAAAAAAAATTGTACTTTAAAACAACGTCTTTTGAATAGAGTGCTCTTAGAAAAAGAAAAGAAAAGGAGTATATTTTTAAGAAAGTACTTAAAAAAAGTACCTTTCTCAAAATAAGTACGTTTTTTAAAAACACTACCTCTTTAAGCCAAAATTCATTTTAAAAAGAAGTACCTTTTTAAAAAAGTACCTCATAAAAATAAGCACCTTTTAAAAAAAGTACCTTTAAAAAAAAGTAGCTTTTTAATATAAGCAGATTTTTTAAAAGATTACATTAAAAATGAAAATTGAAAAAAAACTACATTTCGTTAACTTAATACGAAAAGGCCCTAACTCATGTTTTTCATAGTTTACAGGAGGAGGAAAAAACTTGATTAAAAAAGATGCAATATTGATACAAAATTTTTTTAAACGCAATTTTTATTAAAAAAACTTTACATAAGCACATAATATTGCGTTAAAAAATTTTTGTATCAATATTGCATCTTTTTTAATCAAGTTTTTTCCTCCTCCTGTAAACTATGAGAAACATGAGTTAGGGCCTTTTCGTATTAAGTTAACAATTTCTACAAAAAGTTGCTTTTCCAACAAAGTACCCTTTAAAAAAAAATAAGTTTAAAAAGTACCTTAAAAAATTATCTTTTAAAAAAATTACCAATTTAAAAAGTACCTTCTAACCTTTTCAAACATGGTACTTTTTTCAAAAAAAGTTCCTTTTCAAACAAGGACCCTTTTTTTTAAAAAAATTAACCTTTATGAAAAGAAGTAAATTTTTAGAAAAAGCACCTTATTAAAAAAGGTAACTTTATAAAACAAGTAACTTTTAATAAAAGTACATTTTCAAAAATTTGCATTTTGAAAAAAGTACAATTTGAAACAAGTACTTTTTCAAGGATTTGCCTTTTGGAAAAGTTTTTGCAAAAAGTACATTTTGATGAATATGCCTTTTGAAAAACAAAATTGATATTGAAAAAATCACTTTTTATTAATGTGCCTTCTTTAGAAAATCTGTCTTGAAATAACTAAAATATTTAGATATAAGCACAGTTTAAAAAGGCCCTCTTTGAAAAAAGTACCTTTTCAGAAAAGTACCTTTTGTATAAAATCTCTCCTGCTAAAAATAAAATATTTAAATAAGTTCAATTTAAAAAGAATTTTTTACAAAAAGTACCTCTTGAAAAAGGCACCTTTCGAAAAAAATACCTTTTAATTAAACTAGATTTTAAAAAAAATTACATTTTGAGAAAAACACCTTTTGAAAAAAGGAACTTTTGAAAAAAGTGCCTTTCAAAAAAAGTAACTTTCAAAAAAAGTACCTTTTGAAAAAAGTAACTTTCAAAAACAATACCTTTTGGAAGAAGTATCTTTTAAAAAAGTACCTTTTGAAAAAAGTACCTTTGGAAAAAAGTACGTTTTGAATAAAGTAAAATTTTAAAAAAGTGCCTTTCGCAAAAATTAGCTTCCAAAATAGTAACTTTTTGAAAAGTGCCTTTCAAAAAGTACTTTCTGAAAAAGAATACTTTTTGGAAAGAGAGAATATTGAAAAAAGTTCATATTAAAAAAGCGTCTTAAACGTACCCGTTTTGCAAAAAGTACCTTTTTTAAACAAAATTACTGTTCAGAAAATTATGACTACTTTTGAAAAGGAATGCAATATCTGAGAAAATTATGCTTAGTATACATCTGGCATTTGTGTTGTGATTTTGTGACGACATTTTCAAAATGTGTGCAATGCCGTTCAAATTGAGTTTTTTTTAGAAGCAAATGCCACACAACGAAAAATATCCGAAATTACAAATGTTGCCACCAGTATACATTATTGCGACGTCACAAAATACCATATTGCGTACTCAGCATTGCAAAAAATTGCGTGCTGAAACACAGCAAAGTGAGCCATTGATATATTAAATAATGAAAAAACAAAAGTGATTGTGAAGAAATTTTTTTAGTGAATCTAATCTACGTCGATCTAAAATACCTGTTTCACTGTTTATAATTATTTCTTATAAAAATAAAAATCAAACAATTTTCCTACAACCCAATTTTAACAAACTTTATAAGTTTATAAGTAATTTAATTATTTAATAATTTATTTTCTCACGTAACCTTAACCTTGATACTCTGACAGCTGAGCCAAGCCTCATATAAACAGGAAAACACTTGATAAACAAAAACTCCACACCACAATAAACAAGCTGAAACGGCTTCAAAAAATATACACAAGAAAAATATGTAACAAAAAAAATTCGTTACGCCTGTTTAAAGAAAGTTTTTGAAAACAAAAAATTATCTTCATTATCTAAAGTTTGGAAACCTCTCCTCTATGAGCAACGTACACATGTATTGTCTGCATGTTTCAGGCCAAGCAAGTGGAAATAAATGTTTTGAACTTGAAATAAAATTGAAAGCATTATAATTTAGTAGAGTGCATGCATGGTAGCAAATACACATACGAATAAGTGTAACAAAAAATAAAATTTATATAATACCAGTAGTTAAGGCAAAGATGTTAAAGACATATAGTCCCAAATCACACTGTGCAAGTCTTATTGCTAAGCTGATTAGTTTCAGGGAGAGAGAGAGACGAGGGGAACAGCAACGTTTCTTTTCCCCCGTCTCTCTCTCCTAATAAACTAATCAGCTTAGCAATAAGACTTGTATAGTGTAAATAGGGACATACGAATTATGTGAAATAATAATAAAAAGTGTTAATTTGAAAATAATGTGCTGCAATCATAAATAGATTTTTTTTTTTAAATAAAGTAAAGCAATAGTTTGATATTTTGAAACTTCGAAATGATGTATAGAACAATTATTTTAATCATAAACCCACCCACATTAACATTATAATGCACACACATACACTTGCACTTTCATTTGTTATAAGTTAGTTGTGGCTGTTTGTCTGTCGGTTTGTGTCTATGTATTTTTATTGCATCATAATTTCAATGTACTTTAGATAATTTGTATGATTTGCTTGCTGCGGTTTTTTTTAAGACTTATTGTGTTTTATTTTTAATGTTATGGCATTTTTCTTAAAGGGATTTATGCTCTGTTTAAAAAATCATTTTGTTAAGAATATAATGTTTTTTTTTTGCTTCTATGTGTTTTGTTTGATGATCTATTGTTTTGGTTTTGTGTATGTCTTATTTGATTTACAATAAAACTTTTTTTACTATTGCTTATTATAAGGGGAGTTTTACAGAGAGTTGGATTAATAAATTGAAATTTTGCTAAAGAAAATCGTTCAATAGTCATACTTAATGGTCCTTAAAATCTAACAACAAAATAAAAAACTTAATTTTAACGTAAGGTGCAATATTTTCTAGAAGCTCAAAAATATTAAGTTCAAGTTATTTTCAATAGACATTAAACAATCAAGCCAGTTTCTTAACAGGTCCTTGTTATATAAATCTTTCGAAAAATACTATAAGATTAAAAGAGAGTCGCCAGAGAGAGAGGCAGAGAGAGAGAGACAGAGGGATTTTTCTGTAGAATGCATTAAACACATTCACCGCAGCAAGCTACCGACTACCAAATGTCAACGATAGAATACACATGTTTATATGAGAATGATACTTTTGAAGACAGCAAGGCAACAGGGCGACAGGTTGTTGTCTATGCTGATTTTGTCGTTGTAGTCCAATTTAACTAATTTCTATTTCCTTGGCTACAATGAAAAAATTCAGTGTTGCCAGTATACTGCAAAATGTTGAATTTATGATTTTGTACAATTATTTCATATTAATTAATAGAAACAATATCCAAAAATTTATGTAAAGCATAAATTGATTAATTTTTATACTTTTACGTCATATATGTAAGTTCATTTCGAAAGAGTAATTAATTTTTATAAATGCAAAATATTTGAAGGTGGTAATACTGGACTATGTATTTATACTTATATGTGAGGTGCTGCTGCCGTCTCCAAAATAATTAAGTAGCTGGCGACGAAGCGACAAATGTTGCTAGCGGCATTTGAAGTCGTGTATGCGTGTAGCCTGCTGTGGTGAATGTGTTTAATGCATAAGAGCTACAGACCTAAAAATTTAAATATTTGGCCTCTGCAACAACATACACATATATTACAGTTAAAAATTAAAGGGTGTTCTAAAGCGAGCAACAAAAAATATTGAAATTCTAATGTGATATACTTACAATTACACAGAAAAAATTATTCCCAAAAAATTTTTAAACAAATATTTGTTTGAAATCAAACTTAGTTTCAGTAAATATTCTGTACTATTCCACTAAATTAATTTGTACCAAAACACTGTATACAGAAGAAACAGGCCACGACGTTTGTCGGCTACATTTCGGCATTTACATGTATACAACACGATCAAACAAAATAAACAACAACTAAACAACAACAACCGCACAACAGCACGTTGTTCCTATCAACAAGCAAGATAAACAAACACCAACGCACTGAAATAACATTTTTTCTCAGCCGAACTCTGATTAATTTAAATTTTTACAAAATTTTTATCAGAATTTACAAAATTATTTGTAGGACCGCATTCAAATAAAATATTTACTGATTCAACGAATTTGGTTACTGAAAATGAAATTTAGTTTTTTCTGTGTATATACAGACACTTGAAATCTTCAAAGTGTATTTTTATGTAGACTATACCAATTAACACTCAAATTTAAGAAATCAAAATTAAAGCTTATTCTATCAGTTAATGTTATTTATACAATGTTATTTTGACAACTTGCTGTATCTTGGGAACCGTAAGAGGAAAACTCTGGAAAATTTCAAAAACGCAATAATAAAAAAACCCCAAAATTAAGAAATGCGAAAACGAAAAAAATCGCCAAAATAAAAAACCGATTAAATGAAAAATATCATCAAAAATAAAATAAATATACCTAATTTACACTAAGCATTTTTTTCATGAAATTAGTTGCATGAAAATTTTTCATTTGTCTGTAGGAGGCTTGGTGGATCAACTCATATTAAAAAAGTTTGCGAAAAATGCATTAGAGATTCATTCTACGTCCTTTTTAGGGTTCCGTACACCAAAGGTGAAAAGGAACCCTATTGTTTTCGCTACGCTGTCCGTCAGTCCGTCACACGGTATTTTCTCAGGAACCGTAAGAGTTACGGGCCAGAGTATGTGCAACCTTGGCCGCTACAACATCAAATACATGAGAATTAAAAATTAAAGGTTGTTCCAAAACGAGCAACGAAAAATGTTAAAATCCCATGTAATATACATACATACAATTGTATGAACATATGTATATTGAAACTTGAAATTTGTAAAATTAGTGTATTTTTATACAGACTACAACAATTAACACTACAATTTAAAAAATTTAAATTAAAGGGTGGTCCATCAGTTAATGCAATTTTGACTATGTAATTTTGACAATTTGCTATATCTTGGAAACCATAAGAGGCAAACACTTGAAATTTTCAAAAACGGTAAAACTAAAAAACCCGAAAATTATAAAATCGCCAAACCAAAAAAAAAAAAAAATCGCCAAAAATTAAAAAAAATCGCCAAAACGAAAAAAATCGCCAAAACTAAAAAAAAATGTCTAACACTAAAATAAATAAATAAAATAAAAAGGGTGGTCCATCAGTTAATGCAATTTTGACTATGTAATTTTGACAATTTGCTATATCTTGGAAACCGTAAGAGGCAAACACTTGAAATTTTAAAAAACGGTAAAACTAAAAAAACCGGAAATTATAAAATCGCCAAACCAAAAAAAAAAAAAATCGCCAAAAATTAAAAAAAAACGCCAAAACGAAAAAAATCGCCAAAATTAAAAAAAAAAATTTCTAACACTAAAATAAATCGCCAAATTCGAAAAAAATCGGCAAAATGAAAAAAAACGCCAAAATGAAAAAAATCGCCAAAACGCGAAAATGTCGCCAAAACTAAAAGAGTTTTTTATATAAAAAATAAATCGCAGAAATTAAAAAAATCGCCAAAAATATAAAAAAAAATCGCCAAAATGAAAAAACGCCAAAAACCGAAAAAATCGCCAAAACAAGAAAATAAAGTGCCAAAACTAAAAAAAAGCCAAAACTTAAAAAAATCGCCAAAACCGAAAAAACGCAAAAAACGACAAAACAAAAAAACCGAAAAGACCCCAAAAACGAAAAAAAATGCCAAAACTATATATTATATAGGATAAAGTTTGTATTAAATTACATATCTAGTGTTCGTACGGAACCCTTCGTGCGCGAGTCAGAGTCGCACTTTACTGAATTTATTTATATAAAGTTCTCTTTAATATCGCTGCAATTAGCAAATAGAAAAAGTTGCATGCGCCAAAATTTGTGAAATTAAAAACTAAAAGAAGCAAAAAACTGAAAAAAATCGCCAAAACGAAAAAAAACGCCAAAAGTAAAAATATCGCTAAAAATAAATTAAATCGTCAAAAACCGAAAAAATCTCATAAACGAAAAAATCCAAAATCAAAAAAAACCGAAAACAATTTCAAATGCGAAAAAATTGCTAAAAACCGAAATAATCGCCAAAAAGGAAAAAAGCGCCATAGATAAAAAAATTACCAAAAACGAAAACAACGCAGAAATCTAAAGAAAATCGCCTGCACGAAGAAAAAACTCCTATATAAAAAAATCTCTAAAACTAAAATAAGCCGTCAACAAAAAAAAAAAGCAAAAGTAAAAAAAAACGTCTAAAATTTAAAAAATTCCAAAACCGAAAATAGCACCAAGATCCGCAGAAAATCGCCTAAACGAAAAAAATCTCCAAGGAGAAGAAATCGCCAAAACTAAAACAAATCGCCAAAATCCGAAAAAAACGCCAAAAATTATAAAAAAAAATCCAAGAAACCGAGAAAATCCCAAAAACTAAAAAAAGCGCCAAAACTAAGAATGAGCGTTAAAAAAATTATCATTTCTTTAAATGAAAGTTTAATATAATAACTCCAGTTGTTCTTAGAAATTTTTGCGCAAACGTTCTTCGATGATCTGCATTAGCAACAGTGAAATAAGCGAATAGGATCCAGCTAAACCCCTTAATAATCAGTTTCAATCTAATTTTATTAAAAAAAACTATTCTAATTAATAAGTAAAAATTTATTACCGCGTTAACAAGTGCTAAACTTAAATTTTAACAATTACCAAAATAAGAAATATCAAAAAAAGTTTACCAGGTACTTAATTTTTTTAATTATACATCAAGATAAGAAATTCATTTGATTATATAGGGCTAAGTTAATATAGAATAACATATGTAATATCCATACCGAACACTTCGTAAGCGATTCGAAGTCTCATTTTAATGAATATATTTTATATGAAACACCCCTCATAAGAACCTGAAGTTCTCTGCTTGTATTTAGTATATTCTTTAATTCTACAAAATTTTTTTAATAGCCGCTATTGTAAGTTTTTTTTTTGTTCGTCTTACAAACATAAGTAGGTATGTAAAGGGTGTTTTTTATTGAGGTATAGAACTTTAAGTTGGCATCACTTTTTTAACTGGCGGCCATTTTGTCAGCTGTCAAGTGATTAATATTTAGTTTGGTTTGCCATTTCATCATGAACAGGTTGACAAAAGAACAACGCTTGCAAATCATGCAAATTTATTTCGAAAATAATGGTTCAGTTCGCGAAGTTTACCGCAAGCTCCGTCCATTTTATGGTCGACATAATCGTCCATCAGAGCAATTAATTCGGTTAACCATGGATCGTTTTCGCACTACGTTTACTCTATGTGATAATATACGCATCCGCAGAGACGTCGAACAGTGCGCACCGAAGAAACGAATTGCCGCTGTAGAGCAAAGTGTTGAAGAGGACCCGAATGAATCGATTCGCCACCGTGCACAGCAATTGGAGCCGACTAACCGACTATTTTGTTCCCGAATTCGATGGCATGAATGTGGATGAGTTGTGGTTCCAACAAGACGGCGCTACATGCCACACAGCGCACGTCACAATCGATTTATTGAAGGAAACATTCGATGAGCGCATAATTTCGCGGAATGGACCTGTCAATTGGCCACCAAGATCGTGTGATTTGACACCATTGGATTATTTTCTTTGGGGATATGTGAAGTCGCTCGTCTACGCCAACAAACCAGAAACGTTAGGGGACTTGGAAGCCAACATTCGTGGCGTTATTGCCAACATACGGCCCCATATGCTCGAAAAAGTGGTTGAAAATTGGACCTGTAGAATTGGCTTTATTCGAGCCAGCCGCGGCGGCCACATGCCCGAAATCATATTTAAGCATTAATGGCATAAGATTATCCTTCCAATAAGGCCAAATTGATGGACATTAAAACGATTTTCTTGTGTTTTATTTCAATTTGAAGTTCTATACCCCTGAAAAAAACACCCTATATAAATATCTGTATTTTTTTTTATTGCATTTGGTAGTTGAACTATTAAATCACTCATGTGTAAGATTTTTGTCAAGGTTAGAGTTAAGTTTAAGCAACTTCTTCAATATCTATTTTTTTTTTAAATTTGTTTTCCTCCTACAAATTTTATTAAGTTGCATTTCGTGAATGAAGTATAATACATTATTATATTAATATTATGTTGAATATACATATAAACAATATGTCTTTAATAAAGAATTTTATGAAGTTATAATATCGTGCTATAACCTCCAAAAGAGCTTATTAACTGACAAAATTTTAGAACTTAATTTTTTTACGAAATTGGATTGTCTGCAATCGTAAATAATCGATTTTTGTAAAAAAACGAATTCAAAATAAATGTCGCTTAAGCTCTTTTGTACATATGGGAATATTCAAAATATTTTTAAAGAAAACTACTTAACTGCTGTATAATGAATGCTTTAGCAATTGTATTAAATAAAAAAATAGAAGACGTTAAAAAATATATCTAATAAATAAACTTCTTAAAGAAAGTATTTTTTTTACAAAAAATACTTCTATAAAAATTACAAAGCTTTTAGAATTGCTGCTAGTTTTTTCCCATTATAATTGATTTCTTTATTATATGTCTGTAAGTCCGCTTGACAAATTTCCTACGCCTGTTTGAGGAAAATGATCTCAGATTTTAGTTCTCTTTACTTTTCCCACAAAATAAATAGATGACTCTCAGACCAACCCACTTAACAAAAATAAACCAAATTGCAGAGAAAAACTAAGTCATTTGCAATGCTGGATGCAACTACATAAAATTTAAAATATAAGTAAATGATCACAATTCGAATGCTGTTGTTGGTGAACAAACAAATAAATTTCACACAAAAAAAAAAAAAATAAATAAAATGCTACAAAGTTGTTTATTAAGGAAATAAATCTGAACAAAAATAAAAAAGTAAGCCTGAAGGTTTTTTTCTACTTGTTGTTAAACATAAAATCCTGTACAAAAATCTTTGCAAGCAGCATACATGATTTAAAAGCAACAATATTTTTTATATATGACTGCTGGTTGTTAAACTACCCGTAAGTTGATGACGACCAGGATGATGATGACGATAACGATGATATTTGTGATGAAAAACTCACAAGCTATGTGATACTGACTGAACGTTTAAATGCCTTTTTAACTTTTAATATATGGAACCAAACTAATAATAAAAAAAAAAAATAAAAAAAATAAAAAACTAAATCACTAAACAAATGAAGTTGTTAGCTACAAAACGTGTAACCACTTTACAGTGATCATTCATTCACATAATGCTAACAACTTAATCTTGTTAGGCTACTACTTGTACTAGGAAAAAGAAAAAAGATTACTTAAAAATATGGGCTTACATTAATACATTAAATATCTTTTACTAGCAGACTCAATTGTGAAGAAATATATCATTTTCATTTAATAAATTTTTAACAGAAGAAAACTTTTTTCTATGCTTTAAAAAGTCTTTAAAAATTGTTGGTTATAATACAAAAAAAAAAAAAAAAGAATTCTGAACCATTAAATAGAGAATGAAACTACGAGAGAGGTTTCTGGAAATTACTTGCTCATAATCTTTTAAAATATACTTTCATTAAAGTCTTACTAAGAGCCTTAATTTTAAATAGAAGTCTTTAGTTCTGTATAAGTCAGAATTTTTAAGTTAGTTGTCCCTGTGTATAAGAGCCAAAATTTCAAATAAAACAATTTAGTTCCATATAAGAGTTATTACTTTCTGCTTAAAATTTGCTAATTGATCAAAGTCATAGATTTTTTTAATAAATTTTGGGGCTGTATAAGAGAAAATTTTAGCTCTGTATTTATAACTCTGTTATATTCTATATAAAAGTTGCGATGAGCTAAACAATTTTATACTACATTTAGCTAAGTATAAGAGTTATAGTAGTATAAGAATTATAGTAGTATTAAGTTATGGTAGTATAGAAAATTGTAGCTCTTAAGAGAAAGTGTCAGCACTTATTGTGCTAGTTCTGTATAAGCCATAATACCAGTTCGATATAAGAGTTGCATATCTCTAAGAAATAAATCTTACATTTGTATAAGAGCCATAATTTACTCTAGGTGCCTTAAATGCGGTATAAAACTTTTCTTCTTTCGAAAATTGAAGCTCGGCTAATTTAGCTTCCCGTAAATCGCATAATTTTCTCCAAAAATTTTATATAAGAGATAATTTTAGTTAATTTTATGCCCACACAAGAGCATTTATTTTACGACAAAAGTATGGCTCTGTATAAGAGTAATAATTTTCAATAAAAGCAGGTTTGTATAAGACCTCTAATGCTCAATGGAAAATTTTAGGCCAAGTATAAGAGGAAATCTTTTTCTGCAGAAATTTATTTTCTAAGCACATGGCTGCATTTTCTACATAAAATTTAAAATTTTTATCAGACACATAGCAGGTTTGTATAAGACCTCTATAAGAGAAAGACCAAGTATAAGAAAAAATTTTTTTGCAACAAATTAATTTCTAAAAGATATGACTGCATTTTCTACAAAAAATTTCAAAATTTTTATGATAGAAAATTTTAACTCTGTATAAGAGATCTAATTTTATAGCAATATAAGATCTTTTATATTGATTGAAATCTTTAGCTCCATAAAAGCGCCATAATTTACAACAAAATAATCTGTATAAGATCACTAATGTTTAATAGAAAATTTTTTGCAGGAAATGATTTTAAAAAAATATGGTTGCGTAGTCCAATATTAAGTCCAAATTTTATGACTGCAAGAGAATCAAAACTATTTTTTGAAAAATTTAGCTTGATATACGGAAAGGTTTCAGATTTAAAAGATCAATAGAATTAGGGACTAATTGTATATTTTAAAAAGATTTTTTAAGAGCGAATTCTTAAAAAGTTATGAGAGATAAAGCTTAATTTTATTGCGACGGGTGTGACCATGATACTCACAATTGTTTACAAATAAAAATATAAAATTTATAATATGTATACAAAAAGTTTGCGATTCCCGAGAATGTTAATCTTCAAAACTTTTAATAATAATTATTTGTGCTTGGAATGGCCATGAGAAGGCTGTGCCGGGTGTGAGCTTACAAATCTTAGTTTTTCTTAAATTATTATTTTTTGGATATATTCCGTAAAACGCACACAATAATTTGAAAAATCTAATTTTGCTCTAATTTTTTTTAATGTGACGGGTGAAAACTTTTGCTGTAACGTAGAATCTCCCTAAAGCAACACCTGGATTTCCTTTTAATTTGGTGTGACAGTTTTAATGTCTTATATTTGATTTAAAAACATTTTTGTTTTTTTTTCCAAGTTTCTTACGATTTCGCTTTAATTAATTTTAAAACTAACCTCGTATGGCAATCAAACTAGAGTTCAACTGGGTAAGCAGAACATTTGTTGTACAATGACTAACTGTCTAAAACATTGATCTCTAGTCACTTGCCAAATCAAGCCAACAATTCCTTACAGGGCCAACTTCAAGAAAAAAAAAAAATATAAACAACAACTTTTGCTTTAAAACCATTTTTCCAACAAAGTAAGCAAGAAAATATAAAAAAAATTAAGATAAAAAACGTGCCTGACATGACACTGTGTATGCAATTTCAGTTGTTGTTCGTTAGAGATTATAAATAGTGCAAATGCGTGCAAGTTTACAATACACTTTATTTTCGTTTTGACTTATGTAGTATAGAGATGCACAAAACATCAACCTCATTCCAAATATTACTTGGAGCTTAAGTCTAATTTTTACTTTATTTTTTTTTAATTTTTTTTTTTTTTTTTTTTTGGTTTTGTTTGCTACGGCGTCATCATCATTAGTTTTCCAAATGTCAGATTGGCAGAAAGCAACAAATAGTGAAATGAAAACAATATATGCAAACTTAAAGCAAGCTTAAAGAAAAAAATCTCCAAATCCAAATAGACTCATCAAATAAGCTGCTCAAAGTCATGCTTTATACCAGGACATATTTTACAAAAAGTAACAAAAAATTTTTGTTGCTTTATTTCTTATTTTTTAAGCCATGCTTGTAGTGGTAAAGCTTTAACTTTAACACTCGAGCAATTAACACACACAAAAGGCAACCAGGGAAGGTAAGCGGGAAAACAAAATTCAAACTTGTTTAGGAAATCTAAGGGTTCATTCAGCTTTGGCATCAAGAAAATATCTTCAAATAAGCTAACTTTTTTGAGGAAAATCTATTTTCGTCCAAAAACGAAGTTTAAAAAATATATCGCTTAAGCTGTTTTGGTGGCTATGGCTGGATATATTTAAGAGAAACATTTATTTGATTTATAAAGATCCCGTTTTTTTATTTTTCTTTTGCCAGAAATACCGTCCCTCTATTTTTTTTTTATTATTTTAGCCTGTTACGAAAATTATTTTTGTATATCTGCTGTTTGATTGCTTCAACTTGTTGGTTTTATTATTTTAAATTTTTTTGATTATTTTAATCTTGTATTTAGTAAGCTTATGATAGATTTATTAACATTAGCTGGGAAGTGCTTTGAAATTGGTGGCATCCAAAGTGAGGAAAACCGCAGAACAACTATGTGCCAGATAGCGAGAAAGAGAGGGATAGAGAGAGAGACAGAGAAGTATTGCGTTTACTTGACTATCTATGCACAATTGTGGCTAACTACATGCTTTAATATGGATTCTATCTGTGTCGTGTGTTTGTAAAAAACTTTTCTTTAAATTAAGACATTTAGCTTTAGCAAAATTAACCTTTTTGTGTTGCTGACTGCTGCAACAGGTTTGCAGCTTAAGTCTTTCGTTTTGACTTGTGTAGAAAGTCAAGCATCATTTTAGGGGAAAGATAACTATTGAAAAAGAAGTAAATAGTTAAATTGTATTAAACATTTTTAAGGGAATATTTTCAATTAAATTTTGATATTGATATTTGGAATATATTTTTTTTCATAATTGTAAATTTTTACATCAATTTTCATTAACAGAAATTTAGTGCCATTAAATTAATTAAAAAAACAAACAAAAGATATTAAACATTTTTAAGAACAGCAAACAAAATTTCTACAAAAAAACTTTTTTTTTTTAATTTTCAAGAAAATGTAATTTCTCTGTATAATAGCTCACACCAACAGTCCAATTTTCCATTTAAAACTCTTTATTAAAATTTTTGCGAAGGAAATGCCTCTTTTTGTAAGGTTTTGCTGGGTCATTGATTTTATCCTCCGATGAACTAAGGTTGCAAAAGTTTGCTATCGTAACAAGTGCTCTAAATAAACAAAATTTCAAATCGAGTTTTTTTTAATTAAAACTCAGCACTAGAACTTTCGTCAGCCAATTTCAGGTTTCTGGTTTTTTTTAATTTAACTTAATTTATTTGCGTTTTAATTCTATTTAATATAAACTGTTTTCTAATAAAGATTATTTTAGCTGGCAATAAATTATACTTAAAAAGCAATAAAATTATAATTTTGCTCTCATTAAGTGAAATAATAAAAAAAAAATGTTAATGAACTGGAACAGCCAGCCGTTTTATAAGAAGTCATAATTTTACAATAAAAAAAAATTTATTTTTGCTTTAGAAATATGTAACAAACTACAAAACAAACTACTTAGCATTTAAAAACTAAATTTTTTTCGCTTTTAGGAAAAAAACCCCAAGTGTGAGTGTGTGTGTGTGAGTAATAAAAGCAGCCGAAATTAATGCAAATTTAACTTGAAAATTAATATGTAAAATATAAACTAGAAAATATTATTAAAACTGATGTTATAATTTAAATGAAAGAGCTTAATAAATAAGCTTAGACTTTGAATTAAACTTTTTAGGCACATGTTTACATGTTTATATGTATAGAAGAATTTTTCAATAAAACTAATTCGAAAGGCTTGGAAAGCCATAAAAATATGTTTTTATATTATTTTTTTTAATAAGATTAAATATAGATGAAAGCAAGTGGCAAATTAAAGGGTGTGCTAAAATTTATTGTGTCTTAAAAAAAAAACAGAAATAAAGCTTTAGGAAAAGAAACAGTATTTTCAAAATAGTGCAGACTGATGATTTAGGCAATTTTTTTTTGGGAAATTATTAATTTTCTCAGCTTTAGGGGCGACGTTTGTAAACATCGAAGAACCTGGATCAGTTAGAAATATTAAAAATATTGGCTGTCTAATAACAAAACACTTAAAATAATAGTATCCAAGCACCTAGAGAGAAGAAAATATTAGGGAAATAAAATTTTTGATTTCAAAAGTAAAATAAAAATTCCAAAGATTTTGCTATAACCATTTTTTTTACAATGAATGCCTACTACTATTAATTTCATTAGGAAAAAGATAGTGATAAAGAAAAGAAGAGATAGAGGAAAGCTGCATTATTTTACTACTCTGCTTTTGTGCACGTGGTGTCAAATGAGGCGTATTAAATGGTTTTCAAAGCTTTGTTTAGTAGCCGTATTATTAATTATTTTATTGGTAATTTGCTACACAATACCGATGAAGTAGGGCGCTCCAATGTTACATCACGTTTAGGATGCGCTGAAGCCGGTGTAGTTCAGAGACCAGTGTCTATGCTTTCATCACTTGATTTTTCCTACAACAACTGATACAAAGGAACACTAATGCACATCAGAAAAATGCGTGGTGTTGTTATTTAGTGACTCTCAGAACCGGCCTCGAACCCAGGACCTTGAGTATTGTAGCCAACGTACTTACTACTTCAGTCAAGTCCTGCCTCACAGGTTTGTATCTAAAATAAACAAATGGCCAAAACTACAATTATTTTCTATGAAATTATGCAATATACCCCGGCAGAAGACCACTTGCAAGAACTTTTAACAAATGACAGATTTTTCAAATGGTTTACTACAGCGAAATCCTCTAAAACAAACGCTAAACAACAAGAAATTTGTTTGAGTTATTGCAGGTATACACAGAGAAAACAGATTCGTTGAGACAATCGAATTTGATGCCAATTGAATTTTGGCTGTTGCAGCAACTATTACCTGATTTACATTAAGCGTTTTTTCATGAAATATTATGAATTTTGTTGCACGCAACTTTTTCTATTTGCTAATTACATCGCTATAAAAGAGAATTTTATATAAAAAAAGGGCGTAGATTGAATCTCTGATGCATTTTTGACAACTTTTTTGATATAAGTTGCTCCTCGAGGCCTCCTATTGACAAATAAAAAATTTTCATGCAACTAATTTCATGAAAAAAATGCTTAATGTAAATTGGGTATATCATAGAATTCTGGTATAACGACTGCAATTTTCTTGTAGTACAACTATATTTTTAATTATTACCACTACCCCAATAGTTGCAACAGCAGATAAAATTGGTTAACAGAGACAAATAGACAAAAGATAACAAATTGGTTAAGAAGCCCGAACTAGTTGCCAATCGATTTAATAGAATTCTGGTGTAATGACTGGTACAACTATATTTTTAATTTAATTTAATTTCTTCATTTACGTTAACTTCATGCCAGTTTTTTGTTATACATAATGCTGATAGTATTTTGTTTTTTACTTATTTAAAAAAAATATTTAACAATAATAGACAATTGTTAATACGAACCGATTAATCGGTTGGGAATATCAATCAAACCTCAATATTTAATTTTAATTTGCTGTTATAAACTATGATAGTTACATTAACCTCTAGTTTGTTGCAACAACTGATAGAAAGTAAGTGTAGACGGAAAATTTTTTTAGTTGCCAATACCGAAAATTGGTACTAAAATCCAATTCCTAATATTTTATTCGGTTGTGCTAATCAATCAGTTAATTAGTCATGACAAAAGCATACGCTTGGTTGATGCAATCAATTTAAGTATTATCACAATCATATATTTGTTACAATTATGCCATTATGCCAATGAGTATGGATTATTTTTGGATTAACAGAAAATTTATAGCGTGAACTGAAATATAGTTAATGCAAATGATATTTTATTGGACTAACCGTTTTCCAACCAATCTTTTTTTCTGGGTGTAGGAGTAAATAAGAAAATACTTCGTGACTAAAGAATTTTTGATGCTTGCTTTTTTCTACGCATGGGTGAGTATAAAAACGTCATGCATATACATACACCGCACACTCGTTCTGTGCATGATTTTTTTATTTTTCTGCGCACATACAAACGCACGCATTCATTGCCATTAGTTGTGTGCGCTTCCCTGCAGAAAGTGCGAATAGTGAAATTGTGGTGATTTACTAGTGACGTTGTCAGTAGCACTACTGACCAGGTGTACCCCAGCCAATGGTATCATCTATTGACATTTAACATTAGCTTGTCATTGAAAATCCACTACTAGACTATAGCACTACTGACTTAGTAGTTCTTTCGGGACCACATGGAGACATTGGCACCAAATATTCACTAGTAAATTTTAGGGGCTCTAGTCTACAATGTCAATAGTGCTACTGACTAGGTGTACCCCAGCCAATGCAAATGCCTATTGACAAATAACATATGGTTGTCATTCAAAATCTATCAGTAGACTTTAGCACTATTGAGAAGGTAGTTCTTTTACGACAATATGGAGATATTTGAACTGAAGATTCACTCGTAGATTTTAGTGATCCTCGTCTACATATATTTATTTAATATTATTGCACAACATAATAAAAAAGAAAAAACAAAGTTTTGACGTGTTCATTGACAATATCACCAGATATACACTAGAACGGTTGTCTCTAACGTATCTCTACTAGCGCATGAAAGGAAAGTTGTCGACATTTTAACTAGTGCAATTGTCGCTGGAGAAAGAGTATTGACATAGAGACATATGGTTCTAAGTTGACTAGAGGGTTGCTTTGAAAAAACACAATCAAACACATAATAGTTTATCGTCTACATCTTACACACACACACACACACACACACACACTCAAACGTACAGTATGCAAAATAACAAGCATACACGCATCAACACTACTTCTTTCGAGTGTTTGTTGCGAATAAGAAGTCTTCGCGACAGCGCTTAAAAACACTCATATACACGAATATACATCCACCATGCTTCTCTTATTAAACGACAGCATTTATTATTTTTATTATTTGTTAAGGATAATACATGCTACGATAATACATTTAAAAAACAACACGAATTTACATTTCAAGACTGTTAACGCAGCCCTCTATTCTGTATCACTAAGTCGATATCTGCCAGTATTTGGGAGATGACATTTAAATTCAAATTCTTTTTATTCACCTGATTATGAAATAACTCGCTAAATAATACCTGCCATACTTAAGTCTCTATAACTCTTTTTCCAGTTTCATAAAAATATTGCAAAATTAGAATAAAAAGCTTTTTTTAATTCAATTTCCAAGTAAATTTCTAATCCCTCTTTATTTGTTCTGAATATGATTTAAAAAAAATGTTAATTGTCTTTATATGGAAAAATATGATGTAACTTAATATTGCCGTAAATATTAAATTTCAGATTTTTATGACATTTTAAGATCACCCCTTTTTGATATAAAAATTTTATGGAATAAATTTTTATGTGAAGCGTGTTTTTTTTCAAGGCCGATAGAACTTTAAATTGTAAAAAATAACAGAAAATATTGAATATTCATTTATTTATTAAAATTTATTGGAAATCGCTGGCCGAGTGTCAGGAATAACCCTTATAAGTCTTCCCTGCAAATGGCTAATATTTTTCTAATTAGACTGCTTCAAAAATCCTTTAAAATTCAGTGTTGAGCACTTCTTTCCACAAAGTTCATTTAAGCGAAAAAAAAATTCTCCCTCTCACGAAAAATTCCATTAAATGATCGGGTATTCATAATAGAGCTGGCAAACTATCGATAGTACTATCGATAGTATCGATGGTTTTGTTTTTATTTGACTATCGATAGTTTTTTCTCGATAGCGATACTATCGTTGAAAAAATTTATTACCAAATTGTCAACAAACTCGATAAAATTTAACATATTAGTTGTCTTCTATTGAAAATACATAAGTACATATCGCTCTATTAATATAATAACGTCATAACTCAAAAAATTAATTTATTCAGTTAATAATACAGAATGCCCCAGCAATTCATATGTATTTCATCTTGTGTAAAAAAATTCACGCAATATCGTGCAAGCTCACCTCTTGATAAAAGAAAGCTTTATTAATATATCCACTGAGTTGTATGTAAATTGAGAACATAACACATTTTTTTTAAAACTAGTTTTATTTGAGTGATAATAATGAATAAATGAGCGATATGTATTGAAAAATGAAATTCAGCATTCCTAATAGCATGATCACACGGACAACAAATATCGAGGTTCGCTTTCAGTCACATTCACGATTCGCGCTCGAATATTGATTGAAATATACAAAATTTTTGTGAGTGAACCATTTTGTTCCATTCTGAATCTTACTGAATTTTTTGATAACAAATTATCGCTAATTTATCTGAACAAGTATTAAAACAAAATTATTACATACATACGAGTATGTACATATCGTCACCTTAAATGCAAACGTATGTAACTACACTTTTATATTTTTTACAGGAGAAACAAAAAAAAAAAAAAACGTTACAAAATCAATAACAATAAAGTATTCTTGAAAATTTTCTTCGAAATTTACTTGTAGTAGGGATGCTTATATCTTTTTAAACATTTATTTCCTTTTTATGTATCTTTAAGCTTTTATGTTAGTTACGTTCCTTTCAATAAAAAATAGAAGCATTAGAATTTATTTAATAAAATCGTAATTTTTCATCGCAGAGGTCTAATATTTACGTGAAGATGTAGTTTGATAAAATGAACTATAATCAATCAAAAACTCGATTTCGAATTTTTGTGTAGTTACGTCTGTTTGCATTTAAGGTGACAATATATAGGTATATTTTTGTAAACAAAAAAAAAAATGTGTTTAAAATTGAAAAATTAGAATAAAATTAAACATAAAATTAATTATTTAATTTATTTTTTTTAACCATATCCATATGTCAACAGTCAAAACGAATGTTCGTGTTGGCGTGTGAGCATAATGTTAAATAATTCGATACTATCGATAGTATCGATAGTTTTTCAACAAACTATCGAAAATATCGAATGGCGTGACTATCGATAGTTTGTCAGCTCTAATTCATAAATCGTTTTCTTCTTAACTTCATAGAGAAGAGTATGCATTTTGTAAAACTCACCGCATACGGATTGTCCTGATTCATCATTGCAGAAGAATGTGGGGTGGAAAAAAAACTGCAAAGAAATAGAGAAAAAAAATAAATAAATAATTAAAATTATATCTTAATTATATTAAAAAAAAATAAAAAAAAATAAAAATTTCATCTTTCGCTTATTTAACATAATTTGCATATTTCTGTTTTTGTTTTAAATTTTATTTCAAATTATCGAACATTATCAAATGGTAGCAGAACTACAAATCTTCCAACGCTGCGTATTTCAAGTCTTTCGTTCTCTATTCACAATCAACAAAACAATAGCAATTTGAATTTTTAATCTGAATATGTATTTTTTCAAAGATTTTGAAGATTAACGAGATTAAAAGCCATACGAAACATTTTATGATTTATAAATCAACAAGATCAGATAAAAATATTAAATGATTATAAAAATTTATATCAAAGATAACATTATTGAATTATTTTGAATATAATAGAATTGTAGGTGCCTCCTACAACAGTTTGTTTTCAGTAATACGACAGGTAAAATTTTCTATATTTAATATTTAGAATGTATAAGAGTGAAATTTCTATACAATTATCACCTTAATAGAGTTTTAAAAATGTAGATTATCAAATAATTTATTATAAAATATTTAAGTGTTCATTTAATGGTTCGGTTTGTTTAGTTTATTTTCTATAATAGTTTCTTTAAGCTTTTATAAGAGTTTGATTTGTAGCTAACTTTGTATAAAATCATAATTAAGCTTGTATAAGAGCATAAGTCGGTTTGTATAAGAGTTCAGTTTCGTAATTTTTTTTATTAAAGTCTATTGTGTATAACAATTTAGTTAAGTTTGTTTATGAGTTTGAATTATATAACAGTTCGGATAGTAATAGAGTTTATTTCGTTTATACATGTATATGCTTTTATAAAAGTTCAGTTTGTATAAGAGTTCTTAAATATAATATAAATATAATATAATAATGTATATAATCTAGTTTTGTTACACAATAGTTTTCATTTTAAGAATTTCATTTATATAGGAGTTTCATTTATATAAGAGTTTTAGTTAAAAGCTTAGCACAGTTTGTATAAGATGTAAATTTTGTAAAATGTTTTAATACAAGTTTGTTTTGAAAAATAGTGAGGTTAATTTTATGTATATATATATTAGTTTGATTTGTATAAAAGTTGGGTTTGAGTAGATTTTCTGAAATTATTTTAGCTTTTATAAGAGTTTAGTTGGTATAGGAGTTTATAAAAAAATTAAATTACATAGAATTTAGTTTTGTATGTACAAGAGGGCTTTATTTTAGTAAGAATTTGTTTTATATAAGACTTTCATTTGCATAAGACTTTAACTTTACTTTGCTTAAAAACTTAAAATTTTTTATATAAGAGACTAGCTCAGTTTCTATAAAATCGAAATATATTAAAATATTTCCATAACAGTTTATCATAAATAGGCATTTAGTAAAGTTCTTATATGTGAACAAAAGTTGATTTTTCACAGAACTTAGTTAGTTTAGTGCACAATCTTAGTTTGTACAAGAGTATGACTAGTATTATAAGAGTTCGGCATGCTTTGTATAAGAGTTTAAATAAATATGTGAAAGCCCTTAACGCAATGAAGTCCGCAAAAATGTTCAGTATTTGCAAGATTTTTGCTGAGTTTTTTAACAGTGCACTTGGAATAAATCTTTAGTTTGTATAAGAGTGTAATTTTGGTTTATGATAAATGTTGCTGAAGACTTTATTAATTCAAGGTATATAAAATCTTAGTTTAATAGATATTCCTCACAGTTGTGTATGGTTTATATTCAAGTCTATTTGGCATACAATTGTATAGCAGATAGGATAAGAGTTCGTATAATAGTTTGTATGCGAGTTTTCACAAGAATGTGTAAACGAGTTTCTGTATAAGTTTGTATAAAAGCTGGCAAAGGAGTTTAGATAAGAGTTTGTATTAGAATTTAGTTTTAGTTTGTACGCAAGTCAAGTTGATATAAAATTTTGTATACGAGATTATATAAGAGTTTGTATATGAATTTTCATAAGAGTATGTAGAAAAGTTTCTGTAAAAATTTGTATAAAACTAAGTAATGGAGTTTATATTTATAAGAGTTTCTGTGAAAATTTTGTATTATAGTATGTATAAGAGTTTGCATAAGTTAGTAAAGGAGTTTGTATAAAAGTTTATATATACAGTTTGTATAAGAGTTTGCATAAGAGCTTGCATAAGAGTTTGTATAAAAGTTAGTAAAGGAGTTTACATAAGAGTTCCTATTAGAGTTTGAATTAAAATTTGTATAAGAATTTGTATGAAAATTTGTATAAGAATTTGTATAAGAATTTGTATAAGAATTTGTATGAGAATTTGTAAAAGATTTCGTATAAGAGTTTATTAAAGAGTTTGTATAAGAGTTTGCATAAGAGCTTGCATAAGAGTTTGTATAAAAGTTAGTAAAGGAGTTTACATAAGAGTTCCTATTAGAGTTTGTATTAAAATTTGTATAAGAATTTTTGTATAAGAATTTGTATAAGAATTTGTATAAGAATTTGTATGAGAATTTGTAAAAAAATTCGTATAAGAGTTTATTAAAGAGTTTGTATAAGAGTTTGCACAAGAGCTTGCATAAGAGTTTATATAAAAGTTAGTAAAGGAGTTTACATAAGAGTTCCTATTAGAGTTTGTATTGAAATTTGTATAAGAATTTGTATGAAAATTTGTATAAGAATATGTATAAGAATTTGTATAAGAATTTGTATGAGAATTTGTAAAAGAATTCGTATTAGAGTTTATTAAAGAGTTTGTATAAGAGTTTGTATAGGAGTTTGCATAATGGTAGAATTAGTAGAATCGTATCGTGAGTTGACGGATCAGCTAACAAAATCTGTAACATTAATAAAACATGTTGCTGTTTATTTAATATGTATCGTAATTGCGTGTGAGGTAGAAATCTATAGAAAATAGATTTCTACGTCAACTTCTCTCTTACATACATTCACACACATGTATAAAGCGAAGAGAAATACAATAACAGAGAACACATTCGCTCGCAACCTCACGTTTTTATTAACTAACATCCAAAATTGAGAGATACGACCACTTCAAAAGTAACAGGATACGATTCGACTAATTCTACTATAAGAGTTTGTAATAAAGTTTCAATAATAATTTGTATATGATTTTGTATAAGAGTTTAGGTGAAAAAAATTCTGATTATATTGAACTTTTATAAGAGCTAAAATCCTTTAAGGTAAATTTGGACTAGACATCAGATCCAATTGTTTACACGAATACATCTTTTAAAGTTTTTGCTCCGTATAAGAGATTGTTTTTTAATTAAAAATGACATAAATGGATAGTTCTGAACAATTGCTACTTTTTCCTTCAAGAATCTCTTTATGAAGAAATAGCTGTGAGTTTTTGAAAACGTATAAGAGTGATTTATACGCTTGATGTTAAATTAATATAACAAGGTTTCTTTTTTTTTTTTTTGTACTATTATCCAGTTACATCTACTGACCTTAATATCATTTATATGCAAGTGTTGACAAATGTTTTGAAGTTAGATTTTTTGTACTCTTTAGCTCTCAGATTTCAGCAACACGCCCTTGGAAACAATGCTATGACATTTTCAAGCAAAAATAATTGTTTGCTTAAAACAAGTCTATCTAAACAATGTAACCATCATTAGTTAATATTATTAACGATTTTTATTTATACAGCAACCAATACATGCTTATATGCAGCAGCTACAATTTAGAATAAACTTAAAGCAATAAAAAACAACAACAACAATACATTAAACAATATTGCACTGTAGCTGTTGTTGTTATTATTATTGTCTCTGTTAAGAAACATTTAAAAAAAAGACTGCACCCATCTTAAATTGTATTTCTGTATAAATTGTATTCATCAAGTTGGTTTATGGCAACAAGTTCTCAAAAACAAAAAAAAAAAGACTTAAACTATTTTACATTTATTGTTTACATAAATAGTCAAATACAACAGCGCGACAGCAACAACAACAATGTTTGGTAACAAAAAAAAAAATACTATAATTATATTTAAAATAGACTTTAATTTTGTACACATTGTGTTAAATGAAAACAGGTGTTGTTACCAAACACCAAAAGCTCTATTTTTTTTGTTTCTACCTTTTTTGCTTTTGTTCTATATAAGTTAACATTTAATATGCTCAACTCATAACATTTAGCACTTCTTTGAGAGTAAACTACAAAATAAAATTATTAAAACAAAAACGATTTTCTTTAAAATATTTGTACGAGGCAAAACTAAAAGTATTTTTCACAAATCTGTGCTCTAAACTTTATTTGCAGATGTTCTGTTTTCTTGCTGTATTTTATTATTTTTTTTTTTTTTGTTCTTCTCTTATAGACTTTACAACGACCTTGACTTGTTAATTATCTTGAGTAATAGTTGTTATTATCGCTTTTCTATATTTAATTTTTTTTTTTTTTTGCTTTATTTTGTATACTTTGTTATTTCAGTTTCTGTTTTTATTTACGGGAGAAATATATGAATCGTTAAATTTAAGGCGGATCTTCATGGATCTGCGCTTAAGAAAAAAAAATATTTATATGTTTCTACTTGATTTTCAAGCTCAATAGAAATTAATGCTTTAATTGATTTACATATTTGAGTAACATGACAAAATTATAATAATTTTTCAATTAGAATTTAATAAAATAAAACCCCCCAACAAATAAACGACGACTTAAGTAAGACACAAGCTCCTTTTAATGACTTATTGGCAAGTTGGCAAACAAAAGACTTAAGACACATGCTTGGCCATGTAAGTTGCAACATTAATAAAGTATACAAAGCAATAATCTGTCATAAAGTCATAAATTAAACTTAAATTACACTTAGATCGAAGATTTATTAAATAAAATATTGCACAAGAATTTAAAAAATATAAAATTTATTACACATCTTTAAGAGAAAAACTTCCTGGTATTTATGTAAAATGTATAAATATTTTTAGTCCGGTGTAAAGGTTTTTAAAATTGCATTTTGGAACACATTATTTTTAAACACAATTATGGCTTTCCTTACCGAGCCATAACCGCTAAAAAAAGCTTAAGCGATACATTTTTTGAACCTCGTTTTTTACGAAATTCATCAATTATGATCGCAAATAATCGATTTTAGTAAAAAAAAAAAATAAGTTAGAAAATTAATGCGCTTAAGCTTTTTTTGGCGGTTATGGCACGTTTTGTTGATTGGTTGGTTGCTTTACATGTCTGCTTGCTACCTACAAGTAATTGTTTAAGAAATGTGAGACTCCAATTTGATAGATACCAATCTACTCATCAGCGTCCGGTGAAAAAAGTCTACATCTATTGCTAGCTCCATGACACTTCGACCGCTAAGGAAATGTGGCTGTCTATTCTGGTTTAAGGCAGGCCAAAGCTTTGATGCAGCCATTTACATATAACGGCATCGTGAACCTCAACAGGAATAATTTACGGCTTTTTACTGGTTTTCATTCTGGAAAAGTAACCAAGTTCATTCACCTTTGTGTCGTTTATGCTTGGAAGATGACGAGACGACGACACACAATATTTGTTAGTCTATCGTATTATGTGACAGTTAGTGTTGTTATTCGAACAAAAATTATTCGAATATTCGAACAACTTTTTATCATATTTGTTCGAACGAACAAAAATTTTCAATTTAGAATAAAAAATTATTCGAATCATTTTTTTCGTATATTCGAACAATTTCCTTAACTACTTTATATAAAAAGTATTTTACATTCCATTACTTTTTACAAATTATAAATACTTGTGTAAGCTTGTTTGTATGTACATATATAAACATACATATGTTCGCTAAACTCATGTTTTTTCTTTCTGGGAAAAGGTAATGCTTCTTTCATGGAATTAGAAGATGTCTGATAGTTTATGATAAAGAGATTAGAAAAAAACTGATTTTCTCTAATCAAAAGCGTTAAAAATCGAATTATTGAACGACGTAAAAAAAGCATTAAATACCAACTTTTTAAAATATGTACGTCACAAAAAGAGCAAAAAATTTATAAGTTTGTAGTGCGTGTCTGTGTATCTGTTTGTTTTTACGAGTCCACGTATAGACCAAACGGCTGGACTGATTCTGATTTAGTTATTTCTGTTTGAAAGGTGACTTGATCGAAAGTGTTCTTGGCTATGTTTGAAGAAAATCGGTCCAGCCGCTTAGAAGGTATCACATCGTTTTTAGTTATATTCTGTTAGATCTGCGTGTCTTTGACGCCGTAGCTCCCGAACGGCTTGACCCATTTTAATTTGCTTTGTTTTCGTTTGAAATGTGACATGATCGTATATCTTCTAATTTATACTTGAAGAAAATCGGTTTAGTCGATTAGAAGTTATCTTAAATTTTCTTTATATTAATTTACTCCCTTCTTTTTTTCGATTCTGCTACTTCAATAGTATAAGTGGAACACAGAGTTCTTAACTTATACTGCTGCAAAGGTTCTTAAGTTTTGTTATTAATATTTCTAAATCCGTTATTTAAATCATATGTTTTTCTTGTGTAATGAATAATTTTTATTTTGTTAATAAAAAAAAATTAAACTAATACACATACGTGTCGTTTTTTGCAAACTTTTTTGAGATTATTCGAATATATTTTTTTATTCTTTGTTCGTTCGAATATTCGAACAAAAGTTCAAAATTATTTGTCTGTTCGAACAAGAAAAAAATAATGAAATTTTATGCGAACAAATATAAAAGACGAATAATTAACAACACTAGTGACAGTAGAACGTGTGTTTTTCATTTCTGAGTTTCTGTGTTCAGATGATATTAGGCGGGCTTCTCCAATATCTGTACTGAATTTCACAAGGAGAGTCATACAGAGATTGATTTAATCTAATTCATAGATCTATGGTACAAAAGATTTATGAGGTGTCGCAGTGCCGGTGTTTGGACCAGATCTCCCCCCTATTCGATTCTATTCTATGGCTAGCTCCAGTGATCAGTCATACTAGATCCACCTAGTCTACTACACGAATCAGAGAAGAAATGTAATGAAAGAAGAAATAGATAGAGAAAAGCTTCATGATTTTAAATATTTTATTAATGTAGTGCTTGTGCAGCGCCTCTGGTGTCAATGAGTCATATTAAATTTTTCGAAGTTGTTTATTAGTTATTAGTTATTTTATTTCGTCGATGATTCTACTGCACAATACCGACGAAGGAGGGCGCTCTGATGTCCGCTGAAGCCAGTGTTTTGCAGTGACCAGTGTCTACCCCTTGATCACATAAACTTTTCTACAACAACTGATACAAAGAGACTAATGCACATCAGAAAGTGCGTCATGTTTGCCAAGTGTGACCGCACCTCAACTCAAGGAGTTAAAACTTAATTAACACCACTTTAAATTATAGTCATTAATTTTTTAAATAATATTCAAGCAAATTTTTCTTGCATAAAATTAATTTATAACATAAATAAAATTTATTAAAACAAGATCTTAAGCATATACAAAAATAAGACTATCACTCGGCTTACATCACCGGCCTATTAATACTTCTCTCTACTCTTCCTTTGCTTAATCTTAATCATACAAACAAGCCTTTCTATTGTGCTGATTTTTATTGATTTATGTGTTACATATATTTTTTTTCTTCTCAAATTTCAAAAAACATGAATTGAAAACTAAAAGCGATCTTAACAAACCATGAATATTTTGTTAAGATAAAGAATTTCTCTTTGATAATTTATGTAAATTAATATCAATATCATCATGTTTTACAATTTAATAGAATTATTAATTAATTTTTTTCAAGCTGCTTTGTTAAGATTTCTTTAAAATGAAACAAACTCAAGTGCATGACTTATGGAATCGAAATATTTAAAATATTAAACCAAGCAGGTTCTTTTTTTTGTTGGTTTCTTATTGTTATAGTTTTGAAATGCTTTGATCTTATCGTCCAAATTTTGTTACATAAATTTCACATTATAATAAAAATTTTATTATTAAGTCAATTCATAAAGAAGAAGGTAGACTAAACTACCAGTTTAGTTTGAATGTTTTAAATTGTATTGGCATGTGTGAGTTGTAGGTCAAATTAAAAACACAAATTGATTTTGTTTATAATTCAAAATTATAAGAGAATGAATTGACTGGGTTTGTCTGGGATAGAAAATTAATCTTAAGATTTTTATATATCAAATGTAGATGGCTCTAAGCATTTTGCTTTAATTCTTATTGGATTTTGAAATATGGTGTTTTTTTAATTAGAATTTATAACGGAGGGTTCTTTTGTCTAACGTGTTTGTTCGTTATAACTCAACTGTTACAAAAATAGAAAAGAATAATAATTCACTTTAGAAGTTTTACACCAAATTAGTATTATTCGTGACAGTCTAATCTCATGATAGTCTTGACACTGAGTAAACAAGATACTTCGGCCATCGCGTGAAGCACATAGGACTTGACCAGCCAAGACCATGAAGTCAATTACTGAATGGTTAGAAGTTAAGGACTTATTAATTCCTGCGATTTAGGTTTCAGCCACGATGTTAAATTCCTTTAGAAATTTGACAAATGACAGGTCACAGAATAGTCAGCCAAGAATGCAAAAACTACATTTTTAGAATTCCTGCCACATAATTTTGTATAGAAAAAATTAACTCTGTCAAAGTGCTAAATCCCTAAAGAGTTCCAATAGCAAAAGCCAACATCCTTTGAACTCATACTGAGAAGGATTTCTTAAATGTGCCAGTGTATTGAAGACAAAGGATTTAGAGATCCACTAGTATCGATGAGCCGATACATCTCTGACTGGAGTCCACGGCATAGTCCCAGACAATATCCTCCTTGGATGATGACCTTGTGGGAAAGAAAACTCTCGCAGTTTTATTTATTAAAAAAAAAACTTCACCCACATTCGTTAAAGGTTTTGACTCATCCTCTTTTGATATTACGACAATAGCTTTGGTCTCATAAGCCTGTATGGAATAATAATATGAAATTCAAATTTTTATCAAATTCAGAACATTTTTCCAATAATTTAAAATAAATCCACAAAAACATAGTTTTTTGAATAAAATTAGAAATGCTTTCTCTCTGCTTTCATATACAATCTATTGAATTATTTAAAAAAAAATGTTATACTCTTATACACAATCAAATTTTTTATGGCATCTTCCAACTCTACTAAACGCCAGTTGACTGTCTCCGTCATCCACGAGTCGATTTTAATATATAATATGATTGCTATAGAGGAGATGAAAAAAATGCCGACTATTCTTGTGAATTTGACTGTAAAATTCTTCAAAAAAAAAAAAAAAAAAAAAAAAAATAGAACAATGTTATGAGAAGTTTTCCTTTATCAAAGAAGTTTTCTTATATCAAGCTCTTAATTTAAACTCTTATACAGGCTATTATTTACGAAACTATTGCACAGATCATTTATGCTATAAACACAATCAATTCCACCCACCATCGACTACAAGATGTCAAAAATAGAATACATGCGTGCTTATGAGAATAATTCTTTTAGCCGCTACACGACTACCGACTACACGGCTACTTTTGTAGCCCGTAGCCAACTTAGGCTAATTTCTATTTTTCTTGGCTACAAAAAACAGATTAGTGCTGCCAATACAATAAATGCATGAAATGGTGATTATAAAAACGCAATACATTAAATATCGCTATTAAAAACGCGAAAAACTATTATAGTGGCACCATTGAAAAATAATAATCAAGCAATAGTACTTATAAAGTTAATTAAATTTTCTTGAGACATTTGAATTTTTTTTTTACACAAATTCACTTAAAAAAATCTAGTTTGTTTTGTTTTTGTTAACTTTAATACATATGTCAAAACAGATGTTTATTTTTTGTAGTTAGTGGTCGGTAGTCATTAAAAGAATTAAGTAGCTGGCGACTTGGCTATTTTTGTAGCCAGCTACTTTTGTAGTCGGTAGTCGATGGTCGGTAGCCTTTGATTGTGTTTATAGCATTATACTCAAGTCGTTTTCAAAAAATCTTACACACACCTCTAATCCGTAGTTATTACTCACAGCTCGTATACACATACTTTTACAAAACTCTTTTACAGAACTCTTATACATAGCTCCTATACAATATTTAAAAAATGTCAGTCATTCGTGTGAGTTTATGTAGAATTTTATACTCAAAACTATATCGTTATAATTATTCACAGCTCTTATACCTGACTTTTATATATAGGTCTCGTATACAACTCTTATACTAAAGACTTATACACAACTTTTATGTAGAAGTATCTTAAACACAACTTTTTTACCAGAAATTTTATAAGGAACTCTTATATTCAACTCTTATACATCACTACCAAGCATTATAAATTTTAAATATGTTAGCCATTTGTGTAAGCTTATTAGTACCTTATATAAACTCTAACGCAAACGTAATTAATAATCACAGCTCTTATCCAGCTCGTATCCAAAAATCGTAAACAAAACTTTTACACAAAAACTCTTATACAAAACTCTTATACAACACTCTTATACAAAACTTTTATATACAATTTCTTAACGTATTATTACACAACCGTGACAAAGAACTATCTTATACATTACTCTTATACAGCACTCATACGCATTATAAATAGTCTAAATGTCGGTTATTCGTGCGAGTTTATGCAGTGCCTTATACGCATATAGATAATTTGTTTTAGTTGCTACCTTTACACCCATATAGGTTTACATATAATTAAAATTTTCCAATTGCTGTCAAATTTATTATTAATTTTATACTCACCTATTGCTGTGGAAATCCAGCGTAATTTTTTATTATTAGCAGCCTTAAAGAAAATTATATTAATCGGCATATATGTTGGGGAAGCCCTTAAAAGCTCCAAAAGATTTTTTAGAAGTTATTCTTTTCCCCTCCTGCTTGTCTTCTTTTTTATTTTATCCTACGGCCAGTTATTGCACGCGTTCAACTATTTTTTATTACTACAAATATTTTTGTGCTCTAATCTCATTTGTTTATTGTAAGTGTTTGTTTGTTTTATTTTTTTTTAAACTTTTTTCTGTTTCTTTATTTTTTTTTAGTAATACTCTGCTTTTTATTTAAACCACACCTTTATTGAATGAGTTGTTTGTATTGGCTAAAAACAAAATATATAAAACAATATTTTGTTGAGAGATTTTGCAAAATAAAATGTAGTTTAAACAGTCAGTTTTGTTGCTGTTGTACAAATACTTGTTTTTTTAATTTTTATTTTTTAATTTATAGTTTTTAATTGTTTGCTTAACTTTGATGCTTTTCTTTATGAAAGTGTGAAAAGTTTTTATTTGCGTCTGTTTGTGTACTACACCCTTAAAATCTTAAATCTGTATTCAGTTTGCAAGTTTATTACGAGTAGATTTTGTTGTGGAACATATTTATTAGCATTTAGAACATATTTTGAACGTGTTAATTATTTAAGGAATTTTTTGTGTAATATTTTTATTACTATGGAAAAAACGAATAAAAAAATATTGAAATATTTACATTAATTTTAACTTCTTACTGACAGAAGGTGAGTATAGTTTTTCTACGCAGTATAAATTTCAATACTCAATTAAGAAAAATTTTCGTATATCATAAAAAAATGTTTCGATTCTCTTTCGAGTTATAGCAGATTTCAATGAACAAGGAAAATAATACGATATATTTTAATGGAAAAGAATTTTTATTTGCAGTATCTTATTAAGATGATCTAGTCATATCACATGTATAAGACTTCAGAATAGAAATATATATATGTATATATATACATAAACATATATTTTAGCAGTCCTATAATCATTTTGCGAGTACTCTAAACTTTTTTTTTAGCATTTGTTATACAAAGCCCAAAATTTCTTTTACAATTCTTTTGTGCTAAAATTTCTTTATACTTTCCTTAGAAGTTCCATAATTTTTCTAAGACTTGTAAGAGCGTTTAACTTTCCTACTTTATTTAAACTATTACATGTCATCTACAATCTCTTATACAGTGATCTATTTTATTTGAATTACTTTTAAAGTTTTACTTAGGTATGTGTATATTTTTTATAGAAAATTTTACACTTTTTCTAAAAACTTCTAACTAAAACTTCTAGCACTTTTAAACGTTATTCAAAAACTATAACATGAGAAGAAATAACTCTTATACAGTGATATATTTTACCAAAATTGCTTTGAAAGCCTCATATTTAAACAAAACTCTTAAGCTGTGATACCTTATATTGAAATTATTTTACCTTTCATTTTAAAAACGCTTATGCATTTTGTAAAACTTATACGGTTTTTAAAAACTCTCATACTTTTCCAAGATACGTTTTTAAAAACTCTTATACGTTTTTAAAAACTCTTATACGTTTCTTAAAAACTCTTATACGTTTCTTAAAAACTTTCATACGTATCTTAAAAACTCTTATACGTGTTTAGATTTTACTAAAATTGCTTTTGCCTTTTTTGAAACTTTTGCGCACGTTTTTTAATGCGAAATTTTTTTTTCAGATCACATTTTTTTTTCTAATTATTTTTGTAGCATTATCCTAGCAAAACACAAACTCTCATTTGGAAGCACTAACAACTGAGGGAAGTAATATGTTGCTTACTTTATAACAAAAGCCATGAAAAATGTTTCCAAAAAGCACTAACGTAAGGCGGGCTGTCTCTTGAAGTAGAAAGTTATCACACAAAAAAAAATTGCAAACCACTAACTTTTGCATCTGAGTACACCATATATATATATATATATATATATATATATATATATATATATATAGGCAAACAAAATTCATGGCTTTTTGGAAGCTGAATGTATTACTTCTTGCTTGCTCATCTCTAAAAAAAATGCCTTTTTCATGAGAAGCAACAAGTGATTCTGTAACATGGTCTCCCTTACCAAAACGCTTCTGGAAAGCAGGCAATACTTTTTGTTGGAAAGTGCTAGTGAGACAACTATCGTCATAAAGAGCAACTTTCGATCTTCACCTGCAGTCGAAATTACTGATCGAATGAATTTTAACTTGGAATTAGGACGAGCATTCGCCGAAAAATGTCGCTATTGTGAATTTAACTTACTGTGATTGTTCTAAACATCGTATCAGCTGAGACTGAAGAGTGTCCTAAATCTATTTCCAGTGCATATTAAAAAATTTTCCAATATTTTAAGATTTTATGCTTAAGAATTGTACAAACTTAGCATTGGAAATTAAAGTGCACTAGACACTGCACAGCAAATTGAGAATTTTCCTTCACAAGTGAAAAATTTGGAATTGTGTAGTCCTTTTGACATTAGATATATATAATTACATATGTAACATCATCAAAAGTGGTTTTCAATTTGAAAATATCTTTGCTCGACGATATTTTCACTGATCCTGTCAACTCATAATACGAATTTTATATTCGATACTCGATGTTCGACAATCAGCAAAGACAGAAAATTGAATACAACCAATAATAAGGTCCTTTAAGTAAACTTAATCAGCCTTGTCATAAATAAAATTTCACACGGAATTTTCCGCACGTGTGAAAAAAATTGCCTTGGCTTGCGAAATATTTCGATAATTTATGAAAAAATTATTTATAAAAATTTTTGCTACAGAAAAGTTGAAAACATGTTAGTTCTTAATTTTGATGGATATGATGATTCAAAATTAAAATCCCCAGCAAAAAATTTCAAAAAAGGTAATCGAGTTTGGAATTAAGCATTTCTGGTGGAAGCTGTTCCTTACTTGATTACCAACTTAATGATTTTAACAAGGCGTGAGACTAAAATAATCGATTCTTGACAAGTACTTACTTCTTTTATTTGGCAACTTGTTGAGGTAATCTATTTCATCTGAAAAAATCATTCTCTTCATTTTTTTTTTAAATTTTATGTAATGTGATTTGTAAGCGAGTAATGAAATTTGGCAGTCAGAAAAGTAAGTCATTATATGGCAAGTAGTTCTAATGGTAATGTGTAATTTTTTGCTGGGCCATGCGAACGAAAATTTTTATTGGGGAACTTTAACATGTCAGATTCATGATAGAGCTGAATATGTAAACAGTTTTTCAATTTGGGATCTTATGATCTTATCTAATGTTTGCAAACACTCTCTGCCCATTTAAATATAAATGGGTTCTGTTAAAGTGCGTGGTGGCGCAGAAAAACGCTGCATATCATGCAGCTAAGTCTGGTTTAAATTTTCTTATCTTGTTTAGGATTTCAAATTAATTAATAAAATATTTCATTCTATAAAAGAATTATAAAACACTAAACTTAAGCCAAATGAAACAATTATTTCTGGATTAGAAATTCAATTGAAAATAATAAATATGTAGCAAATTTTATTGCCATAGAATTTAGATTTTTTATAACAGTGAATTATTCTCCGGCCTCTGTTGGTCAAATTTTTCAAATAAAATATAAATATTATCTAGAATTAATAGTAATATTGTAAGATATGCAACAATAAATACATGCAGATTTTATTTTGATAATAGGACCGATCTTTAATCAAACACATTTGATTGAATTATAATGGTATTCCTGAGCAGAGATATCGATCGGTTAGTCGATGGAAGTTAATTGAATACGATCACTCATTACATGACGTGATGATCTACAATCGTGCAATTTCTTGTTTTTTTAAGATACGTGAATGGCACTGAATAAAGAAATTTTTGAGTGAAAAGTGGATAAGATCGTATGTGTTATTGTTTTTCGATAGAAAACACTTTGCACCATTTCTTTTCAATATATATTTCATATGAAAAAAAAGTTCATTTTATGCACCTTACTCTAAATTTAAGGCTAAAGAAAAGCTTTTTAGAACATCTAATTGAAATATATAACGTTTCATTTAAAATATTTTAATTTTTTATATTAAAAACAAAACAGTTTTTTAATTTAAAATTTCGACGGAAAGATCTAAAGGATGATTTTTTAACAACTTTTTGTTTCGCTACACTTTTTTTTTGACAATTTAGCTGTTTTCGTGTATCATGGTACTGTTAAACATGTTGAGTTTGTTTTATTGTGTAACCATAAGTCCTAATTTACACTTTGCAAGTCTTATTTGCTAAGCTGAATATTTTGTGGGAGAGAGAGACGAGGGGAACAGAAAAGTTTCTTTTCCCCTCGTATCTCTCTCCTAAAAAACTAATCAGCTTAGCAATAAGACTTGCATAGTGTAAATTAGGACTAAATGAACAATGCGTGCAGATTATTAAATTTTATTATCAAAATTCATGTTCGTTTAAGAAATTGCATCGTGCATTTCTTCCACTTTATAATATATAGTTAGTTTGGGCGAACTTCTGAGTTGGCTATTCGGAATCTTGGATCTTTGGAATTTCGCACCAAAGTTATATCATAGAAAAAATAACCACCAAGGAGGACAGAGGAAAATATCACATGTATATGCGCCAGTATTGTTGATCACCGTGAATTATCGATTCGGCGCCAATCGCAGCAATTGGGCGTCTGTTACTTTTTTTGCCCAAAATGGAAGAGCTGGACTGGGCTGATATGTGGTTTCAGTAACACGGTGCAACATGCCACACATCACGAGAAACAATGGCCCAATTGAGAGGTGACTTCAATGAACAGTTTGTTTCACGTTTGGGGCCGGTCAACTGGCCGCCTAGATCATGCGATTTAACGCCTTTAGACTCTTTTTTGTGGGGCTATGTTAAGGTTCATGTTAATAGGGACAAGCCCGCAATGGTTGACGCACTGAAAGACAATATTGAAGAATTTATTCGTGAGATACCGTCCGATATGTTGGCGAAAGTATGCCGATATTTAACCCAGCGTATGAACTATTTCAATCGTAGCCATGGTCAACATTTACCTGAAATCATTTTTAAACATTGAATTATATAGACCGTTCTATCGACTCAAATACAGATTTCACACATTTCTCTAAATTGTATGTGTTTTTCTTTATAAATCAAATTCGAAAGTTCTTAAAAAAATCACTGTTTTTAATAATAATATACAAGATATTGAAAAGGCAATTGAATAAATATTTTATAATCATATTATCACTGCTGAAGTTGCTATATCCATATCAATTTCTGTTTCGAAATAATTAATAAATCTCATAAAAACATCAATAAGTATGTAATAAATATTAAACAAATTTGTAAGAAATCGAGACAAGCACAACTCAATTATAATGAATTAGACCACTTTCATAATTATAGGCACACATACATACATATAAGAATCGAAAAATGTCATTAAACTGTTTTTTCAAGCTCAAAGCCAGACGTTACAAGAGTTCCTTGCATTAATAAATTTATTATAATATTTTTTTCATTCAAGTTTGCTTTAAATTTTTCTTACAATATTAAGTTTGAGTTTTTGGTTTAAACTTTCTTATTTATATTTTGTTTATTAGCCAATACAAATTTTAGTTCTCAGAATTTTCGCAGTTTAATTTTTTTCACGAACAAGCACACGTACATATGTATGTATGTATGAATGTGTGTAGATATATTGGATTTTGTAAAATTTAAATTTTGTTATTAATTAAATTTCAAAATAATAGTTAATATCTCAAAATTGTGTAAAAAAATCTCAGAAGGCTTTTAGAGATAATTATGATGGGCACGTGCGTGTTGGTTACACATACACACACACATACAAGCATATGCCTATGTAAATATACACACATACATACAAATGCATGTGTAAATACGTATGAGTAGAGTATGTGTAAAAAGAGTGTACATTAATTTTTTAACACAGATATTGCTGATGTTGTTGTTGTTGTTGTTGTTATCGTTGCTGTTGTTGTCAGTTTTATAACACCCCATATAATTTTACGTTCTGTCTTATTTGGAACCATTTATTCTTTATTACTGCAACGTACATATGTATATGTACGTATGTGTGTAAGTGTTTCATTTACTTTTTTTTAATTTTTTAAACTTGTCTACTTAAACGTTTAAGCGACGGCCTTTTTTCACATAATTTTTTTTCCATTCTTTGAGGCCACTGAACGAACGTTTTTTTTATAAGTATGTGACTTTTTTCCAATAGATATATGTATTTTTATTTACTATTCAACAAATCGATTGAACAACGGTGGCTTGTTTATTCGTTTTCTGTTGTACAAACACGAACGTTTGTGTATTAACTTTTGTCTTGTGTGTGTTTAATATAATGTAGCGATCGTAGGTACGTGCACCAGCAAGAAGCGCGAAGTGCCACTAAAGACTGACTGTGATGTTAAACAGTTCTGCAAAATGCCTTCAAAATACACAAAACAACATCAATAGCACACACAAACACTGGCGCACACTCTTAAAGATACACAGCGTCAGGCAGCGATTACAGAGACTCAGGCGATCGAACAACCAGCCAGTCTGCCAAAAAAAATTTTGAAAAAAAAAATAAAAATAAAAACACACAACACAGAAACTTGCGGACATAAGACTTAAAACGAGTATCTCTAATAACAGATGCTCCGTGCTCTACTAGAAACATCAATAGCAGCAGTTTCATTAAATATATAAACTACCTTAACAGCCAGCCACCTTAATGAATAAAACCAAAACATTCTTAGCCATATTAATGTTGCCTAAAACAACAAAGTACAATGTGTAGCTGCCATCATGCTAGAATATTATCATCATGCTGAAATGAAATATGTATTTCAAATTGATGACTTTGTAAACCAACAACAACAACAATATCTATCTCCCAACATTAAACGAACACTACCAACTTCTTGGAACAACATTTGAAGAGTATTGGCCAAAAATCATAACAACTATGATTTGATTATAAAAACAGAAAACATAAATTAAAAAAAAAAACAATATAACATTAATTTAACAGTCTTGTATAAGGGACATAAAAAGAGTATAAAACAGTTGCTCTTATAAATAACTACGTTAATTAACTTCATGTTAATTTAAAATTTAATAATGTTAAAGGCTAACAGTTAATGAGTGTGTAATATAACATACGTTTTAATAACATGTAGGGAGATGATGTTGGTGATAAAGGGTTTGGCTCTTAAGTCTTTAGCTTTATATAGCATTTTCTCTGTTATTTTTTGGAATAAATTAATTAAAATTAAAAAAATGAAGGACTGAAAAATTTAGTTGATTTTGATATTGGAAAAAATAGAAAAATAAAAAAAAATAGAAAAATAGAAAAAAAAATATTAAAACGAGTAATTGCAAAACTCTTACGATTCAAAGCAACTCTTAGATACTGCAACCCTCAGAAACTTTTGTATGTTTGCGTGTGACAACTTAAGTAACTTTTCAATAAAAATTTTTCTTTTAAGGATAACTTACCAAATAGACTGCAGTAACCGCGCAAGGATAATGCAAGCTACTTATGCACCATTATGGTAAAATTAGGGAAGGTAACCGTAACATTAAAACCAAGAATCATTGCCTCGTTTTTCTTATATTAAAGTAAAACTAAGTGTGTATGAGGTTAGGTTAGATAATCGTGACTGTTAGAATCCCGGACGCATTTATGTCCTTCTGGTGCATTGTGACAGCAAGGAGACTCTAATTAAGCGGAACCTACCATAGCTCAATATAGAGCTACCTAAACATTGCAGTTCAAGCCTGACAACAGCAGAAAGTATCCCGAGCACAGTAAAGCTCTCTCTTCCTCTTGCTCATCCATCACAAAGACGCAGAAAGTGTTCTACATTCTTTTCTTCGACAATATTTTGGCAACTCAATCCTTAATCTTTGTGCCTGCCTGAAGTGTTTGGTTAACACGGGCACTAAAATCGATATCTGTTTATTTCTTGAAATCAAAGAAACTACATATAGCTTGTTTAGGCGAGTCCATAACCTTTCAATGATGGTGCAATAGTTTCTTGTGGCCCACTTCCTATGTGTTTTTTCCTAAGTATCGCGCTTGAGACTGATTTTACCCAAGAGTAACGGCAAGGTTGTTGCAATGTAGCAAGCTCAGTAGGCCTACATTTTCACTGAAGACTTCTTTGATCCGAGAACCAGATGATCCTAATGTTTGAACTGTTTTGCCACCACGTTTAAAAATGACTGGCACTCGCAGATTGTTGTTGTTCTTAGAAGGATTCTGGAGCCATGACATCGGCTCAGTTAACAGCATACATATTACGCAAGCTCGGCTGCTCTGCCGAGAACCAGACGATTCTAAAGTTTGAACTGTTTTGCCAAACACGTTTGGAGATGAACGGCACTCGCAGGCTGTTATTGTTATTAGAAGCGGAAATTTCAGAGGCTTACTTACAGTAACCCAAATATCAGTATACATATATGTTAATTACGGTTGTTGAAGTAACACTCACTTTCAGCCAATTCGCAACTTCCTTGCAAGGATGTCTGCTTGGTTAGCACTGCAGTGATCCGGAAGTCGCTTTGCAATATGAAGAACTAATGTCGCTGAGTAAGCTTCGCAAGCCACACCAACTTGAGTTTTGGAGCCATCCCTGTTATAAAACCTCTTCTTCTACATGGAGTCCTATTCCTCCACGCTTCCCTGTATAGTGACCAGGTCTTGTAAAAACGTACATGAAGCAGAAACAGGGGAGATTCGGTAAATCTTCCTAAGCTTCAAGTGTACTATTCTGCAGTGGCCGTGCTGTTTCCGTTTCACAGTGAAACGCAACGAAGATGGTTTCAAGTGATTGCGGCTATATTATTCCGCTGATTTTATTGTTAAGATATGAAGAAGCCTATTCAATACATCCGTAGGATTATAACAAAGATTGCTAGTTATTTACAGTGCGTTAGGTCTTTGAATTTAAGACGATTTTCCGTCCTTCTACATCCAATTTGGGTGATAAAAAGCAAGTATAAGCTATAAGCTATCTCCAATGTTCTGTTGAACAATATCAGCTTTATTTATAAAATTTATTAAGTCTTAGTAAAGGGTTTATAAAACGGATTTATTCCGAAAATTATAGCCAGTAGAAAGCCTTGATAATTTTTATAAATAAGGCCTTATAAATTCAATTCAACATAGTATTCACTGGAATACTAAAGATGGCTCATAGATCAACTAAATTCGAGGTGGGATGATGGATATTCGTTCGTTGCACCATCAAGAATCATGCCTGAGTGCAATTGATCAATTGAAAATTAATCCAAAAACTTTAACAGCATAATTTTCATTGTACATCTTGCAACTAATTCCTTCAAAAATTCAACATTCATATTTACGTTGTCTTCAAAGTTAATAAAAATAATTTTCGTACATTGGGTTCTAAAATTATATCAAAAAAAATTAATTTTTTTTTATATACATTTTATATCTCTTCTAATTTAAAAAAAAAACTCTTATTAAACACGAAACCTTAAAAAATTCATTCATGATTAATTTACTTAAAATTATTTCACAAATACAAATTATATGAATACACATGTATTCTGCCAAGAAGACACATACATAAATACATATGTACATACATACATATGTAAGCATGTGTGTTAACAGAAATCCAATACATTTTTTCTTCGAAAATTAAAAGAGTTTGGAACAGTAAATCTAACTCCATACTGTTGCCAAAGTAAAACTCTTCTAATGTTATAATGCTCTCTCTTACTGTTCTCACAGAAATTATAAGTTCAAGTAAAACAGATCTTCATATTTTCTACTTCTATTAGGGTAAGGTTAAAAAGAGACAAATGCTACAGCTTAAAATTATTTTAATCTTCTGCTCTTTAAACTTGTTTTTTTTTGTTGGCAACATTGTTGTTGTTTATTGATTTGATTTAATAAACAGAGTATGCGTGCATGTATTGGTAATAACAGATGTTCTCATTTCACTGACCAATGCAGAGCACTCATATATATGCCTGTGAGTGCAAATAGAAACAACAAAATAAAAAATGACGTTTTCTGTTGTTGTTGCTATTGCTGTGCAGTACTCTAATACTCCACTTTAACAGCGATCATTTCTTTTATATGAATAACGACTTGTTGTTGTTATTCTATATCGAATTTAGCTTGCACCGTTAAAGTTGTTGTTGTTTTTGCTGCTGCTTTGCTTTATTTGAACACGGTGATGGGCAAGAAAATAAGGCGTGGCTTATTTTATTTTCAACTACAGTATGGTGATATTGTAGCATTTATGTATGAACATACATACTCGTACATACAATTTTTGTACGGATGTATGTAATTTTAATTTAAGTATTTTTCCGTCGTACATATATGTACATATTTCATTTTTAATACAAACAGCTGTGGTTTATGCTATAAAATATTTGAATGAGCAAAGCGTGTGTTGTGTGAGCGTGTGCGAGTAAATGTTTGTTTCAAACATGATTGCATTATGTTATAATTACAAATAACTCCAACAACCGCTAGGTGGGCAGTCGATAAACATTGTTATTGACGGCAATTGCAAGCTACGACCATTAAAAAAAATTCAACCAACGAAGCACACATTGAAGCTATTGACCATTTAATCAAATGCATTTTTTCATTAATTTTCTTTATGCATTTTGGTTTTTGTCTTTTTTTTATTAACTTTAAAAAAATGTTCAATGTTCATAACTGTAGCCATTGCTTTATGCGTTTTATGACATTAATAAAATAATTTGTATTTAATGTACTGTTTTGAACTGCGTTTTTACAATGGACAGCTTAAGCTTACTTATGTATATAGTTTTTGTTGGTTTTTTTTAGAACACCAAGTGTTTTAATGCTTTAACCTACTGCTTTTATGTCGGAAATATTCATTTTTCGTCATTAGCTTTCTGTACTTTATGAGTTTTCACTGTTAAGCATAAAGATGCTCTAATAGCCAGTTTAATTGACAAAATTTCTAATAAATTCAAACTAAGTGAAAAACTTTAGACTTATGTAAATGAGAAACAAAGTAAAAAAACTAAGTGTCGGAATTCTGAACAGTAAAAGTCTAGCTGCTTATAAAGTAAAGCGAAGAGCAAAATTTATAATTTACTTCAATTATTATATCTGTGGCAAAAAGGAAAAAGTGCTTAAGTCAAGATAAGCTGATTTTGAATTATTGGTACCTCCATTATCTGCATATTCAAAAGGCCAGGGGCCAAAATCTCAACTAATTTGTAAAAATTTTCAAAAAGTTATAGCAAAATGACTTCCGACTTATATTTTTAGACTTCTAATCTCTTTTGGAACAATAGCTTAATTTGGTATATTTCAAGTTTTATGTATTACTTGTAGTGTTTAGAACGATATTTGCTTAAAAATAAATATTAATAGATAATTTCCCAGTTTAACTGTAAAAGAAATAGATTTCTGAAAATCGACCTGAACTATTAAAAGTGCTTTCTTGCACAACAGTTATACATATATGATTTAAGCACTTTTTCCTTATTGCCACAGTTATTTAGCTTTAATAATAACGAGTTGCAAATGCTGTCAAGCAAAACATTAAAAAAAAGTCTTTTACAAGAAGCTTAAATAAAAACTACACACATACTTATTATTCACAAATTTTTGAACTTAAATCTAACACACAGATAATATACGATAAAATTAAAAAAAATTAGATAACGATAAAATATTTTATATAAAAATATTTTCGACATCGTTAAAAGATTTCTACCGAAATTTTTTCGATATCGTTAGAAGTATTCTTTGGAAATTTTTTCGATATTGTTAAAAGTTTTCTACAGACAATTTTTCTATATCGTTAAAATTTTTCTATAGAAATTGTTTCAATATCTTTAAAAGTTTTCTACAGAAATTTTTACAATATCGTTGAAAGTTTTCTGTAGAAAAATTTTCGATATCGCCAAAAGTTGTCTGTAAAAAATTTGACGATATCGCTGAAAGTTTTCTATAGAAAATTTTTAGATATCGTTAAAAGTTTTCTACAGAAAATATTTCGATATCGTTAAAAGTTTTATATAGAAATTTTTTTGATATCTTTAAAAATTTTTCTATAGAAATTTTAACGATATCGTTAAAAGTTTTCTATAGAAATTTTTTTGATATCTTTAAAAATTTTCTATAGAATTTTATTAATATCGCTAAACGGTTTCAATAAAAAATATATATATTTATCCTTAGAAAATTTTTCTAAAGAAAATTTTTCGACATCCTTACAAATTATTTTATAAAAATTTTTTTGTTAAATTTAGAAAATTCTATAAAAAAAATTGATATCGCTTTAAGTTTTTTAAAGAAAATTTTTGAAATCACTTAAAGTTTTCTGCAAAAAAATTTTCGATATGGTAAAGGTGTTTTATATACAATTTTTAGATATCCTTAGAAAATTTTCGGTATCCTTACAAATTTTTCGAAATCGTTTAAAGAGAACATTCTGGAAATCGATAAAAGTTGTCTACAGAATATTTTTTATATCGCTGAAAATTTTCTATAAAATATTTTTCGATATCGCTTAAAGTTTTTTATAGAACATTTTTCGAAATCGCTTAAAAATTTCTATAGAACATTTTTCAATATCGCTTAGTTTTCTACAGAAAATTTTTTGATATCCTTAATACATTTTTTTATAAAAATTTTTTAATATCCCTTAAAGTTTTCTACAGAAAATTTTTCGATATCGCTTAAAGTTTTCTATAGAAAATTTTTCAATAACGCTTAAAGTTTGCTATAAAAAAAAATTCTATTAGAAATAGTTTTATATTAACTTTTCCAAGCCTTATATATATTTTGCACAGAACATTTTTTTTATTTTTTTTTTTTTTGTAACTCATCTTACGTTCCTGAACAGATAGCATTTGTGCCCTGCCCTTTAAGTGTGAATGCGTGTTCACAACAATTACCCCTAAAATTGTGATAACAGTAGATATGTTTTCATTTGAAATCCTAAATAGAAGATGATCAAAAATAATAATTTCAGTTTTTATTATAAACAACAGGAGCATGCTCTTTTCATATTCTGCTGGCTGACAAATTTCCAATAAAAACATTTCAACACTCCAGGGACTTTCAAGTAAAACGAACTGCTTTTTATTTTTATCAGTTATGATTGATTATTTGTTATACAAATATGATAGAGAACAGTTAAGCTATTTAAATAAGAAATTTGCCAAATCATGCCAAAACAATGAAAACAAATTTCAAATAGACATAGAGAAAAGTCACATTTAATAAAAGGATTTGACACAAGAACCAGAGAAGAGGACTAAATGTAGAACTCTATGTTTGAGAGAAATTGTCAATAGAAAACATTGTACGAGAATGCATGTGCAAGACTCTTCGTTTAGTTTTTTTTTTTTTTGCTTTCGTAAAAATCAAATGAATTGAATGAAACATTTGTTAGGGATTAAAAAGATTCAAAAGAAGGCCTACTACAACATCAGGAGTGGGCGTTGATATGCAAAACATTTTGAAAAGATTTCTAACATAGAAAAATTAAAGCGTAAAAACAAGAGGAGAATTTCTAATAAAGTTAAACAAAACGTTTACATATAGAAAGTGCTATGGGAGACCTCAAAAACCACAGTGCGGTTTTGACAAAAAATACAACTATAACGGTAGCGCAGCATATTAATGGGCTTATAAATGCAACCCTTTATTTTCAAATACAAGCAAAACAGGTAAGACTTTCTGAAAGAGGTGTTGCTCTAGCTTGACAGCATGTTTGTATATTGACTTGCTGATATCCTTGCGGACTCCTTGTTGTTGCTAAGATAGTTTTCTTTTGTTGCATTTTTTTTGCGTGTGTTGTGTGTGTGTATGTGTGTATGTGAGCTGTTTAAAGGCTAGAGAAGTCAAAAAGGGTTAATGTATGTTAATAACGACTTGCGGGTTTCTTGCTTTTACACATTTTGTAGCACATTAGCTACGGTTAAGCCCTTGAAATTTGATAACAATTGTATGATTTTATTTTTAAATTTCTATACTGATACTCTGGATTAACTTTTAAAACAAATAGCAAAAAGTCAAATGTCATATACATAAATAACAAGAGACAGAAAGAAGCCTAAGGAAAGGGTTTTGCATGGAGTTGAAATTCACGGAAAGAACTAAATTTGCGTTATAGTTTATTAAAAGAAACTTGCATTAAGGAAGTGTGCGATGTTTAAGATGATATGAAAAATTTTAAAGCGCTATATTGCTGTCTGTCTGCACACTGCAGCTATCTAGTTCACGAATGTCAAATATGAATGAAGTACGACGGACGCCAATTGCAAAAATTATAATCAGCCTAATTCCAATTGTCGAAATCGACGTCACTCCAACACAGTACCAAAATACTGACTCCTATTGGCAGATTTATGCTATTGTCTAGACCTTAGGGAACAGAAATAGATTGTCAGTAGCACAATATTATTCTCGAGAGCGAGTAAACAAGCCTCAAGTTTTTGGTATTGTATTAAAGTGACTCGTATACTCGTATACTCGTATCTTCCGATCGGGTCATTTATTTTGGGCCATAGGCATTTCCGCAGGAATATCAACTAATGGTAGCGTGCGACATCGAAAATTTTTCTTGTTTTTTTTTTAAGAAACCCAAACCTTTTTTAAAATTCTTTATATATTTGTGTAGGGCGTCAGCAACTTTCACTTGGGTAAAATTTTAAGAAAAATCGAGTCAAATTGTTCTGTAATACAAGCCTAATTGCTTGCTGTCGCACGTGACAAAATTATGGAATTTCTCGTGGAAATGTTCATACGTATGTGGAAGCTCTTGGGTTATAAAAATAAAATATTTTCCAAAAAAATTTGGTTATAAGAATAAAATATTTTCCAAAAAAATTTGGCCTAAACATGTGTGTTTTCCTTAGCTCTATACAAGTAATGAAAAACTAGATCATGTGAACTTATGAAAACGAACATGCCAGAAATTAGATTGACTTAAAAAGATGAAAATTAATTCGGATTCAGTTTAAAAATTAAACTAAATGAAATTAGAATTTTTTACTATTTTCGGATCTTCAGTTCTGGATCTAATTGACTTCCTGGGAAGCTATTTTTATCGGGTAGTAATCTTATATATGTATATCACGGTGGGCTTGAACCCGGCGTGAATGTAGTTGTTTAGCACTTCCAATTTTGTTTTGGCATTCGATTCCTGGACCCATCAGAAGGTCAGAAAAAAAAATCCACCGTAATTCCTAGAGCCAATTTTGAGAAAAACACGTTTTTCTGGACTATAACTTGTCTGGACAAAATGCATGTATTAATGAAAAAATTTGGAAATTGAAGATTTTTATAGCACATCTTCAGGGTGAAGGATGGGTATTTGATTAAAACCAAGTTGTTTTGACATTGTCGAACGCTCAACACTTACCATGAATATTCTCCGAAATAGTAATTCGAATCCAGAGAACTGGATTTGTGAGGCAAAAATGAAATTACTAGAAAAGTGGTATCTTTTTAATTGTTTTATTTTCTCGACAACTATTGTTAAATTTTTCTACAAAACACACTTTTGAACGTTGAAATAAGGTATGTGAGAACAACTAATAACATAAAACAAATAATAACATGAAAACAAACAATAACATGAAAACAAAATTACTCATTTCTCGTCTACCGATTACTGACAAGTTACAAATGAACGCTGTTATATTCCTGGACCGCAATCAGTAATTTATTACCATAATGGGGATGTTTTTTCCCAACTTTATATTTTTGCCAGGTCATTTTAAAATCGTGATGCACAGATTCCATGGCCTGTTCGCTAAATAACCCTAATCCTTTTTTGGTTTTTGCACAAAACTCAGGAACATGAAAAAATACAGCGTGGACTTTTGGGGTTACACGAATCCGAAGATCAAGATAGCTTTTTCTGAACATTTCAATCGCTTCCAAGTAGTTTGATTTGATATCATTTGAAAAACACGATTCAACCACTTCTCTAAAATCTTGGAAACATTTGACATAATTCAAGCATTCCGGTCTACAAATTTCGCGCAAAATGTCAATTTTCTCCAACAGCTGTTTGCACGAATTACCCGCAAAGGCAGGAGCCCCGTGCACAAAGTCTTGGGCGGCATTGCATCTTTTTGCCCATTTCTGACACTCGACATCGTACTCTTCTTTCATCCGATTGTACAGAGTATTCACAATACCGAGCATTAAATGCAATTCAGGCGATGCAATGATATCAAGGATTTGTCTTGTGTCATTCGTGCCACTTGACAGAACGGGCGCATTTGAACAGTTTCTGTATTTTTTAGCAAGAGACTTTTTGAAGTTAATTTTCTCCCAGTCCACATAGTTTTTTCGGTAATTGTCTATCGTTCTTTTTTCAACGGATGTATCCAAGTTTTCTTTACCAGCAAAGCACCAGGTACATAGGAAGCTGCTTGAATGAGACATGATTCCCACTAATATATTAGCAAGTTTCAAGTCAGTCGCGATCGTTCCAGGAAAATGATTTATGTGCAAGGGGGACCATAAGTGATGAACATTTTCGTAGTTTTCTTGTGTGCCTGCAACTGCTGCCAAAATAAATAACTTCTTCACACCGGAATCCTTGAACTTTTTTGCAGCTACGCCCTCTTCATATTTTTGGCGGAGATCTCTTACAACAGGATCAGGTGTTTGTACTGAAAAGCAGACTTTCAGAAACCCACCTCCACCATCTATACCGAATTTTAAATGAGGATCGTTGAGGTTGCGGGCTTCTTTAACGCGATTTATCAAACCCAGAACATCATCGCAATAGACCAATATTTCTGTTGAACTTGTTTTCTCGCCCGTTTTAGATGTTATTGTAGCAGATGTTTGGAAGTCGAAAAAATCATCCAGTCTATGTCGGTATATGGATAGCTTAGCTTCTCTTTTAAATGTGGTTCGAACAGATCCCTTTTTCGAGAAGCCACACACAAGTCTCGTGCCACTCCCTGGACTATGTTGCTGGAAAGACCATAATTTGTCCCTATTCTCGGAACTTGTTCTGCAGAAATCTGTTGCGGGGATGGAGTCTGGTCGCTGTTTATTTTCATAAGCAGGCAGATTCATGTATTTAAAGACCAACAGTTCATATTACCGGTGTAAATCAAGGGGTGTGGGAGGGGGGCTAGGGGGTTCAATTTGTGAGACAGGAGATTAAAGATATATTTTAGGAAAAGGTGATCTGCTACAAAAAGGGACCTCCAAATTCACCAATAGGCAGGCCTGACATCGCATGCCCCCACGAAAATGAATATTTCTGAATTTCTCAAATTTTGAAGAAAAACGTGTTTTTCTCAAAATCAGCTCTAGGAGTTACGGTGGATTTTTTTTTCTGGCCTTCTGATGGGTCCAGGAATCGAATGCCAAAACAAAATTGGAAGTGCTAAACAAATGCATTCACGCCGAGTTAAAGCCCACCGTGATATGTATATATATATACATGAATCCATTTTCCCTTTGTCACGTTATTAAGTGTGAACGGCTGGTTTTATTCCTACCATTCTTTTTTGCTTTGTTTTTCATTGTCTGGCGAGGAATTATATGAAAGAAAAAAATTAAAAAAAGTTGTGAGATCCAGTACACTGTGTAACAAAAAACTAATAAAACTAATGAAATTGCTGTTTAAAGTTTCGAGTTTGTTCCACTGTTAAGCGAAAACAGCTTAAAGGATTTAAAAGAAATTTGACGGACGGATAGCATATGGAGCACATAAAAAATACAAGGTACTTTTGAAGGGCTAAAATGGGTGAAAATTTGTACTTTTGGTACTTTTTTTTAACGTGGTAAAATTAAATGTATAGCATAATTTCAGTTTGAGTTTCGCTCGCAGCTAGAGAGCGAAATTGCGGGAAGATGCTAATTTAAGTTGAAACTTTGTATTTAATTTTTGTTTTTAATAAATTCCAAATTATAAAATCGTTTTTCTCACAATCAAGCTTTAGGTTATATTTTTTTTTTTTTGGTACCGACACAATTTAACAATGACAACTACAATAATGAATTAAAAAAAATAAAACACATTTCGTTTGTATTCTTCTCCAAACTGCGCATAAGCACACAAGACTTTTTCCCCTTTTCAAGTTTTCAATAATGATATTGATTGATCGTTTTGTACTCTTGTTGAAATGATAAGCATACACTTGAGCTAATTTATAAAAAAAAAAAAAAACATACAACAAATATTCATGCAGCCAGGGCAACAGACAACAACTAACAAAACATGTAATCAATTTGTTACAAAAATAAATTTTTTTTAACTGACATTATAAATGCATTTTAGTATAAAGCAGAAAAAAAAGAACAACATCCTTGTTTCATCTCTGCCACATAAAAGACTTACAAAGATAAAAAAACAAATTCCGGGCCCTGTACTAACCAACAGACCCCCAGAGACAGTTACCAAGAGCTATGGCTACAAAAAAAAAAAAAAAACTGTAATCAAAGGCGGAAATTACTTTAAATTGACAACATTTGTAAAACCTAAAAAGCAACACACTATCAACACAAATGCAACATTTGCAGTTCAGTTTGAAGGGTATGAAAGATATTTCACACTTCTTTTAATTCACTTTTTAGCTCTTCCTCTACCATTTTATTTGGCCGTTGCTATTGTTTGAATTGATGTCAATCAATATTGATGCCGAACTTGAAGTTTATACAGAGAAAAATGAAAAATGCCTGAATATGATTCCTCACTGATTTCTCAAAAAATAAGTGTTTGAAAACATCAATTATAAAATAAATATGATGGATTGTTTTTGGTCTGATTTGTAAAAGGAAAAATAAGTAAGAAAAAAAAAATAAAATTGCTGGTGAAATGAAAGATCTCATATAACAATTTGGCATGAATGAACAAAAATTAGCTCAAAGTTATGGTAAATTTTGACAGATTGCAATTAACTTTTGACACAATTTTAAATTTTTTTTAAAGGAAAATCTTTAAACAATTTTTTTATTGTAAAGAGGTTCACTTGGAAAATAATTTAACATGAAAGAAAACTTCATTTGTTTTAAAAAATATTTTCAAAGCGTGGGCTGATTTTTTTGATTGTTAAAATTATTTTAAATAATTTTCTTTCTCTAACTAAAAACCCATTGCCTTTAACTAAATTCATTTGTTGCTCTGCTTAAATATATGTATCTATGACATCTCTACATTTTATACATTACCGGAAAAAAATGCAAAATAAAAAATAATCCAACTTATTGAAACTAGTTAACACGCAAAATTAAGATCAATGTTCTTTATTTAGTTTAAAAAAAGTTAAAATATTTTTTTTTCTCGTTTTGCATATTTTTTTGTTTTTTTTTTGATGTAAATAGCCTAAAGCTGATAAATAATATGATAGATGAAAAACACAACATAGAAAAATAAAAAATATATCTAACACGCAGATTTTTGCGTTTATGTGTCAGAGGCTGTGTAAACCCACAAAATTGGCTTAAAGGCTTTTTGTTAATTCGAAAAATATTTCTCTAATATAACACACACACACATAAATTTACATGAACAAGAATTAGTTGCTTAAATTATAACCACAAAGTGATTAGTATTTAAAAAAAAAAGACAGAAATAAATAAATAAATCATGAGTGATATTATATTTCATTAGAAGAAGTGATGTGACCATGTTTTAATTATTCGTTTGGAAAACTGGTTCGTGTTTAAAAGCACAACAAGTATTTGTCATTATTACAGACATTGATTAATTTCATTATAATTAATTTCTTATTTTGTTTGTTTGGCCAAAAAAAAACAATAATTTGAAATTTAATACAAAATCATATAAACTGTTTTTTTTATAATAATCTGTGTCGTCTTATTGTTTTTCGCATCACTTTTTAACTTGATTTAAAAGACACAAAAGCATTTACTTTTTAGTTAATTTAAATTATTATTCGAACTCCATTTGTTTTTATATTTGTGATTTGAACGGGCTAAAGTTCGTATCGCTTTTTTTAAGCCAAATTACATGTGATAATTATTAATGAACAAATAACACCAAAGTCTGTTGTAAATATTCTGACTAACAACACATAGTTGAACGGAACAGCCAGCCGTTTTCGAAGGCCACTAAACCTTCATCATCAGCGTTCTTTTGTGTTTGGTCCACTGTGTGTGGTGTCAGTTGATGTAGATTTCTGCTTTATATACTTAGCATTTTATTGCAAATGGAATATGTGAATTGTTTTGATTCATCGTATTTCAATTTGCTGAAAGCTTTTTTGTATTGTAAGCTCAATTTTACCATCACTAACTATATTTACAACAGTCTTACCATTGTCGTTTTGTTCTTTTTACTAATTATACACATGTTACTTAATTTGCTTATTTTTTGTTCTACTTAAGACAAACTTTTTTGGTTTGTTACTATTAAGTATATTTTTATTTAAATTTTTTCCACAGGCCCATGGCTATTAATTTTTAGTTAATTTTAATTATTTACGTTTTTTTTTCTCTGCTCTTTTACGATGAAGTTTTGATGTCCCTGGAAATTAAAAAAAATTATGGGATCGCTTTCAAATGCATAGGGAAGTATTTCATTTCTTCTCTCATTGGGAGTTATTTCAGATGAAATAACACCCAACGAAATAATCTATTGTTATTTCTTTCATTTTCTTCTGTCATTGGAAGTTATTAGAGGCCGTTTAGATGAAGGGAGGCCTCGCTGCGACACGTCGCCTGCGATTCTTGTTTTTAGGCGCGAAGTGAGGAGAAGCTTGCGGGGTAGCAAAAGTCGCACGTACTGGAAATTGAAGCGACAATTTTATCTCTTCTCTCTCACAAATTTTTTCTCTCGTATTTTTTGTGTTCTATGTACAAACAGTGTTGCCAGTTAGACCAATTTTTTATAACATGCATCAAAGAAACAGTTATAATATAAAAATTATAAACAAATAAAGTAAGGAGAGAAAAGGAATTATTGTATGTTGGTGGTAAATTAAAAAAAAAATAAAAATATGTGGACATATTAATTCATCATTTCTCAAACTAACAATTAGTTCCATTACGGCAACACTGCTACGAATGAACGAATAAAAAGCATTGAACAAATTAATATCAAAAAGTCGCCTGACTATTGCGACAAAAAAGTCTTCATGTAAACGCGCGTGGATTTAAGAAGGGACTCCAAAAGAGAACGTAAGCGTTGTCGCAGCGAGGCCACCCTTCATCTAAATGGGCTCTTACATTTCTCGATTGCGAGTTATTTCATTTTGGGGAAAAACCAAAAATGTTGGCAACCCTGATAACCAGTTAACCAGATCGGCAACCTGTTTTGGTTTTCAGATCAGGAAATCAGTCAGTTGAAAATCTCAATATAAAAATCCCCAAAATACCGCATATGTAATGGGATTGTCAAAATTTACGGGTTTTCCCGGTTTGGAATTCCCAAAACAGGACTCAAACCGCCATTATCTATCTACTGAAATAACTCTCAATGAAAACAAAAAATAAAGAAATCTCATCAAAATTTCTATGGCAATAAGGAAAGAGTGATTAAGTCAGATTTTACTGTTTTGCAGGAGAGCATTTTTAAGCGTTCAAGTCGATTTTCAGAAATTTATTTCTTTTACAGTTAAATTGAGAAATTCTCTTGTTAACCTTGAACATCGTTCTATAAACTGGAAGTAATATATTTAAGTTGAAAAATACCAGGGTATAAGGAGATTGAAAGTCTAAAAAAGATAAGTCGCAAGTCATAAAGCTATAACTTCCTGAAAAATCATATAAATCAATTGAGATTTTTACCAGGGATACTTTCGAACATGCAGATTACGGAAGTACCATTAACTCAAAATAAGCTTATTTTGACTTAAGTACTTTTTCCCAAAACTGAAAATGAACTGTTTCACAATGCAAGAAGGAAAAAGTTAAATAATTCTTAATGAAATAAAAAAATTAAATAAGTTAAAAATTAATAAATATTTGAAGAGAAAATACGTGAGAGGCCTGCAATGCAGAAATCCTTTGGTAATCGAAACCGGTTTGGGACATAAATACAAAAAGAAAACAAACCAATGTAAAATCACCATGTAAAAATTTTGATTTGAAATCATATTAGATCATGTTAAATTAAAGTTTAAGTCATAATGCTGTATATTTAGTGCGTATCTTGAGAATATGTAAGGTTAATGTGGCTACAGCGCTAAAAGCGTTGACTACCACTTAATGAGTTCCGAGTTCAAATCTTGGCCAGGGGAGCCGTGTTTGATGCATCTGTGTATATTACACACGTTAAAGTTAAATAATTAATAAAATACAATGACTCCATTAAACTAAATAAATGTTGTTTCAACTTGAAATAACTTGGATTCAACATCGTTCCTTGTCTTATTTCAATATCGAATTTATGTTGTTCCTACTTGAAATATCTTTGATTCAACATGATTCTTCATTTTGAGTTTTGGGAATGTTAAATCTACATGAAGTAAAGTTATTTCTAAATTAAAAATTTTCTTTGAAGATTACTGTAAGTCATGTTAGATTAACATGAAACACATATGAAGCAAAAACAGGCGCTATGAAATAAGGCCCAAATAAGAAAATGAAATAAGGCTAAATAAAATTAAAGAATTTTTAATTTAGCTTTATTTAATTTTTTTTTTGGCTTGAGTTCATACTGAGTTTGGTTTCATTAAGCTTTTTTAATTGAGCTTTATTTCATTTATATTTGGTGTTTTTTTGTTTCATAAATTTTCTCTTGGGCCTTATTTAATTTTTTTTGGGATTTATTTTATTGGGCCTTATTTAAATTTTTATTTGGGCGTTATTTCCTTGGGCCTTATTTCATAGCGTCGCAAAAATATTGCCCGAAGAGGTTACAAAGATTTTAAGTTGAAATTTTTCTAAGTGTACCGTAGATAAGAAAATTCTTGTGTCTAGCAGATGGGCGGTAATGCAGGGATCATTTAAAATAAAAAAAAGCCGGTCTGGTTAAAACTTTACTTTAGGGGCACCTCTCAGAATAAAAAAATTATGCTTACTGATAGAAACTTTAATTCTAAGAAAAAAAAGTTACGTACCATATTCCCCGGAAACTCATATTATGGCAGTTACGGAGCTTCAAAGAGTTTTAGCCGTCTTCTTGGCACATTTTTAATTCAGTGTAACGATATGGGTTTTATATGAAAGCTTATCACGAATACTAGATGATAAAAATATTCGAAAAATTAACTGCCCCAAACGGCAGTAATTTTATTTTTTGGTAGGTTTTCAAATTAAGTGTATTTCTCTATAGTAAACGTAACGAATTAAGAATTCATGTATGTATGTAGGGACTCTATAGAAATAGGCTTAAGGTAGGATAGTAAACTGGTGGAAGAAAACTTTAAGCAACTAAAGGTCAGCCATTCAAAAGTTCTTCGGAAAGCAAAACCACTTTTGTACATACGTCAGAGTAGAAAACTATTGGGGCTGGGAATACAGTAATCCTTTCAGATTTCGTATCGTACTAAAAAAATAAAAAATTAAGTCATTCCAAAAAAATTAAATAGCTCCTAACTTGTTTCGTTATGAAAACCTAATGCAAATGAAATAAGTTCCAAATTTTTTTCGCTGATGAAATAACTTCAAAAAAATTTTTTTGTAGGTATTTTAGTTTCGTTTTTTTTTTAATTAATTAATTCCCAAAAGAAATAAAACAAATTCAAAATTTTATAAGTTACATCATAATGCAATAACTTCGAAATTGATGAAAATTTTTGGGCATAATTTAGCTTTTATTTTAGGAGTATTTCTTTTGGGCGTTATATCAGATTGCATTTCATTTTAAGAATTGGAAGTTGTTTAATTTTTTCTGAATGAGACTTATTTCATTTCATAGTACAGCAATTTAAGCCTCTAACTCTTTTCCTTACAGACCTCTTTTGTCACTTCCGCTATTTTCTTTTCTAGTAAAAGTGCCACACCTTTTAACTTTTTTTTTAAGGGAAAATTAAATTTAGCTTTAGTTTAAAGTAAGAAAGAAAATAGTGAAACATGAGCAATAGCAACGTAGGCCTTCAGCTCAATACATATTTAATATAAATACTTATATCTAAAAGAGTATGTGTAGGTATACATAAACATGAGATATAACTATGACTATATTTCGCTATACAAGTTTGATTTTTCAAGGAATTTAGTTAGTAAAGATATATTTCGTAATGTAGGATGAGATAGGTTACTTATAGGATTAGAATTAAGGAATATGGAGTTTCGTAATGTGTTTTGCGTTGGGCATTCGCTAAGCAAATGATATGGTGTTGTAGGGTAACTTACTTGACAGTTACAAAAGGGATTAAAATTTGAATTGAATAGAATTCCGTGTGTGACTCTAGTGTGACCAAGGCGAAGTCGCAAAAATTTGCTGTAATCCAGCCTACGCATCTCTTTTCCATAATCTGATATATAGTCGAATATTGTTCTTTTCTCTCTATTAATCATCTGATACCACGTTGAAGAGGAGTTATAAGTATTATCCTTATCTTTCGAAACGTAGTGGTTAACGATTTTTCGTTCTATATCTCTGCGACTTAAAGCACCCCATACACGTTTCAATTCAATTGTGAATTGAGTCTTTCAGTTGAATTGAATCTTGGCCACAGACTTCATAAAATGAATTGAAAGGTTTTCATTCAACTGTCAAATTTATATTTTTTTCACAATTACAAATTTAAAAATTTAAAACTTCTATTGCATTCATTCATTAATTTATATATTTTTTATTTAAAATTCAATGAAATTAAATACAATTTTAAAAATACACAACTTTTTCTATACAAAATAAAGCTACAAACATAAATTTTGACAACTAATCAAGAGACTCGAGCACACACAGCACAATCGAATTGAAAGATTTACTAGTCAACATGAAAAATCAAAATGTTTTGATTTTTCTTCAACCAACTCGACAACTGCCAAACTAATAAATTGATAGAGCCATACACGCTTTGATTTGAACAACAACCGACTCAATTGAAAATTGAATTGAATCGTGTATGGGACGCTTAAGTTATTTGTATAGTGTAAGAGCTGTTGATAGGCGTTCTTTGCAGAGAAATCGGCGAATTCGTTACCTTGAATTCCACTGTGACCTGGTACCCAGATTATTTTAACATTTGGGTATGTTTCGATCAAGGTGTTTCTTATGAGTGACGTATAGTATTCATTATTTGAAATATTCAGGATAGCATTCAAACACGAGAGAGAGTCTGTACATATTGCAAATTTACTTTTCTCAATATTTTTTAGATATGACATTGCCTCATGTATAGCAATGATTTCAGCTGAGAAAATTGAACTAACGGGTGTTTTTTTAGAGGTATAGAGCTTCGAATTGAAATAAAACACAAGAAAATCGTTTTAATGTCCATCAATTTGGCTTTATTGGAAGGATAATTTTATGCCATTATTGTTTAAATATGATTTCGGGCATGTGGCCGCCGCGGCTGGCTCGAATAAAGCCAATTCTACAGGTCCAATTTTCAACCACTTTTTCGAGCATATGGGGCCGTATGTTGGCAATAACGCCACGAATGTTGGCTTCCAAGTCCCCTAACGTTTCTGGTTTGTTGGCGTAGACGAGCGACTTCACATATCCCCAAAGAAAATAATCCAATGGTGTCAAATCACACGATCTTGGTGGCCAATTGACAGGTCCATTCCGCGAAATTATGCGCTCATCGAATGTTTCCTTCAATAAATCGATTGTGACGTGCGCTGTGTGGCATGTAGCGCCGTCTTGTTGGAACCACAACTCATCCACATTCATGCCATCCAATTCGGGAAAATAGTCGGTTATCATTTCTCTATACCGGTCTCCATTAACGGTAACTGACTCTCCAGCATTATTTCGGAAGAAGTATGGCCCAATGACTCCACCAGCCCATAGAGCACACCAAACAGTCAGTTCTTGTGGATGTAATGGCGTCTCAAGGGTCTCATGTGGATTCTCTTCACTCCACATGCGGCAATTTTGCTTGTTGACGTAGCCATTCAACCAAAAATGAGCCTCATCACTGAACAAAATTTTGCGATGAAAATCAGCATCGAGATCAATCTCATTTTCGGCCCATACACCAAAATCACGACGCATTGCATGGTCTCGCGGCTTTAATTCTTGCACAAGCTGGATCTTGTAAGGTCGCAAGCCAAGATCTTTGCGCAAAATCTTCCATAAAGTTGATGGACAAAGCTCCAATTGCTGTGCACGGTGGCGAATCGATTCATTCGGGTCCTCTTCAACACTTTGCTCTACAGCGGCAATTGTTTCTTCGGTGCGCACTGTTCGACGTCTCTGCGGATGCGTATTATCACATAGAGTAAACGTAGTGTGAAAACGATCCATGGTTAACCGAATTAATTGGTCTGATGGACGATTATGTCGACCATAAAATGGACGGAGCTTGCGGTAAACTTCGCGAACTGAACCATTATTTTCGAAATAAATTTGCACGATTTGCAAGCGTTGTTCTTTTGTCAACCTGTTCATGATGAAATGGCAAACCAAACTAAATATTAATCACTTGACAGCTGACAAAATGGCCGCCAGTTAAAAAAGTGATGCCAACTTAAAGTTCTATACCTCAATAAAAAACACCCTTTATATTCGCAGAGGTGGGACATTTTCAAAACTGTATTCGCGGAAGTGATACTATATGCAACTGACGATTCGGTTTTGGATCCATCGCAAAATATAAATGTGTGATCTTTAAGCTCTGCCATTAAACTTGCGAATAGTTTCCTGTATATGGAAGGGTGGGTATTAGCTTTTGAGAATTTGTGCAGGGTATTATTGATGCATGACGCATCTAGAAACCATGCTGGAAGTGGTTTAGATAGTTTTCTGCAAGTATTGAGTGGTATGTCCAGATTTCGACAGTTATCAATTATTCTATAAAGCAAGGAGGGAAATTTAGGTATTTTCTTTGATTGTTTGAGTTTTTTTATTATTTGATTTAACGGATTTCCTTCTTGGTACGAAAGGATGCGAAAGAGTTTAGTTGTGAGAATGTCTCTTTGGGCATTTAAAGATATAATGTTAGCCTCAAAACGTAAATTTGAAGTTGGTGTAGAGCACAGAGCACCAAACGATGTTCTTATACAGGAGTTTATTATGGTGTTAATTTTGTTCATTTGGGACTTGGGAGCGTAACCGAAAATTTGCAAACCATAATTTATTTTGGAAAGAACTAGAGCTTTAGTTAAAGATATCAGGCTAGTTTGATTGCAGTTCCATTTTGGATTAGACAGGCATTTTATAATATTTAAACGATGCGAAAGAGAGCTTTGAAGGTATTCTATATGGGGTTTCCAGTTGTATCGTTTGTTAATAAGTATGCCTAATAAGCGTAGTGTTTCGAATCTTCTAATGTTTATAATCGAAGACTGCACTACACACCTACAGTTTTTTAGACGACAAATGTGTATATATTTGCATTTCGAGGTAGATATAGTGGCTCCTGAAGAGTCGCACCAGTTGTTTATGTCGTTAATGATGTTGTCCATATTTGTAGTATGTTGTTTATTTCTTGGTAGTCTAATAATTAAAATCAATTTCTTTATAAACGGAGATGACGGAGCATAATTTATTGTATGCTATAAGAAAAAGAATTACGGATAAGGGAGAACCCTGTGGAATTCCATTCCGCAGAGGGTATGTGCAGGAATATTTATTTCTTATGCATACTGTTATCTTTCTATTGGACATAAAATTAGTGACGTATTTTACTATATTAGGGCCTACCTTCCATTCTATTAATTGATCTAGTACTGAATGTATACCTATTTTATCAAAAGCTCGTTGGAAGTCCAGAGACACAATGGTAATGTGTTTACGTAACGATAAGCAACTGGCAATTTGATAGTCTACATATGATAGAGCATCAATTGTTGAACTTCCTTTTGTGAAACCGTATTGCCGGCTATTAAGTAGTTTGTTAGTAGAAACAAACCACCATAACCTGTTAGCAATTATCTTGTCCAAAACTTTAGATAAACAAGAGTTTAAAGAAACTTGTCTATAGGAACTCATAATAACTCATATAATTTGAGAAAATATTATTGAATAGCTTTAAGATTCTTTTTTGTACGTTTGTAGGTAAAATTTTTAATATGGAATAAGATATTCTATCAAGGCCTAGTGTATTGTCATTTAACTTTCTTATCGTAGTAGTTAGTTCGATGTATGTTATGTTTGATTCGATTTTCTTTGCTCCTGGACAAGGAACGACTTCTGGTATATCTGTTGAGACAGACTATTTTTTTTTTGTCTGAAAAGTGCGAGAGAAATTGGAATCATCTGAATTTAACGACCAGTATTTGCCAAATTCCTTGCCTATTTCAATTGAATCAGTAATCATAGACCCCTGGTTCGAAAATGAAGAAATACAATGGATGGTGAGAGTTCTTTTGTAACCGGTAAAGTTGTGGATATTTGTCCAAATTTTTTCAGTGGGGGTTTTAGGTGTAATTGATGAGGTGAGGTTAGAAATTGCTGCTCTTTTTGATAGTTTTATATTTCTTTTGAAAACTGCATTTGCTTTTTTATAGGTGATTAAGTTAATGTCGGTCATATTTCTTTTAAATAAATGCCAAAGTCTATTTTTTTCGGATTTTAGTTTTTCGAGTTCATTGTTACACCATGGGACCTTTTTCGGTTTATTTTTTGATTGAGGAATAGAATTGGTCGCCGATTGCAAAATAATTTTGCATATATTAGCTGTTTGCTCTAAAATACATTTATCAATAAGATCTTTTTATGTTTAAATGTTAATAGAAATTGAATTGTTTTGTGGCTTCAATTTCTGTAGAACATTTTATGTTTCATATAAGCCTAAAAATTTTCATTTTTGAAATAATTGCTGCATCATTCCATGCTTTTAATTTTTGGTCTCTTTTTTATCTAGGCATCTGCACTCGCAGTAGGTCTCCGTGTTGTTCTCTTATAAACATATTAATTCAAATGATTTATATCATGACTCTAACAATTTTGTGACCCTTCTCATTTAAAATAATCAATGAACAACATGCGTGGGAATTTCCCGAAATAAAAGCATTTCGCTTAACTGATTTTAACATTTTACTTTATGAGTTTTTTATTTATTTTTTATTTTTTTTGGCCTCAGCCAACTATTTAACAATATCAAGTAATCAATTAAAAACAAACAAACCGAAATGAATCAAATGAATTTGATTTTGTTTAGTTTTATTATCATTTATAGTGCAGCAATATAACAACATGATTAAGCTGTTGGTGTTTGTAGAGAGAGAGAGAGAGAGAGAGAGAGAGAGAGAGAGAGAGAGAGAGAGATAAAAAAAAACCAAAACATTATTTTTTTGATTATTTTATTTTTTGTTGTAGTTTATAGAAAACAATAATAGGAAATAAATTATGTTATACATTACAAAAGTATAATAATAAAAATAATAGCAATTTAGAAAGTGAGTTTCTCTTAAAAGTTTGGTGAAACAAAAAAAAAAAAAAAAAAAAAATTAAAAAAAATTGTCTTAGTATATGGATATTGTTTTATACAAAATGTTAAATCACGAATTAGTTGTCGAAAAAATGATGATTTCACAAAAAAAAACTTTGAAAATACTAATCAATAATAATATTACGTTTTTTTCTGAGAATATATAACATAAGACGTTTGAGGAGGTCAGTATTGGTCAATGATAGGTATTTATTAAAGTCGAAGTTGTGGGAAATAATAATGAAACACTTGTGTACACAAATATTGAAAGTTCCTTGTCGATGAATCAGAGCTTAAAGAATGGCTTAAAAATTGATTAATATGGAGCTTACAATACTGTTAAAAAATGTATGGATTTTCCTAAATATTAATTGATTCTGGCCAAGGAGTTGAAAACAAGTACAGGCATTGGTGCTTTGAAGATCTTTATTTGAATCTGTACTTCATTTCAAATTAAAACTCCATTGCATATTAGATTTGAAATCTTTTAGTATTTTTATTTCCTTTTTTCTTAGATTTTTTTTATATATTCCTACTGCGTAGCAGCTTTAAAATTTTTCAATATTTTTGTCTAACAAACTTCTTTATTACTACTGTTTTTTCTTTACTACTTAAATGCATTGTCCAACTTACTAAAAAAATCTACATAAACTGAAATTAAATGGAAGTTAAAAGTAGAAAAAAAGAAAGATTTTACAACAGCTTAAGCCCTCTATGACATCATAAAATATATTTTTAGTTTCCTTGGCAATACACACTAACGAGCAACCGGCCAACCAACCAATTGTTATCACGTCATCATATGATTTGCACACCAGACATATCGGACAGACAGACAGACAGACAGACGGTCAAGCAAATTGTCAAATGGCATTAGCTTATGAAATAAATAATAATATTCTAACAAACTACCAAGTGCATATTTAAAACATTTAAAATGTTTAGAGACCATAAGTAATTATTAAGATTAGAATGACATTGTTAAGTTATTACAAGTCAATAAAATTCAATAACCAGCAAATAAAGCGGCAGCAATTACAAAATCTATATTTATATAAAAATGCTTATCATAGTTTCATATGGTCAGCGCAAGTTTTCAAATACATATGAACATACATTTGCAAATTATATAATGAAGAAACTCTTTATTTATTTATGAACTCGTATAAATTTATTTTGAAGGTTGCATTTTGCAAAAGTTTTCTTTAGCTTCGCACAATAATTATTTATGTGTATATTAAGAATATATTAAATAAAAGGTGTGATTAAACATTAAATTAATTTATTAAGTTTCTGTTTTTTTTTTCTTATTTTCTCTAAACATTGGCTAGTTGTCATAAATATTCATTGGCATGTTAAGATGCAAATTTTCTCACTAGTATTTTAAAAATTCTAAGTTTTTTATACAATCATGAAAAATAAACGGAATAGATTTCTAAGGAATTCGCCACCGAGAAATTGAAGCTTAAGAGCATTTGTTTGCCTTGAATATTGGTTTTATTTTATTAATCCCTTCCAAAAGTTATATTTCGTGTTCTTCACAGATCTAAGAACTTTTAATAACAGATTTGAACTTGTATAATTTTTTATTTTATACTAACAGCTTCTCGAAAGAAAGAAACTGAAATTGTCTGTTAAACTGTATTTTTATACCAAGTTAACAAAGACAGAAAAAGTACCAAAAGTACAAATTTTTACCCTGTATTTTTTACCTGTTACATACGCTATTCGTCTACTGAATGTCATACAAATCCATTAAGCTGTTTTCACTTTACACTGGAAATAAACTCAAACTTAAAACAAAAATTTCAACTATTGGATTTTTGTTACACAGTGTAATGTTCCATGCAACTTTTTCTTTCATATCATTCATCTCCAGATAAGAATGAAGAAAACAAAAAAGAAATAGCGAGAATCAGTCTAGCCATTTACACGTGAAGCCATGACCAAAGGAAAAGGGATTAATTTTTATTATATATCTAAATAAGAAATACTGAAGTTTTTTTTACTTTAACGGCCTGGCCCACGATGTCGACAAGAAACTATCTATCGCTTACTTATATTGAAAACAATTACGCATATTGCAGTTGTCAACATCTACGTCACGTCCGTACAATATTAAAAAAATTGGGGATTGTCTACTTGCTCTCGAGAACAATTTTGTGCTATTGATGCTATTTGTGTTCTTCCTTAAGGTCTAGAAAATAAAGTGAGCCCTTCAATAGCAGTCAGTTGCTTTCGACAACGGATAGACAAGCCCCAATTTTTTGTTATTGTATTGAAGTGACGTGGATGTTGACATTTGCAATAAGGGTGAGTAACAAATTCTCTTATTCTGTTTTTGTTTTCAGTATAACTAAGTGACAGATAATTTCTTGTCGACATCGTGGGCCAGGCCGTAAGTCTGCAATATTTTAAGAATTTTTGCTTGTTTTTATTTGTTTAGAAACTTATATATGCCTTTCGTTTCCGTTTAGGGACTTTATCAGTGAACTTCAGCCCAATGTTTTTGAAATAAGCTGAAAGACTTTGTATGTTTATAGTAAAATTCTTTAGATGTTAGTGAGAATTACAACATACAAACATAACAAGTATGAAGACTCCAAACAAAATACTTTAAACTTTAATCAAATTTGCATCTTTTTTTTTAGTTTTAGTTTGTCGTTAAGCCGGGACAAAAGGCATACAAGTAACCGTAGGAGACCCTTGGTCCACTAGTCGAAAGTCATAACTTCCTGTTTATTTTAGAAATATCAGAAAAATTCTAAAAAAATTTCTAAATAAAAATACTTTTATCCCCTTTTTCTTTTTTTTTTTTTAAACTTGAGATTGTTAGCACTCTATATAGTTATAATGATTTTTTGTTGGTTCGAGCGCGATTTGGTTTGTTTGCAAGAAATTGACCTGTCAATAGGTTTCCAAGGTCGTGCAATTTGACACCAGAGAATGACAATAGTATTGTTTTAAGCATTTAAAAATAAAAAAATTCGCTTACATGGAAACACACGCATTAATTTTAAACCGACTACGTATAATCATAAACAACCAACAACTTTCTTCATACACTTTTTTTTTAATTACGCAGCAGAAACTGTAGCAACTAAAATTCATAATAGACTGTATAAGCTAAAACCATACGCATGAGTATAAAAATACTCTAGCCATTAAACGGCTGCACATGCGTATATACAGGGCTATTTTATTTACACACACGCACAAATATAACATATTTTCAAACAGCAAAAGCACATTTTCCATTCCATTTCCTATACACAAATCTATACATATGGTGGCGACTGATGAATGAATATTCCGAGTATATTGAGTATATTTTTTTGTCCGATTAAATATCCATTGCCTGACAATAAGTACGAGAGAGAGTCAATGCTTTTGATAAGCATGTGTTTTTTTATTTTTAGTTGTAGCGTAACCAAGTCGATATGCTTTTCTTTATTGGAATCGGCTATAGCCATAAATATTTACATATATATTAAGTCCTGGGATTCTTTGGTGGAACATAGGGCGATTATTTTCATTTCTAATGGTTTCGTTAATTATGTGATTTTGGAGGAGTGGGAATTCAACCCTCTGCATCCAAGACTGGTGTTGGGGCTGCCTGCTAAAAGCCTCCAGCCCGTCATCTGCATTGCTTACATAAGCTAGTAGCATAATGGATATTATATTACCATTGCCCGGTATCCACTTGCCCCGAAAGGTTGATGGTTGTGAGTCTTCTTAGTTGGTTGCAAAAGGAAGGATTGGTTCTGCACTTTACCAAGCTTAAGTCGGTCAGTTCCATTATGTCCAACTCTAAACATTGCTTGAGAGAAATTTTGTGAGCGTATGAATTGTTTGCCCTCCACTTATGTCATTCTCTGTTTGTTGTTCATGACAATGCTAAAAACGTGACTTCAAATTGGCATAGCACTGAAATCATTTTTAAGGGTTAAAGTGGATAAAAATTTATTTTTTCTAATTTCTTTTTAATTAAGAATACTTTTGGTCTTGAAAAACCTTCTTTAAAAGGCCATAATATTTTAAAGTTATCGAATATTATAAAGTTTATACAGAACAAAAGTTTTAGTTAAACAAAGTTTTCGTTCACATTAATTTCTCGGCGAGAAATAAGTTTTTGAGTTCCCTTTCTAAGTCTTACCACATTTAGAGAAATTTAATTCGAACACCAGAAAAGTTGTATTTTAACAAAAGTTTTCTTCTACAGAAAATTCTTGCGGAGCAATTAATTGTTGAGATCCTTTACTAACTATTATATTTTTCATCTACCTTAGTAACACAACCAAGCATATGGCAGATGCATCTTTTATAAGACAAAATTACATCTAATAAAAACACCCACGTTGTTTCATTAAGAAAACTACGTCGTAACACCAGAAGAAATATTTGTAAAACGTCATTTAACAAATCAATTAAATACTTTCTCTCCAAGCATTAAACTAATTTCAAATTAATTATTGATGAAGCCATAATTACCAGCCACGACCATATAATTAGAACTACCTAAACAAGAAACTAAAACTGTATATGAAAAAACCCAAGGATAGCAAAAAATCATGTTAGTCAAACATCATATCCCGACAGGCAGACAACATATGTTAAGAATTTAAAATTTCCAAAGCGAATTAAAGCGACTTACGACAGGAAAAGGATATTATTGAAAAAGAACTAAATCATGTTGTTTGCTCAATGACTTTTAAAAATGTTGTTGTTGTTTCGTTATGGGGTTTTTTAATGCCGGCCGGGTAATTTTGCGGTTTAAGTAAATACATTGTAAAACAATAAGTCAGAAGGAATATTTGTTAACCACAAATATGGATTTCATTCATATTTAAATACTTTCAAACAAATGTGCAAGCATGTGTATGCTTTTTGGCTTAATTTCTTAATAAAACAAGAAAAATTTCCCATAAACAGCAAAACATGTGTCAGGACTTAAGAACGCACAAGAGTGCAAGTAATTAGGAATTTTAGAGTAGAATTTAAATATTTTGAGTTTACAAATCTGGGATTTATTTTTTATACTCTCTCTCTCTTTCTCTAAGCCTTTTGAGAGATTTTAATCCTGCTGCCGGGAAAACACACACTTTTAAAAAATAATTTAAATTATTATTTATTGCATTGAAATAAAAAAAATACATACACAAATAGTGTTGAGTCGTTCACTGTGTTTATTTGATTGTTTGTTAAGGATTATAGCAAGCAATGTCCTTGTTTTGTTAAAAAGCAAAGTGCGTCTAACACACGTTCTTGAGATTAATGAAAATTAATAAAAACATAGAAACCAAAATCATTTTAATTGTCAGGCATTCCATGTAAGATTGTCCTTTTTTTTGTGGATGTTTGGAAAAAAATAGGACTTGAGTGAATTGTCTAAGAATCAGCTGTTTTTAATGATGGATTATTTTGGTTAAATAAAAATTAAGAACTGCAAGGATTAAGGCAAAATCAGGACATCAAAGGTATACAAATTAAACCTCACTTAAAAACAAGTCCATTAATATCGTTGGCGTATTTCAAATACGACTAATAGATTAAAGAAAAACTGTTGAAGTCTTCTTTAATATATTACTAAACAGTCGTAATAGTACATGAAGTACGCCAAGCACGATAAGGCAGAATATTAAAGTTTTATAATCAAAAGACTTAAGGTAAAAACTTTATTAAACGAAACAAAAAGGAGGAGGTTATCAATTCGTCGGTATTTTTTTCTTTTGACATTGTTACTTCATAACGCGGTAAACTACTTAAGACCGATTATAAAAATTCTTTTTTGTCTGAGAGCATATAGCTTCCAATTGGTCCCTTTGTAAACAAAAGTGGGCGGGGACACGTCAATAAATTTCTTTATTTCATTTTATAATATTCTACTTATTTGCTTACTGCGAAATCTAGCAAATAAATTTGGTTCTTGTTATTACACACTTTTAAGTTTTGAAAAATGGGCGGGGCTGCGCCCATTAAAATTGAATATTATATTTCATGTGGTTCTAATTAACCGATTTTTGCGAAACGTACCACATACCTTGAGCTCTAAACTAGTTACAATCTTCCATTTAAAAAAATGGGCAGAGGCACGTCCATTAATAAAATTTAATATATTATTTTAAGTGGTTCTACTGTAGCGATTTTTACAAAACTTAATTCACTCTCTGAGCTGTGAAAAACACACAAAATTTTATTCAAAATATGAGTGGAGGCCATTAAAATTTAATTTTATATATCACATACTTTTTCTAGAAAGTCCCATGAGCCTGTCAATAGCAGCCAATGATTTTTCTCAAGTGGCAGGCCAGCCTCAATTTTCTGGTACTGAATTGAGGTAACTTTGGTGCTGAAAAGTGGAATAAGGGCGATTAAATAAGTCTTAGGTATAAATAAATAAAGATTTTGCTGTTAGAACTCTGGCTTATGTAATTTGCAGTCCAAGTACTTCATTTTGGTTTTAATTGAATACAAATTATTTTGCCAATACTTCCAAAGATTGCTTTAGAGCTACATTTAGCCAAATATTATTCTCTATACCTCTTATATTTAATTCTCAATTTATATTTACCTTAAACCAAATCACAAATATTGCTCTCAAAATTAAAAAAAAAATACTACTTTTGCCTTGACGTCCTTTTATTTATTTTTTGTTCCCTACCACACACCTAAAATCTAGATCAAATAATAAATTTCTTTTTTATATACAAACATCAGAGTATTTGAGCCAAAACCTCAACCTTTTTGTTTTAATAAAGATTTTTCGCTTTAATTTTTTATTACTTAAAAGTATTTTCCTTTTTTTGTTGCTTTCTGCTCTTTACGGTAACACCCCAATTTGTTAACGCCCACAAGTTAATTGCATTTTTATGATGCGTTTTCTTTAGTTTGTTTTTCGTTCCTTATTTTTTTTTGGCCCATACAAAAATCGACACGCTTAACCAAAAGGGTCAATATCATATACAAAAAATCAACATTTTGACGTTTTTTTCTGCTTCTAGAGGCAACTCACAGAAAGAGAACCATAATCAAACTGACTGCTACCACTACTACCCGCCTTGTAGTCTTAAAGGAGACTGTCAATGTTTCCTGACTGAACATCTGTGTTGTGAAAATTTTTTTAAGTATGTGTGTGGGCTTAGTTTTTGATATTGGTTTCTTTTCCTTGCTCTCGGATATGATGAGTTAATTATCCTTTCATCACATGCCGTGGCTGAAACTAAAATAGATGTAATAAAAAAACAAACACTCGTTTTGTTCAATTTAATAAAATAAATAAAACAAATTCGAAACTCACAAACTTAAAAAGACAAATGTTGAAAAAATACATACATCTACAAATTGCACTTGTTTGTTTGACATGTGCTTGCGAAAGAAAGTATTTGCTGGTTTAATTTCTTAAATAATGGGTTAAAAACCAAAGACTTAAGGCACAAACTTAGTTCTAAAATTGACAAAACGCACTGTGTAGAGAAAGTTTTATTTAATGGTATCAAGTCTTAAATAAAAGATCTAAATATAAAAGACTTAACACACAAACCTAATTTTTAAAACTAGAAAAAAACTAATTCTTTAAAGCATGAAAACTGCCCATCAATTTAGGGCTCTGTGTTTTATTCTTATATAGCTCAACAGCAAAGTTAAAGAAAGGCACGAGAAATTTGGGAAAGTTGATTAATATCGTTGCCAGGACATGCCTTACTCCCACATAACCTTAACGTTAAAATTTTTATTTCACCTAAAATTACAATCAAAATCACTTACTTTTTATAGAGTTGAAAAAAAAACCTTCTAGAGAATTTTATTTTCACAAGAGCAAGGACATGGCCACCTATCTTATATCTTTAATTTTAAAAATTGAGAGCTGCCAAAAATGAACATGTCACTATTTTTAGATTAACATAAATATAAATAATTTTGTTAACAAATTTCATTTTCATCGGGTCAAGGACCTGCCTAGTTTCTAATAACTAATTTTAGCCTTAATTATGATCAGATTGAAAGAAAATTATTTGTAGTACCTGTACAATTAAAAAAAAATTAAGCAAGGATATCAGATCCTTTACATATCCTTGAACTTCAAAAATTTTTTTCGCTGTAACTGTGATAACAACAATGTAAACGCTTTTCATAACTTTAAGAATTACACTACCAAAACCTATGGTAAAGTTAACTTCCATGAATTTTAATTGAATACAAATTATTTTGTTAATAGTTCCAAAGATTGCTTTAGAGCTACACTTAGCCAAATATTACTCTCTATACCTCTTATATTTAATTCTCAATTTATATTTACCTAAAACCAAATCACAAATATTGCTCTTAAATAAAAAAAATATACTTTTGCCTTGACGTCCTTTTATTTATTTTTTATTTTTTTGTTCCCTACCACACACCTAAAATCTAGATCAAATAATAAATAATAAGACGACCTTGACGTTTATTAGAATTCTTTAAAAAATCAAAATTGCCCATAAATTTAGGGCGCTGTGTTTTATTCTTATATAACTAAACAGCAAAGTTAAAGAAAGGCAAGAGAAATGTGGGAAAGTTGATTAATATCGTTGCCAGGACATGCCTAACTGCCACATATCCTTAACTTTAAAATTTTTATTTCACCTAAAATTACAATCTAAATGCACTTTATGTTTAAAGAGATTTTCAAAAAAGCCCCCCCCCCCACCATTGAATTTCATTTTAACCAGTGAAAGGACATACCCACCTCTCACACATCCTTAATTTAAAAATATGAGAGCCGCCAAAAATGAACACTTCAATATCGTCAGTATAATATAATAAAGCGATTTGACAATTTTTATGTTCATCGGTGCATGGACATGCTTAGCTTCCATGCATCCTTAAAATTTTTAAAATTTAGTTTTAGCCGTAATTGTGCTCAGATTAAAAGAAAACTATTTCAAAAATATTTTCAGCAAGGATAAAAAATCCTTCCTCATGTCCTTGAACTTCAAATTTGATTTTTCGCTGCAACTATAATAACAACAATATAAATTCTTGTAATAACTTTCAAGAATTATACTAATAAAAACTAGGGTAAAGTTTTTTTCAATGAAATCAAGGATGTGTACGGATTTTTTATGTCCTAGATTTAAAAAAATTATTTTTTAGCAAAAAAATTATATTAACTTTGTCAAGAATCACACAATCTAAATAACTAGTTTTCTTATTATTTTATTTGGAGCAAGGATATGGCTACATCTCATACAATCTCAACCTTAAAAATTCAATTTGAGTTGAATATCTTGGCAGAATGCAATAATTGCTTCTAACTACTTGTAGAACTGTACAAATAGGCTTACTGTAAAATTTCATTACACTCGCTGCAAGGACACGACTGTCTTCCATATATCCTTTATTTTAAAATTTAAAATTCTAACTAAAAAAAAAAAAAAAAAAAAAAACTAGGTAATGGCAGAAAGCAATAATTGCTTGTACCTACTTGCCAAGTAATGAATTTGACTACAGTCACTGCAAGGACATGAGTATCTTCCATATATCCTTTATTTTAAAATAAGAATTCTAGCTTAAACTATAAATTATGAAAGTTAAGGATACCTGCTGCTAGGATATGCCTATTTCTAAATGTTTAAAAATTATGTTTAATTGTTATCCGAATGCTTTAAAAATTGGTATGAATGAATGAATGAATTAAGTCTAGCGGAAAGCACAGGACACTGCGACCAAAGTAGATCTATTGTATCCCCTGCCAGGTGCTAGAGCACCTCATCTAGACCTAATCCCCTGATGAATCTCAGGATAGCCAGTGGATCCAGAGATGGCAGTTCCCAATCCTCCAATAGGTGCTTGCCCAATTGGCTATATCTTCTGTGGCATAACGCTTCACAGTCCTTGAGAATATGCTCTGGAGTTTCATCTTCGTAATCACAGAATCTGCACAGGCTGTTACTCTCAAAGCCAAGTCTGTTGAGGTCTTTTCTCAGTCTACAATGGCCTGTGAGGAAGCCTGTAAGCATTCTTAGATTTTTTTACTCAGGGACATGAAAGCTATGAAAAGATTTTGGTTATACGTTCCAATCATTAATTTGCATGCCTCAAACCTGGGATATTGAGCCAGAGGTTTTCTCTATTACTCTTGATTTCCGTCGATATGTCTTCCCGTATTTTATCCAATCCGAGTCCACAAAACGGTTCTGGTCCGACCATGGGTGTACTAGCCCCCCTTCTGGTCACTTTCTCTGTATTTTCATTTCCTAACACACCGACGTGTCCAGGAACCCAGCAGAGAGTGACCTTATTCATGCTGCTTAGCTGATTTAGCTTAATGCGACATTCCCACGCTAACTTAGAGGTAAACTCATATGAGCTGAGCGCTTTGATAGCAGCCTGACTATCCAAGCAAATGGCTATTTCTTTTCTTCGGTAGCCCCTATCAAGATTGAATTGTATGCATCTTTCAATGGCATAAACTTCCGATTGAAAAATGGTGGGAGATTTTCCCAACGACTCATGATAGTTAGTCCTTGGTCCTACAACTCCCACACCAGAACCTGCCGGCGTTCTGGAACCATCAGTGTACCACCTGATGGTGCCATTTTCAAAGGAATACCTGGGTTCTATACCTGGAACAATTTCAAACCTCTTATCGAAGTCATACACTTTATTCATCACGTCAGAGGGTTGCGCAAGTAAGGGAAATCGTCTTTCCAAAGATGATTGCTCCCATTGGTAACCAATTGTAGAATTAAATAACTAAGCTTTAAGGCAAGATTCATTACAATTGTTTTAAGGATATGCCTACCTCCCATATATCCTTTATATAGACAAAATATATTTCAACTGCAATTATGACTAGAATGTCACTAATATTCGTGTTTATTTTAATTATTAATTAATTAATTTAATTTAATTTAATTATTAATTAATTAATTATTAATTATTTTTTTTAATGCATGTTTTTTATTTATTGTATCTTCAAATATGAACTAATAATAAGTATTCAAATCTTAAATCTATAAAAAAATTATTGGGCCCGACCAATGTCGGACATAAGCTTAGTCATAGTTATTAAAAATACATAAGTAGTGATAAGCAACAAAAAGAAAAAAGTGTTATCAAGCAGCTTCATCATCTAGAGTGTTGAATATTAGAGCCCGTGTATCTCTCTTTTTTAAGCGGATGTGTCCAGTAAAGTTCAAAATATTACGAGCAAGCGGATTAGGATGTGACTCGAGTTTTGTTAGGTATTTGCCTGCGTATTTTGCAATTTCTTCAGTCACTAGTGGCATATTCAAATCGCGATGTATATTTGAATTTTTGATGTACCATGGAGCCGATGTTATCATGCGTAAAACTTTATTTTGCCTTCGTTGAATTTTCTCTACACTTGAAGCTGAAGCAGTGCCCCACAGTTGAATTCCGTAACACCATATTGGCTTTAAAAGCGACTTGTATATCAAAAGTTTGCAGTCTAGGCTAAGTGTTGAATTTCTACCAATCAGCCAATGTACCTGAGTTAATTTAAGTTTCATTTGAGTTAACTTAGAGTCAATGTGGTGTTTCCATGTAAGTCGTCGATCAAGGTGTATACCAAGATATTTCACATGTGAATGTTGAGGAACAACTTGATTGTTAATCCGAATGGGGGAGCAAGTATCTCTTCTTAGGGTGAACGTTATATGGATACACTTTTGTTCATTGACTTTAATTCTCCATAAGTTTAACCAAAGCTCCATCTGGCTAATGTGTTCCTGGAGTTTGCGGGATGCCTCATCAGGGTTTTCGTGCATACTAAGGCAGGCTGTATCGTCGGCAAATGTGGAAGTATGGATACTACTGCTCACAGGCATATCACAAGTGTTAATCAAATATAAAACTGGTCCCAGTACACTCCCCTGTGGCACACCGGATGAAATAGTTTCAGGCCTACTCGTAAAGTCTCCTTCCACAACAGTGAAATTACGGGAAATAATGTAACTTTCCAAAATATTTAAAATGTTTATTGGTAAGTAAGTCTTCAATTTTAAAATTAGGCCTTCATGCCACACTTTATCAAATGCCTGGGAAACGTCAATAAAGAGCGCAGAACAATACTTTTTTTCCTCAAAAGTTCTTCTTATAAATTGAACCAGTCTGTGAGTTTGTTCAATGGTGCTATGCTGACTTCTAAAACCAAATTGATGGTCTGGTATGCACCCACTACTAATTAGAATTGGGGACAATTTTCTTTTGAGCAGTTTTTCGAAAAGCTTTGACATAGTTGATAGTAGACTTATTGGCCTATATGACTCAGCCTTGGTTAGATCTTTGCCCGGCTTTGGAATCATTTCAAGCTTGGCAAGCTTCCAGCTGTGTGGATAATACTCCAGTCGTAAAATGGCATTGAATATGAATAATAGGAAGAAGAATTATAAAATTTAAATTTCTGGTGGATGTCTCTCTATATACTTGATTTTAGAAGTTTAATTTAATCCAAAAATCATGACCAGTACTCAACACAAATTTGTTGTTATTTGAAGATTTATGCAAATTATTTGTTTGAAAAATTTCACTGCAATCGATGCAATGACATAGCAATTACTTACGCATGCATATTTAATTTAAAAAATTTGACCTGAGCATGTCTTCTGACCAAGAACCCATTAGGTGCCAGTATTAGCCGCCTCAATGTGTAATGAAAAACTTGGCATGAAGTTAGCATAAGTGATAAAGTTAAACATGATCTTAACGAGTTTTACCATACCACTTTTCATTTAAATCACGGTAAGACTTAAAACTGGGTTTAAACTACTTTATGCGCCGATTTTTAATGAAAAATTCTATGGAGGAACTTTTTAACACACCGTTCAATTTCGTCAACTTCATGCCAGTTTTTTCTTATACATACATATGTCTGCAGATTTTCATTGAAACTTCATCGTTTTTCCATAGAATTTATATGGAAACCCCCATCGATATGGAATGTTATGGTTTAACCTCCGAAGTATTTAACCAAAAGTATTAATTATGATATGACATGTGGGGTAAATGTAATGATTCTAATGAAATTATATTTTGGAGATTCACAAACAAATTCTTTTTTACGAAATTGAAAATAGTTTAACAGTACGTCACTATATGACCCACTCAAGGCTAAGCTCAATTATCAATTCACAAAAAGCTTTAATGCTGCCATTATTTTCATTTTAGCTTAAATTTTTGTTGTCCAATTTATTTTTCTAATTAAAAAATATATATATTTAATTTCTAGTTTAGTTTTTCGTTAATTTATTTTAATTTCAATTTCATTTAGTTTTACATCACGATTCGCATTGTCTCTTTTTTTCTATGCAATCCAGCAGTCGTAATATAGTTTTGTTCCAAGCATTTTACAGAGCTGCTATTACAAAAAAAAAGTATAATTTTGCATGGTAGTTTTTTTTGCTGGCTAATCCTTTTTGCACGGGTGTTAGTTTTTATTAGTGTTATGTTTTTTTTCTTCTCTAACTTAAATTTTAAACAAATGAATACTACGTTCGTTCTAGGGTTTAATATATTTTAAACGTAGTTGCTGGCAAGCAAAAATGATTTCGTGCTCATCTCTGTAGAAAAAAAAATATTTATGAATAGAACTTGAAAAGTCATGATTTGCTTATTAAGGCGCTTTAAAAGGAAAAAATTGCTTAAGTCAAGTTAAGTGATGTAAAAGAAATATGTTTTTCAATAGCAAAATTAAATAAATAAAAACACGAAATTTCGAAAAAAGTTTTTCCTTTAAATATTTATCTTCAGTATAAAAACAAAACAAAGGATTTAAGACAAAAACCTAAATTTTAATATTTCAAAAAAAAGAAATCATTCATAAGATTTAAAATATGTATAAACTTTCAGCCTTCGAGGTGCACAATTTTTGCCCACAAGGTGCAAAAATTAAAGACTTAAGACAAAAACTTTGGACTGAACATGATATTTTAGTTTTGTAACAACATTGCTGCAAAGCCTTATGCCGAGTACACACTAACTAGGACATTTTGTGACATCGCAATAGTGTGACTAGTGGCAGCATTTGTCATTTCTGATATTTTTCGTTGTGTGGCATTTCTTGCCACATAAAAAATATGATGTGAACGGCGTTGCACGCATTTTCAAAATGACACCACAAAATAACAACACAATTAATGCCAGATGTGTACTCGGCATTACAGGAAATTTTTTTTTATGTAAATAAATTTATCCTTAAAATTAAAAAGGAGCCCAAGGACAAATTTTATTCCTTCTTAATATGAAATTTTTTTTCAAGTTAAAAGCTTGATTTTGATATGACAATATATTAAAGCTGAAGATAAAACATAAAATACGCGATACAAGAATCTTGATTTTTATTAAAAATTAAACACATTTTGTCAAAACAAAAGTCAAAAACTTAAGAAAGAAACTCAAATTGTTATACAAGAAGTTCTTTGTTCCAACTATAACCCAAAAGACTTAAGATACACTAGAATTCCAAAGATTTAAGACTAAAACTTGACTATTAATATTGTGAACTAGTAATAAAACAAAGGACAAAAACCTGTTTTAATAAACATTTCCACCACATTTTGGTAATCAAAAGACTTAAGACGGAAGCTTTTAATTCATACTTGAACATTTTTAAGGAATATTAAAATATGTATAATTATAACTGCATTTATAAAAATTAATTGTATCGAAAAAGGAGTACTAGTGTCCAGAGCTTTCCAGAATGATATGATCAAAATATTTGTTTTTAAAAATTATTTTTAAGACAATTTTTAGTTAGGAAATCTTGGCAGAGAAAAAAAAGACTGAAGACAAAAACTTTTTGGGCATATCGAGCCATTACCGCCAAAGAAGCTTAACCAACATGATTTTTGAAATGCGTTTTTTTATAAAACTCAGTAACTTGTTATCAATGCCATTATCTGTCCAAATTTTATTACCATAGGATATACCGTTTCAATTTTATAGCAAAAACAATTTAAGCTTAAGTACAAATTATTTTTTGTTTACAGTTTTTGAAACAGCAACTTGTTACTTAAGCCAAAATTTCCTTTTGAAAATAAAGCAAGTATGATATAATATTCGGATTAGCCGTATATAATATATCCTCAATCGACTTCGTATGAAGTATATGCATACATACAATATTACATACATGATCTATTTTTAAAATAATTAACTACATATATCAGCCTTTTCTGATAGCAATTTATTCATCCACATATAAAAAACTTGAATGCACATTATTAGACCATACAAATTGCGGAAAGTATTTATTTTATTCGCTCCAAAGGCAGTTTCTGATAGACCGGTCATAAAAATCACATATGTGTTAAAATTGCACTAATAGCGTGCATACCGATCATGCACGTTGCATTTTTCACCTAAAAAATAACCTATCTTGGATATAAACACTTTTAGCATCATAACTTTTAAATGCGGCGTTTTTCGGAAAAACTTTTGTATTCATTTTTGTTTAGAATAAATACCACAACATCTTTCCTCTACATAATTTTCCCATAAAAATTACCTATCATGGCCCTTTAATGAAATGAAACTATGTTATGAAACTAAATTTTTTTGGATATAATTTTTCAACGGCTTACGCTAAAAAATGGGTAGTGATAATTATAAATCGTTTTTATAATTTTATAAGGTAAGATCTGTATACTATATAGCCTCATTACATTTGGACCAAATATTTATCATCTAATAACATAAGTATGAAACAACATCACATACCAGTTTAATTATAAGCTTTGTTATGTATTTGAAAATTATCCTACAGCTCGTGACCCACTGAGTATATCTCAACAAAACTACACATAAATTTAGACGATAGAGAAAAACATATTTTCGCATAAAAAAATCTGCATACATACATACATACTTGTATATATTATGTAACTTCACGAACAAGTCATTAAAATTCTTCCAACAAAAAATAAATAAAAATAAATAAATACAGTATTTTTAATCTAGAACAAACTTTTTGTAGTCAAAGTCAAAATACGCGAATCACGATAAGGGTCATTCAATTCAATTCTACGCCTAATCAAAGAAATATGATTGTATTGAAGTGAGTTACCATTGTTTTAAAGTCTATGTTCTCCAACTTGAAAAAAATCACCTATGAGTCTTAAATATGGCTATTTGGATAACTCTGCAACAATTTATTATGATTTAAATTTGATTACACGGTCCTGGCGAAAAACCGAGATAGTCGCCAGTTCAGTTCCGGTACGCAGCATTTATTAAAAATTTCTTCACAAAAGTATACGGACTTGGAAATACTTTCCATCGGTAAAACTATACACAACAGATTTAATAGCGAACTTTTTAATTCGAAAAGTAATAAGTCTGTAGAAGATTCACTACATGGCGTCGATCAAGAAGACAATAATTTAGCAATTTGGAGACAAGTTTAGGTAAAAAAACTGATATTTACTTTTTCTTAAAAAAAAGCAATGTGAGTCCGATCACAGAGGAGATGTGTAAACATCTAGTAATGAATTTTTTTTTTTTAAGTTGGAAGTACTTATGCTTTTAGTATCTTTTTTTAAATTAATTAGTTAAAAGTATCAAAACTTTCAATATTGTAAATACATATGAATTTGTTGGTTTTTGTTTGTTTTATTAGTAAATGGTTAGTAAATGGGCACACTGCAGTATATGAATATGTACTGCATTCAAAATTCAAAAAAGCAGTAAATTTACTGATTACTAAAAAAATTCAGTAAATTTTTACTGCTAATTTAATTAATTTGCATTACTAGTAAAATCGTAGGGCCGTAATCATAATAAAATTGTAGCAAGTGGCAAAGTTTTTTCATTCAATTTTTTTAATTTTTGTATGAAAAACATTTAGCCACTTAGTAGAATTTCATTATGAATACGGGCATTACTGATTACTGAAAATTCAATGCACCTCATCATATTACAAATCATTTAGGCAATTTATAAAAATTGTAGAAAAAAATTTTAGTAACCAGTAAACATTTTTTTGTTTTTACTGAAACTTTAATGGTACTGCAGTGCTCATCTATGGTAAGTGCCTTTACTTTTACTTTTTAATTTTTAATTCCTGTTGTTCATCGTTTATTTGTTGCTGTTCTCGTTGTTGTGTACGCATTGCAATTAAAATAAATTCAGTAAAGTGCGACTTTGACTCGCGCACATTCGGTTTTGATAATTTTTCTGATTTAGCTTTCTTCCTTTTTTAAGTTTTTTCAGTTTCGACGATTTTTTTCAGTTTTATCTCTTTTTTCTCGTTTTGGCGTTTTTATTTTCTTTTTGGTTTTTTTAATTTTTGAAATTTTTTTCATTTTGGCGATTTTTTCATTTTGGCTATTTTTTTTTGTTCTTTTGGGTTTTTTTTTTTAATTTTGGCGATTTTTTTTCTGTTTTCGGGGTTTTTTTTATTTAGGCGATTTTTTCATATTGGCGATTTTTTGGTTTCAGGATTTTTTTTCATTTTGGCGATTTTTCCGGTTTTTCGCGATTTATTTTAATCCCAGAGATTTTTTTTAATTTGGTGCTTTTTTTCGTTTTGGCCATTTTTTTTTGTTTTAGCGATTTTTTATATTTGGCGATTTTATATTTTTTTGATTTTTTAGTTTTACCGTTTTTGAAAATTTCAAGAGTTTTGCTCTTACGGTCTCCAAGATACAGCAAGTTGTCAAAATTACAAAGCTAAAATTGCATTTACTGATGGAACACCCTTTAATTTAAACTTTTTAAATTTAGTGTTAATTGTTGTAGTCTGTATAAAAATACACTAACTTTTAAAATTTCAAGTGTATATATGTACATACAATTGAATGTATATTGCATGGGATTTTAACATTTTTCGTTGCTCGTTTTGGAACACCCTTTAGTTTTTAACTCTCATGTATTTGTTGTTGTAGTGGCCAAATGTCTACATATTGTGTCCAAATTTCAAGTCCGTAGCTCTTACGGTTCATTTTCACCTTTGGTGTACGGAAATATACAGAAAAATAACCGGCGACGGCGCACCGTCGGCTTCGAGCCGGTCGACTTGTTTCTCTGCTTGGTATTGCTTCTTTCAAATACTAATACACTCATATATAGCTCACAACGATTTGACAATGCAAAGCAAAAGCAAAAAGCAAAGAAATCTCAGCAAAGAAATCAAAGTAAAAAGATTTTTACCCCCTAGCGTATAGATGTTTCACATCAAAAATTCCTTCTTAACCCTGCACTAAAATTTAAAACATATTTTTTGTGATTGTTTTTGTTTCGTTTTTCGCATAGCGTTAGCGGCTAATATCAGTTACTCGAAACTAATGTTGCTTTTTTAGTTTAATAAATTTATTATAAGAAACTACAAGACTTAATGGAAAAAAATGTGTAATAGTTCATACAATTGATGCTATAAATGCTATGTTTTAAGAAAAAATGCCAATTGATAGAAGTCTGTGAAATGTTAATTTTACGTTAAACGATTAAAAGAAATATATGAATTTCGTTATATGATAATTAAAAACTAGCTAAATATCAATAATAAATCTATTTTCGTACTTATTTTTGCTCAAGACTTTTTTTATTGGCTCTTGAAATAGGTCGTAGTCGATTCGACGAAGTATGACGTTTGCGATATAAAAATAAGTATGATATTCTAGGGTTAAAAGAAATCAGATATAAATTTATGCAAAACAAAAAATTATGTCCTAAATGCATAAAAAATTAAAATGTGCTTGAAGACTGCTTTAAGAAATATTTGCAGAAAAAATTTTAAATTTAAATATATGTCTACATATGAAACTCATACTAAAGTTTCTGAATATTCGGGAAAATATATAACAATAACGAAATACATTTATTTATTACGATAGTGGCCCATGAATTCGACCAAGATGAATATTATTAGAACAACGTTACACGCTAATCAGTAAAACTTTCTCTTTAAACAATTTTTTTTTCAAAATTTTAATTAAAATTGACTTTAGTCCATTTTACCTTAAAACCTATTGGTTTTATTACCTAAGAACACCTGTTTAACAGCTGCAGTTGAACAACAGAACAACAGTGAACAGAAGAAAAAAAAGCTTCAAATGTGTCAAATAAAACGACAGCTTAACAGTTAAAAACCACGGCTTAAAACAACAAAAACGAAATTCATTACAAAAAAAAAAAAAAAAAAAAAAAAAAAACAAACTCAGGCAGATGAACACACAAACTTACATTTCATTTAGACAATGAGTATGTACGTGTTTTAAAGCACTTCAGACGAGAACTACAAAAATATAAAAAAAAACTCAACAGAAAACGTTTATAGCATCATCTTTTTTTATACCTCCACCTTCCTTCTACTAACTGCCAGTTAAGCAGCAGCCTCCAACTTCAGTACATTTGTAAGCCAGTAAATGAGCAAACGACCTTAAACATTAGTCATGGTATGAAAAAACTATATAAATAAAATAAATATTTTATAACAAAAAAAAAAAAAAAAAAAAAATGAGTTTATGTAAATACCTAGAATTGTTTTTTTTTTTGCTTCAAGAGGGAAGACTTTTTGATTTTTTTTTGGTTTTTAAATTAAATATAAAAATGAATTCCATGGAGCCATAATGTCTTGCTAGGATTGTTTTGCTACCAAATGCAATGAAATATAAAGAGTAAAAAAAAACCTTTTTATGTAAATACCATTAGGTCAAGTTTAAATTTGTCTTAGTTATTCATACACTAAAAATGTTTTTTTTTCACTTTGTGTATTTTTCCAGCAAAAAAATAATTATATGCATAAAAATAGTATTGATAACTTATTCTTTATTTCCAATAACTTTAATTTTTTTAATATAGAGATTTTAATAAAAATGATTTATATGCTTGTCGAGAAAAGCGTACCTCACGCCTTTTTGATATTGGTTTTTTTTGCCGCTTAAACTAATGTTTTATTGTTTTAAATATTGTTTTGCTTTAAATCATGCTCAGCAATATTTATTGTTTTATTTAGTAAGTGATTATTTCGGTGTTATTTTGTATACGTGTAACAGAGAGACAAAAAAAAAATCATTAACAATGTCACTGTCAAAAAAAAAACAGACTATGAGAAAAAACCACCTTTAGTCTGGGTGGTGTTGAAATCGTGTTTAGAGTTAAGTTATCGATAAATGAGCGCCCTACAAAATATATAATAGATTGCTGACAGAGTTTGCAATGAAAATTTAACAAAAAATTCTCTGACTTAAAAAAAATTTAATTTAAAACAAACGGAACACTGCCTCCTTTAACAAAATCAATTAATAGTTAAAACTTTGTTATTTGAGAAGGAGTCAGCTTCAGGCTTCAATAAGCCGGTAATCCATTTTGTACGTCGCTTTTTGTCGTTGTAAACTTACAGTCTTAAATGGCTAAATTGCATTCTTTAATATAATTAAATATAAATTTTTTGAAATTATTTTATTCTTTACTTCTGGCATGATTCTTGTTCATATAAGTTCAAATAAGTCATGGTTTTTTTTTAAATTAATTTTGTACAAAATATGATTCGTACGTGTCTGTCTAAATAGAAATAAACAGCAGGCTATCAAAATGAAACTGGTTTAGTTGCTTTCGAGGGGCTACAATGTCAAAGTCAAGTAAGACAAAAAGTAAAGTAAAGTAATATTTTTAAAATTTTAAAAAGCAGCATCAAGTGCCGGCAAAAATATGATATATAAAACTCAGTTAAAAACAATTAAACATAAGACAAATGCAAGTTTCTAAGGAAGGCAAAATTATTAATTAAAAAAAAAAATCATTTAAAACTATTTTGTTTTCTAAAAATCTAATTTTATGGTAATATTTTATAATAAATTTTTTAAAAGAAAATTTTTAAAAAATTAAATAAGTTTTGATCAACAAATTGCTTGAATAAGTATTAAAGTAAAATACTGCACTAATACACAAATGATGATACCAAACATCAGAAGATAGAGCACAATGGAATTTTGATGCCGAATCCCCTATTTTTCACCACTCAAAATTTTACAAATAGAAAAAAATCTATCAACTTTGTTAATTGTTGCTGCACGTCTCATTTGTTTAAATGAAAGTGTATAACATAATATCTCTAGTTGTTCTAAGAAACTTCTAAGAAACCGCTCAATAATAAATTTCAATGTATTTCTAATAACAAAAAAAAAAAAAAAAAACATTTTACTTAATAAGTAAAATAATAATTTGGGATTACTAGTGCGTTAAAAAAATTTTAAACTTAAAAAAATCTTGTTTGGAGTTCTTTCAGGAAAATGGTCCTTGTCCTTCAATCGAATCAAACCTAGTGTAAAAAGAAGACAACGAATCATACAAGTAAGTTGCATTTATAGTATATCTTAATTGTACTTGTAAAACTTTTTAGAAAATTTGGAAAATATATGACAGTGAAAAAATCTTATTCCGACCTCTATGAGGGAAATGGACACTGTGGCCGTTCTGTAGAAAAATTTTTACTTGAGATAAGCATTTATCATTAAAAAAAATTATGCGTTTTATTGAAATTTTCACTGAATATGTAAAACTTCGGCCGCTTTAACGACAAATATATGACAGTTAAAAAGAAACGGGTGTTCTAAAGCGAGCAACGAAACATGTTGAAATCCTAGTAATTTATATATTCAAATATATGTAGACACTTGAAATTTTTAAAGTTTGTGTATTTTTATGCAGACTACACCAATTAATACTAAAATTTAAAAAAAAATCACAATTAAAGGGTATTCCATCAGTTAATGTAATTTTTAGCATGTAGTTGAGAAGACTTGCCGTATGTGGGAGACCGTGAAATTTTCAAAAACGCTAGAACTAAAAAATCCAAAAATTAAAAAAATGCTGAAACGAAAAATCGCACAAATGGCAAAAAGCTTTTAAATGTAAAATATTACCAAAAGTTAAATAAGTCGCTAAAATATAAAAAACTGCCTATTTTTGGTCGCAAAAAACTCAAAAAACGCTAAAACCGAAAAAGCAACAAAACGAAAAAAAGCGATAAAATTAAAAAATCGCTAAAAATAAAAATATGTATTGTAAGAAAACATTAAAAAAATCTCAAGAACCGAAAAACTTGCCAAAAATGAAAAAAAAAACACCAGAAATAAAAAAATCTCTAAAACTATGGCCGCTTTTATGAGTTGCCTTAGATTTTTTATTTTTGCTGGCTAGCGAACAACGAAAATCGAATTTTCATTTCATATTATAAGCATCGAAAATTTCGTTGAGCAATGATTTTTCTATCGAAGAAGCTTTCGATGAAGTATTTTAGTATAAAAATTATTATGAACAATTGTTTTTAGGTAAACTTTTGGCAAATTTTAAAAATCACACTGATTGATATTCACAATTCTTCATTGACAAATGCTCATCATAATACCAAATAAAATTCGTTCGATTAGTACTCTCGACTATAGTCGAAGATCGAAAGTTGCTCATAATAAGGACCTATGTATTGTAAGAAAACATAAAAAAAATATTTGCCAAGAACCGAAAAAATTCCCAAGAACCAAAAAAAAAAAAAAAATTGGAAAAATTTAACAAGAGCAAAAGTTACGGAAGTCTTCGTATAGGACTCAAAGCCGCACTCTAACACTCGTAAATTTATTTATTTTAATTGAAGATTGTTCAAAACTCAATTAAAGAAATAACGAAAAATTAAACAAGTCTAAATATTACTTAATTTAATGTAGACAATAGTGTCCTGCACAAGACTATTTAAAAGACCTTTTAAGACCTGAGAGATTTTTTCAAATGCTTTACTACAGCGAAATATTCTAAAATAATCGCTAAACAACACTGTTGGCAAGACAAACAACCGAAAAAAATGTCTTGCTAACAGTGTTGCTTAGCGATTCTTTTAGAATATTTCGCTGTAATAAAGCATTTGAAAAAATCTCTCATGTCTTGAAAGGTCTTATAAATAGTCTTGCGCAAGACACTATTAGACAACACATCCAATAACGGCGGTAACTGAGCATTCTTTCTATTGTAAAATAACTATGAAAAGCATTTAAGTAAATGTTTTGTTTTTTGAATTATATTTGCTTACAATCTGTATGAAAATTTTAATCAGCCTTATCGTGGTTGCCGTATTTCAAATACGACTGCGACAGTTTGGTACTAGATTAGAGAAAAACTCGTACTCGTATTTGAAATACACCTAACATGATAAGGGGGAATAATTATACAAATTGATAATTTTTTTCTTCATTGTACATATATCGTTGGCTTAGTCGGCATATATGCTAAGTCCTTTTTTTGTAATTTTCAGGAGGGACAAAAAACTGTCTTAATATAATGAAACGAGTGCACTAGATTGAAGATTGTTTTCCGCTGGACTTAACAGGTGCCTTTTTCTGGATTTAGCATATTTGCTTACCACTGCATACAAGCAAGAAACAACAACATAATGACACTTTAATTTTTGGAATTTATGTGTTTTCAGTTGCTCTACCATTCTAGATAAAAAAAAAATCATTTTGTATTAAAAGTGGACTTAGCATATCTGCCGACTAAGCCAACGATATGTAATATTTTTTTGTAATACCTTTTATGTAAAACTTCATCATAAGACTTAAATAAAAAAATTTAAACAACTGTTTTCTCAATTTTTCATATGCGGCCTATAGTAAAATAATTGATTTAATTAACAATATCCACCAAATTACGCATAAGTAAAAGTTCGATTAGTTAGACTGTGACTATAAATGAAACATGTTATAGAAAACCATTGAGCCACTTTAAAGGCTACAATAACCAAATCTTTGTGAGAAGTCTTTTGACTTAATTAAAATATACAACACCATAAAATAAAAATAATGTAAATAAATATATACCCACACAAATCATTAAAAAAGAAGCCAACTAAACAGTAGCCAAAGATTACAATAATAAAATTAAATAAAAAATATATAGTAAATTTAAAATATTTAAAACCCGAAAATAAATGAATAAGCAGCAACTAAACCAATTTTAATAAATTTCCCTCTTACTCCCCAAAATTTTTATTTTATTTATTAAAAGCGTTGAAAAGTTGTTCATTTCAGGCATTCACCAATATGTTGAAAAACTCTATTTAAATTAATAAATTAAAGTATCTATGTATGTTGTTAAATAAATAAAGCTTATTTGCATGATATTCTCTAAGCGCGATTACCATGAAACGCTAGAAAGCAAATAATAAAATTTACTTTAATAAAAAAAAGCGATAAAATCTACTAACAAATTTAGAGCATACAAAGCAAATAATTGTGGGAACCAACTGTCCACAGACATCACATCGTAAGTTCGTATTAGTGGCCAATGTCAAGATGTTGAATTTAAAAGCAGAGGTTCTTAAATATGGGATTAATAGCAAAAACTTCATTCTCCTACCTAAAGCAAAACAAAAAACTTAAGACACAAACTTGTTGTGCAATTCACAAGAGAAATTCATGCTTACACCCAGAAAAAAGGTTGGTTGGAAAACGGTTAGTCCAATAAAATATCATTTGCATTAACTATATTTCAGTTCACGCTATCAATTTTCTGTTAATCCAAAAAACAATCCAAGTTCATTGTCATAAGGTCATAATTGTAACAAATATATGATTGCGACAATACTTAAATTGATTGCATCAACCGAGCGTATGATGCTTTTGTCATGTGACTAATTAACTGATTGATTAGCACAACCGATTAAAATATTACAAATTGGATTTTACTACCAACTTTTGGTATTAGCAACTAAAAAATTGTCGTTCTATATTAAAATTAATATAAAAACTTTCAATCAGTTGCTGCAACTAACTACTATCATAGTTTATAGCAGCAAATTAAAAAATTAACTTTTGTGAGTTTCAAAGGTATTATGATTTGTGAATTCTCATATATTTTTTGAAAGTATGTGCATAAGATAACAGGTTTGTGGCTTTTCAAAATGTGTGGTTGAAGAAATGTACATATATAGACATGCTTCACCATTAGGAAATAAATTTCAATTAAAATAAACTTATGACAATATGTCCAATAATAAATTTCTTAAATTGTGTATTTTTATTTGCGTTTATTGTTCATTTTTATTTCAGCAAGAAAGACCAACTTTTCTTTGACAGGTACCAATTATGATATTGTTTTAATTATATTAACCAAATTTTCGGTAGCAAGAATAACATTTATTTCAAATTCCATTCTGTCAACCAATTTTTTCTCTTGCTGCAACTATTGGGTTTAGGGTTATAATTAAAATATAGTGGTACCACAAGAAAATTTCAGTCGCTATAGCAGAATTCTATGGTAGTTGCTGCAACCGCCAAAATTCAATTGGTTGTCACAACGAATCTGTTTTCTCTGTGTACCTTCTTTCATATATTTCTTTTCTTTCATTTGTGACTCACTGTCTATAACCCATTCACATTTCCCTAACAAAATTATCAAAAGACACCTCTTTCATATCACCACAGAGATGAGAACAAAAATTCAACTAATTGTAACGTTCCTTTGAACGATTGTTATTACTAGAGTGTATTTGTTTAGCTGATTAACACCGACTTCACATCCCATAAAATGTTATGATTTTCAAACACTAAATATTATAACAAATGGACCATAAATAGCATTAAAAATATAGTACATGAGACTTTTTTTTCAAATGATTTTATTAAAGCTTAGATTTGTTTATACATTCGAAACAATGAGAGTCTTTTATAGGGTTTTTAACCTTTTTTTACTTTTCTTGAAAGATATGCTTTGATTTATTTTTAAGAAGTTTTATTCTTTTTCTTTTGACTTTTTTTTTCTTGAAAGTACCGTCAAAACTTTAAATTGTGTTAAAAAAAGTGTTTATTATTATTTTTTGCTTTTTTATTTATTTATTTACTTTTGTATATTATATTCGAGGAATTTTGTGTGAATTTGTGCATAATGTCTTAAGCATTAAATTCATAAACATTATGTTAGGAGATTAAAAGAAGTATCAACGATAAGTATATGAGAGTATGAAAGTGCGAAAAGCATTAAACAGCCAACGGCCAAGAGAGAAGAAAGCAAGATTTAAAAAAAATATTGGTGACAATATCGTCTCACAATCGCCAAAAAAAAGCTCAAGCGGAATATATTTCGAGCTTTACTTCTTGACGAAAATTTATTATTCACGATCCTAGCTAATCGGTTTTCGTTAAGAACCAAAGCACAATATATATAACGCTTAACCTTTTTAGTGCTAATTTTATATTTTCAGGGGCGTGGTCTAGCCCCATTTTAACAATGATTGTAGTCTGCCCACTTTTATGAACTCCACATCGCTTCACTTTGAAAGCTCAAAACTGTATGCCAAGTTCCTAAAAAATCGGTCAATTAGAAGCTCATGAAATATTATATTAAGATATAATGAACACGCCCCCGCCTACTTTTTTAAACATAAAAATTTATTTCGTTATAAAAGCCCAAACTGTTTGCTGAGTTTCGTGGGAATCGCATTAGTAGAAGTACATATAATTTAATACTAATCTTTCTGGGGCATGGCCCCGCCCACTTTTTTAAATGCCAGATTTATTATTTTTGAGAGCTCAGTATGCGTGCAAAGTTTCGTATAAATCTATAAAGTAGAATCACGTGAAATATGATACGAAATGTTAATGGGCGTGACTCCGCCCACTTTTTTAAAAGCAAAATTTATCCTTTTTCAGACCTCAGGGTGTGTGCAAGATTTCATAAAAATTAAATGGGTAGAAACATGCTAACTATAATATTAAGTTTAAATGGGCGTGTCCCAGCCCACTTTTTAAATTCAAAATTGATACTTTTTTAGAGCTGAGTGTATTTGCAAGGCTTCGTAAAAATCAATTGTGTAGTAGCACGTAAACTATAATAATAAATTTTAGTGGGCATAAACTCACGCTCACTTTTTTAAAAGTAAGATCTTATCCTTCTTAGAGCTCAGAGTGTGTGCACAGTTTGGTAAAAATCAATTGGATAGTAGCACGTGATATATATTATTCAATTGTAGCAAAATTGATCCTATTTCAAAAATCAATGTACGTGCAAGGTTTCTTAAAAATCAATTAGGCAGAAGTCCGTGATATATGTATACTACTAAATATTAATGGGCGTGACCACCCCTCCTTTCTAAATAGCAAGGTTATATCTTCCTTAGATCTCTGGTAGTGTGCAATTTGTAATAAAAATTAATTAGGTAAAACTTTTAAAATATATAACATTACATTTAAGTGGCCGTGGTTCCCCCCCACTTTTTTAAATGCAAATTGATCTTCTTTCGAGCTCAGGATATGTGCGAGGTTTCTTAAAAATCAAATAGCAAAACGCAGGTGAAATATATTATTAAATTTTAGTGGGCGTGGCTCCGCCAACTTTTTTATTGCAAGATTCATCGTTTCTTAGAGCTGAGAGTATGTGCAAGGTTTTCTAAAAATCAATTGCGTAGGAGCACGTGAAATATAATATTAAATTGCAATGGGCGTGGCCCCGCCCACTTGTTTAAAAGCAAGATATGATCCTTCTTAGAGCACAGGGTGTGTACAAGGTTTCTTAAAATAATATAAAGTTTAAATGGGCGTGACTCCACCAGTGTTGCAGCGCCTCTGGTGTCAATGAGGTGTATTAAATTTTTGAAGCCATTTTATTGGCTGAAAGAAATATCTTTAAAATCGGTCTAAAAGTTATCGAGCTATAGTTCATGGCATAACAAAACATGCAGATGAATTGATAAACTAAAAAATTAAAGAAGAAACAAACACGCTCTCTGTAGGGTACAAATAAGTCTTAAACTAAAAATATCAATTTGTTGATTTGTTTTCTTTTGTTTGCTCTGAAAAAAAAATTATTCTTTGAAAAGTAGAAAATCTAACAGGTCATAAATTTAAATAATTTGATTTTTCACAGCCATTTAATATTAAGAAAGAATTTAGTTAAATTAGAGGCTTTACCTTTGGAGATTTAACGTATACATAGAGTTTAATTAGGGTGAGAAATTAATTTTTGTATGAAAGCTCGATTGGGTAAAAAGCAACAATTAATAAAATGAGTCAGTGCAATAAAAGGTGTGAATAGGAAAAATCTTAATAATAAAACAAACTTTGTTGGTTTAGAAAAAAAACCTGAAATCTTTATAACTTCTAACAGAGATGGTAGGGATAATAAATCAAAGAAATATAAGATATTTTATTATAAAGCCTAAATAAATCAAGCCGATGATAAAATAATTGCTGTATTATTTAAAACAAAGTGATTTTTAAAATAAATTACATATATTATAAATTAGCTAAATACCACTTAATGTTAGCTGGATTTTTTTCTTCTAGTTGCTGTAGAAATTTTTTATTAAGTTTCTCTCTTTTTTTTTGAATTTTCCCAAAACGAAAAATTTTTTAGCTGAATTGTCTACTATTAGAAACCAACCCAAAATTCACACATTCTCAAGGTTTTTTTTCCCCAATAAGAGGCTTTTATTCTTTAAAAAAAATCATTTTATTAAGCATAACAAATCGTTAAAATATATTGTAATCCAGTTCATTCAAAAGAAAACTATATTTTAATAATAAAAATTTGAAATTAATATTAGTTTTCTGCTCGATCTAAAAATGCTAATTTTATTTTCTGTCCAAAAAAAAAACACCCGAATAACGAATCAAACCAAATTTAATCTTATTATGATTTCAAATGCTTGTAGAATTTCAATGTAACTTATTTATTAAATCCCATTAGGAAACGAAATTTAAAATAAACTTAATTAATAATTTGATGATTTAAATGTAAATGCCAAGGGAAAATCGGTAGCGGTTTTATTTTTTATTAAAATTGGAGTTAAAAAAAAAATAAAAAATAAATAAGTGTGAGATGATAAAGAACATGATTTAAATTATGGCACTGAGAAAAAGTATGAACCTTATTTTTTCTCTCTTCTGATAATCGAATTAAGTGTAACAGAGGAAAAATTGATGCATATCATTTTGTTTCCCTAATAGCATTTGTAATTACTAGAAGTGTTCAATAGGCGGCGAGTGCAATACGTGTTAAGAATGATGATTAGTTTTAATTGTTTTTGAAAAATATTCTAAAACTGAGACAAAGTCTTGAAAAATATATTCAAATTAATAGTGTGAAAGTTTGTGAGAAAAAAAAGCCGCGAAATTTTATATACAATTTCCAAACCTTTTTTTCTCAAAGCTATTTTTTGGAAGCTTTTGAAGGCATAATTTACAAATGTGGGACTCACTATAAATGGCCTATCGCTTGCGTATGGTTTGTATATTTAATAATTTATGTCATATTTATTTTGAATTATGCAGTTTTCTTTTCCAGAAAAAGTGCAACATTTTTGAACTTTTTATTCAAAAATAAAATTAAATTTAACGCTAGTTTAAAGTAAAATTTCGCGCTCCTAAGGTGTGATACAGTAATTAAAAAAACTTAACATGAAAAACATTTTTTTTTTCGAAGTTTTATTTAAAAGTGTAATACATGTGTAACACCTTTTCCTAGAAAAGAAATCGACTTTAGTCATTGAAGTTAGAATCTTTTTTCTTAGTAAATATCGCGTTGTGTTAAAATAAAGCATTGATTTGAAAAAATTACAACTGAGGGGCACATCGATTGCTCACCAAAACTTTATCTGAATATGGGTGGTTCCATGCAAAACAAACCTGCACAAAAAAATATACGGCCTGCCCCACGATATCGACAAGAAACTATCTATCGCTTACTCATATTGAAAATAAAAACAAATTTTCTTATTTTGTTTTTGTTTTCAATATAACTATGCGACAGATAAATTCTTGGAGACATCGTGGGCCAGGCCGATAATTTACTTATTTTAAATAAAAAGCTTTGAACTTATGTTCACAAGATAACAAAAAAAAAAAAAATTAATAATTCAAAATAATTATATTTTTTATCATGTTTGATACGCTTTTAGATGAGCACATTCTACAAACTCTGCCTATCTTGCTCTCTCTCTCTCTCTCTCTTTCTCTGTGTGTCTAACTCTCTCTCTTTGTATCTTTGATCTTTGTTTTATGTTATTTACTTTTGCGTCTTTAATGAACATTATTATACCTGAAAGAACAATATTGTACCTGAAAAGACCATATATATTCTTGTTTACTTTTTGTTAAAGTTTCGACTTTATATGTCTTATAGCAGATTAATTGAAATGCTAAAATGTTTTGTCAAACCGGTCACAGTAAAAATTTGAAAGGCTTAATAAAATTTCCGCTGTAAGCCCAACCAGCAATTTGATAAGATTTTACGTAGATCAGAAATTGGTCACACCTGTCACACTAACGCTAAAGTGCTGTTTTTCAATGGACATCAATAATAAACAAACGAAAGCAAATAAAGGAAGAAACTTGAAGAAAATAAAAAAAAATATGAACTGTACACAAAAAAAATTATTCCCAAAAAATTTTCAAACAAACGTGTGTTTTGAAATATAATTTAGTTTCAGTAAATATTTTTTACTGTTCCAGTAAATTATTTGTTCCAATTTTATTTTATGTAAAAAAAACTGTATAGAATGAAAATTATCTAAATAAAGTAAAATTTGTTAAAAAAATTTTTAGATTTATTTTTTTATATTTAAATTTGTTATTTTCAGTTAAATTTATTTTTATATACTGTAAAAAAATTTGTCAGATTTTTTTTTTTTTTGAATTTTTTTTACAAATTATTTTATAGATATAAAAAACATTTTATTTTTTTTTAAAGATTTTTGTTTGCGGTTTTCCAACTTATTATGTTTGTATATTGTGATTCTCAATACAGTATTAAGAGTTTTACTCTAAACATACGGAGTTTTTTAGCTAAATTAAAAAATTTCTTGGGTTGAAGTCTACTGACGAGTTCCAAAAGCGGGAACGAAATGCTTAACCATAAAAACAAGCCAATTTTCGAAAGTACAAACAAAATAGTTGAACCTTTCATTTGATTCAGTTATTTTTTTCAAATAAAACTTTTACTAATATTTAAAAAAAAAAATTTTAAGAATTGTTATTGATTCAGTTAATTTATTTTCTGATAATACGAAAAATTTTAGTGAATGTGTTTGTAAATTATAAAAAAATAATACAAAAAAATCTGCGAAAATGTTTTTCTGTTCCCATTAATAAATTTGACTGAAAATATTTTGAGTTTCAGTTAACTTTTTTCTCTAATGCCATAATAAGTTAACTAAAAATAATTTTTTTTTTCAGTTAAATTTTTACAAAATTGTTATCAGAATCTACAAATTTCTTTGTGGGTCCGCATTCACACAAAAAATTTACTGATTCAATGAATTTGGTTACTGAAAACGAAATTTAGAGAGAGAAAGGTAGAACAAGAAGAAATGCTGACAAAATTATAAAAATCGTCACACCCGCCACAGTAAAAATTTAAAAATCCTAATAAAACTGCTGCTGTACATAATTAATATTTAATACTTTCCAACAATAAAAAAAATTAGACCAACTTATAATATAATAACACTTTGTACGCATCACGAATAGATCACACCCGGTACACTAACGCAGAAGTGAAATTTTTTCAATGGATATCAAAAATAAAATATGGAAACAAACAAAGAAAGAAACTTAAAGAAAATAAAGAAACATATGAATTCTGTTCAGCTTTAGAGAGAGAAAGGGAGAACACGAAGAAATGCTTACAAAATTATAATACCCGTCACACACGCCACAGTAAAAATTTAAATCTTAATAAAATTACTATTGTAGATAATTAATAATTAATACTTTCCATCAGTAAAATAATAAGCGCAATTAATAATAAAATAACATTTTGCGTAAGTCACAAATTGGTCACACCTGTCACACTAACGCAGAAGTGCTATTTTTTCAATGGATATCAAAAATAAAAAACGTTTATTTATTTCTTAAAGAAAATAAAGAAAAATATGAACTACATTTAGCCTTAGCGAGAGAAAGGGAGAACAAAAAGAAATGCTTACAAAATTATAATACCTGTCACACCCGTCAGAGTAAAAATTAAAAATTTTAATATAATTGCTACTGTACATAATTAATATTTAATACTTTCCAATAGTAAAAAATAAGCCTAATCAATAATATAATAATATTTTGCGAACTGCACAAATTGGTCACACCCATCACACCAACGCAAAAGTGATATTTTTCAATGGATATCAAAAATAAAAAACGGCAATAAATAAAGAGAGAAACTAAAATAAAATAAACAAAAATATAAACTGAGAGAACAAGGGTCAGAAAAAGAAGATATGCTAACAATATTACGAGTATAAAATATAAATAATCATTGAGAGAAAAAAGCAAAAATTATCGAGAAGAAAGAAAATTAAATAGCACACAATGGAAAAAGGAATGAAAGTAAAATTGCTAGCATTTTAAATACACCTATAGATAGTCGTTTAAAAAACACAGCTTTCATTAAAAGGTCAGTCAATCGTCACCTTGTGGTCCATCAAAAAGATTTGCTGTTATCAAGCAACTCGTTGAATTGGTTCCTTTAGAATCTGTGGGGCCGGAAAATTGTACAAGAATCAGATTCCGGCTAGGGACATTGAAAAATCAATTGTTTTCATGGTAGTTCACACCCGTCACATTTTGGAAAAAAAAATTAAAACAAATTTATTTTTAATACAATCAAAAAAGACTTTGAACAAAATTATTACACAGAGTATTGTGTGCGTTCTACGAAAGATTTTACAGAACATATTTTTATTAAAAACTGCGGGTTTTACGGTCACACCCGGTACAGCCTTCTGATAGTAAATCTGAATAGAAATCATGTTCCTTCAGTGTTTATCTATTGTTAAAGATTTTAATGATTAACATCCTGGGGGCCTTTTTAAATTATTCATTTTGTCTTTTTGATTTTCATGGTCACACCCGCCACTTTTGAATAAGCTACATATCGAATGGGGTCCAATGTGAGAGAATTTCAGAGACGATCAACTGAACACCACACGAGTTGCAGCCTAGAAACGTTGAAAGATGATTTTGCATGTGCGTAATACTGCTTGAAAAAGAAATTTTTGCATCGAATCACTGCTTAGGATATAAAATGGATCCCTTACGGCAATCGCAAGTACGAAAAATCGTTGTGGGACAAGAAAAACTCATCCATTATGAACTGCAAAAATTCCCTATATTTTTCCAATGTTTCAAATTAAACGGAATAATTTAAGAATTTCATTTTAGAAAAGAAAATTTTTGATAAAAAGTTGTTTTCCAAGGGATATTTTTTCGAAAGTTATTTCTCTCAACAAGAGTTTGTGATTGAGTTAAAAAACATCCAACTCGTTTAAATTTTGTTAAATGGTCAATAACATTTTTTTTCAATTTGTTTTATTAAAGCCTGTCAATTAGTTTTTTTCTTCTTCTAATCACAAGGAAATTACAAAGTTTCCCAAAATTACGTTTCAAATCATTTCCTCGTTAAAACGAAAAAGCAATATGTGCCTATAATTGTTCAACAAAAGTTCAAAGTGTAAGAGTTTTTTTTTTCTTTAGCCAATAGAAAAAATAAAAACCCATTGACTATATACATATGTATTTCGAATTGTAGGCATTAATTTCTGCAACTTAAACTAAAAGTAAGGAAAAGCAAAACTTGCCTAGACTGCAATATATGACATTATGAAATGTTGGCAACAAAAATAGATGTGATGTGATATAAAACGAGATGCCATACGATAATGCGTTTGAAAATCAACAACAATAATAGCAGAAGATGTAAAACGAAGAGAAAAACTACTTAACGAAATTGACCTTAAAACTAAAGAAACAACATTTGTACAGAATAGTTTTGAGAAGAAAAGAAAAGCCACCACCACCACCACCACCACCACCAGCAGCAGCAGCAACAACAACACATGAACTGACAAGGCATAACTTTAAGCTTTTTAAATGTACTCGTCGTATATGAAAAGATTAAACTTTATGTTGTTCATTCAGTCTTTGGATTTTGGTACAAAAATTTTCTCCATATAAATTTTTTTTGTTCGTTTTTTGCTTTGTTTCGAATTGGACTTTTTGTTTTGTGTTTGAAGACCAAACTACAAGCATCCTTCTTATATTATATTGAGCTGGTGATATTGGTCGTTTTTTTTTTGTTGCACTTTTGGCCATTTACTACAAGCATACAAGCGAGCCACACCTGTTTCATGTTGGTTCTTTTTTTTTTGGTTACTATGGCAAACGACATAAATGTCTACGCAGCATATCTTTGCGGTATGAGAAAATGTTCTGGAGATTGTTTGGCAATATTTAGAAAAATATTTGTAAAAAAAAACATTTGCCAAACATTTTAGCCAAAAATTATTTACAAAACGCATTTGACGCTGAACTGGTTGGTGCTGAGGAACCTAGAAACCGTTATTACAAAAACTCCAACATTTACACTTCGTTTGGGCATAGAATTCCTTCCACCAACCACCTTAAGCATACAGACATTTCTTTAATGATTAACACAAACACTTTTTCCTAATCAGTGGACATTTTTTTTCTTTCCATCTATCTGCTTGCCAAAAATGGTGGGTAATACAAAAAATATTCGAAAACATTAAACGTTCGTGGGAATTTATTGGCTAACAAATTTTATAATTAACAAAACCAATAAATCTATAACAAACACCAGCACATATAATGACAGAGTAAGGCGCAAATTGTTATACTCGGTGGGAGGCATAACAAAAGATGTTTTAAAGAGAATAGCTCGTATGATAACGTCCCCAAAAAGATTCATGTAGATATACTTACATATGTGACAGCGCATAAAGAAAGGGACCTAAGGGTAAAAAATCAATTTTCACTTTTTTTTTTTGATGTGGACAACATCTGAGCATCGAATGAGACCGATCCCATGCCCCAAAAGTGTTCCCTCCCTGAGATATGCGCGTTTACACCATGCGCGTGTACACCAAAGATACACGTATTTAAATCTTTAAAATGGCTCTCCTGAACAAAACCGGTTTTTACCCTTAGGTCCCTTTCTATTTTGCGCGTCACATATGTGGTCCATAATAAAAAATTAAAAAAAATTAGTATAATTAAATTGTGGTTCTTTTAACCTTTTTAATTATTAAAAATTACAGTTTTTACAATATCCACAGAGCTCTTGTTTACCACAAGCACGGCAATATACTAAATGAGTTTATCCTGGACAGATAAAATCCAGCAGAAAAGTGTCTAATATTGTGGTTAACAAAAACTTCAAAAATTTTGAGGATAATCAGGGCAAGGCTATTAACAACTTTAAAATTCTATATTCGGCAACAATTGTAAAATATTTTAAACTATAAGCTTAGCTTTCAGCTTAATTTTATTACAATCGCTAAAAGGATATGCCCACCTGTCATACATCAATTTTAAAGTCTGAATAGCTGCCTCAATTACAATCAAAACTTAAATAAAACTTCTTACTATTCGTGGAATTATGCCCCAAAGCATTCGAAGAAATTTCACGAAAAACCGCTCAAGGAAATTCCAACCTCCCGTATATCCTTTATTTTCAAAAATTTAATGTTGCTTCTTGATATGAGAAAAATGTAACGAAAACTTGTAGGTTATCTTAAATCAAAATAATTATGAGACATATGCAAGGACATGCTTTCCACCAAATATATCCTTAACGCTAAAAATCTAAAATCATCCTTAACTGTCGGAGAAATTTTGTTAAAATATATTTAAAACTATACAGCTTAGCTCTCAGATAAATTATATTACAATAGTTTAAAGGGGAAGCCCACCTGCCATATATGTATTCTTAATTTAAAAAATATTAGTTACAGCTGAAATTAAGATCAGAACTTGTCAAAAATTTGTAACAATTTATTGTTTTATGTCCAGAACTAGTCTGACAAATTTCTTCCAAAACCGCACAAGAACTTGTCTACGTCCCATATATCCTTTATTTTTAAGATTACATTTTATCTATATAATCATCTATATATAATAAATTTTATCTATATACATATTATGTATGTATGTATATGATAAAAATTTAACAAAAGCCTGTAGGAGTGCTGCAAATTATATCCGGAAAATTTTTATAAGATGCACACAAGGACATGCCTTCCACCGAAATATCCTTAAAATTCAATATTGCAAAATCAGCATTAAATGTCGGTGTATTAAAGAGAAATTTTACTAAAAATATATCTAAGTTTTAATACAATCTTTTTCTAAATATCCTTAATTTTAAAAATTCAATTATAGCCAAAATTCCGATCAGAACTTTGCAAAAACTTGTAACTATTTATTGTTTTATCTCCCAAAGTGGTATGGAAAAATAAATCCAAAACCGCACAAGGATACGTCAACCTCCTACATATCCTTTATTTTAACAATTAAATATTATTTATAGATATGACTAAAATGTAAAGAAAAGTTGTAGGAATGCTAAAAATTTAAGAGAAAAGCGGTCCAAAAATTTTTTTTAGAACAAGTGCGTACAAAGATGTGGAATTCTTTCAAAATATCCTTAATTGTGAAAATTGAAAATCAGCGTTAACTGTCGGCGTATTACAGAGAAATTTTGCTAAAGCTATATCTTATATATACAATCTTTAAAAGCATGTGCTTTTCTGCCAAATATCCTTGATTTTAAAAATTTAATTATAGCCAAAATTGCAGTCAGAACTTGGCAAAAACTTGTAACTATTTATTGTTTTATATTTTAAAGTAGTCTGGCAAATTTCATCCAAAACTGCAGAAGGACATGCAAGCCTCTCATATATCCTTTATTTTAATAATAATAATTTGATCTGTAGAAATGACGAAAATATAACAAAAACTTTTAATAATGCCTAAAATGAAAAAAATTAGTCCTCCTTAACATTTTTGTAAGACACGTGCAATAACAGACTTTCATTCAAAATATCCTTAATTTAAAAAAAAAGTGAAAATCAGCTAAAATTAACATTGGAATGTAATAAAAACTTTAAACTGTTATTCTAGAATTATGGGCATGAGCTCTCTGAAGAATTGTATTGCAATCGGCGCAGGGATATGCCTACCTTGCATATATCCTTTATTTTAAAATAGTGAATTTATGCTGCAGTTGTGATCAGCTGTTTCAGAAATCCTAATTTAAGGCTTATTAAATTTTTTTATTGAAATCGGTGCCAGGACATGTCGATTCCCCATAAGTCACTTTTCAAGTCTAAGTACTAAGCTGTCCTCTTATACATACATATATCCTTAATTTAAAAATATTTTTTTTTAACAAAATGTAGTGTTAATATAAAAATATTGAGCTGTATCAATATTGTGGTTGGGGTATTTGGACTTCAACTAAGACATTTTGGTACTATATTAAAGAAAAATTATTACGGCGTTCTTTCATCTATTACAAAAAGTCGTCGGCGAAATCGAAATACGCCAACCGCGATAAGCCTTTGTATGGCCTTTTCAGGCAAATATTTTTGTTTTTTATATCTATTTTCATACTTCATGAAATATTAACGATCAAAAATTACTTATCAGAATGAGCTGAAAGTTGTCCTGGATGGCTCAAACTTGCAACAGAAAGATAAATAAAACAATTTACTTTTCCCTCTATTTTCACTAAATTGCATTTTAAATTATGCAATTATTATAATAAAAAAATTAATCTTATATATAATTTTTTTTTAACACAAAACTAGTTCCGAGGCGTGTAATATTGTGTCAAAAAGTTTGTCCCAAAGTGTTTTGGTGTCATTGCGTTTTATACGTTTGTCTTATAACGCCCAAGGGATGTTTCTTTTCCAAGTCTTACATTTCTTAAAAACACAACAAATTTCCTTACTTTTATTATATATTTCGTATATAGGTGTGTGTGTGTGTGTGTGTGTGAGTGTTTTGTATTTCCTAAACGCTGTTGTAAATGTTTAACACAAAAACTCGACACAATCTCTTAACAAGCATCTCTTAAAACCTAATAAAAAAAAACAAAGCTGCTACAAACAACAAAAAGAACAGAGAAAAATTAAGGAAAATGCAGGCTTAATACCAATATAAGAAAAAAAAATGCTTTGACAGCTTGCAACATGTTCTTTGTTGTTAAAACTTAACTTCTGTTGTGGCAGCTTATGGTTTTGAAGTTTCACTATTCTTGTTGTCGTTGTTTTTCATTTAACAAATGTTGTAATGCAAGTGTTACTATTACAACATCTAATAATGTTGACGGTAAACGTTTGATATATTTTTTTATTGTTTTTGGCATTTTTGGTGGACACACTTTAAGCTTACAAGCAACTATTTAAATAGAAAGAAAAACACACATCATCACAGCTCCCTCATGAAAACCAATAACTAGTTAATTATAATTGTTGTGAAGATTCCCAACTTCCTTTTTTTATTCTGTTTGTCAAACTAATCTTGAATATCTTTTCAAAAATTTCAACTACATAATTATTGTTTTAACCTCATTTCCTTAACAAAATGTGACTTTTTCTTCTATATTTTTACTTTTGTTTTTATTAAAAAAAATCGATAATATTTTGAAGATCGTGTCAACGTCATCAATGCGAGTATAACACACTACATAATCACTGATATTATCATTATTTGAAGACCCATATCATTTGATCAATTGTTGAAGCAGTAAAAGTTTTTTGAAAGATTAAGCTGGCAAAAAGCAGAAATATGTAAGTCAAGCAGAGAATGACTTTAGAATTAGCTACACAGTCTCAAAAAGCAATTTTAATAAAATTTTAAAAAAATTATTATCAAAAGGCATAGTTTAAAAAAAAAAGATACGTTTAAGAAGTTAATTATTCGACATATTGTCATAAGTATATTCATCAACCCGAAATTTATTTGCTGGTGGTTCAGCTTTGTCCATATGTGAAGCGCAAAATACAAAGGGACCTAAGGGTAAAAACCGGTTTTGTTCAGGAGAGCCATTTTGAAGATTTAAATACGTGTATCTTTGGTGTACCATCCCTGCAGTCAGACTGGGGCCAAGTGTCTCTATGTCAACACTAAAATTCTAGTACATAGTAGTTACATTGTCTACAATTTCTCTTCTATTCGTCAGTATAAAAGAAAGAGAGAAAACAGATGTGGTGTATTTCTGGTGAATTTTGCAACAACTTGTCAATATACATAAATTTGTATGCACGTAAGGTATAGAAATGTACCAGTAAATGTCTGGTTGGTATGTCTGCATGTTCCCATAAGAACTATGAATTCACTACCTAGTCAATTGTTTTAGTGTTACTAGTAGATTTTCAATGACAAGCACATGTTAAATGTCTATAGCATAAAGTATTGTATGGGGAATAATTGTAGAGTAGTACTGGTGACAAAGTCAAACGCGACTCAGTACATTTTCACTATTCGCACTTTCTGCAGGGATCACATCACAAAACGCGCATTTCTCTAGGAGGGAACACTTTTGGGACATGGGCTCATTCTCATTCGATGCTCAGATGTTGTCCACATCAAAAAAAAGTGAAAAATGATTTTTTTTTACCCTTAGGTCCTTTTCTCTATGCGCTGTCACATAAGCATTTTATTGAAATCTACTGACGATTTGTTACAGCAACAACGACATGCATATAGACAAAGCTGAACCACCAGTAAATAAATTTCGGATTAAAAAAAAAGATGCTTTTTTAAAAACCCAGCAAAAAAAATTATATATGGTCCATATATTTTTAATATATGAATGTAACTATATAACTATATATGAATATGTATGAATTCATGTATTGAAATATATGTGATTTTACATGGCAAAACTATTATATATGAAATAATATATGGACTAATATATGAAATGTATTATAATATATCAGCTCATATATGGAAATTTAATTATAAAGGTCTTCATATGTGAATCCATATACATATAAAAATAAGATGTAATATATGGCGCCATATAAAAATGTATGCATGCATGATATCTCACATAAGATAGTATTTGCAATCAAAAAAGCTTGAATTTTATTAACTCGATCTTTTTCTCTCATTTTTATGACTGGTGAATTGAAATTCTATAAGAAGATACATACGGTATGCAAAGTTTATATGCGTAGAGTCTCAACGTTTAAAAATAAATACTTGTGCAACAAAAAAAAAAAAAAAAAAAAAAAAAATCGTGTAACAAAAAAAAAATAATTCTTGTAAGATTTTATATATATTTTGGGCCTATTTAATAAATCAAATAATCAAATAATCAAATGGATAATCCTGACATTAATTTTATAAAAAATTATTGAATACTCCAGATATTTTTAAGAAACACAGTTCATATTAATGCAAAAAATTATATTAAAATCTAGTGTTAGTATAAAAACGGAAAATAAATGATTCACCTTTTGACTTAAAATGATGAATGAAATGACTTTTAGTTCGTTTTTCATTATTTGTCCAAACAAATGTTTCATTAAATACAACCTCCCTGTTCAAAATCTAAAAAAAAGTAATTTTAGTAATTTAATTTATTGCACAGCAGTGCGCTTGTGTGAATCAAGATAGTATGAATATGAACTTTGCATACTGTGAAGGGAATATATACACATACATACATGTATGAAAATGTATGAATATATATAATCATATATGCCCATATACCCTTATTTTTCGGATCCGAACCATATATGGGATATCATATATGCTCCATACATATTTTTTTTAGCTGGGAATTGATATTTTCAAAGAACATTTATTTTGTTGGAAGTACTTTTTGTAAAAATACTTTTTAAAAGGAACTTTTTATAAAAATACTTTTTTTTAACCAGGTACTTTTTGTCAAAATACTTTTTTAAATCGAACTTTTTAAAAATACTTAAAAGCCACTGAAAAAAAATGAACTTTTTGTTAGAAGAAATTTTTGCAAAAAAAAAAAACTTAATAAAGTACTTTTAGTAAAAATACTTTTTTTAAAAAGGTTCTTTTTTAAAAAATGCTTCTTCTTAAATGCAATTTCGTAAAAATACTTTTTTAAACCACCTTTAGCAAAAAAGTTTTTAAAAAAATATTTTGTGAACGAAAACGCTTTTTGAAAAAAGTACTTTTTCTAAAATAAACTTTCTTTTACTTTTCGAAAAATTCACTTTTTTGTTAGAAGTACTTTTTGTTGAAATACTTTTTTTTTAAAAAAGGTACTTTTTGTAAAAATACTTTTTTTTAAAAAGGTACTTTGTGCAAAATATATTTTAAAAAAATACTTTTTGAAAGAAAACAGTTTTATAAAAATGTACCTTTTGTGAAGGGAACTTTTTAAAGAGTACTTTTTGAAAGAAGCACCTTTAAAAAATATTAAATTTACTCGTATATTTCAACGCATACTTCTGGAATAATTTTTTTAAAAAACTACTTGAGAAAGGTAGTTTTGAAAAAAGGTAATTTTTAGAAAAGATCCTTTTGCTTAATGTACTTTTTGGAAAAAGTACTTATGCTAAATGTGATTTTCGTTAGAGGGAACATGTTGAATAGTGTGAGTTTCGAATGATGCAATTTTGTTTATTAAATGGTTCCGTTTGAAAAAGGTACTTTCTAAGAAAGATACTTTTTAAAAAGGGTACTATTTATGAAAAGCACTTTTTGTTAATTTACTTAATATAATTGTACTTTTTGTAAAATGTGCTTTTTTAGAAGGTGTTTTTTGTAAAAGGTACTTTTTGTTAAAGGTACTTTTTATAAAAGGAACTTTTTATAAAAGGTACTTTTTATAACAGGTACTTTTTATAAAAGGAACTTTTTATTAAAGGAACTTTATAAAAGGTACTTAAAAAAAGCACTTTCTATTAAAGGTATTTTTGATAAAAGGTAGTTTTGATAAAAGATACTTTTAATAAAAGGTACTTTTGATAAAAGATACTTTTAATAAAAGGTACTTTTAATGAAAGGTACTTTTAATAAAATGTACTTTTAATAAAAGATAGTTTTAATAAAAGGTACTTTTAATAAAAGATAGTTTTAATAAAAGGTACTTTTAATAAAATGTTTTTTCTATAAAATGTACTTTTAGAAAAAGGTACTTTTTGAAATAGGTACTTTTTTGAAAAAGTATTTTGTTTGAATGAAGTATTTTTTGAAAAAGTAACTTAATTAAAATTTACTTTTTGCAAAAGCTATTTTTTTGAAGCAAATCTACTTTAAAGAGAAAATGCTTTTTAATTTCAAAAAACATTTTCTGTGAAAAGTAAATTTTAAAAAATCTACTTTTTGAAAGGGGTACTTTTTAAAAGGTACCTTTTGAAAAATGTACTTTCTGAAAGAGGTATTTTATAGAGGAGATATTTATGAAAGAAAACACTCTTTTAAGATAATACTTTTGTGTTTTAAGAAACACACTTTTGGAAAAGTGCACTGTTTTGAAATGTACATTTTGAAAAAGTATTTTTTTATAAACATGCTTATTAAAAAATGTAAAATACTACCATACTCCTCTGCATACACTGTCACGTGAAGGACATACTTGTTATGAATTCAATTCTCTTATACTCTTATACTAACAATAAGTCTTATACCAGTCAACTTTTGAAGGCAAACGCTTTAAAAACTATTTTCATTATTTTATATTATTTTGCTACATTAAGAGTTTGCCTGTAGGGTACCCTTAAACTAACAACAAGCATTTGGCTTGGTCATTGAAAATATTACAATTATTATGATTTGGTTGTTTTTGTTGTCTGATTGTGATTTTTTTCATTTAATTTTTTTTTTGTATTTTGTATTTTGTGTCCATATAGATTTGTTTGTTTATTAGGCATACCAAACATGCCATGCCACACAATACAAACTTGTACCATTTCATGGTAAATGGAATACGTTAAGTACTGAAATATATAAAAAAATGTTGGATACACCAGTGTCGTTGTTATTTACTGATGGTGATAGTGCCTGCTAGTGGTTGGTGGTGGTGGTGGTTGCTGCTGATGACGATAATGATTGCAAAGATATTTTCTTCGCTGTTATGGCTTGGCAGTTATTTCTTGTCTAGGTAGTCATTTAAAATCTTTATGTTTTTGATCATATGTTTGCGTTTATGTAGACTTATGATAAAACAAAAAATTTAAAAAAAAATGTTAGCCATGTTATTTTTGCAACGAGTGCTGGTTAAGTGAAATCACTTTTTTTTTAATGTAGATTTTTGATGTTTGTCTCTTTTTTTAAATGATAACGTTCGTTGTTTTCTTTTTTTGTTTGCAATGCAACTTTAGTGCTTCGTTAGAGGTGGTAACTTTCTAAGCATTAAAAATTCGTTTTGATTGGTAAATAAATGAGAGGGTTAAGAAGTCAATATGTCAGCAAGTAATATGGTAAAAATAATACGAACTGACTTAAAGATTATTATGCTCGTAATAAGAAAACCATATTTAACTGGCAAATACCGCCATAACAGTACAAACTTGTAAGAATCTGCTAAGAAAAATATATGTGCTGCTTACAATTTTCTTGTAACTCATAAAGTTACTATTAAGTTAAGACACTAGATTGTCGGCAAGTTTCCCTTAAGTGACAAGGTTAGGGTCTCAATGGAAAAAAAATACTATAAAATTGGGTCATAGTCAATTAAAGGTAGACAACTAAAGTTATGTAGAATACCTTATTTCCCCTTTAAATGTCTCACTGCCAACAAATGTTACATGACAATGGTAATAAAACGCAAACTATTTTTATAAAAGCATTTTTTTCTTTCGATAGCGTGTTAGCGCTCAAAGCAGTTGTCATTATTTATAAGTAATAAAATGAATTAAAGCTACAGCAAAGTTAGTTATAAACGTATTAAATGTCTTAGCAACACAGGAAATTCCGTGAATATAGATTAAATATATTATTCCGAGAAAACACAATTCAAGCGTCAAGCAACAATGACAAATTAAATTTTTCTGTTGTATTTTTTGTCATAAAAAACTTCAAGATTTCTGTGAGTAAATATATACTAAGGAAAATATGTTATAGTAAAAGAAAGTCTTTTCAAAAAGGAATCATCTAGATTCTACTTGAATGCCTGCGTTAGTGGGCAGCCACGTAAACCAAGAGAAAGTCTTTTACACGGTCAAATGTCTAATAGTGAGACAAAAGTCCTATATTAAGGCAAGCATATACTAGGCCAAAAGTCGTATGCTAAGAAAAAATTCTTATATTGAGACAAGTCTTATAATTAGCAAAAATTTAGATAGATACTAAGAAATAATTGCTATACTTACACAAAAGTGTTATACTAAGATAAAAGTATTGTAATAAGACAAAAATATTATACTAAAAAATAGGTCTTATACTAAAAAATAATACTTATACTGAGCAAAGTCTTATACTAAGAAAAAATCTTATACCACGACAAAAGTCTTGTAGAAAGAAATAAGTCTTATATTAAGAAAAATACTTATACTGAGCAGTCTTATACTAAGAAAAAATCTTATGATATGACAAAAGTCTTATACTAAGAAAAAAAGTCGCATACTAAGGCAAAAGTCTTATACTGAGACGAGTCTTATACTAAAAAAATATATATACTAAGAAAAAATTACTATAATAAGACCAGGCTTATACTGCGACAAGTCTTATACTAAGAAAAACTCGTATAATAGGGCAAAAGTCTTACACTAAGCCAAAAGTCTTATACTAAAAAAAGTCTTATACTAGGAAAAAAGGCTAATCATAAACTCTTATACTGAAAACAAAACTTTTATACATACTAAGAAAAAAAAATGGTATATTAAAACCAAAGTCTTATACTGAGATAAGTCTTACACTTAGGAAAATTGTATCCTAAGACAAAAGTTTTATGCTGAGATAAAAATTTTACACTGAGAGGTTCTATACTGAAAATTCTTATACTAGGAAAAATGCTTTGCACCAAGACAAGTCTTATAATAATACAACATTTCTATACTAAGACCAATAGTCTTATACTTAGCGAAGAGTCTTATAGTTACTACCAATTATATGCTATGGCAAGAAAAACGACTTATTTTAAAATTAAACTCCTTTTTTACTATAAATTTTACCCTAAGACTAAAAGCTTTAATAAAACGCAAAATCGTATACCAAGACTTGAGTTTTATATGAAAAAAAAGTATTATAACAGGAGTAAAGTCTCAAGGCCATATGAAAGAGATATGCTAAGACGAACTAAAGGGTCCGCCATCTAACGTTTTTTTTAACTAGTGCTTATTTCGTGAATGGTAACACTCAGCTCATGTCTGATTTGACAGATAATTAGTTTTATCCTTCCGCTGAACGAGCCAACTGACCATCCAATGCGTTTTCGCTTCGCTAAGTGGGCCTGCGATCGACTTGCAGAAGATGCCGATTTTGCCAAAAAAATCATCTTTTCAGATGAAGCTCATTTTGATCTTAGTGGGTATGTAAACATGCAAAATTGTCGCATTTTGGGCATAGAAAACCCGCACGCATACATTGAAAAGCCAACACACCCAAAACGAGTCACTGTTTGGTGCGAATTTTGGTCCAGAGGCATAATTGGGCCATTGAGCAAGGAGTGGCCGTTACAGTCAATGGCGATCGTTGTCGGGCCATGTTGAACGAGTTTTTGTTCACAAAAATTGAAGAGGAGGATATTGGCAACATTTGGTTGAAACAGGACGGCGCTACGTGCCACACAGCCGAAGCTTCAGTAGTTTTTTGTTATAGCATTTTCAAAAAAAAAAAAGTTATCTGGCGGACCAGAAATCTTTAGTGAAGAAAATGTGCTCCCAGAACTAATCTGTTAATTTGTAATGAAACTGTAACACAAGTATAAAACTGATTGATTGTTAGTTATCTTATACTATTAGTATAAGATAAGTTGAAAGTTAGTTATCTTATATATACTATTAGTATATTATATAGGGTGTTTTTTTTAGAGGTATAGAACTTCGAATTGAAATAAAACATAAGAAAATCGTTTTAATGTCCTTTATTGGAAGGATAATTTTATGCCATTAATGTTTAAATATGATTTCGGGCATGTGGCCGCCGCGGCTGGCTCGAACAAAGCCAATTCTACAGGTCCAATTTTCAACCACTTTTTCGAGCATATGGGGCCGTATGTTGGCAATAACGCCACGAATGTTGGCTTCCAAGTCCCCTAACATTTCTGGTTTGTTGGCGTAGACGAGCGACTTCACATATCCCCAAAGAAAATAATCCAATGGTGTCAAATCACACGATCTTGGTGGCCAATTGACAGGTCCATTCCGCGAAATTATGCGCTCATCGAATGTTTCCTTCAATAAATCGATTGTGACGTGCGCTGTGTGGTATGTAGCGCCGTCTTGTTGGAACCACAACTCATCCACATTCATGCCATCCAATTCGGGAACAAAATAGTCGGTTATCATGGCTCTATACCGGTCTCCATTAACGGTAACTGACTCTCCAGCATTATTTCGGAAGAAGTATGGCCCAATGACTCCACCAGCCCATAGAGCACACCAAACAGTCAGTTTTTGTGGATGTAATGGCGTCTCAAGGGTCTCATGTGGATTCTCTTCACTTCAAATGCTGCAATTTTGCTTGTTGACGTAGCCATTCAACCAAAAATGAGCCTCATCACTGAACAAAATTTTGCGATGAATTTCGCGAACTGAACCATTATTTTCGATATAAATTTGCACGATTTGCAAGCGTTGTTCTTTTGTCAACCTGTTCATGATGAAATGGCAAACCAAACTTAATATTAATCACTTGACAGCTGACAAAATGGCCGCCAGTTAAAAAAGTGATGCCAACTTAAAGTTCTATACCCCAATAAAAAACACCCTTTATAATGAAACATTATTTTTGGTGCAAAAAAATGCATTCAGTGAAAAAAAAACAGACGTTTATGTCTTATCAGCCTAAATGTAATCATTTTAATAATTTATTCAATGTTAACAGATTTTAAATCATTTTATTTTGCTATTTCCACATAAAAATGAAAATCCAAACAGTTCGATTATTTATAAAATCTTTTAAGCAAAATATGAGCAAAAAATTTTTTTCTTCTGTAAGCCAATAACAATGTAATTGTCCCCTCCAACCATATAATAATATTTTTGCAGCAATTACAATACGACTACAAAGATTTTGAAGAAAAAAATTGGAAAAAAGACATAAAATGGCAAAACCCCAATTGCACTTCAGCACACTTTGAATTAAGTACTTTGGAGTCATATAAATATTTCTCTATTATTTTTTTTTTTGAAAGATATTGTAGTTAGATGAATGTGGAAGATAGTTTACATGATTGTATACATGAATAGATTGATGGTACTTAGACCACACTATGCTTTCGTTGAACACAACATTTATTTTTCTATTAATATCTTTTTTATTTCAACATGTGAGAGTGTCTACGCTTAACTCAAGTATTTACGTACGAGTAGTCAAATGTTGAGCTCTTAAGCTGGTTTAATTTGTCCAGTTGGGCTTCTTTCGTTTGTGTTCATCATCTCATTCATATTATTGTATTAAGGCTATAAAATTTCATTATGATAGTCAGCACTATAAAAAAAGAAAACTTCTAATCAAGTGTTTCTTTTACTATTTTGTTTTTTTCTTCCTTGTTAAAAAAAAAAGAATTAAATGTTTTTTTTTTTGCTAATACGAGGTTTATGAACAAAATACTAAAAAAATCCTTCTTGGCTAGCTGATGCAGGTAGTATTTTTTTCAAGTTATTTTGTGAACGAAAAATTGAAGAAGTACAAGCCAAAATAAAGTCAAAACAATTTCGTTGTTCTGATTGTTGTTGTTGCTATATATTTTTGCACAGAGTACATTATGACCTCTTGACTGACAATATCAAGACGCCTACACATTTTTGGTCATACGCTTTGCTGTTGCTCTTGCAGACACACTCTCCAAGATCACTTCGTTTACAACTGTGGGAAATAGTTATTCAGCAGTTGTGTGTTGAATTTGCAGTTTAGACTGAAAAACTAAGGTTCACAAAAATTAATTAGGTTTTTTGTGGTTGTTATTAGACATTGGTGTTGTTGTTGTTGTTGGTGGTATTGCTTTTGTTGTGATTTTTGTAGTTTAATTTAACAATTTTTCAATAAAATTAGTATCAATAGGGTACGTACGTACGTATGTTTGTTAGTGTACAAGTTGTAAAAAAACGGAGTACATGCAAATTGTTAAGACATCATAAAATTAGCAGTTAAATATGTACAATTAAGGCATTTGTCTACAAATAATAAAAAAAAATGTAAAATGAAAGAAGCTATAAATAAATTTAGGTGTTCATATTACGCTTGAGACTCAAAATGTTTGAGTTCTTTTGTACAACTTTTTTTAAGTGTATCAAGAGTGTGTGTTAAAACCTTTAACGAATCAATTAACAAGTTTATGACTTAAAAAAATATTGAAATTTCAGGTAAATAATTTTTTTAAATTTCAACACAATTAAGCCAAATTCTTTTAAACGAAGTATAGAGTTTATTTTTTTTTAAGTTATAATTCTTGCTTTGAAATGTTTGTGCACATATCTATATTTTATATCTTTTTGTACATAAATATTAGAGGGCTGCATAAACAGTCTTGAAATGTAAATACGTCTTGTTTTTTAAATGTATTGTCGTAGTATGTATTATACTAAACCAATGATAAATAATGTCATTTAATAAGAGAAGCACGATGGATGTACTCGTATTGATGTACGTGTATATGAGTGCTTATAAAGGCTGTGCTACACTATCATACAAAGTCGTGCGATCTACGAAAAAGTACAACACTGGTATGATGGGAGTTTATGAACATTTTCAAAAGGCAATAATATTTTCGTAGATTGCAAGACTTTGTATGATACGCCCATGTTCTGGAAAACGCAGCGTTTTAAAATCGCTTACAGTTTGAAAATCGCAAAAAGCATTTCAGCATGTTCTAAAATCGCTACGATTTGCTGACATTTTGATATTTTTCGAAGTTGGATTCGAACAATGAAAACATATGTTTTGTGATAAAAGAAAAGGTAAACAAATAAATTGCAGATTAAAATGATTACAGCGTTCGTGATTTCAATATTGGCTTTGAAAAGGCTAAAATCAAAAGAAATGTTGTTTGTTGAAATCACCAGTTTAAAGTAAACAGTTGACACAGCCCATTGACAAAAAATAGACCAGTTGCATGATTTGGTATTTTTAACTAAAACTGTGTAAAAATGTTTTTAATTTTTGTTGAAATAAAAAGAAAATATATTAAATTTTAATTGTGCATAATTTTATTTTTTCTTGAAAGTTTAGTTTAAGGAGATGCAATCAGTTCGCTTCAGTATACACATGCGATTTGAAATCGCAATTTTCAGGCAATATGCGTTGGCCAGAACACCTTTATGGCGACTTCAAATCGTAAAAACCAACTTTTTTCGATATACGTTTTTCAGAACACCCAATTAGCATTTTCAAATCGAAAGCGCTAATTTTAAGCGAATTGCGTTTTTCAGAACATGGACGATAGTGTATCACGGTCTTAAGGGATGTCGCGAAGAATTCTTTCTCGTAACAAGCACTCAAAAGAAGTAGTGTTGATGCGTGTATGCTTCAAAGCAAGCGCATACAACTAATGCCAATGCATGTGTGTGCAGAAAAATAAAATATCACACACACCACGTGTCTGCGTATGTACATACATGCATGACGTTTGTATACTCGCCCATGCGCAGGAAGAAGCAAGCGTCACAAATTCTTTCGTCACGAAGTATTTTTAACCCCCGACTAAAAAAAGGGGTGTTATAAGTTTGTAGTGTGTGTCTGTGTGTCTGTGTATCTGTGTATCTGTGTGTCTCTCCGTGTCCACGAACAGGCCAAACGGCTGAACCGATATTCATTTAGTTTTTTTCTGTTTGAAAGATGACTTGATCGAGAGGGTTCTTAGTTTTGTTTAAAGAAAATCGGTCCAGCCGTTTAGAAGATATAGCATCTTTTCTGAAAAAAGTCGGGGGTTTTTAAGATTTTTAATTTTTGTTATCTTCTTTACTCCTATACCTGCAATAACTGAAACAAATTTCTTGCAAACAGTGTTGTTTAGCGTTTGTTTTATAAGATTTCGCTATAGTAAAGCATTTGAAAATCCTTCGTCTTAAAAGTTATTGTAAGTGGTCTTCAGCAGGGTTCTAGTACATATGTATATAAAAGCGAATGTGTATTTATTTGTTTGTACCTTACAGGAGACCAGACCTCTAGACCGATTTTCACAACATTTAACTGGGACTCTGGAAAGAATTACAGGCTACTTTTTTCAAACTCGTTCTTTTTACACACCCTTTTTTTAATTATATCTACATATTTCTTATCAGATTTTTGTGGACCAATTTTAAAAATTTATTTTGCATTTCAAAAGACCCACTATTTGTTTTTTTTTTTTGGAAATTAGGAAGGGGAATGAATGTCGAAAATAGTCGGCCCCAATAAGTGATTATCAAATAACTTTGTCTTTTGTCGACCAATTTTCAAAATGGCTTTTGCCACTATTGTTTTTAATATGGCGATATGTGCCCGCCAAAAAAATTAATTACACTGAGTGTAATTTTTAAGTCATGGAAAGATAACCCTATACTGACACTACTACGTGATTAAACACCAAAAAAAAAAAGAACAGTGTCTCCCAGTTTTGCCCCAAGTAATGGGTCCCCAAAGATTTTGGGCCTCGGTGTCTTTTTTCAATTTTTCTAGGCTCATATCTGGCAAACCGTTCGGAGTTTTGATTTACTCTTTGAGGAAAAGTTGTAGCTCTCGTCATAAAGAACAAAAATAGTGAACATATAAAATACAAATAAACAAATTTTTTTTTTACCTTTTTCCCCTGTTCAGGTCCATAGGTAGCAAACCGTTCAAATTTAATGAAATAATCAACTACAAAAATGAACCTAAGATCTCAATAAAAATCTTTCTAGAACATATGAACTTCCTAGGAGTGATTCTTAACACCGTTTGGGTAGCGCTTAGGTAGCCGCAAAAGTAAAAATTTTACGAAAATTTTTTAATTTCATTTTTTTTAAAATTGTTCACTTTATAAAAAACACTAATTAAAAAAATAATTGATCTAAATGTTTAAAAGTTTTCTAAAAATGTTTGATTTGTAATCTGTTTGGCAAAAATATAAGGAAAAGCCATTTACAGGTATAGGAGAAGATTTCGTAGCATAATATCAATAGGAACGAAGAGCTCTAATAACAAATTTTCCTTAAAAAATCGAAGAGTATTAATTAGTGCCGAATGATTAGAAGGGTGAGCTTAAAAGCTTTGTATGTAGTTTAAAGCAAAAATATTTATTAGAAACTATCAATAAAAATTTATTATACTCTAACATTTGCACACAGCACCAGTCCAGATATTGAAAAGCAAAAATTTTGTTAAAAGGAAAATTTTACAAAAGCCTTTAAAACTTTTGTTTAAAGAACAATAAATATTCCTTTCAACACGACCTAAAAAAAGTTATTATTATGTATTTGTTTAAACACACTTCTCTCATACAATAAAGCAATGTTATTGTATGAGAGAAATTTGGTTGAGAAAGTAGTGCCTTTAAGTGTAGAAAGCTTTTTCAACATACACACACACACACACGCACACAAACTAACATTAATTGAATAAATAAAACAAAACACCTTGCCACCTTATTTGTTTGTTATTGGTTGCCACCAGCAACCATTTGCAATATCAAAATGCCAATACACAAAAAATATTAACAGGAAATTGTAAATAAAACAGTTAATATTTAACAATTTAGTGACAAGGAAACGTAAAACTAATCAAAAAAAAATTCAACTTATTTAAAGGAATTTGTTTTTTTTTTTGGCATATTGTTTTGGCAATATATTTACAAAATATTTTCAGTCTCATTTAGTCTGCCTTGAGACTTAAACGCAACAACTACAGTTATTTTGGGCAATAAAAACAAATATTAATATAAAAAAGTACATGTAGTACAAAAAGAGTATTCAGATGTAATTGACCTTTGAGGCAATGAACTTTTAATTGTTTGGCAAATTGTGAAAACTAAAAAAAAAAAAAAACAGTGACCGGTAACAAATATTTGTGTACTTGTGTGTAATTGTGTGTGTGTCGTTTAAGGCATGATTACAGGAGCTGAAGGCCGGCAAAATCATAAATTATTGGATATAAAGAAACAGCAATGGGCTAAAGAAAAAGGTGGGTGAAATACAAAGAAAAAAGTACAAATATTTCTATTAAAAAATATTTTTATTGCAAGAATAATAAGAATAAGAATTTTTATAGAAATTTTTTTTTAGAAATATTTTAATGCGAAGATATAAGATATTTGCTGCTTATAGAAAGTGTTAAATATTTAAAAAAAATATATAAAAACTTTTTAAGTCAGCAAAAAAAAAATATTTGCAAATAAATTATTATTACTACATATTTTATTAAATATATGATTTGTTCTTGAATTAAATTTGTTAAAAATTTCAGTGAAAAAATTTCCTCTGTTGTTACAAAAGTTTTTTTTGCTCTACAAATTATGGTAGATACATATTTTTCAAATTAAAAAAATTGTTTTGTTTGACAAACAATTTTTCATTAAAAAAATTCTGATTGAAAAACTTTTTTTAATATAGATAAAATAAAATAAAAATAAAAAAATTCTGATTGAAAAACTTTTTTTAATATAGATAAAAAAAATTGAAAGCAAAACTTTTTAGAACTTACAAAAAGAAATTAGCATTTTTATTAAAAAAATACATATAATAATTTTGGAAAAATGAGACAAAAAAATTTTAAAAATGAACCTTTAGATTTTCTTCTATATTTAAAATTTTTTAAATGAAACAAGTTAGTTCACGAAAAAATATGCTGAAAAGTATCATTTGCAAATTTTGATTTTATTAATTGTTTATTTCTAGAGATGTGGAAATGTCGTGATTTTATCGTGTCACGCGTGAGTCACGCGTGATTCGCGTGATTCGTGATAAAATATTATAACTAATCACGCGTGAGTGCGTGAGCGTAACTTAAAAAAATTTACTCGTACGTGATCGTGCATGAGTTTGTTTTAGTAATCACGCACGAATTCTCACGCTCTCACGAGATAACATTCCTGCATAGGCACATATGTAACTGTACTCAATCATTTGAAATAAATTATTATTATAATGAATACCCCCAAACAAAATGTTTCGACTTTTTCTGAAGTCAGACTTGTCGTACCGAGTTCGTTAACACATTTCGGTAGTTTCTCTGAACAATTTTTTTTAAACATTAAAACTGATTTTTGAGTACATAAGTAAAAGTCTGTGAAAATTTATTTTAAATAAATACATATGTATATGTTGATAAAAAAAAGGATTGTAACAAATATTAAAAAACGTGGGTATGTGCAAATTATTTCGACAATAGCAGCAACATAACGGTGAAGCGGTACTCTGCTATAAAAGCAAAAAGAAATCGTACCGACTTATCGTAACGAATTAGTACCGACATATCGTTACGAAGTCGTGTCAACCATTTCATACAAAAATTGTTACGATTTCGGTAATGTTTCGGAAGATTTGTCGAAAATACGAAGAATTCTTTACGAATTCGGAGCATTTTGTTTGATGGGTACATACACCTTTGTAAGTATGTATGTATGTTTCTTAGATACCCTGTAGGAAGTATCAATTGAGAAACACTACTGATTCAACAGTGCCTTTGTCAACAACACTACTGACGAATTGTACCGCAGGAAATGTTTTTAGGGGCCGTCCACAGAAGAACGCTGATGATGAAGGTTTAGTGGCCTTCGAAAACGGCTAACTGTTCCGTTCAACTATGAGTTGTCAGAATATTTACAACTAACTTTGGTGTTATTTGTTCGTTAATAATTATCACATGTAATTTGGCTTGAAAAGCGATACGAACTTTAGCCTGTTGAAATCATAAATATAGATATTAAATTAACTTTGCTTCATTTTAATTTACACTGTAAATTTTACATAAACACGAGCACACATATATACATAGATATGTATATGTATATATGTAAGAACCTATTTTTCAACCCAAAAAACATGAAAATTATATAATAAATATAATTTTTCGTGAGCGTGCGTAATCGTGATAAGTTGTAAACCACTCGTGCGTGATTAAAAATATTTTATTCGTGAGCGTGCGTGATCGTGAAAATTTTCAAAATCATTCGTGCGTGAAAGTGCGTGAGTAAAATATTTTTCTGCGTGAGCATGCGTGTCGTGAGTCAGTAAACACTCACGTGCACATCTCTATTTATTTCCAAAATAATAAAAATTTAAAAAAATTTTATTATTTATTTATTATTTTTTTAAAAAATATTAAGTCAGGCTTGTAAAGAACTTTGCATGTTTTTAATTTTTATGAAACACTACAATAAGAACAAATGAAGAAATATATTGAAAAAATAAAAATAATTATGTTTGTATATAAAAATTTAAATTTGTTTTAAATAGTGGAATTTTTTTTAGTTTTCTAAAATTTTTTGCTGAAAAAATTTTGAAAAATCATTTTGGAAATTTAAGAAAAAGTGTACTCAAGTGTTTTTGGTCACTAAATTATATATATATTTTATAAATATCTCATAAAAATTTTAAAAATGTCTTGATTATATTTGGTAAAATTAAAAAAAAAAAAATTAAAAGTTAAAAGAAATTTTAGAATTTTTTTTTGGAAACTTTTTTTAAAGAAGCTAAACAAAATCTATGGGAAATAAAGAAAAAAATTAATTAATTAAAAAATATTTGTTAAATAAAACAGAAAATTTAAGGAAATCAGTTTCAAAATACACACAAAAAAGTAATTTGTACGATTTTGTAATATTAATTAAAATATTTGTAATATCAATTAAAAAATTAATTAAATTTTCACCTAAAAACAATTTGATAATATCAATTAAGTTTTTCCACTCAAATTAATTAATACAATTAAAAATTTAATTGAATCAATTCTTAATCGAAAATATTAATTGGTGAATACTTTTTTCTGTGTATATTTAATATTTTCCAATTTATGAAATTTTTTTTATTAAAAAATTTTTAAAATTTAAAAAAAAAATTTTTTTTTTTTGAATGTATGGGCTTTTTAAAGAAATCTAAAATAGTTTTTTTATTGGAAAAAATTTCTGAAGAAGCCTAACAAAGGCTATGGGTGGTATTCGTAATAAAGAAAAAATAAAATTAATAAAAAAAATATTTTTTAAATAAAACAGAAAGTTTAACAAAATCAGTTTTAAAAATATGTTTAATTTTTTCAAATTTATGAAATTTTTATAAAAAAAATTAAACATTTTTTTTTTTCAAAAAATCTAAAATTGTTCTAGTATTACAAGATTTATCTTTAAAAACGAATCCTGGTAACGAATTCAAATCAGTAAGAATTTGCATATATGCTAAAGTATCCTTTCACCAATTTCATTTAAGTATCAATTCTTTTTCTTGTTCTTTATTGAAAAAAAAATAATAACAATAATAATAATAAAATATGTTAATGAAAAATGAGTTGATATTTAAACAGAATTGGTGAAATTGGCACAAAGTATTGATAACATTTGTAGAGGACACTCAAAAACTGTGTTTAAAAAAATTGAGATGTTTAAAAAAATGAAATTAAAAAAAAATAAAAAAAACTTTATTAATTAGCAGAAATTTTCGAGTTTTTATTCGAATCATATTTAATATCGTTTTAAAATTTTTCTTCTGTTTTTATTCTACTCCCAGAGGAAATTGCCAAATTGGATGAAATGTTTTCCTCTGCAATGCAATCATCCTCTTCTACACATCATCACCAGAAAATAGAACGCACTTCTATACGCACATATTATTCCAACGTGGACCTTAGCCAGTCAACGCAACGTAATTCGCGTAAAAATTTGTATAAACAGCAAGAACAGGGACAACAGCAACAACCACCCTATAACAACAATAACATGCAGGTCTCACTACACAAAAATTTTAATAACAAACAAAGACCCCATTTACAGCAATGCCAGCCAGCAATAGAGAAACAACTGATGAAACACACGCAAACTTATGACTTAACGAATAATAATTATATAGACCATAACGAAGAGGACTTTGTGGACGATGCAGGAAATGAGGCGGACTTTGAGGATATAGGCGACCCTCAGTTGTATACGAAAATGCGTAGAAATAGTTATTATCCGGGCGTAGCACCTTTGCTAAATCAACGTCATAATAGCACAAGTATGATGTCAAAACAACCCGGACAACAGAAATACGCTTACGTCGAACTAATGCCCAATACTTTGCAAACAGCCAAGGGCAGAATACAAAATCATCAGGGTCATATGCAACGCATACGTAGTCCCAGTTTGCCTGTCATACGTAATCGAAACGATTACTTGATATGCAATCAACAGCAGCAGGATAAAATTCCTTTAAAGTTTTCACATAACCCACAACTTGTTAGTATGGAACCTGGTAACCAGCAGCAACAACAACAGAAACAACATCGACTAAACAATACATTACGACTATTGCCAGGGAATCCTGCGAACAACGGTTGCCAGGAAGAAGATACTTCGGGTTATTTAAGTGATTCTCCCAAAAATATACACACCCCCAATATATGGTTTAATGATGGTGCCAGCCAAGTGGAAAGTGTAACAAGTGCTGTTGACAGCAATAGTTTAATATCGGCAGAAGGTATGAACTATACAGGCAGACGAGCCAAACGCTCGATAGCTAATCATCAGCAACAACAACAACAACAACAACATTTGCTTAAAACTGTTAAAAATCAACACAGTGATGAACATGTTTTAAATAAAACTTACATAGTCAAGGGTAGAGAACCGCAGCAGCAATTGTTGGTAACTTATGATAATGACGATGGCTTGGAGCTGCAGGCAAATGTGAAGCGTTATCAGCAAGAGGGGTGAGTGAGGCTTTTGTTAATATTATATAATAAATATTTTATTTAGAGTCTATTTTATAGTTTTTATCAATCTTCTGATTCGCCTGCTACACCGAATCGTGATGTTTCTACTTCAAATACTTATCAAGTTCAACACACCGATGAGTCGGAGATTTATCATCCACATAGCAGCCAAGAGGAACGTGAGAGAGCCAAGTGGTCTTGCAACCAAACGCAGGACTCTCAAAGCAAACAATTCCAGCAACAGTGTGGTCCTGTTTGGCTGAGTCGTGGTCTACACGATCTTAAGGACAGCGAAGATGATACACAATCCCTGCAATCATCTACTTACTTAAGAGGGCAAAATGCACCCATAGAGCCCCACATAATGGCGGAACGTTTGGATAAGAAACGCAAGGCGGCCGAATATCATATGGCTATTAAACAGCAGTTACAGGAAAGGGAGTCCCTCAGAAGATGGGAAATGGAGAAACACCGCCAAGAAGAGGAGTTGGAGGAAGAGAGAATAAGAAAGCAAAAGATATTGGAACAAGAACGCCTGGATATGGAGCGCCAACAGCAATTGGAGAAGGAAGAAATGCAAAAAAGAAAACAACAAGCCATGCTAGATGCTCTAGTTAAGGCTGAACAAGCAGCCAAAATGGACAAGCAAAAGAAAAGAAATAAAAAATTTAAGCTACAAAAAGAGGATTGTCAAGAAAACGCTACAATAGAAAAGCAAGAAACTACACAAGAAACTAAACAGCATAATGAAGATAATACAGAAGAAGTAGCAGATAATAAAGCCGCCAATGCAAATGAAAACTCAATTGAAGCCAAAGAAAAAGACAAGCCAGACAATAGCGAAACTAAAATACAGCCAGAGGAGAAAGTTTTAATAGGTACTCCCATAAATCTAAGAAAAGCCTTTAGCAAACCGATAATAACAGAACCAACGAAACTAGAAACTCCAGCAAGGGAGAATGTTGTCATAATGCAGCCTGCAACTCTTATACCACTGCCCGTTACTTCCGACATCTTGGGCCTGCAAACAGCCATAGGAAATCTACAAATAGCCACTTATTTAATGCAGCAACAACTCAAACCCACAGCGACAGCTTCTACAGAAGATTTCTCAAAGACCACAGCAGGAGCATCCACACAAAGGACAGACAGCTCCATTAATACCGAAGTAGAAGAAATTGAAAAGTCTACCCAAACCTCTAGCGATTTAAATGATAAACATACTAATACTTCCCATATCAAAGAAAATTCACTAGATTTTAGCCAACCCATAGAAGATCTAAATCAATTGGCCATGATACCTTTAAGCAAGCGCCTTAAGCAAGCTGTAAGTGAATCCTCTGAGGATTCAAAAGATACACACCAAGATACGCCGCGCTTAAGTCAAGATGTGGAGACACAAACCGAACTGCCTTTAAACTGTGACTTGTGTTTGTTTCATGACAATTTCTATAAAGTGTTGCTGAAGAGGGAAGTCTCTACTACCACCACAACACATACGGCCAAGACCCAAACCAAGCCAGCCAAAGAAGCTGACAAAGATCACGAAACTACCACCACAACAACAACCACTACCACTACCACTTCATTCAAGGCCAAATCTAAAGATAAGGATAAAAAACGTAACGCCAAAGAAACACATCACAACAAAATCGATGAACGTCCCAAGTGGGGTGTCAACAGGCCCATAGTGCAGTATGTTAAGGCCAGTGATCGTGATCCCTTCTGTTTGCGCAATAAAAAGAAACACTGCCACACAGCCGCCACCAATAAGCATACGCGTTCACAATCCGTTGACTCCAGGCTAGATAATCATAGCCAGAATGCTGGCAACGACAAAGACGACAGCGACAAATGTGCTGAGCAAGAAGAAGGTTTCCTACTCAAAGCGCGTAATGTATGCACAGAAATATTACCCATTAAAACTGATGAAAAGGGCCGTATTTTTTTGAATTTTCATGAGGCCAGTGCCATCATGAATGAGGATGAAATTAAGGAGAAATTGAGACAGAAATATTTTAATTTTGGCAGAATTCTGCCCAGGCGCAGTTGGGCATCAGCTACTCAACATGCTGGAATTAATTACACCATCGAACAAGTGGGTGACATCAACGGTGATTAAGAGAAAATATTAAGTAAAAATAAATGTAGATTTTAGGCAGCAATTTAATTCTCTCACAAAACGCGGTGATGAATTCGAAAAAATCAAATTTAATTCCATAAGAAATAAAGGTACATTTGCATTTAAAATTGTTTCCTTAAAAGTGTCTTTTTTCAAAAACATGTTCTTGGCAAAATTATTTATTTTATAAAATATACTTTCTAGGAAGTTTATTTTTTTTTTTTTTTTTTTGATAAGTTTTAAAAAAAGTTTTTTTTCAAAAAGATACTTTTTTAACAGGTACTTTAAAAAAAACTTCTGTAAAAAGTTACCTTTTCCTGAAAAAATTAATTTTCAAAAAGAAACTTTTATAAAAAATACCTTTTTCTGAAAAGCACTTTTTAAAATAGTATGTTTTTTGAAAATGTACTTTTTCATCTAAAATACTTTTCCTGTAAGGAGCTTTTTCAAAAAAGGAACTAACTTTTCCTTTTTAAAGGGGTTTTTTTTAGTATTTCTGAAAGGAATTTTTTTTAATAATTTATTTTTCTTAAAAATGTACCTTCTTGCTTAGTCCCAATTCACACTATGCTAGTCTTATTGCTAAGCTGATTAGTTTGTTAGGGGAGAGAGACCTGGGGAAAAGAAACGTTGCTGTTCCCCTCGTCTCTCTCTCCCTGAAATGAATCAGCTTAGCAATAAGACTTGCATAGTGTGATTTGGGACTTAGTAAAGGGCATTATCTTAAAACGGCTTTTTGTCCAAAAAGGTACTTTTTTACTGTTTTCAAAGAGGTACTTTTTCTTCAATAAGGCACTTCTTTTAAAAAAGCAATTTTTTCAAGGAGAAACTTTTTCTTCAAAAAGGTACTTCTTTTCAAAAAAGTACTTTTTCAACAAAGTACCTTTTGGAAAAAGTATCTTCTTGGAAAAGTAACGTTTTTGAAGTAAAAGTACTTCTTTAAAAAGCAAAATAAGAATATGTATAAAACTTCTTAAAAATGGGATTACTAATTATAAGTGCTTATTCTTAATTGCGCATCTTCTTTGAACTTATGTTTTCTTAATTTTTTAAAAAAATTTTTTAAATGTACTTTTTGTTGAAAAGGTACTTTTTGCAACACATGTAATGTAATTTTGTTATAAATGTACTTTTTGTTAAAAACGTACTTGTTGCTAAAAATTTACGTTTTTTAAAAGGGTACCTTTGATTAAAAATATTCTTTTTATTTAAAAGGTGCTAGTTGGTAGGCAGGCAGTTTTTGTTAAACAATTTTTAGCTGAAAAGTACTTTTTGTTAAAACGGAACTTTCTATTATAAAAGTTACATTTTGTTAAAAATAATTTTTTTTTGGCAAGTAATTTTTGCTAAAAATTTACTTTTTGTTAAAAATGTACTTTTTATTAAAAATATAGTTTTTTCTAAGAAGATACTTTTTGCTAAAATATGTACTCTTTAGTAAAAAGGACTTTTTTAAAAGGTACTTTTTGTTATAAAAGGTATATTTTGTTTAAAAAGTTTTTTTTTGTTAAAAAAGTAACTTTTTGCTTAAAAGGTACTTTTTGTTAAAAAGTATTTAATGTTAAAAAGATACTTTTTTCTAAAAAGGTACTTTTTTCTAAAAGAAATACTCTTTAACTTCTTGTTAAAAGGTACTCTTAGTCAAAAAGGTACTTTTTGTTAAAAATATACTTTTTGTTCAAAAGGTACTTTTTGTTAAAAAGGCACTTTTTGTTAAAAAGGTACTTTTTGTTAAAATGTTTTTATTGTTGATAATGTACTTTTTGTTACAAAATTTACTTTTTGTTACAAAATTTACTCTTTGTTAAAAATGTACTTTTAGTTACAAAGGTACTTTTTTAAAGGCACTTTTTGTTAAAAAGGTACATTTTGTTTAAAATGTGTTGATGTCAAAAAGTTAAATTTTCTCAAAAATTTGTTTTTATTGAAAGCAATGCATTTCCTTAAAAAAAACATATTTTCAAAAAAGTACATTATCTTAAAAAAGTACTTTTTCTAAAAATGCATCTCTTCTTAAAAAGGTATTTTTTTTAATATATAAAATGTACTTGTGTTATTTTTGATACAACTGTTAACTTTTTAGTGCTATTAAAATGTAACAGCCTTATTTATAAAAAAAATATTAAGGCTTTATAAGGGCTTAATAAAAATTTTTTATGAAAACCTGTTTTATAAACCCTAAATAATTTTTAAAAATGAGGCTGTAGGTATTTATCAAAAATAAATTTTCTAAGAGTGTAATTTTTCTCAAAAATATATCTTTTTCTTTGAAAGGAACGTGTTTGTTAATAGGCAGTTTTTCTTAAACAATCACTTCTTTGAAAACAGAGGATTTTAGTATAGAACTAAAAAGTTAATTTTTACTTTAAAATCGCAAGCATATATGACAAAAAAAATAAAATTTGCTTAAGAACGCACTTGCTAACAAACAATTTTCTCAAAGCAGGCTTTTTCTTAATGAGAACATATTCTGCGAAACATACATAAATTTTCTACCTTAATTAAAATTCTTTTCTATTTTTTATATTTTTATTTAAAAGAAAAAAAACTAATTGGCCCTAGTTACTTTTTATTTTATTTTAATTTATAGATTTTTGTCTTAGTGCTTCGCAAGTTTTAAGAACATTTTTTTTTTTGCTCCATCTTTTAAAATTTTTCTAGCTCTCGTCTTATTACTTTTATTGCTGTCATAAACCTTTCTGCAACATGAACTAGTTTAGCAAAAACATCAGTGATGTTTGGCTACGCCCCGCCTAAGGATTTGTGTAAGCCATAAAATCTAAAAGTTAAAACTCTTTAAACTACATTGTATCACAAAAGTCTAAGGCTGTAAATCATCATTGATACACATAAAGTTTGAAGCTTTTCAAATATTATGTTTTCTTGTGTGTCTTGTCTTAAAATCAGCGGAAAGTGAAAAAGTTTGGAAAACAATTTTTAACAACTTTTTTTCTTTTATTTTTAATTTTTTTTTTGTTAAACTACTGACATAACAAGTGTTTAAATATTTATGACCCAAACAACATAAATATTTTTGTTTTTTTGTTGCGACTTTTGTTAACACCAAAAACTGACAGTTGCAATTAAGCTTATGCAAAAAAAGCGATAAATGTCAGTTGAAAGATACGTATGATTTTGTTTGCCTCATGCAATTGGTTTAGATGTTGATGAGGCTGTTGGAGTTGGTGCTTTTTTTTTTTTTTTTTTTTTTTTTTTTTTTGATTTGTGTACCTTTCAACTCTGTGTCGGAGTTTTATGAAATATGGTATTAACAGCAAAGTTTCATAACAATCTAAAAGGAGTATAGATTTTTTATATGCGTATGAAAATGATGTTGCAAAGTAGCAAAATGTTGCTTATTACAAAAAAAAAATATATATATAAAGACTTTATTTTATGTATGACAAAAAATGAAAATTTCAGTTAGTGTTTAAAATAGATTTTTAAAAAAATTTGTATTGGAAAATTTTTAGTTAGTATTGCATTTCTTAAATTTTACATCAGCTAATCTAGTACCTTTAGTTTTCAATTGCTGTTTGTCGTAATAAATTTTTGATTAACTATCTTTTCTTTTTTTTCTGCTATTAAAATAATTCTGTAATTTTATGATAAATCTAATGATTGTCTAAGCTATTCTAATATGAAGTCCTCATTCACATGACATTGGCTTTGTCAAAGCATTGTTGGCTGGGTTATAAGCAGAAAGATTAATTTGAAATACACACACACGCACACACTCACACATACAAAAGAATTTTTAATTAAACTTTTTGTTTACTTTTAACTTTATGAAAAAAAAATGGAAGAAAAAAATTTAATTTAATAATATGATTGTTATTGTCACCTCGAAGTTGTACAATGAAACTAGAACACATGTGGGAATATCTCGTGCCTTGTCATAATGCACATTAAAACAATCAAAATAAAACAAACAGAAAATAAAATTATAACAAACTATTCAAACTGCAACAATAAAGTTGTGAGTATGTACTCGTACTTACGAACCCTCCAGCATCATGCAAAATACTAAAAACACAAACTTGAATGAAATCTTATTTTTTTTGTTTCTATTTATTTCGATCTTTGTTTGTTGTCTTTCAGTTTTCTTAAGGTCAATTTTATTAAGTTGCATTGAACTTGTTGTAAGCACTACAAAAAAAAAAAAAAAAAAAAAAAACTTGGCTAGTTCTTGCATAAATTATTCGCTAAAAGAAAGATACAGCAAAAGTATTTGTATTTGAGGTATTAATAAGGATATTTTTAGACTCGGTAGAAGAGAGCACTAGTATTTATTTACTGCCAGTTCATACAAGCCATGTGAAAATTCTCGCCTGGCTATTTATATTGAAAACAAAAACAAAGCACTCAAAATTTGTTTTTGTTTTCATTATATATATATATATATATATATATATATATATATATATATACAGTCGAGAGTTTTTACATGACTTCTATAAACTGGCAGTTATATTTAGTCAAACAAGGCCAATAATTTTATTAATAATCAAAAGTTATAAGTTAAATAATATTCCAAAATACTTATAAAAATAAAACATATGAAGTTTTCAAGTAGACTATGCAAATCATCTGGAATGTACAAGTACAAAGAGTTATTCGGTATAACTCTTTGGTATAAGGTATACAAGCAACTTGTTAAAAAGATAGCTTCTTAAAAAAGTACTTTTTCAAACAAGTGTTCTTTAAAGATACTTTTACTTTTGTTTAAAACGAAAAAGGGGATGTTTCTAAAAGAGATTCAGAGCTGCAATTTTTTAAAAAAGTGCTTATCAGAAAAAAGTACCTTTTCACCAAAAGGTACTTTTTCACTTTAGTGCAGTTTTTTAAATTAGAGTTACTTATTCAAAAAAGGTACTATCTGAAAAAAATTAACTTTTTTACATATAGTACTAATTGTAAAAAAAGTACTTTTTTAAAAATAGTACTTTTACAAAAAACGTTATTTTATGGAAGGTACTTTTACAAAAAAGAAAGTGCTCTTGAAAGAGTATTTTTTGAAAGGTTATTTTTTTAAAGTACCTTAGGTACTTTTTCCAAAAGGTACCTTTTCAAAAAAAGAAAAAAATGTATTAAAGAATAAAGTTTAAAAAAAAATTATTTTCAGAAAGTTGATTTAAATAAAATGTACTTTTTTAATGTAACATACTTCTTCAAAATAGAGGCACTCATTCAAAAAAGTTACTTATTAAAAAAAGTACTGTTTCAAAAATAGTACCAATTTCAAAATAAATTACTTTTTCAGTTCAGTTTCAAAAAAAAAAAAAAGTTTTTCAAAAATAGTACTTTAAAAAAATTAGTTTTAATTAAGGTACTTTGTCGAAAAAGTACTCCTGGAAAATTTGTTTTAAAAGTATTTTTAAAAATGTTATTTTTTAAAAAGTACAATTGAAAAATGTTTATTTTTTTTGCAAAAAAGTCTTTTTTAAAAAGCCACTATTTCAAAAAAAGTAGTTTAAAGTATGGTTCTTATTTCAAAAAGTGCTTTTCATAAAAAAGGACATTTAAGCAGAGGTACATTTTCAATGAAAAGGTACTATTTCAATAAAAAGTACTCTTCAAAATAATGTTATTTTTAAAAATAATGTAATTTTTCAAAATAAATTTATTTAATCAAAACAAGTTGCTCAGTGAAAAAAATTTATTTTTCCAAAAATAGTACTTTTACAAAAAAGTAGTCTTACTTTTCAAAAAAGTACTCTTGAAAAAGTACTTTAAAAAACTACTTGTGGAAAAGGTTTATTTTTAAATTTCTTTTAAAAAATGTTTTTTTTTTCAAATAAATACTTTGTCAAAAAAGTAGTTATAAGGAAGGTACTTTTTTCAAAAAGTGCCTTTTAGAAAAAGGTAATTTAAGAAAATTTTGTATTTTAATCAAAGGTACTGTTTTAATAAAAGGTACTTTTTCAAAATTATATAGCTATTCCAAGTAATGTAGTTTTTCAAAATTATGATACTAATTAAAAGAAAAAAGGTACTTTTTAAAAATAAGCATACTTGGCGAAAAAGGTACTTTTTTAAAGAAAATTACTTTTTTTTTTAAATAGTCCTGAAAACTGAGTTTGGAAAAATTAACTTTTTTAAGAATATAAATTATAAAAAACTATTTTCGGAAAACGTTAAAAAAGGTAGTTTAAAAAATGCTTTTCACTAAAAGGTACTTCTTCAAAATAAAAATACTTTAATAAAAAGTTAATTTTTCCAAAAAAAAGGTACTTTTTTTAAGAAACACTTTTGAAGTAGTGTTGAAGAAGGTACGTTTTCACAAAAAAATTTAAAAAAAGATTTTACTTTTTTAAGAAAATACTTTCGAAAAGAGTTATTTTTAGTAATTTTTTAAAATAACGGTACTGTTTCAAAATAAAATGCTTTTATCACAAAAGTTAATTTTTAACAAAAAGGCGTTTCGAAAAAAGTATTTAAAAAAATAGTTTTAAAAGAGGTACTTTTTTAAAGCAAAAATTTTCTTTTTAGATAAAGTATAGGGTGTTTTTTTGAGGGGTATAGAACTTCGAATTGAAATAAAACACAAGAAAATCGTTTTAATGTCCATCAATTTGGCTTTATTGGAAGGATAATTTTATGCCATTAATGTTTAAATATGATTTCGGGCATGTGGCCGCCGCGGCTGGCTCAAATAAAGCCAATTATACAGGTCCAATTTTCAACCACTTTTTCAAGCATATGGGGCCGTATGTTGGCAATAACGCCACGAATGTTGGCTTCCAAGTCCCCTAACGCTTCTGGTTTGTTGGCGTAGACGAGCGACTTCACATATCCCCAAAGAAAATAATCCAATGGTGTCAAATCACACGATCTTGGTGGCCAATTGACAGGTCCATTCCGCGAAATTATGCGCTCATCGAATGTTTCCTTCAATAAATCGATTGTGACGTGCGCTGTGTGGCATGTAGCGCCGTCTTGTTGGAACCACAACTCATCCACATTCATGCCATCCAATTCGGGAACAAAATAGTCGGTTAGTCGGCTCCAATTGCTGTGCACGCTGGCGAATCGATTCATTCGGGTCCTCTTCAACACTTTGCTCTACAGCGGCAATTGTTTCTTCGGTGCGCACTGTTCGACGTCTCTGCGGATGCGTATTATCACATAGAGTAAACGTAGTGCGAAAACGATCCATGGTTAACCGAATTAATTGCTCTGATGGACGATTATGTCGACCATAAAATGGACGGAGCTTGCGGTAAACTTCGCGAACTGAACCATTATTTTCGAAATAAATTTGCACGATTTGCAAGCGTTGTTCTTTTGTCAACCTGTTCATGATGAAATGGCAAACCAAACTAAATATTAATCACTTGACAGCTGAGAAAATGGCCGCCAGTTAAAAAAGTGATGCCAACCTAAAGTTCTATACCTCAATAAAAAACACCCTTTATTTTTGCAACATAGTTATTTATTAAAAAAAACTTAATTTTAAAAAGACTTTTGCAAAATGTACTTTTGGAAACAGGTACTTTTTTAAGGTGTGCTGTTTAAAATGTTTACACAATTATCTCAATCTTTTTCGTTTTTTGTCTATTTTACGAGTACTTAATTAAACAAACTTGTTTGTGAAGAAAGTTAATCTTATTTAAAAAGATGAACACATCATCTAAAATAATTTTGCTTTATGTTTGTGTGTTTTTTTTTTAATACAATTAATCAATCAAATATTTTTGATTTAAAGCAATGTTTCTTTATCGTAATACTTGTGTATAATTTTGAAACTTTTAATTATTTATAATGGCATATTAAAAAATTAACTTAATTTTAATAACAATATAGATAATATATTTACTTCTTTAAAGAATAACCTTGAGTTTTTATATACATATATATTATTAAGAAATCTCCCCCCATTGATAAGTAATGTTCTCATGTTGTTTTTGTTATATCATTACTGGCATTTTTTTTTGCTTGCATTTAAATTCTTAATGCACATAATGAATTTTTCATAAAGCAATTTTATTTAAGAAAAAAAATTATTAACATTATTCCTAACAATGAAATGAAAAAGTTTGGCAAAATATTATTTATTATTTTTATATTGCTTCTTCCAAAGATCACTAGATTTCTTAATTTGCAGAAATTAAAAGCGATTAAAATTTTTTAGGTTAAAATTTGTGTTAGCTGAAAATTTGATTTATCTGCGCAGTTGCATAATGTCTTTTCTACGAGAAAAGTCTGCATAACACTTTTTTTGCTTCTAAGAACGTTTATTGTTTTTTTCCTAATAATTTTTTTATGTTAATGTTTAAAAAAAAAACATCATTATTCTTAAACAATACTTGTTTTAAATTATATATTTGAGCCTTCGTTGTTGGTTTCTTAATTAAGCATTATATTGTTAATTAAAAAAAACATATTTAACAAAAGAAGTTTTATATTATCTTATTGTAGTTCTTATGTCTCATTATTTTTAATTCTCTTCAATTTAAAAGTCTGTTGATTGTGAATTTAACTGAAAGATGCATATCTTTGGGTCAATGGGTCGCATTGTTAAAAAATGCTAAAATTATTCTTAAGCAATATTATGACAGCAAAGATGTTTGTTTGTTTCTTCTTAAAGCTATGGTATAATACAAAATATTAATAGTTTTAGCTAAAAACAAATATTGTTATTACTGCTAATTAATTGACTCTGGAACGACCCTCGTAAATCCTAAGTCAAAAATCTAATGAGCTAAACTATTTCACAAGAATTTCTTATTATATTTTATGTTAAAAAATTAACTCCCATTTGAAAACTGGAAATTTCCTGAAAGGGAATTTTCACAAAGTTATCAGGAATTCAAATTTTACATTAAAATCCCATGCACAACATTGCTTTCCCCTCCAAAAAATAATTACTGATTTGTTTTAAATGTGCAGACTCATTTTTCCATAAAACAAAAGACTTAAGACACATACTTGTCAATTTTGTTTAAACCCAAAGAAACTAAAACTCATGAGAAGAATGAAATCTTTATTATTATTTCTAGCATGTCCAAACAAATCATGGGAGTTCAGCAAGGCATGTGTGTGGTCCATTTGGTTTTTTGTTGCTTTTTTATTTTTGCTGTTGTTGTAAAGCTTTCGTAGGTAAACAGTATTGATTTAATTAACATGTTTATAATAAATTTCTTTAAAAAAAAAAAACAATTGACAAACAAAATATGAAAACAGTACAACAATTTTTCATAGATATTTTTACTCATTCCAACCTTGTCATCTTACTTGGATTGATGTTTTGTTTTATCACTGTCTTTGAGGTTGGTGTTCGTATGTTTTGCCTAAATGTAAATGGTCTGGATATTGAAATGTTATGGAGTAAAAATTTATTCTGTTTCAAGTATTTACTTAAAAATTTCTTAAATATATTAAATATGTTGAAGAAATTATCACAATCATTTTGTATTCAAAAATCAATATTGGCAATTAACACTTGACTGAAATGAGGTCTGTCTAAGTTACAAAAGGAAAAAAAAATGTAAAACAAAGCCATACTGCATAAAGAAGATATAGATGTCTTGATTTATAAACTGCGGTAGGTGGTGTGTGAACTTATGTTAATTAGCTTGTGCCAATGATAAGATTTCATTTTCTAAATATTATGTCTGGAGTTATTTATTTAAGGAGGTGCATAATATTCAAATGTACAGTGGAATAATTTCTGGCCTCAAGAGAGAAAGAAGTGCAGTTTAGAAAGTAGTTTAAAATATATGTGCATATATTACCATCTAGCTATTCGCAAACATTGGGCCTGTCGCACACACACTTTCAAAAGAAAAAAAACAAATTTTCAAATTTTGTTTTTGTTCCAAAAAAAAAAAAATAATAAATTTTCTTTAAAAAAGAACTACTTTTTAAAAAAGGTAGCTTTTAAAAAGGTATTTTGAAAAACTAAAGGGTGTCCCAACAAGAACGCAAGATTTAAATTTTAAATAAAACACAGATAATTAAAAAAAAATCGTGAAACTTTATTATATCGTAAAGTAGACACACTCTAAAACATTAGCCCAAATTTAGGATCATAAATTTATATCGATTGTGTAGTTATTTGTATCAAAAAAACAATATTTGTCTCATTTTACACACAAATATAAATCTGCTTTTAGATGTGTTTATTTTTAAACAAAGTGTGCTTAAAAAACATCTATATATGCCTAAATAACGTCAAAATGTTGAAAACTAAACATATGTGCGTAAAGCAGCAGAAATATGTTTAACAAGAAGAAAGAAGAAGCTCAAAAGTACACTTGTTCTAACAGAAGCACGCCATATTAATATAAAATTAATTAAAATTAAAATAAAGCTATTTTTAAATAATAATTGTATGTGTTTTATATAAATAGTGATAAGTTAATATTGTAAATAATGCACAAATTGAGTAAAAAAAATATTAAATTAATGCGTTGAGTTAAGACAGTATTGTTAAACAAGTGCGATATGTATACATACTTATGTTAAAAACAAAATTACTCAAATTTTAGAAATTTATTTTTCATTTTTATTCAAATTCTAAAAATTACATGTAAAATTTAATTCAGTAAACCTTTTTATCAATAAATTTAACTAAACACATGTATTAAATGCATCTTTATTTAAAAAAAAAACATATTTTAAAACTAAACACAGGGGGGAAACTAAACACAAATTGCGTAAAATTGTTAAATATATTTTGTTCAAAATTAAACATATAGTGCTCAAAAATCAACAAAATGTTGAAAAAATATAGTGGTGTAATTTTAGGTCGAAAGTAGTCTGTAAAGTGTTGCCTACTATTATTGACGTAATTTTAAACAAAAGTGTTTTAGAGTGCAGAATGAGGTTATGTGTGGAACAACATATCGGGCAGATGGCTGGCTCACACGCGATCTTTTAATGAAATTTTCAATGGCCGTTTTGCATAAATGCTGCGGTATTTCATTAATGCAGCGTCCAATTTCCTCTTTTAAGGCTTGAGTCGTCGTCGGCTTATTCGCGTAAACCATCGACTTCAAAACACCCCAAAGAAAAAAGTATAATGGTGTTAAATCGCACGATCTAGGCGCCCAATTCTGGTCTCTAAAACACGAAATAACACGACCTGGAAATGACTGATGCAGCAATTGAATTGTTTCTCTGGCTGTATCACATTTGGCGCCTTCTTGTTGAAACCACATGCCCTCCACATTCATTTCTTCTGCATAGTGAATTTGGAGACACTAATTTGCTGAGCTTGGTGTCGAATTGAGGTGGATGGAGTTTGAGCGACATCATCACGTACAGCTGCGACATTTTCGATCGATCGCCCTGGTCGAAGGCGCGTTGTTGTCTTTACATCACTAACGGACCCAGTTTCAGCAAATTTATCCATTAATCTCTTTACAATTGACTCTTTTGGAGCATTATTGTGATCCCAAATTGATCGCAAATTGCGAACTGTAGCCGCAAAACTTTCACCATTTTGGTAAAACAATTTAACAATGAGAATGCGTTGTTCATTCGTGTAGCGCTCCATTTTTACTAACCTCGTACCTTCTACTAGCAAACAATAACAATTGTTCAAATGTGAAACAATGACACTTCGAATGGCGCCAAATTTAAATCTTGCGTTCTTGTTGGGACACCTTTTACTTTTTGAACATGGTACTTTTTGAAAATATACTTTTTGGATTTAGTACTCTTTGGAAAAGTACTTTTTGGACATGGTACTTTTTGAAAAAAAAATAATATTTTCGATGTGGTACTTTTTGAAAAAGTACTTTTTGGACATGGTAAAATAGTACTTTTTGGACATGATACTTTTTTAAAAAGTACTTTTTGGATAAGGTACTTTTTAAAATAGCACTTTTTCGACATGGTACTTTTTGCAAAAGTACTTTTTGGACATGGTACTTTTTGAAAAAGTAATTTTTGGGTATCATTCTTTTAGAAAATGTACTTTTGAACATAGTACTTATTGGAAAAATACACCTTTTGAAAAAGTACTTTTTTGATATGGTATTTTTTTAAAAAGCAATTTTTGGACATGGTACTCTTTGAAATAGTACTTTTCGAAAAAGAACTTTCTTGGATATGGTACTTATTGAAAAAGTGCTTTTTGAATATGGTACTTTTTAAAAAAAGTTTTTTTGTCGTGAAAAAGTACTTTTAAGACCGTACTTAAAAAAATATATTAACATTGTGCCCCTGTGGCTGAGTGCTAGCGATGCTAGCCGCTCAGCCCAGAGGTCGTGGGTTCGATTCCCACCATAGACCCTGGGTGTTTTTCGCAGACAAGCTAATCGCTTTGCGAGTTGTGTTTGTGTTTGTTATAATAAAAAAAAATAATATTATATTCTGTAAGGAACTTTTCAAAAAGATACTTTTTTGGATATGGAACTTTTTAAAAAGGTACTTTTTCAAAAAATACCCTTTGGATATGTACTTTTTTAATATGGTACTTTCTAAAAAAGTACTTATTGGATATGATACTTTTTGGATACGGTACTTTTTGAATATGGTACTTTTAGAAATTTACTTAAAAAGGCAGTTGAAAAATATTTTTTTTTAAAAAGAAACTATTTGAAAATCGCAGTTTTCCAAATGGAGTCCACTTTTGGAAAAAGTACTTTTTGAATATTGTAATTTTTTCAAAAAGGTACTCTTAGAAACGTACTTAAAAAGGTACTTTATCCAAAAATGTACTTTTTAAAAGATATCATTATAAAAAAAATTTTAAAATTTTTTGTATTCATAGGATATGCTTCTTTATATTTGCGAGATTCGCAAAATAAAAATAAAACTATTTTAGCAATTCGTGCTGCTCTATATTAAGCAATTTTTATTTTTAATGATTTAATTTTGCCTGGAATAAACATTAGTCATCTTCTTTAATGAGATATGAGTCGTGTTTTCAATTGAAAAAAAACAACTGCAATTAAATAAAGTTCGTGTTGTTTAAAGTTATACGAATGGTACAAACTTCAAAATTTTTATTTATTTAATTTGATTTATTTATTTTTATTTTTTTTTTTTTTGCTAATCACAGTAATTATTAAGATCCGGCTTAGAGTGTTAGATGTTTCTTTATTTATCGCTTTCTAAAGCAATAATTGTTCTAATTCCAATAACTTGGCAAAATTCCCTGTGATCTTTACAAAATATGAATAAGCTGGGTTATTGTATGTTAATAGATTTCCAGTAAAAAGAAAAACAAAGGTCATGTTAAATTGTTTTTTGCTATTATAGTTTTATTTTTTGTTGTTGTTTACTTTTTTATTTATTGTCGTTCTCCAATAAACTTTATATTATAATAAAGCAATTTAAATGCACTCCTACAACAATAATAAAAATAAAAACAAAACGAGAACTTGGAAACAATGATTTAGTTTTTTGGAAAACCCCTTAATTACTTAAAAATCAAATCGTAAAAAAAACACATCTTACAAAGCAAATTAGTTGTAAAAATAGTTAGAACAACAGCAATATAAAAATTATAATAATTAAAATGTGAAATAGATAAGCTTTATGAATAAGGGAAATTACAAATTAGTTGTTAAAAATTAAGACAATGAATAACTTTAAACAAAACCATAGCATTTTATTTTTTTGGTTCATTTAAGTAACAAAAATATTCCCAAATTCAAAACAAATGATATTTGGCTAAAGTTTTGTCACACCATTAGTATCTGTTGCAAGAGCACCCTACCTGGTATAACAAAACCGAGAGCAGACTGTCTGTCTGTCTGTCTGTCATGTTGTTTAAAAAACAGCAAAACATGCAACATGTTGCCTAACATGGCTTTTTGAGTAGGGACTATTTAATGTTTAAGCTGCTGCAAATATATATTTAAAAATTCTTAAAGGCTTTCAAAATACATAATATTAAACATAAAATTCTTTCATGCAACTTTGGTGTTCAGACCAAAAATAATATTTGTTTGCTCTTGATTTTATCAAATAAACAAGATCTGCTCGTGGTGTCAGTGTCAGTAGCCCAGCAGGGAAGATCTCTTTACAAGAACACACATTTCAAGTAACACAGCAAAAAAATTTAAAAGCCAAAGGAGTTATAAACACCCTCGACAAAAAAAAAAAATACATTTCCTTAAATAAGAATAATGAAACACAACAAACAGCAAAACAAGACCTCAAACAACAACTTTGGCAATGAGTGTGTTAATAAATTTTATAAAAAGGTTAATCAATTGTGGTCACCCCGAAAGTAAAAAAAAGAGGAGAAAAAAATTTTAAAAAGGAATTTCAGCCAAAAACACACACGCCATACGCCACATTAAAAGGACGTGAAACATATAAGCAGTTATCTAGATCACTGAAAATAAAAAATAAAAACGTCTTTAAAAATGCTTACCCTGGCAAATGTATGCAGTGCATGCAAAAAAAAATAATAAAAATAAAACTTAAAAAAGCGACAAATTTTTAAAGTCATCACATTTATCATTTATTTGCAGAAAGAAAAAAAAGCAAACAGCTTACAATAATACATACTGGTGTTATAAGTAATGATTTTGATTACCCAGCAGTTTTAATAAATTTTCGTTTCCAGCCAAATGCCTTTGAAAATATTTTGTAAATTTGTCTCAATTTCAATATCAAATTTAGAAAGATTTTATTTAACCTTTATAATTCTCTTTTTCTGGACTTTTAAACATAAATTTTATTTAACAAACACTTAAGGCCCAAGAAATACATACATACATTGTGTTGTCCAAAAATTATGTCTGTTGAATATAGAGAACAATGAAATTGTTTCACATATTTTCTAAAGAGGATTTCGAAATTTATACAATACATGCCTTTTTTTTGGTAATAAAATATAAATAAAAAAATTTGTCTCATAAAAATGGCTCATAAATACTTTATTGGCACACACACAGGGGTTAATTTCAAATTCATATCAAAGGTTAGTTATATTGTTGGTTATTTTGTTTCCTTTTAAAATCTTAAGAAAAGTTGTTTGCTTGCCAGCAGAAATAGAACAAAAAATCAAGGGTGTAGCCTGGAAGTGGCAGTTAGTATCATATGTGGAAAAAGTATTGGTTTTCTAACAAAAAGAATACAATAAAATTTAAACTATAAAAGGAGGATCTAAATCATGTAATTCTCTTTTTTTTTAAATCAGTTTATTTTCATAAATAGTGAATGAACGCCCAATAAGTATATTTTTAAAAAGAGAAGGGACATCAAGTCAATATTCTCTAATTGATCTTATTTTTCATATGCATGTATAAATTTTTTGGTACAAAATAAATTTTCACTATAAATACTCGTATGCACTTTCCTTGTATGTAATTTATTTTGCTAAAAACAGTATCACAAATGTTCAAACTCTTTTCTTCTTGCATTAGTTCTTAACCAGAATTTTTTTTCAAACTAATTTTTCTACAAAAAAAAAAAAAAATAAAAAAAAATAAAAAATTGGGACAAAAAATTTTTGGGACAAAATATTTTCTACTAAATAGTTTTTTGATATATGTTAGTTTGCTTTTCTTATAATAAATATTTGTGTTGTAATATATTCCTTTTGGGACAAAACTAAATTTGGGACAACACATTGTCTACAGTAGATAAAAAAATAATAATGTCTATTCTGGAATACGCGTCGATATGGTTAAACTTACATTGAAAACAAAAACGAAACTGTGTGAATGTAAAAAAGTTGTTCTTGTTTCTCATAAAAAATTAAGCATTTTTAAAAGAATATAAAAAATGTTTTTCTGTTTCGGCAAAAATTTTCTATATTTTTAGGACAAAATATTTGCTAAAAATCTATTTCCATTATTTAAACCTTACTCCATTTAATTTAAATTCATGCTTAATTTGCCTCACAAAAGAAATTTTTGGAGATCAAAAAAAAAAAATTTGGAGCAAAATATTTTCTATTAAATGTTGCTTTAAGAAAAAAAATGCTCTCCCAATTTCGTGCTAAATATTTGCGTATTAAGCAAACCAAAATTTGCTCTATGCTCTTTGCATTTTTGGCACAAAATATATTCTATGAAATACCTTCACATTTTTAATCCATTTTATCTATATTCTTATTAATTTTTTCTGTAAAATAAATCTTCGTAAAGCGGAAATTTCTTGGAACAAATTAATTTTTGGGACAAAACATTTTGCACTAGCACACATTAATTTTTGGGACATAATATTTTTTATTAAGTTAAGTTCTTCCAACAAATTAACAAAAACACTTTCTTTTGTGCTAAATAAAGCCGTAAAAAATTTTTATATTGCCACAAAAATTCGCTCTATTTTTTGAATGAAATATTTGCTATAAAATATTTTCCCATAAAATGCAAAAATTTGCTTCATTTTTTTTTTAAATTCGTGTTAAAATAACATTTTCCGTTCTTTAGCAAATGCTTTTAATGAGAAAAACTAAATTTGTATCAAAACAGTTTCTGAAAAAACGAGATTTATAAAATATATTTTTACTTTTCTCTTTTTCGGAAAAAATTTCTTATTTTTTCTCGACGTTTTACGTCATTTTATACACATTCGCCTAAATTTTATTTGTCAAGAGGAGTTTTCGCAAGGCAGAAAATTTTTTGCAACAAATGAGTTTTTGAAACATTTTTTTCTTTCTATCAAGTAAGTATCTTACCATTAAACAAATTTAAATTTATTTCTTTAACTAATGAAATTTTCAAAAAGAAGGAAGTTTTAAGGAACAGAATAATTTTTGGAGCTAAACATTTTCCATCAGGAAAAAAAAACATTATATTCCCTCCGATATATTTGGGTTTTAAAAATTCTTTCTTATATCCTTGACAATGTGCTATATTTTGTTTAATGAAATATTTGCTATAAAATATAAAATGTTTTCCCATAACATAAAACAATTTATTTTATTTTGTTCATGAAAGCTGTTTTGGGACAGAATATTTTGGAATAAACAAAGTAGTTTTGATGAAAAAAATTATGTACTCTGCTTTTTTTTTGTATTAAATGTCTGCATTTTATAAAATGTTGTAGTTTTAACAAAATGTATTTATTTTGGTCCATTTTGGACCAAACATTTGCCATAAAATATATTTCTATATATACAGCTAGTTTTTATCTTATTTTATTTGCAAATTTGTTTCATTGGAAAATATTATTCGTTTTGTAATGAATCGTTTTTGAACAAAAAAAATTTTGGGACATTTGTTTAATAAATTATTTTTAACCCCCGACTAAAAAAGGGGTGTTATAAGTTTGTAGTGTGTGTCTGTGTGTCTGTATATCTGTGTATCTGTCCGTATCCACGTACAGACCAAACGGCTGAACCGATTTTGATTTAGTTTTCTCTGTTTGAAAGGTGACTTGATCGAGAGGGTTCTTAGCCATGTTTTAAGAAAATCGGTCCGTCCATTTAGAAGATATCGCATCTTCTCTAGATGTATTCGGGGGTTTTTAAAATTTTTAATTTTTGTTATTAATATTATACTTTACAATAAATATATTATTTTGTTGAACGCTATTATTTTGACTACTTCTTCACAAAAATGCTGTTACTATATTTAGTTCACCTGTGAATTTCTTGTTTATGACGAATGATTTATTAAATAAATGTGTGCAAAAAATTCAACCTAACTTATCTAAGAAAATTTTTTTCTAGTTTTCAAAAACTTTTGGGACAAAATTTATGAGAAAAAAACATTAAAGTACGACATATTCTATTCCAATTATTTTTCTGCTAATATTCTTTATAGACAGTAAAAAATTCTGCTTCCAGAAAATTCTTTTCCGACCACATTTTAATTTAGGATTTTTTTTAAATTCTTTTTTGTAAATGTTTTTCTCTAAAGTTTTATTTTCTAAAAAAAAATTTATATTTGTTTCTAAATGTTTTATGCAAAATGTTAATTTCTAAATTTTTCTTGTATTTTTTTCTAAAATTTTCTTCCTAATTTTTTTTCTTAATTTCTTTTCTGAAATATTTTTTTTAATTTTTATTTTTTTCATACAAAAAAATGTCAGATGGGCGCACCATGTTCCTTAAATAAAATTATTTTTGGACGGTTTAAAAAAATCCGTTTAAAAGTGTGTTAAGGCTAAATGCTTTTATAGAAACCGATTTTATATAAAACGTTTGTGTTCAGAATTAAATTTATATATGAAGAATAGTTTTTTTAGGATTGAATTATTCTAATAAATTAAATAACTTCTTGGATCTTATTTTTCTGCCAAGAGTTCCCATTTTTTAACCGAATTCAAAAAAAAGGAGGAGGTAGTCAATTCGTGGTTATTATTATTTTCTTTTTTTTGGCAGTGTTACTTAATAGCTCGGTTCATATTACACCGATTGTAACCATTTTTTTGATTGTCTGAGAGCGTTTAGCTTCCCATTGGTCAAATTGCAAAAAAAAAATTGGGAGGGGATGCGCCCACAAATTTTTTACTTGATTTTACGATAAGTTCTTATTTGACTGCTACGAAACCTAGCAAGTGCCTTTTTTCTTGTAATTACACAATTTTAAAGTAAAAAAAAATGGGCGCGGCTACGCCTATTAAAATATATTATTATATTTCACGTAGTTCTACTCAACCGATTTTTATGAAACTTACCACACATCTTGAGCTCTAAAAAACACAATCCTCTATTTGAAAAATAGGCTGAGTCACACCCTGAGCTCTTAAAAATACAAAACCTTGCATTTAAACAAGTTTCTATCAGAATTTTGCATTAAAGTCGGTTTTTTGGCAGACTTATTTAGGAACATTTTCTTTAAAAAATTTCTGTCATTTTTTTTTTTTTTTTGAGAAATTTTAATTAAAGTTTTGTTTTAATATACATATTGTTTTTATATTTTTTTGAATATTTTTTTGTATACTTAAAACTTGTTTATTTTTTCTTATCAATTTAATTGAAAATTTCTCTAAATTGTTGTATACACTCGTATGGGAAAGTCTCTTGTCATTTCAAATACTTTCTACTCTATTGCTTATTGTTATCAATCAGCCTTGCATGATTAATGATATTTCATTAAAAATTCATAAACATAAATCAAACAAAACGAACCCGAAAATCAATTAAATGTTAGTAAAAAAGAAAACTCCCTTTTTGCTGACAATTTGGCAAACAGAAAATTTTGCATCAAAAAAAAAAAGTTATGAAACAGTAGCAAACCTTAAAGGGAATAAATAAAACATTAGTTGGTGAACTAGATACATATATGTATGTATATATAAAAGGAAACTAAGGCAATTGAAATTAAAAAAGAAACAAACAAAAGGTAAACACAAGGATACATACATACTATTGAACTATTTTTGAAAAAAAAAATCAAAAGTAGCAACAACCACTTCACTATGACAAACAAAAAGAAATTAAAACAAATGATACATTCCAGCTCTTGTGAGCAACTCAAACATTGTGAAAATAATAATTGTAAACCAAAGGAAAGGTGAGAAACTTACAAAAACGTTGCTATACAGCTCGTATTTTATTTATTATTTAGAGTTTTAGTTCTTCTTTTAAAGGGTTAATCGTAATGCTCTACATTTTGTATGCAGACCTTTCCAAGGCCTGAATTTTATTATTTAGCAAAATTTTTTCGTTTGCCAAATGATTAATGATTATTTTGTTAAACTGATTTGATATTTTTGCTAATGTTTTGCCAACAATAATTAAAGTTGTGCATTTTTACTATATGAAGTTTTACATCTTTCAAATGTTGTGACAATTGTTGGTTGTCAAGATCATTTAGCATATTTGAAAGTACTTTGAAAAAATCATGGAAAGTCATGTTGCTTTAACAAAACATCATTAATCTTGGAGAAGTTAAGCTGCAAAAGGTTTTCTGAAGGTGAAAATTAAAGGTGATTTTTGAACAAATTTTCTTCTTTTCGAAAAATATGTAGGCCGCAATAGAACAAATAGCAGCTGGAGTTTTTCAGCTATTTTAAAGTTAAAATTTTTAAACCAGCGAAGGTAAAAAATTTCACTTTTCAAATATTTTGCTATAAAATTAAATTTGTGAACTTTAAGAAGTTACAGCAAACAATTTTTAGCGATCCTTTGCATCATGGAAATTTTACATTAAACAAATGAAAAAAATCCAAGTTTTTAAATGCCTGGAAATTGCCAGTACATGCTGCCAAAAGGATATTAAAAACAATGTTCTATAAATTTATGGCCACATTAGGCCATTAAAAAAGCCGCATGATCTATTAAATAAATGTTGTTAATTTTCAATAAAATTTTTCCTTTAAATTATTGTTTGCATTTTAGCTTAATTGTTTATGGTCAATAAAATGTTGTTTTTGTCTTAGCAACAAAACAAACAAAAAATTAAAATAAAACAAACTCAAACATAATGTATCAGGTATTTATGCGACCACATAAATTGGTGATAAAACATAAAATTACCTTTCAGAGAAAACAAAAATAAACAATCTCCAACAGCAGAGCACGAAGCCAAAATCGTTTAAAAGTTTTCAGCTTTGGAAGGAATAAACTAGGAGGACCCCCCATTAATAAACAAAAATGCCAACATTAAAAGAGTTTTGTTCAAGCAAACGAAAAGCGGAGAAGAAAACAAAAACTAGGCGACATAAGTAATTAAACTGAAAATTATGATGACCACAAACAAAACGAAAACATCATCATCAACGACATTAACTGGAATTTTATAATGATGTCGAAGTTATTTAAATTCCAATTAAATGTAAATATTATTACTATTATTGGTAGGGGTTTATGTAAAACATTTAATTAACATTTAATCATTCGTTTTCGAAGTCAATCAGCCAACAACAGCAGCAGCAGCAGCAGCAGCAGCAGCAGCAGTAGTAGAAGTTAGAGGAGTTTTCTTGAGCACAACAACTTCTCTGCTTGCCTTAACATTAATGAATTATGAGTTATAGACAGTTTTGTCTGCAAGTGTAGACAGACATTCCTATACAAATATACACAAACATTAACAACAAAGAGAGATAGACCTGCCTGAATGTTTTTTTTTTTTTTTTGATATCTTAGTTGAAAACTTATTATAATAAGATTGACGATTTGAATTTTATTTTGTAAAAAAATAACATTTTATTAAGATAATAAAATCGATAAGATGGTTCTGGCTTCTCAAATTGGAATATGTGGCCAATTAAAACGATTTCATCATATCAAAAAGAAAAAAAATGTATTTTGAGACTTTTTTTAATTAAAATTAACCCTAGAAAAAATTTAATTTTAGGAAATTTTGTATTTTAATTTCAAATAAAATTTAAAAAACCCTGTTATATAATTTTACAAATTAGAAAATAAGGCTTTACTGGCTAGAAATCATAATTTAAGCTAGAAATAAAAATTTTGAAAAAAGGATATATGGCAAGTAGGCATATCCTTGCACCGATTTAATTAAAATTTGCAAGCCAACTTGGCCCTCTGATTCTACGAGTTGTAAGTAATTTTTGTCTAATTTCGCATAATTTTTAAAGTTTAAAGGCTAAATCTAGATTTACCAGGCTTAACCATGTGATTCTATAAATAGTAAGTAAGTTTTGTTTGATTTGTGATAATATTTAAAATTAAAACTTAATATTTAAAATTAAGGATATATGGCAAGTAGACATATTCTTGCATATATTAAAATCACACTTAGAAAAACTCTGTATAATATAATTTTAAAAATAAACAAATCATATCATCATCATATCATATCATATTTTAAGCTAAAAATAAAATTTTTGAAAAAAGGATATATGGCCAGCAGATATACCCTTGCATCGATTAAAGTCAAATTTACCAGGCAGCTTAACCATGTGATTCTATAAGTAGTAGATAGGTTTCTTTTTGATTTGTGATAATTTTTTATGTTAAAACTTAATATTTAAAATAAAGGATATATCCAAAGTAGTCAAGTCCTTGCGCCGATTAAAAACAAACTTAAACAAACATTGTATAATATAATTTTAAAAATAAATAAATAGTCTTGCTAGCTATTTGAGCAAAAAAATAAAATAAAAAAAGGATATATGGCAAGTAGATATATCCTTACGACGATTAAATTCAAATTTGCCAAGCACGCTGACCTAGTTATTCTACGAATAGTAAGCAAGTTTAGACTAGTTTCAGATAGTTTTTAAAGTTTAAATTTGATATTTATTATAAAGGATATATGAATTTACAAAGTGTCAAATCAAAACATAAAATTTATCAGGCAACTTAACTGTATCATACGATCAGCGATTTGCGGCTTGTTACGACCACTACACAAGGTAAAATTAAATTTTTAACATTAAGGATATACATATGACAGATATGATATCCTGAAATCATTTTTACTGAAATTTTTTATAAGATTTAACATTTTTCATGTTCAAAAAATTTAAGAGAATATTGTCATTTTCTGTTCATAATTATAGCTGCTGCTTAATTTTAAGTAACGCTCGGCACATCCTGGCTTCGATTGGAAAAAGAGCAACCAAAAAGCTTTGCAGCAACATTTTGTAAAAGCTGCTATATAGTTTTTTAAATTTATGGACATATAGCAGCTAGGAGTATCCTTGCTCCGATTAATACTATATCGAGCACAGAGTTTAGGTGGGTTAATCTACAAATAGTAACAAAGTTTTGCTATATTCTTGTGATTTATATAGCCTATATTTAGTTTTTAACATTAAGGATATATGGAAGTTGGATATGTTCTTGTTCATTCTATTAAAATGCTACAACTTTTTTTGTGAGAGAACATCGTTGCGCCAACTATAAAGAGACTAGTTAAGCAGCTTAATTACATACTTTTAGATATAAATATGAGAAATTGCGTCATTAAGTTCGTAATTGCGGCTGATATTAAGTTTTTAAAAATTAAGGACATGATCAAGTTAATTATCAAATCGCCCCGATTGCAATGAAATTGGTCCTAGCAGTGACCGATTATAGTTTATGGTGTAATTATTAACTTTTGCTGAGTTTTGAGCACAATTTTAGAGTATGTTCAAATAAAGGACATATGGCAGCATGTCTTGTTCTTTCACTATCTTAAGTGAAAAATCACACTAAGTTTGTACATTGAATATTGGAAATAGTTACGAGTTTATATTGCAATTTGAGCATAACTGTAGGTAGCTGCAATACAAATTTTATATTTAAGGATATATGGAGCAAGGGCATATCCTTACACCGATCGCAATAAAATTTATTGCATAGCTTATCTGAACTGTTTTAGCATTGATAACTTGTTTACGACGTAGCTTAAACGAAATAATGGCTGAAGTTAAATATTTGAAATTAAGGATATATGGCGGGTTGCAATATCCTTGCACTATTTAAAATGAAATTTAGCACAAATGTTACTTGCCTTATATAAGAAATAGTTACAATAGCTAAAATTTAATTTTAAAATTTAAGGATATATGAGAGACAGGCATATCCTTGGACCTTTCTTCCTAGAAAATTACAAAACGGATAAGATGCGTAATTTTTTTTAACTAAATGTAGTTGAAATTCAATTTTTTAAATTAAGAACATATGTCAGGTGGCAAAGGACATGCGTCGATTCTCGACAAATTTAAAATGTTTCTTAATTTTTATATGATCTTATTTATCTACTTGCGATAGTATCTCTGATTCTCATGTTGGATTTATGGAAAAAATATCACCATGGCGAGGATCGAAAATATTCTTACTTTTAAGCAGAATACGGTACGTACTAATGTTGTTTTATTTTTCCTGTGACATAAATTCTATTTCCGTTGCAAGGTTAACATTTTGCTTAAATTTTATAACTTTTAGCAGAACTCTCGTTTTTTTTTTTTTTTGTTGTGGTCAACATTTTATTAATAAATACTCTGCAGAGCGCAACATCATTATGTATATGTATATTTGAATTGATTGGCATCTTTTACGATACTCTGTCTTCAGACGCCGTCATCACCTTCTCCACATCTTGATCATCGCCCATCATCAGCATCAAGTTGAACTTCTTTTGTTGCTTAAACACTCATTAAGACGACTGGCAAAGAACGTAGGTTTCATTACGATTATTGCAATTTAAATGCTTAAATTTCATTTAGAAACAAAATAATAATAAGGAACTAAAGATTTGTTTTCATAAACGTTTTATTCTTGTTTTGAAAACAAAAGCAGCGCAGGAAATTAAATGAGAAAAATAAATAAAATTTTTTGATAAAAATCAAAACGATGTTGAGGGAAATATTTATTTATTATTTTTTATAAATAATAGTTTTATATATATTTACATGTATACATATAAGATTACTGGCGTCTGTTAAATTTAAAAATTTAGTTTGGTACGTGGCTTAAAATGAAATGATACAGTGAAGAGCCACAAAATAGCAGTTTCATGAAAAAAAAACTTAATTTTGCTTATGCTCTGCTAGTTAATGTTTACCAGGACTTTTAAACTTTTCAAACGTTTACTAATATTTTTTAGTGATAAACATTTATATTTTCTTATAATATTTTTTTTCCAGTCAATTTGGCTCGTTGTCAGGCTTTGCCCCCTACTGTTTGCCTACAACTCACACCTTGCACATGTTTGTGTCCACAAAAAGGTGTTGCTTTCTGGTTTGTATTACTATTATTATTATTTTTAATTTTATTTTTATCTTTTTTTCACTATTTTTTAAATAGATACGAGTATTTTTTCTTTAATCCGACTATCTTGTTTTTCTAGTTATCATTATCATTTGCTATAAATTTCATAATTAATAATTGTTTTAAAATTTTATAAATAATGGTTGTTTCACTGCAGCCTCATATTTACAAAATACCATGTAATTTGAGTAGAATTATGAAAAATGATTATAATCTTCACACAGAAATAAAAAAACGAATATGTCTAGATATAATTGGAGAAATAAATGTCTATTGCTGCGGCAAAGGAATAAGTAGAATAACAAGAAAATTTATGAAAAACTGAAGGCGTATTATTAAACGGTAGAATGTGATTTTTTTTCCCATCTGTCTCTCTTCATTTAACCAGATTTTTCTTTCTATTCATTTTAATTAAACGTTATTTGTGAGAAATTGTCTTAATGTTTGCGGCCATAAAGTGAAATTATGATGATTGGTGTTTGATGGCGTTTAAAATTTGTGTCGAAATCCAACAAAACTAATTGGAGGAGATAAAAAGAGACAAATCATCTTGGCAGCGTAAGGCGATATGTTGCTTTATTTTTTTTACCGTTTTTTTTTAAGTTCGAGTTCGCACAAGTTTTTTTTTAAGCTTTCAATTTCCTTCACTGACATTTCTTAAGTTGAACCCCAATTTTTTTTTTTTGGAAACGAATTGACACATACACGCGGTTGTGCTCTAAAAATCTTTGAAATAAAAAAAATCCGAGAATAATAAAAATTATAAAAATAAATAAATTCAGTGAAGTGAGACTTTGAGTCGCACACAAAGGATTCCATGCATGTGTAATACTATGCGACATTTAGCCTACGTAATCGAATATATTCCATGATATAAACAATTTTTACAAAATCTTAAGTACACTCCAAATTTTTTTCTGGTTTTTGGCGACTTTTATTGTTTTGGCGCTTTTCCTTAATTTAGGTGGTTTTTTTTTCGTTTTTTAGGGTACCGTACACCAAAGGTGAAAAGAAACCCTATTGTTTTCGCTGCGCTGTCCGTCTGTCCGTCACACGGTATTTTCTCAGGAACCGTAAGAGCTACGGACCTGAAATTTGGAAGAACCTTGGCCGCTACAACAGCAAATACATGAGAATTAAAAATTAAAGGATGTTCCAAAACGAGCAACGAAAAATGTTAAAATCCTATGTAATATACATACAATTGTATGAACATATGTATGTATATTGAAACTTGAAATTTGTAAAATTAGTGTATTTTTATACAGACTAAAACAATTAACACTAAAATTTAAAAAAATTAAAATTAAAGGGTGGTCCATCAGTTAATGCAATTTTGACTATGTAATTTTGACAATTTGCTATATCTTGGAAACCGTAAGAGGCAAACACTTGAAATTTTCAGAAACGGTAAAACTAAAAAAACCGAAAATTATAAAATCGTCAAACCAAAACAAAAAAAAAATCGCCAAAAATTAAAAAAAAATCGCCAAAACGAAAAAAATCGCTAAAATTAAAAAAAAAATTCCAACACGAAAATAAGTCGCCAAATTCGAAAAAATCGCCAAAAATAAAAAAAATCGCCAAAATGAAAAAACGCCAAAAACCGAAAAAATCGCCAAAACAAGAAAATAAAGTGTCAAAACTAAAAAAAGAGCCAAAATTTAAAAAAATCGCCAAAACCGAAAAAACGCAAAAACCGCCAAAACAAAAAAACCGAAAAGACCCCAAAAACGAAAAAAATGCCAAAACTATATATTATATAGGATGAAGTTTGTATTAAATTACATATCTAGTGTTCGTACGGAACCCTTCTTTATTGAATTTATTTTGAGTTTTTTCCAGTTTTAGAAGTTTTATTAATTTTGGCGTTTTTTAATTTCTGACGTTTTTTAGTTTTTGGCAATTGTTTTCCAGTTTTTGATGATTTATTTTGAAAAATTTTTTTTTGCTTTACCGCTTTATTATTCGTTGTGTGTATTTTTTTCTATTATTTTCTAGTTTTTGGACTTTTATTAATTCTTAAAATTTTTTTGGTGTTTTGCGATTAATTTTAGTTTTATCTATATTTTCTAATTTTTGTTTTTTTTATTTTTGGGATTTTTCCTATTAATTTTGGGCGTTTTTTTTTGGCGCTTTTGTTTCAGTTTTTAGCGATTTATTTTAGGTTTAACAATTTTTTAGTTTTAGCACTTTTTTTAGTTTTGGCAAAATGTTTTTCGATTGTTTTTTAGCTTTGGCGATTTTTTCGGTTATAGCCGATTTATTTTAGTTTTACCAGTTTTTTTACTTTTGGTGCTTTTTTCATTTCTGGATTTTATTTTTTTAATTTTTGGGGTTTTTAATTTTGGATTTTTTTTATTGGTTTTTGGCGATTTTTTCTTATTTTTCGCGATTTATTTTGGTTTTGGAAATTTTGTTAGTTTTGGCACTTTTTTTGTGGCGTTTTTTTTATTGTTTTTTAGTTTTAGTGCTTTTTTCGTTTTGGCGATTTTTCGGTTTTTGACGATTTATTTTAGTTTGACCGATTTTTTTGTTTTGGTGCTTTTTTCATCATTGGGGTTTTTTTTAATTTTTGAAGATTTTTAATTTTAGCATTTTTTTGGGTTCTTGGCGATTTTTTTTGATTTTTGGCGCTTTATTTAAGCTTTGACGATTTTGTTTTAGTTTTGAGGTTTTTTTTTTGTTTTGTCGATTTATTTTCGTTTTTTTTCGATTATTTATTTATTTTGGAATTCTTTTAGCCTCTTAAAGCTTCTCAGATACAGCAAGTAGTCAAAATTACATTAACTGAAGGAATACCCTTTATTTGTGATTTTTTAAATTTGACTATTAGGAATTTTGCTTCATAAATCCAACGATACAATTTTTTTTCGCTAATCTAATGATAATTTCACAAATTTAATGAAAATTTCACGAATATTGTGAAAGAATTTCATTGGAATTTGCTTCGTTGGTATTCTAGTTTCGTAACAATATTTCATTGGATTTATGACAATAATATTTTCTAATTATTATGAAACGCTTTATATGTAAGAAACATTTACAGTTGTTGCTTGAAATTAACACATATAAGAACATACCTTAAAGCAATTAAGTTATAGATTAAATTCTTCAAAACTAAAAAAATAAATAAAATATACAGCAATTTGGAATTTTATTATAGCTATGAAATGTATTATATAATTGTGTCAATTAAGTTATTTGATTGTTTTAATGAAATAATTATATTGTTTTAATGAAGTTATTTCATTGTCTTAATGAAGTAATGTCATTGTCTAATGAAATTATTTCGTTATTTTAATGAAACTATTTCGAGGTTTTGATGAAATTATTTCGTCGTTTTAATCAAATTATTTCGTTGTTTCGATGAAGTTATTTCATTGCATTCATGACACCGTGAAATACATTTGATGAAGTTTTCATTAAAATAGTTTTAACGAAACTGGTTTCATTAATCCAACGAAGCGTGACGTTGGTTGAATTTTAATGAATTTTTTCATTGGACTCATGTCGAAATTCATTGCACTTACGACAAAACTTCTTTCAGTGTACACTAACATTGAAAATTTCAAGTGTCTATATAAAATTGTCTGTATTTACATTAGGATTTCCGTGGCTCGCATTAGGACACCCTTTAGCTGTTTTATATTTGTTGTTGTTGTCGCTAAGATTTTACATATTCTTTCAGGTATGTATGTAGCTTTTACGGTTCTCGAGAGAACAGACTGTGACGGATAGACGGACATCGTAGCAAACAAAATTAAAAAAAAAAAAAAAATTGGGAGTTAGAGTATTAAAAATTTAACTTTTAGCATTTTTCTGGTGTGAAGTTAAATAAATTCGAATTTAACTAGCAGAGACAGAAACCATAATTTCTGTTATGTGAATGTGCTGCACATAACAGAGATCTGTTAATTACTTTACAGTAGTTGCTAAATGCATTAGGAGTCAGAAACTTGGGTAATGGGATAAGATATAAGAATTGAGAAATATGGTGGACATTTTGCTAAAATATGAAATTCCACACTTGCCACACTACATAGATATATGCATAAGCGAAGTATCCACGAGTGCCCTTAAGATGACACAGCTAAACATTTTTCTTATCTTTTCAAATCCTTCAGAGCCATCTTAAGTTCTAAAAATTTTAAAATATTTTCCTTCGCAGAATATACATTTCAATGCCACAAATGGCATCTGTCTAATAGCACAAACCATTCCCTTATGTCACTTACTCTAATTTATGAATTTTTTTTATAGTATCTTGCAACCAAAATGTAAACAGTTTTTTTCTTTCTAATCCCGATTTTTGAAATATTATTGTGTCATCCATTTGAAGTGTTTTTCTTAATTAGATGATGTTTTTCCCTGTCTTAGCTTAGCAAACAAACCAGAAAAAACAAGAATTAAAGAGTCCGATATTCAAATTTTGATGCTGCTCATTGCATTCACATCATCCTTTAACCCCTTTCATTCAATTTTTCCAACAAAAAAAAAAAAATTATATGAAATTGACTTTTATGACTTTGAAGAAACAAAAAAAATATTTTATTGCTAAATTTATTTTCCATAACAAATTCTTGTGGTTTCTTGATACTTTGACCACTTTTCTTTATTTCTCAACAGAGAACACACAAAACAAAACAACCCTTTGGCTATGCTGGTAATTTAAACAGCTCGAAAAAGTGTTAAAACGTTGTGAAGATAGATACAATGAAACGTTTGATAACTTAATTATAATAATATGAAGCGCATAACACACACACACACACACACACACACAAAGAAACCGAAACACATTTTTCTTGATTAAGCCAGCCATTAATTAAAATAATTCTATTTTATTGCCAAAAGGTAGAACGAATTGTTTTTGTTTTTAATCCTTTAACATTCGCTATTGTCAAAATCTTTGTGTATTTAAAGAGTCTTTAGTGTCTTCAGAATACACATTTTTCTTTCTTTCTCTCATTGGATATATGTACATATGTACATACAAAAGCAATAGAAATGAGTTCAAGGTAGTTATTAGTAGTATTTTGTAGCAAAGGAAGTGAGTGCTGCATGTAAAGGAAGCAAAAGTCAACAGAGTAACAGTAGTAGCAGTAGTACACTGGTGTGATAAATGTCAATTTCCTGCTTTAAAATTTGTCACGCACTTAATGTCTTTTAAAGAACTGATTTTATATTTTTTATTATTAAACTATCCTGTTTGATGGCTTCATTTCATAATGAGCAGTTTTTTCTTTAATGATTTGAAAAAAAAAAAACGTTATACAATTGTAAATTGAAATAAAATCCTTTTAGTTGCAGACGATTTAAGATTTTATTGAGAATTAAATTGCTGCAGAATTATCACAATTAAATGGAAAGCAAAACTAACAAAATAATACTCGCATATTTAAAGGCGTTCTGAATTCAAAGACTCAGGCAAATTTAAATATTAAAAATACATATTATCCTGAGAAGTCCTTTGCATCTTTTTTATGGTTCCGTACAACAAATGTAAAAAGGAACCCTTAGAGCTACGGATCTGAAATATTTACAGAATATGTAAAACTTTAGGCACTATAACAAAAAAATTAAAATTTGTGTGCATTTTTATGCAGACTACAACAATTTACACTGAAAATTAAAAAAATTAAATTAAAGGGTATTCAATCAGTTAACGTAATTTTGACAACTTGCAGAATCTTGGAAACCGTATGATTTAAACTATTGAAATTTTCCAAAAACGCTAAAAATAAAAACCACAAAATACAAAAAATCGCCAAAATGAAAAAATCGCCAAATTAAAAAATCGCCAAAATGAAAAAAACTAGGAATAAAAAAATCTTACTAAAACTAAAATAAATCGCCAGAAACCAGAAAAAAATAGCTGAAAGCAAAAAAAAAACGTCTAAGCTAAAATAACGCCAAAACCCGAAAAATGAAAAAAAGTTACAAAACTAAGAATAAATTCAGTAAAGTGCGACTCTGACTCGCGCACGAAGGGTTCCGTACGAATACTAGTTATGTAATTTAATACAAACTTCAGCCTATATAATATATAGTTTTGGCATTTTTTTCGTTTTGGCGTTTTGCGCGTTTTTTCGATTTATTTTGACTTTTGGCACTTTTTTTGTTTTGACACTTTTTTCTCGTTTTGGCGATTTTTTCGGTCTTTGGCGTTTTCTCATTTTGTCGATTTTTTTTTATTTTTGGCGATTTTTTTCATATTTGCGATTTTTTTTATGTAAGAATTTTTTTTAGTTTTGGCAACATTTCCGCGTTTTGGCGATTTTTTTCGGTTTTTGGCGTTTTTTTTTTCATTTTGACGATTTTTTTCATTTGGCGATTTTTTCGAATTTGGAGATTTATTTTCGTGTTAGATTTTTTTTTTAATTTTGGCGATTTTTTTCGTTTTGGCGATTTTTTTTCGGTTTGGCGATTTTATAATTTTGGGATTTTTTAGTTTTACTGTTTTTGAAAATTTCAAGAGTTTGCCTCTTACGGTTTCCAAGATATAACAAGTTGTCAAAATTACATAGTCAAACTTGCATTAACTGATGGACCATCCTTTAATTTAAATTTTTTAAATTTTAGTGTTAATTGTTGTAGTCTGTATAAAAATACACTAATTTTACAAATTTCAAGTGTCAATATACATATGTAGTACATGCAAATATATGTATATTACATGGGATTTTAAAATTTTTCGTTGCTCGTTTTTTTAACTTTCATGTATTTGTTGTTGTAGCGGCCAAGGTTCTACATACTGTGTCCAAGTTTCAGGTCCGTAGCTCTTACGGTTCCTGAGAAAATAGCGTGTCATGGACAGACGGACAGCGTAGCGAAAACAATAGGGTCCTTTTTACCTTTGGTTTACGGAACCCTAAAAAGCACCACAACTAAAAAAGATCGCTTAAAGTCGAAAAAAGATCGCTAAAAGCCGAAAAAAGTTTTCCGGGTCCTTACAATTTAAAAAAAAAACCAAAAAATTTATTAAAGTTTTCGTTTTAACTTCGATATTTAAGGTCGTTTCTTAAGGTATGATATACAGAAGTTTCTGTCTTGCTCTATCCATATCCATATTCATTGACCTAAACTATCGCGACCTACGAGTATGTTGGCCCATCCGATCTCACTTCCTACAACGCTAATGTAGCAATTATACTAAATTAAAACATATAAATTTAAAGCTATCCTGCTACCGGTCGCTATTTCCCAAAAACTGCACACTATGCGATAAAACAGTTTCAAAAAAAAAAAAAAAAAAAAATATTAGATAAAAAAATCGGATTTCGAATTGAATCCAGACCTTTTTCAAAGCTAAGGACTTGGACAAGTAGAGTGGTATCTATCACAAAAATTTCACAATTCTACTTGATTGTTTGCATATACTAAGCAGCTTCGTAACCCAACCAATCAACCAACTAATCTGAAAACATAGCAAACTGCGAAAATTTCCTAACAACTCTTGTCATTCGCAAGGACAACAAATATTTCAAACAACAAATTTTTTTTTAAATTAACCCGCAATACCTCCTTAATAAAAAAAATTTATTTTCTTGACAAGTAGCAGCACTTTAAAACCTTAAAGAACTTAACTCACATTGTATGTATACAATTTATGTTACCATAAATCTTTTAATAAAAACACAAACGCATAACACACGAAATTTTATAGCAAAGAAATTTTGTAATCTTTTTTAAGAATTCCTAACATGACACCATCAGATCGTAACTTATTGAAAAAGTCAATGCACTGATTTATTTAAGTATTGAAATACTTTATTAAAAATACTCATAAATTAAGTAAAATAACAAAATCTTAACGCATGACCCTTGAGCACACAACAGCCCAAAAAGGGAAATGTCTTGTACATAAAACTGATTTAAGCAATAAAATTTAAAAAAAAAGAGAAGAAGAATTAACTCCAAACAAAAAGAAAATGTCATAAAATAATTATTATGCCGCAAGCATTGAAGGCGACATTTTCATTTAACAAATCATATATAATAAGAATGAATAAATTAATTTATTAGAATCAGAAGTTAGTTGGTGGCATACATAAATTTCTATAAACCGAAGATTTTTATGATAAAAAAACGTGAGACAAAAGTTTAACACAGACAACTTTTTTTAGAACAAAAAGCAAACAGTTTAAAAGTACGAGTGTTAAAAAAATATTTCCAAATTGGATATGTAATCATAAAAAGGATAATATTTTGCACAATAGGCTTATGGTTTCAAAATATTATTAGCTTTATTATGAATAATAATTCCTCGGAACATTTTTATTTATATCTTCTTCTTTTATTTAAAAAAATAATTTGCACAAGCTTTCAACTAAAATGCAACATTTGAAATCAAAATAGCTGAATTCGAAAATTCAAAATTTTCTCTCATTTCTCAATTTTATTCCGAGAAAGTCCTCTTGATATAAACAAGAGGACTTTCTTGGAAAAAAAACAGAATTTCTTGGGAATTATTTCTAGGGTAATATAAACAATTAGGCTGTACATAATTCAAAAAGTAAGAAGAGAGCAGAGCAGACGGCGTTTTAAAAGTTTACATCGAACTTATGATAAAAAAGACTTAAATTAAAGTCTCTTCTCCCCCGTTTCACTCAATCGCAAAAGAGACCATATATATGTACATATATATACGGTGTTAGAAGAATTCAAGTTTTTTCAGTAAAATGTGAGGAACATATTAACCCTCTAACTCCACTCCACATCATTTTTGAAGACACATTGCCCTTAAAGGAGAACATCACGAGTTCAAATATTCCACAAAAATATTCGCCTCTGATATCAAGTAGATCGAAATTAAGCTTTAGCACCTGAAATCAATAGAAACATGACATGCTCTCAAGGGTTAATTTCCTTTTATTTTGGTTAAAAGAAAACCTTAGCATGTTTATGTAAACTCCTACGAGGAAAATTTGTGTGGAACATTTTGCCCTACAACTTTTCTCCGTAAGGGTATCTTTTGTCCTTTTCGAAAGCGAGTGCAAAAAAGTACCCTTAAGATTGTATATAAAGGGTAAAAATATTTTACAAATATACATATATGTATTTGTATTTAATTACTCGACCTTATTTTTAATATAATTTAGTGTGGTTTTATAGATGTTGTATCTATGCAGGCTTTCAAGGTCATTCAATTTCTTTAAAATGCAAATAAAAGACGTATTTTTTCATTTTATTTATTTATTTATTTCATTTTAAATGTATCCGACGTTTCGTTGGGATTTTCCAACATCTTTAGGCATAATAATTTTTATTGAAATCTGGTAACATTGGTAATATACAAAAAGAGCGAATTTAATATATGTATGTACATGCATATGTATGTAATTACAATTAATGATAATAGAGCATAAATAAGCATTGACTTACACATTTATTTTCCCTTGAGTTATACCAATGCGTCTAAAGAGAATTAAACTCAAAACTCATCTGCAGACCCCAGAAGTTGTTAATAAGTTAAAGACGCTTAAGGGTTAATTTGGTATTTAATCATACTGATATTTAAGGTCTTGCATGTGTTCAGCATTTTTGCAATGTTACGAGAAAAGATTTTGTAAAATATTTTAACTATCTAGGTCTGCTCTTTAAAGGTATTTATTCTCCCTTACGTAAAAAAGTGAATCATAAAAGGGTTAATTTCTTATTTGTTATCACCAGGGAAACCGCAAATATGCAATTGCATGTTTTTTTTGTGTGTGACGTATTAATGCTTGGACAAGATATTTATCCGTTTCAGAACTTTTTATGAATTTTGGCATCGATTTGTTAGTGCATATTTTTGCATGTTTTACCCTTTAAGGCATGTTTTTGCATATATCAGTCATACACGAATATTTTTAGCATATTTTCTAATTTTTAGAGCATAATTTAAGCTTTTCGGGCATATTTTGAGACTTCATAGAATTATTTTATTTTACATCCCATTCCGAAAAAAAATTATACAAATTTTTTTTTGAAACTGATTAAAATTTAATTTTCGAAATAAAATTTTAAGTTTAACCCTGCACACATAACCCTCGAACGTATCCTTCTAAACCTAACCATTCGTCGTTTCGACGAGCACGTTTTGGGGCGTATAATATCGGTTCTAAACATATATATTTTTGTACTTGCAACACATACATACCTTTAGCAAGTACTTTGTTAATAAATACAACTATATATTTCTATTCTGTTACAAGGATATTTATTATAATCCATTTTTCCAAAAAGCACTTTTTTTTTGAGATCACATTGTTATAAAATTTATATAAATAAACAAAACAAAAAAGCCTTTTTCTCTTTGGCAAAACTTAACTATAACACTATTGTCATTTAAAAAAATATATAAAATTAATTTTTTGAAGCGCATTGTGTGCAGAAATCAACTTTATGCTCACCAACACTCGTCGAAGCGACGAACAAGTTTATCATATCTCAATAATTACGTGCTTACGCGCCGAGTTTGGTTGTCTCCTGCAAAAGCTCAGCGAAGACTAAGTTGGCAAGAAATTTAGCGGCGATCGGTGAACGTGTTAAAAAGAAATAGCTATTTTTTCGTCCGGTGTTCGTCGTTTCGACGAAGGTTATGTGTCTAGGGTTAAAAAAAAAAATTAAGGCGCTATCTGGGTTAATATGCTTACAAGTTAAGGCGTTGGACAAATTTTTTTCGCCATCTAAATCTGTTAAAGTATTTTTTTTTTTTTTTTTTTTTTTTTTTTGTAGTGTATGTATACATTTTTCTTATACACGCAGTTTTACGGACTTTAGTTTCAATACAAATTCAGTTTTGTTATTTGTGACGGACTTTGCCCCGAGTAGAGGTTTAATGAACATTGACTGAAACTTAGAAACGATTTTTATTTGAAATTCTAGGTCAATATTTAGATATTTATTGCAATAAAAATTATAAATAAAAATCTTGTCTTATTTATCCAAAATACAGTTTAAAAGCCTGAGTTCTGATATCGCGATCTTTTGAAGTTGAAGTTAAATTGTTATGAGAGCATCTAATAAAAATTAATTTGTATTATTTGTTCTAGCAAAGAATATAAATCATACAATTTATATTCTTTGGTTTTAGTCAAAATTTGTATGACAATTTTGTTTTAACCTGCACTTCAAACGCAGTTATTGTTTGTTAATTTTGTTTCCTTTTTTTGTGTCTTTTTTTATCTTATTTTATATGCAAATGTTTTGAACTAAAAATATATTTTCATTTACAAATAAACCAATTTATTTTATTTTTAATAGCATATTTGTTGACTTTTTAGCGCATATTTTTAAGTTTTTAGTGCATATTGAATGCGCAAAAAACCCTTTTTTAGAGCATATTTCTGGTTTCCCTGGCTATCACTTTCATTTTGGGTATAACTCAAACTTAAGATTTCTATGCAAAGGCCTACGAGGAAGATTTTTTTTTTAACATTTTGACCCTATAGCTCTTCTCCTTATAGAAGAGTTGAATCCTTTTTAAAGTGGGTGTAAAAAGTACCCTTAAGCTGGCATATAAAAGGGTTAAAACTTTTTTAAATTTATTAACCATAAACTTCTAAGAAAACATCTGAAGAGAAGTAAGCTTGAATTTTAATTAAAAAAGCCGTAAATTTCAAAAACATTAAACACGTTCAAGGGTTAATTTTGTATTCATTCACACTTGCTTTTTTTAGCATTAGTGTGAATAATCTCAAGAGAAAAGACTTTGTAAAATTTTTCAACACAAAGTATCCTTTTGCATGTTATTTATTGTCCCTTAGCAACACTGTTAAATAATTATTTAATGGTTAAAAATAATCTACAAAAACTTTTGCCACAATATTTTACTAAAAACCTTTAAAGATAGTTGAGCTCTAAGTTAAACCTGAAAAGCCAAAAATAAAATTTTAGAAAGTGCTGAGAGCGTTTAAAGATTAATTTGATATGTAGTCAAACTTGTATTTTAAATCTTTTAGATGTTAAGAATTTTTATATCAAATATTACCAGAAATATTTTCGTAGAGCACTTTAACCCTCTAACTTTTTTCTATCGGTCTTTGCTGTAATTTGAAAAAAAAAATAAGAACCAAAAAGTGCTCTTAAACGGGAATATAAAAATTAAAAATACACTAAAAATCTAACAAAAATGAGTGAAATTAAAAATTCAACTTGAGATGCCACAGTCTAAAACACGTTTAAGGGTTAATTTCAAGCTTATACACATATTTCATTTTTAAGTGCAGAAGGTGAGGAATGGTTTTGTAAAACATTTTTCAACTACAATTCTTTTTTGTATAAATCTTATTGCTGCTTTCGTGAAAATGGATTAAATTAACTAAGCACTCTCTTTAAAGGGTTAAGGTGTTGCACAAAAATATTTTTCATGTCTAATGTATCGAATTTTAGTTTTCCGAAATTGTATGTTGTCATCAGAATTTATTCAAAATGTTACAAAGTTCTATATGTATATATATATATATATATATATATATATATATATATATATATATATATATATAGCCTTATTTATAAAAGATAAAAAGGCTTTTTTATAAAGGCTTTTAAGAAAAATTTTGTATGAAAATTTGTTTTAAAAAATCTTTATTAAGACTTTTTAAGTTTTATAAATAAGGGTGATATTTTTTAATATGTATAATATTAAAGAAAAGATTTGTTGTACTCACCTTACCGGTCATGATGTAAAAAAGTGTGAAGACCTAAAAAAAGAAGATAATTAAAATTAGATTTCAATTCATATTTTTTAAATTAGTTTTGATTAAAATAAATAGGAAAAATGTTTTCACATCGATTACGGCTCCATAGTTTTTTTTTTATTTAAAGTTGTATATATTAAATTGTGCCAACAACATCAAATAACACTAATAGAAAAAAATCTTAGAACACTTTTTTAACAATAAATAATAAATCAAACCAACAGTCATATAAATTTATTTTGAAAAAAAAAAAATGTATTTCGAATTATTTTGAAACAGCACCAACGCCTTAAAGAGACGTTAAAACTCCTAAAAAAATGATTTCAATTTAAGGCAATTAATCATTATAAGCAACAAGACTGACCGTGACTCACAAAAAAAAAATAAAGGATCCCACTAAAATACAATGACAATAAAGCAACAGCTCTTAAGATTTAAAAGAAAATAAAAGAAAAAACTAAATAAAACAAAATGAAACATATTCAAGCCATAAAACCAACAAATGCTCAACAAATTTTGATATTTTGTTATCTGGAACATTAAAAGGCAGATGAATTTAAATCACATTTGGGAGCGCATAAAATGATAAAAAAAATACACAGTCACAATAAGTTTTATTTAAAAAGGATCCTAAGAGATGCAACAACAGCAGGCATCTGTTAATGCTGTTATAAATTCTTGAATATAAAAACTCTATATGAATTATATATGTATGTATATACATAATTTTTTTTATATAAAATCAAGGTATTTATGAAGATTTTTTTTTAAGTATTAATTAAAGTCATTTGGGGTTTTTTTTGGATTTTTTTATGCCTGAATGTTATAAATATTTATAAACAAAAGAAAATTTTGTTACACATTTTATCTGGGAATGATATAATTTACAACATGATTTATTATAGCATGAGAAATGAAATGTTTTAGCATTTATAAATTAAATTAAACTGGTTTTGGTTTTGGAAAGTAGTTCACAAAAGAGTTCAACAGTGTTTTTCCATAAAGTAAATGAAAATAAACAGAAACTTTTGTCAAAAAAAGAATCAATGCCCTGCGTAAATGAAAATGAAACTATACACATAAATTTATTTCGTACCTTTGGGGTTAATGATCCACTTAAGAAAATTATAAATCATTAATATTTATAACAATCTGTATTTATTTAAAACCCCTCAGCTAATCATTTTTTTTTTTTAATATTTCGAAAACTAGTTAATTTCTAAAAAATAATCTAAAACAATTTTGCAAAAATTTTAAAATCTTAAATTCAACAATTTTTCTCAAATATGTTAAAGTAATTGTATTAAGTAGCTTCAATAAGTTTTCAAAACACAATTATCTTCAAATGTAAGTGTAATTAGCAAGGACATTTTGATGTCCTTGAAATAGTCCTTGTCAGAGACCTTACTGACATAATTTTAAGAGAGAAATAGTTAATAAACTACAAACATTATAACTCAAAAATAAAGTTTTTAAAATAAAGGATATATGGGAAGGCAGGCATGCCCTTGCACTAAATAAAATCTAATTTCCCAGAGAAGTAAGCGATATATTTTTGCAAATAGTTACAAGATATAAGATTTTATTGAAGAAAAAATTTTTGGGAGACAAAATTTTTTCGCCCATATCTATTGTAATAAAACTCAAAAAAAAAAAAAAAACACGGTTCATTCCTGATTATAATGTATTGCTTAAAATTGATTTTTGAGGTAAAAAATTCTATACACAATTTCGGGAACTTGCATCTACTCTTAGATAGTCCTATTCAAAATGAATGCTAAGCTGAGATTTTGGAAATAAAGGATATATGGGAGTTAAGCGCATCCTTGCATGTATTAAAACGAAATTAAATAGAAGGTAAGGAGACAAAATTGTATAAATAGTTACAAGTTTTTACTGCATTTTGGTCATAATTGCAGCAGAAGTTAAAGTTTTAAGCTGAAGGATATTTTTTTGGGTGAAATTTAAATAAAATTTTATTTCATCAAATAGCTATTACACATGATTTCAGAAATGATTTATTGAATTTGATGGCATACTGTTCAAAATTATTGCTTAGACTTTATTTTCGATATCAAGGATATATGGGAGGCAAAATTTTTTTTTGCTTAAATTTTAACATAACTTATCATACAGTTTTATTTAATAATATTAGAAGTAGCTGCAAGCATATTTTTAGCTCATATTAAGTTTTTACTAAAAAGGATATACAGGAAGTTGGCATGTATTTGCACCGATTGAAATAAAATTTGCCATGTATGTAGCTTACATAAATACTTATGAAAATAACTATGGAATTTCGCTGAATCGTATATATGATTTTTGACTAAAATTTAGTTTTTGAAATTAAGGACAAATTTTCTTGTAGAAAATTTACCACATACACTTTTCGTACAGAATAATCCGTTTTGTCATCACAGTCACACTTCAATTATAAAAAACTGGAGTGTGGCATCAGAGCACATTTTTCTTATAGAAAAGTCGACTGTGTCATCACAGCATATATCCGAAGGTAAAGGAAGTAAGAAATTTAATTTGTGTTCGGATCATAATTGCAGCTGATTTTAAGTTTTTTAAAAAGAAGGATAATTGAAATATGCAAATTTTTAAGTAAATTATTATATTATTTACAAAAAACTTCACAACTGCCATTCATTGTTAAAGTTAAATTAAAATAGAACTTAAAATTTTATTTTTCAAATAAATGATATATGCGAGGTAAATTTGTTTATGCAGCAATTTTTATGAAATTTTCTATAAAACTTTAATATAATATTTTACGAATAGTTACAATGTTTCATTGCATTTTGAACACAATATGGCTACAATTTATTTATTTTTTTTTTTAAATAAAGGATATTCATATTTATGAGAGAGCTTGGCCGCATATTTTTAGAAATATTTGCTTACTTTAGCTTTATTTTATATATAATATATATTTGGTTACTTTATTCATATTTTTAGCTAAAAATTTAATATTGAAAATAAAGGATATATGAACGCTTGGCATATCCTTGCAGGGATTGAAGTGAAATTTTTCAGGGAGCTTAACTTTAAAATTTTGCGAATAGTGGCAATATTTTGTTTGCATTATGAGCCATCTTTATATTAAAATTCAGTACATGCGGCAAAAAGTCATATCCTTTAACTGATTCGCCTAAAATATACCATAGAATTGTGTGCATATAATATAACTTTGATATTTCTTCTTTAAATCCTTAAGATGAGATTTGTAAATCTGCTTATACAAGATATGTACATACTCTTTTAACTTCGTTAAAATTTATCTCAGAAAAAAAAATGAAAAGGACAAAAGTCCTGAAAATTTTTTTTTCAAAAATTTCAATAAGGAAACATTCAATTTTGCGTTTTGAAATAGCTGAAGCTTACGTAAGAAAAAAAATCCAAGATCACCACTTAAACTCAAATAATAATACGAGAAAAAATAAATTAATGCAGCTCACAAAGTGGTACTTAAAACACGATTGAATTCACTTCTATCAAGGGCAATATATACACACACAAAAACTTTTAGTTCCGCTTTTCTAGACATCTTCATTAATTTACAAATACCCTGCAAGGAAAAGTATATAATTTCATTACAAAAAATATCTAACTTAGCACCTAAATTGGTTTATCTTTCGTAACAAATCACAGCAATAGAAAATCTAATACTTTATAAGAAATTTTAAACTCCAATTTCCTGAAAATGCAACGGAACTTATTTCAAACCAGTATCTTGTTTGCCAGACCCGCATACCAACTAGCTTTTAGTTTTTAATTTAAACAATAGTTTTTAATACTAAAAACTCAAAAATTGATTTAAATGTTTTCATGTCGATAAGACACATACTAAAATATGAAAATGAAATTAATTCAGTTTTATTGAACAAATGTTTTAAAACCACACAAGAATAACAATGCCCCAGCAATGTGCAACAAATACAATTTCAAGATAAAAATCTTGTCCTTTTTTTTCGTGAGCAAAATTAAAAAAAAAACAAATAATAATGTTCCTTTTATTCAATACTACACACACATATTGGCTGATAAAAATGGGACAACAATTAATGTGTCAACATGCCCTGCTGGGCTACTAAAATTTTTCTATTGTTGTTGGTGTAGCTGCTGTTTTCCGGTAGACTCTAAAATTGTACCCCATCAATTCAGAATCTAATACTTAGTGTAACTACGTGTGTGTTTTATCTTGAAATCCTTGAGTAACAAATTTATTTATGACAATTGTGTGGTTTTTGCCATTGATTTAATATTTATCAAGATTGTTGGTTTAAAAGTTGTTTTGTTGTAGTTGTTGTGGTTGTAAAAAGGGTGTCCCTAAGGGATTATATTATTTAAATGCGATATCATAGAGTTATCATTAGAAAATACTTTATTCGATTAGTGGAGGAATTATTCTTATCTTTTTAAGAAACTCACAACTTATCGATTTTATATGAAACTTCTTTTGTTTTTTTTCTAGAAAAATTCGATTATTTTTATCTTTATTTTTTTATTTTTTAATAGATATTTTCTATTTATCATTAGAAGAATCGAATTTATTCGAGTACTGGTGTAAATTTTTACATTTATTGCTAATTTTTTCCTCAGTAAAGAATTATACTAACATTTCTTAATCATTCGAATAACAATATTTGTTTCTTAGTTATTCGAATAATCGAAAGCTTTAAATTTATTCCATTATTCGAATAAAATTTTTTCTATATGGACTGGTTTTTGCTCCTAAGCAATTGAAAATATTTGTAGCATCTGTACACTTTGTCATTAACCGAATAAAGTTATTTATTCGAATACAGGAATACGATTTTAATTTTATGAGATCACTCGAATATCGTTTCTTAATATTTATTCATGTTTTATTCGAATAATCGAGCAAAATTTATTCATGTATCTGAGTAAAATTTTCATTCGAATAGCCAAAACCAAAAAATTTTTTGCACAAAATATATGATCAATCGATTGTAATATTTTTTTTTTTAATTTTAATTTGAGCAATCGAATAAAATTTATTCTCGATAAAATTATTATTCGAATAATTAAAAAATTCCATTTTTTTACAAAATATATAATATACTGACATGTTATTTTTATTTTTGCGCTTGGTTAATTAAAATAATCGAATAAAGTTAGTTCCATTAACTGAATAAATTTTTATTCGAATAATTAGGAAACAGTTTTCAACTAAAAATATTTTATTTTAACTTGGATGTTTTTTTTTAATTTTTATTCATGTTTAATTTTAAAAAAATCGAATAAAAGTTATTCGATTACACAAATAAAATTTTTATTCGTATAATTAAAAACGATTTCTTACTTTAAATATTTTGTTTTCCTAATCGAATAATCGAATAAAGTTAATGGAAAATAAAGTCAATAATAAAAAAATATTTATTTGGCTATCTCAATAATATTTTTGTTCGCATAATTAAAAAATTTATTTCTTTCAAAAAATGTATCATCACTAGAATCTCCTTTTTTTTGTTCTTATTTAGTTCAAATAATCGAATAAAATTAGTTCCAGTTTCTGAATAAAATTTCATTCGAATTATTAGGAAACAATTTCAAAAAAAATAAAATTCAATTTTCATTTTCATTTATGATGAACTCAAAAACTCGAATAAAACTTATTCGATTGTGTATATAAAATTTTTATTCGAATAATTAAAAACAAATTTTCATTCAAAATATTTTGATTTGCCTCAATTTTTTTTAAATTTTTTAATTTTTTAATGGAATAATTAAAAAAATATAATCACAAAAATATTCTTTTCAATGAAATATATTCCTATTCATGCTAAAATCGAATAACAGAATAAAATTTAATCGATTATCCGAATCAAATTTTAGTTCAAAAAATAATTTTTTTTTATAAAATATATTACCACTGGAAAAACTTTTTTTCTTTATGCTTCTTTCGCATAATAGTATGAAAATTATTCGAGTAAAATTTTATTCGAATGCTTAAAAAAATTTTAATCAAAAAATTTTTAATGTCACGAAATGTAGATGTTTTATTTTTATTTTTTTTTATCCTTAATTCGAATAAAATTTATTCGATAACCCAAATGAGTTTTATTCGATTAATTAGGAAAATATTTCTAGCAAAAAGTGTTTTCTAATCACAGGTAAAACCCTATCCTGCTATTGCTCCCTTGACTTTCATCTAAAACTGCTGCTTGTTATTTCTACTGTTTGTCTTCCTGTTGTTACTCTCTTCTGATGTACGAGTAATTTAACTGCTACTTGCTTGCTTCTAGTGCTGCTGATAACACTGGTGCAACACATGACACATAAACTGCAAATGGGCTAGAGACTATCAATAGCTCGTATAGAGGTTGTATAACAAATAATTGACATTTAGTTCCTGGTATTCTTCTTTTGTCACATTATTGTGTTGTCAAAACTTAGAACGTGCATTTTGTTATTTTGCTTATTTTTATTGTATGGCCAGCAGATAAGCATCTAAATGTGGTAGGTTTATGTGCAGATTTTTGTATGTGTATTTTTGTGAAACAAAAACCTAGTTTTTTGGAGAAAAAGGAGTTCCAAAAAATAAAATAGTTTGATATGGTAGAGAAATAAATTTTGCATTAACGAGTATATTTATTGGTAGGAGTGTTAAAATTAATTAATACTACAATATGTTGTTATTAGGAAACATAGATATTGACATTAGATAGGAGTTTGTTTATGAAAAGCGTTTGCGTGAACAGGAATTTTTGTTTGAAATTTTTAAAGATTTATTGATATGAATAACTTTTTTTTGAAGTATTCAAGAGAAAATTAATCAAATAAATAAATATAATAAATAAACGACATTTGTAACATCTGTTTTGCTCAGTTTGACATTTTATTATATTTGTGAACATGCTTTCTAAATTTTGTTCAATCGGGAGGTATGATTTACTTCATTATACGAATTAAATTTTAAACCATAATATTTAAATGAGAATCTATAAAAATTGTATACGATTAATAATATAATATTTGAATAATTTGGTTATTGATTACAACAATAGAATTTTAAAAAAGTTTTATTTGGTTAATTAGTTGTTATGCGACTATTTCATTTCAAATGCTGTTATGCAAAATTTTATTTAAAAGCTTAATTCTAATATTTGCATACTCTTTTATTCGAATTAGCTACTAAATTTATTTATTTTTATCGATTAAACGATTTTTATTCAAATTTACTTGCTTTTATTCGATTACTTTCTGTATCCGATTTTACATCTAAGTAACAATCACTTAAAACGTTATTCGATTAATGATGTTTTATTCAAATAAGTTTTTTTTTTATAGATAAAAGCAATATAATTTGCATAAAATATTATGAATTTTTAGGAAAAACTTTTATTCGACTAATCCATTGTTATTGGAATGAATGCACATGTAAATGTTTTATTTCATTAATGAACTGCTATTCTTAAGAAACATATTAAAAAATTATTTTTAATATCGGAAATTTGTATATTCGAATTTTTTAACAAATTTATTTTTTATATCGATTATTTGAATATTATTCCAATTCCTTACTTTTAAATAAAAACTTTATTGGATTCATTATATATTATTCGAATAATTTTTTCTTGTTGATTACAGAAATGAAATTCGAATAAGATATTATATATTATTAGAAAAACTTTACTCTGTTTAATTAGTTGTTATTCGTATTTGTTTTATTTTATTATAATCAACTGTTGTTCGTATAAAAATTCTAGAAAAAAATTAATTATAGTATCGGAAATTATTTTATTCAAATTATATACTAAATTTTATTTTGGAACGATTAATCGATTACTTTTGGAATTTATTACTTTCTGCAACTGATTTTACATTTGCTTAATAGCTGATAAAATATTATATTCCATTTATTATATATTAATTATATATTTTTTTATTGATAACAGCAAAATTATTCGAAAAATATTACATATTATTAGAAAAAGTTTTATTCGATTAATTGTAATTGGAATATATATTTTATTTTATTAATTAAATATTACTCTTGTAAAAATTTTATTCAATAATTTATTTTAATTTAAAAAAAAATTATTCGATTATCAATTAGATTTTTTATTCGATTAATCGAGCATAATTACAGCTAAAAACTGAATTTTATTCCGAGAAAAATTTAAATAGTATTACAAGGATATGCTCCCTATGCGGGCCTCATTTAAATAAATAAAAATTGAATTCAATAAAAAAAATTTACTTTAATATTTAAACAAATTTTTATTCGTTTGGCAAATAAAATTTGTATTCGATTAATTTAACATTAAAATAAAATAATTTATGCAACTGATTTTGTGTTCGAGAAAAATGTAATTCTAATATTACCACTTTTTTATATATATTTGATTCGAATATTTTTTTATTCGAATAATCTACTAAGAAGTATAATATTATGCGTTTGCTTGAATTAGAATCTTATTCTTGTCCTTTTCTCATAATTGCGAATTTTAGCTACTGAAGCGTTTTAGAGATTCATGTAATGTATTATTCGATTAAGTTTCTTTAATGTAATTCTATTACTTGTCTGAAAAAGTTTTCGTAGCACTCGTATTATCATTTTTTGGACTTTTAAGCTTAATTGGTATTTTTATTAAAAATAAAGATATAAATAAAAAATATCCGATTTAAATAACAGACGCCGTTTACAGATTTTAATTTAATTCGATTTAAGTTCTGCATTCGACTAAGTGAACATAGAGAGAACTCGCGCTTTTTTAAATGAATAATCGAATGCTAAATGAAACAATTTATTAGAATAACATAATATTATTCTGAGAAATAGTTTAGGTGGATGGTCGAATCGAACTTATATTTATTAGTCGAATATTCGATTATTTTTATTGAGAGTAGTTCTTATTCATATAATTCACTGAAAAATATAATATCATTCTGTTAATGGAATTAAAATTTCTCTTAGCTTTTTTGTTTCAAAATTTGGAATTTGTGTTGAGATATTTGAGTATAATCGATTAAAGTTCTTTATTCGATTAAGCGAATATTATCCAAAGAATCGTGTTTTTTTTTAAGAACTATCGAATGTTTAATGAAACAGTTGATTCGCATAATATAATATTATTCTGGTAAAAAGTTTTATCGATTTATATATTTATTATTCGAATTTTTTTTGATTGGATTATTTTTTATTCGATTAATTCAATGAAAAATATTATATAATTTGATTGATTGAATTTAAATTTTTCCTAAGACTTATATTCGAAATTTCGAATTTATGTTTAGATACTCGTATTCGAGTATAATCAATTAAAGTTATATACTCGACTAAGCGAATATTATCCAAAAAAGGAGTTTTTTTTAAAATTCCTTGCGATGCTTAGCATGTGGTTCAATTTTAATCACTTTATATTTCAGCACAATTTGTATAGCTTTTGCTTGATTACCATTAATATCAATACACAAGGTATTAACAAATTTATAAAGAAACCAGAAAATTTTGTAATCTTAGTCTGTAATCATATGCTGGCTCTATATTCGCATAACCGCCCCGTATAAACACCCACTTTTAGATTTATTTATTTATTTTTGTTCCTGGTTGGTTTACTGGCTGGCAGACGGACAGTCAGTTATACTTATAGCAAACTTTTAACCGCACACATTCATCTACTCCTTTTTTGAAAGTTTCAGTTCAAAAAGAAATACTGTTACCATTATTATAACAAAGTTTAATTTCCAATAAAGGTACGACGCTTGATCTTTCAAGATGAGCAGAAAACAAATAATTCACATGACCGGCAACCACACAACAACGGTCATGGCATGTCGATCAAATCGCTTAAGAGAGATGGAGTTTTAACATTATATGGTGGTTTAAAAAATATACAATTGCTGAAGATGATATACATACATTGAGAAAGTAATTTTAAGCGTTTTCCAAAAAAAAAAAAAAAAAATAATTTGTTTTGAAAAAAAAATATATTTTTTCGATTCTGTTTTACTTTCTCCTCTCAAGGGGAAATTGATATATTGATGCACAAATTTAAAAATATAAAAGCTAGCAATAACTAAAAGCAAACTTTTACACTGACTCAAGAACATATAAAGGGCTTAATTTTTGTTTATTTTTCTTTGCTTTTGTTTTTAATAAATTCATTTATTTCAAAAATACAATTATATTACAAAGTACGTGCCCCTGCGCCTTGAAGGCATTTTAGAGGCGAGTTGGCAATAATATATTGCATAACTTAGGAAATATTTTTCACCATAATTATATAATAGAAAAAAAAAATTAAAAAATATAAGAGAAAAAAAAATATTTTATATTATAATAATTACAATTACATTGGAAGCTTCTCTATGTTTTGATGTAAAAAGTTCTTTAAACTACTTTTAAATAAAGAAATGCTATTTATGTTTTTCAAATTTGACGGTAAATCATTATATTCACGACTACCCATGTACTCGATGCGCTGCTTCGTTGCTTCCAGCCTACACCATGCTACTGCTAAATTCATATTATTCCTTGTATTGAGTGAATGCTGATAACTTGAAAAACGTATGGTATGGTGACCAATGTTGTTTAAACACTTAAAAACATTCATAGGTAATTCCATTTTGTAAATGCCATAAATAGGTAATACCGTTGGAAAAATATCGGTATATAACGATAAAGTTGAATGTGAGATAGGAAGATTAGCTAGCACTTTTAAAGCTTTGTTTTGCATACGTTGCGACCCTTTTAATTCAGAACTTTTCTTATATCCATACAACACTGCTAAATAATTAAAATCGCTTTGAACTAGTGCATTATAAATTAATAGTTTTGTTTTTTCATCAAATTTGTTCTTAAATTTGTATAGAAAGCCAATAGCTTGAGCTGTTTTTATCTTAAGATTCTGGATATGCTGACTCCAAGCAAGATTGCTTTGTAGTTGTATACCTAAATACTTAACAGAACTGACTTCCACGATTTCTTTTCCATTTATTTGCTACAATCGTACATTATTATAAAGAATATAGAAATCTTAAGAATTAATTTAAATCTCTCTTATTTACTTAGACGTCTTTCCCACAAGCAAAGTTTACTTTGCAAAGTCTTGAGTTTGTAGGAGAGAAGAAAAATTTGCACCCAATCTTCTTTCCCTTCTCTGCTACAGACTCGAGACTTCACAAAGTTAACTTCACGTGTGGAAAAGTCATCTTAAATTGTAACTCTGCTCATTCTCTCTCTCCCTCTCTCTCTCTCTCTCTCTCGTTCTCGTTTATAAATAAGCTCCCTTTTACATTTACCCTTACAAGGCTGCCTTTACCGTCCAGCGACTAAAAAAAAGTATTTAAATACATCACATGTGAATGAATATATATTTAAAAATTATTCCAAAAAATATCTCATTTCAGTTTTACATGTATACACATACAAACTTTATTTGCTACAGCAATTAACACTTTTCCATTAAATGGTTTTGTTTTAAAATTTTTATTTCAACCTCAAATATAATTTTAATAACATTTATTTGTGATATATTTGAAAAACAAAGCACTAATTTTAAAAGCCATACAGACATGCAAACATCCAAAAGCGTTATGGGATTATGGAAATATTTCCATGATGCTTTTTTTCCGGATTTTATTGGAATTAGGGTGGGTACGGCTTTTGGTTAAGTGTGTATAAAATAAGTCAAGCATTTATGTTTAAGCTTAACAAAATTATAAAATAAAATATCAAACAAAATATACATACATATATACATACATACATATATAAATATCTACAAATTAAGAGTGATGAGAAAATAAAACAATTCAATGAATTTTCAAAAGCAAGTGTTAATTTAATTTACTGAAAATAAATATAACAAAAAAAAAAAAAAAAAAAAATAAACAACACAAATTTTATTTATTATGCATTCAAAATTTTATGAATGAAATTTTGCTATTATTTTTGTCTTAAAGCAAGTGTTAATGATTTATTTAACTAAACAATAATAATAATAAAAAAATAATAAAAGATTGGAAATTAAAGCCAACAGGTTTAAATTTTAAAATTTTTATGTCTTAAGCAAGCACTAATAATTTTATTTAATAAACACTAATAACTAATATAAAATGATTTGCGAGAGTTTAATCGTTTTGAATATATAAACGGCTGCAAAACTTGGCTAAGTTTTTGCCACAAAATGTCCCAAATTTTATTTTAATATGCAATAATTTTTTGTTATAGCAAAAGATTTATACAGAAAGAGAATTTTATAGCAAAAAAAAAAAAAACTTTGTATATTTGCCTTACGATTAGTATTAAATTTTGTTCTTACTTATTTCATTAAACAAATTTTGTCAATAAATTAAAACTAAAACTTTTCTTGAAAAATATCTTAAAAGGGGAAGAAAAGATTTCAGTGGCGATTTTTGTTTAAAAATTAAACAAAACCAACTACAGAAATTTTTTCGATTCATTAATGTTTAAAAAATTGTTCATTAGAAGAACTAAGCTTTTAAAATTAGGCATTTTTGTTCAATAACAATTGTCACAAAATGAAATCAACTTTCACACAAAAAAGTTTTGTCACAAAATTAAGCAATCAAATTTTCCAAGTTCAAATTTCGTTTAAAATTTTGTTCCGAATTTTGTTTAAAAATTGTGTGCAACATTTTTCATTTCAAAATTTTGTTTAAAATTTTATTAAAAAAAATTTTAACCAAAATTTATTTAAAAAATTTGACCCAAATTTTATTTAAAAAAATATGATCCAAATTTTATTAATTTTTTTTTCCAATTTTTATCTAAAAATTTTGTCCAAAATTTTTTTCCAAAATTTTATCTCAAATTATATTTGAAAATTTTATCCCAAATTTTAAATATAAGTTCTGTCCCAAATTTTATTTCAAAATTGTGTTCCAAATTTTATTTAAAAATTTTTTCCCAAATTTTATTTAAAAATTTTGTCCCAATTGTTCTTTTGGAGAAAATTTTGTCGAAAAATCCGTGAAAATTTTGTACTTAAAAATGTTGTTTTCAAAATTAAAATTTTTAATGAAAAAGATTTAAAGTGGAAAAATAGATTGGATAGCGATTTTCGTTTGACAAATGCAGCACTCCATTACAAAGAAAAAAATTAAAATTAGAGAATAGTGAAAAATTTTTTGTTTCGGAAAAATAAGGTTTAAAAATTAGGAATTTTTCTATAAAAAAAATTTGGCACAAAATGGGATAAGCGTTTTTGTGAAAAAATTTTGTTACAAAATGGTATACATTTTTTATGTTATATTTGTATCTATACTAAAATGTTGAAAGCCAATGTTCTTAAAAAATTTTGTTCCAAAATTTCTTTAAAAAATGTGTCCCAATATTTGTTTCAAAAATTTGTTTAAGAATTTTTTTTTCCAAAATTTTTTTTAAACATTTTTTTCCAAAATTTCTTTAAAAAATTTGTCCTAAAATTTGTTTAAATTTTTTTTCAAAATGTCTAAAAAATTTGTCCTAAAATTTGTTTAAAAATTTTATTCCAAAATTTGTTTAAAAATTTTATCGCAAAATTTATTTGAAATATTTGTCCTGAAATTTGTTTTAAAATTTTGTCCCAAAATATGTTTCAAAGGTTCGTCCCAAAATTGTTTTTAAAATTTTGTGGCAAAACTTGCTTCAAAATTTTGTCCCAAAATTTGTTTCTAAATTTTGTCCCAAAATTGTTTTGCGAGAATGAGCTAGATTTTTTTTTGACATAAATCTTAGTTTTCCGTAAAAATAAATATTTCCGAAAATCATAGGAGTGATTGTTAAAGTATATATGTAACTACATATTCACATATTCATGTATGTAGACTGACGGATGTTTTTTTATACAAATTTTGCAATCTAATTTTGACTTGAAAACCTAAATTTTAAATCAAAACGAAAACAAGTTTCCAAACGAACTTCCTTAAAAGATTTTATTTAATTTAACACAAACAATATACCAGATGCATTTAACTACGAGTATTTGCACAAATCATGCTTAGCAGTTGTTTGCACATACTTATTATATATTAAGTATTAGAGTTTTTTTTTTTAATATTTTCGCAGTTTACTTTTGTTCAGACTGCAGTATGTTAGTTAGTGTTTTTATTTCATTTATTCTATAGCAAAATAAATGAGCTCTTTTTGTAGATGAGATCATCTTCATTGATTTTTTTTACACTCATACTGATATTTTATTTTATTTAAATAATTAGATTTTTTTCTTTTAGTATTTATTTGAATAGATTAAATTATTTGCTTATAATTGCCAATAGAACTTATTGAAATTATTTGAAAAAAAAATGCAGGTACAAGTTTTAGTTATTTATAGTAAGTTTTAATTCTAGGTTTTCTAGGTTTATTATGGGATTTGATATTATTATTGATTAAAATTATCATGAGTTTGCGCTTAGAAACTTGTACTTGTGCATGATCTTTTTTTTTTCTTCATAATTTTAGTTCAATTAAATAATTACATGTTCTATTTTGCCGGTCATAATCACAATTTTATATGGTTTTTTTCAATTTTAATGAGAAAAAATAATGCATGCTTGCAAATGGAAAATTATTTAATGTAATCATCAATTAGGCGAATTGAAATGGAATTTCGATTTTAAAATTTATCTTACATATAATTAATTTTTTAATAATAATCATATTATATAGAGTAATCTTTGTAATTTTTTTCAGGTATTCTGATTTTCTACAGTATTTTTTAGCAAAATATTTACAAAATTAATCATTCACTTAGTTTTTTTTTTTTTTTGTTGAGTAGCAAAAATTTTTTCTTTTATATTGTGTGCCAGAAAGGTTTTGAAAAAGGACTGTAGTGCTGTTTTTTTCTTTTACTTCATCATCACATATCACTTATAACTCATCCTTTTAAACCGCAATTGCTTTTGTTTAACCACATTTTGCTTAATGAATATAAACAAAGAAACCACAACGATGCGTGTGGGCTACTGGAATTAGCGAACTAAATCAAGTCATCTGTCATATTATAAAACAAATAAAGTTAAGAGGCGGCATTTGACTTTCAAGTAACGCCAAGCACTCAACGCTATACTAAAAGCCTTAAAACAAAAAATAAAGAACCAAACAAAAAACAAAACAAATTAAAAACTTAAAAAAAATTCTAAATATTGGTTACTCCAACCACGACTATTAAAATCCACAATGAGCACTAACTAATTTTGTGAAAGGTAGAATAAGAAAAACAATACAATTATGAAAATTGTTATGTTTAAGGTCATGAAATTGTAAGATAAAAAAATATACAAAACTTTAGAAAACAGTAGCCACCAAATAAGTACAAAAGCCACCATACAAAGTCTAACAACAACTGGGAGGTCCTGAACCACGACCGTGGTAAAACTACACTTACACACAAACACACAAATATCTCCACACTCAGTAACTCAAAAGCGAAACTATTAGCCAAGTCTAACAGAACACACACTTAGAAAGTTTGAGAAATTTTTAAATTCTCAAGATATTGAACTTCTAGAAAAAATACATAAAAAAAACTATTTTGAATTTTTGACTGTAAATGCAAATATCAACACCAGTAGGCGACAATCTAACCAATTGGCCACGATTGCTAGAGCAAATGTTTATGAAACAAATAAATATAAAAAAAAATTTTTAAAGCAACACAGAGAGAGATTATTTGTTCAAGATAAGCGCCACACGATAAAACACCAAATTTGAAGGTTCCTTTGTTTCGTAACAAAATTGTTTTTACTTGAAACATACATACATATAGACTTTTTTTCTAAACTATCCCAGCAAAAAAAATGGAAGTCATTCTGAAGGAACCACATTTTCATTGCTTCCAAGAAATCGATATTTTTAATTTGCCTATAGTTAGCAGAAAACCAAGTAGAAGTTTATTTTAATCACACAAAACCTTGTAGTTCTTCCATAGTTTTAGTAAATACTCACCGAAATGTTCAAAAAATCGATTTTTTGAAAGAAATTTATGAAGTAATTTTCGCCTAAAATTTTGAAGTTATTTGCTTAAATTTACATGAAAACACTGTTTCGCATTTAAATTCGTATAAAAAGAAACGAATTGTTAAAATATGTAACTTTTTTAAATTTTTCCTAGATGAAAATATTACCATAGAAGACAAGAAAGGAAAATTTTCTTAAAATTGCTTCTAATTCGGTGACTAGGCATCGAAAAAGAGAACTACTTGCAATGACAACCCTATTTAAAAATCATTAGATCGGATCGAAATTGGAACTACTTCCAGACTGCAAACTCTACATTTTCATGACTTCTTTGGAGTGTCTTTTTTTACTGGGTATATATTTGGCATTAAATGAATGTATGTATTAGAGACCTGCGTAAACAGTCTTGAAATGTAAATACGTCATGTTTTTTAAATGTATTCACGTCGCATGTATTATACTAAACCAATAACAAATGCTGTCGTACAATAAGCGTGGCACGATGGATGTATTGGTGTACGTGTATATCAGTGTTAACAAGCGATGTTGCCAAGAATACTTGTTTGTAACAAACACTCAAAAGAAGTACTTTTGATTAGTGTATGCTTGTTATTTTTCATATTGTACGTTTGAGTGTAAGTGTAATATATAGATGGTAAGCTATTATGTGTTTAAGCGCGTACAACTAATGTCAATGCATGTGTGTGCGTTTTCATTTACGCAGAAAAATAGAAGATCATACACACATACATGCATAACATTTGTACACGCGCTCACGCGTAGAAATAAGCAAGTATCACAATTTCTGCCGTCACGAAGTATTTTCTTCTTTACTCCTATACCTACAATACTGAAACAAATTTCTTGCAAACAGTATTGTTAACGTTTGTTTTAGAAGATTTCGCTGTAGTAAAACATTTGAAAAATCCCTCATGTCTTAAAAGTTCTTATAAGATATCTTGTGCAGGACACTAGCATGTATGTATGTATATGTGATGTTTCATTTTTTCTCTTGGCTCCTCAACCTTAACTACAAGTGGTAAAATGTGGCAGTCGTTGTAGTTTCAGATATGCTGATTGGCATTAATAATGGATTATCACGAAATCGCCTTTGTTTTTTAACTCCAAATCTGCCTGCTACCGCCCCTCCGCCTCTCACTCTCACATGCTAAATCTAATGTTTGCTTCCTTTTTTTTTTTTTTTTTTTTTTTTTTTGTTCGTTTGGTCACAACAGTAACATAACATTAGCAATATGGAAATTATTAACCCAAAATGCCATATCGTGTGATCATCATCGGAGATGTTTAGGCTTAGAAAACATTTACGAAAATATAACTATATATAACTATATAACAAGATCTTTATACATACATAAAATGCTGAAAAGTTTGATTACGATATGATGATGTTTTTAAAGCGTTGTTTTTTATTCATTTTTTATTTCTTTATAGTTGTTATTTTTGAGATCGTGGTGTAAACAACATCTTGGAAAAACCTACAAAAATTTGCATTTGCAGTTATGGCAACTAAAGAGAATAGAATAAATTGTGGGATTATAAGAAAATAGAGTGTACTCTACAACAACAATTATACTTATGGAATGGCCGGCTGCAGCAAAAAAAAAATATTAATTTTTAACCTTTATAAACACTTCAGTACTGATTCTATATGTTTAATGATATAGGTTTGAAATACACAAACAAGTAATTTTCGAAATTTACATTTTACGAGTACGTTTGAAAAAAAATATATGGTTAAAAAAAGCACTTTTTAAAAAAGGACCTTTAAAAAAAGCATATAAAATATAAGTATCTTTTTAAAAAAGTACCTTTTATAAAATGTACCTTACAAAAATAAGTTTTACAGACAGTCACTTTTAAATAAATTACCTTTATAAAAAAGGATCTTTTGAAAAGAAGTTTAAAAAGTACCTTTTAAAAAATTACCTTTTAAAAAAAGTTCCTTAAAAAGTAACTTTTAAAAAATACCTTCAAAACAGGACCATTTAAGAAAAAATATCGTTTAAAAAAAATACGACTTTAAGAAAAGTAACTTTTAAAAAAAATTTCTTAAAACAAATGCCTTTAAGAAAAAGTGCCTTTAAACAAAGTACCTTTTAAAAAAAAGTAACTTCAAAAGAACCTTCTTAAAAAAAGGACCTTTTAAAAAAGTTCCTTTCAAGAACAGTACCTTTTAAAACAAGTAACTTCTGAAAAAAAGTACCTTTAAGCAAAATCATCTTTTAAGAAAAGTACCTTTTAAAAAAAAATTCTTAAAACAAATGCCTTGAAGAAAGAGTACCTTTTAAAAAGTACCTTTAAAAAAGTACCTTAAAAAAGCACCTTCTTAAAAAAATACCTTTCAAAAAAGTTTCTGGAAAAAAGTACCCTTAAGCAAAATTATATTTTAAGAAAAGTAACTTTTACGAAAAATACATTGAGAGAAAACTGTCTTTTAAGAAAAGTACTTTTAAAGAAAACTGCCTTTTAAGGAAAGTATTTCTAGAGAAAAGTACCATTTAAGAAAAGTTCTTTTTATAAAAATAATTTTTTAATAAAATTATCTTTTAAGTACCTTTTAATAAAAGTACTTTTTAAGAAAGTTATTTTTTAATAAAGGTACAAGTAAAAACAGTACGTTTTAAAAAAATTATCTTTGAAGAAATTCACCTTAAAAAAAGTACCTTTTAAAGAAAGTATCTTTATAAAAGCACATACTCTTAAAAGAGTGCCTTTTAAAATAAGTACCTTGTAAATAGTACCTATTAAGAAAGTACGTTAAAATTTTACCCTTTAAAATAAGCACATTGTAAGAAGATACCATTTAGAGAAGTACGTTTTAGCAAAACGACATTTAAAGAACGTACTTTTTAATAAATTGCATTTGCAAAGAAATTCCTGTTAGAAAAAGTTCCGTTTAAAAGTACTTTGTAAAAAAAAAATTAATTTTAAAAAATAACCTTTTAATGACAGAAGCTATTGCAAAAGTTCATTTTTAAAAATTCAACTATTAAGACTGTACATTTTAAAAAAGTACCTTTTGTTAAAAAGCACCTTTTAAAAAAGTACCGGCCAAAAAGTTATTTATAAAAAACATTTTAAAAAGGTGTTTTTTTTAAAGGAGCTTACATTAATAGCACCTTTTAAAAAAAGAACATTTTAAAAAAGTACCTTATATGAAAAATGCACTTTAAAAAAGTACCCTCAAAAAAGTGCCTTTCTAAACCTTTTTAAAAAAGTACCTTTAAAAACATTTTGAAAAAATACCTTTCAAAAACTAGCGCCGTCTAGTGTTACCAAACTTTATATTATTATTGTAGCCTAGAATGAGTAGATGTGGAATGTAGTTTGGTTGGGGCTGAGAGATGACGCTTTGCGGAGCTACGGTGAAAATACCACATGTTAACAACATTAAGGGTATTGATTATGAAACCCTATATAGAGACACAGCGGTGGGCCAGGGTTACCATACTTTTTCTTATGGAAAAAAATTACTTTAAAGAACTATACATACATATGCTAAAAATATACATATAACAAGTACCCTTAAAAAACCCTTTTGAGCAAAGTTCATTTTGAAAAAGTTAACTCTTTAAGAAAACAAGACTACAGAAAAAAAACCTTTTTTTTACAAGATTTTATTATTTGTTAATAAAATGAACTTAAAAGTTAAATATCAGGGGCCTAATTCTCGCATTCGATTCCGAGCGAGTTATTACTCGAATGTTCGAGTTTTTTAACTTTTGGGATTTTCGCATTCGGTTTCGAATAACACATATCGAAATTTCTAATGACAGCATTTGATAACGTGCATACATTCGAATGCAACCGTTCGTGTTTTTACTCGCAAGCAAAAAGGCATTCGAAATCATGTTTAACATAAATAGAAAAAGCGAAGAAAAGGAAAATGTATGTTCAATATTTGACTTATTTATTTATAAGTAAATGAATGCACAAATGTACGTATAAAAAAATACAAATTAAAGAATTTCTAGTTGACTTTAAATATAACAAAACACACTGGATTGGCAAATAATATTTTGCCTAAGAGTTGTCGGGGAAAATAAAAAAAATCAACCAACTCTGGGAGCATCTAAATAACAAATTAACTGCTTCTGGTCAACCAATAAAAGAATCGAAAATGTGGCTAGTGCTCTATTCTCTAACTTTACACTAATTTATTATTATTAAGTTATCAATTAAATTAAAATGAAAATAACATTTATGTATATTCATTTCTTTTTTCTTCATATATGTACGTGTGTATGTACGTACATACATATATTTTTGCACACATATATATATACAAATATATGCTTGTGCTTACAATTTATTCAGTGTTGTGAAATGAATTTATATATAAATATATTTGCCTTTTTCCAACACTGAAACAAAAACTCGATTCGCTTGGTAGCGAGTGACATCATCCGAAAATTTCTTGCCATCGAAATTAATTTCTATTCGAATGCAATTCCGATCACGACTGCAGGAATTAGGCCCCAGATCAGCTCTATGTCATAATAATATTGCATTGTCATCCGATTTATACATGCATGCAAAATTTCAGCTCAATCGGAAACCGGGAAGTGGATCAAATTTAGTTTCCAAGATTTGATTACAGATGGATAACGGGACAGGTGAAGCTAAAAAAAATTAAAAGCTTGTAAAAAGTACCTTTTGAAAAAAATGCTTTTTATTAAAACAAGTGTCTATCAAAATAATTACCTCTTTAAAAATTTCATTCAAAAAAATAACTCATATTTAAAAATTGTACCTGTTTGAAGGAAGTGATTTTTTATTGAAAGAACATTATTACTGAAAGTGCATTTTTAGTGAACATGCTTTTTAAGGAAAAGTACCTTTTTGGAAAAAACCCTTTTTGGAAAAAGTACTATTTTGGAAAAAAGTACCGTTTTATTAAGAGTATATTTTTATTAAAAGTACCTTTTTTTCAAAAGTATCTTTTTATCAAAAGTACTTTTTTTTATTGAAAATACCTTTTTGGAAAAAGTACCTTTTTGGAAAAAGTACCATTTTGGAAAAAGTACTTTCTTGGAAAAAAAAATTTAAGAAAAAGTTTCTTTTAGAAAAAAGAAAATTTTTTTAGAAAAAGTATTAAAAGCCTGTTAAAAATAAACTATCTGTTAAAAATAAACTTTTATGAAACTGATTTTTAAAGTACTTCTAAAAAAAGTAACTTTAAAATAAAATTCCTTATTAAATAGTATGACTGTCCTAGAAAATTACCTTTTGTAAAAAATGCTTTAAGTAGCAATATATTTTTAAAGTTTTGTATGATTTTTATATGGGCTGGCATGAATTACGTTCATAATTTGAATCGTCTTAAACATCAGCATCACAGACGATGTGTTTAACTAATAATACCTTATAATTTGAGGGATGTCAACACTTTACTCCCCCATATGAAAAAATATATTATATGTATGTATGTAATGTGGAATTTTCATTGAAATGTAAGTTGGTGAGTTGAAGGTTCTTCTATCGCTCAAGTATATAGTGTAAGTTACAGTAACTTACTTATGCTAAAACTATTAAGTTTTATGCAACTACGGTTTTTTTTTTGTTTTTTCTCTTTACATTTTGTCTAAAATAAATCGTGTAAAGATTTTTGTTGTTTTTGTTTTAAATTCGGTGGCACTGTGTAGGAAAAATTGTAGTATGAAACTAAAAAAAGTATTTAACGTGATCTTATTTTTGCGCCTTATGATCACGATTTTGCATAACTAAACAAACAGCTTAAATAAGTTCTCTTTAACAAAAAAAAAAAAAAAAAAAAAAAAAAAAAAAAATTAGATATGTGAGCGTGTATAAAGGAGAAAATAGCTTGAATAATTTTTATCACAACAAAAGCTAAAGAAATAAAAATAAAATTTATACTTAATTTTTTTATCATTATAAATAAAACCTTGAGAAATATTAAACTGATGCTGCTAGAAAATTAGGTCAACAATGACCAATTATTTATTTACATTTTACCATATTCGCATTTAAATACCGCTTAATAACGTTTATGAGACTAAAGATAACACTTCATGGGCATTTATGTATACAGCTATAGCGTTAGAGAAAAAAACTATGTATGGAAAACTACCAGTCACCAGCCACAATCAAGCCTTTAAATTGACCATAAACAATGACAGAACCATATTAAATGAAATTATACCAAAGAAACCATAAAAAAGAAATGAAGAAAACACAAATAAAAAGATGAAACGCAAAAACTGTTCAAAATTTGTTAAGCTTTGTTATGCTTAGCAAAAAGTCTTTCTTGCTGCACTTTTTGTTGTCTTAGCCAAATCGACTTGAGTTTGACAGCAGTTCTTATTTTGAACTAAAATGAGACAATATCTCTAAAGTGTTCTGTGCAATTATACTTTTTCTGTTTATGCATACATATGTATGGGCATACCTTTTGTGTACTGTGTGCTGTATACTTTCTATAAGTAAGGGATTGACAATTGACAAGTTTTTTTTTTTTTAAGCCTTAAAATGTTTATCTATCTATGGCCGGGTTTCCCTCTTGGTGCCATGTGCCACACAAGCGTGAAAAAAACGGAACCACTAATTACTAATGAAAAACTATTTGACTCAGACACGTATTTATTTAGTTAAATAGTTCCATACATAACTAATAGACAATCCTATAGAGTCCAAAATGATTGGAAATTGTTTAAATCAATAAATATATGTGTGAATTAAACAGTTTTTCATTAGTAATTAGTTGGTTACGCTCTTTTGTGCAAATGACACACAAGAAATGCCAGATGTAAGCTCAGCCTATGGTACTCCTCTTTTTACTCTTTTCTCTCTCTCTCTGTCTTCCACTGGATCGTGTTATCCCGTACTGAATATACTTTTGCAGTAATTGAAGGCACTTGAAATAAATAGTTTAAAGCAAGCCAACAATATTTATTTGCAGCCGCTTAAAAGAGTATGAATAAGAAAACGTGGTTTTACATTGATTTGGCTTATTATATGCAAATTATGTTTACACGGTTTATTTTAAAGGCAGATCCAAAATAAAAAAAAAAATCGAATAGAACAAATTCATGTTGTTAGGAGGGTGACCAGCTGGAATTTAAAATTGTGCAAAAGTCCTTGTAGCAAAATTTCTTTCGATTTAATCAAAACTACAGGAAAGGATAGAAGTAGGATTTCATCACAACTTCTATTATTTATTTTTCGATTTTATTTTACATGGTCACCTTATTTTTATAAAAGAAAAAAAAAGAAAAGAAATAGATCCAAAGTTGCCCAAATATATCACAAAATGTAAATAGCAAAAGTATTTCAATAAACTAAAGCAGAGATGTGGAAAGGAAGAGGATTTGCTTGAAACTTTCAAAAGTGCCCTAGATTATGCTTAACAAAAAAAACTAATTTTGACGATTTTTTTTTAACAAAATCAGTTTGTGACGAATTTCAGCGTCAGAGAATATCTAAATATGACAAAAATTCAATAATTCGCACTATAAAAATATGCACAACATATATGCTAAAATAAGCAAATATGCTAGATTGTTAGTTAATAAAGATTATACCAAAAAATACGAAAAATATATGCAAAACTAATTTTTTAATAAATCATCGTCGAAATTTCTGATATCAGAGCAAAACAACTTAATATTATCAGAAAATATAAATACCTTAAAAACCCAAAATACTTGGTAGTAGAAAAATATGCGAAAATAAAAAAAAAATTGCCCAGATAAGCGAATATTTTCGTTAAAACTACTCTTAAAAAATTTCGGCAATATACAAATAGCTTTTTCTAAATGTATAGTTGAAATTATAATATGGAAATTATAAAGAAGTAACAAACAATGTATCAAAATATGCAAATATATCAAAATAAAAAAAATTTAAAAAACATGCAAAATATGCAAACAAAAATTTAAAAATATGCATTAAAAACTAACACCAATTTCCCAATTTCTACAAAAAATCTAAAATATAAAAATATTATTATATTACAATTGGATAAGTTTGTCTTCAATACAAAAAACATGATTGTTAAACAAAAAGTTTCTAAGTATACAAACATATAAACAAAAAATTAATACTTCACTCTAGAAAAAATATCAAATAAACAAATAAAACATAAAACAATAATTTTTGGTTGGCATGACTACAAATTTATGTTTTCAAATAAAATAAGCAAAAATATGCCTCAATATAAAAATATGCAGATATATGCAAAAATATGTATACAAGATTATATGTCAGCCAAAATTCTTCAACAAATTTTTGGAGCATATAAGTATACTCAACTAGTACATTTCTAACACTAAAATATGAAAAAAAATACGGTAGCATTTAAATGTGCACATAGCGCTTATTTGCTACAATAGTATCATAACTTAAAAAAAAAATTTGATTTTTGAGTTAATAATGCAGAAATATTAATATAAATTAAAAAATGGCATACAAATACTTTGGCCATTCAATTCTTTAAACGAAAATGTTTATATTTCCTTAAGTTGTGTGTGAATTGAAAACTTGTGATTCGATTTCTGTAAATCTTGGTTTTGTTTGTGTTATGACTTTGTTGAGGCGAAGCACCGATACATATTCATGGAAAGCTGCATTGAAAATTTTCGAATCGTTTCGATTTTTAAACAGAAATAATTTTTTAAGTCTTCAATTAAAAAAAAAAACATAAAATAATAAAAAAAATAAAAACATATCTTGATATATGCAAAATTATGCCATAATGATAAAATATGCAAAAAAAAAACATGCAAAAATAAGCAGCAAAACTAATATACTTTAACTTTTAAAAAGCGAACAAATATCTTTAGTAAATATGAACTGCAGTTAAAATTTTCATTGATATATCCTCATATAAAAAATATGCAAAAATAAGAAAATGTCGACAACGTTTGACTTGCATTCAACATTTGAAACAACAACAAATTGTAATATTTTGTTGTTGTTTCCAATGTAAGAGTGTGACAAGTCGAGCTTTAAATTTTATTAAAAATTCATCACGCACGTTAGGTATATATGTATGTATATACGCCAAAATATTCACGAAACTATGATGCCTATAGATATTTGTAATAATTTTTATCTTAATATAAAGATATGCAAAAAATTTTAAGCTTTAAAAGTAATATCCGAGACGTTCAAGCATCTTAAATATATATTACTTTGAGACTAAGAAATTTATATTTCAACCATAATATTACCGGGATAAAAAGTAGTACAAAAAATATGCAGCAAAAATTAATGCCAAAATTCTTAACAAATTCTACAACAGAAAAAAAACATGCTAAAATATGCACCAAAAAAGTGAATAAAAATTTTGTAAAAGTTCTAAGGCACATTTAATGTTTCGAGAAAATATTTTCTTGCAAGTATAACATGCAAAAATATGCCGAAATATTAAAATATGAAAAATACATACAGTAATATGCATAAAAAAGAAGGCGTATATATTTAAAAACTTTTTGAAATTTCTTATTTTTAACCCCCTACCAAAGAAAGGGATGTTATAAGTTTGTAGTGTGTGTCTGTGTATCTGTGTGTCTGTACAAGTAACGGGTGTTTGTTTAGAGGTATAGAACTTCAAATTGCAATAAAATACAAGAAAATCGTTTTAATGTCCATCAATTTGGCTTTATTGAAAGGATAATTTTATGCCATTAATGCTTAAATATGATTTCGGGCATATGGCCGCCGCGGCTGGCTCGAATAAAGCCAATTCTACAGGTCCAATTTTCAACCACTTTTTCGAGCATATGGGGCCGTATGTTGGCAATAACGCCACGAATGTTGGCTTCCTAGTCCCCTAACGTTTCTGGTTTGTTGGCGTAGACGAGCGACTTCACATATCCCCAAAGAAAATAATCCAATGGTGTCAAATCACACGATCTTGGTGGCCAATTGACAGGTCCATTCCGCGAAATTATGCGCTCATCGAATGTTTCCTTCAATAAATCGATTGTGACGTGCGCTGTGTGGCATGTAGCGCCGTCTTATTGGAACCACAACTCATCCACATTCATGCCATCCAATTCGGGAACAAAATAGTCGGTTATCATGGCTCTATACCGGTCTCCATTAACGGTAACTGACTCTCCAGCATTATTTCGGAAGAAGTATGGCCCAATGACTCCACCAGCCCATAGAGCACACCAAACAGTCAGTTTTTGTGGATGTAATGGCGTCTCAAGGGTCTCATGTGGATTCTCTTCACTCCAAATGCGGCAATTTTGCTTGTTGACGTAGCCATTCAACCAAAAATGAGCCTCATCACTGAACAACATTTTGCGATGAAAATCAGCATCGAGATCAATCTCATTTTCGGCCCATACACCAAAATCACGACGCATTGCATGGTCTCGCGGCTTTAATTCTTGCACAAGCTGGATCTTGTAAGGTCGCAAGCCAAGATCTTTGCGCAAAATCGTCCATAAAGTTGATGGACAAAGCTCTAATTGCTGTGCACGGTGGCGAATCGATTCATTCGGGTCCTCTTCAACACTTTGCTCTACAGCGGCAATTGTTTCTTCGGTGCGCACTGTTCGACGTCTCTGCGGATGCGTATTATCACATAGAGTAAACGTAGTGCGAAAACGATCCATGGTTAACCGAATTAATTGCTCTGATGGACGATTATGTCGACCATAAGATGGACGGAGCTTGCGGTAAACTTCGCGAACTGAACCATTATTTTCGAAATAAATTTGCACGATTTGCAAGCGTTGTTCTTTTGTCAACCTGTTCATGATAAAATGGCAAACCAAACTAAATATTAATCACTTGGCAGCTGACAAAATGGCCGCCAGTTAAAAAAGTGATGCCAACTTAAAGTTCTATACCTCAATAAAAAAACACCCATTACTTGTACAGACCAAACGGCTTTACCGATTTCGATTTAGTTTTTTCTGTTTTAAAGGTGACTTGATCGAGAGTGTTTGAAAAAAAATCGGTCCAGCAGCTTAGAAGATAGCACATCTTTTCTGGATATATCGGTGGTTTTTAAAATTTTTAATTTTTGTTATTAAAATTATTTTTATTTGCAGAATTTGAATATTGAAATATAAGCAGTAGAACATATTTATATAGTAAATATAAAAAATTATATTATTATTAATTTTAATTTGCTTAAATATTTCAAAATCGTACATATATATCTTTGCAAGCATGCATTTGCTACTAACACTTTGTAACATATAACGTTATAATATAATTGCAAAAAATATGCAATTAGTTATATGCATGATAGAGCAAGATTGTAGAAATTTATGAATCTTTCAATTACTTTTAAAAATAATATGATTTTTGCGAAAATGTGCAGAATTAGGAGGCAATTATATAAAAATATGAAATATATGAATTGGCTAAAATCGACCACGAAGTTCTCAAAAAAATTTGATAGACATATTTTTCTAACTATGCCACAATTTAAAAAAATGCAAAATATATGCAGAAAAAATGCACAAAAATCAAAAACTTGAAACTTTTTATATATATTAAAATATGCAGAAAACATGATATTTCAGGTAGAGAATGCTTCAAAAAGTATGTGAAAAAATACGTTTAAGTGAAACGTTTGAATAATATATGCTAAATATGAGCAAAAATATGCATTCTAATAAATCAAACCCAAGGTTCTATCAGAATTCTTAAACTCTCCAGTATCCTTAAAAATTTACAGCTCTTGACGAAAATATGCAAATTAAGGCCGTTATATCATAAGATGCAAAAATATGCAAATAATATGCACTAGCGAGGAGAATTTAGGAAAATTAAAAAAAACATGCACTAAAAACAGTACCTTTTCTCTTTAACATATGCTCTAAAATATATGCAAAAATATGCAACATATTTAAAAAATGGTGCAGAAATATATAACAACCTTATGTGCACTAAAAATGGCACAAACAAATTTTTAAAATTTCGTCAGAAAATGTGACATATGTGGCGTACATATGTCCTAAATTATGTGCATAAATATGCCAAAGTGTTTGTTAAATATGCATTAGTGATGAATGAATCTTCAAATATTCTGATATAACTATATGTATGTATATTTTTCTTCGAGAAATTTACAGTAAAACAAAGAGTGTTCGAAAATATGCCAAAATTTCAAAATATGCAAGGTATATGCAAAAAATCTACAATAAATTGAAACGCTAAGATGCATAAAATTCTTCGAAAGAAATGATATTTAAGGTTAAATTTAGCTCAATACATAAGAATAAATATGCCCAAAAAATCATTTTAATTAAATATGCCAAAAATATGCAAATATATGCACACAAAGATATATATTAAGATATTCTATCACAGCTCTTACACACTCAAGCATCTCTAAAAAGTTCATGCTTATAACAAAAATATGCAAAATGAGGTCATTATATTGAAATATGCAAATATATGCAAAAAATATGCAAAAATATGCACTAGCGAGTCCACTCCGAAATTTAAAAAAAAATCGGTTCTAGTTATATTTCATTTAAAATATCTTTCGTTAAGTGAAATTTGTTAAAAGTTATATCACAATTTTAAAAAAAGCCAAATATATGCAAAACAATATTGTGATATGTGTAACAACTTTCAAAAAATATGATATTTAATGCAAAATATGCCCAAAAATGTGGCCTAACAAAACGCAAAGATTATTTTACCAAGCTTTCGAATGTATAAATATATTTTTTTTTTCTAATACTTTACTCATTTTCCTTTTCCTTGGTTGTAAATAATTATATGTAAATATTTTTACCACGCTTGTGCTTTTTTATCTATCACAACTGTTCTTGAATCAACAAATTCTTCTATTTCGTTTTAAATATTATTTTGTATCTCTATGTATATATTAAAGCAAATGTAGTAAATATGCTGCGTAAATTTACAATACAATATATTGTCACAAATGTTTTCACTGACACTTTGACAGTGATCGAAATGTGTCGCATATTCAGCATCATTTTGCTGGAAATGACAGCAATTGCGGGCGGTTTTGTCACTAACAAGAAGAAAATTGCAGCAATTTTCATCATCATACATAGTATATGCAAAAATAGTTTCATATGTTTGTATATGTAAAGAAAAGGTTTCCCATAGCTCCAAGGAAGGTAATAAATAACCCAGCAAGTATTGTGTTAATAGAGCGAATAGAAAAATTGTTATACTAAGCAAGTAGTTTAAAATTTAAATTTTTTTTCCTTTGATAAGACTATTAAATAGTTATTTGTGAATTGCTTTTGACTTTTTATTGGTTGGTTTTATTCACTAATTGTTTGCTGGGAATTGTTTATATGCAAATCCTGCATTAGATGCTCTTGTTAGTCTAGCTTTTAAAAATTGGTGTTTTTAAATTGTCATACTAGAAACAAAACTATCTATAGCCGAGAACTAAATTGAGAAAATTTGCATATCTATTATATCAAAAATAAAGAAAAACGTTTTTCTTGGTTCCTTTTATTTATTTTTATTTATTTATTTTTTGGCAGGCAATTGTATGTTTGACTCCTTCCAAACAACTGCGTAAGATTTGGCTTGAAATAAAGTTTTATGTAATGGAGGGAAGAGAGCTAGAGCTTAAAGTCAGGCAAGATTTCTTTATTGTTTTGACTTTGATAGATGATAGTGGGTATTCAAAAAAAAAAAAAAAAAGCATTTTTTCCTAAAGCTGGTATTTGTTTCGATGATATAAAGGCATATGTTGAAATGTTGTTGTCATAAGATTGATATGTTCGATTATAAGTTATTTACGGTCATAATAAATGGAGAATTAATGCATTTTTGTTAATATTGACACTTGTTTTAGATAAAAGTATTCAACAAAATTTTCTTCAATAAAGCGATACATGCGACAATGAAATTGTTAATTGATGGGAAGGAAATTAAGAAAATTACATAATTCAAAGAAAACATAAAAATTTGGAGTGTAATAGACTTCTTTTCAAAAAGTATTTGCTTGTACTCATTAACCTTTAAAAAAATTTCGCAACATTTATGTTTAGTTTGCTTTTATGTGTGTGTGTGTGTGTGTGTGTGTACTGGCCAGAAAACATTTAACATTGAGTAACATTAACTTTAACATTGTTTTAATAAATTAAATTTTTCACTTTAAATGCAACATTATTACTCCACCAAGAACATTTAGAAAAACATTTAACAAAATGTATCTCAAACCAAAAAACGTGGAGAGGAGGCTTCAAAAAAAACATATTTTCCTGAATGTGCATGTTAGTGGGTTGTTCACAATACAAATTAATTGCCCCTTTGCACGCGCCTTTTTATAGTTTGTTTCTATATTTCACCTACAACACCCAAATCTTGTTCAAAATGAAAACAAACCGCAAACAAATAAATACCAACAACATCTAAAGGATGTTTTCAGATTTGGTAAAACAAAAAAATAAAAAAAAACAAATACCTTGCTTTACTATTACAATTAAACAGAGTTCTGTAGCACAGTGGGCATGATTATTTCAAATTACATATATGACTAAGAGATTTTAAATAACATACATAAATTAATTTAATATATGTATATATAAATTATAATGCAGTATTGAACTACATATGTATGCAAAGAAATATTCTAAAACATGCAAAATATGCCAAATTACATAAACATGCAAAATAAGCAAAAACATGCAAAATATGCTAAAAAAATGCAATATATATAAAAATATGAAAACTAAGAAAACAAAAGTTTAAAAATATGCAGAAGTAACAAATGCCAATTTTTACGAAAGATCCAAAATATACAAACGATATCAAAATTGGACAAGCTTGGCTTCAATACCAAACATACTTTTCAAACAAAGTATGCAAAAATTTAGCAAAATGTGCGAAAATATTCATCAAAAATTAAACTCTACAAAGGTTATAAAAAAAAAACTGAAACATATGTAAGTTAGCATTTTTTGCATCTATACAATATGTGATTTTTAAACGAAATATGCAAAAATATGCCATAATTAATATGGAAATATATGCAAAAATATGCCCAATCATATATGAGTCAAAATTTTTTAACAAAACTCTTGGCAATCAAAATATCTTTAGCAAATACATTTCTGAGACTAAAATATGAATAAAAAATTCAGTAAAGTGCGACTCTGACTCGCGCACGAAGATTTCCGTACGAACACTAGATATGTAATTTAATACAAACTTCATCCTATATAATATATATTTAGTTTTGGCATTTTTTTCGTTTTCGGGGTCTTTTTTTCATTTCGGCGATTTTTTCGAATTTGGCGATTTATTTTAGTGTTAGAATTTTTTTTTTAATTTTGGCGATTTTTATTTTTTTGGTCTTGTGATTTTATAATTTTCGGTTTTTTTAGTTTTACCGTTTTTGAAAATTTCAAGTGTTTGCCTCTTACGGTTTCCAAGATATAGCAAATTGTCAAAATTACATAGTCGAAATTGCATTAACTGATGGACCACCCTTTAATTTAATTTTTTTTAATTTTAGTGTTAATTGTTGTAGTCTGTATAAAAATACACTAATTGTACAAATTTCAAGTTTCAATATTCATATGTTCATACAATTGTATGTATGTATATTACATGGGATTTTAACATTTTTCGTTGCTCGTTTTGGAACAACCTTTAATTTTTAATTCTCATGTATTTGATGTTGTAGCGGCCAAGGTTGCACATACTCTGTCCAAATTTGAGGCCCGTAACTCTTACGGTTCCTGAGAAAATACCGTGTGACGGACTGACGGACAGCGTAGCGAAAACAATAGGGTTCCTTTTCACCTTTGGTGTACGGAACCCTAAAAAAGTATAGGTTAACCATACTATGGTCATGAGGATAGTCATATACATATACATATATGTATATTAGTAGAGATTTCAAAACGTTTAATTCGTAGAATTATTTTTAATACTATCATTCTATTGAAATAATCTGCAAGAAATAGAACTGACACAAGACTAATCACATGACCACTCCCCAGTTGATAGAGACCATTACAAATTCGAGCACTTCCTATGAAGCGGACTAGGCACTTTTACTTTGTATGCAGCTTGTAACTTGCCACTCAACTATGTTATAAAGGCTCAGTCGGTGTAGAATAATATGAAGAAGTCAAATAGATACCAACAACATCTAAAGGCACTGATTCACTATCCTACATGCTCGCACAATTCATTTACAAGAAAATCTTGCAGAAGTCTGACCGACTTAAAAAAATAGCTCCGAAATGGGGTTTTAGATGCCACACCATCATACAAAAATTAAGCAAAAATAACATTCTCAGCTGTCTGACAATATAAACAATTCTGATAGATTCCATGTATCATTTTATGAAATTTTTCATAAATATTTCAAAAATTGCACGACTTGCCAAAAAAAAAATCTGTCACACAGTTGCAATTTTAGTCCACACTACCACCTTTTTTTTAGCTCATATGTATGTCATATTTGGCAGATCGCGCGATTGTGTAGGATAGTGAATCACGGCCTTAAAGGATATTTTCAGATTTTGCAAGACAAATAAAAATAAATACCTTGCCTGTATGGCACAGTGGGAAAAATTACTACTTCAAGCTACAAATTTAATTAAAAAAAAAAAAAAAAAATCTGTACTAAATGCAACTTTTTTTACTTACTTTTAGTACGAATCGTACTTAAAAATTTGAGTACGAATGAAATTTTTAATTTTACAATAAAATTTATTGACTTTGACGGGCACTAAATATGTACATACGTTTAGCCTATATAATCGAATATTCTACCTTATGTAGATATTTTTTACACAAATTTTAAGTACCCGCTAGACTTTTTTCAGTTTTTGGCGATTTTTTTAGTTTTGGCACTTTTCTAAGCTTGAGCGCTTTCTTTTTGTTTTTGGGTTTTTGTTTGTTTTATTTTTTTACGATTTTTTAGTTTTGCCGTTGTTGCGCACTGGCGATTTTTTTAGGTTTTGGGGATTTTTTTTATTCTAGTGATTTTTTAGTTTTGGCGTTTTTTCGTATTGGCGATTTTTTCAGGTTTTGGTGATTTATTTTAGTTTTAGCAAATTTCTAGTTTTGGCGTTTTTTCATATTGGCGATTTGTTTTAGGCGTTGACTATTTTTTTTTTATTCAAGCAATTTTTTTAGTTTTGGAGCTTTTTGCAATTGTGGGCGCTTTTTTTGTTTGTTTTTGGGTTTTTTGCGTATTTTTTTCTTGATTTTTTTTCGAATTGGCGATTTTTTCACTTTTTGGTGATTTATTTTAGCTCTATCGATTTGTTAGTTTTGCCGTTGGTGCGCATTGGCCTTTTTTAGGGTTCCGTACACCAAAGGTGAAAAGGAACCCTATTGTTTTCCCTACGCTGTCCGTCTGTCCGTCACACGGTATTTTCTTAGGAACCGTAAGAGCAACGGACCTGAAATTTGAACACAGAATGTAGAACCTTGGCCGCTACAAAAACAAATACATGAGAATTAAAAATTAAAGGGTGTTCCAAAACGAGCAACGAAAAATGTTAAAATCCCATGTAATATACATACAATTGTATGAACATATGTATATTGAAAATTTGTAAAATTAGTGTATTTTTATACAGACTACAACAATTAACACTAAAATTTAAAAAAATTAAAATTAAAGGGTGGTCCATCAGTTAATGCAATTTTGACTATGTAATTTTGACAATTTGCTATATCTTGGACACCGTAAGAGGCAAACACTTGAAATTTTCAGAAACGGTAAAACTAAAAAAACCGAAAATTATAAAATCGCCAAACCACAAAAAAAAAAATCGCCAAAAATTAAAAAAAAAATCGCCAACACGAAAAAAAACGCCAAAATGAGAAAAAATTTCTAACACTAAAATAAATCGCCAAATTCGAAAAAATCGCCAAAATGAAAAAACAACGCCAAAATGAAAAAAAACGCAAAAAATCGAAAAAAAATCGTCAAAACGCGAAAATGTCGCCAAAACTAAAAAAAATATTTTAAATAAAAAAAAAAATCGCAAAAATGAAAAAAATCACCAAAAATAAAAAAAAAATCGCCAAAATGAAAAAACGCCAAAAACCAAAAAAATCGCCAAAACAAGAAAATAAATATCAAAACTAAAAAAGTGAAGACTTAAGAAAATCGCCAAAACCGAAAAAACGCAAAAACCGCCGAAAAAACGCAAAAACCGAAAAGACCCAAAAAACGAAAAAAATGCCAAAACTATATATTATATAGGATGAAGTTTGCATTAAATTACATATCTAGTGTTCGTACGGAACCCTTCGTGCGCGAGTCAGAGTCGCACTTTACTGAATTTATTTTAATTTCCGTGATTTTTTTAGTTTTAGCGTTTTTTTCGTATTGGCGATTTTTTAAGGTTTTGACGTTTTTTTAATTTTAGCGATTTTTTATATTTGGCGTTTTTTTCGAATTGGCAAGTTTTTTTAGTTTTTTCGTATTGGCGATTTTTTTTAGTTTTTAATGATTTATTTCAGTTTTATAGATTTTTAAGTTTTGCCGTTGTTGCGCATCGACGATTTTTTTTTTTGGTTTTGGAGATTTTTTTTATTTTAGCGATTTTTCAGCTTTAGCGATTTTTTTTCGTTTTTTTTTATTTGGCGTTTTTTCGTATCGGCAATTTTTTCAGTTTTTAATGATTTATTTCAGTTTTATCGATTTTTAAGTTTTGCCGTTATTGCGCATCGGCGATTTTTTTTTAATCTTGGTATTGTTTTTTTTTTCTTTTTTTTACTTTCGGCGATTTTTTCAGTTTTTGGCGATTTATTTTAGTTTTAGCGATTTTTTTTAGTTTTAGAAATTTTTTCTGTTGTGCTTGGTTTTGGCGCTTTTTTCGTTTTGGCGAATTTTTAATGCTAGTTATAACATAAACCGTCAAACGAACGTATTTTTTCGATATCGCTAAACAAGGCTTTATCATTAAATTTTATACGATTACGAGAATGTTGTTTTTAGCATAAGGAATATAAAACAAAAAGATAAACATTAGTTCATTATTTTTAAAGCCAAAATTTAAATATTTAGGTTTTGTTTGGAATTTTTTTTTGTTACCTGCATAGTCGTCGTCGTCTTTCAAAATATAAAATTTAAATGAGTGATTATTTAAATAAATTAAGACTCTTGTGCAATAATTCTTTAGATAAAATCTTAAAAATATCTAAAATGTATTTATTTTTAAATATTTTCTTTTTTTGCTCCACTGTTATTCTAAGGCCATAGCAAACATAAAATTAAGTGACCAACAAAAAAAAGCTTCAAAAGCTGCTGATCAAGACATTATCGATTTCGAAGTATTTCAGTGATGTTGTTGTTGTTGTAAAAGTTCTTGTTGCTCTTGTCGATGTAGTAACTCAATGAATGCAGCCTAAGCTTTAACAGAGTCTTACATATTAAAACAAAGCAAAAAAAAAAAAAAAAAAATAAAAAAATTGTTAAAACATTTATTGTTTTGTTGCGAGTAAAGCATCTTTCAAACTGATTTCGGTAAATTTTTTGTACTCAAACATTTAGACTAACACACAAGAGTTTTTTTTTCTCTCCAGAGAGGAGAAATCCAATTAGTTGTGGCGGCGCGGCGGTATAACTTAAAGACTTTTCCTACATACATACATTGCGATATTCCTAAGCACATGCAAAAGGATTTTTTAAAAGCTAAAAACTGTGTTTTTTTTTTTTGGTTTCTAACCACTATCAGCTGCACTAACATGATGTAAAATGTTTAAAATTCAATTGTTCAGTGGTCAATCGGTAACAGTAACAAAAAAAAAAAATAAATAAAAAAAACGTTTTAACTAACGTACTATGAGAAACAAACTAGACGTGGTGGAAGAAGTTTATAACCTTAGACAAGATTAAAATCTCTATATCATGCCCAAGCTAGAGAAACAGACTAAAAATATATGTAAGTTTTTCATTTTGCTACAGCAAAATTAAACATTAGGTATTTTTAAAGTTGTGGCGATGTACTAGAAAGCAAAATTATAATTGCAAATTTTCTTTGATTTTTTTTATTATTTTTTTTTTCTTTTTTGCTTAAATTTTAAAACGATTAAAGCAAGAAATTAGAGTTTTTCCTTAAATAAGATTTAAGTTGCATATGAAGGAAAAAAAAGGTGTGAATGATAAGAATTTTGTAGGTATCGTAACCCAAAGACTAAGAAAACGAAAGATTTAAGCAACAAGAGTTAAAATAATTTAATTAAAAAAAAAGTATAAATAAGGATTTGTTGTTTAGTTTTAATCGCTCAGTAAGATTTTAAAAATTTACTGTTTTATTTTTATAGTAAATTATTTTAATAAACCAAATTTATTACAAGACAATTTTCTACTAAGAAATGAACATTAGCATTTTGAAACTGATTTGGATTTTATTTTTCATTTTTTTTTTCTTTCTACCTGTTGAAATTTAATATTTATTACACCACACATTGCAAACTAATTAATGGTAATAATTTTTCATAGCAGCAGGTGGTCTCAATTATGTTTACAAATTGAAGGAAAAAAAATGTTTTTATTTTCTCTTCACAAAAACGGCTTGATGACAACTTTATATCGAAAAACACATTCCAAAAAACCAAATAAAAAAACTTCCATTATTTTCCACTGAATACAAAACTTATTATTGCAACATCAAGTATAAGAAACGGCATAGATTAAATAAATTTCTGCTACCTTTAAGAAAGCTTACAATTGTGCAAATACAATGTTGTGACTAACTTTATAGTAAAAATGCTTTTAATTTAATAAATTTGTTCTAATAAAGCGAGTTATTTTTATTGGAATTTCGTTGTAATTTTTTTTTAACAATAAAGGTGTGAATTAAAGTTTATTTTATTTTTTATTTTTAATGACATCAACAACACTAGAAGCTAAATAGATATTGAGAGATTGTTAATGCTGTAGTATGCTGCTGGAATCAATTTACAGATTAAAAAGATTATAGAGATTTTGCTTAGTCTATTGTATAAAAGCTATTAATTAAGAGCTGTTGATGGAACAGTTGAGCTACACTTGGTAGATGTAGACAAATAAGGCTTAAGGAATTAATATATGACAGGCACAATTGAATTTTTTAAAAGAAAAATTCGACGGACACAGTTGATTTTTCCATAACAAAAGGCCTACTTTGGCGGGCACAGTTGACTTTTCTATAAGAAAATGTCTACTGTGGCGGCCACAGTTGAATTTTCTATAAGAAAATGTCTACTGTGACGGCCACAGTTGTCTTTTCTATAAGAAAATGTCTACTGTGACGGGCACAGTTGTCTTTTCTATAAGAAAATGTCTGCTGTGACGGGCACAGTTGTCTTTTCTATAAGAAAATGTCTACTGTGACGGGTACAGTTGACTTTTCTATAAGAAAATGTCTATTGTGACGGGCACAGTTGAATTTTCTATAAGAAAATGTCTATTGTGACGGGCACAGTTGACTTTTCTATAAGAAAATGTCTACTGTAACGGACACACTTGACTTTTCTATAAGAAAATATCTACTGTGACGGGCAGAGTTAACTTTTCTATAAGAAAATGTCTACTGTGACGGGCACAGTTGACTTTTCTATAAGAAAAAATCTACTGTGACGGGCACAGTTGACTTTTCTATAAGAAAATGTCTACTGTGACGGGCACAGTTGACTTTTCTATAAGAAAATGTCTACTGTGACGGGCACAGTTGACTTTTCTATAAAAAAATGTCTACTGTGGCGGCCACAGTTGACTTTTCTATAAGAAAATGTCTACTGTGGCGGCCACAGTTGACTTTTCTATAAGAAAATGTCTACTGTGACGGGCACAGTTGACTTTTCTATAAGAAAATGTCTACTGTGACGGGCACAGTTGACTTTTCTATAAGAAAATGTCTACTGTGACGGGCACAGTTGACTTTTCTATAAGAAAATGTCTACTGTGACGGGCACAGTTGACTTTTCTATAAGAAAATGTCTACTGTGACGGGCACAGTTGACTTTTCTATAAGAAAATGTCTACTGTGACGGGCACAGTTAACGTTTCTATAAGAAAATGTCTACTGTGACGGGCACAGTTGACTTTTCTATAAGAAAATGTCTACTGTGACGGGCACAGTTAACTTTTCTATAAGAAAAAATCTACTGTGGCGGGCGCAGTTAACTTTTCTATAAGAAAAAGTCTACTGCGACAGGCAAAGCTGACTTTTCTATAAGAAAAAGTCTACTGTGATAGCACAGTCTTTTTTTATAAGAAAGGCTTCTGGGTTCTAAAATGTGTTGAATGAATTGTACTATTTCAGATCTCTTTAGTTTATTTTTGATCGTAAATGTATTTAGCAATTTCTGGTCGAATTCTATGGTAAATATTTTTAGTAATTATATATTTAAAGTTTGATAAAAAAACACGTGATCCTTTTTTTTCTTAAAGGTTTAGGGTGCACACAATTCTTTAATGCTTTAAATTTAATGTATTCAGTTTTTTTCAATAAAAAAAGTTTCATTGGAATAATTAATGTGATTAAATAAATATGAAATGAGTTCACTGTAAATATTTGCAACAATTTTGCTTTAGTGGGAAATCAGTTATTGATCTAGAATATTCAATATAAAAAATATTCTTATGAATTTATGTTTAAATTATTTAAAAAAAACAGTAACACTTTGTTAATTAAAGGAAATTCCTAAATTAAAGAACACAAAGTGGTTTTCACAGTTAATTAATTTGGTTTTTTTTTTGTTGTTTTCTTAAATTAAGATTTAATGAATTTCGTGGAATTTTCGATTTTTTTTCCTTAGTAAAAATTAAAACACCAATAAATCTATTTTATTTAAAGCTTTAAAGAGCTTGTTTTAAAAATTAAAAATAAAAAAATTTGTAACAAAGTGTCACCTAAAAACATTTAATTGAACAACAGTATGAGTATTTTATATAACAGGTTGTTGCTTGATATTATTTTTTTTTTAATTTTTGAAAACCAAAAAAAAAAAAAAAATTATTTATGTTTCTTAACATCTTTATTGCGTGTTTCTATTTTAATTAAGCATGATAAATGATTTCACTTGGTCTGATAAATCTTTTTTATAGCAGGTTTCCTTTGTTTGTATTTAATACATAAATTCTCCTTCTCCGCTTGATTTAAACACAAAATTTATATATTTTTGTGGGACAATAGCTTTTTAACTAGCTGCCGTTTTTTTCTTCTTGTTTTTTTGTTTTTGGTTTGTTAAACTGGCCTGGTCTCTTTAACGCTTCTCTGTGATGTCTTGCATACACCCAGCTGTTTGATATTGATGGTAATTTTTTTTTCTAATTCACTATGTTTCTTGTAATATTTTTTTTTCTTTTTTTGTAATACGATAAGCGTTAAGCTGTGAAGAAAATTGATTTGAAATTAATGCAGGAATTTTGTATGACTGTGTTGGCTTTTTAGTATTAAATAATTTTATATTTTTGAATTTTCTCTTAAAGTTTTTATTAAGTGTTGGTTTAATAATTATGTGAAGTAAATCAAAAATTAGAGACTTGTTGAAATATTGTAGATTTTATTAATGTAATCTAATCAAAAAATATTTATATGGAGAGGCAATTTTCAGGTAAATAGAAAATTAACTGAATTCTTTTGAAACATCTGACGGGGAGTACTTTTTTTGCAGCCACAAAAAAAAATTAAAATTTTGTGGATTATTAAAAGCAAAATTTAGAAATAAGTTGTCTTTTCTTACATGCAAATTTTGGTGCCAAAATCTTTAAGAGAATATATAGATTACTCGAATTATGTTAGGGGTGTGGCAGAGCCCACTTTGTTACATTTGGGATGGGCTAAATTTTATAGTGAAGCCAAATATTGAATTAATAAGAAACATATTAAAACCCGCAAGGCACCACTTTAATGAATAAGTATACCAAGTCATATGAATAAGATCACAGCATTGTTCAATATTAATTCAATGCAAAAAAATATAATTTCAATAACCTTTTCGCTAGTGTAAGTGGAGTAAGTCTAGTAGTTGGAGGGCTGTAGACAGCTGAGCAGTTTGTATTTTTTTTTTAAAGAAAATATAGACAATATTGGTTTTTTTTTTTGCAAATGACCTCCTTATCTCAACTTCATGATTATATCACGATCGATTGCAAATTACATAATTTTTCTTCTTCTTATTTTTAATTAAGTAAACTCCAAAAATCGATTACTAAACCACAATTACTGATGATGGTGGCAGCGCAACTTAACAAGATCTTAAAACAAAATCTCATTAAAGAAAAAGATCCATCTAAAATCATCAATTTATCTCGAAAACAACAAACAAACAATAGCAAATAAATAAATAAAAATCACTTAAAAAAAAAATAACTGGCTAACACCTGAGCTTAAGCATCATTAAAAGGAATAACAAAAAAAAAAAAAATTCTAACACCATTCTAAATTAAGAAACCGATTGTAAATAGTTAAATAAACTTGGAAACATTGTTTAACCTTAAACTAAAAAAAAAAAATATAAAAATTAAGTGATCGTCAGCATGAACGAACATCATCAAACAAATATCTTTTATAAATTTTTAATTATATTTTCAAATCTTTTCATGCTACTTACAATGACATTAAAGAAAAAAGTGAGCAAAAAAAAAAAACGAAAAACGCTCCCACATATAATAAAATGGAAAAAATCTAAAGCAAATAATTTTAATTTCCCGGCAAAGCAAAGCTCCATAAAACATTTTTTAAAATAATGGCAGTGAAAATGAAGACATCAATTTCAGTTTTTAACAATTATTTAAAAGTTTTTATAAAAAAATAGTAAAAATAAAAACTTGTATATATTGCCAGACAGTCCTACTTAAATATATGCATTTTCACAGGAATGCCAACTTTTTGTAGCGTGCGACACCAAACGAATATGCTAGTTATTATTATTTTTTTTCAGAAAACAGCACTTTTTTTTACTTTTTTCTATATTTGTATAGCCCGTCAGCAGATCTACCTACATTAGGTAAAATTTTAAGAAAACTCGAGTCACATTGTTCTGAAATATAAGCTTAATTCTTTGCTGTCGCACGCGACAAAAATTGGAATTTCTGCTGGAAATGCCCATATTGAAAATCTTGAATTAAAAAATTTTTAATTCTAAAAATATAAAATAATTCTGCCAAAAAAACGACTTCAATGCAAAGACCTGAAAAAAATTATGGGAGCAAACTGGACCTGGAACTCCGCCCATTTCTTTAAATGCATGATTGTGTCTATTTTAGAGCTCAAGGTGTGTGTTAAGGTTTTTAAAAATCCATAAAGCAGAACCAAAATAAAATATTAAATTTTAATAGGCGTGACTCCGCCCATTTTTTAAATGCGATATTGTGTCTACTTTAGAGCTCAAAGTGTTTGGTAAGTTTTATAAAAATTGGTTTAGTTGTACTACGCGAAATATATTAAAAAATTTTAATGGGCGTAGCCCCGCCCACTTTTTCAAACCAAAAGTGTATGCTAGAATATCATAAAATAAAAAAATTTGTGGGCGTGTTCCCGCTCACTTATTTTAAAATGGAACCAATTGGAAGCTATACCCTCTCAGACAAAAAAGGTCCCCTACAACAGGAAGAAAAATAAGAGCAATGAAATAAAAAATATGGAATACGGTTTACCATACTTAACTCTTGAAGTCCACTGTCCGAGCAATCTTAGAGGTAATTAATTTATAATTGAAGAAAAAAAATCTGGCCACAAATTTCTATCACTTTAATATATATAAATTTTTAATACTACACACCAGTTCGATTAGATATCCCATAAAAGTCCTGGAAAAAAACAAACCACACGCATGGCAAACATAATAATAATAATAATAAACAATAAATTTTATAAAAACCTCAAAAACTCACAAAGTAACATCTTAATTTTATAAATAATTACCTTTAAATCAATCTTCTTATTACATCAGTAAGAAATAAAAGGAAAGCAAAACACTTAAATGAACAGTTTCCAAGAGCATAAAAAGCAAAACCCTAACAACAAAGAAATTGCTTAAAATTAAATTACTTCATTTTGCTGTTAAGCAAAAAAAAAAAAAACACACACTCAACATCTTCATTCACTCTTAAGGTTTTTGCACTTGTTTTTATAGAAAGGCACACAAAACTAAAGAAAATATGTATGTATGTATGCCACACAAGTTGTGGCAGGTACAATCTGCCATGCCGCATCAATCTGGCCCAAACACCTTGTGTTATTTACTCAATTTACTCTGATTTAATTTGTGTGGTTTATTTCCTACGGCTGCACACAAAATGTCAATTATTTTAGGCGGCGTGCGAATTTCTTTAAATGTTAAAGTATTTGCTATAAATATATATCTTATTTGTTTTATTTTTCATTTTTTTTTTCTTTGTTGCTTTAATCAAGCAAGGCCCAAAATAATTGCTTTACGGTCTAAATATATAAATTGATGGTTTCATTTCGAATGTTAATGATGGTTATTGGTATAGGATAGATACATTTATATCCGCCGGAATTAAATGTGTTTAAATAAGTTGTTATTTTAAAGATTATCTTTTACTTTCATTATTGGGATGCACATTTAAGAATTTGGACAGCAAGTGTGTGTGGGCCTTTTTTTTTTTGGAAATTTGTATGCATCACGTTGCAATCATTTATTTGTGCATTTAAAAAATTTGATATTTTAATGCTTAGTTTGAGGTGTAGACGGAAGTAATTTTTATAAAAGAAAAAATATATATGTTTACAAAAGGATTAAAATATGTATTTTGTATTTTATTTTTTTTTAGTTTCACTTAAAAATTTTTTTTCAAGACAATAAGTAATTTAGGTAATGAATTTGAAAAGGAAAGTAAAAGACTTGAGACACATACTTTTTTTAAGAGATAGAATTTAGGGAATCAATATCGTGCCATAACCGCCAAAATAGCTAAAGCGACATAATTTTCAAACTTCAATCTTTGACCAAACTCGATTATTTGCGATCGTAAACAGTCGATTTTCGTCAAAAAAACGAAGTCCAAAAAATGTGTCGCTTAAGCTATTTTAGCGGTTATGGCTCGATATGTAGGGTTAAACGAAAGACTTAGAACATAAACTGTTCCTTTTAATTTTTCCTTAGTCCCTATTTACACTATGCAAGTCTTATTGCTAAGCTGATTAGCTTATTAGGAGAGAGAGAGAGACGGGGGGAAAAGAAACGTTGCTGTTCCCCTCGTCTCTCTCCATGAAACTAATCAGCTTAGCAATAAGACTTGCACAGTGTGTTTTGGGACTTAGAGACAGAATTTAGAGCAAACAAAAGACTTAGGACACATACTTTTTTTTGTTAAAGTACAAAAAAAGCAGCGATATTGCCAGATGATTTTTAGTTAAGAGTAAAAAAATCCTTTATATCTAGACTGGAGCGTCCAAAATCAAATTAATCCTTACTAAATTTTATAAATGTAAAAGTTAGTTTTTTTTATTTTTTTTTTTATTTTGAAAATTCCTCTGACTATGGAAAGCTACATTACCAGCGTTAAATATAGGATATTTCTTATCCGGTTCGGAACCGGTTTTTTTATATTTGATACGGATTTTTTTCGAAAAACTTATTTTTGAGCTGGTTAGGGTAATTTTCATTTTGGGTTTAATTGAGTAACCAGTTTTAAAAACTTTTTAACAAATCAACGCGACCGGAGCCTCTAGTAAGACTAATAAATAAATATATTACTTTTCATACCTTAATTCTTTCATTGTCATATAAAACTTATCTCAATGTAGCAATAGTAAAGTAAGAAAATAAAAAAACATGTTGATTATTGAGTTCTTGTTTCAACTTTGTTATTTGTTATTGAGCTTCTTTCTCGTTTGTTTAAATGAAAGTTTATAATAAAATAACTCTAGTTGTTCTAAGAACCTATGGGTAAAGGTTCCCTGATGATCTGCATTAGCAACAGTGAAATGCACATAGGATCCAGCTAAACCCCTCAATAATCAATTTCAATGTATTTTTAATAAAAAAATATTTCACTTAATAAGTAAAATATTAATTTGGGATTATTAGTGCGTTTAAAAATTTTAAACTTAAATTGTAACAATTCCCATAAAAAACACTAATTAAATATTTTTTATTTATGGGCTTGGGCCTGTTTGCGAGATTAACCAAGTGTATCTCACAAACAAATTTTTTTTTTAAATCAAGCAAAATTGTTCAAATATTTAAGAAAAGAAATATATAACTCACTTGATATTATCAGTATAATTATTTATATTCTGGGAATATATGAAGCACTTACCTGAAAGAAAAAGAAAAAAAATTTAATTAATTTTTGGTTATGAAATATATATTTTTTTTTCAGGAAATCAATACTATAGGAAACTAAGGCGTAACTTTCATTGGTCATTTAAGTGACGTAAGATGTGCTAAATGACATTCAAGAAATATTTAGAGTAATACTTGATTTACATTAAGCATTTTTTCATGAAATTTCATGAATTTTGTTGCATGCAACCTTTTCTATTTGCTAATTTCAGCGCTGTAAAAGAAAATTTTATATAAAAAAAGCGTAAAATGAATCTCTGGTAAATTTTTGACAATTGTTTTGATATAAGTTGCTCCTACAGCCCTCGTATTGACAAATAAAAAATTTTCATGCAACTAATTTCATGAAAAAAATGCTTAATGTAAATTAGGTATAAGTAGAAACGGCTCCTTAATTTATTAGACGCAATTTACATTGTGCTTTTCTGCTTGCCTTTGTAGGCAGGCTTTATGAGTTTGTTGGTGAGAGGTGTTGAGATGCATGTGGTAAAAAACAAAAGGTCTGAAATTCGGGGGGATATTTCACACTTCTCTTATGGCGTTTTCTTTTCTAAAACAAAAGTGTAAAATATATGTTACATGTAATTTGGCAATATTTTTAAATGCTCACCTGATTTTTAAGAAGTGTTGCATATTTTACGTTTACAAAAGCACAATTTTGTAACAAGATTTGTCACAAAACAATGACGAACTAGAAAATGACTTATTTTTTTCACAGACAATAACAAAAACAGCTGTTAATTTAATGCTGCACTCATGCCCCTTTAATGAAAATGAGTGTTGAACATGTAACATTTTTCTTATTTTTAAGGGTAACATCGTCAGAAAAGAACGCGTTCCATTTTTTAAATAACATATACTTTTCAGAAAAAAGAAATGTAAAAGGCAGTTTAAATGTAGCATATTGCTCAGAAAAAAAAAACGCGATTAGTTTCTTCGTACTCTCAGCATTAAGCGAAATATAAACGTCAAAAAGTCATAAAGAAAAAAGTCTTAATGTAAAAGTGCGTGAATTTTTGTAGGAGGTTTAAAAGAACATTGTCAACACGAAGTAGGCTAAAAAGGCATAATGTGAATAGGCACTTATTTTATACAAAATACTGAAAATATAGTCTTTCTAAATTATTATTTTTTAATTGAGATCTAACAAGAAGAAGGTTGTCAAATGCTTAAATACTTTTAGATTTTCAGATTTGTTGTCGCCTAACTTCGTCATTTGTCACTCGTAATTTAGATTTATATTATTTATATTTATATTATATTTATATAAAGGATGTCCCAACAAGAACGCAGGATTTAAATTTTAAATAAAATACAGATATTCAAAAAAAAAATCGTGAAACTTTATTATATCGTAAAGTAGACAGAATGAGGTTATGTGTGGATTAACAAATCGCGCAGATGGCCGCCGCTGCTTTGCTGGCACATACGCGATCTTTTAATGAAATTTTCAATGGCCGTTTTGCAGAAATGCTGCGGTATTTAATTAATGCAGCGTCCAATTTCCTCTTTTAAGGCTTGAGTCGTCGTCGGCTTATTCGCGTAAACCATCGAAACCCCAAAGAAAAAAGTCTAATGGTGTTAAATCGCACGATCTAGGCGGCCAATTCTGGTATTCAAAACGCGAAATAACACGACCGGGAAATGACTGATGTAGCAATTGAATTGTTTCTCTGGCTGTATGACATGTGGCGCCGTCTTGTTGAAACCACATGCCCTCCACATACATTTCTTCAATTCTAGGCACGAAAAAACTGGTTATCATTTCACGATACCGAACACCATTGACTGTTTGCGCTTAACCTGCGTCTGAGCGACATCATCACGTACAGCTGCGGCATTTTCGGTCGATCGACCTGGTCAAAGACGCGTTGTTGTCTTTACATAACTAACAGACCCAGTGTCGGCAAATTTATCAATTAATCTCTTTACAGTTGACTCTTTTGGAGCATTATTGGGACCCCAAATTGATCGCAAATTTGCGAACTGTAGCCGCAAAACTTTCACCATTTTGGTAAAACAATTTCACAATGAGAATGCGTTGTTCATTCGTGTAGCGCTCCATTTCTACTAACCTCATACCTTCTACTAGCAAACAATAACAATTGTTCAAATGTCAAACAATGACACTTCGAATGACACCAAATTTAAATCTTGCGTTCTTGTTGGGACACCCTTTATATATTGCCGTAAATGGCATAATGGCATAATGGAAATATGTAATTATAACAACAATGCTATGACAATTCCACTCGTTTTAATTTCACGTGAAATGCAAAACATACTAGATTATATATACATACATATATTTGCTAAATATTGAGCGAGATCACACCCACAAAAATGTAGAACTTAATTTTCTGCATGAATTTTAAACATAAAGCCCTTACAATGACACACTTTAAAAATTGGGCAATGCCACGCCCCACATTCTGAGTATGTTGCAAGGTAAGTCTTTACGTCACAACATATTTAACTGGGCATATTTATCTTTACACACATTACTTTCTTATGAAAAAGTGTGATTTCGTGCCTTTAGCTCGATCGTTTTTCCAATTTAAGTTTAAACGATTTTTTAGTTTTGACGCTTTTCTTCGGTCTGGAAATTGTTTGCGATTGTTTTTTTTAGTTTTCTGGCGAAAGTTTTACTTTTGGTTTTTTTTTTGCATTTTAGTGATTTTAGGGATATTTTCCATTTAAGCGATTTATTTTCATTATGGCGATTTTTCGTTTCGGTATTTTTTTTTTTAATTTTGCATTTTTTTAATTTCATACAGCCTTATATATAAAACTTATTAAGGCTTTATAAAGGCTTTTTATGAAAAATTTGGTATGAAAATTTGTGTTAAAAAACCTTTATAAAGCCTTATAAGAGTTTCATAAATTAGGCAGATATAGTCTTTGAACACAGGAGTGTTCCTGTTTCCAAGATACAGCAGGTTGCGAAAGTTACATAGTCAATATAACATCAATGAACAGAACACCCTTCAATTTTGATTTTTTAAATTTCAGTGTTTGTTGATATAATCGCTATGAAAATACACGAACTTTAAAAATTTCAGGATTAGGATTTCCACATGTTTCATTTCTCGCTTTAGAACACCCTATAATTTTTCACTGTCAAATATTTGTTTTTGTGGCTGTTTTACATATTCTGTGAAAATTTCAGGTTTGTAAATGTTATGGCTCTTGATTAAACAGCCTGTGGCAGAAATACAAGCAGACATGGTAGCGAAAACAATAGGGTTCATTTTCAACTTTGGTGTATGAAACCCTACTAGAGCAATTTTTAAGAGAGCCAAAATTTGAAGTCTTCTTTTAATATCATTTTTGTTTTTCTTGCTTCTGTTTTAGAAACCTTGTTATTTTTTCTGTATTGTATAGTGCTGCTTATCACCTTTTTTTTTAACTCCAAATTATTTGTGCCAATATGCCCCACATGACCATTTTAATAACTAGGACAAAATAAATTTCTTTCATTGCTTTTATTTTTTTAATTAAAATAAAGAGCAAGAGAGAACTGTTATACGAACCAATTTACATGTTCAAAATGTCATATAGTCATATGATTTATGTCGAAAACGACAGTATTATAACACAATAAAATGTCCACTTATTGTTATATTGTAATACTTTAAATCAAAGAAATATAATTTGTGCTTACCGTGTGCTGATTAATTAAAAATTTTAGCACGTTTTTTGCAAAAGTGTATGAATGTGTATAGATAGATATATATAGAGTTTGGTTTTTTTTTGTAAAACACAAAAGTAAATTTTTTTTAACATTTGTTTGTTTAAAATGTAACGCCTTATTATTATAATTTTCCTCAATAATTGTCGACCATATTAGGATTACAAAAAAAAAAAAATTAAAAATAAAACAATAATCCAATTGAATTGTAAGGCAAACGTTTTCAATTTAATTTGTATGAAATGAGCTCATATATCCATATAAATAGACACCAACAGGTCATTAACCACTTTGTTACAGCAATTTCAATTCATATTGAAATTATATTAAATTTTTATTTTTTTTTATTCATTTATTTTACACAAAACAAAATAAAAACTTTGTTAACCATATTAAAACATTCATATTATTTTCCTTATTGACTAAATGTTTGCATGAAAGAAAAAAAAATTTCTATAAAACAAAAATGACCAGCGAGCAAGTGAACATTGATATCTTGATGTAACGAAAAAAATTCAAAAAAAAAAAAAATAAAGAAATAAAAAATTAATAAATTCTGTAAAGTGCGACTCTGACTCGCGCACGAAAGGTTCCGTACGAACACTAGATATGTAATTTAATACAAACTTCATCCTATATAATATATAGCTTTGGCATTTTTTTCGTTTTTGGGGTCTTTTCGGTTTTTTTGTTTTGGCACTTTTTGCATTTTTTCGGTTTTGGCGCTCTTTTTAAGTTTTGGCTCTTTTTTTAGCTTTGACACTTTAGTTTCTTGCTTTGGCGATTTGTTTCGGATTTTGGCGTTTTTTCGTTTTGGCGATTTTTTTTATTTTTGGCGATTTTTTTCATTTTTGCGATTTTTTTTTATTTAAAATTTTTTTTTTAGTTTTGGCGACATTTTCGCGTTTTTTTTCGATTTTTGGCGTTTTTTTTCATTTTGGCGTTTTTTTTTCATTTAGGCGATTTTTCGAACTAGGCGATTTATTTTAGTGTTAGAAATTTTTTTTTAATTTTGGCGATTTTTTTCTTTTTGGCGATTTTTTTTAATTTTTGACGATTTTTTTTTTTGGTTTGGCGATTTTATAATTTTCGGTTTTTTTAGTTTTACCGTTTTTGAAAATTTCAAGTGTTTGCCTCTTACGGTTTCCAAGATATAGCAAATTGTCAAAATTACATAGTCAAAATTGCATTAACTGATGGACCACCCTTTAATTTTAATTTTTTTAAATTTTAGTGTTAATTGTTGTAGTCTGTATAAAAATACACTAATTTTACAAATTTCAAGTTTCAATATACATATGTTCATACAATTGTATGTATATTACATGGGATTTTAAAATTTTTCGTTGCTCGTTTTGGAACACCCTTTAATTTTTAATTCTCATGTATTTGCTGTTGTTGCGGCCAAGGTTCTACATACTGTGTTTAAATTTCAGGTCCGTAGCTCTTACGATTCCTTAGAAAATACCGTGTGACGGACAGACGGACATGGTAGCGAAAACAATAGGGTTCCTTTTCACCTTTGGTGTACGGAACCCTAAAAAGTAACTAGAAATTACAGCTGGTGCATCAGGAGGTTTTAAAAGGCACTTCATTTATTTTATTTTTTTTTAAACCAAAGGTCCTTCATAACATGCATAGCAAGCAAAATTATTTCTGCATTTCTTCTTTTATTAAAATAAAATTAATGAGCTCAGCTCTTTTACAAGCCATATCTTTCACTGGGTTGCTTTTTCTGTACTATAAAATACAATTACGTCTACATTGCAAGTGTATTTAAACTTAATTCAGGTGCGTAACAGCACTAGAACCAATTATGGTTTATATAAATTAAATGTGTGTCGCATACTTAATTTAAAACAAAACGAAACCGAACAAAAAAATAAATACCTGCTCTAAGCAATTCTTTTCAATTTAATATTTGTATCACCTCTCTTAAATAAGTTATAGTTTGCCATAAAGCTTTTTTTTATTCATTTATTAAATAAAATAAAAAATAAATAATATAATAAAATGATTTACTTAACTATTTATTAAGAAATTTACGTATGTATGTCTACATTTTTTTTTTGTTTTATTTCAATTTTACCAGTTTGTCATACATTGTTTCATATTTGGCTGTCAAAAGACATATTTTTTTTGGATTTTAGAAAGGAAACACTATAGACTTGTGGAGTGGAAAAAAAGAAAGAAAAAAACACAACCATTCACGGTGTTTGGTAGCAATTTTTTAAATCGAACTTGTCAAGAATAAATAAGTGTGAATTATAAAATGAACTAAAAACAAATGATGGCAAAATATATGACTCCATAGATAAAATATTTATGGCAATAAGGATGAGTAAGGAATTATGACAAATTCAATATAGATTTATTGGTCTCGAGGTAATCTATAAGGGGCTGCCATCGCGAGGGAATTTTTTAAAATATATATTTCGTACATATTTTAATTAAATATAAAAAATATTCTACCATTTCTATAAAAAAAAATTAATTTTTTTTTATTAAAGTCTTGCCCCCATATTCATAAAATTTAAAATGAATTTGAAATGAATTTTATTTAAAATTTTTCATACAAACTTTTTCTAAAATGAATTTCAAATTAATTTAATTTTTTTGTTAATTAGGGAGTTGGTATACAAAACCGGATTACATATACATATTATCCACCATTTCATTCTTATATGAAAATAGCACCAAGGTTTGAATGTTTTCCAATAAAATTTTACAAATTGTTAGTTTTTAATTTTTTTTATATGCATACATAGACATAAACATTAATTTTATATATTATTTAATTTTTTTTTATTCGAATGACTTTTTTTATAAATGATTAATCGAATAAATCTTGAAATGTATTTACTTGCTGAAATAAAAAACTTCTTCAACACCTTTTTTTATATTATCTTAATTAAGATTTTGTATTAAATATTGCACTCATTATTACTATAAAAATTCAAACGGCGTTTATTCGATTTTTCGTATAAAATTTTTTTTTTTACTTGTTTTGTGATATATTTAATTATTTAAAAAATTAAATTCAAATAAAATTTTATCGATTATTCGAATACAAATTTTTATATTTTTTGTTTGTTTTTTCAGTACATAAAAATATGCATTGATTTTTTTATTTAATTATAACTTTTTTGCATTAATCGAATAAACATTTTTATTCGAGTCTTTTTTTCACATGAGTGAAAAATCGACTAAAGTTTTTTATTCGATAGTTTTATAAAAATTCAAACGAGGCTCAATATTAATTATACTATTTCTATAAAAATTGTTTTTTCTGTTTGAATGATTTATTTACATATTAGACGAATAATAAGATATATATAAATTAATCGAATTATTTCTAAAAACGTTCTTCACCCCAAGTAAGTTTATTTCACTGTTGACTCAACCCTGTATTAAGATGAGCAATCGAAAAGAACCTAATCGCATGATATCTGCGAGTTATTCGAATTCTTTCTAAAAAAAATTTTTAAAGCCTAATTGACTTTATTTTACCGTTGATTTAAAATTCTTCATTGACTAATACTGTTTTAAAATAAAGCATCGAATAAAATTCAATCGATTATTTAATTGTATTTTTTAATACATTAATCAAGAAAAATTTATAATTTTGAATAACTATATATTAAGTAAATTTGATTTTATAAGTTGGCTTTCAGCTTTATTTTGGGTTACATTTATTTGTGAAAGAACATATTATCAAATAAAATTTACTAGATTATTCGAGTAAAAATTTCCAAAATCTTTGTTCTTCACTGTTATTTCATTAAAGATTTTTTTGTAATATACAAAATTTATTCGAATAAAAAATTTTATTCGCAATTTAAGTGAACACAATCACAATCATACGCATTAACATATAAACAATTTTAATTTATTTAATTTTATGCAATTATTGACATTTATTTAATTTTTTATTTTCGATTAAAAAAACAATCGAATAAAATTTACTCGATTATTCGAATAAAAATTTGGAAAATGTTTTTTTTTCACTGTCTTTATTTCCTTATAATGTTTTTTTGGAAAAAATTTTATTCGAACAAATTATCTGAATTTAGTCGAATACATTTTTTTCTTTCTTGTTATTCGAATATTTAGCTAATATTTATGAGTTATTCGATTTATTTCTAAAGACGTTTTTTCTTTGATTTTAAATATAGGGTGTTTTTTTCAGGGGTATAGAACTTCGAATTGAAATAAAACACAAGAAAATCGTTTTAATGTCCATCAATTTGGCTTTATTGGAAGGATAATTTTATGCCATTAATGTTTAAATATGATTTCGGGCATGCGTCCGCCGCGGCTGGCTCGAATAAAGCCAATTCTACAGGTCCAATTTTCAACCACTTTTTCGAGCATATGGGGCCGTATGTTGGCAATAACGCCACGAATGTTGGCTTCCAAGTCCCCTAACGTTTCCGGTTTGTTGGCGTAGACGAGCGACTTCACATATCCCCAAAGAAAATAATCCAATGGTGTCAAATCACACGATCTTGGTGGCCAATTGACAGGTCCATTCCGCGAAATTATGCGCTCATCGAATGTTTCCTTCAATAAATCGATTGTGACGTGCGCTGTGTGGCATGTAGCGCCGTCTTGTTGGAACCACAACTCATCCACATTCATGCCATCCAATTCGGGAACAAAATAGTCGGTTAGTCGGCTCCAATTGCTGTGCACGGTGGCGAATCGATTCATTCGGGTCCTCTTCAACACTTTGCTCTACAGCGGCAATTGTTTCTTCGGTGCGCACTGTTCGACGTCTCTGCGGATGCGTATTATCACATAGAGTAAACGTAGTGCGAAAACGATCCATGGTTAACCGAATTAATTGCTCTGATGGACGATTATGTCGACCATAAAATGGACGGAGCTTGCGGTAAACTTCGCGAACTGAACCATTATTTTCGAAATAAATTTGCACGATTTGCAAGCGTTGTTCTTTTGTCAACCTGTTCATGATGAAATGGCAAACCAAACTAAATATTAATCACTTGACAGCTGACAAAATGGCCGCCAGTTAAAAAAGTGATGCCAACTTAAAGTTCTATACCTCAATAAAAAACACCCTTTACTTCATTGAATAATCATTTATTAAAAAAACAAACAAAAAACAATCGAATAAAATTTACTCGACTGTTCGAATAAAATTTTTCAAAAGGTTTGTTATCACAGTGTTTTCATGTGCATTAATGTCTTTATTTCCTTATAAAATTATTTTGGAAAAAATTTTATTCGAATAAATTAGTCGTACTTAATCCTTTGCCTAAATAGGAAAAATTTAGATTATGCGCATGTTTTATTAATCGAATAAAAATGTGTATTAAATTTTACTATACGAATAAAATTTTGTATTCGTTGTTTCTACACAAAGTCTGACGACCCTTAATATTTATTTATATTTGTGTAAAAATTCTAGTTTTTGTTTATTTGATATATTATATGTACATAAGCATACATGCATGTATTTGAATTTAGCCGAATAAATTTTTTTCTTTGTTATTATTCGAATCTTTAGCTAATATTATAATTTATTCGAATTATTTCTAGCTCAATTTTTAAGCCTAATTGACTTTATTTTATTTGATTTTAAATACATTATTCAATAATCATTTATTAAAAAAAAATAATCGAATAAAATTTAATCGATTATTTTAATAAAAGTTCCATAAGTTTATTTATTTTTTGAAAATTTTTTTTTGAATAGAAAGTGTTTTCGTTGTACAATCAGGGCATTTTTTATATGCAATTATTCGACGTATATTTTGTGTCGTTATTATTCGTTAACTTGTGAGAAATAAATGTTTTTTTATTTTTGTTATGAAACATATATTTTATTGCTCGAATAAAATAATTTATTCGCTTTTTATGCATATAATTAAAATGTGACTAAAAATTATTCGGTCGATCACATACAAAACTTAAATGAAATTAATTTATTTCAGTTCGTTATATGTTAGTACTATAAAAACTCGATTATTATATTATTCGAATAAAATAATTTATTGACTTTTTATTTGTATAATTGAAGAGTGACTCAAAATTAATTTGTCGATCACATACTCGTAGTGACAAAATTTATATGAAATTAATTTACTTCACTTCATTATTTCGACGATAATTCGATTATTATATTATTCGAATACAGTTCGAATTGTTTTTTCTTTCAAATTTTATTATTTATTTTTTTTGACATGTTACACTTTATTTATTCACTTTTCATTCGAGTAATGAAATTGGTTTGCTCGTCTACAAAGCTTGAATGAAGTTAATTTATTTATTTTGATACATTAATCGATTAAATTTTTTTTTGCTAATTTTTTAAGTACTAAAGTTTAATACATATAGTTGGTGTTTTTTGGGAATTGTTATAATTAAGTTGAACATTTGTTAACGCACTAATAATCCCAAATTATTATTTGACTTATTCAGTAAAATACATGTTTTTTTCATTGAATATAATTTGGTTTGATTATTAGTGCGTTAACAAATCGAGCCATAACCGCTACAATAGCTTAAGCGACACATATTTCAGACTTCGTTTTTTTTACGAAAATCGACTATTTACGATCGCAAATAATCAATTTTGGTCAAAAATTGCAGTTCGAAAATTATGTCGCTTAAGATATTTTGGCGGTTATGGCGCGAAATGTTAAAATCAAATTAAGTATAATCAAATATGTGGTTTTTGACTATTTTTTTATAGAATGTGCATGTGTTTAATTGTTTATTCATGTTTCAACAGAAAGAAATTGTTCTAGTTTATTCAAAATAATAAAAAAAAATTTTTTTAAAATAATGTATGTTGAATTTTTTTTTAAATAGTTTAAACAAATAAATAATAATCCCTCAAAAAGCTTTAAATGCGTGTTAATATGTTATTTGTAAATCTTTAATATTTGATAGTTTTTTTTTCTCACAACTTTTTCAAAATAAGATATTAAAAATAAGCCACGTTTTTATCGTAAACGTCACACTTCCCCTAATAAATGGTTTCTTATAATTCTATTAACAAAGTTGCTGTTTAATTCTTTCTAATTAAACTTTCAAATAATGTAACTTTGGTGAGTGGCTTTTGTGTTCATTTGCAATAATAAAATTAAAAAAAAATGTCTTCTTCCATTATTATGAATTTCTAATAATAATTTCAGGTAGTTAAACATTTCCTGTCGTAAATTTAATTAATTTTAATGTTAAACACTGCAAAAGCATAACAATTAGTTTAAAAGTTTGTATATGAAAGAAAGAAATGATAAAATTAGATATTGGAAACTTTTATAGGCATAATAAAAATATAAAATTTTTTTTTTTATTTTGGAAATTTCCACAGGTGCTTGTAAACATATCAATCCATAAGCACCAAAAAAGCTTAAGCGACATAATTTTTCAACTTCATTTTTTGATCTTAAATAATAGATTTTTGTAAAAAAAAATGCAAGTCCAAAAAATGTCGCTTAGGCGTTTTTAGGTATTATCGGTCAATATTTAAAATAAAGATAATACTAGTAGATAGACAGGACTGTTAAACTATGAAAGAGATTAAATTTTATAATTAAATATTGGGTTTGTGTTAATTTCTAGGGCAACAGGTCCTGATAAAGCTGCCTTTTTGGATTGGATTTATGACAATTGCACTAAAGCAAAATAAATAAAATGCTTAGTCCTAGTTTACACAATGCAAGTCTTGTTGCCAGGAGAGAGATACGAGGGAAACAGAAACGTTTCTTTTCCCCTCGTCTCTCTCCTAACAAATTAACAGCTTAGCAATGAGACTTGCTTTGTGTAAACTAAGACTTAAATCTTGCAAAAAAAAAAAAAGGTATAGATTCATCCAGTTGCATTTGTTTTTTTTTGCACCTCTACAGTAGATCTCTTTATATGTCGGCTATTACCAAATAAAAACATCTCTACCTGTTCTTTTTTCTTTTATTTAAGCTTTAATTTTTATGCAAAACTTGTTATTTTGACTTACACACAAATTTCCATTTAAAGTTTACCGCTTCAGTTTTATCAATTGTTTTCTACAAAGAACTCTAACCAAAAAAAAAAAAAAAAAAAAAAAAAAACCAGCACACTCACTCACACAAACAATAACCCGCCAATATATTTAATTTAATACTTCTATAAAACATTTCCACCATGAACCCACTATAACACTCTAAAGCTTTAATGCATATCACAAAAAAAAATAAAATAAATAAAAAGGAATTATGTTTAAATTCATATACATACATAAAATTTATTGCATTTGTTGCATATTGTTTTGTGTATAAGCAAGTAGTATGAAGCATGTTGCATGCATGCGTTCGTTCATCAAACGCCTGTCAATTTGTCGGCACTTTTTGTCAGGCACAAAAAGAAAAAAAAACACTATATAGAAATTTCGTGGATGTTGAATGTATGGATATGCACTTTATTTCATGACTTTTCTTTTAAAATTCTCATTTTTTTTAATAACTGTGAAAAATACATACATATGTCTGTATTTATCAATGGTTTGTTATTTCAATAATAATAATAATAAAAAATAAAATAAATTAAAATGAATATCATACATTTACGTTAAAAGCTTTATTAAAAAGGTATTAAACAGAAGACCAAAAAAAAAAAAACTCAATTTTCGTATTTTACTTAATTTTAAGAACTGCTTTATTATGCAAGGCATAACAAGTTATGAAAATATTTAAAGGCATTTTATTGAATACATATATATGTATATATTTTTCGGTTATATGTAAAATTTTAAGAGCTTGCTGGTCTTGCTTCTTTCAGGCAATAATATGACAGGAAATGACATGTATTGAATTTAAGGTAATAAATAACAAATATATTATCAAAAGTAATAAAACAGATGCTTTAGTAATAAAAATATGACAAGAAATCTAAATTTATTTACATCACCAATGTATTGTGCATTAAACAAAAGAGTTAAGACAAAAACTTTAATAGTGCGGACAAATAATTTGAACTGCTGTTTTAAAACAAAAGATTTGGACAACAAACTTGAAACAAAATTCGTTTTTAATTTACCAAAAAAAAAAAATCATTATAATATGACTGCATATAGTGAAATGATTCTCACAAAATCCATATAAACGTTTGCCAATATTTTCCTGCAAACACATATTTCATTTTTTTTATAACCGTTACTTACCACTAGCCTGTATTTGAAGTTTCTATGAGAATCGCTTATTTGAAAGCTCTAAATTCTTCACTGATGATCACGTTTTTTAATACCAAACTCAAATCTTTAATAACATGTAAGTAGTTTTGTTTTTTGTTTTTGTTCAAGATCCATAAACATTTGCACTCTATATGCAATTTTTGCATATTACAACAAATGCGTGCCATACCATATTTAGCCAAACACACAAACACTGACTGAGATGCAATACCAATCCAAAACTGAAAAGCTGTATGAGAACGAAGACAAAAATATTTTAAGAAAAAACAAAATCTTTTATTTTTAAACGATTTTTAATAAAAGTGGGCAAGGGCAATAGTAGACTTATCGGTCCTGAGAAAATAAATTCGAAAGAAAGTACCTTTTCAAGAGAGTATTTCAAAAGTATTTACTGAAAAAAGTAATTTCTGAAAAAAATACCTTATGAAAAAATTACCTTATTAAAAAGTACTTTATGAACAAAGTATATTCTGAAAAAATTACTTTCTGAGCAAAGCAACTTATGAATAAATGCATCTTAGAGAAAGTACATTTTGAACAAAGTACCTTTTTAAAAATTTTCTTAAAAAAGGTGCCTTACCAAAAAAGTACTTTTCGAAAAAAGTACCACAAAATAATTGCCTTAAGAAAGTAAATATTAAAAAACTTTTAAAAAAGGCCTCTTTAAAAAAGTACCTTGAAAACCTTAAAAACAAAGTACCTTTTTAAAAAAGTTTCTTTTAAAAAAAATAAATTTTAAGACACGTAAGTTTAAAGACAAGTGCTATAGTACAAAAAGTACTTTTTTAAGCAAGCAACTTTTAAAAAAGTACTTTAAAAAAAGAAACTTTTAAAAAAAGTACCTTTTAAAAAAATACCTTTTAAAAAAGTACCTTTGGAACTAAAGTACTTTTTGAAAAAGTACCTCATAAAAATTACGTTTTAAAATAAGTATTTTTTAATATAGAACCTTTTAAAAAAGTATGTTTTAATAAAAGTACCTTGTAAAAAAGTACCTTTAAAAAAACATTTTAAAACAAGTACCTTTTAATAAAGTACGTTTCAAAAATAGTGTCTTTTAACAAAAGTGCATTTTAAAAAGTTTCCTTTAAAAAATAAACTTTTACAAACAGTTTCTTTCAAAATTAGTACCTTTTAAAAATATAACTATTTAAAAGAGTACCTTTTGAAAGAAGTACTTTAAGAAAAAAAGTACGTTTTGAAAAAATTACCTTTTAAAAAACGACATTTTGAAAAAGTACCTTTTAAAAAAGTACATTTAAAAAAGTGCCCTTAAAAAATTTTCCTTTTAAAAAAGTACCTTTGAAAAAAAGTACATTTTAAAAAAGTACCTCACAAAAATTGCGTTTTAAAATAGGTATTTTTTTTATAAAGAACCTTTTAAAAAAGTATGCTTTAATAAAAATACCATATAAAAAAGTTCCTTTAAAAAACATTTTAAAACAAGTTCCTTTTAATAATAGTTCCTTTTAACAAAAGTGCATTTTAAAAAGTACCCTTTAAAAAAATAACTTTTTACAAAGAGCACCTTTCAAAATAAGTATCTTTTAAAAATATTACTATTTAAAAGAGTACCTTTTGAAAGAAGTACTATTTAAAAGAAGGTCGTTTTGAAAAAAGTACCTTTTAAAAAAAGAACCTTTTGAAAAAGTACCTATTAAAAAAGTACTTTCAAAAAAGCACATTTTAAAAAAGTAGCCTTTAAGAAAAGTAGCTTTTAAAAAGGTACCTATTAAAAAGTACCTTTAAAATAAGTACATTTTAAAAAAAGTACATTTTTAAAAAATTCCTTTTAAAAAATTACCTTTCAAAAGAAGTATGTTTTAAAAATATATCCTTTTAAAAAAGTATTTAAAAAATTGCTTTAAAAAAATACTTTTTAAAAAAGTATCTTTTAAAATAAACACTTTTTAAAAAAGTTCCTTTTAAAACAAATACATTTTTAAATAATACATTTTAAAAAAGTTCTATAACCAATTGTGTGTAACATGCTTAATCCTGAATCCTTAGTAGGGATCTACACCAGCCATGAAATTGGTATGGTATGTCGGATATCGCGGAGGTCTTCTGGACACCGCTCGTGTCCATGTTTCGTAAATGCGCTGACATCGGTGCAGGAATATATGTATGCATGTATGAATGGCTGAGCAATAATCTTCGCAATAGACAAAAATGAGAGAACAAAATTGATAAATATTCCATCTCTATTTCACTACCGGAAAATACATTGATATGCGTGAACATGGATCTCGCACGCACAGTCATGTTCATATCATGTTCAAGTCGATGGCTCCTGAAGATGTAATGTTAAGCATTGTCTTTCGTTACAATTATTTCATCTAATCAAAGTTTTAGGCCAAGAGCAAATATAGTGGAAACGTACGTTCATTTACTCAAAGAACGTAATAACTCAAAAAATGGAGTTTTTGAGTTAGTGATACAAAATTAATTCTCATATCGTTCTTCATATTGTGTGAAAATTTCATCCAAATATCTTGTTTACTCGAGTCTTGAGAGAAAAATTGAATTTACTTTTCCCATTAAGCTGTTTGTAAAATGAAAACTTCAAACTCGTTTTCTGGCAAACTGGTTATTTTCATTTATGACGTTCTTGGAGTAAATGAGCGATATGCGATACTGGGAAGTGCCATATGGTCTGTTAAAGCTCCGCATATACATATCAAACATATAATTTTGCATTCAAATATATTTGATGAGTTATTTTGAAATTCATAATTTTTAAAGAGAAAAAAAAAGTTTTAATATATATTTTTTTTCTTATACCGAAACACATTTTTCTTTATTATTTTCATTCTCACTATGCATGTGTCTTTTCAAATTGTTGCGGCCAACATTTGACATTTAAATATCTATGTTTATCGTTCAAGAGAAGTTGCAAATAATAAAAAAATAAAAATAAAAAATCAGCTTACATTCATATATAAATGTCATATGATATCCCTCTCACATATGAGTTGATGATGTTTATGGATTGTTTTGCACACACACACACACACACACACACACACACACACACACACACACACACACACACACACACAACCAAAAACGAAATGTTTTTAAAACTATAAATCAGTAAAGCCATATTTTGCCACAACGCTTTGGCAAGAAAAACTAATTACTAGACCTATGGCCATATTGAAAGACTCTCAGGTCTCTTTATATGGCTAAAATCACACAAAAGTGGGGGAAAAAAATTAATAACAGCACAGAGAACGAACGCATTGCCTTTAAGCCAGAAAATGCCAAGTAAACTAATTGAATTTACAGCAAAAAATTACACTTTACATACGATTTATATAGATAAATATTGTTAAAGTGAAGCAGGCACACACACAGTAACTTTACATCAAGACAAATCTCACGCAATTTGTGCCGGTAAATGGTTGTTTGGGAGAATGCAAAAAAAATATATATAAACAATGTTGTTCAGTAAAATAAAAATAAAGCTTAAATAGCCATTCACATCATTTCAATTTAAAGTCATTATTACTAAGCATTAAATTTCAAGAATTTCATAATTATATTGAGGCTTTTGCACGTTTTTATGTATTGCACTATATAACCTTAATTAATAATTATCATACATAAAATCGAGTGTGAAGCAACATCAAACGAACATACAAAAAAAAAGAGAAGTTCTTCGATTAATATGAAATTAAAATGTTTTATTAAAAAAGGTCATTTCAATCTTGCATTTGCCATGATATAACAAAAAAGTTATTTTTTTATTTATATTTCTTATGCCTTTGTTTGTTGTTTTTTATTTAATATTTTGCTCAAAGTTATCTTTGGCACTTTAAAAGAAATATTACTATGGTAGAGCATCATCATTAGTGCATGAGAAGAACATAAATTGAAAATGACAGTGGGGTAGGTAGCAGAAAATATTGCACAAAAAAATTAAGACTTTCTCAGAAAAAAATTGGTAGTGAATTATATTAAGAAAAAAATTCCTCATTAACCTCATTACCGCCTGAATTACTTGACATCATTTTTGTAAATAAAACAGTAAATTAAAAATAAAATATTATTTGCATAGCGCAATATTAGAACGTGTGCTTATCATGCACATTGTATGATATTCAAACCCAAGAGGAAGGCATTTTCTTAATTTTTTAAATTTTCAATAGCGCTTACACTAAATTATATCAAAATCAAAAAATTTTCGAAACGAAAACTCCCCCAAATAAAAAGAAACGCTTAAATCAAAAATATCAACAAAAACAAAATAAATGGCTTAGATAAAAAAATACTAACAGTAAATATGTCGCCTAAAAATAAAAAAAAGCGAAAAAACGGAAAAAAACCTCTAAAATAAAATTATGAATTGTAAAGACATAATTAAACGCCAAAACCAGAAAAAAAAACCGCCAAAGCTAAAAAACTTTATAGCTAAAACAAATCGCCAATAATAAAAAATAAATGCCAAAAACCGAATAAAATCACCAAAACGAAAAAAATCGCCAAAAGTATAAAAATCACTTAAACTAAAAATATGAATTGTAATAAACATTAAACGAAAAAAAAACGCCGTGACTAAAAAACCATAAAAAAGAAAACTAATCGTCAATATCAAAATCAAACGTCAATATCAATATTAAACTAAACGTCAAAATCGCTAAAACCGAAAAAAATTGCCAAAACAAAATAAAATGTTAAAACTAATAAAAGGCGTCAGTACTGAAAACTCGACATAACAAAAAAAAAAGCGTAGTAACTATAAAAATCATTAAAACTAAAAATACATATGTATTGTAAAAACAAACAAAAAAAAAATCGCGAAAAACCGAAAAAACGTCAAAACTAAGAAGACCCATAAACTAAACAAAATCGTCAGGAACCTAATAAAATCGCAAAAAAACGCCGAATCTAAAAATATTGCCAAAAACGTTAAAAACTATAAATATGTACTGTGAAAAAAACCGCTAAAACAAAAAACCGCCAAAACTAAACAAAATTGTCAAAAACCTTAAAAAATCGCCGGAACTAAAAATAATGCCAAAAAACCGCCAAAACTAAAAATATCGTCAAAAACCGAAAAAACACCAAAACTAATAAGACTCAAAAACTAAACAAAATTGTCAAAAACCTTAAAAAATTGCCGGAACTAAAAATAATGCCAAAAAAACGTTTAAACAAAAAAAGCTCAAAAACGCCAAAAACCGACAAAAAAAAACGTCGAAACTAAAAAACGTTAAAACTAAAACAAATTCAATACTAAAATAATCGCTAAAACCGAAAAAAATCGCTAAAGCAAAAAAAAAAAAAACGCCGTAACTATAAAAATCGCTAAAACTAAAAAATATGTATTGTAAAAAACCAAAAAATCGTCAAGAACTGAAAAAACGTCAAAACTAAAAATTCCAAAAACTAAACAAAATCGTCAGAAAACTAAAAAAAATCGCCAAAACAAACAAAAAAACGCCGAAACTAAAAATATTGCCAAAACCCGAAGAAACGCCAAAACAAAAAAAAAAAAAACTCAACACCTTTAAATACATAAATACATGTGAAAAAAACGCCTAAATTAAAAAATCGTCCATGCTAAAAAAAATCACCAGAAATCTTAAAAATCACAAAACAAAAAAAAAAAAAAACAATGAGTGTTCGAACTCACGGGCGATGTGTTAACACCTTTTTGTTACGCGGTACCTGTTCGATTTCTATGAACACAGACCCACAAACTCGGAGGTAGAGTTAATATAAAGTATTTAATGAAAAAGAATAGTTTATTGAATTTAATTTTACTTTGTATAATTTATTAATGTTATGTTTTCAGCACAGTACATATATAATATATATGTATATATATATATATATATATATATATATATATATATATATATATATATATATATAATATTTATATAATATATATATATATATATATATATAAATTTAGTAGATGCACTCAAAATGAAAAAAAAAATAAACAGAAGTGCTAATGATTTCATTATTTTCTTGCTTAATACTTTTTATTTATTTTATATTAAACCCACAAAAAACAAAGAGAATGCAAAGCAACAAACAAATGTACATACATACATTGTTATGTTTGTACATAAGCTACATACGTTGCTGTCTTGCTATCTCATTTTTATATATGTACGTATAACCACGTCACTATTCTCTTTGCTATGCATAAGACAAAACCGAAGATCAACATAAAACACTTTTTTAATATTACTCCAAATTAATACTCCAAATTAAAACACTTAAATCTCGGCTCGCCGATATCGGATCGCCTTAATTTTTGGGCTAAACTCTTCGTCGAAACCCGCACTAGCTTTTTAATCCAAAAATTAATAAAATCGGCTATGAATTTCCGAAGAAAATCGCGTGGGAAAATTATATGAAAATCGCCCAATAATCACTTTCAATACCGACTGCCAAGCAACGAACAAACAAACGATGATTTACTCTTACATACCTAACACTTGCGTATGTATTGAAACTGATAGTTTACTGCCCTAGAGGCGCGCGTATAGATGTTAACACATCAAAAAAAAAAACGACATAAACTAATAATGCACAAAAACTATACAAATAGTTAAAACTAAAAGTATATGTATATTGTAGAATACATAAAAAATTTCCAGAAACATAAAAAATCGCCACAAACCTTAGAAAATCGCCAAAACCAAAAAAAAAGCCAAAACGTTTTTTTTGAAAACGCCAAAAAACATAAAAAATGGGCAAAAAAGAGACAAGCGCCATAGTATGGCACATTTTTTTGTGCGCGTCAAAGTCGCACTTTATTGAATTTATTTAATAGAATTTTAGTTTCCTTAGCATTTTTCTGCCACTTAAATTTTGTTTTTGCACCACTGTCGTTGACCACAATATTGAATGCTATAAAACTACGACAAGAAGCAACTGTTATGACAAATCATCATTGGAGTAATTGTCGATGCATTGTGTAGCAATTAGAACAGACACTTTGGAGCGCTGCAACGCATAAATACAACAACAACAACAACAACAGCAACAAATAAGAAAATTGATGTATAAATACGGGCTGCCGTTACTGCCCTTAATGTGCTCAAGGAAATGATTAAACATTTAGTAAAATGTTTAACGTTTTATGTGATTATTTTTGCTGCTGCTCGCGCTCACTCTCTTTCCCTCTGCTCATGTCATAATTTCTGAGATATTTTTACAAATCACAACTAGAAAAACACGAGCATTTTTCTTAAACTAATGTAATGGACTTGGCTGGCTGGCTGTCCGTCTGTCGTGTATCAACTGACTGATGATGGTCGGCCGGTTGGTTCTTGCAGAAAGTGCCCTTATGGTGGTCATTATTTGGCCTTAAGTAACAACAACAAACATTTAAGTGATTAACAGCATATATAACACGCGCTTTTTTTCACTGCTGTTTCCTTTCATCTTGCAGAGCATAACGTTTTGCCATTTTGCTCAACATCAGCCAAAGTGTTAAGAAATTAATACTTTGTTGTTTGTTGCGTAAATTGCACAATAATTGTTTTGTGCAGTTTTGCAGCTTTCTGACCCTTGTGAGAGGAGCTGTGCACAGCTCGGGCTGGCTGGCTGGCTGGCATTAATGGTCCATAAACTTAACTGCTCAGCTCTGTGGCTAGAGTTTTTGTGGGGCATGTCCTGGTGTATTACTATAAAAACTAAAGCATTTTAATTGCAGTCATAAAAATAAGTCAAAGCTAAGTTGTTTTTTTTTTCATTTTATATTTAATGGTATAATTAAATCTTAAAAGGCGCTAAAGTGTTTAAATGTTTCAAGAATTTTGTTTCCCATTACTAAAAGCTGCAGAGTACAGAAAGCCTAAAGATGGTAAAAGAAGAAAAAAATAACAAATAAATTGTGTGAAAAAAGAAAGGCATACACACATATATTATTAAATGTATCTAATGTTAAGAATTTTAAAAAAGAATTTGATTATATAAGAAAATGTGTTCAATGTTTTAAGATTTTAATGTCATTGGTTTCAAGTTTTTATTGTGTGCAGTGATGACTTTTTAGATGGAAATTTGATATAGTCCATGGCAAACTTAAATTTGTTTTTTAAGTCTGTCAGCTTTTATAGTTCGCAGGAATAACAAGGAAATTGTTATAAAAAATTGCTTATAGTGATAAAAATAAAAGTTTTTTTTTAACATTAAAGTATATTAAATTGAACAAATTGTTTTGTAAGCTTAAGTGTAAAGGACACCCAGAATATAATTAAAGAAAATGGCCCATGTCTTGCATTATTACTAAAGGGATAAGGCTCAAAAGGACTGGGGTATCAACAACTTAGACCAAATGAGAGCTTCTTTTTTTCCAAGAAGTACAAAATAGGTAAATTTAGGCTACCTAGATTGTAGATCTAGCATAGAAGCTGTTGGGTGAGGCTAACTTGGGTTGAGGCCAATACTAACGAGTCCCATGAGAGTTCTGAATGAGTATGGACGAGGTAGACTTGCTTCGAGGATCTCTGATTTATCTAGAAAGGAAGTTGTCGTGACAAAAACAAAAACATTCTGGAGAGGCTTAAGAAGGGCCTTAAATGCTATAGTTAAAAAATGGGATCTGCATGCAGGACTTTTTCTCTCATTTGTGCATGTTGGGTTGTAAAAGGCGTTAAGGAAAGAAAAGCCATAAGAAATAAGTTGCTAGAGATGTGCTTTAATGTTCACTACTTATGCTGCAAGAGCCCACCCATCTTGGAGCTCATTATCCATTTTCTGCCAATGAAGGGCTATGTTATGAGAAAGCATGCAAAGAATTTGCTACGGCTCTTGGAGTCTGATTTGCCGAAGCTAAGACTACCCAGAATCCTGAATTTAGGGATATCAAGGCCGCTGAAATTGACTTTCATAATGTCCAAATTGAGAGTCGTGCAACAGAAAACGTTCGATCGAATTGAAAAACAAAATACATTATTTTATTCTCGTTTTCAATTACAAGTTGTCGAAAGAATATTTTCTGTCCACATACGAGAACAGGCCGTTAATAAAAATAAACAAATAATTCTGCAAAAAAACGGACTTAAGTGCACACAGCAAAAATTATTCCCAAAAAAAAAATTTTCAAACAAACGTGTGTTTTGAAATATAATTTAGTTTCAGTAAATATTTTTACTGTTCCAGTAAATTATTTGTTCCAATTTTATTTTATGTAAAAAAACTGCATACAATGAAAATTATCTATATAAAGTAAAATTTGTAAAAAAAATTTTAGATTTATTTTTTTTTTAACCCCCAACTAAAAAAAGGGGTGTTATAAGTTTGTAGTGTGTGTCTGTGTGACTGTGTATCTGTGTGTCTGTCCGTGTCCACGTACAGACCAAATGGCTGAATCGATTTTGATTTAGTTTTTTCTATTTGAAAGGTGACTTGATCGAGAGGGTTTTTAGCCATGTTTTAAGAAAATCGGTCTAGCCGTTTAGAGGATATCGCATCTTCTCTAGATATATTTTGGGGGGTTTTTTAAAATATTTAATTTTTGTTATTATATTTAAATTTGTTATTTTCAGTTAAATTTATTTTTATATACTGTAAAAAAATTTGTCTGATTTTTTTTAAATTTTTTCGATAAATTATTTTATAGATATAAAAAACATTTTATTTTTTGTTAAAGATTTTTGTTTGCGGTTTTCAAACTTATTATGTTTGTATATTCTGATTCTCAATATAGTATTAAGAGTTTTACTATAAACATACGGAGTTTGTTAGCTAAATTCAAAAATTGCTTTTGGGTTGAAGTCTACTGACGAGTTCCAAAAGCGGGAACCAAAGCCAATTTATGAAAGTAAAAAAAAAATAGTTAAACCTTTTATTTGATTCAGTTAATTTATTTTCTGATAATACGAACAATTTTAGTGAATGTGTTTGTAAATTGTAAAAAAAAAATTTGCTGAATAATACAAAAAAAAAAAAAAACTGCAAAAATGTTTTTCTGTTCCTATTAACACATTTGGCTGAAAATATTTTGAGTTTTAGTTAACATTTTTCTCTAATGCCATAATAAGTTAACTAAAAATAAAATTTTTTTCCAGTTAAATTTTTACAAAATTGTTTTCAGAATCTACAAATTTCTTTGTAGGTCCGCATTCACACAAAAAATTTACTGATTCAATGAATTTGGTTACTGAAAACGAAATTTAGTTTTTTCTGTGCAAAGATCTGATAGAATGTTCTAGAAAAAAGTTTATGGGACCAAACTGGAAGTAAACTCTTGCAAACAAAAAATAAAATTTTGAAAATCTGTTGGTTTGAAAGAAGTACGTGAAATACAAAATTAAAATTTTAATGGGGTGACTTCGCCCATTTTTTTTAAATGCAAGATTGTGTGTTTTTCAGAGCTCAGACTGTGTGTTAATTTTAGTGAAAAACGCGACTTAAAGTAAAATATTAAATTTTACTGGGCGTGACTCTGCCAATTTTTTAACCCTAGACGCTCTCTCTTCGTCGAATCGACGAACATCGTTTACGATTTCTCATTTATTTTCTTTGTTACTCATTGCTGTGTGCTCATTTTTCTTATAGCTCTAGTCATTGCCAAGCTGCTGAAGTGTGCATATGTGCAATCTCGTTAGACGTGTGTAAGTATGTTTTTTTAAGTTTGTAATCGTCAAATCGATGATTGATCTCTGTGCCTCTTGCACTAAATGACTGAAAATTCCAACCAAACTAAGTTTATTTTTTAGTTTTAAGTGTCAGTTTTAAGATTTTAACAAATCCCTGAATCCCGCCTTTTGTGAATTTTTTTTTTACTATTAAAAAAAAGTAAAAAAAAAACTTAAAGTAATTTTTTTTTGTTTATTAGTTTTAAGTTGCATTGAAATAAGCAAACTTTATGTTTAATACGAATAAAAACTAAATTGTTTTTCCAATAAAACCAAAATTTTATATTTTTTTTAATTGGGAGCGTTTGGGGCCATATAAAAAATGCAGTTCATCGATTCGACGAAGAAAGTGCTTATAGGTATAAAAATTAGAAAGAGCGTCTAGGGTTAAATGAAATATTGTGTCTATCCTAGAGCTCAAGGTGTGCGGTAAGGTTCGTAAAAAACCGGGAAAGCAGAGCGACTTAAAGTAAAATATTAAATTTTAGTGGGCGTGACTCTGCCCATTTTTTAAAATCAAAGATTGTGTTTATCTTAGAGCTCAAGGTGTGTGGTAAGTTTAGTAAAAATCGCTTAAGTAGAACCAAGTGAAATATAACAATAAACTTTAGTGGGCGCAGCCCCGCCCATTTTTAGAACTTTAAAATTGAGTAATTACAAGAACCAAAGGTGTTTTCAAGTTTTCGTAGCAATCAAATAAGAAACAAATATTATAAAATCAATTTAAAAAACTTGTGGGCGTGTCGCCTCCCACTTTTTTCAATGAGACCAATTGGAAGCTATACCCTCTCAAACAAAAAATAATAATTTTTACAACAGCTCTAAAATTTACCGACTTATGAAGTAACAATGTCAAAAAAAAAAATGCAGATGAATTGATAATAACCTCCCTCCTCCTTTTTTTGAAGTCGGTTAACAACCATAAACAATTCTTTGATAACAAAAAATTTAAATTTAGGAATTTTTTTACTTAATTTTATGCTACGCTTTCCTTGACAAACAAAAAAAAAAGAACTCGCCTTATAACCTTCTTTATTTATTGACCCAAAAATTCAACTTTGAATCTTAACGATAAAACATTTGAATTTATATCATTTCGAGTTCGTGTCTTAACTCTTTTGTTTTCCTATCGCTCTGCTGCAATCATTCTAAAGTCAAAATCATTTAGCACTTGTTATTTTTCCATTAACACTATCCAAATATCATAAATAGAAAATAAAAAAATCAAATAAAAACATTTCACAAGGAAATGAAAGATTCTAAAGGAACTCCCGACGTGACTTTACAAAAAAATCAATATATAAAAAAATAATCCAAAAATTTTGTTTCATAACACAATAATAAATAAATAAATAAATGAATGAAACTATTTTAAATAAACATTTAAGCAAAAAAAAAAAAAAAAATATAACTGAAACAAAGCATCAAGCAGGCCAAGCCGCCAGCCAACCAAATTGGTATCAATCTTCAAATGGTTTAAAGGCAATTGAGACTTGATTTTTTTTGTGTTTTTTTAAGAATAAAATAAATGAACAAATATGAAATAGCTTTCCTTTTAGTTTAAGCCACTCGGGGGTAACCAAAAGACAACAAATGCTGCCTAGAAAATGAGATGACTATGACGATGATGATGCGGCAAGTCATCAGGTTTTTCTTTTTATTTTTCCAAATTTTGTTTGACGGCATTTCGAACGAACGCACACAGCACACCGCACATTTTCAGTTTATTTGTTTGCTATAGCGTAATGTAGTTTTTTTCCCCTTCTACATACTCCAGAGTTCTTGTTGTCCTAATAATTGTGTAAACAATAATGATGCATCTCTAGTGATCAGAATCGGTAGTTTGTTTTAGACCAGTAGTTGTTACCACACGGTTTGGTCAAAAGGCGGCATTTTCTCTTTTACTCTTAACAAATAGAATCAAAGAAATAAAATCTAAAGTTAAACAATGTGTGCTTATGATGAAAATGTTTACAAAAAAAATAAGAAAAAAAAGTTGTATAAACTCTTTTAAAACTTAAGCTAATTTCCTTAGTGTTTAGCAGCAGCAGCAGCAACAGCAAATGCCATAATGTTCTTGCAATTTAAATAGTAATAATAATAATAATAACAAATACTAATGGTGAGTAAATAGCACAACGAACAACGAACTCGTAGAGATTTTAGAAAACTCTTTACTATGTTTTAATTTTTGTTGACTCTTGTGGAGATCAATAAATCTATTAACAAATCAAGCACAGTAACGAAAGAAGAGTGGCAGCTGTAAAAGCTAACAGCTATTAGCTAAGGAAGCTATTTAATGAATAAAATAAAGTAGTCATTAGATGATAACACATATGAAAATATTTTGATTAACTGAATCTTAATTATTTCTAACTTTTTAGTGCTTATTTTTATTTATTAAATGTTACAAATAGAATTACAAATTATAATCATAACTTAATATAAACGAAAATAGTAACAAAGACCTTCACTCGCTGTAGTGGAACAGAATAGAGTCTATGGTGGGAATCGAACCTACAACCTCCACACTGATAGACTAGCACACTACTCCCTAGCCTACCGAGGCACCGGTCGGTTCAATTTATTTTTTAAAGTTGAATTTTTTTTAGTGTCAGTTTTATATTTTCAAGGCGAAATCATGCCCAATTTTGATATATTAATGTCCTCGTAATTCAATATCGCGTCACTTTCAGAGCTCAAGGTCTGTGCCCAATTTCGTAAAAATGCACCACCAACCCACTTCTTTAAGCACAACATTATGGCATTCTAGTAGTCAAAACTGTTTGCCAAGTTTTGTGGGAATCACATACATAAGTGGGCGTAATCACGCCCTATTTTGTAATTGCAAAATTTAGTATTTTTTAGAGCTTTAGGCGTGTGCCAGGTTTCTTAAATACAAGAGGGATATAAAATATAATTTTAAGGGGCGCGGCTCTGCCCACTTTTAAAAATTCAAGATTGTCTTTTTTTAGAGCTCAGAGCGTATACCAAGTTGTTTAGAAATCTGTAAAGTCCAACAAAGTATTAAAACTAAATGGGCGTGGCTCTATACACTTTTTTAAATTAAAGTTTGTGTCTATATTAAAGATTAGGACGTGCAACAAGTTTTGTGAGAATCAGTTAAGTAGGACCACGTTACAAAGAATAATAACATTTGGGCGTAAAACAGCCGATTTTTTATTTTGAAATTGTGTGATTGCAGGAATATAAGGTAAACGCTTAGTTTCGAAGTAATTTGATTATTAAATCAAAGAAAAAAAATTAGTGGGCATGTTTCTGCCAGACAAAATAAACTAACCAAAATATTTTTTTACGTTTTCCGAAGCTTATTTCCAGATAAATAAAAAAATTATGAAAAATATACACGTTAATATAGAAAGGAATTAACTCATTATTATTTTGAAATTGAATTTTTTGTATATTTCGATGGAAGAATCTTTAATGCATCGAAAAATGCAAGAATCTCGATTTCTAAAAAAATAATGAGTTAGGGCCTTTCTATATTAAGGTAACAATATCTTTCTTATGAAATTTTTTTTAATAAGACTTGTGGCGGGTAAAGAGATAAATAATTTTGAATTACCCAGCGGGAAGACTCTGTACGTCTTCTTTTGGATGTAGAAGGCATGCTCGCTCCATTCCATACTCATATCTTATTTACATGTGTTGTCATTGCGGAGCAGGCCTTCTGTTCTTGCTTCTTTCGCCAGAGATTCTGGAAGACCTTCAAACTAATAGATTTTGTTTTTACTTTGGTAAAAAACAAAACAAAACATGTTAATCCATCCCTTCTCCCTTCTCATAGAAGCGAGTGTGCAGTGCACCAAGAAGGTCTTCTGAGTTCCACCGCTGGGTATATATATATATAATTATATTTATATATATATATATATATATATATATATATATATATATATATATATATATATATATATATATATATATATATTATTTATTTATTTCCGTAACACCTGTAAGCCCAGTGGGCCAAAATAGCTGTATATCAAATTCATTATTTTATATATTAAAAAAATTTTTTATGATTTTGAAATTGTTTCAAAATTTTAGTGCTTGAAAATAAAAAGGTTTCACATTTCATTTAGTTATTGTTTTTGGTGTAACATGTTTTATGTTTATTTTCTGCTTAATTATAACCTTTTCAAACTTAATAGCATTACATTAGAGAATGCCATAAAATTAAACTTTTCGAATAAAAACAAAACCGTTTGCATACTTTTCAAAGTATAAAGGAAAAAACTCCTGTGGTTTTCCAAAAAAAAAAAAAAAATATTTTGTTACAAAAACTTCATAAAATTTATTTAGTAAAACAAGAAGAAAAGAAACTACTCCTAAGATGCATTATGATTGGGACGCTTACGAAGACTTAAGACACAAGCATACTGATACTATTATTTTAAATGCACTCAATTCAATTGGCAAATTTACACACAAAGCGCAACAATTTCAAAACATAACATAAATTTTACACTTTAAGTCGTTTAAGAAACAAACCAAAAAAAAAAAAGCTTAACAACAACGGCAAATAGCAAAAACTAAAACACTTTTTTTTTTGTTTCCTATTAAGGGAAATGTTTAACAAATGGCCATCTTTTAAAGCAAATAAAAACAAAGAAGAGAATCCTATAAACTTAAATTTGATTGCTGTGTCTTGCAAGAGACAAGATTTACCCCCCATCGATTTACCACCGTGTGGCCAGGAGACTTCAAAATCAAAGCAACTAAAAAGAAAAAAAATATATATAGTGTTTATGTCAAACTCTTGTACGTTCATGTTATATCAACACATGATGACAGTCATAATTCTTTAACAGCCACCAATGGAGAGCTAAAACAAAACAGTTTTTTTGTTAACATTTTTCAACAAAGCAGAAGAAGGCACAAAACTATACTGGAAAATATAAAATTTAACTTAAACTTCAATGATTTCAATCTATAGCAAAACCAAATATATATAAAATATATATAAAAACTAAACTAAAACCTTATAAATATATATTTTTTTATATGCAAACATAGCCAGCCAGAAAAATGTCAACACCATCATACACTTCAAAATGTTTTTCTTTGCCAAAGTAAGTCCCATAAAGAAAAACTCATAACAAACATTATTATTTGTGATATTTAGTGCACACACTACAACAATATATAAAAGATGCAAACATGTATGTACAAAATCTTTTTGTAGAAATCTTTAAAAGAATTTTTAGGCATAAATCTCCCACAGTTTTTAAGCTTGAAAGCCTTTCAAAAACACATAAAGTACGAGTATTACATTTGATATGATTTTAATTTTGTAGGAAAACAAAATTTACTTCCGTTGTTACTTTTATTTGTTATGTAAACAATTTTTGCTCTATATTAATTGTTGAACCCAAATAAATTAGGGAAGTTATTTAAAGCACGCCATGAGAAAAAAAATAAGATATCGTTAAACAAAAGACTTAAGCCACAAGCACTGCTGCACTCACTGGCTACCCAGCAAAAAATTACACATTACCATTAGAACTACTTGCCATATAATAACTTACTTTTCTGATTGCCAATTTTCATTACTCGCTTACAAATCACATTACCTTAAATTTAAAAAAGTGACGTGCAAGTTGCTAAATGAAGAAAATGATTTTTTTAGACGAAATAGATTACGTGAAATGTTCACAGAAAAAACTAAATTTGATTTTCAGTAACCAAATTCGTTGAATCAGTAAATCTTTTATTTGAATGCGGTCCTACAAATAGTTTTGTAAATTCTGATAAAAATTTTGTAAAAATTTAAATTAATCAGAATTCGGCTGAGAGAAAATGTTATTTCAGTGTGTTGGTGTTTATCTTGCTTGTTGATAGGAACAACGTGCTGTTGTGCGGTTGTTGTTGTTTAGTTGTTGTTTATTTTGTTTGATCGTGTTGTATACATGTAAATGCCGAAATGTAGCCGACAAACGTCGTGGCCTGTTTCTTCTCTATACAGTGTTTTGGTACAAATTAATTTAGTGGAACAGTACAGAATATTTACTGAAACTAAGATTGATTTCAAACAAATATTTGTTTAAAAGTTTTTTATGAATAATTTTTTCTGTGTTGACAAATAAAAAAATATGTAAGTACTTCTCAAGAATCGATTATTTCAGTCTCACGCCTTGTTAAAATCATTAAGTTGGTAATCTAGTAGGGAAGTGCTTCCACAAAAAAATGCTTAATTTCAAACTCGATTACCTTTTTTGAAATTTTTTGCTGGGTAATGTCACTAATGAATGACAAAACTATTTAAAAATATTTTATTATTTTATAAAAATTATCTGAGCGTTTGAGCGATGCATGTTAGATAATTTATGGTTTCTATTTTAAATTGTGGTTTTATTCTAATTTATTTATCGAGTAATAAACACTATAAATATGATCTCATTCTGTGCAACACCCTCTGTGGTTTGGCATATGAGGTTTGCTACAACAGAGACTTGGAAGCATTTATTTTAATGAAAGGTGGGTAACAACAGAAAAAAATATATAACATAATTTCTTGAGGACATCAGGTATATGCTTGGAAGAACTGAAAGTCATTAGTGAAATATAGTTCAGTTATAAGGATAGTGCAGTCTTGCTGCTTAATATCCAGCGTCCCTTTTATGACACCGAATAGTTTTAAAATTTACTATTGTGAAATTTTTTTTTTAATAACAAAATGCACAATTTTTTAAACTTTTTATTATTTATAATTTTTAAAATGCAGTATTAAATTAAATTCATATTGTTTTAACTTTAAAATAACTTTGATTCAATATGATTCACAGTGTTATTTCAGCATAAAATTTACGTTGTTTTAACTTTAAAATAACTTTGATTCAACAGGATTCTTTATTGCAATTTAACAGTACTACAATATTAAATCAACATGAAATCAAGTTAATTCAAAAGGATTTTTTTGAAGATCATGTTGAATCAACGCATTCACCCTTATTGCAGTTGTCGACATTGACGTCACTTTAACCCACTACCAAAAAATTGGGGCTTGTGTACCCGTTGTGGAAAACAACTGACACCTGTTGGCAGGTTTATGCTATTTTCTAGACCTTAAGGAACGGAAATAGATTGTCGGTTGCACAAAATTGTTCTTGAAAGCGAGTACACAAGCCCCAATTTTTTGGTATTGGGTTAAAGTGACGTCGATGTCGACAACTGGAATAAGGGTGATTATATGAAAATTCCGCCTGCGAATAATGTTAAATTAAACTTGTTTTCGTAGATTTTAATATGCAATTTTTCTGCGTGTAAAACCATGAAAATCTTAAATTTTGAGACATTTTTTTAGATTTTAGTTGAGCTATAGTGAACTTTTAATCAGAAATAATTTTTAGTCAGGCTTAAGTTCAGTAATTTCAATTCTTTTATTGAATGAAATATTTTTATTAATTAGTGTGAGTTTCTAAAGAAGAGAAGAAAAATTAAATTAGACTTTTAAGCTGGGGCAAATACCGATATTTTTCTGTGCAGCAACGCACAACTGAACTTCAGCCTGACTAAAAATTATTTCTGATTAAAAATTCACTACAATCATTTCTCACATTCCGTTTCATTAGAATTTACGTTAAATAGCTGATGTTAATAACAATCTCTACCCAAGTAGATAGACTGGGGTGCTGATGAACTGCGTGGCTGCACAGAAAAATATCGGTATTTCCCCCAGCTGAAAAGTTTAATTTAATTTTTTTTTCTCTTTTATAGAAACTCACATTAATTAATAAAAATATTTCATTTAATTAAAGAATTGAAATTACTGAACTTAAGCCTGACTAAAAATTATTTCTGATTAAAACTCTTAGGGCTTAATTTTGTAAAACGCAACGCCAACCGTTGACAAATTTTATATAGAAAAAATTTAAATTACAAAAACAAAATACATATAAAATTTGTCAACGCTAAGCGTTGCGTTTTACAAAATTAGGCCCTTAAATTTTATTGATATCATGTATGTACTAACAACTTTTAAGTAAAATCTTTCTATACAAATTTTTGTTTTTTGTAAAGGACTTTTGCACATAATCCAGAGTAACACAGCCTAAAATCTTCTACCAAATTAATGTTTAGATACAGGCAGCTCGATATGCTCGTGACTTATATAATTTACTGCCTCTTAACTGAAAGGGCAGCACTACTCCTGTCTCTCTTCTGGAAAAATTCGTAATTTAAATATTTTTTATCCAATTTTTCGACCTTTTCTTATATGTATAATTGAACTATTTCTTTAACATTAGGTCTTTATATATTCTTGTTTTTTTTTCGTCAATTATTCGTTAACCTTCGGTTAAATTCCGCAGAAAATCAATTTATTATTTTTTAATTTAATCACAAAAAAAAATAATTATTTTTCTTATATAAACACCTAAAACGGTTAAACTTAAATTAACTCTTAAATGAATTTTTATTTTCCAGAGATTTCTTATTTATATCTTAAGTAATTTGAACCCAAATATTAGTAAATTCCAATTTTTGAGAGTTCCAGTTTGCTTAAAAAAAATTCTTCTCTAATATTTTGATTATATCTTTGAAAAAGTTTTACAATTTTTTTTTTAAATAAAGTGGCGGCATAATGTCGACCTCGCTTCAACTCTATTAAAACTATATTGTAAATATATATGTATATCACGTTTAATAACTCACAAAAAGAAAAAAAATGGTTCTGCTCCAGTAATAAATATTTAAAATGCCAGTGGGAACATTCTACAAAACTGCAGACCTAATGCCGAATCTAGTATTTCAATTTTTATAAAATCTCTACCGCACTACAACAACATTTCGTATTACATATTTAAAGATGCACTAGATCATTTAAATAACTTTTATAGTTAATCTCTTAATTAATTCTGGCACCCACTCACAATTTCCTACTGGCCATATGGCTAATGCCACCAAATAACCCTTTTTTATGCCACCTTCTTTAGTAATAGCATTTTAGAAAAACAAAAGACAGCTCAAACAGATACAAGACAGAGATAATTTAATTAAAATCACTATATAATAAACACACCCCCAGTGGTTTCCATGAAAAACGTCACAGTATATTAAAATGAATAAAAAACAATAACGAATTTGTATCATATAAAATTCGTTAACATATGTTAATTTGTTTTAAGCGTTCAAATCTTTCAATGACACCCTCTCAAACTTTGCCATGACAAAGAAATATCTTTATTCCTATTTGAACGTGTTTAAATATTCTTTTTTTTTTGTGTTTTAAGCAAAAGTGCTAATATACTAAAAATGTTATTTTGTTGCTTGGCTGCATGGCTGCTGTCAGATCTTTGCAACAAAAATAAAAAAAAAAGTTTAATAAATGCAAATAAATTCAAAATAATCGAACTACAACAAAAATATGTAGAAAAAAGAAACTGGAGTCTTAAATGATCTCAGTGCATTTTTCGTTTATTTTTTTTTTTTTTTTTTTGAGTTTACAAGTAATATTTGTAGTCTAGATTTGGTAGTGTGTCATATTTAAAACGCCTTTTAAAATCTGAAATAAATTATACCAAATTTTTTTTTACGAAAAGCTGCTGTATGCACTATGGGTAATAGGGCATAAAAATGTTTTTTATATTTTTTAATAAAAAAAAATTCTAAGTAAATATATTTGATTGTGTACAAATAATTCATAGAAATATAAATTATAATTTGAAAGCCGAAATTTCCACGAAAAATTTCGGCTTTCATTTATTTTTTATACAAACTTTTTCGATATTCTTTACATAAATTTATTTAATGTTATCAAAATGTTTCACATTTTCGGTCATATCTTATCAGAAAAAATTTTTTTGTAATCAATCATTTTAAATAAAAATTCTTACAAGGAAATAATTTAACGGAAAAATGTTCAAGGTTTTGCAATTTTTGATGTGTAAACATCTATACGCTAGGGGGTAAAAATCTTTTGACTTTGATTTCTTTGCTGAGATTTCTTTGCTGAGATTTCTTTGCTGAGATTTCTTTGCTTTCCTTTCACAGCATTGTCAAATCGGTGTGAGCTATGTATGAATGTATCAGTTTTTGAAAGAAGCAATACCAAGCAGAGAAACAAGTCGACCGGCTCGAAACCGACGGTGCGCCGTCGCCGGTTATTTTTCTGTATATTTCCGTACACCAAAGGTGAACATGAATCGTAAGAGCTACGGAATTGAAATTTGGACACAATATGTAGACATTTGGCCACTACAACAACAAATACATGAGAGTTAAGAACTAAAGGATGTTCCAAGACGAGCAACGAAAAATTTTAGAATCTCATGTAATATGTACATATTTATATACACTTAAAATTTTAAAAGTTCGTGTATTTTTATACAGACTACAACAATTAACACTAAATTTAAAAAGTTTAAATTAAAGGGTGTTCCATTAGTTAATGCAATTATTACTTTGTAATTTTGACAACTTGCTGTATCTTGGAGACCGTAAGAGCAAAACTCTTGAAATTTTCATAAACGGTAAAACTAAAAAATAAAAAAAAAAATATAAAATCGCCAAATATAAAAAAATCGCCAAAACGAAAAAAAGCACCAAATTAAAAAAAATCTCTAGGACTAAAATAAATCGCGAAAACCAGCAAAAATCGCCAAAATGAAAAAAACCCCAAAAACAGAAAAAAATCGCAGAAATGAAAATATCGCCAAAATGAAAAATTCGCCAAAATGAAAAATAATTGCGAAAACTAAAAAACCCCAAAAAGAGAAAAAACACCAAAACGAGAAAAAAGCGATAAAACTGAAAAAAATCGCTTAAAATGAAAAAACTTAAAAAGGAAGAAAGAAAAAAAATTATCAAAACCGAATATGCGCGAGTCAAAGTCGCACTTTACGGAATTTATTTTAATTGCAATGCGTACACAACAACAAGAACAGCAACAACTAAACGATGAACAACAGGAATTAAAAATTAAAAAGTAAAAGTAAAGGCATTTACTATAGATGAGCACTGCAGTACCACTAAAGTTTCAGTAAAAACAAAAAAAAAATTTATTGATTACTAAAATTTTTTTCTATAGGGTGTTTTTTAAGAGGTATAGAACTTTGAATTGAAATAAAACACAAGAAAATCGTTTTAATGTCCATCAATTTGGCTTAGTTGGAAGGATAATTTTATGCCATTAATGTTTAAATATGATTTCGGGCATGTGGCCGCCGCGGCTGGCTCGAATAAAGCCAATTCTACAGGTCCAATTTTCAACCACTTTTTCGAGCATATGGGGCCGTATGTTGGCAATAACGCCACGAATGTTGGCTTCCAAGTCCCCTAACGTTTCTGGTTTGTTGGCGTAGATAAGCGACTTCACATATCCCCAAAGAAAATAATCCAATGGTGTCAAATCACACGATCTTGGTGGCCAATTGACAGGTCCATTCCGCGAAATTATGCGCTCATCGAATGTTTCCTTCAATAAATCGATTGTGACGTGCGCTGTGTGGCATGTAGCGCCGTCTTGTTGGAACCACAACTCATCCACATTCATGCCATCCAATTCGGGAACAAAATAGTCGGTTAGTCGGCTCCAATTGCTGTGCACGGTGGCGAATCGATTCATTCGGGTCCTCTTCAACACTTTGCTCTACAGCGGCAATTGTTTCTTCGGTGCGCACTGTTCGACGTCTCTGCGGATGCGTATTATCACATAGAGTAAACGTAGTGCGAAAACGATCCATGGTTAACCGAATTAATTGCTCTGATGGACGATTATGTCGACCATAAAATGGACGGAGCTTGCGGTAAACTTCGCGAACTGAACCATTATTTTCGAAATAAATTTGCACGATTTGCAAGCGTTGTTCTTTTGTCAACCTGTTCATGATGAAATGGCAAACCAAACTAAATATTAATCACTTGACAGCTGACAAAATGGCCGCCAGTTAAAAAAGTGATGCCAACTTGAAGTTCTATACCCCAATAAAAAACACCCTTTACAATTTTTATAAATTGCCTAAATGATTTGTTATATGATGAGGTGCATTGAATTTTCAGTAATCAGTAATGCCCGTATTCATAATAAAATTCTACCAAGTGGCTAAATGTTTTTCATACAAAAAATTTAAATTTAAATTTAAAAATTTGAATGAAAAAACTTTGCCACTTGCTACGGCACTACGATTTTACTAGTAATACAAATTAAATTTTACTAGTAATGCAAATTAATTAAATTAGCAGTAAAAATTTACTGAATTTTTTTAGTAATCAGTAAATTTACTGCTTACTGCAATTTTGAATGCAGTACATATAATTACATATACTGCAGTGTGCCCATTTACTAACCAAATAAGTTTAATAAAACAAACAAAAACCAACAAATTCCTATGTATTTACAATATTGAAAGTTTTGATACTTTTAATTAATTAATTTAAAAAAAGATACTAAACGCATAAGTACTTCCAACTTAAAAAAAAAATTCATAACTAGATGTTTACACATCTCCTCTGCGATCGGACTCACATTGCTTTTTTTAAAAAAAAAGGGAATTTTCAATATTATCGAAAAAAAAATTTCCATGTTTTATAAAGATTTTTTTTCATTAATTATTTTTCGATGTTATCAAACAATTTGGGAGAATAGATTTTTTACTAAATTTTTAAAAGAAAAAAATTCTAAAATTTTAGGTGTTATGGTAAAATTTATTTAAACAAATTTTTTAAATTTATCTAAAAAACTTTCAGCAAAAAATTTCGATGTTATTGTAAAACGATAAAATAAAAAAAAATTCCACATTATCGAAAAAGTATTCTAGGAATAAGTATGTGTATGTTTTATCAAAAACAAAATATATCACAATTTTGTATTTAATCAACCAATTTTAATAATAAATTTTTATAACAAATTAATTTAAGAGAAAAATGTTCATATACACAATTTTTTTTAAACAAGCTGTGGAAGTTATTAACAATAACAAGCTTTGCTTATTTTGCGAAGTTTTACAGAATTAGTAAAAAAAAAGGAAAACATTTCATATAAAAAATATTTTAATTATCAGGAAGCTTTTCTGCAAACTATTTTCGATTTTATGAAAATTTTTTCAAAAAAGAAAAATTTCAAAATTTTCAAAAATTCTTAATAATACAAGCGATTGTTTTGGAAAGTGTTGCCATGAAACAATTTTTGACAATTTCGAAAAATTTTTATAAACATTTCAAATTAAAATTTTTTTATAATTTCCAAAATTATTTATTTTACTCAAAAATGTAAAATAAATTAATATCAAACCTCAAAAATGACAATATTTTTTCCCAGGTTATCGAAAAATATTTATAGCAAAATATTTTATATTTTCAAAAAAAAAAAAAAATTTCTGTTTTTAGGAAATTATTACAAGTTATTTTCAAAATTGTTGAGGGCTTTATTGCTTAAACATGTAGGGTCATATGCAAAAAAACTTAATAAAGCTTTGCCAAGCAATATTAAGTAAAGTTGCATTCTAAAAAAATTATTATATCAAAATTTTAAAGTAGGCACCCACGTTTGTTAAGAGTACTTTTAGTTGATATTTCCAAAATGTGTATTTTGTACCTTAAATAGTTTGGTTAATATAGCACATATTTATTAATGTTACATCTGAAAATGAAGCTAGAAGTGCTAGCTTTAAGCTTCAATTTATTATTTCTCTCATGTAATGGAAAACATCACCAAATTATCCAACTGATTCGAAATAGATAGCAAAATCCATAGAAAAAAATATTAAAATAAATTCAAACATACAAAAATGTTTTAGTGATGTACATACAATCAAAACGAATTAAAAAAAGCTGGATATTCGAGTAGTCATTTCATTAGAATAAAAGAAATTGTGATAATTATTCTTTGTTCATCATATTTTTTTTGTTTTTACCTCATAGAAATGTTTATCTGTTTTCCTACCACGCCAGAAGCTCATATTTTTTAAATTAGGTTGATTTACTTCAAGATCATAAGTAGTTATTTAATAAAATAAAAAATTTTTTGAATACTCGAATAAAATTGTATTTGATTTTGTTAAAAATATACTGTTTGTTATTTCACTTGCTCATTTTATGAATAATTATTTAAAATGTTTTGTTAGTAAGTCTAGAATTTTATTTTTGTTTCACCTGAAAATTTTTCATATAATTTTATTATTACTATTTCCTTTGAATTGTATAATTTCATTTTTGTAAACTTAAATAAATTTTAATATTGAATAACAATCTTTTAATAGATTTTGTACTTCATAAGCTGTGAAGTGGTTGTTGAACACGGTGGTGTTACCAGTATTTATTATTAAATCACAAAATAATTAAAGTTGTCTTTTGCATATGATTTCTTAACAAAGCTATGTTAGCCTTAAAGTGCTTGGCAACTACTATGAACTTTAAGGCTAAAGTAAAATATTTTTTTGCATAAGGCCGGTAAGGTTTAATTTTATTTTGAAAATATTTTTTCGATGTCATGAAAATTTTCTTTAAAAAAGATTTTTAGGTTATCGAAAATTTTCAACAGAAAAAAGTTATTTGATGCAGCATATTAATTTTATTTTATTATTGTTTTTTAATTTACTGTATGATAACAAAAATTTTTATTAAATTATAGATAAAGGTATACTGCAAATTAATTTCGATGTTATGAAAATTTTTTTTAATTTTTTCTATGTTTTAAAAAATTTATCAAAAAGTTATTTTTGACCTTAGAAAAAATTTTCGACAAAAAAAATTTTTTCAATGCTTATTTTATGATGAATTTTCGATGTCTTTAAAAAAATAACTAAAATTTTTTTTTTTAAGTTTCAAACCTAAAATTTTTTTAAAAAGATTTTGATTTGAAGTCATCAAAAAATGTCTACAGAAAAATTACATGATGCTGTAAAATAATTTAATTTTATTGAAATTTTTTGAAGAAAAATTATCTATTTGCTAATTTATACAGAAATTTCTACTACAAATTATTTTCGATGTTATGAAATTTTTCCAAAAAATGTTTTTCGATGTCTTCAAAAAATTTACTAAAATATTCTTTTCGAGCTTAAAAAAATACACAAAAAAAATTTCCACAAAAAAATTCGATGTTTTTGTAAGATATCTTAGAAAAAATTTACTTGACGTACGTAACGTTTTTTTATTTATAAATTTTTGATGATTTAATCTGAAATTTAATAAATTAGTAAAAGCTTATTTACTAAATAGTATTAAAATATTCTTTTCAAGGTTAAAAAATATTTTTAAAAAAATTTACAAAAATAAATTTTTTTCGATGTTTTTGTAAGACATCTTAGAAAAATTTTACTTAATGTAACGTTTTTTTATTTAAAAATTTTTGATTTCTTTGAAAAATTTCCAAAAAAAAATTTAATCGAAATTTATTAAATTCGAATAGTTTTCTTAAGTATGTTATCGAAAATTTTGTTAAAAAAATTCTCTCATGCCCATAGTGAATATTTTTTTTGTGATATTTATTTCTTCGTGGTCTGTACCATGTGTGATAAATCTTTTATTAAGATTTTTTTATTTACCTTTAGGAAAATTGAGTTGCTTTTAGCTGCTTGGATATGCTTCAGTTTTTTTTCTCCGCTCTTTTTGTTAATTTAATTTATTTATATTTTATCGATTTATTGATTACAAACATATGCACATATTTTATTTAATCGTTTGGTCTTAACATATCGAATTCATAGCTTAAACTCGAAGGGTAAGACAGAGAGAGACTAAGAATATGATTTATTTTAGATGAATTTAAATATTGTGTTTGTGGTTGTCATCATATTGTTAAAATGATTGTTATCTGTTATAAATGGAGTATGATTTATAAAGGTGATTTAGAAGCAAAATAATTTTTATAGAAACATAATGAAATACTGTTTAATATATAAAAATATTTATAACTAATGAAATAAAAGTTTTAAGATTTGTGCGCACATTTAGTCACGTTGTGTCACTTGGTAACCTGAGAATTGTTTTTTTTTTGGTTGAATTTTTTTTATATGCTGCCATATTAGACTTAAATTTGCAAGAGTTTTTTGTAACTGTAACACGATTGAAAACCTGGTTGCACAACAACAGAGTAAATGACGATGTTGCAGCACAAATTTTATAGAAATTAGAGAAAATGTTGTTAAACAAAAGAAAAGCAAGAGCCAAAAAGTTACTTAAATATATTAGAGACAAAAAAAAAGAAGGTCTTCCCATATCGTGACGTACGTGATAACTTATAACATGTCACAAGGTGATTTTATTGTAAAGATTAAATATATTAAAATATTTACTAAATCATGGCACAAAAAAAACCTTTGCTGCACTACAGGTTGTGAGTTAAATAAAAATGCATGGTGTAAGGGAAAGTTGAGGGCTCTATATTAAAGGACTTAAACATATAAAATTAAGGACACTAAAATTAAAAGGGTTTTAATTAAAACCTTTTGCTTTAAAAATTCAATTAATTTTTTATTCTCTCTTGACCTAGTTAGAAAAATAGATACTGGTAGTTCTTCCTCAATTTGAAGCTTCAAACACAAGTATTATTTACAGCCAACAGTGCATTTTTATTATGTAGCGCTCTTGCATATCGATCAGTTAGTGCAACATTGTCTTTAAGTAGGTTATGAGAACTTATAAAGACTTTATTCAACTTTTTGTTTCCTTTGCTGCTTTCTGCCTTATGACAGGGAGTAAAGGCAGGACAACAATTTTTTCCTTAGTTGTTTGTTTCTTTAAAATTTTTGTGTGTATGTGTGTGTGTGTGTGTGTTAATTTCTTAATGATTTCTAGTTCGTTACAATTTTATTGTAACTTCTTTTATATTTTTTGTTTAAATACTTTTTTCTTTCTTTTTATATAGCGGCTTTGTTAGTGCTGGTGCTTGTGAGAAATAATCATTATAGAACATCTTCGTTTGAGGCTTGTTTTGTTCCTTGGATTTTGCATTTAGTTTAAGCTGCTTTTTGGAGTATTTGTTGTTAAGCATTTATGGTAAAGTCACGTTGGCATAATTTGTTTTATGTTAATGTTGTCGTCGTAAGAAATTGCTAAGCAAGCAAACGAACGAATGTACTGCCAAAAAAAAATCAATTCGTTTAACAAGTTAACAAAAATCCTTTATAGCTTCTTCTCTTGTTGTTTTGTTTTTTTTTTTTGTTTTGCTGTACAGAAATATTTTTTATTTTTTGTTTTGATCAACTTCAATGAATTGGTATTTAATTTGAGTAGCCATTGGTTTATATTAAAAAAGAAGAAAAGAATTCAAAAACATTTAAAGATTTGTACAATTTTATTTTCCAAGATTTTTTTTTTTAATTTTTTTTTTGTAATTCCATTTCTTTTTAAGATTAAAGAAGAAAAAAATCAATTCCTTTCATTCTCTTTTATTTGTTTTGCTTTACAAAACCAAACAAATTTATATTTTTTAAGTCTTTAGAGCACGACATTATTGTGTAGTTGATTGTCATTGTTTTTTGGGGGGTTTTAATACAATTGTTATGGTTTTTATGTAAAAAAAAAATACTAAAAAAAAAGTATAAAAAAGTATCATTGTTGTTTAGTATTAAAAACAATTTGCTACTGTAATGTATTTAAGACAACAGAAATCATCTAGAAAAACATTATTTTTTTTTTCAACAAAATTATTTAAGCATAAAGCTGAAGGAAACCAACTTAAAAGAAAGAATATTATAAAAACCATGAAGTGGTTAAACGTGAGCTACTGGAATTTTTTTTTAAAATATTTAAGTTTGTGTTTGCAAAATATAAACAAAAAGAAAAACAAAAGAAAAATCAAGCAAAAAAAATCATTTGCTCCAAAATAAATTTCCCTCCCTAAATAGTTTAATTTTTTCTACTAACAAGTGCAAAAAATATCAACAGAAAAATAACTTTTCCATATTTATAAATTTAATTAAATTAAATCTGCCAAAAACACCGACTTCAATGCAAAGATCTTCTGATAGAAAATTTTTGAAAAAAAAATTATACACTCAAAATATTCCATGCTTAAAAATACGAAATATTTTTTCGTAAAATAATTTTTGTGCAATAAACGAAAGTTTTCTACATTTTACGAAAATATTTGTGAATTTTACGAAAAAAAAAAATTAAATATAAATTAAAAACTGTTGTTTTGTTTTAGTTTTTAATATTTACACCATTTATTTTCCTGTCATTGTATATATTCCATACAAAATAATTTAACAAAAAATTTTAATTAAAATAAAAATTTATAATAAAAAAATAGTTTTCGGCTAGGAAGACAACTGGAACGAATGACAAATCTCACCCACGGCACACCAACGACGAACAAGTAGCGGATCTTATAATTGATAATTGGATAATTGGTTGTTGTTTGTGCAGAGAGATAAAATTGTTTTTGCCGTTCATAGGCGTAAGAAATACTCGTAGAAATAAATATATCGCAGATTTCGTCTTGCACGACAGATTTCGTTGGACGGTGGTGTTGTGTTAATTTTCATATAAGTCCCAAATCACAATCACACACACAGAGGAACAGAAACGTTTCCTTTCCCCCCTGTCTCTCTCTCTCTCCTAATAAACTAATCAGCTTAGCAATAAGACTTGCATAGTGTAAATAGGGACTAAACAAATGCGTGTTATTTTCTATGACGAAAGTTGGCACAAAGAATTCTTTGTTCGTCCCAGTTGTGTTCCCAGTTTGATTCGTGTGTTTTAATGCAAAATATGTACATATGTATGTATACACATATGTGTGTACATATGTACGAGTATGTGCATGTGATGTATGAGGAATACAGATGCTGTAACAATTCCCCTTAAATTACCTTTTTCTTTTCATAATTATTACAACCTCCAAGAATTACAGATTATACTACAAAATTATTTCCTAAATATTAGAAAATATAATTTTTTTGCAGATTTTATTTTTTTTTTACAGATTTTAATTTTACACAAAATCTATTTTCATATTTCGTAAATTTACGAAAAAAAAAATTTGTAAAAATACAAAATTTTGTTATTTGCAGACAAAAAGTATTTCGTAAAATAAAAAAATATCATTTCTACTATTTACGAAGCATTTCGTACCGTAAAAACAACGAATATTTTCGTAAAATGAACCACATTTTTCGTTTATTTCACGTATGAAATATTTTGAGTGTAGGAACAAACTGAAAGTAAGATCTTTCCAAAACAAATTTTTTAAATATTTTGCTTCAGAAAAAGTACGCGATACATAAAATTAAATTTTAATGAGTGTGCTTCCGCCCATTTTTTTTGTATTTTTTGTATTGTATTGTGTATTTTTTAGAGCTCAGGGTGTATGTTAAGTTTTATAAGTCCTCTTTCACACACGTCAGGTTTATCTGATCAGTTTTTGATTAATTTTCTTTTGAACCTGCGTTCGTGTTCATACACACCGTCAAGTTTGTTTCATCAAGCTTCATTTTCTTTGCTTTCAACTTTGTATGCTTTTTGACATTTCATTTTATTACAATTGTTTTTCATCCAAAAAGTTCGATATTTTAAATTCAGAAATTAAAACTTCATATTGAGTAATAATAAAAATGAATCCAGAAGAAAAAATTTAAATCATAAAAACAATAATGGAGTGCTTAGGAGAAGCTATTGATTTGGATTCTGGCGATAGCGGGAAAGAGGACATATTATATGGTTTGTATATTAATATACAAGTTTTTCTTTTGAAATTATTAGTTTGTGTAAAGCTTTAACAGATTTGTGCATGAAAGCAACATACCTTTCAACGAAAAGAACAAAGAAAAAGTGGATGAAACCATGGAGATACTTAAGATCAGAGCGCGGTTCTTTCTCATTCCTGATAAAGGAATTGCTCTTAAATGATGAAGAATCATATAGAAACTATTTGAGAGTATCCAAGGGCCAGTTTGATTTTATTTTGAATTTAGTGGCACAGGATATCAAGCGTACAGATACCCAAATGAGAAATTCCATTTATCCTGCTGAACAGTTAGCACTAACATTGCGCTTTCTTGCTAGTGGTAAGTGTTTAACATTAAGTGTAGATATTTTATTTTTTTAAAGGAATATATTAGTGTATCAACAATAACATATCGTTACCTTAATATAGAAATGCCCCATCTCAATATTTTTTTTAAGATCGAGTTTTTGCATTTTTCGATACATTAGATGTTTATCTACCGAACTATAAAAAAATCTCTATTTAAACAAAAGAATGAGCTAGGGCATTTCTATATTAAGGTAACGATACGTATGTACATTAATTCAAATATAAAACTTTTGTAGGAGAGTCTTTTCAGAGCTTAAGCTACCAAACACGAGTTTCCACTTTGTGTATTTCAAGTATAGTGCCGAGAGTCTGCAAATCAATTTCCAAACGAATGGAGGGCAAATATTTGAAGGTATTATACTGGTTTAAATTTGTATTATTATACATATATATTTACATATACAAATTTTGCTTTTTAGTTTCCAAGTAATCGGGCAGAATGGGAAGAGAAAGCTAGGGAGTTCGCAATAAAATGGCAATTTCCGACCTGTCTAGGTGCTGTAGATGGTAAGCACATAAGCTTTCGCCCATTACGTTCAGACGGAGCATTCTACCACAATTACAAAGGCACAAACAGCATCATTTTAATGGCCTTAGTTGACGCAAATTGCAAATTTATATTTGTTGATGTTGGCTGCAATGGCCGCTGTAATGATGCTGGTGTGTTCCTTCAGAGTAGCCTAAAAAAATTTTTGGAGAATGAAGAAGAAATACCGCCAAATGCGATTGTTGGAAATGGTCGATGCCTGCCTTTTGTGATTGTTGGGGATGATGCATTTTCATTGCAAGCACATCTGATGAAGCCGTATCCATACCATAGCAACTCAAGGGATAAGCAAATGTTTAATGCAAGGTTATCTCGAGTAAGACACGTTGTTGAGCATGCATTTGGAATTTTATCGGATCGCTTTAGGATATTTCTAGCTCCCATTAATTTGAAAGTGGAAACGGTGGAATCAATAATATATACTTGTTGCATTTTACATAATTTTTTGTTAGAAGCGGATGACAATTATCTGAGCTCTACTTCAGACTACCCATCTGAAATAAATGATACCTTGACAACTGTATATAATCCTAGAAAAGGTGGAGCAGAACTCATTAGACAACAGTTCATGTCATATTTCAATAAAGAAGGAAAGTTAGATTGGATGAAATAATTTTTTTTAAATATTTTTATGTTTATTTAAAAAATTTATTATTTATATACATACATATGTACATTTATTCAATATAATAAAATAACTTTAAAAACTAAATGCAGTTCTTTTCAATTCTGCTAACAAAAATAATAAACAAACAAAAATGAACATTACGGAATAAGAAAAAAAGAATAAACAAACAAAAATGAACATATTGTTAAAACTAATTGCAGCTCTTTTCAATTCTGCTAAAAGTAAAAAAAAACAAAGTGCTTTCACATAAACAAAATTAGTATATATCACATTAAAAAGAATTCAGTCTTCAAAATAAAACCTTCAGCTCCAACTTTTTTTGGGCACTCATACCCAATGGACTGCTACGGTGTCGTAATTTAATCCTAAATTAAAAATATATTTAGCTTACCAGCAATATGCTTAACTTATTACTCACTTTTTAAATTTCAATCAAAATCTTCGTCGTCAAATATTCCCTGCATAGAAAGCTCTAAAATATCATTTCGAGAGGATGAAGTAGATGTACTTTGCTTTTGTGATGACTGTCTCGTTAGCTTTCGCATAAGGCATTGGACTTCCCAGGCAGCATCAGCTTGATCTTCGGGATTAATCATTTCCATTTGCTTTATGACAACGTTTCTCAGCCAAGTATATTTTTTTTCAACATTTCTTTCGGCTAGTACCGTTTTGAAGTTATTCAAGTCTTTCCGGAAACCATTAAATCCAGAAAAGGTCTATTACGTTCAATGTTATTGATAGAAATTATTATGCATGTTATTTTCAAACAATTCAAGCATACCTTCTGCATTTTTTTCGGAGGATCCTCTATTAAATTTTTTTCCCGGTCGCTGCAAGTGCTGCCTTCAGTAGCATCTGGGGTGATCTACAAAATATACATATTTAATTTGTAAAAACTTTATATATGTAGATTATATATATTTACCTTAGTGTTGTCTTTGCTTTGTCTATTTTGCGTATGGATTTTCAAGAAATGCATCTGCTGGAAACACCAAAGCTTGGGAACGTACACATCGGTGATTCCAGCTCCACTTCTTTTAGACTGCTCTATTGTGCGAACTTCTTGCATATACTGCGTTCGTAGAACGCGCCACTTCCGCTTAATTTCATCTATCGTTATATTTTCATTATATTTTTTTAACTCTTCCACAATACAGTTGAAGGCTTGAGATTTCTTAACTCTGTCCAAATATTCCAGAGATTTTATGTGGTAAATACACGGATTCTGCTCGACGCACAATATCAGCTTTTCTATTTGTTCCCGACTCCATTTTTGCGACATTTTATTTATTTTTTCTTAAAAAATTTTCCTCACAAATAACTTTTAAAATTTAAATTATTTAAACTGCGCAGAACAATTATTGCACGACGAAACATGTAATAAAAAGAAATGTCAAACTACTATTCTGCAGCCAACTTCAAGTATAAAATTCTCTTAAACTTGATGGTACCGTCAGGTTTGTACCTCTTTCTATTCTCTTCTCCCTTTTCTCCTAAAAACTCAAGACTTGACGAGTCAAACCTGATGTGTGTGAAAGGGCACTAAAAATCGGTAAAGTGGAACTGCTTAAAATAAAATACTACATATTTATGGGCGTGACTGCTCCCATTTTTTAGAATGTAAGATCGTGTTTATTTTAGAGCTCAAGGCGTGTGGTAAGTTTCGTAAAAATCGGTTAAATAGAACCACGTAAAATATAATAATAAAATTTAATGGGCGTAGCCCCGCCCAGCAGCTTCAGAGTTGTGTAATCAAAAGAACTAAAGGTATTTGCTAGGTTTCGAAGCAATTAAGTACGTATAATATTATAAAATCAAATAAAAAAATTTATGGGTGTGTCCCTGCCCATTTTTTGGCAATGTGACCAATTGGATGTTGTACGCTCTCGTGGACAAAAAAATAATTTTTACAATCGTTCTAAAATGTACCGAGTTATGAAGTAAGAATGCCAAAAAAAAAAAAAAAAAAAACAGACGATTTGATAACCTGCTCCTTTTCTTAAGTCGGATAAAAATAGTGGATTGCCAAATTTTCATATTTCCACTTTTATTTTATTTTGGACATTTATATTAAGGGTCATTCCCACGAGGGCGATAACGTCCGACTTGTCACACACTTTCTGTTTCAAATGTAAGTGTGCGGCAAGTCGAACGTTGTCGTCATCGTGGGACAGGACATAAAGTTTGGCTAAAACAATTTTATTTTGCTTTGAAGAGTTGAATAACGAAGATATTTATATGAAATTTTTACACAATACGAAAAACGATATGAGGATTAATTATGCAGCAAAATTGGAATTTTTGAGTTATGACGTTCTTTGTGTAAATGAGCGATATATCTTCATATCATAGCTTAAATACTGAGACTAACATCCTTCTTTTAAATACCTGTGATATTATTACTATTATTATTATTTTTTTTTTTTTGAAAAATTTAATCATGCATTTTCTTGAAGAAAATTTTTTAAAAAATTTTTTTTTAGAATAAATTCTATGAAATTTTTCTTAAGACAATTTTTATTGACAAGTGAACAAAAAAATAATAAAATTCCCATAATTATTACAACAATATACTATTTATTTAAATGAATTTATTTGTAAATTAATAAATAAACAGCGAACACACACACACACACAAACATTCATTTATTTTCAGCATAATTGTATGAAAAAACCAATTTATCAACTCTCAAGTAATATTTATATTTAACAATAATAATATTTAAATATAAAAACACACACACACACACAGTCAGTCTTACCAACAATTTATTTATCTGATCACAAATGACATGCCCCAGAGGCATACAATCATACAAATGTTTAAATGTCTCTACGTATGAATAATATCAAACGTGTAATTTTATATATTTTTTGCTTTGCTGTTAACTCAATTTGTTGCAATATTATGATTTTTTTTTTAATATTCTTGTTATTGTAAATTTGTAAAGAAATTTATTATCATTATTATAACTTTTAACAAACAATTCGTAACACAGAGTATAAAGATTTAATATTTTTTTTACATTTAAAAACCACAAAATCATATTAACGATTTGTTTTGTTAATTTTTTATTTTTTTATTTCTGTGACTTTATTTGCTAAATTACATCAAGCATATAATTAAACTTACATATGTTTACATATTGTCAGCGATTCATTTTTAGAGGAGAGTCTCAAACATGCTTTAC